>OY770108.1:22085578-23468078 GCA_963669365.1 Verbascum thapsus
CCAAGATCTTGGTTCAAAGGGAAAAACAAATTATGTTAGATTCAGTGGCGCACTTGAAGGAGATGAAATAAGCTCCAACCCATTCCTAGGATATACAAGTGCTTAATTCTGCAGAGCGTAGGTGAGGTTAAGCTGAAAAAGCTTTTAATGATTCCTATACTGTCTCAAGGATGGTGAGACCTAATAAAGTGGAGTAAGGCAGGGTACTCTTTATAGGAGATCACCTATACAAGTGAGAAGTAAAGGCCGCTTCAAAGTAAACACTTATGAATCCAAGACGGTCCATGGCCAAAACGGACACAACAGTGAGAACTAAATCTTGTTAGAGAAGTAATTGTGTGTATATCATTGTCTTGGTTTACACAAAACGCTGATCAGTTCAAGACATCGCGTTCACTGCCCAGCAAGTAAATCCGATGGTACTACACTAGGGAAGGTTCAAAGCAAAAAACTACCTCTCCTGATGCAATTGCTTTTCGCCCGAATTCTCTCAGTGTCTGCATAGTCTGCATCTTTGTCAGCATAGTCTGTTATGAATTAATTTCATTCATGGTGGGTATTGTTGGAAATCTTGATTGAGTAAATTGTGTTTTAGCACGATTTATGTAAATATTTAAGTGACTTTCGTATGTCGAAAGTGGAATGTCTTTGGCTCTAATTATTCTACGTCTTGAGTAGATAAATTTAGAGTATTTAATTACTCAAATCCGATTTCGGGTGAATGAGAAATTAATTAACAAAGTGTGTCACTTAAAACGTTGTTTATAATTGGAATCAATTTATCGATTGATACATATACGATTAAATGATCAACAAATCATACAATCGACGGCCGCGATTGTATGAAAGAAAGTTCATTTAGTTTGAGGACTAAAATGTTCAAGTCGAAAAATTGAGGGACCAATTTGAAAGGACGTTCGAGATTGAAAAGTTTTGGGGTCAAAATATAATTTATAAATGTTGTTGTATGGGTGCAACTTTTGGGACTTTTATGGAAGGGTGTTTGTCTAAAAGGCATAACTTTCCTACAAGTTATGAATAGTTGCAACTTTTATTGAGGGGGTTTGTCTAAAAGACATAACTCTCCTACAATATATGAAAAGTTGCAACTCTTGATCCAAAACTCTTCATTATCTATAAATAGACCCTCCATTTGTGGAATTAAAACACACCAAATATCATTTATCTTCTCTCATTTTTCTCTAAAATACTAATATGAGTATTTTGAGAGTTCTTTTATTTCTTAAATATTAGTATTAATATTTTAAGAATAGTGTTGAATATTAAATGCTAAATTGAGCATTTAAAATATTCTTAAAGTTCTTGAATATTATTTTAAGAACTTTTTAGTACTAATTTGAGTACTTTGGATATTCTTAAATATTAATTAATAGTTTAAATATTAATTAATAGTTTAAGAATAAGTCTTGCATATTAAATGTCTATATATGCATTCAATCATACGAGTCCATCGAGAGAGTTTGGAACAAGTATTTGTTCGCTAGACTCGGTAATTTGTAGTGGTACTATTATCGAGACGTTGTCGTTGTATCTTGGGAGACAAGTGCCGTAAAACCGTAACCACCAGAGCGGGGCAATATTGTCTTAAGGAACTCGGGTATCCCGTACCTCGACATTTCATCATTATATTGCATCTTCATAAACACCGCCCGTTACGCTTCAAGATTTTTCCCAACAACTTAAGACAATATTTAGTGTTTCTTGAAGATGGTGCTATGATGGAAGATGAAGAAATCAAGAGATAAAATTTTATTTAATTTTATTGATTGTCATAATTTATAAATTTTAATTATTTTATGACTAATTCAAGTTTGAATATTTTTTGTAGTAAAATTCAAACCAAATGAAGGGAGTTGCGAACTTCTATGGTGTCAAAGATATGATCCAATATATGGAAGCAATTAATGGCGAATTTTGGTTACGAAAACCAATTAATGAGATAAGTTCATTTGTATGAATTTATCATTTGCTCATGTGATTACATATTATGTTGAATAATTTTAAATATGATTTAATATTGAAATATGCAATATTAATGATGCAATCCGCCGGATGACATTGAGCAAGCATGCGATATGTGATTTAATATTTCATAATATTTTATCATGGTAAATTATTCTTGATAAAGAATAAATATTTGTGCATGCTTAAATATGACTTTATTTTGCGATGCATATAAAGTAATGAATTGACAAATTTCTTTCGGCTTATGAATAAATGCAATAAGTGTGATTCTTTATTATATTTGACACTCTTTATAATAAAACTTGATCACAATGAATGAAGAAATGCATTATTTAAATAGATGATTTAAATTAGATGCATGTTCTTTTCGTGTGATAGAGATGTTTATTTAAAGAAGTCAATTTGTTTAAAGAATAATTATTGCAGTATTTAGAGTTTTTGCCTACAATTTTCACTATGAAAGTGATATAATTTGTGAGGAAAAACGAGATGTGGTTTCATTTAGCGAAAGAATATTGAGTCTATTTTTAAGTAATTTAAAATAGACATTATGAAATGTCGTCACTATAAACCAACAAAGTTGCAAAGTGAGAATGATTCTGAATGTTTCATATTGTGAAACATACTTTCCTTGAAGATGAAATGGAAATGGCATATTGTGCAATGTACACAACTTAGTCAAGAATAAAGGATGTTAATTATCGGAGTAAAATCGAAAAGGTCGATTAAACGTCCAAATTAAATCCGAGAAAATGACTTTAAAGCTACAAAGATTTTGGTTAAACCAAAACTAGAGCTAGGTGTACTGACAATAGTTTAAATGAAGATAAATTATTTCCATTTCGAGGGAACAAGCACTAAAATGTGATAAACTGAATCATGCTAGTGATGATCAAAGTCAATCATTGATTGACAACCTGGACCATGTAATTGGTGGGTGTTTTTCTATGATAATCCAAACCATATAAATGATGGGTTCATTGTGTAGATAACTCGAATTACACAAATGGTTGGTATTTATCACGATAAACCGAGCTAGGCAAATGGTGATTGATTAAGTTCAGTAAAACCAAGCTAGGCAAATGGTGGGTGATTAAGTCACTAAAACCAAGCTAGACAAATGGTGGGTGGTCGAACCTCATGCTCGAGGCTGTAATATCTAATGCCTTTTATGGAGGGTAACTCGACAAATGGTGGGTCGACACAGTGTTGCACACTGATAGAATATCCAAGACTAAAAGTCTTGACTAAATAATGATGGATATTCTTAATTGGCTAGATTTTGTGTCACTAACTCCGATACAGTATGATCATAAGCCGGCAATCGGAAAGACACAAGTTAGCATGTAAAATGGTAATCTTGACATATACGTTGAAGATATAAAGCCATTAAGCAGTTGATCTTCAGTGGTAATGTCTCTAATGATTGAGTAAAATCAATTGAGAACATATGGATCCAAATGTATACCTAAAAGATCAAATAAACTGCATATCGATGGGAATGGGCATAAAATCCTACATATTAAGGATCAACATAAGGGTAACCCTACCTTGTTGACTGGAGATCCCAAGATCTTGGTTCAAAGGGAAAAACAAATTATGTTAGATTCAGTGGCGCACTTGAAGGAGATGAAATAAGCTCCAACCCATTCCTAGGATATACAAGTGCTTAATTCTGCAGAGCGTAGGTGAGGTTAAGCTGAAAAAGCTTTTAATGATTCCTATACTGTCTCAAGGATGGTGAGACCTAATAAAGTGGAGTAAGGCAGGGTACTCTTTATAGGAGATCACCTATACAAGTGAGAAGTAAAGGCCGCTTCAAAGTAAACACTTATGAATCCAAGACGGTCCATGGCCAAAACGGACACAACAGTGAGAACTAAATCTTGTTAGAGAAGTAATTGTGTGTATATCATTGTCTTGGTTTACACAAAACGCTGATCAGTTCAAGACATCGCGTTCACTGCCCAGCAAGTAAATCCGATGGTACTACACTAGGGAAGGTTCAAAGCAAAAAACTACCTCTCCTGATGCAATTGCTTTTCGCCCGAATTCTCTCAGTGTCTGCATAGTCTGCATCTTTGTCAGCATAGTCTGTTATGAATTAATTTCATTCATGGTGGGTATTGTTGGAAATCTTGATTGAGTAAATTGTGTTTTAGCACGATTTATGTAAATATTTAAGTGACTTTCGTATGTCGAAAGTGGAATGTCTTTGGCTCTAATTATTCTACGTCTTGAGTAGATAAATTTAGAGTATTTAATTACTCAAATCCGATTTCGGGTGAATGAGAAATTAATTAACAAAGTGTGTCACTTAAAACGTTGTTTATAATTGGAATCAATTTATCGATTGATACATATACGATTAAATGATCAACAAATCATACAATCGACGGCCGCGATTGTATGAAAGAAAGTTCATTTAGTTTGAGGACTAAAATGTTCAAGTCGAAAAATTGAGGGACCAATTTGAAAGGACGTTCGAGATTGAAAAGTTTTGGGGTCAAAATATAATTTATAAATGTTGTTGTATGGGTGCAACTTTTGGGACTTTTATGGAAGGGTGTTTGTCTAAAAGGCATAACTTTCCTACAAGTTATGAATAGTTGCAACTTTTATTGAGGGGGTTTGTCTAAAAGACATAACTCTCCTACAATATATGAAAAGTTGCAACTCTTGATCCAAAACTCTTCATTATCTATAAATAGACCCTCCATTTGTGGAATTAAAACACACCAAATATCATTTATCTTCTCTCATTTTTCTCTAAAATACTAATATGAGTATTTTGAGAGTTCTTTTATTTCTTAAATATTAGTATTAATATTTTAAGAATAGTGTTGAATATTAAATGCTAAATTGAGCATTTAAAATATTCTTAAAGTTCTTGAATATTATTTTAAGAACTTTTTAGTACTAATTTGAGTACTTTGGATATTCTTAAATATTAATTAATAGTTTAAATATTAATTAATAGTTTAAGAATAAGTCTTGCATATTAAATGTCTATATATGCATTCAATCATACGAGTCCATCGAGAGAGTTTGGAACAAGTATTTGTTCGCTAGACTCGGTAATTTGTAGTGGTACTATTATCGAGACGTTGTCGTTGTATCTTGGGAGACAAGTGCCGTAAAACCGTAACCACCAGAGCGGGGCAATATTGTCTTAAGGAACTCGGGTATCCCGTACCTCGACATTTCATCATTATATTGCATCTTCATAAACACCGCCCGTTACGCTTCAAGATTTTTCCCAACAACTTAAGACAATATTTAGTGTTTCTTGAAGATGGTGCTATGATGGAAGATGAAGAAATCAAGAGATAAAATTTTATTTAATTTTATTGATTGTCATAATTTATAAATTTTAATTATTTTATGACTAATTCAAGTTTGAATATTTTTTGTAGTAAAATTCAAACCAAATGAAGGGAGTTGCGAACTTCTATGGTGTCAAAGATATGATCCAATATATGGAAGCAATTAATGGCGAATTTTGGTTACGAAAACCAATTAATGAGATAAGTTCATTTGTATGAATTTATCATTTGCTCATGTGATTACATATTATGTTGAATAATTTTAAATATGATTTAATATTGAAATATGCAATATTAATGATGCAATCCGCCGGATGACATTGAGCAAGCATGCGATATGTGATTTAATATTTCATAATATTTTATCATGGTAAATTATTCTTGATAAAGAATAAATATTTGTGCATGCTTAAATATGACTTTATTTTGCGATGCATATAAAGTAATGAATTGACAAATTTCTTTCGGCTTATGAATAAATGCAATAAGTGTGATTCTTTATTATATTTGACACTCTTTATAATAAAACTTGATCACAATGAATGAAGAAATGCATTATTTAAATAGATGATTTAAATTAGATGCATGTTCTTTTCGTGTGATAGAGATGTTTATTTAAAGAAGTCAATTTGTTTAAAGAATAATTATTGCAGTATTTAGAGTTTTTGCCTACAATTTTCACTATGAAAGTGATATAATTTGTGAGGAAAAACGAGATGTGGTTTCATTTAGCGAAAGAATATTGAGTCTATTTTTAAGTAATTTAAAATAGACATTATGAAATGTCGTCACTATAAACCAACAAAGTTGCAAAGTGAGAATGATTCTGAATGTTTCATATTGTGAAACATACTTTCCTTGAAGATGAAATGGAAATGGCATATTGTGCAATGTACACAACTTAGTCAAGAATAAAGGATGTTAATTATCGGAGTAAAATCGAAAAGGTCGATTAAACGTCCAAATTAAATCCGAGAAAATGACTTTAAAGCTACAAAGATTTTGGTTAAACCAAAACTAGAGCTAGGTGTACTGACAATAGTTTAAATGAAGATAAATTATTTCCATTTCGAGGGAACAAGCACTAAAATGTGATAAACTGAATCATGCTAGTGATGATCAAAGTCAATCATTGATTGACAACCTGGACCATGTAATTGGTGGGTGTTTTTCTATGATAATCCAAACCATATAAATGATGGGTTCATTGTGTAGATAACTCGAATTACACAAATGGTTGGTATTTATCACGATAAACCGAGCTAGGCAAATGGTGATTGATTAAGTTCAGTAAAACCAAGCTAGGCAAATGGTGGGTGATTAAGTCACTAAAACCAAGCTAGACAAATGGTGGGTGGTCGAACCTCATGCTCGAGGCTGTAATATCTAATGCCTTTTATGGAGGGTAACTCGACAAATGGTGGGTCGACACAGTGTTGCACACTGATAGAATATCCAAGACTAAAAGTCTTGACTAAATAATGATGGATATTCTTAATTGGCTAGATTTTGTGTCACTAACTCCGATACAGTATGATCATAAGCCGGCAATCGGAAAGACACAAGTTAGCATGTAAAATGGTAATCTTGACATATACGTTGAAGATATAAAGCCATTAAGCAGTTGATCTTCAGTGGTAATGTCTCTAATGATTGAGTAAAATCAATTGAGAACATATGGATCCAAATGTATACCTAAAAGATCAAATAAACTGCATATCGATGGGAATGGGCATAAAATCCTACATATTAAGGATCAACATAAGGGTAACCCTACCTTGTTGACTGGAGATCCCAAGATCTTGGTTCAAAGGGAAAAACAAATTATGTTAGATTCAGTGGCGCACTTGAAGGAGATGAAATAAGCTCCAACCCATTCCTAGGATATACAAGTGCTTAATTCTGCAGAGCGTAGGTGAGGTTAAGCTGAAAAAGCTTTTAATGATTCCTATACTGTCTCAAGGATGGTGAGACCTAATAAAGTGGAGTAAGGCAGGGTACTCTTTATAGGAGATCACCTATACAAGTGAGAAGTAAAGGCCGCTTCAAAGTAAACACTTATGAATCCAAGACGGTCCATGGCCAAAACGGACACAACAGTGAGAACTAAATCTTGTTAGAGAAGTAATTGTGTGTATATCATTGTCTTGGTTTACACAAAACGCTGATCAGTTCAAGACATCGCGTTCACTGCCCAGCAAGTAAATCCGATGGTACTACACTAGGGAAGGTTCAAAGCAAAAAACTACCTCTCCTGATGCAATTGCTTTTCGCCCGAATTCTCTCAGTGTCTGCATAGTCTGCATCTTTGTCAGCATAGTCTGTTATGAATTAATTTCATTCATGGTGGGTATTGTTGGAAATCTTGATTGAGTAAATTGTGTTTTAGCACGATTTATGTAAATATTTAAGTGACTTTCGTATGTCGAAAGTGGAATGTCTTTGGCTCTAATTATTCTACGTCTTGAGTAGATAAATTTAGAGTATTTAATTACTCAAATCCGATTTCGGGTGAATGAGAAATTAATTAACAAAGTGTGTCACTTAAAACGTTGTTTATAATTGGAATCAATTTATCGATTGATACATATACGATTAAATGATCAACAAATCATACAATCGACGGCCGCGATTGTATGAAAGAAAGTTCATTTAGTTTGAGGACTAAAATGTTCAAGTCGAAAAATTGAGGGACCAATTTGAAAGGACGTTCGAGATTGAAAAGTTTTGGGGTCAAAATATAATTTATAAATGTTGTTGTATGGGTGCAACTTTTGGGACTTTTATGGAAGGGTGTTTGTCTAAAAGGCATAACTTTCCTACAAGTTATGAATAGTTGCAACTTTTATTGAGGGGGTTTGTCTAAAAGACATAACTCTCCTACAATATATGAAAAGTTGCAACTCTTGATCCAAAACTCTTCATTATCTATAAATAGACCCTCCATTTGTGGAATTAAAACACACCAAATATCATTTATCTTCTCTCATTTTTCTCTAAAATACTAATATGAGTATTTTGAGAGTTCTTTTATTTCTTAAATATTAGTATTAATATTTTAAGAATAGTGTTGAATATTAAATGCTAAATTGAGCATTTAAAATATTCTTAAAGTTCTTGAATATTATTTTAAGAACTTTTTAGTACTAATTTGAGTACTTTGGATATTCTTAAATATTAATTAATAGTTTAAATATTAATTAATAGTTTAAGAATAAGTCTTGCATATTAAATGTCTATATATGCATTCAATCATACGAGTCCATCGAGAGAGTTTGGAACAAGTATTTGTTCGCTAGACTCGGTAATTTGTAGTGGTACTATTATCGAGACGTTGTCGTTGTATCTTGGGAGACAAGTGCCGTAAAACCGTAACCACCAGAGCGGGGCAATATTGTCTTAAGGAACTCGGGTATCCCGTACCTCGACATTTCATCATTATATTGCATCTTCATAAACACCGCCCGTTACGCTTCAAGATTTTTCCCAACAACTTAAGACAATATTTAGTGTTTCTTGAAGATGGTGCTATGATGGAAGATGAAGAAATCAAGAGATAAAATTTTATTTAATTTTATTGATTGTCATAATTTATAAATTTTAATTATTTTATGACTAATTCAAGTTTGAATATTTTTTGTAGTAAAATTCAAACCAAATGAAGGGAGTTGCGAACTTCTATGGTGTCAAAGATATGATCCAATATATGGAAGCAATTAATGGCGAATTTTGGTTACGAAAACCAATTAATGAGATAAGTTCATTTGTATGAATTTATCATTTGCTCATGTGATTACATATTATGTTGAATAATTTTAAATATGATTTAATATTGAAATATGCAATATTAATGATGCAATCCGCCGGATGACATTGAGCAAGCATGCGATATGTGATTTAATATTTCATAATATTTTATCATGGTAAATTATTCTTGATAAAGAATAAATATTTGTGCATGCTTAAATATGACTTTATTTTGCGATGCATATAAAGTAATGAATTGACAAATTTCTTTCGGCTTATGAATAAATGCAATAAGTGTGATTCTTTATTATATTTGACACTCTTTATAATAAAACTTGATCACAATGAATGAAGAAATGCATTATTTAAATAGATGATTTAAATTAGATGCATGTTCTTTTCGTGTGATAGAGATGTTTATTTAAAGAAGTCAATTTGTTTAAAGAATAATTATTGCAGTATTTAGAGTTTTTGCCTACAATTTTCACTATGAAAGTGATATAATTTGTGAGGAAAAACGAGATGTGGTTTCATTTAGCGAAAGAATATTGAGTCTATTTTTAAGTAATTTAAAATAGACATTATGAAATGTCGTCACTATAAACCAACAAAGTTGCAAAGTGAGAATGATTCTGAATGTTTCATATTGTGAAACATACTTTCCTTGAAGATGAAATGGAAATGGCATATTGTGCAATGTACACAACTTAGTCAAGAATAAAGGATGTTAATTATCGGAGTAAAATCGAAAAGGTCGATTAAACGTCCAAATTAAATCCGAGAAAATGACTTTAAAGCTACAAAGATTTTGGTTAAACCAAAACTAGAGCTAGGTGTACTGACAATAGTTTAAATGAAGATAAATTATTTCCATTTCGAGGGAACAAGCACTAAAATGTGATAAACTGAATCATGCTAGTGATGATCAAAGTCAATCATTGATTGACAACCTGGACCATGTAATTGGTGGGTGTTTTTCTATGATAATCCAAACCATATAAATGATGGGTTCATTGTGTAGATAACTCGAATTACACAAATGGTTGGTATTTATCACGATAAACCGAGCTAGGCAAATGGTGATTGATTAAGTTCAGTAAAACCAAGCTAGGCAAATGGTGGGTGATTAAGTCACTAAAACCAAGCTAGACAAATGGTGGGTGGTCGAACCTCATGCTCGAGGCTGTAATATCTAATGCCTTTTATGGAGGGTAACTCGACAAATGGTGGGTCGACACAGTGTTGCACACTGATAGAATATCCAAGACTAAAAGTCTTGACTAAATAATGATGGATATTCTTAATTGGCTAGATTTTGTGTCACTAACTCCGATACAGTATGATCATAAGCCGGCAATCGGAAAGACACAAGTTAGCATGTAAAATGGTAATCTTGACATATACGTTGAAGATATAAAGCCATTAAGCAGTTGATCTTCAGTGGTAATGTCTCTAATGATTGAGTAAAATCAATTGAGAACATATGGATCCAAATGTATACCTAAAAGATCAAATAAACTGCATATCGATGGGAATGGGCATAAAATCCTACATATTAAGGATCAACATAAGGGTAACCCTACCTTGTTGACTGGAGATCCCAAGATCTTGGTTCAAAGGGAAAAACAAATTATGTTAGATTCAGTGGCGCACTTGAAGGAGATGAAATAAGCTCCAACCCATTCCTAGGATATACAAGTGCTTAATTCTGCAGAGCGTAGGTGAGGTTAAGCTGAAAAAGCTTTTAATGATTCCTATACTGTCTCAAGGATGGTGAGACCTAATAAAGTGGAGTAAGGCAGGGTACTCTTTATAGGAGATCACCTATACAAGTGAGAAGTAAAGGCCGCTTCAAAGTAAACACTTATGAATCCAAGACGGTCCATGGCCAAAACGGACACAACAGTGAGAACTAAATCTTGTTAGAGAAGTAATTGTGTGTATATCATTGTCTTGGTTTACACAAAACGCTGATCAGTTCAAGACATCGCGTTCACTGCCCAGCAAGTAAATCCGATGGTACTACACTAGGGAAGGTTCAAAGCAAAAAACTACCTCTCCTGATGCAATTGCTTTTCGCCCGAATTCTCTCAGTGTCTGCATAGTCTGCATCTTTGTCAGCATAGTCTGTTATGAATTAATTTCATTCATGGTGGGTATTGTTGGAAATCTTGATTGAGTAAATTGTGTTTTAGCACGATTTATGTAAATATTTAAGTGACTTTCGTATGTCGAAAGTGGAATGTCTTTGGCTCTAATTATTCTACGTCTTGAGTAGATAAATTTAGAGTATTTAATTACTCAAATCCGATTTCGGGTGAATGAGAAATTAATTAACAAAGTGTGTCACTTAAAACGTTGTTTATAATTGGAATCAATTTATCGATTGATACATATACGATTAAATGATCAACAAATCATACAATCGACGGCCGCGATTGTATGAAAGAAAGTTCATTTAGTTTGAGGACTAAAATGTTCAAGTCGAAAAATTGAGGGACCAATTTGAAAGGACGTTCGAGATTGAAAAGTTTTGGGGTCAAAATATAATTTATAAATGTTGTTGTATGGGTGCAACTTTTGGGACTTTTATGGAAGGGTGTTTGTCTAAAAGGCATAACTTTCCTACAAGTTATGAATAGTTGCAACTTTTATTGAGGGGGTTTGTCTAAAAGACATAACTCTCCTACAATATATGAAAAGTTGCAACTCTTGATCCAAAACTCTTCATTATCTATAAATAGACCCTCCATTTGTGGAATTAAAACACACCAAATATCATTTATCTTCTCTCATTTTTCTCTAAAATACTAATATGAGTATTTTGAGAGTTCTTTTATTTCTTAAATATTAGTATTAATATTTTAAGAATAGTGTTGAATATTAAATGCTAAATTGAGCATTTAAAATATTCTTAAAGTTCTTGAATATTATTTTAAGAACTTTTTAGTACTAATTTGAGTACTTTGGATATTCTTAAATATTAATTAATAGTTTAAATATTAATTAATAGTTTAAGAATAAGTCTTGCATATTAAATGTCTATATATGCATTCAATCATACGAGTCCATCGAGAGAGTTTGGAACAAGTATTTGTTCGCTAGACTCGGTAATTTGTAGTGGTACTATTATCGAGACGTTGTCGTTGTATCTTGGGAGACAAGTGCCGTAAAACCGTAACCACCAGAGCGGGGCAATATTGTCTTAAGGAACTCGGGTATCCCGTACCTCGACATTTCATCATTATATTGCATCTTCATAAACACCGCCCGTTACGCTTCAAGATTTTTCCCAACAACTTAAGACAATATTTAGTGTTTCTTGAAGATGGTGCTATGATGGAAGATGAAGAAATCAAGAGATAAAATTTTATTTAATTTTATTGATTGTCATAATTTATAAATTTTAATTATTTTATGACTAATTCAAGTTTGAATATTTTTTGTAGTAAAATTCAAACCAAATGAAGGGAGTTGCGAACTTCTATGGTGTCAAAGATATGATCCAATATATGGAAGCAATTAATGGCGAATTTTGGTTACGAAAACCAATTAATGAGATAAGTTCATTTGTATGAATTTATCATTTGCTCATGTGATTACATATTATGTTGAATAATTTTAAATATGATTTAATATTGAAATATGCAATATTAATGATGCAATCCGCCGGATGACATTGAGCAAGCATGCGATATGTGATTTAATATTTCATAATATTTTATCATGGTAAATTATTCTTGATAAAGAATAAATATTTGTGCATGCTTAAATATGACTTTATTTTGCGATGCATATAAAGTAATGAATTGACAAATTTCTTTCGGCTTATGAATAAATGCAATAAGTGTGATTCTTTATTATATTTGACACTCTTTATAATAAAACTTGATCACAATGAATGAAGAAATGCATTATTTAAATAGATGATTTAAATTAGATGCATGTTCTTTTCGTGTGATAGAGATGTTTATTTAAAGAAGTCAATTTGTTTAAAGAATAATTATTGCAGTATTTAGAGTTTTTGCCTACAATTTTCACTATGAAAGTGATATAATTTGTGAGGAAAAACGAGATGTGGTTTCATTTAGCGAAAGAATATTGAGTCTATTTTTAAGTAATTTAAAATAGACATTATGAAATGTCGTCACTATAAACCAACAAAGTTGCAAAGTGAGAATGATTCTGAATGTTTCATATTGTGAAACATACTTTCCTTGAAGATGAAATGGAAATGGCATATTGTGCAATGTACACAACTTAGTCAAGAATAAAGGATGTTAATTATCGGAGTAAAATCGAAAAGGTCGATTAAACGTCCAAATTAAATCCGAGAAAATGACTTTAAAGCTACAAAGATTTTGGTTAAACCAAAACTAGAGCTAGGTGTACTGACAATAGTTTAAATGAAGATAAATTATTTCCATTTCGAGGGAACAAGCACTAAAATGTGATAAACTGAATCATGCTAGTGATGATCAAAGTCAATCATTGATTGACAACCTGGACCATGTAATTGGTGGGTGTTTTTCTATGATAATCCAAACCATATAAATGATGGGTTCATTGTGTAGATAACTCGAATTACACAAATGGTTGGTATTTATCACGATAAACCGAGCTAGGCAAATGGTGATTGATTAAGTTCAGTAAAACCAAGCTAGGCAAATGGTGGGTGATTAAGTCACTAAAACCAAGCTAGACAAATGGTGGGTGGTCGAACCTCATGCTCGAGGCTGTAATATCTAATGCCTTTTATGGAGGGTAACTCGACAAATGGTGGGTCGACACAGTGTTGCACACTGATAGAATATCCAAGACTAAAAGTCTTGACTAAATAATGATGGATATTCTTAATTGGCTAGATTTTGTGTCACTAACTCCGATACAGTATGATCATAAGCCGGCAATCGGAAAGACACAAGTTAGCATGTAAAATGGTAATCTTGACATATACGTTGAAGATATAAAGCCATTAAGCAGTTGATCTTCAGTGGTAATGTCTCTAATGATTGAGTAAAATCAATTGAGAACATATGGATCCAAATGTATACCTAAAAGATCAAATAAACTGCATATCGATGGGAATGGGCATAAAATCCTACATATTAAGGATCAACATAAGGGTAACCCTACCTTGTTGACTGGAGATCCCAAGATCTTGGTTCAAAGGGAAAAACAAATTATGTTAGATTCAGTGGCGCACTTGAAGGAGATGAAATAAGCTCCAACCCATTCCTAGGATATACAAGTGCTTAATTCTGCAGAGCGTAGGTGAGGTTAAGCTGAAAAAGCTTTTAATGATTCCTATACTGTCTCAAGGATGGTGAGACCTAATAAAGTGGAGTAAGGCAGGGTACTCTTTATAGGAGATCACCTATACAAGTGAGAAGTAAAGGCCGCTTCAAAGTAAACACTTATGAATCCAAGACGGTCCATGGCCAAAACGGACACAACAGTGAGAACTAAATCTTGTTAGAGAAGTAATTGTGTGTATATCATTGTCTTGGTTTACACAAAACGCTGATCAGTTCAAGACATCGCGTTCACTGCCCAGCAAGTAAATCCGATGGTACTACACTAGGGAAGGTTCAAAGCAAAAAACTACCTCTCCTGATGCAATTGCTTTTCGCCCGAATTCTCTCAGTGTCTGCATAGTCTGCATCTTTGTCAGCATAGTCTGTTATGAATTAATTTCATTCATGGTGGGTATTGTTGGAAATCTTGATTGAGTAAATTGTGTTTTAGCACGATTTATGTAAATATTTAAGTGACTTTCGTATGTCGAAAGTGGAATGTCTTTGGCTCTAATTATTCTACGTCTTGAGTAGATAAATTTAGAGTATTTAATTACTCAAATCCGATTTCGGGTGAATGAGAAATTAATTAACAAAGTGTGTCACTTAAAACGTTGTTTATAATTGGAATCAATTTATCGATTGATACATATACGATTAAATGATCAACAAATCATACAATCGACGGCCGCGATTGTATGAAAGAAAGTTCATTTAGTTTGAGGACTAAAATGTTCAAGTCGAAAAATTGAGGGACCAATTTGAAAGGACGTTCGAGATTGAAAAGTTTTGGGGTCAAAATATAATTTATAAATGTTGTTGTATGGGTGCAACTTTTGGGACTTTTATGGAAGGGTGTTTGTCTAAAAGGCATAACTTTCCTACAAGTTATGAATAGTTGCAACTTTTATTGAGGGGGTTTGTCTAAAAGACATAACTCTCCTACAATATATGAAAAGTTGCAACTCTTGATCCAAAACTCTTCATTATCTATAAATAGACCCTCCATTTGTGGAATTAAAACACACCAAATATCATTTATCTTCTCTCATTTTTCTCTAAAATACTAATATGAGTATTTTGAGAGTTCTTTTATTTCTTAAATATTAGTATTAATATTTTAAGAATAGTGTTGAATATTAAATGCTAAATTGAGCATTTAAAATATTCTTAAAGTTCTTGAATATTATTTTAAGAACTTTTTAGTACTAATTTGAGTACTTTGGATATTCTTAAATATTAATTAATAGTTTAAATATTAATTAATAGTTTAAGAATAAGTCTTGCATATTAAATGTCTATATATGCATTCAATCATACGAGTCCATCGAGAGAGTTTGGAACAAGTATTTGTTCGCTAGACTCGGTAATTTGTAGTGGTACTATTATCGAGACGTTGTCGTTGTATCTTGGGAGACAAGTGCCGTAAAACCGTAACCACCAGAGCGGGGCAATATTGTCTTAAGGAACTCGGGTATCCCGTACCTCGACATTTCATCATTATATTGCATCTTCATAAACACCGCCCGTTACGCTTCAAGATTTTTCCCAACAACTTAAGACAATATTTAGTGTTTCTTGAAGATGGTGCTATGATGGAAGATGAAGAAATCAAGAGATAAAATTTTATTTAATTTTATTGATTGTCATAATTTATAAATTTTAATTATTTTATGACTAATTCAAGTTTGAATATTTTTTGTAGTAAAATTCAAACCAAATGAAGGGAGTTGCGAACTTCTATGGTGTCAAAGATATGATCCAATATATGGAAGCAATTAATGGCGAATTTTGGTTACGAAAACCAATTAATGAGATAAGTTCATTTGTATGAATTTATCATTTGCTCATGTGATTACATATTATGTTGAATAATTTTAAATATGATTTAATATTGAAATATGCAATATTAATGATGCAATCCGCCGGATGACATTGAGCAAGCATGCGATATGTGATTTAATATTTCATAATATTTTATCATGGTAAATTATTCTTGATAAAGAATAAATATTTGTGCATGCTTAAATATGACTTTATTTTGCGATGCATATAAAGTAATGAATTGACAAATTTCTTTCGGCTTATGAATAAATGCAATAAGTGTGATTCTTTATTATATTTGACACTCTTTATAATAAAACTTGATCACAATGAATGAAGAAATGCATTATTTAAATAGATGATTTAAATTAGATGCATGTTCTTTTCGTGTGATAGAGATGTTTATTTAAAGAAGTCAATTTGTTTAAAGAATAATTATTGCAGTATTTAGAGTTTTTGCCTACAATTTTCACTATGAAAGTGATATAATTTGTGAGGAAAAACGAGATGTGGTTTCATTTAGCGAAAGAATATTGAGTCTATTTTTAAGTAATTTAAAATAGACATTATGAAATGTCGTCACTATAAACCAACAAAGTTGCAAAGTGAGAATGATTCTGAATGTTTCATATTGTGAAACATACTTTCCTTGAAGATGAAATGGAAATGGCATATTGTGCAATGTACACAACTTAGTCAAGAATAAAGGATGTTAATTATCGGAGTAAAATCGAAAAGGTCGATTAAACGTCCAAATTAAATCCGAGAAAATGACTTTAAAGCTACAAAGATTTTGGTTAAACCAAAACTAGAGCTAGGTGTACTGACAATAGTTTAAATGAAGATAAATTATTTCCATTTCGAGGGAACAAGCACTAAAATGTGATAAACTGAATCATGCTAGTGATGATCAAAGTCAATCATTGATTGACAACCTGGACCATGTAATTGGTGGGTGTTTTTCTATGATAATCCAAACCATATAAATGATGGGTTCATTGTGTAGATAACTCGAATTACACAAATGGTTGGTATTTATCACGATAAACCGAGCTAGGCAAATGGTGATTGATTAAGTTCAGTAAAACCAAGCTAGGCAAATGGTGGGTGATTAAGTCACTAAAACCAAGCTAGACAAATGGTGGGTGGTCGAACCTCATGCTCGAGGCTGTAATATCTAATGCCTTTTATGGAGGGTAACTCGACAAATGGTGGGTCGACACAGTGTTGCACACTGATAGAATATCCAAGACTAAAAGTCTTGACTAAATAATGATGGATATTCTTAATTGGCTAGATTTTGTGTCACTAACTCCGATACAGTATGATCATAAGCCGGCAATCGGAAAGACACAAGTTAGCATGTAAAATGGTAATCTTGACATATACGTTGAAGATATAAAGCCATTAAGCAGTTGATCTTCAGTGGTAATGTCTCTAATGATTGAGTAAAATCAATTGAGAACATATGGATCCAAATGTATACCTAAAAGATCAAATAAACTGCATATCGATGGGAATGGGCATAAAATCCTACATATTAAGGATCAACATAAGGGTAACCCTACCTTGTTGACTGGAGATCCCAAGATCTTGGTTCAAAGGGAAAAACAAATTATGTTAGATTCAGTGGCGCACTTGAAGGAGATGAAATAAGCTCCAACCCATTCCTAGGATATACAAGTGCTTAATTCTGCAGAGCGTAGGTGAGGTTAAGCTGAAAAAGCTTTTAATGATTCCTATACTGTCTCAAGGATGGTGAGACCTAATAAAGTGGAGTAAGGCAGGGTACTCTTTATAGGAGATCACCTATACAAGTGAGAAGTAAAGGCCGCTTCAAAGTAAACACTTATGAATCCAAGACGGTCCATGGCCAAAACGGACACAACAGTGAGAACTAAATCTTGTTAGAGAAGTAATTGTGTGTATATCATTGTCTTGGTTTACACAAAACGCTGATCAGTTCAAGACATCGCGTTCACTGCCCAGCAAGTAAATCCGATGGTACTACACTAGGGAAGGTTCAAAGCAAAAAACTACCTCTCCTGATGCAATTGCTTTTCGCCCGAATTCTCTCAGTGTCTGCATAGTCTGCATCTTTGTCAGCATAGTCTGTTATGAATTAATTTCATTCATGGTGGGTATTGTTGGAAATCTTGATTGAGTAAATTGTGTTTTAGCACGATTTATGTAAATATTTAAGTGACTTTCGTATGTCGAAAGTGGAATGTCTTTGGCTCTAATTATTCTACGTCTTGAGTAGATAAATTTAGAGTATTTAATTACTCAAATCCGATTTCGGGTGAATGAGAAATTAATTAACAAAGTGTGTCACTTAAAACGTTGTTTATAATTGGAATCAATTTATCGATTGATACATATACGATTAAATGATCAACAAATCATACAATCGACGGCCGCGATTGTATGAAAGAAAGTTCATTTAGTTTGAGGACTAAAATGTTCAAGTCGAAAAATTGAGGGACCAATTTGAAAGGACGTTCGAGATTGAAAAGTTTTGGGGTCAAAATATAATTTATAAATGTTGTTGTATGGGTGCAACTTTTGGGACTTTTATGGAAGGGTGTTTGTCTAAAAGGCATAACTTTCCTACAAGTTATGAATAGTTGCAACTTTTATTGAGGGGGTTTGTCTAAAAGACATAACTCTCCTACAATATATGAAAAGTTGCAACTCTTGATCCAAAACTCTTCATTATCTATAAATAGACCCTCCATTTGTGGAATTAAAACACACCAAATATCATTTATCTTCTCTCATTTTTCTCTAAAATACTAATATGAGTATTTTGAGAGTTCTTTTATTTCTTAAATATTAGTATTAATATTTTAAGAATAGTGTTGAATATTAAATGCTAAATTGAGCATTTAAAATATTCTTAAAGTTCTTGAATATTATTTTAAGAACTTTTTAGTACTAATTTGAGTACTTTGGATATTCTTAAATATTAATTAATAGTTTAAATATTAATTAATAGTTTAAGAATAAGTCTTGCATATTAAATGTCTATATATGCATTCAATCATACGAGTCCATCGAGAGAGTTTGGAACAAGTATTTGTTCGCTAGACTCGGTAATTTGTAGTGGTACTATTATCGAGACGTTGTCGTTGTATCTTGGGAGACAAGTGCCGTAAAACCGTAACCACCAGAGCGGGGCAATATTGTCTTAAGGAACTCGGGTATCCCGTACCTCGACATTTCATCATTATATTGCATCTTCATAAACACCGCCCGTTACGCTTCAAGATTTTTCCCAACAACTTAAGACAATATTTAGTGTTTCTTGAAGATGGTGCTATGATGGAAGATGAAGAAATCAAGAGATAAAATTTTATTTAATTTTATTGATTGTCATAATTTATAAATTTTAATTATTTTATGACTAATTCAAGTTTGAATATTTTTTGTAGTAAAATTCAAACCAAATGAAGGGAGTTGCGAACTTCTATGGTGTCAAAGATATGATCCAATATATGGAAGCAATTAATGGCGAATTTTGGTTACGAAAACCAATTAATGAGATAAGTTCATTTGTATGAATTTATCATTTGCTCATGTGATTACATATTATGTTGAATAATTTTAAATATGATTTAATATTGAAATATGCAATATTAATGATGCAATCCGCCGGATGACATTGAGCAAGCATGCGATATGTGATTTAATATTTCATAATATTTTATCATGGTAAATTATTCTTGATAAAGAATAAATATTTGTGCATGCTTAAATATGACTTTATTTTGCGATGCATATAAAGTAATGAATTGACAAATTTCTTTCGGCTTATGAATAAATGCAATAAGTGTGATTCTTTATTATATTTGACACTCTTTATAATAAAACTTGATCACAATGAATGAAGAAATGCATTATTTAAATAGATGATTTAAATTAGATGCATGTTCTTTTCGTGTGATAGAGATGTTTATTTAAAGAAGTCAATTTGTTTAAAGAATAATTATTGCAGTATTTAGAGTTTTTGCCTACAATTTTCACTATGAAAGTGATATAATTTGTGAGGAAAAACGAGATGTGGTTTCATTTAGCGAAAGAATATTGAGTCTATTTTTAAGTAATTTAAAATAGACATTATGAAATGTCGTCACTATAAACCAACAAAGTTGCAAAGTGAGAATGATTCTGAATGTTTCATATTGTGAAACATACTTTCCTTGAAGATGAAATGGAAATGGCATATTGTGCAATGTACACAACTTAGTCAAGAATAAAGGATGTTAATTATCGGAGTAAAATCGAAAAGGTCGATTAAACGTCCAAATTAAATCCGAGAAAATGACTTTAAAGCTACAAAGATTTTGGTTAAACCAAAACTAGAGCTAGGTGTACTGACAATAGTTTAAATGAAGATAAATTATTTCCATTTCGAGGGAACAAGCACTAAAATGTGATAAACTGAATCATGCTAGTGATGATCAAAGTCAATCATTGATTGACAACCTGGACCATGTAATTGGTGGGTGTTTTTCTATGATAATCCAAACCATATAAATGATGGGTTCATTGTGTAGATAACTCGAATTACACAAATGGTTGGTATTTATCACGATAAACCGAGCTAGGCAAATGGTGATTGATTAAGTTCAGTAAAACCAAGCTAGGCAAATGGTGGGTGATTAAGTCACTAAAACCAAGCTAGACAAATGGTGGGTGGTCGAACCTCATGCTCGAGGCTGTAATATCTAATGCCTTTTATGGAGGGTAACTCGACAAATGGTGGGTCGACACAGTGTTGCACACTGATAGAATATCCAAGACTAAAAGTCTTGACTAAATAATGATGGATATTCTTAATTGGCTAGATTTTGTGTCACTAACTCCGATACAGTATGATCATAAGCCGGCAATCGGAAAGACACAAGTTAGCATGTAAAATGGTAATCTTGACATATACGTTGAAGATATAAAGCCATTAAGCAGTTGATCTTCAGTGGTAATGTCTCTAATGATTGAGTAAAATCAATTGAGAACATATGGATCCAAATGTATACCTAAAAGATCAAATAAACTGCATATCGATGGGAATGGGCATAAAATCCTACATATTAAGGATCAACATAAGGGTAACCCTACCTTGTTGACTGGAGATCCCAAGATCTTGGTTCAAAGGGAAAAACAAATTATGTTAGATTCAGTGGCGCACTTGAAGGAGATGAAATAAGCTCCAACCCATTCCTAGGATATACAAGTGCTTAATTCTGCAGAGCGTAGGTGAGGTTAAGCTGAAAAAGCTTTTAATGATTCCTATACTGTCTCAAGGATGGTGAGACCTAATAAAGTGGAGTAAGGCAGGGTACTCTTTATAGGAGATCACCTATACAAGTGAGAAGTAAAGGCCGCTTCAAAGTAAACACTTATGAATCCAAGACGGTCCATGGCCAAAACGGACACAACAGTGAGAACTAAATCTTGTTAGAGAAGTAATTGTGTGTATATCATTGTCTTGGTTTACACAAAACGCTGATCAGTTCAAGACATCGCGTTCACTGCCCAGCAAGTAAATCCGATGGTACTACACTAGGGAAGGTTCAAAGCAAAAAACTACCTCTCCTGATGCAATTGCTTTTCGCCCGAATTCTCTCAGTGTCTGCATAGTCTGCATCTTTGTCAGCATAGTCTGTTATGAATTAATTTCATTCATGGTGGGTATTGTTGGAAATCTTGATTGAGTAAATTGTGTTTTAGCACGATTTATGTAAATATTTAAGTGACTTTCGTATGTCGAAAGTGGAATGTCTTTGGCTCTAATTATTCTACGTCTTGAGTAGATAAATTTAGAGTATTTAATTACTCAAATCCGATTTCGGGTGAATGAGAAATTAATTAACAAAGTGTGTCACTTAAAACGTTGTTTATAATTGGAATCAATTTATCGATTGATACATATACGATTAAATGATCAACAAATCATACAATCGACGGCCGCGATTGTATGAAAGAAAGTTCATTTAGTTTGAGGACTAAAATGTTCAAGTCGAAAAATTGAGGGACCAATTTGAAAGGACGTTCGAGATTGAAAAGTTTTGGGGTCAAAATATAATTTATAAATGTTGTTGTATGGGTGCAACTTTTGGGACTTTTATGGAAGGGTGTTTGTCTAAAAGGCATAACTTTCCTACAAGTTATGAATAGTTGCAACTTTTATTGAGGGGGTTTGTCTAAAAGACATAACTCTCCTACAATATATGAAAAGTTGCAACTCTTGATCCAAAACTCTTCATTATCTATAAATAGACCCTCCATTTGTGGAATTAAAACACACCAAATATCATTTATCTTCTCTCATTTTTCTCTAAAATACTAATATGAGTATTTTGAGAGTTCTTTTATTTCTTAAATATTAGTATTAATATTTTAAGAATAGTGTTGAATATTAAATGCTAAATTGAGCATTTAAAATATTCTTAAAGTTCTTGAATATTATTTTAAGAACTTTTTAGTACTAATTTGAGTACTTTGGATATTCTTAAATATTAATTAATAGTTTAAATATTAATTAATAGTTTAAGAATAAGTCTTGCATATTAAATGTCTATATATGCATTCAATCATACGAGTCCATCGAGAGAGTTTGGAACAAGTATTTGTTCGCTAGACTCGGTAATTTGTAGTGGTACTATTATCGAGACGTTGTCGTTGTATCTTGGGAGACAAGTGCCGTAAAACCGTAACCACCAGAGCGGGGCAATATTGTCTTAAGGAACTCGGGTATCCCGTACCTCGACATTTCATCATTATATTGCATCTTCATAAACACCGCCCGTTACGCTTCAAGATTTTTCCCAACAACTTAAGACAATATTTAGTGTTTCTTGAAGATGGTGCTATGATGGAAGATGAAGAAATCAAGAGATAAAATTTTATTTAATTTTATTGATTGTCATAATTTATAAATTTTAATTATTTTATGACTAATTCAAGTTTGAATATTTTTTGTAGTAAAATTCAAACCAAATGAAGGGAGTTGCGAACTTCTATGGTGTCAAAGATATGATCCAATATATGGAAGCAATTAATGGCGAATTTTGGTTACGAAAACCAATTAATGAGATAAGTTCATTTGTATGAATTTATCATTTGCTCATGTGATTACATATTATGTTGAATAATTTTAAATATGATTTAATATTGAAATATGCAATATTAATGATGCAATCCGCCGGATGACATTGAGCAAGCATGCGATATGTGATTTAATATTTCATAATATTTTATCATGGTAAATTATTCTTGATAAAGAATAAATATTTGTGCATGCTTAAATATGACTTTATTTTGCGATGCATATAAAGTAATGAATTGACAAATTTCTTTCGGCTTATGAATAAATGCAATAAGTGTGATTCTTTATTATATTTGACACTCTTTATAATAAAACTTGATCACAATGAATGAAGAAATGCATTATTTAAATAGATGATTTAAATTAGATGCATGTTCTTTTCGTGTGATAGAGATGTTTATTTAAAGAAGTCAATTTGTTTAAAGAATAATTATTGCAGTATTTAGAGTTTTTGCCTACAATTTTCACTATGAAAGTGATATAATTTGTGAGGAAAAACGAGATGTGGTTTCATTTAGCGAAAGAATATTGAGTCTATTTTTAAGTAATTTAAAATAGACATTATGAAATGTCGTCACTATAAACCAACAAAGTTGCAAAGTGAGAATGATTCTGAATGTTTCATATTGTGAAACATACTTTCCTTGAAGATGAAATGGAAATGACATATTGTGCAATGTACACAACTTAGTCAAGAATAAAGGATGTTAATTATTGACCTTTCCAACATTAAATAGACAAACAAAACAATATTGTAATAATATATACATCAATATTTTGAACTAATTATGTGCATTATTTTTTTCAGCTCTACTGAATCTCCCAGCAGATTCACCTGATGCAAAGATTTTCAAAGTAGCTAATGCAGATTCAAGCACAACTACAGCTACAAATTCTCCTACCGATTCAACAAAATCTACGCCTTCTTCGACATCTGATACTAAAACAACCAGTGCTTCAAGCACCAGTAATGGAGTCAAAATCGCAAGTAGCATATTGATTTTGGTCGGTTTTGGATCGATTTCGTTAGTTTTCGTTTAGATTTAAGTTGTCATTTTGTTGTTATTGAATAATATAAGTAGCCATCTTTTCTTTTTTTCCCCTAGTTAAATTAGTGAATAATGGCATCATTTATCTTAAGCATGTATGTGCTAAGGATTTGAAGTTTCATGTAAGGGAAATAATTTATATATATATATATATATTGCTTTTGAAACTTGAACAATAAGGGTACTTGCTAATTGTGTTTATCATAATGTAAACATAAATAACAACTTACTTCTTCAATTTAAATTTTGAAGTTTAATTAAATTTAGTTTCTAATATTGTTGGTGTCTACGTATCACAAAGATTTAGCCCTGCACGTAAAATTTTATAATAAAGTCTAAATTCTTTGGTGTTACAACAATTCATATAATATGAACTTGATTATTATATCTAGAGATCCAAAGGTGATAAACTGATAAAGCCATAATAGAAGCAAAACTTTTGAAAATATTTCAAAAGAGTATTAAAAACCTCCTATAAATAAAGTTTAATTTGCATCCAATGAATTCACAAAATCTGGAAAAAAACACTTGAAAAAAGAACGAAAAAAAAAAGGGTTTTATTCTACACTAAGGCTTCGTTTGTTTGTCAAATAAACGAAATCTAAACAGATATATGATTTTTAAAAATCAAATAGCATTGTTTGGTATTCTTTTTTGATATTAAAGAATACTATCTAATTCTCAAAAATCAAATACATCTAACTGTAGAAGTATCCATATTAGAGTACTACTACACTAATGGTCTTTAAATTGTTACTATTCATATTTTGGACTCTGTTCATGGGTCCATATTGATATTCATAATGATCCATAAATTACGAATAGTCATATTTTGGAATGAATATTTTTTATGAATATAATGGACACAAAGGAGTTTTAGTAATTTTTCCTAAAATAAAATCGGACTAAGACTGGAAAAATAGTAACTGGGCTTGTACTGGGCTAGCCTAGGCCCATCTTAATATCACCCAAGCTCGGTTAATAATCGGGCCGCAAAAAACTTATCGGGCCAGCCCAAGTCCTATCGGCCCATAAAATATCTTTGGGCAGTTATTCTACATATATACAAGAGGCAAAGCACCTCTTTTTCGTCAGTAGGTTGCACGAAGCACTGGATTCCACCACTTAAATTTTCTTCCCTTTTTTTTTTTTGCCTCCCCGACATAAAAACGACGTCGCTTTGAGGGCTGTTTCCTTGCACTCGGCCACACCAGATTGTGGATAATAATTTGCTTTTTCTTCCTCGCACAGCCTTTCTCGGTGACTTCTACCTATGGCGGCACCTGTCTTCACAGCACAACGCGTTCCTCGGTCATTCTTCCACGGTAACAAACAGAGCTTCTTACCTATTCGATTCATATAGGCATCTGTGCGTCATAGATTCGTGTCAAAAAAGGAATTCTCGGAGGGGGTTTTTGGGTGTTTATACGAAAGAGGGTTTTCAGAAGCGGGTCTTCGTTTCAGTGCCAAAAAATACACATAATTGCAGGGTTTAAACTTCGGGTTTCAGAGAGGGGTTTAAACAGTCCGATTTTGCTGGGCAGGAGCGGTTCTCCACCGTCACAGCCGGTATGTATTTGATTCATAGTTGCTATGCGCTGCTTGTTTTTGGTTTTTATGTATTTTTGTGCTGCTGATCCTGTATTGATTCTTTAGTACAATATGAGTATGTGTTTGATTCGGTATGGGGTCTGTGAAAAAAGAAATGATTTTAATACTTGTTTGATTCACTAATTTATCTGAATTGATTTATGAAGTATAGAGATTGTGATTCTTTTAGTTGTTTATGGAGGTGGTGGTGTATTAGCACAAGAGTTGGTATGGAAATTGTTAAGTGTTGATAATTGTTTAACTGTTAGTCTGAAATTTGTTAGGATTTAGCTTGGTTTATTGTATCAGTGTCATCTATGCTTTTTGGTTATGTATTGTGAAGTCTTGTTCTATAGATATCCCCTTGTTTAGTTTTAAGACCTTTATTATTTTACGGGTTTTATTCTTCACTTTTGTTTTGGTTGTGGGGGGGGGGGGGAGCTTAATTCCCAATTTTAAGGGACACACTGATTAGTTAAATCTCATTAGAAGCTTTTATATGTCTTACCCAGTGATATGTTCATAAGCATTGAAAAAGGAATTGAGGATGAAATCTTGCAGCATAGGTTATTGATAGTGCGACATATGAAAGTATTGTAATTTCTTACAAAAGAAAGCTCCAGATTCGTACCATCATTAGAGCCAATTGTTATTTGTGATAGTGTGTTGCGACAATATACAATAGAACAGGTTACTGTTTGATGGAATCTATAACATTTTTCTTTTCTATATAAGTTCATCCTTTCCCCTCAATTTTTGGATTCTGTATATGCTCGAGACCACTCGAAATTGAAGAACTTAAAATTTTTATTGTGTTGATGTTCAATATGAGACTCTGAGATCAGTGTATTCATTGCTGATGTATAGGATAGTTTCGAATCAGTGTAGAATGCACTGAGAAAATTAAATTTCTTAGGCAGCCGTTAATGGTCAAAGAGGTTCATAATCTGACTGAAAATGAGTTCTAAAGAGATCCAAATTTTATTGAGTTCTTTTAGTTTTCTGCTACAGTGTGAAAAACCAGCATTAAATTTTAAGTTGGAAAGGAATAATAGGATGATCCCCCTCACCATCTTTGTTTGCTGTTTCCTAAAAGTTGACA
Source organism: Verbascum thapsus (assembly GCA_963669365.1). NCBI lineage: Eukaryota > Viridiplantae > Streptophyta > Magnoliopsida > Lamiales > Scrophulariaceae > Verbascum > Verbascum thapsus. Next base: position 22,112,611 of record OY770108.1, read on the forward strand.
TAGAATTTCCATATTATTTGTTGCAAGTCTTGATATCATAAATTCGACCCTAGGTTGAAACTCAATTGCTGTTTTTGTTTTTTACGGCAATATCAATCACCTTATTTTGCATAAAATTGCTGGTTTTACTTAGATATTTTCCGCTGAGTATTTCTTTCGTTCAGGTTAGGCTACCGGTGGATAACAAAATTATTAGCCCTTGGTCTTTATGCAATGTTGCTCACGCCTGGATTTGTCCAAGGTAATATACAAATAATTCTATAACTCTTATGATTGGAAATTGGAGGAGATACTGCGGAGTGTCATTTAGAGTACATATATGATTTGTCCATTCGGAACCTAGAGCATATTTTCTCCATAATACTGACAGGAATTTTTCAGTCGATTTTTAGTTCTAAATTGTCTCTTGCATTAAAGTGTAATGCTATAAAAAGTTTTGATGTAAACTTTGGCAGTGAACTTGGGAGAGTTCTTTGTCAATCAATCAGGAAATGGTCTGCTCATGGCACGGCGCCTTCTGATGCCTTTTGAAATATCTCTACCTATGATTATATATTTCATTATTCGCAAACCTCGCTTTTTCGATAAATATTGTAAATTGTTTTCTCCGAAAAGCAATTTGCATGGTAGAATGTGTTTTTGTTAACGATTTTCAGCTGTAGAATAGTCAATTACTAAACAGGGTTTCAAAGTTTCTATACCCATGATTACTGTATTTCATTTAATGTATACCTTACTTTTTTGATAAACATTGTAACAGGATATAAATAGTGAAGAAGTTGAAGATTCTCTTTGAGATACGTTTAAGTGATGATGCATTGAGGAGTGGTAGTGGCTTCTCTGAACAGAGTTCGAGTTTTGGCTTCTCTGAACATTGTAACAGGATATAAATAGTTCGAGTTTGAAGAGTTCCAGAAGTAAACTATTTTTCTTACGGGCATCAACACCGCGCTTTGCGCGGTGCCGCTGATTCTAGTATATGGAAAAAGGGTCAATTCCAGTCAATATCCACTCTCTCTAAATTGAGATCTTTTATCATAATATATCTTGGGGCAGTTATTCTCTTGCTTCTCACCATTTGTTTTCATCCGGTAATTTTAATTTAATTGCATTGATTTTTTGTATTAATTTCATTTTCCTTGTCGATTTTTAATTATTTCAGGATTTTTTATTTTTTTGTTAGTGATTGAAATCTGGATTGAATTGTTAATAATCCTAGATGATTGCTGGATCTACGTTTTTGTGTTGATCTGATTGTCTAGGTCATATGTGAAGCCGAAAAATTGATGATAGATTTTATAGCGTCTATGAATTTTGAAAATTGTACGTCTTGGATTCCAGTTGATAGATGCGTTTGCCTTATAAAGTTAATTTTATTGTGAGTTTAGCAGCTCGTGTTATGATTATTCTGGTGGATTTTGTTTCGGTTATCTGATTTCATGTTGTACTGTTTTCATTTGGTTGATCTTCAATGTGCTTAGTTTGTTTGATACTTTACGGTAGCAATATACTCGTTTGTCTTGTAATTATAAATTTGTAATTTTTGTTTATACAACCAATTATTGAAATAAAATACTTTTCTTGTTCGTTGTTTTGTTTTTGGAGGGAGAGCAGGGGAAGGGGGGGTGTTAGGTTATTCGAAACAAAATTGAAATTAAGAGAATCTGTAGTGTTTTTCTCCATGTGCAGCTCCGCCTTCAACCACGTGTTTTTCAATATCTATAGTTTTGTTGTTTCTTGTAATCATAAATTGTTTACTTCTCTAGTTATCCTTATAAATTTGTTAACTCAAAAACACGTGTTATTAAAAAATAAACTCCCCCATGAAAGTACATCTCCAATTACAATGAGGTCATTATTGAACTAAATTAAATGGGACAAAGTTGATTGTGAACTTCATTTAGTTTGTTCTCTCTGAATCGTCTTCTCACAAGTTATGATTTCGTCCTTGTAATCAGTGTGTCTCATATTCATGATGTGTACATTTGTTTAAGCTAGTTTTCTATGGATGCTTGTAGTAATTCAACTGAATAACAATATCTTGAATTTGGTGACACTATAAAATGGGGTTGGTAAATCTATTTTACCGAAAATAATAAGCATGTTTTCAAATGATAGAAATCTTGAAATTTTCTCCCCAGAGTATAAACATATGTTTTGATATATTTCAACTAACTCATTTCTCGTTGGTTGGTTTCTATATAGATGGATTGGCAAGGGCAAAAGCTAGCAGAGCATTTGATGCAGGTGCTGTTGGTGTGTTTTGCAGTAGCGGCGTTTATCACAGGCTATGTTTTGGGGTCATTTCAGACCATGTTTCTTATTTACTCAGGCGGAGTTGTATTCACTTCGCTTATTACGGTTCCCAATTGGCCATTCTTCAATCGCCACCCTCTGAATTGGTTGTGAGGCTTAAAAGCATCCCAAGCCGCAACCTGCTATTTCTGGCCCGAAGAAGAAGGCATCCAAGAAATAGGCTATTCGATTGATCACAAGAGACTTAGGTATAAGATACAAATTTAGTGCTTTCCAGTTATGTGATATGAACAATGTGTTTGCTTTCTGGGCTGCATATGGTTTTCTGATAACTACTAATGTTATGTAGGCTTGCATCTCCTTTCTTGGACCTCAATAGAAAATAATACAATTTATGAAAATGATTTGGTTTTGTCAAAGTGTTGTTCCATTATAGGTGTCAGATAGTTTATAGACTAAATCTTTGCATTCTTCGCATACAATTTCAGTTATGGTATGTCAATGTTGATATTCTTGATAATGTGAAAAGAATTGAAGTGTCGTTGTTATTGATAATATTCAAAATTGAAACATGTGAACCATTGATTTCTTTAGTAATGAATACTATCGATAGAGTCGTTTCTCCCAACAAGTTCCGGTTTGAACCAGAGTTTATTAACAAAATTACAAAAACACGATTTTTACATTCAAAAACGTTATTAGATTGTGGTGAGTAAGGTGCCCTATCTGAATAGGGGTGAAAATGAGTCGAGCCGAACCGAACGCATAAGTGTTCAAACTTGTTTGAATTACAATCGAGATTTAAAAATTGTGTTTGAGCTTGGTTTGATTATTCATCGAGCCAAACTCAAACGAGCTTTAATCGAGCCGATCACGAGTTCGAGCTCGAGTAGTTTGAATATTTTGTACATGATTTTGTCATTTTTTGCTAATCGAGCCGAGCTTCAAAATTTATCGAACAGAAAAAGTTGTTCAAGCATGGTTAGATAAATTGTCAAACCGAGTTTTTAGCGATCGAACTCCAGTAGCTTGGTTCAATTTTCACCCCTATATATGAATAAACAAAGGCAAATTCTACACATGATTATTAAAAGCTCCTCCTTATTCTCCACATATATATATATATATATATCAGTTTAAACATTCTCTATCAAAATCATCTACTAGAAAAAATCAACTGTGCATTCAGGTCTTATATCCATATACAAATACAAAAACCTCATCAACTTAGTAGCATTCTTCTTCGTCCTCACATTACAACCACCATTCAGCAAAAACATGACCTTCAAAACAGCCCCAACTTCAACTGCTTCTAGAAGCATCCCTCTCCCATTATCTTCCTCCCCAAGCTTCAACAATATCGAAATCGAAAAATCTGTTGCCAAATCTGAAACCCGTAATATTTTCTTCACCAAAGTAGGCGTCGTTAAAGCGTTTTCATAAGCTTTTTCTCGTCCCTCACTGTAACTGCAAATCCCATCAAGAATACCTAAAGCTTTCTCACACAGGCTTCTTTCTGAGTACAAGATCGTCTCGAGAAGCAAAGGGACCAGCCCGGTTTCGGCAAAGTAAACTCCGGCGACTTTGTTGCCGGAAAATGTTGCAGAGGTGGCCACCATTTGGTAAATGGCTAACAGCAAAGCTTTTCTTGTGGCTATGGTGATTGGCTGCTTGAAGAGGTTTGTTAGGGCTTCTGGAGCACCGTCGATCTGGACAAGATCGTCCATCGTCCATTGATCAGATGAGAGGATTTCTTTTAGTTCCAATGCTAAGAGTTCATTTTCTTCTCCTGAAAGTGAATTGAAGAACTGAATTATATTTTCTGTTTGGAATCCAATGAATTAAGTGAAACTAATGGTGTGTTTGGATTGAAGGATTTGAAACTATGGATTTTAAATTCATCTACAAATTCATTTAAATTTGTTGTGATGAAATCATGTTGCGAAGAATTTCAAATCCCTTATCATTCAATCTGACCTATTTTCTCCACGACTATGGTGAATTTCAAATTACTTTATTTTAGACTCATTCAAATGCTTCCTCTAAATTTCTTCTTCAAATTCAAATCTGTCGATCCAAACACACCCTAAAAGTGTTTTTAGCCTAAAGCCCGGCATAGAGGGACGGTATGTTTGGTTTTGTTTTGGTTGGTTATTTTGGTGGGAATTGTTGGTGAGAAATTTATGGGGACACGTGCATTATTGGTGAGATAGTGTTTGGTTTAGTTTGAGAATTGATTTTTGATTGTTTTTTTTGGTGAGATAGTGTTTGGTTTTGTTTTGTTTTGAAAGGGAACATAAGTTACTGTAGCAGTCAAATCATGACAGTTTTTGTCTGTTAGTAATTAAATAATAATAAAAAATTATTTTGTAATATTAAAATTGTAATAATTATATTATTGATGAATATTTGTTTATAAATACTACAATTTAAAATAAATAAATTATTAAATATTTACACAAATGACTTAAGTTAATATATATTTTTGAGTATACAAATAAATTATTGCATATCTATATTTATTTATATATCTATATACTATACAAATATAGTCATCGAATTTGTTATAAATATGTGTTGTGTTTTCACTTGGTTATTAATAATTAAATATAATCTCTATATTTTTGTAAAATGAAATTGAAAAAAAAGGACAAATATGAGTCGGTATATTACCTTAAAAAACCTGCTAGTCAATTATAATTATTTTAATAGGGGACTACAACTATCTATTGAAGTGATAAGAAAAATGCATAATTAATTTGTCAAAAAAAATTGTGACATAAGCATACCCTTTAAAACTTCAAAATAAAATTAAATATAAATATATAAATATATATTGTTTCCTTAATTTACAATCAAGTTTTTGATCCAAAACCAATATTGGGAAGGAGGTTTGATTTCTAATTATAATGTATGTTACTATTTAATTTGTTACTTGGAACCTAATTAAATATTTTTATACTTGATTAAAATATTAGAACTAAAATTTTTCTTCTAATAATATATTGTTTTAACATATGTATAATAAGATTAAAGATACTGACACTAATGTCATATACGTTTTATGTACATCCAAGTTAAGATTATGTTTGATTTCATTTTGATTGATTATATTGGTGATAACTTTTTATGAAACTATTTTTTACGACACATGCATTTTTGATGACATAATGTTTAATTTTATTTTTAAAGCAAACATGTTACTTTACAGTAAATCATGTAAGCTTTTGTTTGTTATACGGTACATATATATTTGTAAATATTATATATGAATATAAATTTCCTATAAATATTAAATATATTTAATAGGAAAATGGAAGAAGACAAAAAAAAGATAATAGGGACAAAATTTAGTTGTGAAAATAAATAGAAGAGAGAATAAGTAGGAGAGAGAAATATAAAAATTGACTTTTATTTTTGGCCAAAAATTACCTTTTTCTGGCCAAAAATTGTGCATTTTTTTTGGCCAAAAATACACTAACCAAACACTATTGGTCAAAATTTCTGACCAAAAATGGTTTGGAAACAAAACCAAACATAGCCTAAGGAGTTAATCTCGAAAGAAAAGAAAAATCTAACTATGTAATGTGAGATTTTATTTTCTTGATTTTCTTTTTGTAAGCAGTAAGTTATTAATACTTAAATATAATGTAAAATATTGTATCTCGTACTAATCAAACATGCTTAATATTACAATCTAACATGTATCATAGCTAATCAAATAAAATGAAGTTATTAAAAGAAATGGGAAAGTGATCCTAACATAAATTACAACAATACATAAAAAAAAAGATTATGAAATATGATTTGAAAATAAAACTAACTTTGACTTTAACCTTTAAAATTTAAAACAGCAACCATCGTCATGTTCCATCAATAGCACCAAGTTTTCAAAAATGACATTGCTTAAAAAAATGGAAATGGCAATAAAACTACATAACAAACAAGATTTAGAAATGGAAAGTACCTATATATTAATGAATATTTATATAGTTACGTACTAAAAAAATGTATTAAGAATATTTAAACGGCCGTGTCCCATGCAGACTAATGTTGTTTCACATTGGATTAAGTAGATATAAACAAATCCAAATATAAGATAAATGTCAAACATATATACGAAAAAACTTCATTATTAGCAATAACATTCGAGATATTCAATATAATCTCCGATAATATCATAACCATTATGATTGTAAAAATAAATAAAATACCAAAGTCGTCATCTGAATCTATAGAGCTGAAACTGGAGTCTATTGAGTTTGCAAGAGCAAGTAGCCTTAGCTGATCTCTGTTAAGAGTGGCTTTAACAAGCCTTTCCCAGTTATCATAAACCCTTGACATATTGATTAATTAAGTGCATATCAATTAATTAATTCCAAAATATATAGTTATATAAAAAAATAAGAAGAAAAAATCTTATGGCTACATGAAGTAAAGGAAGATGATGATGAACTTTCCTTTAGTCAAGTAGGGGTGGGAATAGGCCAGGCCGCCCGACAGAGGCCTATGGCCCGGCCTATTTAAGGCCTAGCTCGGCCTAGCTCGTTTAATAAAAAGGCTGGGCTCAAGCTTTTTATAAAGCCTATTTAGTTAAATAGGTCAGGCTTAGGCTTATAAAAAAGCCTATTAGGCCCGTCAGGCCGGCCTTTTTATTAATTTTGAGTATAATTTTGGGTGTTTAATTTTGAGTTTGGACAAATATTTGACTCCTAAACATGCAATTTGTGTCTCTTCGATTATTGCTAATCTTCACATTGTTAATTTTTTTATACACTCAGGCTTCATAATATTTGTCATAGGCTTTATGTAAAATAGGCTAGTTGGTGTCATAAGCCTTTATGTAAAATAGGCTTTTAAATAGGCTTTCAGGCCTTATCAGGCCTTTAAAAAGGCCAGACCAGGCCTTAAAAATAAGCCTATGATGGGTAATAGGCCAGGCTCAGGCCTATCATTTTTAAAGTAGGCCAGGCTTAGGCCTTACAAAGCCCGGCTCGGCTCGGCCTATTTCCACCCCTATAGTCAAGTCATTATATTTTGTCTGGTTTTGTGTCCAAGGGGGTCAAAAATTGCATTAGATTGAGTCATGGTCTTAAGTTTCTGTTACAACTTTGAAATTTTGACCGATATTTCAGATATTTTTAATATAATTTTTCAGAATTTATGTTGAAATTTTTATGATAATATAAAATTGTAGCATAAAAATAAATATAGTGTATTAAGGAAATTGAAAAAGTATTAACTATTGAAAAGTGTTAAAGACCAATCCAAGATTGGGCCTAGCCTACAAGCTGTCCAGATTAAATGTTCGATAGGCCCACTACAACAAAGCCTGAAGGATGATAAGTAGAAGCCCACGTTCTAAGGGCCTCTCTTGCAAGGATCAAATATTAGAGGGACCTAAATGTAAATAGTTAACTAGGGTTCAATCGTCTTCCTGTTCTTCAAAGCAGATATTTCATCTTACTGACTGTGAGTGAATCTTTGTTGTTCTTTGTGTGCTTGAATTCAAAAGATTTGAAAATGGCGGCACTATTGTTGATCAGAAGAACAACTCAACGTGTTAATCAATCGTTTTTTCGCACTTTCTCCTCCTCTGGTATGTATGTATGCATGTATGTCCCAAATCAGATATCTACCTATCTATGTCCGCTTATAAAGCTTTTTCTTCGATTTTTTTTACTTTACTAATTTAATCTCGTGGGTTTATATTTCGGAGATTTAATATCGATTCAGTTTTCATGAAATTATATCAAAATTTATTGAAATGTTAATCAAATTAAAGTTCACACGAATTCTCAAAATTTTATCAAATTTTCTGAAATGATAAAATTCAACGAAAAATTGGTGTATTTTACATGTGCTTTTTTTCTCCTTAAACGATGTGATTAGCAGGTACAGTTCACACAATTGAGTCTAAAGAAGTGCCTTCGTTGAAGTCAGTGATGGCTCAGATGTTCGCGCAGGACATAAGCTCCCATATTGGTAGCTGTATGCCACTCTCCAATATGCGAATCGGAATGCACATCCACAACATTGAGATCCGACCCGGTCAGGGTGGGAAACTTGTACGAGCTGCAGGGACGACTGCTAAGATACTTACCGAGCCCAACAGGTCAACCAGGTAATATAGTTTGTATTTTTTTGATAATAAGTAATATAGGAGATTCTTAAGTGCTATGTTGAACACCACTGTCTTAGCTTTAGATTTATTACAAGGATTTTTGCTGCTGTTAAGTCTTATATATGGAGACACACAGACAGGGGCCGGACTGTTATATTTTGAAGAGTTGAACAATGATCTTAATTACTTCAAGTTTGAATAAGATTTTGATGTTTAAAGGCTGTTTTGAGAGCTCTAGTGTGTTAGTACATGAATTGCTTAAGATCCCAGCTGTTTAAATATAGAAAACCTTTTTTGATTACTTGAAGCTTGAATCAAAGTATCAAACTTTCACGGAACATGCTATTCACCAAAAGATCCCCATATCCCGAAAGCCTTTTACCATACTTTCTGTGAATTTGTTGCATTACCTGATTGCTTCGTACTTGAGCTCTCTCGACCTTATGGAGTTATATGCTGATCCAATTAGTTATACTAGCATTATAATAGTTGATGGTCATATGAACGTGAAAAACCGATCCCATTAGTTATACTAGCATCATCCAATGTCACTGCACAACCGAGCAAATCAACCATACCAGCATAATGCTTTAGATTCGGTGTTCTGCAACACATCATGCACCATTCCAGATCTACGTGCTTACGACAAGCACGTAATAAGGCTGTAGACGTAACTGTGTCCAGGCTTACTTCAGATTTCACCATTTTGTCAAATAACTCAATAACATCTGCACCTTTGCCGGTCGTGCATGTACAGTTAGAAGTATATTCCAAGAAGCAACATCTTGTTCTTGTATTCTAAACTGATTTCTTGCCGGTCTTATTCTACCACACCGCACATGTCGAGTAGTGCATTACGTAAAAAAACCTCAAATCCTAACCCATTCCTCAATGCATGTGCATGGATTTCTTTCCACACATAAATGACCCTATCCTTGCATATTCAAAAAGAGTGTTTCTTAAGGAGTCATAGGACGCCAAGTCCTCATACAATCAGAACCTGCCGAGCACATTGAACTCTATATTGTTCCAGCCTCATGAATGTTTGTAAAATGTGAGAAGTCCATTGCTAAAACATTTATCTCTTGATATTTACCTTTAACATGATCATCTTACTTTCTTATTTGAACAACCCTTAAGTTCACCTTTTGATTGCTTTTAGGTACTGCGAGATAAAACTGCCATCTGGGGAAAAGAAATTGATAGACAAGAGATGTAGGGCAACAATCGGGATGGTTTCAAACCCAGAGCACGGAAAAAAGAAGCTAAGAAAGGCTGGTCAAAGCCGATGGTTGGGCCGAAGGCCAACAGTCAGAGGTGTGGCTATGAACCCCGTTGACCACCCACATGGTGGTGGTGAAGGTAAGAGTAAGAGTAGTGGGAGTCGAGGTGGGGTCTCGGTTTCTCCTTGGGGTAAGCCTACTAAGGGTGGATACAAAACGGCACGCCTTAAGAAAAAAATCTATTAAGGGATGATTAGTTGAAATAGGATGTAATTGTGGGTTTTTGCCTATAAATGGAAGAAAAATATATGTATCTGTTGGTTTGAGATTGTATATTAGTTGAAATATAGCATATTGTTTTTTGACAATCTCAGTTGAGAAGCATTTAGGTGTTGGTAGTGTTTCATTTTTCATTTGCAGCAGTGTTTGGACATGATGATGCATTGACAGGATTAACATGTTTGAGGTTTATGTTTTTCTTTTGACAGCAAAACTTGTAGCTGTAATGAATAACTTCTTCGGGAAAATTGCACTTCTAGTCGCAAAAAATAGTTGTGTGTGTATTATTGGTTTGAAACAATATGAAACATTTTACTATTATGATTTTTATTTCTTGGATTTTTCTTGTTGTATAACATTTTGTTATCAATTCATAAAAGTAATAATTTTTCATCATATGGGACTCAATGTTCAAGTCTCGTAAAATGTGGAACTACTAATGTGCATGTAGCAATTTTTTGGACTAAAAATGTAATTTTTCCCAACTTATGCTTTGGAACATGAATCCTCAAGTTAAAGTGTGGTTTATTGCTTCTTAGTTCTTATTTATTGAGATAAGATTTTTCTGTTCTAAATTCTTATTTTAACTTCTATTGCAATTATGTAAATGTTTGACACGTGTCAAAAATAGTAACACATGTTAAACTCGATCTATATCTATAAAATTAAAGATGCAACATGATTTGAAACATTAACCATGAAACCACTTATTTATTATGTATATAACTTATATACTTAATAAACACAAATATTATATAACATAGATTTATCGAACTCTATTTCCATTTAATAATTATTTTTGACATATTGAAATTCGATTGAATATCACATCATCATCATAATAAAGAGTTTCAATCATGGAAATAAGGTGCAATGTAACCTACTTTTTATAAGGTGTCACAACTCACATGCATGAAATGAATGGCTATTGAAGAACCCATAGTATGTAAATCGTCCCCACTGCTTTAAATTGGCTAAGACCAATCTGAATTTTTCGGATGATTCAAATTTAATCAAGGGTTCCATATACACATAAACTAAAACCTCGTATGAAATTAATGTCCTTGTTATTTTCATGTTTTTTAGATTAATTTTTGAAAAAATTTCAAAAAATGTGTACTATGGCAGATGTGTGGTAATAATAGATGATTGTTTATGTTATTTAAAATTATAAAACTTATAAAATATTTCAAATCAAAGATGATTAATTGATGTACGATGAAATAAAAGTTTCAAATTTTGACTTTTTTATTTCCTCCAACGAAATTCTTTTTAGAATTAAAAAAAAGTATAAAAATAAACGCGTGTAGAAAAGAGGTTTATGAAAATGGTTTAGAACCCTAATTAAGTGTTACTAAATAATTTTTAGGACATTGATTAGGATAACAATTTCTTTCCATGATTCTACTTTGTTTTCTTTTTCTAATTATATATTTTGAATTGGTGAACGTTGTGATTTAAATCATGTTAATACTCAATTTTTAAATTGTAATTATGACAGTAATAATTAGAGTCAAAGATGACAAAAATTAAAGGGCAATGTTTAATTATGGGGATTGCATGATTGTGAATCGTAATGATATAAGATTGGTCAATTTTGATGTTAAATTTGGTGAAAATACTATAAATTTGCTTTGACAGTGCGGAAATTACCCTGTTTAATGCCATGTCATCATGATTAATAATTTTTGCAAAATGAATAATCATGATGAGGTTATATGTGATGATAATCACGATAAATAAGTTTTTAATTTAGTTTTTTAGGCTTTGACCTTAAAAAATGATGATTTCACTTTAGGACTTTAGTAGCACCGTTTAAAGGGAAAAAAACAAAATACTTGCTATTAAAAGCAATATGTTCATAATTTTATATATCTTTGAAAGTCTTGTGTTATTTTTTTAAAATAAGTTTAAGTCTATCAAACTCTTTATTATTTTTTGTCTGAAAATCATTTCTTTATTCTTTACAATTAATTTATATAAAATCATAGATAAGAATAGTGTGCTTACCATAATCTCAAGCTAATTTTAAATTCAAAATAACAAAATAATTAATTATTTGATTTTTTAAGTCTAAATATCTACAAACATTTTGCAACTGGGCTATAATTATTTTAACTAGATGTGTGGTGGGGTGGAAAAATTAAGAAAAAAATGATAAAAAATTTATTTGAAAAAAAAGAAAAAACATTAAATGTGACGTTGATGTGTCTATTTTTAAAATTTAAATAGGGAATCTTAGATCTTAAATGTCCTCACAAACATACTAATATATTGTTGAAAAGAATCTTATAATTTTTCATATTTTGTTGCACTATAATTTTTTAACCAGTTGGATATATCTGCAACATGAATCACCGGCCAAGCTAGATAAAATCCTACTAAATTAATATTTCTCCATCTTCTATAACTTTTGTGTTCTCCATGTCGGGAACATAATAAATATTAATCACAATTAATATATTTTCAAACAATATTATATTGGTAAATGGTAATGTTCAACAGTTTTTGTGCATGTTATTGTCCAATCTTTACTTTTATTCTAATCTTAAAATATATATGATGTGAATCATTTTATTTTATATTATTTTCATGTTTACCGTGTAGGTTATGATTTTCTTAGATCATATTGTTACTTTATATATACTTTTATTATCAATAATATAATCTACATGGTTTTATATTATTCAACAGTTCTTAATCGGTCCATTTAATATATTTTTTATGTAATATTATGAATATTTTCGTTGTACATAATGAATCAATAATTCAATATCCATACAGAAAAAGATGGTAAAAATGTTGACAACTTGAAAATCAATTCTAACAACAATAATATTTATTAAATTAACTTGACAGATATCATGATATTACTATAATCAGTACCCACGTTATACTAGAAATTAAAAAATCCGACAATTAGTTGACAGGTTTAATTCTAAAATACTTAAATTTCTAGACCAAGTTATGATTCAAATCATAATGTCACTGCCATATATAGATCTGTGGATCGTGTGTTATATTTTTTTAATGCAATAACCATATCATAACATGTATTGATTTTGGGACAAAAATTGTTACCTAATTTAAATTCAAAAAACATATTGCCTAGACTTTGAGTTTCGATTTTATTTTGAGTCAAACTATTAATTGTGTCAAATTGTGTCACAATAATGACACCAATTGACATAAATACACAATGTCCAAACAACGTACAAAACAGAAGGAAAAAAACATTAATTGATACTTGATAGTACAGTAACTAATATTTAATTATAAAAATCAATTATGAAAATATATTAATTATATGATCGATTAACTCTAATCAAACTTAAAAAATTGGAAAATTTTAAATTAAAAGGAAAAATTAGGAATTGAAATTAAATGATTAGATGCAATCCGAGGGTGGCAATTTGTCGGCTGAGGGGAGACCAGGCGAGTCGTTGTCGGTCATGACTCATGTGATTTTGTGACTCACCTCTATTATCATAATTAATTTATTTAAATATCTTATTAAGTACAAACAAACAAATGATTATTAATATAATAAGCATGCACTAAATATTCTTAAGTTACAAAAAGTAATATTAATCAAACATTAATAAGTCCATAAGAGTAAGTTTCAACATAAAATATAAAATATGTTACTAACTTCCTTGACCTTTCAACATTGGCCCCTTAATATGGGCTCATGATTATGTTGAAATCGTAATTTAGGTGAGAACAATCACATCGATCCGTTTCAATAATAAGTATAAAATATAGATATTTATTATTTTAGAATTGATCAATTAATTTATTTATTTATTGCTATATACTATTAATTGGAGCTTCGGAATAAAAAAGAGTTTTAACATTCTAATTCTTTAACTTTACTATTTTAAGGTAAGATAATTCTTTAACTTTTACAGTTTGAGGGTGCAAAATTGACACTATAACTTAACGTGAGAACTTCAATTTAGTAATTAAGTGAAAATTTATGATATATTGGGTCCAATAGAGTTTGATTTAGCTCAAATTTCGTTGGGTCAATTTGAACCAAATCGATCTCTTGAGAAAATTATAGACTGCACTCAAGTGTATTGAGCTGCCTACGTACCTAATTACTTAGGATCAAGTCTATCGTATTTCTAACAAATTAAAGAGAGCTTTTATATCAGTTCACCTCGTATAGAGTATGAGGTGTTATTTTTAGAGAGAACCCCCCTCTTAAATGAACTAGTAGAGGGGTATTTATAAGCTCATGATGTGATGGTTGGGACCTGAAAATGACTGCCATGTGTCATTATATCTATGGACCATCTGTCATTGGGTTATCGGGTCGGGTCGTATAATTGGAGCTTCGGAATAAAAAAGAGTTTTAACATTCTAATTCTTTAACTTTACTATTTTAATTTTTAAGGTAAGATAATTCTTTATCTTTTACAATTTGAGGGTGCAAAATTGACACTATAGCTTAACGTAAGAACTTCAATTTAGTAATTAAGTAAAATTTATGATATATTGGGTCCAATAGAGTTAATATGTCATATACTATTAAATGCAGATATAAAATATAAGAAATACTCTTATTTCTTGCATTTAATGAATTATGTACCACTTATTTGTTAAATTTGATGTATTATAATATCACAAATCCAATAATGGGACACAATAATTATTAATCCACTATTCATTTTTTCTTTTGAAAATATAATTATTATTATTTGCATGTTAATAGGAAAATATGTTGACAAATTATAATTGTTTCTTAATATTTCATATTATCCGGTGCTTGTTTTGTTTCGACCGTGATTCAAGTTTTGGACTTAAGTTATTACCCCATAAATAGGTATTATTAGTCCTAAAGTAAGTCTTAAATAAGATGTATGTGTATTGAACTTTTTTTTATTTGAATATTTGCTTAAATTTATTTTCTTATAATTAATACAGTTTTCTTTTGATTTATAAGTCCTCAACTTTCAAGGCATTGGTTAACAACGAATTGCTTTATGTTTGACATATTGATGGAAATGAAATATGACAGTCGATATTTTTTAGGGATTTTTGATCAAATTCAATTTTATGTCATAGAAACATAAATAATTAATAGTTGGTAGACGTTAGAATTTCTTCCCTTATTCAATTCCTATTATTATTGACATCCTTAAATCTAATCATAAATGCATTTGAATCTCATTCTAATATTTCAGCTTTTATTATTCTCACCCTCATTATAATCATTATCTTTACTAAATCAATTGAATCTGATTCTCTAAGTACAGTTACATCTAATAAAATAAAGATAAAACTTTTGAAATTTATGATAATATTTTAATGACAAATCGTTCATCCGTGATACTATATTAGTATCTTACAAGTTAAACATTTCTTAAATGCAATTGTGAATTACACGCGTCAAAAAACTAAATATGTGTAGAATAGAAATTTTAAATAAAAAATTATATCCCGACAAGAGTGTATATAATAATCCATTCTCTCCCAAATCATAGGCTAATTCGTGGTGTTTAGTAGTCAAGTTAACTATTTCTTAAGTGCAATTAATAAATAGATCAATTAATGATCACAATGTAATTAATTAAATTGTTAATTTAATAAGGACATTAAGAAATTAAACTTAAAAGTCAAAAAGATGACATAATTGATAATTATTAAACGGGCTTATGAGATCAAAGGTGATCTAACTACATACTTGTCAACTAAATTCAAAGTCTCGGTCATTCAATAGATTCAAATATTAGATACATATTCCACTTATTATTATTATTATTATTATTATTATTATTATTATTAATAATAATATTAATATTATTAATATTAATATTATTTATTATTTATCTATCATGTCCTAAGTTGGATTGTTTTCTCCTAAACACGTTTTTCAAATATTAGATACAAAGTGTTTTATTAATATACACCCTCATTCATTAATTTATATTACATTAATTCAATTGAATTAATATGTTATAAAATTTTCCATTTGACTGTCAAAGCACATAAAACATTTAAATCTAGTGTAATTAAATTCAAAACCAAATAGTTTGCCAAGTTTGCATTATTACTACTATAGTGAAGGAGGCAATCACATTTGAATAATGTCTTATATATATATATATAATATTTATATGTAATTATTTCCAAAATTTGGTTCAAAATGACATAATAATTACATAAAGCCCTTAAAGAGTAAATATTGGGAGCAAAGCTACAGGGGGCACCGGGAATAACGGATCTGGGCAGGGCTGCTGCGGTAATTACAATAATTGTTGGGGAGTGAAATAATAATAATATAAAATGTTGAAATTTTAAAAGGCCACGTGGACTAGTATTCCGTACTCCTCGGGTGGAGATATCCACTGATCACAAATATCCAGCTATTTGTTATTGACCAAATTGCCCCTTCATATAGTCCTTTCCTTTTTTATTTTATTTTTAAGGATTTATTATTATGCCATTTATTAGAAAAAACAATACTAAAACTCACAATGATCTACAATTCAATGTAAACATCAAATGTAATTATATTGCATAGATTTATATGCTTTTTTTTTTTTTTTTACTGCATATGCATCTATTATAAGCAACATCAAATATAAGCAATATGCATCGTTTTAAAAGCTATTATAAATATCGAACACGAGATTTATGATATATATATATATATCATATTCATACTCTAGTATTTTCATAGTTTTTAATTTTGAAAAAAACTCAAATTTTATGTGGGATTATTTTACCAATATGATGTTCTTTAAATTGAAAAAGCATGAGCACATGATACAATAAGTGATTCACATTTGAAATTTGTTTTTTTATGTCGATAAATTTGAAAAAAGACGAAATGATTTGACTATATGGGACATTTAAACACAAGCAATCAAAAAAATCTTACTCCAAAGCAAAAACACCTCAAGAGGGGTAAAATAGACATTGCACAATAAATGACAGATCTGCTGACCGACAAAATAGGGGGACGGCAAATGTCGGCCATGAGCCTCGGAGACAATCTCGGCTTCAATTTCCATTTTAACCCTCCATTTTTCACTAAATACCCTTGATTAAATCTGAGGCTGTAAATAAATCGATTTAAATAAATTATCCTTTATATTTATTTTAAACTATTGTATCACGAAATTATGGAAACTACATTTAAACTTTTTTAAGTAGAAATTAAATTAAATTTATACAAATTTTAGCTCAGTTAAATATAAATTGAATTTGAATAACATATTTCTTATATATTAAATTCTATTTAATAGGTTACAACATAAAATTAAATCAAATATCAAATAATAAATTAAATAAACTGACCTCTTTATTTTATTTTCTCCGTCAGTAATAAAATATTAGTTCTAATATTCCTTCACCATTTATTAAGATCCCTCCACAATGTAATATTAAACCTCATTCATTCTCTTCCCTTCTCTCTCATCTATTTTCCTTTCTCTCACTAAAAATCTGTTGATCCGTGACAACAAAAAAGTTATTAATCTTCAGAACAAACTGGAATTTCTGAACGTTATTATTTGTTCTAGATTGAGATTGTGTTAGTTTAATGAAGCCTCCTTGGATCAATTTCGATTAGTTCCAGGTAGCTTTTTGGTTCGAATCTAAAAAGCATTTCGTAAATGATTTTTTTCTTTTTTTTTTTTGTAGTTTTTCCAGATTTAATATCCTTGAAATTTTTAGTGTGTATTTTTTGGCAGAAATTTCATATCCTAATACCATTTTTAATGTTTTTTTCAATATGGCTGAGCCATGTGCAATTTGTTACGGAAATATATGAGCTGATGTTGTGTTAACTTTTTGAATTGATGTCGCATTGAAATTCAGATTTCATTTTTTTACCATGTTTTTTAGCGCAATGTGGATCAGTTTTGGATTTTATAATTGTATTCCCCTTGGATTTATTATGTAGTAGAAGAATTTCCATCAATTATTAACTGTTATTTGTTTTTAATGACTTTCCTTTATTGAACTTGATGTGACAATGGCCATAATTATGAGGACAGTTATCATTGATTGATATTTCAAATAATCATTTCAAGGAAAGGGTTAATCAACAACCCTGCTAGGTTAATTCATTTGTTTGTAATTACTATTTTCTTTGTTATAATGTTTTTCCTTTTTCTGTTGTCCAGATTCTTTTAAAGGGGTAAAGATTTCGAGAAAGTTCCAACACAGAGATCCAGCTAGTTTTCCTCACTGAACATGGACATTTCTGAGATTGAAGAAAATTTGCTTGCAATTGGGGAACCGAAGGTATGAATTTCTTTTGCAAGATGTGGATGACATATCTATATGATTATTGAGATTTAAATGTTCAACAAATTTGCGCTACTCTGTACAAATATCGTTTTAGTTCCTGAAGCTCATCTTTGCATAATCTTTTGATTGTTGTGTTTTATCTTTGGTTATAAGAGTTGAGTGATTGACGAATATATGGTTGTTGGCACAGTTACATGCTGAGATGTGCAAGAGCCTTTGTTCTGTGTATTTGAGAGTCTTGGCGATATTTCCTGACCTAGAAGCAGCTCGACCAAGGAGCACATCCGGTATTCAGGCACTTTGCGCTCTGCACATAGCACTTGAAAAGACCAAGAATATTCTTCAACATTGTGCTGAATGTAGCAAACTTTACTTGGTATGGCTCCTCCTGGCTGTTTATGCCAAATTCTCAGTAAATCTGGAATGATTATTACTGGTTGCTTCCTTCGCATGTTTTACTCTCATGTCAAATAGAAGTTACGCAATTCAATGTCATTTTCTTGTTCCATAGGTGTCACTAGAATTTCTCATCATTTATATGTCTTCATTAACATTTTTTTTCCTGAATTAGTACCATGTAAAATGATTTGAACAACTGGCACATTAATTGAAAGTATAATACTTCGAATTTATACTTCTCCTTGCTCTCCGTTTTGTTTGACTTGTTTTTATTACTTTGTTTGTCATCAGGCAATAACCGGAGACTCTATTGTTCTGAAATTTGAGAAGGCAAGGGGTGCCGTGGAAGATAGTTTAAAACGGGTTGAAAATATTGTTCCACAAGCAATTGGTGGTCAGGTACTGAATTTGCTTACTCAATCTACTGTTTTGGTGTTAACAAGCATGGTTCTGGTAGTGACAGTTTCTGTCTGCTATTTTCTTTATTAGTTAAAAACCAGAATGGTAAAATGCATTTTGTTTAGAATTGATAGAACAAGCCTGTGTGATTGGTTATTGAATTTCTAAAGTGTTCAAGAGATAGCCCATTCACTGCTTCTCTGGTTTTAGTGGCCATCCTTTCCCCAGAGGCATATAAAAACTAATGGTTAATGTGTCACATTTTTAGATTCTAAGTTTTTGTAGATTTATTTTAAATTAATGTTGCTTTACTGTAAAATTTACTCTGATTTGTGGTGATGCCTCTTTCTAGATTGCTGAGATTTTAGACGAACTTGGAACAATTGAGTTCTCACTTGACCCTGTGGAGAAGCAAATTGGTGATGACATTATTGCATTACTCCAACAAGGGCGAAACTTCAACAACAATGCTAATGACAACAATGAGCTTGAATCATTTCACCAAGCTGCTTCAAAATTGGGTATCACCTCTTCAAGAGCAGCACTTAGAGAGAGAAGGGCTTTGAAGAAACTCATAGAAAGAGCCCGAGCCGAGGAAGACAAAAGGAAGGAGTCAATTATTGCTTATCTTATGCATCTGATGAAAAAATACTCAAAGCTGTTCAGAAGCGAGTTCTCAGACGACAATGACTCACAAGGGTCAACGCCTTGCTCGCCAACTGTTCAAGGATCGTTGGAGGACGGTATTGTCCTTGGACGAAATGCTTTTGATAGGCAATTATCAAAACTTAGTTCTTTCAACTTCAAGCCAAATTTTAGAAGATCAGGGAATATGCCTGTACCACCAGAAGAGTTAAGATGTCCAATATCGTTGCAACTTATGTATGATCCAGTTATTATAGCCTCTGGGCAAACATACGAAAGGGTTTGCATTGAAAAATGGTTTTCTGATGGGCATAATACTTGTCCTAAAACTCAACAACAACTCCCTCATCTTTCTTTGACTCCTAATTATTGTGTTAAGGGTTTGGTCGCCAGCTGGTGTGAACAGAATGAGATTCCTATTCCTGATGGCCCACCAGAGTCGCTCGATCTCAACTACTGGAGGCTAGTTTTGTCAGAAACTGATTCTACAAATTCGAAGTCGTTAGAAAGTGTTGGTACATGCAAATTCAAGGGTGTTAAGGTGGTGCCTTTGAATGACAGTGATATCATTGAGGAGGCTGAAGGAAACGAAGAGGAAGCTGTTTCTGATGATTGTGCAGTTGATTCATTAGAGAGATACGAGGAATTTTTGAGCGCCTTAGAGAAAGAGGATGACTTTAAGAAGAAATGCAAAGTGGTGGAGAAAATCAGGCATTTGCTGAAAGATGATGAAGAAGCAAGGATTTATATGGGGGCTAATGGTTTTGTGGAAGCATTGTTGCACTTTTTGGACTGTGCTGTCTCTGTTAGGAATGCTGTGGCTCAGGAAATTGGAGCAATGGCTCTCTTCAACCTTGCTGTAAATAATAACAGGTATGTTAAGATATATGGTATGAATTTTGAAGCTCTTTGTAGGTTCACTAGGGAAAATTCTGCACTGTTTTAGTATTGTCTTGCTCATCAAAATGAACACACCTCACTTATTCATCATGACAATCTAGTTATAGTCTCACATTTTTGAATTGTGTGTCTCTTTGCTTCCCCCTCTTCCAAAGTGAATGCTCCTGTTTCTTTTTGTAAATTTGCACAAATTATTTCCTTTATCCCGAAATTGCAACCTTCTTCTGGTAATTACTCACTTAAAGTAATGCAGTAATGCTGTGACATCACTTACTTCCAATCACTACGTTTTATAGCAAAAATATATAGATACCTGCTTTTCCTTTTTTATCTTCCATCTAGACTCGGTGTCTATTCAAGACCAAACACTCAATTGGGGTAAAAAGGGAGCATTGCGTTTCCCATCGTCTTGTTCAATCGACACATTGATTCTACCCACGGCATTTTTATAGTATATTTATGTACACGTTAAGCCTTTAGTTTGTCCAAAGTTTTCATCCATGCAAGGTGTTCTTTGTAAACATTTTTGGTTGGTGGAATCTATCAGAGTATAAGATAAATTTTTTTCCTTGCTTCTCAGAAACAAAGAACTGATGTTGGCATCAGGAGTACTTTCAACACTAGAAAAAATGACCGCCAACGCTGATTCAGTCGGAGCAGCAACAGCCCTTTATCTAAATCTTTCCTGCCTCGAGGAGGCTAAGCCCATTATCGGGCCCACCGAAGCCGTCCCTTTCTTGATCTGGGTCCTAAAGCACGAAACCGATGTGCAATCTAAGCTCGATGCTCTACACACCCTCTATAACATCTCCAGTCTCGCCACCAACATTCCTCACCTTCTGACAGCTGGCATCATAGACGCCCTTCAAGCTCTCATCACACACCCCACCGACAACACATGGACCGAGAAATGCATTGCTGTATTAATCTACTTAGCTTCAAGTAAAACCGCGAGAGACGAGATGATTATGGCTCCAGGTGTCATTAGCGGGCTCGCTGGCATTCTCGATATGGGTGAGCCCATTGAGCAAGAACAAGCCGCGGCTTGTCTTTTGATACTATGTAATTCGAACGAGAAATGCAGCCAAATGGTCCTTCAAGAAGGGGTAATACCGTCATTGGTGTCGATTTCAGTAAACGGGACCGT
The DNA here is from genome assembly GCA_963669365.1 of Verbascum thapsus. NCBI lineage: Eukaryota > Viridiplantae > Streptophyta > Magnoliopsida > Lamiales > Scrophulariaceae > Verbascum > Verbascum thapsus. Next base: position 22,134,251 of record OY770108.1, read on the forward strand.
TAGAGGGAAGCAAAAAGCACAGAAGCTTCTGATGTTATTCAGAGAGCAGCGTCAGCGGGACCCATCACCCGTGCCCACCAGGCCGAGGTCGGAGAGTAGTAGTGAGACGGAAATGCCCCCGCAAGATTCGAAGCCATTGTCAAAGTCGGTATCGAGAAGAAAAGTGCCGAAGGCGTTGAGTTTTTGGAGGAAGAATAAGAGCTTTTCTGTGTATCAATGTTGACAAAGTGTTGTTATGGCCCTTGTTTCTTTTGCTCTCTGTCGAACGTAGAATAGAAGATCGATCTTCCATGTTTTCATGAAAGTGTTAGGGGAACTTAGATGTGAATAGTTTTTGTTGTAAATCTTGTGGATTTAGCTATGGATCAGAGTAATGTTTTATACAAGCGATATGGATTGATGAGTTCGTTATATTCGTCGTTTTTTCACTCATAGGACTAGAATGGAATTGATTTGCTAGTTTTTCTTGGTAGAGTTGGTAGGGTAGCTGAATCTTGTGATCTTGATCACGGGTTCGATTCCCACCAAAAAATGCGTATTTAATGGTAGCGGCTGTAGGTTTCCCCGTCATCCAAAAAAAAAAAAATGTCTCACTTAGCTTGAAAACGTCATCACAAAATCTTGTGGTCGTGAATGAACTTCTAATTTTTTATTTAATTTCCCCATATTTTACAATACTATAAGTAACCAACAATATATCTCAAAAGTAGTGAATTAATTTCCGAATGAAGGAAAAAGAAAGACTAATATGGTACTTTTAACTATAATTAATATGACAAATCCATAGCTCATTCACTTTCTTCCTTTCCTCTTCTTCCCTCTCATCACTTTCTTCTCACAACCCATTTTCCCAACACTTTGGTCCCTTTTGCTGCACAAAAATGCAACAACTTTCTCCATAGCAATATCCACTTCTTCACTCTTCATAAGCTCTTCAGCAATCTCGGCCGGTGTCACATCTATCTCCTTTATCATCTTTTCGATCTCGTCGAACTTGCAATGGCTCTTTATTCCGAGATAGTTCGATGCCAATATCTTGAACCCGCTAAACGTGCAATACGACATGTGAATGTGCATGTCCATTCGCCCCGGCCTTATCAACGCCGGGTCTAATCTCTCTTTGTGGTTCGTCGTGAAAATTATGATCCTCTCGTCCCCACAGCTCGACCACAGCCCGTCGATGAAGTTTAGCAATCCCGATAACGTTAATTGGTTCTGATGGATTAAACAAGTTTGAACAACTATTCGTTTAGATCATATATATATATATATATATATCTATATTAGTGGTGGCAATTTGGGTCCATCCATATTTTTGGACCCAAACCAAATTAAGTTTTCAAATGGTGGGGTCCTAAGATTTTAGCATTTTAGTTCCAACTGCGTTGGCTTCTAATAATATTCGGGTCTAATTGGGTCTTAAATTGGACCCAATTTGGGTTTAAATTGGGTCCAACCTATTTTCCACTTTAAGTCATTAATCTACATTTTACACTCTACAATAACCCATTACACCACTTTGATTCATAATGAGTCCTTATTGGGTCCATTTAGGGTCCTTATTGGGTCCACTTTGGGTCCAACTAAAATGCATAATATTGAACCCAACCCATTTTAAGCCCAACCCAAATGGACCCGACCCAAACCCAGCCTATTTAACCCAATTGCCACCCCTATTATATATGTATGTTTGAGTTGATAGTGAAATTTTAAGTAACAAAAGTTCACCTGCTTGGCAATAGGATTAGAAGTGAATCCTTCATCTTCTCTATTCTCCAAATCAATGGTGCAATCGATATCCTCGATAACGAGAATCGAACGGTTCTTAGTGCCCACAACTAATCTCCTCAGCTCAGTATTGCTACTCAAACTAGCAAGCTCCAAATCGTATATATCAAATTTCAGATAATTAGCCATTGCTGCTACTAAACTTGATTTACCAGTTCCTGGAGGACCATACAGCAAATAACCTCTTTTCCATGCTTTTCCAACCCTCTTATAAAAATGCCTTCTTCTCACAAACCTATTCAAATCCTCCATCAGCTCCATCTTCACCGTTGGATCCATCGCCAGCGTGTCGAAAGTCGATGGATGGTCCAGATTAACTGACCCCCATGGCCCTCCCATGTCCATTTCACCTATATAGCCCAGTGAATACAGCCTTATCACCTTGCTATCTTCTTGTATAGCCTTTGATCTCTCTAGTACAAATGGTAAGTACTTATTCAATATTTGATCTTTGAATTTTTTATCGAAACGAAGCTCGAAAGATTTTCGTTCGACGTTTTCAGTAGAAAATGCCTCACCGTCGAAATTAGTCTTTTGGGATTCTATATTAACGAATCGCCATTTGACAAGTGTCCCGTTGAAGTAGTCAATGATTTCTTCGCCTTTGTTGATCGCGATCGATAGGGCCTTTTCACGAGGGCCCTTCGAGACTTTGAGATGATTGATCGAGTTATTATTATTAATCCTCGTTCGTAGATAGATTTCTGCAGCTTCGTAAACTTGGTTGTTAGCATAGCCGTTGGATTCGTTGACGATAATGCACATATCAGAAGAGAGATTTCCAATCATTAATCCAAATTTGGACATGATTTTTTCTTGGATGGGTTTTGGAATGATCTGATTGGTGACATTTTGGAGTTCGTTTACGACGGTTCGGATTAGGACAGCCGATGCTGCAAATGTTGTGTAGGTTGAAAGAACTGCAGTTGTTGATGGCATTTTTGAAGTAGAAAACATTTTTTTGATTTGTTTTGTATTTAGGTTTATATATGATATATATGGAAAAGTGTATGTATTTTTGTATTATTTGTGTGATTAATCGGGATCGAGGGGTCGAATTTATAGGAATCGAGAAGCTTTCATGGGAAGTTGTCTGAAATTTTAGAAGTGAAGAAAATATAGAAAAGCTTGCTTGACAAGGAGTTAACTGGTCTAAATGATCTTGCTGAACAAGTCTTACGTAGAAAAGAAAAGAAAAAGCATGCAAGTGTACTACTTGACCTATTCCACGTACTGTAACTTGTAAGAACAATATATATATATATATGTATATTTTTATATTGTTTTTCTAAATAAAAAATAGATAGTGTAGCCCAGATATATGGATGTTGAGTCAGAATTCTGAATTTTATACAGACGGAGTCACATTTGTTGATTATCGAGTCAAAGCTACACTAAGAGATAATACTAAAAAATAAATAAAACTCTAAAAAATTGTAATTCATCTAAATCAGTAATTGGAACACTCTTCTCAATTCAATCTTTTAGCAATTTCAGACTTTTTTTCCTTTTTTTCCCATCCATAATCTACTCCGGAGGAATATGATTGTCTTTACTATATATCATTACTAGCTTGTGCTCCGTGCTACGCATGATATATCAGTCTAAATGTCACGTTCTTGTTCTGATAAAGAGCGAAATCCTTTTGAATTGTAAAAAAATTTCAGTTTTATATTTAAAATAGTATACATGTTATAATCTATTTACAAAATAAGTTAATACTGCTATTTTGTACGTCTACAAAATAGGTCTATAAACATTCATTAACTGTAAAAACTCATTGGATAAAGTGTAGCATGATACTGTAGAAAATATTTGGATTTATGGTATAAAGTTTTAGTTAAAATAAATAAATTGAAATTAAAAAGTTATTGTATAATCTCAAGTTTGATTATGAAAGAATGAAAATACACGTGCGTGTATTGATGAAAAAGATTTTGTTATGGTCTGTAAGGTTTTCAAACCTTACAAACAGATCTCAGCCAGAAATTGTGGTTGAGATAAATTGATAACCTGCTAAGCAGGTTATCATATATTTTATGGATTGTTTGATAGAATAAGCCACATATTTGCATATTATTAAGATGAGGTTCTCATATAGTTTATAACTTTGCATTTAGACTCCAACTTATAGTTATTCACCTTGCCAATAGCATGTATTTTTATAATTAATTTCATTATAAGCTATAGAGTATTATATCAATAAATATTATATGTAAAATATTTACATCAAATTAATATTTTAATCTTATCATTTAACAATATAAACTTTAAAACATTATAATCCAGTATTAGTATCATGTAAGGTATAGAAAAAATATAATATAATTAAATATTTTTAGCATATTTGAATTTTAATAAATTATTTAATTGGAGTCAATTATCAAAAGAAAGAAATTTGAGGTGGGCCTTTTGTGAAAAATATGTTTTATTAACCTATAGTAAATAAGGGGCTGTTAAGGCTATTTATGTGAGTTTAGCAATGCCTTAATTTTGCAAGGTTAAAATATATTTCTTTTTACGGAAGTTGAGATAGTGGGGGAATTGGTTATGAAACAATAATTATTAAATTATTATTAAAGGAAAATTAAAATTTCGAAAAATTAGCATTTAAGTGAAAATAATTATAATATAATAGTAAGATTTCCCTTCTCAAATTAAAAACATACATTATATTGATTTTTTTTATAAATGTTGTGTTTTATACACTTAAAACACTACAGAATTATTTGATTTTGATTTCTCAATTCTCATGCCATTTAGAGTGTAAAATAAAATTTTCTTACCCCGATTACATAAAGGGTTTGTGAATGTGTAGAATGTCAAATCAATTATTGAATTCTGAAAATTAGCTGAGAAAGTCATGTTTCCCAATTGATCCAAATTGATTATTATGTTGTTGTATAATTGATAAAGAAAAAAAGTGGCACAACCCCAAATAAAAAAAGCCCAAACAAATGATTAATGAATTAGGTCCAACAAAATAAATAAAAAGTTAAAGAATGTGAAAATTACAAAGTATTTAGAAAATAATTCAAAAAATTATAAGATAAAAATATTCTGAAGATAAAAAAAAATATAATAAATTTATTTTTCCTATTTTCGTCTTCTTTGAAGATAAAGATTGACGCGGGGTGCATATGGTTGTAAATAATTTAATAATTTTTCTAATTCATAATAGTAACGATTACATGATACGCACATAAACGGCTTTATACACAAACCGATGACACAAACAAAAATGTGAGATAACTTTTGTTATTGGACTCTATTAATGAGATCAAAGGTTCAATCATGACTTGAAGTTGAATCATGCCATTATAATTTATCAGATCAGTCATCTGTATTATTGGGCTGAATTTTTAGGTGGGATATTTTCTTATTTAATTTTGGATAATTAATTCTTTCTTCTTGTTCCTTGCAATATCCATCAATCTCCTATTAAAATACTACAAGTTAGTTAGACATAATAAATTATTATTATTATTATTATTATTATTTTGACCAAATATCCAACTACTCCAGAATTTAATTATCAAAAATAGTTTGTAATGGTTTACAATAAAATCTATGGATAATGCTTTGTAATAGATATTTTCTTGCAATTGATGTAACATGATGATATAATTACTCCTTAAAAAACAAAAAACAAAAAAAAATTGTAATTTAATTCTCCAAATCAATAATACAAATACTCTCTTAATCTGAAAGTAATTATTTTGTCTGTTATTTTGCATTGTTAAAACGGAAAGTTATAAGATCTACTGAAGATATGCACTAATTCAAGTTCATTTTATCATATTTCAATTTCATGAATACATTTTTACAAATTAACACAAATTACTTTGCACTTTTACAATTTTATTCACGAAGATAATTTAGTAATTAAGATTAAGCAATTATTTTTATTCCAAATATATCTGTACTAATACATACTTATATTTAAGGTTTTATTTGTCATACTATTAAAAAAACATTGAATAATACATATACGGAGATATAGAAACACATATGATATAATTGACGTTTTAGTAATTAAAAATAAAAGAATAAATGCATAAAAATCTAAAATCCTAACCATTGATAAATTAAAGCAAAAGTTACATTTACATCTCCATTTTAATTGTTAAGTCCACCTAATAGAAAAAAAATTACTATCCAAACTTTGATAAATCGGAAGGTTATTTGCGAAAGCTCAATATCATGATAGGGGCCAATTTGCAATGTATATAAAATGACCTCACTAAAAATCATAAATTCCAAAAGTGACCCAAGTGACATGTGATACGAGATAAATTGCACAAAAGATATTCGAGGTTCGGAGTTTGCATCGGAGTCCCTAAACATATGCATAATGGTCTGGGTACCCTACCACTCGACCCACCTACCAGAGAAATGTGACCAACCAGATACTGCCACTTGGCGAAATAATAACGATCCAGACGTTCAATCATTAACAGTGAACAATCTGTTCAATAAATACCCCCACATTTGTCCATTTCAAAGGTGACAATAAATAGTTATGAACTCTTACATAAAAGACCTTGTAAAATAGCTTTATTCGATTTTAATGAACTAATAAATTTAATGAATGGCTACTATATAATTGCCAAATACATTTTTTCGTGTAACACAATAAATAGTGTGTAATACCATCTCCCAATTTGGCCCACTTTTTGACACCGAAATGCTCCAACTCAACATCATTCATTGAATTATTTAATTCAAATAACTACATATAATAAAATGCATTTTAATTGTAAGTTTTAATAATAAATATATGCATTTCAGAATTATATATTTTTTAACTATGAATTTTATAATATAATAATATAAAATAACAAAACATATTTTATTGGATGAAAATGTACAAATGTTTGTTTATGTTTTTGAAATTCAATTTCAAGATTTCAAATCACAAAATTTTAAATCTACTTAAGACACCAAATTTTCATCTCAATTTCATTTTTTCAACTCTACTTTTTCAATCTCCAATACTAACTACCTATCAATCAACACATCAATCATTTTACACATTCATCAATTACAATTAATATATACATTATTTTACACAATCATATATATATATATATATATTTATTTAAATAATCATTACAAAAACAACTAATTCAATCATTAAACTTTAACCAATCATCATTGATTTGACACATTATAATTTTCAACCTAATTCTAAAAACATAAACAAACATCTACCATTTTCACACGAATTTCGATGATACGTCATTCCCGAGAAATTTTCAAAATTCTAACTTAAAAATATAAACAAACATAGCGTTTAAGATTGTAAGAGAATTAAAAAGGTGGAAAATGGAATATATTTTTATGGTGCAAAAAATAGAATTGTGATTGGAGTGAATTTATTACAAAAATATATCAAAATGCTGCAAAAATTGCAGAAAAAGTGGTACAAAATTTATTATTGAGTTGGAATTGTCACAATACAAACGATTTGGCATCTTCTTCACTAGTGAGAAATAATGGACCATTTAATGTAAGGTCACTAAAGTCATCGTCAATGGCATAAACACACACATGGTAAACGACTTGGGAATTGATGGGTTGATGTTATTTCTTAATACCATGCAAAAAATGCTTTAAAATAACGACTTGGGTGTTGAAGGGTTGATATTAATATACCATACAAAAAAATGCTTTGTATTTTGTTTATCTAGTCTATTTATGTAATTATAATTTATATATTTGAGTTTAAAGTTGGGAATATAGGGAGAAGTGATGTTAGGAAATATTTTATGATTAAAATATATTGCAAAATTATAAAATAAGTTGGATTATATATTTAAATAATGATTGACATAATAAATATATTTCAGAATTATAAAATAAGTTGGATTTTATATTTAAATATTGATTGAAGTAAAGGGCAAACAGTTTTGATAAAATGTATCATTCGAAGCCATAATCCAATGTTTAGGAGGAATAATTATGTGTGATCCCAATGAAATAACAAGAATAACTAAAATTAACTATTACACAATTAAATTAAAATTAAATATTTTTTAAAATATAGATTATTTTTTAATACTTGAATTTTGAGAAAATTTGCATTTCTGTATGTAGAAATTTTGATGGGTATTTTGCAAAATAATTATAGCGGTACTTGGAAATTTGGGAAATTTTGAATTTCTATTTAAATTTCGGGTTTTAATCAAAAAATTAGAAGATATATTGCAAGATTGGATTTTTTTTTACAAAGTATAAGATACAAAATTATGTATATATTTATATATATATTGACAAGAATATGAACCCGAGAAAATATAAATATGGGCCAAATATGTTTACAAAAAATATATATTCACTAATTAAGAGGAGTAACAAATTTAGCCGCCTAATTATGACTCAGCCTCTCTAAGTTCACAAGTTTGATTTTGACTTAGGTACTAATTAATTTCATTGTAAAGTTTGATAAATAATTAAGGGTGTGTTTGGATCGAGTGATTTGAAATCCATGGATTTCAAATTTATCGATAAATCCATTTAAGTTCGTTTGGATGATGATGGATTTCAAATCCCTCGTCATTCATTTTAAACTCTTTTTTCCACAACTACGGTAGATTTCAAATGACACTATTTTAGATGTCATTTGAAATCTTTCCTCCAAATCAATTTCTCAAATCCAAATTCATCGATTCATAAATGACTTCTATGCTTATGTAACCATTTTTTTTTGTTGCCACCAATGTATAAAACAATATTATTAATTTATTTGTTAATTAAGTTATTTTCCACTAAAAAAATGTTTAGATATTTTTCATGATTATGGACGTCACTATTTTATTGCGAATAAGTTAAAAACTTAATAGTTGATAGAAAATTGGACATTTCTAGGGTACACTAAGAAAAAGATAATATTGGCCCTAAAACCCTAACCTCCTGTCTGTTCATATAAACATTATGAAAATTCCAAACATTTGAGCTTAAATTGCTAACTGTATTATGTGTCTAGAAAATCATAAATCATTTTAATACGCATAATGAACATATATTTACAAGAAATCATTCTCCTTTTTTATTATTTTTCAGAGTTAAATTATTCGCTTGGCTATAATTAATTTAAATAATTATGTTATTAGAGTATAATACGTAGAAAAGATTGAGACAAGGATTATCACATGCAGATTGCCAAATTAGTTAATTTTAATTTAATTGTATTCATGAGAATTCTTCGTGTACAATTGTTATTCGAAGTGGTCAATTATTTCTCGATGCAATTTTTTTTCCTGAAATTTGACTATGAATTTCACCGCATGCAGTAAAATCATTAATTCTACAATTAAGAGATAATTCTAGCATTTCTATTTGTAAATTATATTGCATTTTTCGTAATATATATATATACATGCATGACAAGTAATTATAAGTCACGTCACGTTTTTTTTTTTTTTTTTTAATGAAATATAAGATGAATCATTTCTCACCAAGATATCTTATTTATAAATTAGTTCAGCTTTTCTAGCACATTTGTGTAATATTTAGTTATTTACTGTTAGACGGACATATATGTGTTGAATATATACACAAATTAATTAAGAGTAAAGATTTCATCTAATGGGACAAATTATATTTGATTAACCAAACACTTAATATGTTTGCTTCTTAATTATTTTGAACGAAATTTATTATTTTTATCATCCTTCACCATCAATATAAATGAAGTCACTGTCCCACATAAGTACACAGTCCCATGATTTTCTGCCTTGCACATGAAAAATTAATTGAAGGCTGAACTAATTGATTTATTTTTTGACAAAAATATTGTGTGTTTTTATTGTGAATAATATTGAATCACAGCTTGTAGAAGGACAATTGTCATCTTTCATTAAATAAACATATTAATGACAAAAAAAAATATTTAACTCGAGTTAAATGTGTGATTAAGGAGATACAATTTGTATCATCGGGGTTAAATCTTTAACGAGCTATCAATGTGTATAGTACATAATTGGATAAATGAAGTATCGCAGAGGAGTTGGGATATATGTGAATATAATAAAAAGTGATTCACAATTAAATTACATGGATTTAGATTGATTTAGTGGACCATATATATAATTTATCGTTTGTATTTATATAATTAATGCATTTTTTGAATAACGAGAAAAATTCACAGGCCCCTACTGAACAAACTTCATAATTAATATTCCTATATCAATAATAAAGCATTGAAATGTAAACTCTTTACTCACTAGTTTATTATAACCATTTCTTTATCACCATGTAACATTACTATCAACCTTCTTTGTACGTTAAATAAAATCTCAAAAGATAAGGTGGTCATAATTCTCGTACTCTCTCATCATGTTCACAAAATCAATCTAATATTATGCAATGAAAACAATAGTTTACTTTCTTCCATATTTTGCAATATTCTAATATAATATTATTATATCACTCCCACTCCTAATAATACAATCCCCATAACTCTAACATATATTTCCACTTGGAAATTTATTTCCAAAAACTTTGATATTCAGTTGCAAACAAGATGCTCACATCTCAGCCAAATCCCACCTATCTCCCGCCACCGGAAATCATCTCCGGCGCCGTGAAACACCAAAGGGTCGCCGGAAAAGCTACAAACTTTTGTGGGTTCCTGCCAAGGGTGAGTGGCAGGAGACCTGCAATAAGAGCAGTGATCAGCAGTGGAGATAGCAAAAGTGGAGTGGAAACAGCAGAAAAGTTAGTGGAGATTAATGGACCATTACTGGGTTCTTCTTCAAGCAGTGGAGAACTAAATGTAAGAGCAGTGATCAAAATAAGAAAGAAAATGAAGGAAAGATTGACTGAAAAGATTGAAGATCAGTGGGAATCTTTTATTAATGGGATTGGAAAAGGAATCTTGATTCAACTCATCAGTGAAGATATTGATCCTGGTAAGTTTATTCAAAATCTATGAGAATAAAAATATTTGTGATTTACTTTTAATTCTGAGTTCATAATATATATATATATAGGTTTGTTGACTACCTTTTCTGCAATATTTTTATATTGTAAACTGTAAGGATTTTGGTTGAGATATGAAAATCCCTTTTAACTTTTTGCTCAATTTGTTGTTCTTTATTTTGTTCTTGTATTTTATAAGTTTTGAGTTTATAAAGGTAAGATTATTATATTATGCTTATATATATCTTCATCTGCAATTTGACAATTCTTCTAAAACAAGTGATTTTCATCTCAGTTACAAAATCAGGTAAGAGTGTAGAGTCCTTTGTAAGGGGTTGGCTACCAAAAATGTCGAACGATCCCTATGTCGTTGAGTATGGCGCTGATTTAACCGTCCCACGAGATTTTGGCCATCCCGGGGCGATCCTAATTACCAATTTCCATGACAAAGAGTTCTTCTTGATGGAGATTGTGGTTCAAGGATTTAGTAAAGGTCCCCTGTTCTTTCGGGCCGATACATGGATTCATTCGAGAAAAGATAATCCTGAAAGTAGAATTATATTCAAGAATCAGGTAAGAAGCTAAAGGCTATGTTTGGTTTTGTTTTGTTGAGTATTTTGGTGAAATTTTTTTTTGGCATACATGCATATTTGGTGAGATTGTGTTTGGTTTTATATTGATGGTTAATTTTTGGGTGAATTATTTGGTGAGATAGTATGTTTTTGTTTTCAATGGGAAACATAAATTACTATATGAGTCAAATCATGTAAGATTTTATTTGTTAGTAATTAATTACTAATTGATTACTATAACATAATATAAAAGTTGTAGTGATTGTTATATATATGTGAGTTATATAAGGTGCTATATATATGTATATATGTATAAAAAAAGTAGTCCATGAAAGTGTATTAAATTTCAAATTAGAAAATACAAATTTTGACCAAATAATTAGGGATTTCTTCGGAGCAAAACTGTGAAAGCCAAATGGTCAAAATTTTGGCCAAAACTGGCTCAAAATGAAGCCAAACATAGCCTAAGTTTCTTAGAGTTAAGCTTGGTAATGAGCTTACAAATAATTTTGATAAAAAAAATTGTATTTTTGCGACAGGCGTACCTTCCGTCTCAAACGCCAGCTGGCATTAAGGATCTTCGACGCGAAGACTTATTGAGCCTGCGTGGTAATAAGAAAGACGAGAGAAAAATGCACGAAAGAGTATACGACTATGATATATACAATGATTTGGGCAATCCTGACAAGAGTGAAGATTTGGTAAGGCCAATCATTGGCACCAAAGAGAGGCCTTACCCGAGGCGATGTCGAACCGGTAGACCTCCCACAGAAACAGGTATATTAAAATTCTACTCACAACCCACTTCTCAAAATCACATATGCATAGTAAAATCTATATAATCATTTCAATATGCTGATATATTGAAATTTAAATACTGTGTTACGTGAAATACAAGATGAAATAGCAACTTGAAATATAGTGATATATTGATATCATTTGAATTAGATCCCTTTACGGAGAAAAGAATCGAGAAACCCAATCCGGTTTACGTACCTCGAGACGAAACATTTGAGGAGGTTAAACAGAACACATTTTCAGCTGGAAGATTGAAGGCTCTGTTTCACAATCTCATACCATTGATTGCTTCTACATTATCAAGTTCAGATATACCCTTCACTCAGTTCTCTGAGATAGATAAGCTGTACAATGACGGTGTTATGTTGTACGAAAAAGAGACAACAAAAAACGACACAAAAGCTTTCATGGCCAATGTAATGACTTCAGTTTTTACTGTTGGTGATAAGTTGCTGAAGTATGATGTACCCGCCATTATAAAGCGTAAGTACTCTTCCTTAACAACATAAATACATCTTTGCAATGAAACTACATTGTTAGAATATTTCCTATATTGGTTTTGCAGGTGATAGATTTGCATGGCTGAGGGATAATGAGTTTGCTCGACAGACTTTGGCTGGGGTAAACCCTGTAAACATCGAGCTACTAAAGGTATCGTTTTTATTTGTACGAGAGTAAGTATATTATCTCGTTTACCGAATATTGAAGGGAAGTTAATAACGAGTGCTAAAATCATTTTCAGGAACTTCCTCTTGTAAGTAAACTAGATCCTGAAATATATGGTTCTCCAGAGTCTGCTATCACCAGGGATTTAATCGAGAAAGAGCTCAACGGGATCAGTGTCGAAGATGTAATTTGAAATACCCTAATGCCCATAATAACTATTGGTGTGTTTGGATCGAAGGATTTGAAAACTATGGATTCAAATTCATCGACAAAACCATTTAAGTTCGTTTGGATAAATTCATGTTATGATGGATTTCAAATCCCTTGGCATTCATTTTGAGCTATTTTCTCCATAACTATGGTGGATTTCAAATTAGAGTCATTTGAAATCCTTCCTCCAAATCCCTTCCTCAAATCCAAATCACTCGATCCAAACACACCCTATGGGTTTTTCCGAAATCTTGTTTCAGAATTTTCGAGTTGATTTCATCTGGGGTTTTTGTACAGGCAATGAAGGAGAAAAAGCTGTTCATACTTGACTATCATGACTTGCTTTTACCATTCATTGGGAAGATGAACTCATTGCCAGATAGAAAAGCTTACGCTTCGAGAACCATATTCTACCATTCTGAAACCGGTATCCTCAGACCGATTGTAATAGAGCTTTCACTCCCTCCAACGCCTTCGTCTCCAAGAAACAAGTACATTTTCACTCACGGCCATGATGCCACCACTAACTGGCTATGGAGGTTAGCCAAAGCCCATGTTTGCTCCAACGATGCAGGTGTTCATCAACTCGTGAACCACTGGTAAGACTAAAAAGATTTGGCCATGTTTGTTTATGTTTTCAAATTTCATTTTCAACTTTTTAAATCACAAAATTCAAAATAAACTTAACACACCAAATTCTCATCCAAATTCTACTGTCTTGAACTCTACTTTCCAATCTCCTATATAAATAACTATCAATCATATATACAACTTTTCACCCATTTACCAATCAAATCAATCATTATTTCACTTTCTCTTTCATACTTTACACTTTTTTTTTATCTATATTTCTTTATTTTTAATTTTTATAATCATTATATACAACACTAACACAATTATTATACACATCATCCATCAACCTATCAATGTTGATTTGACATATCTTACAACTTTTAACCTATTTCTAAAAATATAAACAAACACCTACCATTTTCACATGAATTTCCATATGACACAATTTTTGAGAAAATTTCAAAATTTTAAGTTTTTCATCATAAAATCAGTCTTGAAAATCTAAAAAGGGGTAATATGTATGAAACTAAACATGAGATATTTTCAGGTTGAAGACTCATGCATGTATGGAGCCTTACATAATTGCGACACATAGGCAGCTAAGCTCGATGCACCCTGTATATAAACTGCTGCACCCCCATATGCGGTACACCATGGAAATCAATGCACTTGCAAGGCAAAGCTTGATAAGTGGGGGTGGGGTTATTGAGGCTTGTTTCAGCCCTGGAAAGTATGCCATTGAAATAAGCTCTGCTGCATATAAGAGCTTGTGGCGGTTCGACCATGAAGCATTACCTGCTGACTTACTTCGACGGTAAAAAAAAATCTCTCGATCCCTATTTGTCAAACTTAACGGCACCTGAGTTCTTGTTTGCATTTACAAAAAAATTAAAATATGCACTTATCTTCACTTCATATAATCTAGAACATCTTCTGTTATGCACAAGTATGTTATATAGAAAGATGATTGTGCTATGGAAAGAGAAATGTTCATGGTGTGTAACGAACGATGTTACATCCATAGTCTTAAATTTTCAACCGAAATGCCAAAATTTAGATTGAAATTTTGGGTTCCTAGGTCCTAAAGTGAATCACACTCAATCCGATTTTGCACAATATTCACAGAAATTTCAACCAAAAACCTGGAATGTCCTCAAAGTTTTTCATCGGAACCTAATATTTTGGATTACGCTAACTTATTTTGCAAAATATACACTGAAATTTCACCTGGGACCCATAATTTTGGAAATTTAGGGTACGTTTGGATCGAAGGATTTGAAATCTATGGATTTCAAATTCGTCAACAAATCCATGAAGTTCGTTTGGATGTATCCAAGTTATAATGGATTTCAAATCACTCGATATTCACTTTGAGCTATTTTCTCCATAACTACGATGGATTTCACATGACTCGATTTTAGTTGTCATTTCAAATCCTTCCTCCAAATTTCGTCCCCAAATCCATATCTCTCGATCCAAACACACCCTTAAAATATTCTGAACTATTTATAATTGTGGTGTATTTTGCAGGGGTATGGCTGTTGAGGATCCAACGGTGCCTGGAGGTGTGAAACTAGTGATTGAAGACTATCCTTATGCAGCCGACGGACTTCTCATATGGGCTGCACTTAAAGAATTAATCGAATCCTATGTTGAGCATTACTATTCTGAGCCTAACTCTATAAAAACTGATGTGGAACTCCAAGCATGGTGGAACGAGATTAAGAACAAGGGACACCACGACAAAAAAGACGAGCCATGGTGGCCTAATCTCGACACACAAGATGACTTATCAAACATACTTACAACGATTATTTGGACAGCTTCTTGTCAGCATGCAGCCATAAACTTTGGACAATATCCGTTTGGAGGATATGTACCTAACCGTCCTACTCTAATGCGAAAACTAATGCCTAAACAAGGTGAGCCCGAGTATGAGAAGTTTCTAGAAGATCCGGAATATACCTTCTTGACCTCATTGCCCACTCAACTCCAAGCAACAAAAGTTATGGCTGTACAAGACACACTGTCAACTCATTCTGCAGATGAAGAGTACATAAATCAGTTGCATCATATTCACAGACCTTCGTTTAATGATCCTGAAGTTCAAAAGCTGTTTGAGGGATTTTCTGTGAAGTTAGAGGAGGTTGAAAGGATTATTAATCAAAGAAATAAGAACATAGAATTGAAGAACAGAAGTGGTGCTGGTGTTCCTCCGTATGAGTTGCTTTTACCCTTTTCTGAACCCGGTGTAACGGGCCGTGGCATTCCCAACAGCATATCTATTTGAAAAGGTGTATATTTGAAAAGAAAATAAACTTGATAATTGATTCAAACAGTTAAGAAAGATACTGTAATTTTTACTCTGCATTAAGAGGTCTGTAAGCTATATTTCTTACGGTTACTGGAATACACAATTGCATGAGACTGTAAAAAAGTCGACTTTCTAAAAGTTAAATGCATATCATTGTAGTTTAAATACAATTGGCTGAGTTTTTACACATGCCAATACAACTATAGTTTGGAAGAAAGCGTTGATGCTAACTTAACTAAATCTTTTCTCAATATCTTACCGGGGGCGTTCTTGGGTATGGAGTCTATGTAGAAAACCCGTCTAATCTTTTTGTATGGAGCTACCTGCAACCAAATGTTTTTCTGTTAGTCACTGCATGAATGAACTTAGGGTGTGTTTGGATTGATGGATTTGAAATCTATGGATTTCAAATCCATCGACAAATCCATTTAAATTCGTTTGGATGAATTCTTTACGATGGATTTTAAATCCCTTGTCATTCATTTTGACCTATTTTCTCCATAACTACATAACTACAGTGGATTTCAAATGACTCCATTTTAGGTGTCATTTCAAATCCTTATTCCAAAACCCCTCCCCAAATCCAAATCACTCGATCCAAACACACCCTTAAACTTTGAATAATTTCTTGCTGATACCTGTTGTGCCACAAAATCCATAATTTCTGATTCATTTATTGTGCTCCCTGCTTTTCTTACAACAAACGCTGCAGGTACTTGTCCTGCATCCTCATCAGGATACCTGCAAGGGCATTTCATGTTAAATTTGTCATTATAACCCATTTAATCTGAAAAACAATCCAAAATATCACTAATGATTTGTCTGATTATTGAAATATGAACATGAGTAAAAACATAATTGAGAAATGTTAACTTGATTAGTTTCTAAAGGAAAGTATGAACGAAAACTTGTGCTATGAAAGATACTATTTGTTAATTTGTATTTTGTGCATAAATAAGAAGGGAGCAACTGAGCATACGGGATTACGGCTGCATCAAGAATAAATGGATGTGATAACAGAAGATCTTCCAACTCTGCCGGAGCTACCTGTTAGGTTACAGTGAAACATGGGATATTTAAAGTTAAAAAAATTAAGAAAAGGGCATAAAAATGTAAATTATCACTTAAAAAGACGACATTTTTATTGGAATTAAGATAACCTGGTAGCCTTTGTATTTTATCAGTTCTTTCATCCTGTCCACATAGAACAGAAAGCCTTTGTTGTCGAAATAACAAACATCGCCAGTTCTTAACCATCCATCAGAATCAACCATTGCTGCAGTTGCTTCTTTATCGCCCACATAGCCTGCAATAAATAAATTCACCAATTAGCCTAAATTATTGGCAAAATTCGTTCTTAGTCGAATGAATTCTGCATCACAAGTAAGATTTCATCACCTTATGTTTTTTTCTTCATCATAAAATTTTATTTAGCTTAAACTTTGCAATACGAATGCTAATATCTATCAAAATTTCATGAAGGAAAACGAAAAGAGAGAGGATTTTATATTGCCTTTCATGACCGTTGGCCCTTTAATCCAAAGTTCCCCTGGCTTTAGAGGAGGCAAACTATCACCAGTTATAGGATCCACAATTTTGGCTTCGCAATTTGACACCAAACAGCCATTTCCTCCTATTACTTCACTTTCTTTCATCCCTATTGTTCGAGTTATTCCTGCAGTCGTTTCAGTAAGCCCATATGCCTGAAAATCGAGAGAAGTTTTAAGTAGTTTGTCCCTAAGAGTTACATTATAAACAGAACATGTTCTTATAGTAAACTACATACAAAATTGTACGATATCTTGCAAACTTATATGTAGCTTTTTTTGTGTTAACTAAAACTGAATTACCTTATGTGGTTCATCAGTAAATTGATCAATGTTAAGTGAGTAAAATAATATCCTCTAAAATTATTTGAATTATTTAATACATCACAAAAAAAAAAAATTAATGTAGTTTTTGATCAAAAGGTTACCGTGGTAGATACTAACGAATTTGATTTTGCCAAGTAGAACAATAACCAGTTTCTCCATCTAAAAATTCACAAAATTATTTTTTAACCCCGAAAAACATTTCACCGATGTGTAATTAAAGAAAAGCTATATTGTTAACTTTTAAACTAATAACATGAAGACTTTGAATTCTTGGTGTTATTCGTTAGCTTTAGTATATTTATTTAAAGCTAAGAACCCAGATCTTTAAAACATTAATAATTAATTTAAGTGTTGACTTTTTAAATTGAAAAGTTCATAAAGTAGATTTTAGAATTAAAAATATGTCAATACAATTTTATAATACAACTTTTTTCATAATAAAGAAAAGAAAATTGTACATAAAGTTCCAAAAATAATAATAATTTATTTCTATTATAAAAGAATCAAATTCCTACGAACCTGCAGCAGAAAAACATTGGGAAACCTCAGCTTAAACCTCTCAATCACAGAACTCGCCAATGGAGCGCCACCACACAACACCACCTCCAACGACCTCAGATCAAACCTATCCACCACATCCCTCTCCATCTTCACCATCGCCACCACCATCGGCGGCGCCGCCGCCAAATGCGTCACCTTAAACTCCTCAACACCTCCCAAAATCGCCTCTAAATAATTGCTCCTCCGCCGGGTCCTATCAACCACCACCACGCTCCCGCCCAACGCTACCTCCCTTATGCACAACACGAAGCCGTACACGTGAAAGAACGGAACCGTACAGATCGTCACCGGTGGGGACGATCGAACCGGCCGAACTGCACGCACCGCATCGATCGCGGCTATAAAGTTCCGGTGCGTCAGCTCCACTCCTTTCACCCTCCCCGTCGTCCCCGACGAGTACAGGATCGCAGCGGTGTCGTTTTGAAACACCTCGATCCGAACAAATTCGTCCTCGTGATTGTGTTCACCGTTGAGCAAAAGCAATTCGAAATCGGGAGAATCGAGGAGAATTGTACCTGAATATAGATAGATACAGAAAGCCGGTGAATAATTACAGCATTAAAAATCAGCGACGGTCGATAGATCTCTTAGAATTTGATGGAAATGACATTCTAACAGTACCTTCGCGCAGCGCGGGGAGTACTGATCTGGAGGCGATTTCTGAGGTCACGAATGCAATAACAGGCTTGCAGAGGTGAATTTGGTGGGAGATTTCGGAATTGGAGGAAAGGGGATTGGAAGGTGAGACGATAACGCCGAGGGAGAGTAAAGACAGGTAGAGAATAGGAGTGTGGATTGAATTAGGCGAAAGGATAAACGCGACATCGTTTTTGTGGATGCGGAATTTGCGGCGGAGATTAGAGGCTAGGTTTTGGACGAGGTGCGGGAGGCTAGGAAGGGGAATGCGGCGGCGCGTGGCGGCGTCGATGAGGGAGGGTACGGTGGGGGAGCGGTGGCGGGGGAGGGAGAAAATGTAGTCTGGTAAGGAATACGGCGTGGTGGTGGGGGGCAGGGAGATATGGGGGTGGAGGCTGTGGAATGTTTTGGTTAGTGAAGAGAAGCCATTGCTGGGGTCGGGGTCATTTGTCGCCATTGTTGGGTTTTGGTAGCTGCTCAGACTTTCCTTTCTTGCTAATTGACTAATCTATCATCGATGAGATCAAGTTTGACATTGGATTTTATACCTTGGAGGAAAAAATTGCATTTTTTGGCACGTCTGTTTATTATGATATTCATATTTAGTTATATAGTTTTTAAAATATTTAATATTTTTTATTCTAGATTTAATGGCTAAATTTAGAGATAGGATTTTCTATTCTCCATCATTCATGTACATCTTAATAAGCGAATATGTAAATTAGCATGTAAAAAATCTAATATTAACTGGGTGGAATATAATTTTTATCATTAAACATTAGTCAAAACATTAGAAAATGTTATCCCAATTCCCATCAGAATTTTGAATTAGATTTAAGGGATAATGAAAGTGATAGTGAAAAGAAAATGAAACTTACGTAAGGGAAACAAATTTTAAATGTTTTTCTCAATGAAAACAACGTGGCGGGCGATAATGATTTTTCTCATTTTAGTAAAACATGGATTATATACGCAACTGTGACATAAAAAAATATAATAAAATTTCAATTCATCTAAAAATGTTTAATAGAAAAGAACTAAAGTGCTTGCTTGGATAGTGCAGTGACATTTCACATACTATAAATGTCATAAAGGTTTAAGTTGGAAAAAAATGGCAATATATTATCATTGGAATGAATAAAATCTCTAAGTATATAAATACACTTGAACAGTTTTCAGACATTTTCACCGCCTTTTCGTTAAGTGTAGCCTCTGCATTTGCGCATTTTTCCTCTGCTATTCTTCTCGTTGATGCCAGTTTGTTAGTGTACTTCTCTTGTGCTCGTGATTTTAGTCTTTCGGCCTTCACGATGAATGTAAAATACACCACACAAGTCATTAGTAAGCCAAAATCCAAGAAAGAAATTATAGATTTAATAATTAGTTAACAAAAAGTCGAGCCAAAATTGGACTATTATTTGTCAATATATACAACTTATTTTTATTATTTATTATTTGACTATTTTATCATTCAAAAGCGAAATGGGACATATTAAGTAGGTCAAAAGTTCAAAGTCAATATGTCTACATTGGGCAACAGAAAGAACAATCTGATTGATCAGATAGTTGTATACCATCACTGCTAACAACTTGCTTATTAGTATTTTAGGAAAATCTAAAAAAAGAAAAATTTCACCAAACCAATAATTTAGATTATGGTTGACTTGCAGGATAATGTTGTTATAGTTTTATCCTATAAATAGAAGCATACCTGCAGAGACATTTAACTTGTTACAGTAGCTGCAGATAGCCATGGGACAAGATTTTCAATCCTTCATAAAGCACTAATCAAAGGTAATCCCATCAGTATCCTTCCCAATCAGCCAGATTGAAGCTAATGATGATTATGCTAGCTGAATATTTTGATCACTTGAATCCATAACTCCAGGCTTTCCAATATTATTATCATGCAATTTCTCCAATATTCTCCATGTCACAGCATCTGGTGCCACATCATTATTTCTCATTTCGCCTATAATCCGATAAGCCTCTCTTTTCAAACCCAACTTGCAAGCACAATCAATCACAATGTTGTAATTCACATTATTGAGACTAACCCCACAATCAGCCAGCTCATACAGTAAATCACACGCCTCGTTGAATTTGTCTGAACGGCAAAGCCCTTTAAGAATGGCGGCATAAACATAGTTATCATGAACACCAGAGGGCCAAACAACATTGTCCCAAAACTTCTTAGCCTCGTCTATTCGATAAGATTCACATAGCCCCTCAATTACAGTAGTATAAGTTACACAATCAGCATCCACCCCATTACATACCATGTTGTTAAAGATTTCCATAGCTTCATTTGTTCGGCCAAGTTTAAAAAACCCACGAAGTACAGCATTATAACTCACCACACCTGGCGAAACACCTTTCTCGGGCATAATATTATGCAAGAAATCGACAGATTTTTCAGCCTTTCCAACACTTAAGAGTCCATAAATAATAGTAGAAAAAGTTACCTCATCGGGTGAACAAAATTTCCCCGTTATCATATCATCAAACACCTGCAATGCCTCTCCAACCCTCCCCATTTTGCAAAATCCTTTAATAACAGTATTGAGAGTAAACACATCAGGCTGGCATTGGGATTGAAGCATTATGACAATCACATTTAAAAGCTCAGTGGGATTGTTCATATGGCAAAGAGCCCTCAAATATATATTGTATATCCTAGTCCTTTCCACGCCTTCCTTACTTAACATCGCATTCAGAACTTCCTTTGCTTTATCAAGATCAAATTCACGACAAAGGCCCTCAACCAAGACTGTGTAAGTAAACTCCGAGGGTGAGTATCCGAATTCAATCCCTTCTTGAAACAACTGGTATGCCCTTAAGCAATCACCATCCTTACACAGACCATGTACAATTGAATTATAAGAAAGAAATCCTGGGGTAAACCCTCTCTTTCTCATTATATAAACGATCCTCGCGGCACCATTAAACCTATTACACCTACAAAGTGAGTCAATCATTTCACCATATGCAAATTCTTCAAGAACATTCTTTCCTTGTGGCATATCTTCCGCAATCTTAAACACTTCATGAAACAACCCTTCTTTACACAAACAACCAATCACACTACAAAATGCCGCATTATTAACTTGTGGATCATCCTCTCCTCTCCCCATAACCTCCCAAACCTTTCCCATTAAAGCTTTCCCATCATCAAACTCCCTTCTCCGGAAAAGCCCACAAATCAAAGCACTATAAGTAAGCGCATTACAAAACACTTTCCTCTCAGACATTTCATCAAACACCTTGTGTGCAGCACCCACTTCACCAACCTTACAATACCCATTGATTAAAGTTGTGTAAGAGACAACATTAGGACAATGGCCCCTCATCATCATATGATACAACATCAAATGAGCTACTTCCAATCTCCCCGATTTACAAAAACCATCGATCAGACGGTTATAATTCACCAAAGAAGGCACAAACTCAGGTTTTTCAAATCTCAACGCATTAATCACACGTAATGTAGAATAAGGATCACGTGAACCCATCAAGCGCGCGATAAGAACGTTGCAAGTGCGTTCATCGGGGGCGCAATGGTGGGTAATGAAGAGAAGAAAGCGATTGTGGGCTTCAGAAAAACGGTTGGCATCACAAAGAGCATGGAGAATGCTGCTGATGTTTAAAGAGTCAGGGCGGTAGCCATGTAAACAGAGGTGGTGAAGGAGGACGAGGGCCGAGTCTACATCGCGGTCCACTGTACATAGCCTGTGGATGCGCTTTGTCCAATGGGTGGTGTTAGTTATGCTGATTATTTCAGTCTCGGTATATTTACCTTCTTGCTTTAGAGAAGTATTATTGATTTCAGGTTTAGTTGAGATATGTGCAATGTTGGCCCAAAAACGCCATGATTTGTTCGTCTCATTAAAGATCCAAAGTGTTCTGTTCTGTACCAGTCTCCACATTTCATGGCACCTTTGGGAAAATGATCATGCAAACCATATACTATATTTGTAAAAATGTGAGCCTGTCAAAAAAATTAAAACAAAATGATAACATTTGAAAGATGAGTTGCAGGCAAGGAAATATATATATCTATACTACTATACAAGTATGGATTTTAAGGTGTTTCTTCTAATTGTGATTTGACTACTCTATATCTATACTACTCTAAACAAATTATGGTTTGACGGGTTAAAGTGTGTGAATTATATAAAATCACAGAATGCTCCAACTTAACACAAACTTTGTAGACATTGTCTCAACAAACAAATAAGCATACACAAAAGTATAGAATTGATTTGAATGTTTAAACGTTGAATTTGCATTGCTGCGTACAGGGAAGTTAACTTCAGTGAATTTTAGAAAATCAATTACTACTTCTAAAGCTGTAAAATTTGGATAGAACACTAATGACACTAAATTTCATGGGAAATGAAAATCAATAAATGTGAGTTTTGATGATCCAAAATGGACTTTCCCGAAACTAAAAGGCATTGGGAGAGTAATGAATTTCAAGAATTTTTGAAAATTCGTACCAACTCGAAAACTCACAAATTTTAATATCTATAGATTCTATACTCTGAACACAATTAGGAGTTGCCAGAAAAAGTTCAGATACATAAAATGTTTGTTTGCGCTTTCTAATAATTTTGAAATGAAATGATAATAAGGTAGTTCTAACATGCACCCACAATTCTTCTTTAAGACATTTCATCAAACACCACTCTCATATACATAATTACACACACTATCAATAATAAAATACGGTAATTCATCATCTTATCAACCATGCAATTACTTATCCATCAAATATATTCTAGAATACAAATGAAAAACTGAAATTGAGATAATTTAACTTCCATGACAATATTATCTTGCATGTCCTAATGATTCTTGAAAATATGTTAAAATCCACATGCAATCACTTATCTATATATCAGATACATATAGCTCATGATACCCACAACAATGTTTCTTCCAAATCCTTCACTCTAACCAAAGTTTCAGCAATACATTCTAATTCGCCTCATGCGTGCCCCCAACTAGCTTCTTATCGAACAATTGGAAGCTTTTTCCAAAATAATTCAAATAACCCACATTAACACATAGTAATAAAGGTGTGAGATGATTTACCTTAATATTTGATTGATGAGAAAACAACAAGATAACATCATCTTAAGGAAGCTAGCAGAATTCAGGTCCTGAAATTGGGGCTCACGGTTCTGGAAATATACACAATTGCTGAGCTGAAACGACTTTGAAGAAAATGTTACTCAGGTCGTTTAATCAATCGTACTATGTTAAAAAAAAATTAGATACTCATATTTAAATTTAGAATTCTTTTAATAATTAAATTTGAGACTTTTAATTTTATACTCTAATGCAAAGACACTTCAAAAAATCACATCGTATCGTGTCGAATAACTGATCAAACACAACACTAGTCCGACACTTCCCGACACCGTGTCCGACACTTCCAACATCGTGCCCAGTATAAAAATAAATTTGTTTGCTTAAATAAAATTAAAAAAAAAGTAAAATATGGACACTATAATGAATATAGTTAGAGGGTATATCTACTATGTTTGCATTATTTGTGACACTTGATGTTATTTCACTTATTTTTTGTGATTTTGAAAACTGAAATTTTTGTTTTTCTTTCAGATATATAACTTTACAAATCAAATACAAATTTATAACGTACAATAGTCATTTTTATAGTTTATTTCTCTAATCAGTTATTTAAATTAGAATAAAAAAAACTAATTTATAAATTTAACGTAAATTAATGAATATATATATATATATATGTATATTAATTTATATATATACATTTTATTAGTAGTTTCTAGGCCATGTCGTGTCCTAACATTTTTAAAAATGCCGTTTCTCGGTCCGTGTCGTGCGCCATATTCCGTGTCCCGTGTCCGTGCATCATAGATTTTATATAACTATTTAATTTATAAAATAATAAAGTCTCATTTTACCTTAAATATTTAATAATTTAATATAGCTACAAATTAATGAACAAAACATAAATAATATATAGAAAATATAGGAAGGGGAATGTCGACCAACGTTTAAAACTATAATAAATATAAATAAAATTAAATATCGGAGGTTTTTTATATATAAGATATATATAAAAAACTATATAATATTTTAAAGTATTTAAATGCATATAGTAAATATGTAATTATCAAATATATTAAAAACTATAACTTTGAAAAGGAAAACGAAATTAAATTAAGTTTTCCATTAACTGGTTCCACAATTCTTGCTTTGAGAATTTGTAGAATCAATGCATTGGAAACCGAATCATAACAAGCTTTCCTAATTGTAAAAAAATCCATTAATATTAAGTTTCCATTAGTTTTTTATGATTTTTTACCAGAATTGTCTGTGTATTATAATAATGTATGCTTGATTCTATTGCTAAAAATATTTTATAAATATTTTATATAAAGGTGACACTAAGTTAACATTCATCAAGAAACATTATAGTGTAAAAATGAAACAAATTAATCTTAGAAATGTGTTACCATTTCTCATCTTATTAGCCAACATTTTCCAAGTAAGGTCTTGTTTTTGGGCTAACCATGGCGAGGTTCATGTTATCAATAACATGATTAACGAACAATTAGTGGTTCATTGTGGATCGAAAAACGACGATTTCGGCACAAAAACACTTGTCTACAAACAAGATTTTAATTGGCATTTTTGTGAAAATATATTTGGAAATACACTATTTTTCTGTCATTTTTGGTGGAATTCGAAAAATAAAGCTTTTGTTGCTTACGATCAAAATCGGCGTTCTAAAAAAGGCGTATGCGTTTGGCTTGCTTCGAAAAATGGCATCGATCTTCTTGATGGATTCGGTGGAGAAATTCTAGAATCATATAATTGGGAATAATTGTTTGCTATTTTTATAGTATAAATAAATTTGTATCCGAATATAGATAGCAATTTTTATGAGTAAAATGTGATAAAGTTGTGCAATGTTCTATTCATCCCTTAATGGTTTCCTTTCCTAGTTCCATTGAGGAAGTAGTGGATACAGTTGTTGATAATAATAATAATAATAATAATAATAATAATAATAATAATAATAATAATAATAATAATAATAATAATAATAATAATAATAATAATAATAAATATCATAACAGTACGATAATGTAAAGGTTTATTCAATATTTCATTTCATGAAAATTAGAGGAAATTATGGAGTGATATAGATATTGCAAACAAAAAGTTTAATAAAATACAACTTTCCTATTCCAGAAAAATATATATAATTATTTTTATCAAAAGAAATCGAGATAATATTTAAACAAATAAAATAAATTTTATTATAAATATATAAAATAATAATTAATAATTTTATAACTACTGTAAATAAACTATTAATTAAATTTATTTTTTACTAATATCTAATATATACACATATATTTCTAATGTATGCAAGTGTGAATTTCTTACTTAAATTTAATTTTTCATCATATACCGCACGTGAGTTTTTTTAGTATCCAGAAAAGAGCTAAGAAATTTAAGGTAATAGCTCCATCCTAGGTTGTTTGTTTTGAAATCCAACCCAGCCCGAATCAATTCTCAAATGTCGGTATAAAAACCGATCATTACAAAAAAACATTTAGAATTCTTTTAATAATTAAATTAGAGATATTTTAATTTTATACCACTATTTAATTTATAAAAACATTTAAATACTTTCCAGGATAAAAAATTAATAAACAAAACGTATATAATATATAGAAAATATAAAACTCTAATAAATATAGATAAAATTAAATACCGGAGGTTTTCTATATATAAAATATAAAACTATAATAAATATAATTAAATATTGGAGGTTTCCTATATATCTTTTCACTTCATTTTTTTTTTAATTTTTTTTATATGATATGAAATAAAATCTTACATACTTATTTATTCACACTCGGGAAGAAGTTCGTGCGATACGGACGCTTTCGTTCACTAAGAAGTCGATGAAGCCCCTTTATCAGGTTTTGGCAGATATATTGCTAAAAATTATATTATACAGTTATCAATAAAAAATTGGCATTGAAACATATTTTAGAAAAATGGATTATTTCATTTTAGAAAAATGGATTGTTTGATTGTTAATTTAAAAATAAAGACAACTTAGTCAAAATTACTAATTTAAAGTGTTGGTTGACAAGGTGGTGGTAACTGGTGAGAGTTATATATATATATATATTATTTATTGTTATTAGTAGTATATACATTAACATATCTTATAATATTTTAAAGTATTTAAAAAACCATATAATTGTATTGATATATAGTAAGTGTAGAATTATCAAATATATTATAAACTATAACTTTGAAAAGGGAAACGAAATTAAATTAAGTTTTCCATTAACTGGTTCCACAATTCTTGCTTTGAGAATTTGTAGAATTAGTGCATTGGAAACCGAATCATAACAATAGGCTTTCATAATTGTAAAAATAAAAATCCATTAATATTAAGTTTTCTTTATTTTTTTATAATTTTTTACCAGAATTGTCTGTGTATTATAATAATATATGCTTGATTCTATTGCTAAAAATATTTTATATAAAGGTGACTGTACACAACAAATTTGTATTGCTGAAAATCAAGAAACACAAAAATGGTGACAAATGAAATTTATATAGATCAAAAATAAAATATAGGGTACAAATCTCTATTTAATCCTCTGATTCTTCCTTCAAAAATATGTTGACTTGAATATTGGAGTTGACTTTGCTCCTTTGATCTTCTCCAATGTTGACTTGAATGTTTATAACGTTAATTCGAGGGCTTGGCAGCTTAATCTCGGATCAAACGTTGAATTTGATATGGAATTTGAAATCTTCAAGGTTGACTTTGTGACTTTGATCTTCCTTGAATTTGATTTGAATATCTATAACGTTAATTCGTAGGTTTAGCACCGTAATTACGAATCAAACGCTATAATTTGATGAATATCTTCAAGAACGCCTTGAATATCGCCTAGAACGCCTTGAATATTTGAAGAACCTTCGTAGAGAAAATTTGAAGAGCTTCCTTCGTCTTCTCTAGCTTTTTGATTGAGCTTCTGTGTGTTTCTTTATGAACTCCAAAGGACCCTATTTATAGGTGTAGGATGGAAGAGTTTTGGATAATTTGGAATCCACTGATAATTATCTATTTGATTTAATAAATAATTATCATAATTTCAGAGTCATTTGATTGGCTGATAGAAGATCTAGATAGATCTTCTAAATACTATCCAAAATTTAACTTGAATTGATAATTATCCAAAACTTAACTTGAATTTATCCAAAACTTAACTTGAATAAATAAATATCTTTTGTCGTAGACGACTTTTGATTGGTCAATATTTTCACGTGGCATGATTTGATTGGTTGCAAAATTTCGATATCTACAAATGCCCCCTTGAGACTCGTTCACGGAAGTTTGGTTATTTAAGAGCATACTTCGTAGTGGATGAGTCGCAACGTCTCAACATAAAAATCAAATCATGCCTTAAGAATGGCTTCGTCTTGTGCTTCTATACCACGAAAGTCTTTCCTACAATCGGTGTCCACTCAAAAATACTTTGTTGGCTTCCATTGGCAAGTCGTCCACATCAGGCGGGATTTGCATGCCCCCATGTCACGGTGGGATCTTTCTTTCAAAATTCTTTTGAATGAGTAACGTCACTCCATCGAGAGAATATGATTTGATTTGAATTTATGACTGAACTTAGATATATTTAAGTTGCCTACGTACCCTAAGTAAAAGGGATCAAGTCATAACGTAGTTCAAATTTTTTTTTATAGAGGTGCCATACTTAGTTTATACTCTTCAAGGCTTGGAGTACATGATTTGGTTGGACTTGTAGACATTTTATACTCGTGTCAAGGAGAATTTCGTCTGATTTGATTTGACTTGTAGACCTTTTATGCTCGTGTCAAGGAGGACTTCATTTGATTTGATTTGACTTGTAGACCTTTTATGCTCGTGTCGAGGAGGGCTTCATTTGATTTGATTTGAATTGTAGACCTTTTATGCTCGTGTCAAGGAGAACTTCATTTGATTTGCTTTGACATGTAGACCTTTTATGCTCGTGTCAAGGAGGGCTTCATTTGATTTGCTTTGACATGTAGACCTTTTATGCTCTTGTCAAGGAGAACTTCATTTGATTTGATTTGATTTGACTTGTAGACCTTTTATGCTCGTGTCGAGGAGGACTTCATTTGATTTGATTTGACTTGTAGACCTTTTATGCTCGTGTCAAGGAGAACTTCATTTGATTTAACTTGACTTGTTGACCTTTTATGCTCGTGTCAAGGAGGCCTTCATTTGATTTGATTTGATTTGCAGACCTTTTATGCTCGTGTCAAGGAGGACTTCATTTGATTTGCTTTGACATTTAGACCGTTTATACTCGTGCCAAGGAGTACTTCATTTGATTTGATTTTGTTGAAAGTTTAAACTCTTATCAAGGAGACTTGTTGATAGTTTATGCTCTTATCAAGGAGCGTTGATGATAGTTTATGCTCTTATCAAGGAGCGTTTGCTTAACATCTTTAGTTGAAGTATGGATGACGAACTTGAACGTCACTCTCTTCCATATGTTCATCACTATCAGTTATGGGTTCATCATTAGAAGCATTTGTGAATGGCTTGCCCCATTTGTTGATTTCTTGTCTATAAGGTTCTTGGATATATGACTTGTCAACTCCACTTCCGGTTATACTCAACTCCATATCATGTGCTCGAGTGGCCATCTCTTCAAACGTTGTCGGTTGAATTTCTTGAAGGATGTATCGAAGACCCCAATGCATCCCTTGAATACATATTTCAATAGCAGAGGACTCATGTAATCTTTCTTTGCAGTTAAGACTCAAATTTCTCCAACGATTAATGTAGTCAATGACTGGTTCATCCTTCAATTGACGGGAATTGGTGAGTTCAAGCATGCTGATTGTGCGACGGGTGCTATAGAAGCGATTGAGAAACTCTTGCTCCAATTTCTCCCAGCTGTTGATTGAGTCAGCACCAAGATCAATGTACCAGTCGAATGCATTGCCTTTCAGTGATCTAACAAATTGCTTGACTAGTTGATCGCCATAAGTTCCAGCATCATTGCATGTTTCAACAAAGTGCGCCACATGTTGCTTTGGATTGCCTTTGCCATCAAATTGCTGGAATTTTGGGGGTTGGTAACCAGTTGGCATCTTTAAATTATCAATTCTTCGAGTATATGGCTTGACATAAGTTAAAGGCATCTTGGATCTCCCATCGCGATTGTCTTGGATAGTACTCATGATAAACTCCTTAAGTCGAGCAGCTGGAATCGTCCCATCACTTGAAACTTGAAGCTCGTCGACAATGGAATTTTCTTTCTCAACTAGATGTTGATTCTTTGACGTCTCAGCTTCATCTTGCGCCTCAATTTGTTTTTCAATTTCATGCATGGCATCCACGTCGTCTGCTTTCTTCATCAACTTTGCAATTAGAGTGGCTTGCTCTTGAACATGCTTCGTTAATCCTTCAACAGCTTTTGTCAAATTTGCAATTTGCTCCTCCGGAGTGGTAACATTCGTCATCATGACACATGTGAGGCTCAAGTCACTTGATGTAGAATATTGTGGAGATGGCAAATACTTCTCTTCATCATGATTGATTTCGTCACCAAGGTGGAATGGATCATCCTTAACATGCTCTTGTAGGAGAATCACATTTGAAGATGTTTGTAGCTTCATGGACATACTTCTTGTGGCAATGCCAATGACTTCACTTGTGGAGTTTGAAGGATTTGAGATGATCATCTTGGATTCCACTATCTTCATAGCTTTGACTTGAGCATCCATTTGAACTTGTTGAAGTGAGGAGATGAGAGGTAGAGATGGTCCCACTGGGCGTGCCAAAAATTTGTACACAACAAATTTGTATTGCTGAAAATCAAGAAACACAAAAATGGTGACAAATGAAATTTATATAGATCAAAAATAAAATATAGGGTACAAATCTCTATTTAATCCTCTGATTCTTCCTTCAAAAATATGTTGACTTGAATATTGGAGTTGACTTTGCTCCTTTGATCTTCTCCAATGTTGACTTGAATGTTTATAACGTTAATTCGAGGGCTTGGCAGCTTAATCTCGGATCAAACGTTGAATTTGATATGGAATTTGAAATCTTCAAGGTTGACTTTGTGACTTTGATCTTCCTTGAATTTGATTTGAATATCTATAACGTTAATTCGTAGGTTTAGCACCGTAATTACGAATCAAACGCTATAATTTGATGAATATCTTCAAGAACGCCTTGAATATCGCCTAGAACGCCTTGAATATTTGAAGAACCTTCGTAGAGAAAATTTGAAGAGCTTCCTTCGTCTTCTCTAGCTTTTTGATTGAGCTTTTGTGTGTTTCTTTATGAACTCCAAAGGACCCTATTTATAGGTGTAGGATGGAAGAGTTTTGGATAATTTGGAATCCACTGATAATTATCTATTTGATTTAATAAATAATTATCATAATTTCAGAGTCATTTGATTGGCTGATAGAAGATCTAGATAGATCTTCTAGATACTATCCAAAATTTAACTTGAATTGATAATTATCCAAAACTTAACTTGAATTTATCCAAAACTTAACTTGAATAAATAAATATCTTTTGTCGTAGACGACTTTTGATTGGTCAATATTTCCACGTGGCATGATTTGATTGGTTGCAAAATTTCGATATCTACAGTGACACTAAGTTAACATTCATCAAGAAACATTATAGTGTAAAAATGAAACAAATTAATCTTAGAAATGTGTTACCATTTCTCCTCTTATTAGCCAACATTTTACAAGCAAGGTCTTGTTTATTGACATCTCGAGGCGAGGTTCATGTTATCAGTAACATGATTAACGAACGACTCGTGGTTCATTGTGGATCGAAGAGCGACGATTTTGGCAACAAAACACTTGTCTACAGACAAGATTTTAATTGGCATTTTTGTGAAAGTTACCTTGCAAAAACACTCTATTTCTGTCATTTTTGGTGGAATTCGAAAAATAAAGCTTTTGATGCTTACAATCAAGATTGGCTCCATCCTTGTAAAAAAGGCGTATGCGTTTGGATTTGTTAAAATATCATGGAAGCACAAAACCTCATTGAGAAGAAGCAGTCGAAGAAGCTGCTCAAAAACTCTTATTAAAGACGTAGAGTACACAGAGAAGTTTTTGTGAAGGAAAAAATTGAAAACTGAATAATAAGAAAGGAAACCCTAGCCATGACTTTTATATAACCAACAATATACTAATTGCACTCAAGTCCCTGAACATATTATAAAATATGGAAAAAGCACCGAGAAAAGAGCTGGGCAGAGGCCTTATAATTTAAAGGGCCACTGAAATTAATTATGGACTGGATGAAGCTTGTCATTTGGGCCTTTATCCTTCGGATCCATAAGACCTATGTCAACACCCTCCCACAAGCTGACATCCGGGGAGAATAAATCTAGCATCCCCAATTGACTGACCAGGTCTTCATGCTTCGTGCGACCTAACGCTTTAGTAAATATATCAGCAATCTGATTACCTGTAAAAATATAAGCAGCAGAAATTATTTTATTTTTGACATAATCTCTAATAACATGACAATCTATCTCAATATGTTTCGTTCTCTCATGAAATATAGGATTAGAAGAAATGTGTACTGCAGCTTGATTATCACAAAAAAGATTAACAGGTGTTAAACAAGTGAGCCCAAGATCCTTAAAAATGCCCAATATCCAAACAATCTCACTACAAGTAGACGACATAGCCCTATATTCAGCCTCGGCTGAAGATTTTGAAACAGTAGTCTGTTTTTTGCTTTTCCAAGAAATTAATGAATTACCGAAAAAAATGCAAAACCCTGTTACAGACTTTCTAGAAAACGGACAAGACGCCCAATCAGAGTCACAATATGCAACCAACTTATCTGAATTTTCTTTTGGAAAAAACAGGCCTTTACCAGGAGAAGATTTTAAGTATCGTAATACACGAAGAGCAGAATTTAAATGCGAAACTTTAGGTTGATGCATGAATTGACTTAAAACATGTACAGAAAAAGAAATATCAGGTCTAGTATTTGTCAAGTATATCAGTTTCCCAATTAACTTTTGATAGGCAGAAATGTCAGTTAAAACATCAGACTCATTAAGTTCAGTGGTCAATTTCAGGTTTTGTTCCATAGGAACAAGTGAGGGTTTTGAACCAAGAATGCCAAAATCAGAGATTAATTCTAACGTATACTTTCGCTGACTTAAAACAAGGCCTACAGATGAACGGGCAAACTCAATCCCAAGAAAGTACTTTATATCTCCTAAATCTTTAATGTGAAATCTGGAATTAAGGAAATTTTTTGCAAGACTGATATGTTCTTCAGAATTACCGGTAATAAGAATGTCATCCACATATATTAAAACAGCTATAAAAACAGAATGATTGTTTTTCACAAATAAAGAATAATCGTGCAAACTTTGAACAAACCCATATTCGGCCAGATTACTAGTGAATTTTTCATTCCATTGTCTGGGCGCCTGTTTTAATCCATATAAGGATTTTTGTAACTTACATACACGAGTGTCATTTTTTTCAAAAAAACCTTGCGGTAAAACCATGTAAACTTCTTCATGTAAGTCACCATTCAAAAAGGCATTATTAACATCTAAATGGAAAATCGGCCAATCCCTGGAGACAGCCAACGAGAGGAGTGACCGAATTGTAACCATTTTCACAACCGGCGAAAAAGTTTCAAAATAGTCAACTCCCTCCCTTTGGCTATATCCTTTTGCAACAAGACGCGCTTTATACCTTTCTATAGAGCCATTCGAATTATATTTGATTTTATAAACCCATTTGCAGCCAATAGGTTTTCTATTTTTAGGCAGGTCAGTTATAATCCAAGTTTTATTTTCATTTAAGGCTGCCATCTCAAGATCCATAGCAGTTTTCCATTTTTTATCTTTTATAGCATCATGAAAATTGCTTGGTTCTCTAAGTTTATCTATTAACGAAGTAAAACCTTTATAATTCGAATGGACTCTATCATAGCAAACGACTTGTGACAGGGGATAGAGACAAACAGAATGACTAGACGGTAAAGAAATATCATAATCACGTAAATGAACAGGTAAAGTAGAAATCCTGGTGGATTTCCGAACAGCGATCTCCGGTGAAGATGGAGGTAAACCAATAGGACTGGATTCAGCTTGAACGGGCGAGGGGGGTGGTGATATTGTAGTCTCGGAGCCTTTGTTATCAAGAGATAACAAGCCCTCAGTCCTGGTGACAGTTTCATCGTCAAAGACTCGACTGTTAACACCAGTTTCGGTCGCGGTCATGTCTTCATCGACTATCATACCTGATGAAGTCCCCTCAATCCCGTTCGAATCCTCAGCGTCAAAGGGTCCAAAACCTGCAGATTCATAGGCATTAGAAGAAAATGGGAAAACAGTTTCATAAAATTGAACATCACGAGATACGATAAGATCATGTGTCTCAATATCTAACAGTTTGTAAGCTTTGCGATTCTCGCAATACCCAAAAAAAACACATTTACGTGCCCTGGAATCAAATTTATCTTTACTAGAAAGGTTCGACGCGTAGCACAAACACCCAAAGGCACGTAAAATATCAAATTTTGGGGGAAACCCATATATGAGTTCAAAAGGGGTTATACCATTGAGCCGAGTGCTGGGTGTGCGATTTATCAAAAATACAGCAGTTAAAACGCATTCAGACCAATACATAATAGGACAATTAGACTGGAAAAATAAGGCACGAGCAACATTAAGAACATGGCGGTGTTTACGTTCCACTATACCATTTTGCTGGGGTGTATTAGCACATGTAAATTGTTGTTTGACACCCAAATTTAAAAGAAACATTTTAAATTCAGTGTTCGTAAATTCAGTTCCATTATCCGAATGAAAACATTTTATCGTTTTTGAAAACTGAGTTTGAATCATAGAGAAGAAACCTTTTATTACATTAACAGTTTCGGATTTACAGGTAAGTAAGTATACCCAAGTAGCTCGAGAATAGTCATCTACAATAGTAAGAAAGTATCGAAAACCATTGTGACTTTCTACCTTATATGGACCCCAAAGGTCTAGGTGAACGAGTTCAAAAATGGATTTGCCTTTGTGAGCATTGTGGTGTTGTAGGACATACAATAGACAAATGCTATAGAATCATTGGTTTTCCTGAAAACTATAAATCAAAAAAGAAACCTGGACAGACTCAAAGTGCAAAAAAATCTAACAATGTTATGACTGATAAATCTGAATCTGTCCAGGCTAACAACAACATCCTTGATTTTACACCGGAACAACGTGCTCAACTCCTTAATATGTTAAATGGTTTTGGACACAAAGAGTCAGATGGAAATAAATCTGTTATGGCAGGTATTTCATCTAACTCTGTGTCCCTGCCTACTACAGGATGGATTATTGACTCAGGGGCAACCATGTTAAAATATCATGGAAGCACAAAACCTCATTGAGAAGAAGCAGTCGAAGAAGCTGCTCAAAAACTCTTATTAAAGACGTAGAGTACACAGAGAAGTTTTTGTGAAGGAAAAAATTGAAAACTGAATAATAAGAAAGGAAACCCTAGCCAGGACTTTTATATAACCAACAATATACTAATTGCACTCAAGTCCCTGAACATATTATAAAATATGGAAAAAGCACCGAGAAAAGAGCTGGGCAGAGGCCTTATAATTTAAAGGGCCACTGAAATTAATTATGGACTGGATGAAGCTTGTCATTTGGGCCTTTATCCTTCGGATCCATAAGACCTATGTCAACAGGATTGCTTCGAAAAGTGGCATCTATCTTCTCGATGGATTCGGTGGAGTAATTCTACAATCATATAATTGGGAATAATTGTTTGCTATTTTTATAATATAAATAAATTTGTATCCGAGAATATATATGAATTTTAGCAATTTTTATGAGTAAAAAGCAAATGCTTCATATTTTTGTGCAATTTTCAATTCACCCCTTAATGGTTTCCATTGAGGAAGTAGTGGAGAATTGATGATAATAATAACTATATATCATAAAAGTACGATAATGTAAAGGTTTATTCGCCTCATGCGTGCCCCCAACTAGCTTCTAATCGAACAGTTGGAAGCTTTTTCCAAAATAATTCAAATAACCCAACATTAACACATAGTAATAAAGGTGTGAGATGATTTACCTTAATATTTGATTGATGATGAGAAAACAACAAAATAACATCATCTTAAGGAAGCTAGCAGAATTCAGGCCCTGAAATTGGGGCTCACGGTTCTGGATATATACACAATTGCTGAGCTGAAACGAATTTGAAGAAACTGTTACTCAAGTCCTTTAATCAATAGTACTATGTAAAAAAAAAGGTTAGACTCTTATTTAAATTTAGAATTCTTTTAATGATTAAATTTGAGATTTTTAATTTTATACTCTAATATAAGAACATTTAAAAAAATCACATTGTGTCGTGTCGGACAACTGATCGGACACGACACTCGTCCGACACTCCCCGACACCGTGTCCAACACTCCCAACACCGTGTCCAGTATAAAAATAAATTAGTCTGCTTAAATAAAATAAAAAAAGTAAAATATGGACACAGTAATGAATATAGTTAAAGGGTATATCTACTATATATGCATTATTTGTGACACTTGATGTTATTTCACTTATTTTTTGTGATTTTGAAAACTGAAGTATATGACTAATTTATAGATTTAACGTAAATTAATGAACATATATATATGTATATTAATTTATATATATACATTTTATTAGTAGTTTCGAGGTCGTGTCGTGTCCAAACATTTTTAAAAATGCCGTGTCCTGATCCGCGTCGTGCCATGCGCCGTATTCCGTGTCCTGTGTCTGTGCATCAGAGATTTTATATAACTATTTAATTTATAAAATAATTAAGTTCATTTTACCTTAAATATTTAATATATTAATATAGCTACAACTTAATGAACAAAACATAAATAGTATATAGAAAATATAAAACTATAATAAATATAAATAAAATTAAATATCGGAGGTTTTTTATATATAAGATATATATAAAAAACTATATAATATTTTAAAGTATTTAAATGCATATAGTAAGTGTGTAATTATCAAATATATTAAAAACTATAACTTTGAAAAGGAAAACGAAATTGAATTAGCTTTGTTTGTTTATGTTTTCAAATCCCATTTTTAAATTTTTAGATCTCAAACTTCTAGATAAATTTAACACGCCAAATTTTCATCCAAATTTACTCTTTTTCTACTCTACTTTTTCATTCTCCTATATAACTACCTATCAATCATATTTACAATCTTTCATACTGTAGATATTGAAATTTTGCAACCAATCAAATCATGCCACGTGGAAATATTGACCAATCAAAAGTCGTCTACGACAAATGATATTTATCTATTTTAGTTCATTTATGGATAATTATCAATTTAAGTTGATTTATGATAATTATCAATTCAAGTTGCTTTTTGGATAATTATCAATTCAAGTTGATTTATGGATAATTATCAATTCAAGTTAAGTTTTGGATAATATCTAGAAGATCTATCTAGATCTTCTATTAGCCAATCAAATGGCTCCAAAATTTTGATAATTATTTATTAAATCAAATGGATAATTATCAATGGATTCCAAATTATCCATAACTCTTCCATCCTACACCTATAAATAGAGTCATTTGGAGATCATAATTTACACAAAGAAGTTCAATCAAAAAGTTAGAGAAGACGAAAGAAACTCTCCAAATTTTCTCTACGAAGGTTCTTCAAATACAAAGAAGATTCAAGGCGTTCTAGGCGATATTCAAGGCGTTCTAGGCGATATTCAAAGCGTTCTTGAAGAAGTTCATCAAATTATAGCGTTTGATTCGTAATTGCGGTGCTAAACCTACGAATTAACGTTATAGAAGTTCAAATCATGTTCAAGGAAGATCAAGGCTACAAGTCGACCTTGAAGATTTCAAATTCCATACAACAAATTACACGTTTGATCCGAGATTAAGCTGTCAAGCCCTCGCATTAACGTTATAAACATTGAAGTCAACTTTGGAGAAGATCAAAGAAGCAAAGTTAACTCCAACATCCAAATCGATATTCTTGAAGGAAGAATCAGAGGATTAAAATAGAGATTTGTATCCCATATTTTATTTTGATCAATATAAATTTCATTTGTCACCTTTTTTGTGTTTCTTGATTTTCAGAATTACAAATTTGTTGTGTACACATACATTTACCAATCAAATCAATCATTATTTCACTTTCTCTTTCATACAGTCATACTTTACAGTTTTTTATTTATATTTCTTTATTATTTATTTACATAATCATTATATAAACAATTAAAATAATCACTCAACACATCATCCATCAAACTGTCAGTATTGATTTGACATATTTCACAGCTTTCAATCTATTTTTAAAAACATAAACAAACAACTACCGTCACACGAATTTTGATAGTACACAATTTCCAAGAAAATTTTAAATTTTGTACTAAAAAATATAAAGAAAGATAGCCTAAGTTTTCCATTTAACTGGTTCCACAATTCTTGCTTTGAGAATTTGTAGAATCAATGCATTGGAAACCGAATCATAACAAGCTTTTCTAATTGTAAAAAAATCCATTAATATTAAGTTTTCTTTATTTTTTTATG
This sequence comes from Verbascum thapsus, assembly GCA_963669365.1. Taxonomy (NCBI): domain Eukaryota; kingdom Viridiplantae; phylum Streptophyta; class Magnoliopsida; order Lamiales; family Scrophulariaceae; genus Verbascum; species Verbascum thapsus. The sequence goes on from OY770108.1 coordinate 22,172,858, forward strand.
ATTTTTTACCAGAATTGTCTGTGTATTATAATATTATCAACAACTGTACCCACTACTTCCTCAATGGAACTAGGAAACCATTAAGGGATGAATAGAACATTGCACAACTTTATCACATTTTACTCATAAAAATTGCTATCTATATTCGGATACAAATTTATTTATACTATAAAAATAGCAAACAATTATTCCCAATTATATGATTCTAGAATTTCTCCACCGAATCCATCAAGAAGATCGATGCCATTTTTCGAAGCAAGCCAAACGCATACGCCTTTTTTAGAACGCCGATTTTCATCGTAAGCAACAAAAGCTTTATTTTTCGAATTCCACCAAAAATGACAGAAAAATAGTGTATTTCCAAATATATTTTCACAAAAATGCCAATTAAAATCTTGTTTGTAGACAAGTGTTTTTGTGCCCAAATCGTTGTTTTTCGATCCACAATGAACCACTAATTGTTCGTTAATCATGTTATTGATAACATGAACCTCGCCATGGTTAGCCCAAAAACAAGACCTTACTTGGAAAATGTTGGCTAATAAGATGAGAAATGGTAACACATTTCTCAGATTAATTTGTTTCATTTTTACACTATAATGTTTCTTGATGAATGTTAACTTAGTGTCACCTTTATATAAAATATTTTTGGCAATAGAATCAAGCATACATTACCTCCCCTTAATTTAGAAAGTATGAATGTATTAAATTCAATTGAATTAATTAAACCAAATGATTGTTTACTAATAATAGGAGTGAAAAATCGGTGGTATGAAAACGGTGGTATATATCATTACTCATGAAAATGGTGGTATATAACATTACTCAGAGTAATGATATATACCACCGATTTTTCACTCCTTCTATTATTAGTAAACAATCATTTGGTTTAATTAATTCAATTGAATTTAATACATTCATACTTTCTAAATCAAGGGAAGGTGAAAAATCGGTGGTATGAACGTGGTGGTATATAACATTACTCCATTTTCATACCACCGATTTTTCACCTCCCCTTGATTTAGAAAGTATGAATGTATTAAATTCAATTGAATTAATTAAACCAAATGATTGTTTACTAATAATAGAAGGAGTGAAAAATCGGTGGTATGAAAACGGTGGTATATATCATTACTTCAATAATAATAATAATAATAATAATAATAATAATAATAATAATAATAATAATAATAATAATAATAATAATAATAATAATACTAATAATAATAATAATAATAATAATAATAAATATCATAAAAGTACGATAATGTAAAGGTTAATTCGATATTTCATTTCATGAAAATTAGAGGAAATTATGGAGTGATATAGATATTGTAAACAGAAAGTTTATTAAAATAAAACTTTTCTATTCCAGAAAAATATATATAATTATTTTTGTCAAAAGAAATCGAGATAAGATTTAAACAAATAAAATAAATTTTATTATAAATATATAAAATAATAATTAATAATTTTATGACAACTATAAATAAACTATTAATTAAATTTATTTTTTACTAAAATCTAATATATTTACATACATTTATGAAAATTTGTGAAATCTCAATTAGTAATACATGAATTCAGTTGGTTAGAGGAAAAAATGGATGCCTATATAAATATATGAAAAACAAAATTATTTCGTGCTATGTAAAAAAAAAACGTACCCTTATTTAAATTTAGAATCCTTTTAATAATTAGAATTTATTTAATTTATTTAAAAAAATCGCTTTACCTTAAATACTTGATAGAGCTAGAAAATTAATAAGCAAAACACAAATAATATATAGAAGATATAAAACTATAATAAATATAGACAAAATTAAATATTGGAGGTTTTCTATATATTTCTACAAAGTTTTATATGATATGAAATAAAATCTTACACACTTATTTACTCACACTCGGGAAGAAATTCGTGCAGAGGAAGATGCGGACGCTTTCACCTCCCTCGACTAGGCATTCTACATCTTGCAGCGCATTAGTTTCATTGTTGACAAGAAGCATCCATTTATAATACCCATTATAAATTTCACACTTATACTATGAGTTAATCTTTTAATTAGAAAATACAACGATAATTGAATGAATAACATGTTAAACTCAAAATTAAAAAAATATTACATAAATACTTTAGTTTAAATTATAAGTATCCGCATATTGGGTTGGATTGGGTTGGTTTATTTAAGGATAATTATATCCACCGAGTGGTATTTGTGATCAAACTAATGTAAAATGATTAAGTTTATATTATATCTGTATATGACTTATATTATATCTATATACGACTTATATTATATTTATTGCTATTAGTAAAATATAATTTAACATATCTTATAATATTTCAAAGTATTACAGAAAAAACATATAATTGTATTGATATATAATAAGTGTATAATTATAAGATATATTATAAATTATAACTGGCAAAAGAATAATGTTTTATCTCCAATGAACTTTGAAAAGGAATACAAAATTAAATCTTCCACGATTCTTGCTTCGAGAATTGGTAGAATTAATGCATTGGAAATCGAATTATAACAAGTAGCTTTCACAATTGTAAAAAAATCCATCATTATTAAGTTTTTTATATTTTTATGATCTTTTACCAAAGTTGACTGTCTATTATAATAATGTATGATTCTATTGCTAAAATACTCTATATAAATGTGACACTAACATTCATCAAGAAAAACATTATAGTGTAAAAAATGAAACAAATTACATTTAGAAATGTTTTTCCATTTCTTCTCATATTAGCCAACATTTTCCATGCAAGGTCTTGTTTTGTGACATCCCGAGGCGAGGTTCATGTTAACGTTAACATATCTTATAATATTTTAAAGTATTTAAAAAACATATAATTGTATTGATATATAGTAAATGTAGAATTATCAAATATATTATAAAGTATAACTTTGAAAAGGAAAACGAAATTAAATTAAGTTTTCCATTAACTAGTTCCACAATTCTTGCTTTGAGAATTTGTAGAATTAGCCGAATCATAACAATAAGCTTTCATAATTGTAAAAATAAAAATCCATTAATATTAAGTTTTCTTTAATTTTTATGATTTTTTACTAGAATTGTCTGTGTATTATAATAATGTATGCTTGATTCTATTGCTAAAAGTATTTTATATAAAAGTGACACTAAGTTAACATTCATCAAGAAACATTATAGTGTAAGAATGAAACAAATTAATCTTAGAAATGTTTTTCCATTTCTCCTCATATTAGCCAACATTTTACAAGCAAGGTCTTGTCTTTTGACATCTCGAGGCGAGGTTCATGTTATCAATAACATGATTAACGAACGATTAGTGGTTCATTGTGGATCGAAGAGCGACGATTTTGGCACAAAAACACTTGTCTACAAACAAGATTTTAACTGGCATTTTTGTGAAAGTTACCTTGCAAAAACACTCTATTTCTGTCATTTTTGGTGGAATTCAAAAAATAAAGCTTTTGATGCTTACAATCAAAATTGGCTCCATCCTTGTAAAAAAGGCGTATGCGTTTGGATTGCTTCGAAAAATGGCATCTATCTTCTCGATGGATTCGGTGGAGAAATTCTACAATCATATAATTGGGAATAATTGTTTGCTATTTTTATAGTATAAATAAATTTGTATCCGAATATAAATGATTTTAGCAATTTTTATGAGTAAAATGTGATAAGTTGTGCAATGTTCAATTCATCCCTTAATGGTTTCCTAGTTCCATTGAAGAAATAGTGGATACAATCGAAATAGTGGATACAGTCGATAACAATAACAACTATCATAAAAGTATGATCATGTAAAGGTTTGTTCGAAATTTCATTTTATGAAAATTAGAGAAAGATAAGGGAGTGACAAAAATTGTAAAAAAAAAAGTTTAATAAAACACAGCTTACCTATTCTAAAAATTATATATATAATTACTTTTGTGAAAAGAAACCAAAATAATATTTAAACAAATAAAATAAATTGTATTATAAATATATAAAAATAATAATTAATAATTTTATAACAACTGTAAATAAATTATTAATTAAATTTAATTATTACTAAAATCTAATATATTTAGATATATGTCTGCGTAAATTTCTTTCTTCAATTTAATTTTTCATATCTTCAATTTAATTTTTCATTATATAAAGCTCGTGAGCTTTTTCTAGTATATAGAAAAAAGCTAAGAAATTTAAGGTAATAACACCATCCTATAGGTTGTTTGTTTTGAAATCCAACCTAGCCCTGTTGATTGAACCGGTAAATTAGCGATACAATTCTCAAATTGGGTATAAAAATCGATCATTACAAAAACACAAATTCTAGTTTCGACAAAGATATGACCAATTAAATGAGTATCAGCCCTCAAACACTTTACAAAATCGAAAAAAAATTGGCAATATATTATCCCTGGAATGAAAATAATCTCAAAGTATAAATACAGTTGAACAGTTTTCAAGTTTAAGTAGAAATGAATATGGATATGTTGTGCTACCAGCAAGAGAATGAAGGCAATTTAAAGGAGAAAGAAGAAGGAAGATGTCCGGTTCTTCTTATATAATCCGCTTTTTCAGACGTTTTCACCGCCTTTTCGTTGAGTTTAGCCTCTGCATTTGCGCGTTTTTCCTCTGCTATCCTTCTCGTTGATGCCAGTTTGTTTGTGTACTTCTCTTGTGCTCGGGATTTTAGTCTTTCGGCCTTCACCTAAAATACACCACACAAGTCATTTTTAAGCCAAAATCGATGGCCTAAATGTAGATTTATAATTTAAAGGAAAATGCTATATACCACCGTTTTAAAATCACAAATTTTTCACTTTTAAAATTCATTATCAATTAATTGCAAGTGAATTCTAACCAGAATTAAGGGAAGTGAAAAATGGATAGTAAATAAGAAATGGTATATATCACTCTAATTGAAATCTCTCTTTTCTTTGTTACACAAGTAATTTAGTTAGCATTTCTTAAGATTATGAATAAACGAGGCTACAACGGTATATCAATGCATTAAGAACTGGATATTTCGATCAAAGTAGCTCTCAAAGCAAAACAAAAAACTTCACAAATATGCGTCTCGTTCCTCCTTTCGTTTCATTCATTTACTCCGTAAATTTTCACAAAAACGTATTTTATTTAACAAAAACCCGAGCCAAAATTGGACAATTTTAATTTGCAATAAGTGTCTAAAACATACTAATGTCAAAAAAGGACAATAATACCTCTATTTTTCGCATCTCCATTTCGGCTCTCCTCTTCTGATGATTTTCCCACGCTTGAATCTTCACTTCTTCGCGTTTGTACCTAAAAACCCACAAAATCATCTAAATCATTCAAAATTCTCACTCGTTTCATAACTAAACCGATCGAAACCAAATTACTTCAATAAAATGATCACCTTGCGGTGTATTTAGCACGCTCCGCCTCGTCCCAAGCCACGGCCCGCGATTCCAAAGGATTCACCATCTTACCTATAACTTCACCCTTAATTTCAACCACATTTTCACCACTATTCACTTCACCATCTCTACTCAATTGTCTAATTCCAATATTACCCCTCACATCCTCACTTGGGCTCACAATATTTTGACCACTCTCAATAGCTACCCTCCCATTGGGACCCCTAACCGGGGTCGATGAACCCGAGGATATAGGGCTCCTTGCGGCCGGTGTGGTGGCCCTAACCGGTGTAGCCGCTCTAGAGGGCTCTTGGCTCGCTATTGGTGTCATTTCGGTCCCCATATCCCTCACACATATCGATCTAACGACCGATTTTGAACTATTAACGGGCTTATTTATCCTCCAAATCGACTCGTCACAATCCACATTTTTCGTCTCCATGTCGAATTGATCCGCCCCGTTTGACCCGCTTTCGAGCCCTTCTTCATCACCACTCGAGTAGTCCTTTTTCGGCACCGGAGCTATCAATCTCCGGTCATCGGCGTTTGAGTTCCGGGGAGAGGCTTTGGCTTGATTCTTTTCGCCCCTCGATAGATTCACTATCCATTTTTGGGCATCGTCCCATTTTGACGGGGTCGGTTTGCCCAAGGCCGTTCGATTGCGATTTACGCAGTTGCTCTTGTGGAACTCGAAATTGATACAACTTGCATTTGGGGTTTCTTGTGTAGAGCCATTATTCAAGCAGCCCTTATCCTCTATGGATCTCATTCTTTTTTTCCTTATTTATTTTTTCAATCTACTCAAGATAAGCCTAAAGTGACAAAAATACAAAATCTATTACCTTTTGTCAAATGTCAATCACATAAAAATCAACCCTTTTTCCCAAATAAGTCAGATTTAATTTTCTTATCAAATCTCAATGAATCATGAGCCTTGAAAGACTGGATCTTGGATGAATATCTGCACTGTGTTTGGAGTACAAAATTAAAACAATTCACTCAGTATAATTGAAAAAAAAATTATATAATAGCTTAAGTTAGGCTACCAGCAACAAATTAAATATCACAGAGGGCCTAATAAGAAGTCCTGGAGCAGCAAAAAGAAGTAAAAAAAAGATAAAAATAGAACTTTTTCCATATAATCCATATAATTAACCCTACAAATTGAAATTGCCACTATCATCAACAGATATATAGCATATTATCACATAACATATATACAATAATTTATTCACATTTTCCATAATAAGCTGAAATAAAAAAACCCAGAAGCATAATGAAAGTAGAAGAAAGAGCAAAATACTGTACATCTTTTGTAGGGTTTCTTCAGGCCATTAGTTCTGCAAATAGTGCAGAGAATAAAAGCTTGAAAACAATGAAAATTTTTGAGAATGGCGTTATAAAAGAAGTTCAGATCCACCGACTGGTTGAGAGAAAAGAAAAATATAGTATAATATTTAGCACATATGCATGGTAAAAAATGATCAATTAATAGAAAAAAAACATGGAAATTTGTGCAGTTTGTCACCTTATACAGAAATCTACGGCGAGGGTACAATTTACATTGTCATCTTTTACTGATAAAGAGGGGATCTTGGGAAGAGTTTCAGTGTCACTAATCACTATCAACTCTCATAAATAATATTTAACACTTATTTACTGCCATTTGTTTCAGATAATTATTGTGAATATTTGACTCACATAATTGTCCTTGGAATCCAGTATTATATATAGGGGCAGAAAGAAAGTAAGAAAAGAAAATTGCATGGAAAGGCGTGAGGTTTTGAATTTATGCATCTCATATATATATATATATAATATGATTTTATATGAGTCGTATATGTATATTAAATAAAATATGAAATCGAGTTCAATATATTTTAGTTGGGTCAAACCAAATTGACATTAAAATTTTCTTGAAATAAAATAAAACACTAATATCTAACGATTATGCTATGTTTGCCATATTTTCAATTTTGTATTAAAATAGGAATTATAGATATTTGTGCAAAAAATCAAATTTTGTTGTATGCTTGGTTGTATATTTCAAAAATAATTTACGGAATAATACATGTGTCAGTTTAATATTATTATAAAAAAGAGACAAAATAAACTCCACATTTAATTAAATTCCCACAAAAATCTCTCTTTCACTCTAAATTTCATTAAATCCCCTGCGAAAACCCATACATATTTCATTAAACAAACTCAAATATGTATTGCAAGAGAGGGTTCGTTCATGGTTTCATTAAATATGTGGTTTGTTTTGTCTATTTCTAAAAAGAGGATATTTAATTGAACTACACATTGAATGTTATGTATAAATCATTTGAAAATAGTAGTTGAAAATAGAATTGATTTGAGATGAAGATGATATTTTATTGGATGTTGTATGAAGTAATTGAAGTAGTTACAAAGTAAGTAAGACAAAGAATGAATTTAATGGTGATAATAAATTTATTAATTACAGAGATATGTGATTCGATAGAAAATTGTAATGATCGAATGTTCGCATATAAGAATGAAAAATGAAAAAATGAAAATAAATTTGTTTGGATAAATTTGAGTTGGATGTAAATTGTTTTTTCTAGGGATCAAAAATTGAATAATCATTTTCAATAATACGGCCGAATAATAGCTTAAAATTTTAAATGAGTGTTTTGGTTACTAATTATTAATAACAACTACTTACACACAATTATTATCACTTTAAAATTGTGAATGTCATTATTTTGACAAAATCTATTTCTCAATTAATTATTATAAACTGATAAATTTATGTCACTCTAAGACATTCTATCACTAAAATATATATACATATGTATGGTGAGAAAAATATAAGGAAAATTGTAGGATCCCTACAAAGTCACAAACAAGCATCCAATGGAATATTTTAGAAAATATGATAAATTATTATGTCAGTTTGGGGGCCATTTTGTCGAGAGTGATATTATTTTCTGATATATTTCACATGGTCAAGATGGGCACAAGTCTGTGATATCTGTTATATAATGACTATATTATAATTTGGCAATTTAATTGGTTGATGATAGGTGACTCTTCTCTTGGCCATATGTACTTTCTCTCAATGGGGGCCCTAATTTTACATCTAACTTTTTATTCGACAATATATTTTTATGTATATATCAAATAAATATATATTATAAAATCTATGTTTTGGGATAAGAAAAATATATATTATAAAATTAATTGGTGAAGAAGGTCTATCGATGTCGCAGCATTGGTGAGTTAGGATATGAGAATAGGTTTACTATATTTGTCAATATTCAATTAGATTTATAATCATTTATCATGTATCAAACCTTCAACTTTATGTATACAAGAAAAAGAAAAAAAAAAAAAAATATATATATATATATATATATATATTGTAATTTGTATCACTTCATAACTCCACGACTTATTAATAGTAATAATAATAATATGCAATATAGTGTGATTATGTAAATAGACAAATTTAAATGAATTATGTGAAATCTTAAAGTCATCTTAGCTTAAATTATTTATTGCTTATTATTGCATATTTTTGCCAGATACAATCCCTCACATGAATTTTATGTAATAATTCGCATGTATTTCTTCTTATCTTTGCTATATGGCTGTCTTTTCTTACAATGTCTGAGAGATTAAGACAAGGGCCTATAAATATAGGGTACAAAAGATTTTTATTCTTAAATTAAGCATAATTCAAATAATTGTAATTATAAGAATACTAATGACAACAAAATGTACTAAATATTGTAATTATTCAATCTTTGCTATTGTTGTAGCACCATGTGATGTATTATTATTATATCCCTTGTTTGAGATTGACACTTAGTAAAATTTGTGAGCAATCCATGTGCATTTGCCATATACATCCAATCCCCTCATTAATTATGTGTTTGGTTCATGTGGCATTCTAACAATTTTATTTTTTTGATATATTCTAATTGGATAAGTAGTTGTGAATTTATTATCTATATCTAGAGAATGTTTCATTTTAATGTCGACATTGGCTCTTTTATTGGGGTCATTTTATGCTAAGTTGGTTTAATAATTTTCATTGTTGGATGACCAATATGGAGTATTTAATCAAAATACATTGTAAAAATTTGGTTGATTGCATTTGAACCAGCCTAAAATAGAATTTGTATTCTGTCAGAATATACTAATATATAACATAGTGTAAAATCCATGAAATTAGATAAACAAATACGAAAAAAGGCCCATTTATAGAAGTGAAAAAATTCAAAAAACTTCGAGGTCATGTTATGAATGTATTACATCGAGAAATAAATCCCCACACAAGTAGTACTTGGTGAAAAGGATAACTCCTTAGTCAACAGTTTACTTATGTTTATGGGTTTAAATAATGAATATTACTGGCTTCAATGACTGTGACTCTTCAATAAGACAATAACTTGTGCATTTCTAAACTATATATCATAGTAGCTTTGAATGTATGAATGTGCACTCTGTTTAATATTTCTTATTTATGAACGAATATTTGATTATATAAAATGTTGTCGTGAAAAATACCCACTTGACCGTCAATTCTCTTTATAATTCATGCGTTGTAGTAGACAAAATAAACTGCATTGAATTTAAGTAAAGAGTTAACTAGGATTCATAGAACATAATATGGAGGCCAAAATATATGGAAATTCTATGAGTGATCGGATCTGAATCAAATCTAATATTAAATTGAAGATGTTTTACTAAAATACTCAATGATCAAATGATAGATGGAAGCATGGTTCTACTTTTCCTTCTTTTCTATCGAAAAGTTTTCATTTTTAACTAAACAAAAAGAAATTGTAAAGTAGTTTCGAAATTACAATGTTTTCAAGGAAACTCGTAATGTGTCCATTGTTTCCATAGAAACATTCAGTCTTAATTTTTCTTATAACGATATATGATTATTAAATAATTATTTTAACAAACAACGTAATACATACTTATATGAGCAATTTTTCTTTTAATAATTTAAAAATATAAATCGTAACACTTTTACAATTTAGTATTTTATAGGTTATGTTGCTTGAACTTTGTCCATTGTATGTTGTAAGAGCGCTACATTTGAATCCAATATTATCACTTAGTTCATTATTGAATTTTTTATTTTGAAACAAAATATTGATTTCTAAAAATGAATAAAGAGTCTAGAAAATTTTCAAAAGATGTTTAGAATAGTCTTTGTAAATATCTAGATAGAAATGTCTAGATAATTAATTACAATTGTTAAATCAAGTTGATCACCATCATAGATTGAGGAAGGGGAGTTGAATAAATAGAAGATAAAAATTCATTTGTTGTAAGAGCGCTATATTTGAATCCAATATTATCACTTAGTTCGTAAATTTTTTATCAACTATTGGTATACTTGTATAAATTTTGAAACAAAATATTGATTTTTAGAAATGAATAAAGATTGCTGTTTACTTTCTTTGGCATTATTTTTGTATTTTTTTTTCATTTTTGTAAGTTTTCTCCTACTTTTTCAAAATATTTCCGAAATATTTCTAATATTTAACAGCCTGAAATTAGGTTATAAACGAAACTTTGAACCTTATTCAGAATCATTATGAAGACTTTACCAGTTTTGTAGAAAATAAAAAGTAAATACCGAAATAAAAAGTAAAGATATTGTAGAAAATCTTTAACACCCTAATAGAACACCAATATCAAAAAAAAAAAAAAATAAGCATATGCATTCTTGAGTACAAAATCAAACCTTGAGATAGCAACCGAGAAGCAGCAGCATGAGGATCCTGAAGAACAACATTAATTTCCTCTTAAGAATAGTTAGACATCTCCTTCAACCTCTGCACCAAACTTTAAGCTTCACCGGTGCACCTTCCTCGCCAGCGTCATTGCCGCCGAAGAAGGAGATGAGGAAGAGGAGGAGCCACCTGAAGAAGATGATGAGGAAGAGGAGGAGTCACCTGAAGAAGAAGATGAAGAGACATTTGAAGAAGTGATGAAGTGGAGGCAACTGAAGATCCATTCATATGCCATCTTTGTGGCCGTCATTTTCAAAAAGAGTCGGGCACAAAGAATCATCAAGATACACGTCACAAGGACGCCAACAAAAAGTGCCGGAGTTGTGGAGGTGTTATAGGAATGATGCGGATCGCTGCAGACATTCATATAATCATTGAACTGTTATTTACCGTGTTCTTTTAGATTTTAGTTACAATACAAAACAAATACTATACTAACAAAGTTGAACTGTTTTAGGTTTTAGTTACTACAATACAAACAAATACTATACAAACAAAGTTCCACTTCAACAGGCAACGGGAATTTTATGAAAGTCCACTGTTAGAAGTATGATCAATTTGCTTTTCTTTGCTGGTATTGTTTATTTTTGTCTTATAACTTGATGTGCCTAAACCGCAAGCGCACGGCTTCGGTGCAGTACAAAAGATATCGTTCCCACGAGGACCGAACAATCAAGCACTAGCCTATCAATTATCAGTAATCTAAGCCTAATAAAAATACGAGATAGTTGTAAAGAAAACTAAACGGAAAGCAAGTAAATTGATTTGATTTGTATATGATTGGAAATTCCGGAATTAGGGTTTACCACGATATATATTATCGACTCAATTATGTTACCGATTGAATTACGATCGCTACTTATGAAGGACACTATCCAATTTTAATCACTATCTTCTGTCGAAGCATAATAACATATCTAAGCTAATTAACCAACTACTTTCGTGATGATTAGACTAGACTCAGACTCATTAATCTCTATGATAATGTATCGATTCCTCAAAAGACCTAAAACTACTTTCGTGATTTAGGATCCTAGGTTTGAATTCTAGGTTTCCGATATAGATGTCACCTTTCAGAATTTTCACCTAATATCTACTATCATGCAAATAAGTGGCCAGCAAATTCACAAGCATTAATAAACAAGAATTCAAATCATAAGCTTACGCGATGTAACTTCACCGATTCTATAACCTATATCGATAACATGCTATCGGGCTATTCCCAATTCCAGAATAATATGAATTACTCCATAGAAACGAAAGCACAATAAACAATTAATAAAGCAAACATCATAAACGACAAGAATTCAAAGAGATTAAAGAAGATAATTTCGATAAAACCCGTTGCCGAATAAACTGTTTACAATCGTTCTTGAATTTCGTGTCTCGATCTCCAATCTTTACAACTCAATTCAAGAAAATAAGGTTCAAACCCTAATACAATGTTTGGAGGGGGTATTTATACCTAATCTAGAACATAAAATCGAAGTTGGGCTGAATATGGGCTTTCCGCGTTTAGACCGTAATTAGTGCGCGCTTGTACGCGAGATTTGAACGGCGCTTGTACGCCGTTTTGTTCGGCGCCTGTACGCCGTTTTGGGCGGCGCCTGTACGCCGTGTAAAGTGGCGCTCGTACGCCGCGTTATTCGGCGTACATACGCGAATCACTCCAAAATCTCTGTCTTCGTTAATTGTACGCGATTTAACACGGCGTACGTACGCCGTGTGTTCTGTCGTTCGTACGCCGATTACAAAGGCGCCTGTGCGCCGTGTAAAATGCAAATTTTCAATCAACTTGTAGTCGAGTTTAGCTTACACTTGGTATTTTCCTTTCACAACATAGAAAATCCCTACGCACTCAAAAGTGACATTAAACGCATTTGCGGAATAAAAATATGATGAAAGTATATAATAAACGTGTCGAATGAATGATGAAAATTGCGTAAAAATGAAGTTTATCAGTCTTATAGTTCTTGCAGTTCAAGTTTCTTAGATAGCAAAATGGTGTGATATCTTTTATCTAGTCATACTAGTATCTATCCATAAGCTATCCATTAGGAGTTGGATGTGAGCATATTGGGGTTAAGACTCAGATTAGTTTGGATTGAGTAAAACAACACCTTTTTTTACAACCTTAATACGTAGTTTGCTTAGGGCTTGTTTGTTTATATTTTGAGTTGATTTTCTTTTAGAAATGGATATTACGAAAATTTACTAAAAATGGTATGTGTTTGTTTATGTTCTAGAAAATGGATTTAAGACTATAAACATGTCAAATCAATTGTAATATATCGGTAAATGATGTGTATAATGATTGTGTTAGTTGTGTACTTAATTATGTGAATAACAAATAATAAAACCTAAACTATGATTGTAAATTATGAAAAAGAAATAGAAAGAGAAATAATGATTATAATAAATAATTTTATTTTGTGAATGTGTGAAATGACTATATATATGATTTATATGTATTTATATTGGGAATTGAAAAGATGTAGTTGGAAAAATTTAATTTAAATAAAAAATTGTTGTGTTACATTTATTTAAAATTTTGTGATTCAAATTCATTGCATAACATAAACTAAGCCTATGATTAATGAAAGCATCTCACACACTAGTTCTCATTTCGTAAATGGTAACTCTCTCCGTTATAAAAAAAAAAAAAAGAGGTAACTCTCTCTTTTTTTATTTAACTAACTAAAGATGACCACCGTTGGAAGGTGAAAATGACATGACATGTTTTCATTAGATCAAGATAGGACCGAAATCAAACTAAATTACTCGATATTCGATTCGACCTCAATCGATAAGTGTTCATTCGAGCTCGGTTCAATAACTTGTCAAATTAAACTTAAACAACATTTTGTGTTCGATAAATTTTGAAACTCAGTTCGAGCTCGGTTCGATTAGTAAAAGTAATAAAAGTTTGTACAAAATATCTAAACTACTCGAGCTTGACTTGTGTTCGACTCGATTAAAGCTTACTTGAACTCGACTCGACTAACTGTTGGAAAATATTTGTGAGAGCACTTAGGGATTTGTGCATTTAGAATGTGTATAGTCGAAGCAAGAGTTCTACTCTTTGTCTTTGAAACGAAATTGTCCCGCTCTCGGTGCTTACGGGATGACGACAATCGTTTCCCAAAATTCAACGACTAGTGTTTCGAAATAGTAGCACTACAAATTTCGAAACTCGGCGAACAAAACTTTGTTTTAAACTCTCAAATTTTATAAGAATGCATTAAGATTTTTAATGCAGAAAAGAGAGAAGAGAATTGTGAATGGAAAGATGAATTTGGATTTATGGGGACCTATATATAGAAAACGAAAAGATTTGGGCTAGCAAACACATCTTTCCATTTCAACCTCAAAGACACATTTCCGGACAAAAGGACACCTATTTGAGTTTGAGACTATACCATTTTCGGTCTCAAAAGGTGCGTTTTAGTCCAATGGGTTTACGTGGATTAGGTGCACCGTCCGTTCACGTTTCATGCGACCTTGGCCACAAATCGCATTTCAACTGTAATCACACGCGTCCGTTCGCGTTTGAACTTCATCCAATGGTTAAAAATTAATCGGGAATTTAAAATTAAAATAAAAGAATTATATTTGAATTAATATTCAAATAAATTCTCTCCAAAAAGATAAATTAATCTCAAGCCCAGCCAGCACCCGTGCCCGTGCCCATGCCCATGCCCGAGCGAAGCTAAGCCAACCGGACGAAAGGCGGCGGCACGCGTATGTGCGCGCAACGCAACATGGGCCATGGCTAAGTCTTCTCTCCGGTCAAAATCTATTGTAGACCCAAGGGCCCAAACCACTATTTCAACATTGAGCTAAATAAACTCTTTTTTTTTTGTTCATCTTCCAAGGGATAGCTCATTTTAGTTATTTCATCCCCAATTAATTCTATTTGAGTAGCTAACTTTGGACATTAATTTCTCATTCATTCCTAATTGGATTTGAGAATATAAATATACCAAATTAATTACACAATTTCTACAAATGTAGATTAATATTATCCAAAAATATTCCAATTTCTACAAATGAAGCTTACCCGAATCATTGGACAATTCAACTAAGGGAAAACCCTCATTTGTGTTTTAAGAGAAAAAACATGTAAACATAACACATGGGGTTTTCCTCTACAAACCAGTTTTGCTTATATACATTTCATCACACACTGAAAATCTAGAAATACCCTTTTCAACTAATCTACCCTAATCTAGAAATACCCTTTTCAACTAATCTACCCTGTATCCTGATCTTGATCTGTGTTTTGACTATCATAATCATAATGCTAACAGTGATATGTAAACTCATCAAGGCTGCGAACCAAATATCAAATGAACAATTGTAGTTGTAACCACTCCCAACAGGGCACCAGCCACAACCTGAAGCGAAAAACCGAAATAAATTTCAGAAATAAGCACATCCCCGGCCAATGTTTATTTTGATTTGAGATTCATAAGCCTAAAATGTATACAAAACTAGATAATGTGTCTATTTGATCTTTCTAGGTTCATGCTCAACAAGCAAAGAAAAGATTAGGAAAAGAGGATAAACGGAAGGCTAAACTCATTCACTAATTCTTAAAATTTAAGAGAAGTACCAGCAAGAATTCGTGGATATAATCATACACTTTACCCAATTTACTATTTAATTTCTATAAAGAAAATATTCCTCAAATTGGCTGTGATTCGAGATTTAAGTATTAAGTCGTACCTGATAAGGAGTGTGGCCAAGAAGTTCACGTAGAGGTCTGCTTTCAGCAAGAGGATGTTCAGCTGGGAGTTCATATACAATTTGATTTAAAACCTGCAGATATATCCAGTTTGTTATGCTATTTCAACTTTTTCTTGTTCCAGATTGCATTAGACATGCTTTTGTATTGGTACTACACCAACCACACAGCAGAAATGACAAACCTCTGCTTGACGTCCCGCATGTAATCTTACACCAGTTGCATCATACATCACCTGTCAAAAGATGGTCGTTTTAGAAAGCTCTTTCAGTCGCAAATTATAATCGAAGAGATTTTATAATTTCCAAAGAACCCATTCACATATTTGTTTTCTTTTCGAAGTTCTGTTGAAATAATTCAAAAACACCGCCACAAAGTTCAATAAAAGTGAACAAAAACATTAAAATGGCGGTAGACATTGTTTTTTGTTGCAAATGCTATACTGGTTTAAGATGATTTCTTACAGGACAATTAGATATGCAAGAATTAGAAGAGTTCATA
Source organism: Verbascum thapsus (assembly GCA_963669365.1). Taxonomy (NCBI): domain Eukaryota; kingdom Viridiplantae; phylum Streptophyta; class Magnoliopsida; order Lamiales; family Scrophulariaceae; genus Verbascum; species Verbascum thapsus. The sequence goes on from OY770108.1 coordinate 22,189,279, forward strand.
CCACACATGCCAATATGAATGTGGCTGCAAAAAGAGATCCACCGAAACCATCATGCAGACCAACAGCCATTGTAAGAGCCGTAACTGTTGCAGAATGGGATGACGGCATACCACCTGATCCAATAAGTTGTTTAAGATCAACACGATTTTCCTTGTACCTGCACAAGTACTTATGGTCTTAAGACTTTCCAAGGGTTCCAAAACATTCTAGGTTACCGATCCGTATGTATTAGTGCTATTATATTTATATATTTCACAAGATTTGCACGATAACTTGTGTCAAGATACTAAATAACAAGCAAGTGATTAATAAATCGCAACACATGAACTGTTACCAGGGCTCTGTAACCTTGCTTCTACACTGCTCAAGATTAACATCCATCTCATTAAGGATTCTAATCCTATTCAACTCAGCATTTTATTCGTAGATTTCATTTAATTTACACCTAAACTACTACTCTAAATTACACAAATAGAAAAGTGACCATCACAAAGTATTATTCAACCAATTTCAGTTCGACAGATGGAAACCTACTATTTATATAGCAGGCAACATTATAACATTACACTTTAACAAAAAAACATCCTCATAAAGAGCTCAAATTGATTTGTTCGGTAAAGCGTTGATATGTCCTAATTAGGAGTAAGGACTACACTCCGATAACAAAAGGAAACAACAAACGAAAACAAATTCAGGGAATAATTCTTTTCATAATCCATAATCAAAGTGCATACAGAAATATAAATAATTGATTGATCCTACAATTAAGGAGAATAAGGCCACGATGGGTTGCCCACTTAGATAAAGAAACTACCAACTAAAACATAATAAGACTACTTCAATAAAAATATCTACTACAAACTAATGGATCTAGAGCCCACTTTTGTCTTCCCTCACACGATCTTTAGCCCAACTGGGTTGTTGGACGAGTTCAGCCCAATGGGCATATCAATACTCTCCTCCCCAAATTTGGTCTTGTCCTCAAGACCAAGTTCTGAACGGTGTTCCAAGCGCAGGTGTGAAATCCCGGGATCGGGTGGCTCGAATTGGATGTCAATAGGGAATGTGGGGTTCGCAAGGTCAACCGTAGAAGGTGTGACGATAGCAAGAAATTGTGGGCTTTTGCATTTGTGGCCCGAATGGAATTTTTCATCACAATTGAAACAAAGTCCATTTGATCGTCGTTCTTGGAGTTCCGTGGCTGTGAGACGGCGGTAAGGAAGGGTAGGAATTGGTTGACGTGGTGGTGTTGAAGTACCGGGGACTGTTTGGGTGGGTTGGTTAGGGTAAGTAATGGTGGGCGCATTTAGTTGTTGTGTGGGAGTGGTTGGAACGTACGGTGGACTAGGGAAAATAGAACGAGAACGGTTATGGCGGAGTTTTGCTTCAACTAATTTGGCAAGACCGATAGTGTCGGTGATCGTGGAAGGGCGAAGTATAGCAAGTTCATTTTGAATGTCTTCCTTGAGCCCGGACAGAAAACAGTTAAGAATAGACGATGGTGGTAGCCCCAGCACACAATTGCATAACTGTTCAAACTGGGTTTGATAATCGGTGACCGAGCCGGTTTGTCGTAGCTTGAATAAGGCTGCTTCTGGGTTTTCGTAAGATGTGGGTCCGAAACGAATCGCAAGAGCGCGAGTAAATGAGTCCCACGAATGTAATTGGCCATTGGAATGCATCCATTTAAACCAACTAAGAGCGGGTCCTTTCATAAGAAAAGCAACGAGAGCTAAACGTTGGGGAGGTGGGACATCATAGAAAGTGTAATACTGATCAGCCTGGAAGAGCCAGTCTAGAGGATCGGATCCATCAAAATGAGAAAGTGTAATTCGGGGAATGTTGAAGTCAGGAGGTGAGTTGGTTGGCATTTGAAAGAAGGGAGTGGATGATGATGACGCAATGTGGCTACTGTTATTTTTTGTGGTGTGAGGAAGATCCGATAAGTTGTTTTTGGCTGGGAGAAGGGTGGAGATTAGAGACACCAATGAGTCGTGTCGTTTCGAGGCTTCGGTATCGCGTAGTTTGACATCATCGGCAAGTTTTTTTGACATCTGATCCGTAGCTTCGAGTTTGGTTTGGATTGCGTGAACCGTAGCGGCAAGTTCGGAGACATGGTTTTCGAGTGAGGGGTTCGGGTTGTCGGGATCACGTCGGGGAGGCATGGTGTGGGAATGAAAGCACCAATTGATATGTCCTAATTAGGAGTAAGGAATACACTCCGATAACAAAAGGAAACAACAAACGAAAACAAATTCAGGGAATAATTCTTTTCATAATCCATAATCAAAGTGCATACAGAAATATAAATAATTGATTGATCCTACAATTAAGGAGAATAAGGCCACGATGGGTTGCCCACTTAGATAAAGAAACTACCAACTAAAACATAATAAGACTACTTCAATAAAAATATCTACTACAAACTAATGGATCTAGAGCCCACTTTTGTCTTCCCTCACACGATCTTTAGCCCAACTGGGTTGTTGGACGAGTTCAGCCCAATGGGCATATCAAGCGTGATCAAACAATTACCAAATCCTATCCAATTCTTCGATTATTGAACTTTTAGAAAACTATATTTTTACCCTATTAGTGTTTGATTTTCAAAATTCTAAACCCTCCCCAAACTCCAAGTCCCGGATCCGCCCCTATCCATAATACATACTAACTCTATAAATCCCAGTTGATTCCAAACAATATTATATGCGGGATCTGTCTTAATTGCTTTATGAACCCAATATTATTTACACAAGAACATTTCTATAGCACTTCCGTAATTCCTATGTTTCTTGAATAAAACTAAAACCCATCTGGATCATTATCTAACACACAAGATCAAATCAATTACAGATGAAAATTCCAAGATTTGCTCAGTTAATCAAAAGCCCATTATATGCTGTTGATTAAGAACACGCACAAAAAACAGTAAAAAAAAAACTAAAAATGGATGAACATGAAGTGAAAAAAAAAAAAAAAAAAAAAAAAAATATATATATATATATATATATATATACCAGGACGAGAAGAACTTAATGGACTGGGCAATAGCGAAGGCAAGAAGCGCAGAGATCAGCGAGTAATTCGTGAAAAGCGAGGACGACGTCGTTTCAGTCCCAGACGTTGCAGCTGCATCTAGCATTGTTACAATTGAATTTTGATTTTTTGATTTTTTGCAATCTTGGTGGGTTTCTCTTCTAAATCTTCAATAAGAAATCTTGATTCTATACACTTTTTGGTATGGAGAAAGAGAAAAGGTTTTAAAGAGTTGCGTTATGTGTCTAATTTAACTAAACAAACGGTTAAACAATATTTATTTTTTTATTTTCTTTTCTTTTTAATGAATGTTCTTTATATTTTTTGTGTACATTGGCTGGAATATACTAGTATAAAATTTGTTTGCTGGCTGGCTAAATGAAAATCATCCAACGTCCCAAATTATTCTTATATTTGGCTTTTTCTGGTTCTTGTTATAATTTTATCTTTACATTCGACTTTTACTCAGATTAAATAGTAAAAAAAATATAAATATATATAGCAAAACTATTTCTGTTTGGCTTGATTAAAAGTTAATTTTATAAATAATTAAACAAAATTCAACCGGAAATTTTGAACTTGATTGCAAATTAAACAAACTTGAATAACTTTTTCGGGTAGGCTTGATTCGTTAGTTTACACCCTTATTTAGACTTTTTTTGTTTTGGTTTAATGCTTCTTTATTTATTTATTTTGGAGAGTGTAATTGTAACCGGGAGGTGAAAACAAATTGCAAATAACCACAATCATCTATGGAAGACAAATGTTAGCCATTTATTGATTAGAAGGAACGGATAATAACATATGTTCTCAAATAAATTATTTTTGGAAATATAAATGAATGTAGTTCAATTTGGCCCTCAAATGATTAGATGGGAGATTAAAAAAATCAAAAGGAAAGCATAAATAAGGATCAATTTCTAATGGAATAAAGCAAAGAATATCCTTGGTACAAAGCATCCACAAATCCCAAATGCCAAAATTAAGGTTAACTAGTCAAAAGAAGAAAAAGAAAAAGTTTCAAACACTGCAATTCTTTTGTGATATAAATAAAATTTTGGTTTGGTTCGATGAACTGGTTGGGTTTTCATATATTACTTTAAATATTATTATTTTTTGTCAGATATGTAGTCAGTAGTAATGCAACTCTATAAGTAAAATTTATTATTAAAGAGTAAATTTGACCTAAGAGGTTTCGAACTTTCGATCTCTCCTACTTTGTAAATTGGGCGGCGAAGAAAAAAATATCTTACGGAATATCATCGATATTTTTGTTATTTTTATTAACAAAACAGTTTGAATCATGTCTTTTTATTTATAATATATTAAACTTGTGCATGTGGCAATTTATATTTTTTCAAATAAGTGATATTTTTACAAGTAATATTTTACCTACTTTAATTATGTTTTTGTTATGTAAAATTTATAAAATATAATCATCCATGGAAATATAAAGAATACACATTCCAAAGTTTTATATAATACACATAAAATTTGATACTTTACATGAAGCTGAGTATTTTTCCACTTTGGCACCTCGTTTCCAAGGATATTATCAAACACATTTTACAATTCATGATGCCAAGAATGCATATTAAATTACAATTCATATATTGCTATTGAAGAAATTTGAAAAAAATAGCCACAATAGTTGGTGACAAGAACTTACATTTGCTTTAAACGTTTCGCTCGAAGCTTGTAAATAATCCTCGTATAATACGTATCCTGCAACCCACGAGTAAAATTCTGGATTTGGCGCCACAAATATGTATGTATTGCCGGCCTGAAAATCAATATTGCAAAACGAGAAGAAGTGAAGATTTGTATTTGATTTCCAAAAAAAAAATAACAAGATTTATTATGCAAAACAAGAAATATTCGAAATACTGGTGTTATACTCTTACTGGTAATGAAAAGAGTTAGGTAGTCAAATCCTTGCCAACAAAGTTTATAAGCTCTTCTTTTGCAGCCTCCATTATTGCTCTAAACTCCATATGCACATACCTTCCCCTGAAAATTTCACCCACTTAGGAATTTATTAAACTATATACAATAGTCAACAACAGAAATATTAAGAAACCAAAAAATACCAGAAATGAGTTCTTGACCAAGTAGCAGAAGGAAAGGCGGGACTTGAAAGGCCGTGCAGTATCCTTGCAACAGCCCTCGGAGTAAATTTGGCGTGTGAATTACTTTGGAGAAAAACCTATAGCATCAATGGAGGATGTAAGAAACCAATCTAGCCCAATAAAATACCTTTCTCGAAAGAATAAAGATATGTATATTTATAGACGTAAAATCACGAGTTTATACCTTTATATCTGCTCGCAGAAATCGACTGCAGCATGTAAACAATGTCTAAATTAGCTTATTGAGATAATAAGAGCTCAAGAAGAAGAATACTTTTGTTAGTAAGCTTCATATGTAAATCCTCTAACTGAAATATTACTGACTTATAGCAGTCCATAATTTTAGCAAGCTTAAGCATACAAAGTAATCAATTTATTTAGCCAAAGACTTTACATATATTTACAGATAGAAAATTCAAAGCAAAGTTAAATAAATGATAAAAGTGAGTTTTTAACGAGTTGTCATTGACCTGATTTGATCCATCTGAATGGGCGCATCAGCATCACAATCCCCTTGGAAATATTCCAGAATCTTCCTTTGCAAGCAAGGGGTATGTTGGTCCTTAAGGCAACCATTTGCTTTGTCACACATTTTTGCAGCAAAGTTTACAGCATTATACATCGCATCTATTTTTCGGATCTACGTCAAACAATTTCATTGCATGTCACTATGTGGACCACGACTTACAAAATTTGTAAAAAAATTTGAATTAAGAAAAAAGAGAAATAAAAACCAACCAATAGCATGAAGGAGAAAATCTTACCTTAGAGGTTTCGATCTCTCCTAACCACTTTGTAAGCTCGACCGCCAAAGAACAAACGTCTTTTGGGACATCAATAATTGTATAACAAAAGGCTTGATCCTTCAACTCATATGTAATTTCCCCCTTCAACTGAACAAAGAAGAAGAAATAATTCAAAAGTAAGTCTTTAGAAGAGTTTTGAAACTGTGAAAAGATTGGAACAAATAAAATCACATTCACCTTTAAAGTCTGCAAGTGATCTAAAAGGTCAAAAGCTTGAATTTTTATGATATTTGCTACAGATGGTATGTGAAACACATACTGCCCGTCTTTCATCTCTGACCTGTCTCACAAAGCACGCACATTATGAGTTAAAACGTTCTTTAATTTACATAACTATTTGAGATGTCAGTATGAGCCAAAAACTAGGTTCTCACTTCTTCAAAATTGCTGCAATCACAGTATCTTTAGCTGCAAGCTGTGGTGGCGAACTCTGTAATAGGAATTTTTTAATCGAGATTACAAGTGTAACAAATTTAAATTAAACAATGTGGATGTGTTAAAGAGTTGATATTAATTAGATAAGGCAAAGGTTTGGTTACCCACCTGATGGAAATTTAAACTGCAGGTTACATTAATCTGTGGGAGCAAATGAATGTATTGCACTTCACCCAACTCCAATTGTGTCAAAATTGTTAGAATTACCTGAAGACCAAGAAATATGATAAGAAAGAATCTATTATAGAAAATAAAGTCTCATTTTTAAATGTCTAGAAGCGGAAATACAAATTTGGGGCGAAAAGAGTATATGGTTGGAAAACTCAAGTTACATTTTTACACAATTTATCATGAAAAAAATGCTATATGTAACTAGCAAAGACAAGATAGTTCATTAGATATAAACACTACAATAAGCAAAGATTTGTCGGAAAATTTCAGACTTCTAATATCAAAAAGCATACAAAAATTTAAAGCAACGTGAAACACCTCTTCTTTCATGTCAAATTTGCGAGATGATGATTCTTTGACTAATGAACAAATTTCTTCAGCTGAAGTTTTGCCACTCGTAAATATTTGACAGAGTAACTTGTTGACAGCATATTCATCCACACCATCGCTGATAAACATTATATTTTTAGCAAAATCTATATATTAAATTACAAATAATTGAAGAACAGAACCATGAAGTTGTAGTCAATTAATTACCTGTGCATTAAACTACGAAGCTTCAAGTATATGGCTTCATCAAAAAGAAGATGGCAATAAGACAATCTACCATCACGCCCAGCACGACCAATTTCCTGAATAAATTATGTAATGTTTTATATGTTTAGTAGCTCGAGAAAAAATTTATTTAAAAAATGATGGAAACAGAACTGAAATAGTTGGAAATACAACTGCAAATTATGTGAATTTTAGACCTGAACATATTCTTCCAAACTTTCTGGTAAGCCATAATGAATGACCTGATACAAGCATTTGGGAAGCTCATTAGAACAAGCACTATCATAAATGTGGACATATGAAATAAAATATTTGTATTAAAAAAAAAAAACCTTACAGCTCCGACGTCCCTTTTATCAAGTCCCATGCCGAATGCTACAGTTGCAACGACCTTTAAGAAACAGAAAATACAAATTCATATATGTAAAATTGTTGTATTGCTAGAAAGTTTCAAAAGAAACACAAACGAAATCAGACGAAACTAATTTTGTTACCACTCTTATTTTGTTTGAACAAAACATATCCTGTACGCGACTCCTATCTTTTCCAGGTATGCCACTGTGGTAACTCTGAAGAGAACAAAAAATAATTAATTTTATTTGTATAGCCAAATATGCAACTATAAAACAATCTCACGACAGCATACAGCTTCACTTTTAAAAAAAATTGAAGAATACAAATGCAATACGAACCTTTGCTGAGATATTATTATCACAGAGATATTTGCTTATCATGTCAGTTTCAAACTGCATACAAAATTGAGGAAAAGAAGTTACATAAAATTCATAAGTTATATAACCAGATAATCATATGACTCGAGTCATCTAAGTCATCATTTCAGGATATATGCCATGTATGTGGAAAAGTCAAAAAGTATACCTGAAATTTACAATAAATAATGATGCTTTTGATATCCAAAAATGGAGAAGATTTAAGCAGTGCCATCAAGTCTTTCGTTCTGACAAAGTTCATGAAATATAGAGAAATTAAATACAGCACTAACAATAGGCTTAGGGTGTGTTTGGATCGAAGGATTTGAAATCCATGGATTTCAAATTCTTCGACAAATCCATTTAAGTTCGTTTGGATGAATTCATGTTACGATGGATTTCAAATCCCTTGACATTCACTTTGACCTATTTTCTCTATAACCACGGTGGATTTCAAATGACACCCTTTTAGGTGCCATTTCAAATCCTTCCTCCAAATCCCCTCCCCAAATCTAAATCACTCAATCCAAACACACCCTTAAGGAATATAATCTCTTATTAATCTTAAGTACATGAACACACCTATTCCCACTTATAGAAACCGAAAGATGCAAATTTTCCCTTATTTTGGCTGACTGGATAAGATTTGTAGAAGGAATCTCTAAGGCATGCATTACGTCACACAATGTTCGGGTTGTTGCAGTTGCAGTCATAGCAAGAATGCATCCTGCATTTAGCCTACCATGCAACAAAGAGGCTCTAAGCCTCATATATGATGGCCGGAAATTGTGTGACCTGCCAAATTTTTTCAATTCAATACAAGGAATAGGGTGCTAAAACAAGCAAAATTAAGTACATGACAAACTCGGAAAAGCGAAGGAGAAAATACATATACAAGCACTCACCACTCTGAAACACAGTGGGCTTCATCAACAACCACGAGAGATAATCGTGAAGAGCCAGAAAAGATAGAAATGAATTCTGCATTCAAAAACCTTTCTGGTGAAACAAAGAGGACCTGACACAAATTACAATCAAGTTAAAAATCATATCAAATTTAAGGTCCAGCAAAAAAATAGTGGAAAAACAGCTATTGGTTGTGAATAGTCTAACGTTCATATATTCAAACTTCAATGTTAAGACTTTGCAAAAACTTATGCTTTCAAAAGAAGTGCTAGATTTTAGTACAAATTATAGAAGTGCCAAAAAGTTGAAGTTGAGTTTGTTGCAAAACATGCTAAAAACTGAATAAATTGAAGAAGTTTGTCAAAATACCTATAGACATGCTTTACTTATACTTATTTTCAGCTTAATCTAGAGAAGCAGAAGCATAATCAGTGAATACAAACAACAAAAAGACAGCTTAATGCAGCAAAAAGCTCCAACGGGCCTTTTCGAGATTTTGTAAACAGGGATGTTGTGATCGTACAGAAAGAAAGTATTAGTGCTGTTATAACTAGTAACGGCAAAAACTCTGAGGCATTCAAAGACATAAAAGAACCTTTAATGCTCCTTCTTGCAAAGACCTTAGTGTTTCTGAAGCCTCTTCCATCGTCTAAACAAAAAATACCAAAATATACAGAGTTAACAAAATACTACTAATACGTATAGTATACACACCGCAAAGCTTAAGAAACTGATACAAAGCCAACCTGGCTGCTGCATAGAAGACCACCACGAATCGCTGGAGGGAGATGCTTTAGCTGATCAATCATCAAAGCTACTAAAGGACTCACCACAAGCGTGACACCTGGCAAAACTAATGCAGATAATTGATAACACAAGGACTTGCCTGCACCCGTGGGCAAGACCAGCATTGTGGATTTCCCTGAAAGCACCATCTTTATAGCCTCCAACTGACCATCCTTAAATGAATCGTAACCATGAGTTAAATTCAATAACTTAAGCAAATTCTCATCTGATGCCTCAATTCTCACATTCATCACAGCCTCTTCGATCAATTTACCATCAAAGTTCAATACTTCATGCCCTTTTCCAATATCCACAACCAAACCTTCTTCATCAAAAACACCAATTTCTTCCCCTCCAACTCTAGCTTTTCCCTTACTATTTCTAGAGTATTTTCTTCGCTTACTCGATGAACTAAATCCCGTTCGTTTATTTTTATACGTAAATTTCTTTCTCCCGTAGCCATTGATATTGAGCTTCACAAAATTGCCTTCGTTAGGACATTTCACCTTTTTAACCGGCTGAAGATCAGCACTGTTACCTCCAATCAAATTGAGACCTTTTCTTGCATTTTTCACCACAACCCCCTTATCAACAGCCTCATCTTTCACCTCTGCCAAACCCTCACTTGGAACAGAAACTTCACTTTTCATCTCAACTGAAACATCAGGCTCAAAATTGAGATTCTTATCCTGAATTTTAAGAAAAGATGCGAACCTCGACGAGCAGTGACCTCCGTGAAGAAGACCGTCAGGGGCATTTTTGTCATTTTGTGAGTTGGCTGAATTTTTTATTTGGAATGGGAAATCGGAGAGGAATGCGGTGGTGTTTTGCGTTTGCGTCTGCGTTTCCGATTGAATTGAGTCTGGGTTTGGAGGTGGATTTGCTCTTTTTTTCTTGGAGATTTTTGGTTTCAAAATGGTCCTTGAAGTGGTTGAGTTCGAGGATGAGGTTTTGGTTTTCGATTTGGTGGAGGCGAGAAGGAAACTGAGGCGGCGCGTATTCGAGGGTGAAGGTGCAGAGGCGCGTGGTGGAGAGCGTGGCGGCGTGGCGGAGATGTGAGAGCCGTCAGAGTCGGAATCGGAGTCCATGGCAGACTGTGTTTGTGAGGAAGATTTTCCCGCCATTTTGGGAAGGCTTTCTCATTTAGGCCTCATTTTGGGTTTAAAAGGGTTGGGCTAATACATAGTATTGTAACCCAAGCTTATTTTAATCAATACCAGATTCATTTTTGTTTGGTTAGTATTTTCAAATAATTATAAAGTGGGTTAAAATAATAAAATGTACTATAATATCCTCACTAAAATATTTAAACCCCAAAATACCCCTATCAATTTTCAACTCAACAACGTCTTCTTCCTCACATCATCCTCTTCTTCCTCCCAAGAAATACCATTGTTATTATTAGGGGTGTACGCGATCGGGTTCGGGCGGTTTTATAAGAAAAAAATAACCCGACCCACCATGAGCGGATGAACAAAATATCAACCCGAAATTACATATTTATTTTTCCAAACCGAACTGTTCGGTTCGGTCGGGTTAGTAAATTTAGCGGGCGGGTTGGCGGTTTTTAGCTTTTTTTATTTTTTTTTCATTTTTTGCAATATACTAATAAAATATATTACATTTTTGTACATTTAATTACAAAAATTAGTTGGTAGATTGTTGATAATCAAGTAATTTTTTTAATAAAAATCATATGATCATAATTTATAATATCATAAATTTCATAACTTCAATATTATTAAAAATATATATAAATATATATATATCATAAATTTCAATCATAAATTTATCGAACATATTTCATTGGTTGTAAAAATAAAACTTTATTCAAATAAAATAAGTGTTCAAATAAAGTTTTAAATTCTCTTAAATAAAAGTAAAGTGTGTTATATAAATATGAATAAAATTATTATTGTTAGAAAGTATATACCTATATATTATTTTAAAGCTTGTTATTAATCTCTATAATATACATTTGTGTGTATTTTATATAATTAACGGTCGGGTTGCGGTTTAGGCGGGTTACAAATTTTAAACCCACCACCCGACCCGAAAGTGGCGGGTGACAAGAATATCAAACCGCGGCTATTATTTAAAAGTTTAAAACCAACGGTTTGCGGGCGGATCGGTTCGGTTTGAGCGGTTCGGGCGGGTTGAGCGGGTTTATGTACACCCCTAGTTATTATTGGTTTCCATGTCCAGTGCGGTTGTGAGTTCTTAATTTCTGTCAATTTCGTTCCTCTTTCTTGTTCTTGGCTACATAGAGGAGAAATGCAATTGTTAAAATTGTCCATAGAGGAAAAAGAGAAACGAAATGGAAGGTCTCATGAGTTCTCCCCAGGAACAGAACAAGGTCGTCGAACCACCGGACTTTCTATAAACAAATAAAGCTCCTGTCCAATTTCATTTAATCCTCAATTTCTCGCAATGAGAGAAATCCATCACCGGCGGAAATACGAGTCAAATTTGGAAGCTTGCTGTGGAGAAGGGTTTCTGGTTCGTGAACTGAATGTCTCACTTAGGCATTTATTATGAATTAATCAATAATACTATTGTTTCTAATTTGTCTTACATCATTTTTGGTTCATGAAGTAGCTTATATGTTCTCAAATTTCGACATTTTTGCCAATTTATTATTCATTCTTTTCGACGTCAGGGTCGCCCTCTTCTGCTCGAACGCAAATGGATCTCTTGGAATAACTCACTTCTGGTAGCTCCTCTGTTGCTGGTATTTACTTCCTCCAAAATGCTCCAAAATAAAATTTCCTTTAAAGGTTTTAAATTTTGAGGTTGTTTTAGATTGAAGTCAAATTGTGAATAAATTTGTTGAGCTTGTTTGGACGATGATTTTCAGTTGCAATGGAACTTATTTCGACATATTTTTTTCAATCATTATTTAATCTTTTAACCAGGTTACGAGAGTGATGGTAGCTCAAATAGGCCAACTATACGAGAACAACTTGCTAATTTAGTTGGAGATCGTGATGATGATGGTCAAATTGGACGCATTTGGGCTATTTGGGCTACAGAATCACAACCATTCAACGAGATCCAAAATTCTAAGGATCGAAGACGTCTGGCACATGAAATAGTACAATAAGGCCGTTCGTGCCCCTTTTGACGACCAAGTCACAATGGCAACAATGTATCTCTCTTGGATGCGAAGAATATTTAAATCTGAATCTCGAACCGGGCTTTAGGAAATTTGGAGGATTTCAGAAATCTTATTTCAGCTTGTGGTTTAAGTTTTTTTCAGAATTATGAAGTTAATGATTAATCTGGCTTGATCGCATATGTTGAAAAGCTTGGTGCTGCTTATTTTTATTTTATTTAACTTTATTATTATGTAGTGTGTGAATTTGGAAGCAACATTGGTGATTTGACAATGATGGTCTGTTTTTGGTCTATGTTCAAATTAGGAGCCTGCATATTGTGCTAACAGTGGGTTAAGGAATTATGGCTCTTTTATGCTTAAGGGGATCCATTTCGGCTTATTTCTGGAGATTTTACTGATTTCAAGATTTAGGTTTTGTGATTTAAGTGCTTTTCAATCTTGGGCATCCTTTTGATGATCTGTTGTTTCGAAAAAATTGAGTATTTGATGTTCAAAGGGTAGCTTATTTGTATTGTAACTTGTGCTAGAATTGTGGTTAATTGTATTGAAAGTTCAAGCAAAATTAATTGAAGTGCCTTGCTTCATATTTTCATAGGGCTGTTAATACCTTTGGCTCTCATTGAATTAAAATTCCTTGTTGTATAATAGTTGTGTGCTAAACTGATTCATAGTATGAGTAGAATAGTTGTGTGAGATAAACTCAGAAGTATGCTCCTTTTCGGTTCATTAACTGTTCAATAATGAATCTATTTCAGGTGATTGCTAATTTGCTATATTAGATAAAATAAAGGATGAGAATGAGCAAAAAGCAACAAAATTTCATGAAAATTTCAATGTTTTGCTTCCTTAATCACAACTTAGTCTTTGCTCTCTCGCCTTTACAGTGTACCTGAAAGAAAATGTACCTGATGACTGGCTTGGGACGATCATTCGTCTTGCCAGATAAATTGCTATTTAAGGACCTGACGTGGGACTATATCAGGTGAATTGTTTTGTTGTATTCTACCTTTTAGGAATTTACCAATGAAAACGTAATAAGTGGGGCATTAATTTGTAACTTTTGAGAAGCCATCCGTGTTTCAATTTTTAATCGGGGCATTAATTCTTAAGTTTTGAGAGTTTTAATCCAACTTTTGATGAACTACACAAGATACAGAGCAGTTGGGTGGTTAGTGATGAGCAGCTTCTATCAGAGCTTAGAGTTTCGATATCAAACACATAAAATTCCTCTACTAAATCAATCCATTAAAACACATAAAATTCCTCTACTATTAATCACCAAAATACAGCCATAATCAACACTCGAAAATGCAAGTCATCCATCCTCTACTATTAATCACCAAAATACAGCCATAATCAACACTCGAAAATGCAAATCATCAAAAACTCAGATATAGGTAAGTTCAAATTAGAATACAAGGCTAAGAGTGGTATTTTCCTAGCTCCTAAGACTTACTCACCTAGAAACGGATGAAGGGAATAATATAATTAAACACAAGGGTCCTGCTAAGGATTTAGTTAGTGCTGATTTTTTTCAGAATATATTTGATAATCTTTCTTTAAAGAAAGCGATCCCTACTGAAGCAAAATTCAGAATATCATGGAAAGATGGTTATTCAAAGGAAAGATTTTATGGTGACAATAGGATTACCCAAAAGCTATAAAAGAGAGAAAGTCTTTGATTCAACAAATCAGATTTGGGTAGACACACCACCTATAAATATCATAGACGTAGGAGAAGAAACGGCTACTAAGATTTTTAAATATGAATTCGATAATCGAGCAAAATTCTCGACAACAGAAACTCAGAGGAATCAAACTAAATCGATTGAACAACAACTAAATCGATTGAACAACAACTAAATCAATATGTAAAAACTAAACAATTAACTAAATGGATTGAACACATTTAACTTACACAATGCTATGATCTTCAGAATGTCCCGCAAGCCCGTCTAGGTGAATATTTTAGCAATGTCCAATTTGAAGTTGAAATCCCAAAAGAAGAAGGAGAGACGTAGACGCAGAGAGATGAGGGTCGGAGACGTGAGAGAAGAGAGGTTGGAATAGAGAACGTGTAGAATTAGGAGGGTATTATAGTCTTTTCATCAAATTTTAAAAGGTGGGTTTATGTGACCCACCTTATGAGGTGTGGCCCACCTTATGAGGTGTGGCCCATAAGCCTTCATAAACCTACTGCCCGTTAATAAGTAACGGGCCGGAGGTAATTAATAAGGTGTGTTTATTTTGAACCAAACATAGGAAATAATGGGCTAAAATAAGCTAATCCTTGTAATCCTCCCAACCAAATGAGGCCTTAGTATTGGGAATCGGAGGGTATTTTCGTCATTTGACCTCGAAGGGGTTCTTATCTAATTTTTCTTCTTTTTATCGAAAAATTCGAAAAATTTCTATTTTTCACCTAGGTGAAAAGAAATTATGAATTAATTTTGAAATTACATAATTTCAAAGAAACTCGTAGTGTTTTTATTATTTCAAAGAAACTCATCATAGTTTCCACCAATCATTGAAAGTTTTTTAATTTTTTTAGGCATAGTGTATAATAGTGAATAAAATTTAAAAAAATAAAAAAGATAAAAACAGAAAAGAGTTATAAATCTAACAATTTACTAAATTAAGTCCAAAATATTATCAAATGAGTTATAAATAATTAATCAACGAAAATATACACGTATAAAAATACAAAAAAGTTAAGATATTACAATTTTTCTTATAACGAAATATAAATTATGAAATGATTATTTTAACAAACAACATAATTCATACTTAGAGCAATTTTTTCTTTTAATAATTTAAAAATATATACCGTAACACTTTTACAATTTTATATTTTATAGGTTAAGTTGCTTGAACTTTGTCGATTATATGTTGTAAGAGCGTTAAATTTGAATCCAATATTATCACTTAGTTTGTTATTGAAATTTTAATTAACTATTGGTATACTTGTATAAATTTTGAAATAAAATATTGATTTTTAAAAATGAATAAAGATGTTTAGAAAATTTTCAAAAAATGTTTAGAATATTCTTTATATATATCTAGATAGAAATGTTCTAGATAATTAATTACAATTGTTAAGTCAAGTTGATCACCATCGTACATTGAGGAAGGGGAGTTGAATAAATAGAAGATAAAAATTCATTTGTTATAAGAGCACTAAGTTGAATACAATATGGTCACTTAGTTCGTGAATTTTTTATCAATTATTGGTATACTTGTATAAATTTTGAAACAAAATATTAATTTTTAAAAATGAATAAAGATAATTATTTACTTTCTTTCAAAGTTTCTCCTATTTTTTCGAAAAACATTTCTAATATTTAACAACCTGAAACTTATATTTAAAAACGAAACTTTAAAACGTGATCTCTGCAACATCTCTAGATATTCAAATCACAATGCATTGATCTTAAACAGAAAAGAAAACCAAACCTCGAGATAGCAATCGAGAAGCTGCGGCATCAGGATTCATATTACACTCCTCAATAACATCATTAATTTCCTCTTCAGAACAGTTAGACATGTCCTTCAACCTCCGCACCAACACTTGAAGCTCACTGGTGCGCCTTCCTCGGCACCATCATTGCCGCCGAAGAAGAAGATGAGGAAGAGGAGAAGCCACCTGAAGAAGAAGATGAAGAGACATCTGAAGAAGAGGATGAAGAGGAGGCTGAGGAAGAAGCTGAAGATCCACTGATATGCCGTGAGTTGAAGATCCACTAATATGCCATCTTTGTGGCCGTCGTTTTCAAAAAGAGTCTGGCACCAAAAACCACCAGAACAGGGACGCAAAAAAACAGTGCCCGAGTTGTTGGAGATGTTATATGAATGATGCGGATCGCCGCAGACATTCCTATAATCATTGAACTATTAGTTTTACCATATTCTTTTAGGTTTTAGTTACAATACAAAACAAATACTATACAAATAACAGTTTACTACGGCGTAAAGAATATTTTTTATCAATGTGAAACTTATCTCTGTCCTAGTTCTAATTTTTCTTCTTTTCCATCGAAAAATTCAAAAGGTTTTCATTATTCAACTAAGCGAACAAAAAATTATGAAGTAGTTTCGAAATTACAATGTTCCCAAAAAAACTCGTAATGTTTCCATTGTTTACATCAAAACATTCAGCGTTTTCATAGTTTCCACCAAACATTGAAAGTTTCTAAGGGTCTGTTTGGATTGTTTTTGTTTTTGATGTTTTGCAAAATAGTTTTGTAAAACAGTTTTATCAAAACAATTTTGCAGTATAAATAATGTTGAAATCCTGTTTGGTTGACTATTCTAAAGAGAAAAAATTCGAGAACATTTTGCGAGGATGAGTGTTTTGATGCGAGGATGAGTGAAATTAGGACAGAGAAAATATATATTTTTCAATAAGGGGTTTAAGTGTTGTGTTTTTTTTTTAGTTTAGAGTGTAAAAGTGTTCTGTAAAACTTAAAAATAGTAAAACCTGTTTTGCAAAATAGCAGATTTTTGAGTTTTGTTTTTCAAAAACAGAAAGTGAGAACAAGCCAGCCAAACGTCTTTTTCATATTTTAATTTTGCAAAAACAAAAACACACTTTAAAAATAGTCATCCAAACAGACCCTAAATTTTTTCGGGATAGATTATAATAATGAATAAAATTAAAAAAATTTAAAAAAAAAAAGAGAAAAACAGAAAAGAGTTATTAATCTAACAACTTACTAAATTAAGTCAAAAATATAATCAAATAAGTTCTAAATAATTAACCAATTAAATCATACACAATTTTGTTTATATTCAAATACGCGCGTAAGAAAACACAAAAAGTTAAGATATTACAATTTTTCTTATAACGATATATGGGTTATTAAATGATTATTTTGACAAACAACATAATACATACTTATATGAGCAATTTTTTCTTCTAATAATTTAAAATTATATACCGTAATACTTTTTCAATTTTGTATTTTATAGATTAAGTTGCTTGAACTTTGTCGATTATATGTTGTAAGAGCGCTAAATTTGAATCCAATATTATCACTTAGTTCGTTATTGAAATTTTTATCAACTATTTATATACTTGTATAAATTTTGAAACAAAATATTGATTTTTAAAAATGAATAAAGATGTTTCGTACATTGAGGAATGGGAGTTGAATAAATAGAAGATAACTTTCATTTGTTGTAAGAACACTAAATTTGAATCCAATATTATCACTCAATTCGTGACATTTTTATCAACTATTAGTATACTTGAATAAATTTTGAAACAATTATTGATTTTTAAAAAATGAATAAAGATTGTTGTTTACTTTTTTCACATTGATTTCGTCTTTTTCTCCTTTTTGCAAGTTTTCTCCTACTTTTTCGAAAAGTTTCTGAAAGATTTCTAATATTTAACAACTGAAACTTATGTTATAAACGAAACTTTGAACCTTGGATATTGTAATTTACACAATTGGGTGAATTTTGGAATTTAAATCCAAAGAATTATCAATTAACAATACAATGTAAAAGCATCTTTTTCAATTTATTTACAGATATATTAATTCAATCCGTCAAATGAAAAGTGAGGTAACAGAGATTATGTTATTTTTTTGTATTTTAATTTAACAAATTGGGACTTTCAATGATTAAGAACTAACACACATGAGTCGTAAGAAATGAACTATTATATCATTATTGAGAACCCCCAAACAAGTAGATCAGCTGGCTCGGGGCTGCTATAGCTTAACCAAGGTCTCGGGTTCGAGTTTCGGGAATGCAGATGTGTTGAATATTTGGGAGGGAGAGCTTTGCCGCCCTTTGTGGTCCTACCCGGCTCGACTGGATTAGTCACATGTTGCACGGATACCAGTGGTTAAAACTATACAAGACTTACAAAGTCTCAAAATTTCAATCTTACTATAAAGCCCTGACAACATGGGCATGTCATTCAAGTTAACTACTGAATGGTTTGTCTGTATTTCTCTGCATTGATTTTGGTTGGTATTTGTTACAAAATGTTACCTTAAACACACAAAAATATATATGAAACATATGCACAAAATTTGAATTAGACCATCAAATTTATATACGACCAACCCAGTATAGATACATCTTATCATGCGAACAATTGTTATTGTCCGGGTTTTTTGAGTCCCAAAAGTTCTCCTACAATGACCCGGCTAGGAGGGGCGGGCACGTGATGTGTATCTCCACAATAACAATAAAACAAGTAATTCCATAATGACCAAGAATTATAGTCTGAAACTGAATGCTTTGTTCTATAGCAACAGAACAGAATCATTTACCACTGCTCTTTTTATAAGGAACATAAGCAAACCCCAAAACACTAACAAGAATATGCCAAATTTGAAGTAGTCACAGAACCTCAAATTGCCTTCCACTATTATCTTCCTAATAACTACTGTAAAACTCTACAAACAAAAGGATCATCTCTAATATATATTTCTCACAGTAAAAATTAGCACCAGCAAAAAGGAACCATTTCTCAATAATACCAACACACAGCACTAACCGAAAAAGCTACATGATTATGCAATTACACTTGGACTCGAGTTTTGGAGGCTTCATGCTATCATCTCTACTAGGGTCTCTAACCATTCGCGGGTTAGATTTCAAAGTGCTTTCAGCAACAGGGGAAGGAGGTTTTTGCTCTGTTTCCAGGTTTCTTTTTCGGGATTTTTGGGATTTGGATCCACGTTTTGATGTGGTTCGTATACGCATTTCCCTTCTGTCGGAATTTTGTTTGCCAGCAAATATTAGTGCTGGCCTCAGAGCCTCAATCTGTGGGCTTTCTTTATCTATAGCTATATTTGCAGCTTCATATGCGAGATTGTGGACAATGGAGCTGCAGAAGAGGATTGTGTCTGTTGCTTCATCCATGGTCAGGCTTCTAAACTTTGTTCCACCGAGATTGTCTTCCAACACAATAGTTGACTCTTCTGCAATTAGAAAGTTTGAAGGTATCAAAAAAACTATAAATTTCGAATGAAATGAAGGAGATTATACACTAAAAATTTAGATAAGAACAAAAATAACTTGAATTTCTCATAAACATATAATATTCATAGTTCAAAGTATGGGCCGGTATCCAATAATATCAGCCGATACATATCAGATCACCCTGTCGATCCAATAATATGGATTCCAATAATCGAAGTTTCATTTATCTTTTGTAAATATGCTTTGCTATAATTTAGTGGATGTATAATTTAATATACAGTGAAAGACTTGTGATATAATAATCAATGGACTCTTCCAATATTTTACAAATTTGAGGTCCACTATGTTTGAATTTATTAATCTCTAATGCAATATTTATTTTTACAATGCACCAATTAGCGGAAACGTTTGTTTTTTATATTTTCTAAGATTTTACAAACTGTTTTCAATATTTAGGAAATTCTATGACGTACTTTTTCTGTATCCCCTATTACAGCCCGATAGTCTGCGATATATATGAACAAACACATGTCGATATTATCACCGATATTACAACTTTGAACCATGATAACATTAGGAAATTGAATTTGCATGCAGAAAGGAATAGCAATCAGCACTAGGAATATAGTAGGAACTTCTTAAGTGCATCTCCAACCCAAAATCACGTTTTGCACCAATTTGGTGCAAAAATTACACCAATTTGGTGCATCTACAGTAAATCCACTTCAACTGAGAACACTATTCACTACACCAAAAAGGAATCTTACAGGATATTCCATTTTTTCCATCTTTTAAATAATATTACAATTTTTCAAAAATAAAACCCAAAACTTTTACGTATTGTACATTTTTACCCAAAAAATATATTGTCACAAAAATAAAAATATTTTATTATTAAATATAACTTATAAGATTTATTTATAACAAACTATATTTTTATGGACTAAATTGAAAGCAATTCAAACTAGTTAATAATAAAATATACATTATATATAAGTTATAGTATATTTAATAATAAACTTAAATTAATGTATAATTGAATAAAATATAATTATTAGGATATAATTATAACTAATTAAATTTATAGGGGCTAAATTAAAAACAATTCAAACTTTATAAACTTAAAACGGACTAAAATGGAAAGAAGCCTAAAGCTAAAGGACTGAAATGCAAACCCTAAAAAACTAAAAAAAACAAAAAGGAGCTGCCCAAAAATGGCGCAGCACTGTAGCTGCCCAGAAATGGCGTAGCACTAGAAATGGCGCAGCACTGTAGCTGCGCCGTTTCTGGCGCATCTTTTTGGCACTGGGTTGGAGACAACCCAGCGCCATTTCCATCACAACCCACGCTATTTTGGCGTGGGTTGGAGATGGTCCCTTGAGCACTAAGAATACTGGGTTTCTGTAATCTCGTGATTTTGGATGTTGGTAAACCATTAGTAATCCTTGTGATAAATAATAAAACCAGTTATTATCTTAGCTTCACAGCGGCTCATAACAATTATATATTTAATTATGATCTCTTAAGCTTAACAACATGTGTTCTTATATGGCATTAGGTTAAAGAACAAGAAAGAAATGTAAAAAAGAATAGAGGGGACATACCAAGGACATCGTCTACATGATCTGAGATATCAAATTGTTCAATAGATGTCGCCAAAACATCATCTTGTGGCACTGAAACAAAAGGCTCCATCAATTCATTTGTGCAGCTCTTTGAATTAATGGAATCAACATCAGATTGAGAATCAGCAGATATAATATCAACATTCTCTATTTCCACTTCTGATATGGCATCCAACGAGCCCGGATAAGGAACTTCGGCAACATCCACTCTCTGACCACATGAACTTGCCATGTCATCACCTTCATCTTGTGAAGCAGAACGAAAATGTATGGCTGAGATTTCTTCATTCTTTGCATTAATAGAATTTGTTGTCGAGATTTCATCACTTCCATGTGATGCGGGATCTTCTGAATGGAAACTTACCAAATGGCTTGTACCTTCTACATTGGCGCATGTACTTCCCAATTCTGCACATTCAGAAGCCCGTGATTGCTCACAAGGATCCACATATATCACTCCCGAAACTTTCTCATCTGGGAAAACATGACTTGAAGCACCTGACAATGATGAGACAGAGTGTTTGTGCTTTGTAGGTATCTCGTTTTTGTAACTTTCCATGTCAGATTTTGGCCAACTTGGTTGGCGATGAATTTGGCCCGTCTCTGTTTGTCTAGAAGATCCCATATCAATAGAAGACGATACAGATGCACTACTATACCCAATGGAGCTTCTCATGCTATTGACACTATCCCTCACATATGAGAAATCATCATAACTGATACTAGTTGCTGTAAGACTTCGGTTTTGGACAATATGCCCTTTCCCACTACTTGATCTCTTCAGCAGCAAAGATATACCTGTACCTTCTGAAACATCCATAATTGAATTTGAACTGAGACCCTTGACACTATCCACAGGTTTTTCAATCATTTGGTTGACGGCAAAAGTTGGCTGATCCTGGCTTGGCTCTGTATATGAATATGGACCCTCATTAACGACGTTGGCACTATGATCTGTCCGTAATGATTCTTGAACTGAGGCAGATTGGTCTAATACATCAAGCGATCCATGTTCAAGAACTTGAACAAAGTCCCCTGTAGTGTTCTCACCCGCCGTAAACGTTTTCGGTGAAGTGGCCATAGTTGAATTTACTTCAAAATTCTTACATTCTTGACAAAAACGTAGATTTCCTTCAATTAGTAATTCGCTTGAATGAAACCCGCGAGCGCATATAGAGCACAATTCCAAATCATCGGTGCCATCAGCGTTTAGATAACCGTATCTTCCATCCAAGGCTAAATCAGGTGCATCAATAGCTGCAGCGGTGTCAAGTTGGCTGCTATTTTCAGCAACATTTAATTCAGAAGCAACTATGGATTGGTCATCAATTTCCTCAACAGTTGCGATCTCGGCATCATCATCTTTCAGAGATTCGTCAGTTTGATCAATAACAAATACTTCATCTTGCATGTTAGAATATTGTGCCTTCACAATGTCACTGGTCACATCCTCCTGATTCTGCTCACTTTCTTCATTATCAAGTGCTCCACTTGTCGCTAAATCAGAACTGGCATTACTGCTAGTTGTGATAGAAGAATTTCTGGATATCAAAGACCGATTGTGGTGAGCACTTGCTTTTCCTGCATAGAATGTCGAACTGGGTACACTGGATAGAAGGGGCCTGAACATATTCTGTGGACCCTTCTGGTCCTGCATATGAATGTATCGCAAAAGGAATTAGATCGGTAGAAAATTACTGATTAAAACTGCAGAAATAACCCATGCTTCAGGACAAAGCATCAATAAATTTTCGTATCCAACAATATAAAGTAGGTTCTATCATAAAGACAATCCGATCTCTTTCCATATGCTTCAGCTTTTACTCAAATAAAATGAAACAATAATTTGTCTTGTTAACATGGTTATATGTAAAGACAAATATTAACGGTCTCCAAATCTTCAACCGTTCCACTTATAAATATCTTAACAATCGTGATCACAAATCTTTCGTTTATTTGTCCCTTTCAGTCCTCTTTAGCACTAAGGTGGAGAGTGGAAACTATACAGTTATCTCTAAGCCAATAATAGTTTTAGTTTACCTAATCTAGAAATATACATACTCGCTGTTTCCTTTTGTAGAACAAAAGGTTAAGTCAATAACACATAAACACGGAGCATGAGAGGCATGACCGCATTAACTGAACCATAACAAAGCAGATCAACTAGATCTTGAATTCACAGTAAATCATTTAGCATAATAAAAAACTACATGTTGAAATCAGAAAAGGGAACGCGATATTAATAACTAGAAAAACATGCCCATTACATGAAAATTTATTAAAAAACCAACAGTAGAATTTAATACAACCGAGTTGCCTACCATTTGTCGGAGTGCCATGTCGAAGGATCTTTTAGGAGCCGAATTTGACAATAATTTAGTTTGTTTCTTGGAAAAGGGCAAAACTTTATTATTTTGGAAAGAACCAACACTTCTTGGAGCTGAGCGGTCCGAGCTGCTAAGAGGATTAGATTGTAATGATTCCACGTCATCATCACAAGAACTAAATCGGTCCCGTTCATGACTGTGAGATGAACTGACACTTCTAGAAGCAGGCGACATGGATTGTCTGCCATTTCTGGATGCTGGTGAGGAGCCTCTAACATAGGAGGCTGGCCTATCAGCCAATGAGGTACGAAGATTAGGTGGCGCTTCTGATGAAAAGCCAGGGATGTTAGATTGCCATGCTTTTATTTTTGGCGATGCGGAGTTCCCCCTACTTGTTTTTACCGGGGAGTTACCTGTAATCAACAAATTCCGTGTTTGCAATTAAAAAACAAGAAAAATACTACGTGATTGAATTTCCATATATGGGTATTCAGACATAATTCACTGGCTTAAGTACTTCAACTCCATGCATGGCAATATTTGCTTTCACGTCAACAAATTTCTAATGTCTACGTACCTCTCACCCTCGATGGGGGAGTGGGACCCGCTGAGCCAGTGCTCATCCTCCTAGGAGTTGGTGTACTGGACCGTGGAGCAGGAGATGATTTTATTGGTGGTGGAGATAGCCTCCTTGATGGAGAAGAATGTCGCAAAGTAGGAGGCGGGCTCGAATGAGTGGCTAAAAATGGTTTGCTTTTTGATTGTAATGGACTACTACCGGAACGAGGAGATGGGCTGAGGCGATGAGGACTTGGGCTACCCCTAGCACTCCTGTAATCCTTCTCCATCTGAAGTTTTTAACAGAAATTCAAGAAACTATTAGCTGACATTAACAAGTAAGGAAGCATGTCTATATATTCATGGCTGGTTGTATTTTAAGATCTTACAGTGGATGATCTTGAGATGGAAACAGGTTGACTCCTCGGCCTGCCCCTAGGTACAAGACTAGCTGGCGGTGTCTCATCATCCAATGAACGAAATAGAGGAGTTTCAGGAGGGGTTATCAACCTGTAAATCAGTTATATTCGTCATATATTTGTAAGAAACGAAAATAACTGTAATTCCACACACAAAGAAACTAATATCAATAAATACTGGCAAGTAAGCTGTCGCTAATGTTAATTTTTGTCGTTATTTCCAACTTTGTGGCAAGAGTGGTCACAGTAAGCAGACAAATAAAAGACATGCGACCCAACTTATCAGGGTTTATTCTTATAAGCTCAAACATCGTGCTTAGAGCTTATAAACTCTTTAAAATAGCTTAGTCAAACATTCTCTAAATCCAAAAGGCTTATTTAGAAGTATTATTACTTTTTCTTTCGGCGAACATACAGAAATGACTGTCTCTAAACTACATGAATTTATCGAAACAAAAGAATTTAGGTCTCCATGAAAGGACAAATTCATAAGCTGAGAAAAATAACCAACCAGTCGTAGTCATTTTTATCTCCTTCAGCGTTGAGCAGATCACTACTCTCTCCCCGAGCAGGAATTGAGATTCCAAGCTTTCCATCAGAGAAGTGTCTTAACTTTGTCGCTGTCAATGATAAGAAATAACGACATTTAGATTACGTAAATGAAAGATTTGAAAAGCATGCACGACAAACTTCATTTAATGCCAGAATCATTTATAACGTAAAACTAGAAACATATATTACAAAAAGTGAGAAATATTACAGAATATGTCGTCCAAGTCATCGTCCGACTGAAGCAAGAAATTCTCTCTTTCTTTGTTCTGCACCTCGTTGAACAGAGCAAGATCATCGTCTTTATCTCTGTAGCGAATCCCACTCTCGAGACTACGCCCTCTCTTGTGATTTTCGGCCCTCCCAGGGGAAATTCTCAGTGCAGGCGATGGAGGCATATCTGAACCCACCCTCCCCACAACAACTGAATTCACTCGATCAGTTCTTAATCAAATCCCTCAGAAAAAACCAAACCTAAAATTGCAACATCATGATGATAACAAAACTAGGTTTCACTGCTTTTCACGAAAATTAACTCAATCTTCTTCTTCAATCTGTTCTTAAGAACTGAAACAAACTACATTCCACCATGTCAGTCAAATTTTCCGCATTTTCAGTCAAATTCTAACTCAAACCATTTAAACTCTCAAAATTGCACTTCACCTCAACTACAAAAAATTCACTCGAAAATCCAAGCTGTAATTCAGAACCTACCTGCTCCCACTTGAAATTTGTCAAAAGGCAAAGCTGCCACCAAAATTCACGCACTAAAAACCTAAAATAAACCAACACCTTGAATTATACCTCAAAATTGAGCTCAATCAAGTGTACACAATAATGTCGTTTCACACTTACCAATTAACCGTCAAATGTTGAGAAGTTACCGGAGCAGAAACTTTGTGGATCTGCAGTGGCGGTGAGTAGATCAAGAGAAAATTGAAGATCAAGGAAAAAATCACAAAAAAGCGAGAGATAAAAAGGGAAGTGAAGAAAAGGGGTAATAATGGGTTGTTCACGTGAGAGATGGATTGTGAATTGAGAAAGCGAAATGTGCAGCAGGCAGCACCACCACCATAGCTGCAAAGCAAAGTGAAAAAAATGAAAGAGAAAATAGGAATCAATAATTTATTATATATATTTTTTTCTATATTTATTATTTTAATTTTATTTTTGTAAATAAAAAGAAGAATAAAACGGTACAATTGATGCTTTATTTAATTTTGGTCATTTTGGGTACAACTGATACATTTAATAGTTTGGTGACTTGGTCATTATCTATACTCTATTATCATATTATGTTATATTTCAATAGAATCTTTTTACAAACTATCTTTGAATGGCAAATCATTTTTATTTGCCAAATATAAATTAATTTGATATTTTATGGACTATATGGTAGTTAAAATGCCACAACGAATTAATAAAAGAATCATCATATGGTCCACATTACTAAATTGTATTTTTATCATTTATTATGAAATATTTTTTAGGAAGAATAATTGTATATATTTTCAAATTACTCACTGAAAAAACCCTGAAAGTACTAATAAGAAAGGAGAATGATGCATGAGCAGATTTAGAATTATTTAGTTAACCCCTAACTAATATTAATCGACAAAAAATGTAAAAAAATGAATATTATTCCCTTATAAAATATATGCAAAATTCTATAGAATAAATATACAAAATAAATGTCAAAAGACAGATCATACATGAGAGTTATCAGTCCTTGAGAATAATATGATTAAAGAAAAGCTTGGTTTCTTCTCTATCTATAAAAATAAAATGGGATTTTTACCATATTTATAAACACTTCATTAATATTTTACATGGATAGGATTAAAAAAATTACCCAGTTAATATGTATAATATCGTGACCATATTCAATTCCTTATATTTAATATGCCTTCACCAGCCATGTATATTATAATATCATCAAACTATAGTCAATTATATTATTGGGGAAAAAAATTCAATGTCAGATTTGGTGACCATTTCATAGATATAACTATATATTATATAACATCTTTTTCATTGGTTAAGTGGCAACAGCAACTTACATTGTTTGTGATTGAAGTTACAGAACCTCAAACCATGGAAGAATAATTAAAATATAAGTAAATATATAATCAAGAAATGATTTATATGATTCCACTAATAATGCTGATGTATCCACCCTATTAGAGATTTTATTTATATCTTTTAGGTATAAATTATAAAAGACATATTTATGTTATGGTATTTAATTAGTAATGATTATCCATACTATAACTCATTCAATTTTAGTTTTACTTGGTACGGGCTCGACCCGTAGGGCTTGAGACCTTAACGCGATGGTATAAGGGAGTTTGGGTCCGATTCGAATCCAATAAGTACCCGCGGGCCGCGCGAATCTTACCCGAATAATGCTCGAGTTTTAAGTAAATAAAATTAAATTTTACTCGAATATAAATTTTGAATTTTGACCAGACAAAATTCAAATCCCCCACCCTCTGAAAGTACATGCAGATATTTTACACGAATAAGACCTGAAGTTTACACGTGGGTCACGACCCAACCCATAACATATCAAACCTATCAAAACCAATTGTTTTTTGGATCGGCCAAATATATAATCGGATCTGAATAACACGCTTTACCACGAATATTTTGTGGGTTTACCCTGCTCTCACTCATTAATAGCCCTTAATTATCAATTAACAATTAATCTAGAGTTACAATTATATATATATATATATATACATACACACAAAAGAATTGGTTTGGATTTTCTGTCTGAATTGGTCATCACCAAAGCCATTAAAAGCATAATTTTAAAGATATTGTTGCAATCCAACAAATATGTATATATATTATAACATAATTATATATGACTATAAGATTGTCCCACAAATAGCATAATCTTAAATTATGTCATTTCAATTGGTAGCCTTTCTCCTTCCTACATATTAATTATCATAAAATTAATCATTGCTTATGCTAAAGTTTTGGCATTGCTAAAGCTGCAATCAACCATTATTAAGGTGTTAATTAGAATTAATCAAGTTCTAGTTGTTAATTAGTGCCTTTTTGTTTCTTTGCGTAGTTCATTAATTTAATAATGACTCCAAGATTACAAGTACAAAATGATAGATGAATTTTCACCAGATTCTCTTTGTTTATGTTAACAAAGTTTATATATATATATATATATATATATATATATATATATATATATTATAGGGGACAATAGCATCAACCTCCCCTGAACTTTGGACATTTGGCATCCAAACCCCTTAATTTTGAAAAATTGGCATCAACACCCCTTCCCCAATTTTTTCACTAAATTTTCTAGTGAAAAGACAAAAAAGCCCTTCCACTTTAATTAGAAATGGTTAAATTGTATAATTAGTTGGAAGATGAAATATTATCACTAAATGACAAATTAATTAGAAAAAATAAGACAGCATTCAAAGTTAAGCTCTTCAAATATGTTCATATTTCTAAACAGAATTTAGTAAAAAGTATTTTAATATCGAATTTTATGTACCAAATAGATATTAATTCAGAATTGTCAATTTGAGAAAAAGACACAGTGGTAAAAGCGCATTTACTTTTTTTCAACTAATTATTTCAATAGGTTAATACACTATTTCTGCACACTAGAATAAATTTTTGAATTTTAATGAAAAATCATATTTGAATATATATATAGTGTTGGGCATATAAATTTTTTTTTTGGTATTTAGTAATGTACTAATAATATTTTATAAAATGATAAATTAAACTTTAGTAATGTACATTACTTATGATATTAGAAATGTATATGTTTATGTAAAATGTATTAATACACTTAAACAATAAGATTATTATAAAAATAAAGAAATAATTGTTATTGAAGATAATTTTTTTAGGAGTTGTGAGTCATATTCTCTAGAATTTTCAATTATGCATCCGTTATCATTTATTTCATTCTCCTTATGTCATTTGATCATACTTTGATATATTTTTATTTTTAATAGATTATAAGTAAAAATTGAAGGGCATTTTAGTTTTTATAAGCATAAATAATGAAAAAAGGGTGTGGATGCCAAATGTCTAAAGTTTAGGGGAGTTATTAAATGCTTTTGCTGCAATTGCTGGGCATATTGTTGCTGATAAGCTTGCTGATTCATATAATAACACTGATATTGTAATAATTTTATCAATTCATGTACAAGCAAGAACTTTCAGAAATCATATCAGGGTTCTCTATGGAAATAAGTGATAAAAGAACATCTAAAAGGATTTTGCAACAAGGCACATTTCTCTAGCAGCATCTGAACTGCCTCCTCTCTACTAGCCAGTTAGATGTAGTTAGAAACATTAACCTATGGAATCAGTAACAAGCAATAAAATCTTAAAACTATTATCTATAAGTATCGAAAAATTATAAGAAATTACGATACAGCTAAGTCGGACAATAGTTCAGAAGCAAGGATTTTAGAGATACAAACGCCAAAAACATTTCCAATCGAATAGGATAAAAAGCATCTGACTCATTTAAATGCATACAACATTAAGAAATATTTATTTGTTAAATAATAAGGATTTTTACTTCGAAATAGACCAATTTTTATGTGTGGATGTGAAATTTATATTTCAAACTATATTTTTTGTGTTGAACTCGAGGTCTAGAACGACATAGAAATAGGAGAAAAATAAGTTTGAAATAAGGGTGAAAAAATATATTTTTTTAATGTAATATTTTATTTTGATCGTATTTTCTTATCCGGATATCGAAATAAATCAATTCTTATAGCGTTGAAAATCTTATTTGTTAAACTATATTTTTCGTGTTCAACTCGAGGGTCAAAATGGCATAGAAAAAGGAGAACGACTTTGAAATAAGGAAAAAGATGGGAATAAGAAATAAGGAAAACCTTATTTGACAGGGAATGGAATCTAAAATGGGAATAAGATTTCTGGTAATTTGATTACTAGAAATCTGATTCCATTAATAGTGTTTGCTTGTCTACAAAAAATTGGGTAAGGATATATATATTGTTTGTTTTTTTATGTTTGGTTCAAACACATATAATAAAGAATTGAATCTAAAATTAAATACTTTGACTTAAATACCCTTATTTTAAACCATATTTGTATAATCTAATTATAAATTTTCAACCATAATAGAATATTTGATATTATATATATACATAAGTGTATATACACATATATATATATTTAATTTGGTTAAAAAATAAAAAATAAATAAAATATCAATTTAATTCAATTGCATTATCCTCTTTTAGAAAAATGATAATTAAATCGAACATGCTTATATATTATTTACAAACTGTTTGATTTTTAAAAAAATTGATACATATATGGATTTTTCATATACCAATGCATTGATAATTATTTTAAGTCGAAAACATATTATTGTTAATAAATAAAATATATTAATTATATGTGACCAACACCCATTTCAAAAGTACTATCACAAAAACAACATAGCAATTTTTCAATTTCATTCAATAAATAAATATAAAATAAAATAAAATTACGATCTATTTTGACAATAAAAATATTTTAAATAAATTAAAAATATGAAACTATTTTTCATAAATAATAACTTAAATGAAATGAAAAAATAAATAACTATTTTTGTTGATTTTATATTATATTTGATATAGGGGTAGTAAGGGCATTAAAGTATTGTATTTATGATTACCTTGATATGGTAATCACATTACCTCCAATAAATAAGGTATTGTGATTCCCTTATTTTAGATGATAATTCCCATATGTTGGGAATTAGATTGCATTCCATAATATCAAATAAAAATACCAAACAAGGTTATTTAATTTTTGGGAATAATATTCCCTATTTTGATTCCATTCCCTTGACAAACAAACGGAGTCTAAAAAAAAGAGAAAAACAGAAAAGAGTTATAAATCTAACCATTTACTAAGTTAAGTCCAAAATATAATCAAATAATTTCTAAATAATTAATCAACGAAATTATAGACAATTTTATTTATATTTAAATACGCACGTAATAAAACATACAACGATATATGAGTTCTTAAATTATTATTTTAACAAACAACATAATACATACTTATATGAACAATTTTTTTTAATAATTTAAAAATATATATCGTAATATTTTTACAATTTTGTATTTTACATATTGTTTGTTGGGGGTAATGAGTCGATATGCATAAGGGCTTCGGATTTTTATGGTTGCAGTTCCAACTCGATCTACTTCACAGCTCATAGTATTGAGTTTACTCATCCGAGTTCTGGTCAATTTGGCTATACTGATATGGGCGTTTATCACCTTGAAGATGAAACTATTGAACCTATTCATTATACCACACCTGCGATGTGCTGCCAAACCCCTGTTTGGATCACTAATGTCAACAACGATCTCAATTAGTTTTCATTTAAATTGTTTATTTCTAGTTTATTATGCAATTATAGTATTTGTTTTTCATCTTTCAATTCAGCTTGCTTGTTTTGTTTTTTTTTTCTATTGATTTATAAATAAAATTAATTTGTTAGTGTTTTTTCCGTTGTTGGTACTAATAACAATTAGTTGACTGTTTGGGATAGTGGTAATTTCTTGAACTTGCTTAATTGATCTGTTTTTAGTGCAGTAAATATATGTTAGTGTTTTAATATTGGGTTCCACATGCCGTGCAAAGAGTTGTTGTGGCCTGTGGGCTGTTTGCAAAGTCCGGTAAATAATTAAGGGTATTGTATTCTTGTTCGTTGGTGATATAGATAATAGTTTATTTAGTTGGTCATAAGTTGCAACAAATCATTTACGTTTTGCATCTCATAATTTCTTATTGTCCTTGAAGGTTTATGCTTGTCTAGATTTTTGTTGAGTAGATAGTTGTTTATGAACGTATTTGGTTAAACAATCAGAATAATGTCAGTCAATATGTTCCAAGTTTCAGTAGTATTTATAGTTTAGTTCCAAGTTTATGTATGAAACTTAAAATTTAATCGAAAGTGAACATTTAAGCTAGCATTATATATATTGTTGAATTAGACAGAAACAAATAAGAGAAAAGAGAAGATGATTCCATTGATGATCAAGAAGAGTTTGTGTACAGTGTGTATCAACCTTATGTAAAAGAGAGGAACAACAGATTATTTATACCCTTCTAACCAACGGCTATTTACAAAACATATAAGAGTTGCTATAAGCAAATAACACTTTTTCCTTTTCCTCATTATTCTCAACACTCCCCCTCAAACTTGATGGACAAAACAGATTATGTACAGCAAGTTTGCCCAAAAGATAATTGAACTGATCCTTGGCCAAAGCCTTTGTAAGCAAGTCTGCAGGCTGCTCCTTTGATGGAATGTAGAAAAGCTTAATTATACCTTGTTGAATCTTCTCCCTAATGAAATGACAGTCCACTTCAATATGTTTAGATCTTTCATGGTACACAGGATTAGCTGCCAACTGAAGTGCTGATTTACTGTCTGAAAATACACTCACTGGAAGATGAGTTTGTACTTGTAGATCCTTCAGAACTCCCAAAATCCACAAGATCTCACATGTAACTGAGCCTAATGCCCTGTACTCTGCTTCTGCTGAACTCCTTGAGACAGTGTTTTGCTTTTTAACTTTCCAGGATATCAAAGCACCTCCCATCTTAACCACAAAACCTGTTAATGACTTTCTAGTCATGGGGCATGATGCCCAATCTGCATCACAGAATGCATTCAAAGTAAAATCAGTATTAGCAGGCATATACAATCCAAGACCAGGCTTACCTTTCAAGTATCTCAAGACTTTAAGCATGGCTTCATAATGGGATTTCCTTGGACTGTGCATGAACTGACTGAGAACCTGCACTGAATAGCTTATATCTGGTCTAGTCAAGCATAAATAAATCAATTTTCCAACAATTTTTTGATATTCAGTAATATTGGAAATAACATGATCAGAATCACAATTCTGTTGACTAGATAACTTCAGGTTCTGTTCCATAGGAACATTAAGAGGTTTACATCCAAGCATTCCTGATTCACTGAGAAGTTCTAAGCAGTACTTTCTCTGGTTCATAATGATCCCTTTATTTGATCTTGCTACCTCAATCCCAAGAAAATATTTTAACTCTCCTAAGTCCTTCATATGAAAAGTATTGTTGAGATACACTTTACAGTCATTTATCAAATCAGAATCATTGCCTGAAAGAAGAATATCATCAACATAAACAAGAAGAATAACAATGCTACTCCCCCTTGATTTGATAAACAAGGAGTAATCATGCTTAGACTGTATAAAACCATGATCAGATAAGGCTGCAGTGAACTTATTGTTCCACTGTCTAGAGGCTTGTTTCAAGCCATATAAAGATTTCAACAGTTTACAAACCTGAGGCTTATCAGAGGTAATGGATTGATTAAAACCTGGAGGAATGGTCATATAGACCTCTTCATGGAGATCACCTTGCAAAAAAGCATTGGTGACATCCATTTGCCACAATGGCCAAGAATTCATAGCTGTCATAGCAATAACCATTCTAACAGTGATGTGTTTAGCTACAGGACTAAAGGTTTCATTATAATCAATCCCCTCTAATTGAGTGTAACCTTTAGCAACTAACCTAGCTTTATGTCTTTCAATAGTGCCATCAGAGTTGTATTTGATGTTATAAACCCATCTACAACCAATAGGTTGTTTGTTTGGAGGCAAATCTACTAAAACCCAAGTTTTGTTGAGTTCTAAAGCCTTAATCTCAGTCTGCATAGTAAGTTGCCATTCCTTATCATTTTTAGCTTCTGCATAAGTTTGTGGAATAGATTTGTTACTTATGGCAGTAAGGAAAGCTCTATAATGAGGGCTAATATCATTATAACTGAGAGACTGTGAGATAGGATGGTGTGTACAGGTTGAGGTGTGTACTTCAGGATCAAAGGGAGAAACATAGTCCTTGGCCCAGTAGGGTGCTTTAGGTAGCCTATCAGACCTTCTTAAATGAGCATGTGGCTGTGTATGAGTAATAGGAACAGAAGAATCAGGGGGCTGCATATGAAAATCCTGAACAACAGTAGGTTGAGAAGAATTGACTTCATTATAAGGTAAAACTAAATCCTCAAAATACTTGGTGGTGTTCTGTTCAGGAAAAAATCTATGATTCTGAGTAGCATTACTAACAGCAAAGGGAAAAACATCCTCATAGAACACAACATCCCTAGAAACAAGGAAAGTGTTAGTATTCAAATCAAGCAATTTGTAGCCCTTTTGAGTACAAGAGTAGCCTATGAAAACACAAGGCCTAGACCTAGGCTGAAACTTATCATGGACATTCAAGATTTTGGAAAAACAAAGGCAACCAAAAACCTTAAGATGATTATAGGCAGGAGGTTTTCCAGTCAAGGCTAAAAAAGGAGATTTTCCCTTTAAAAGAGGAGTGGGGGTTCTGTTTATCAAATATACTGCAGTAAGAATGCAGTCTCCCCAATATTTCATAGGAACATGAGAATGGAACTTTAAAGATCTAGCCACATCCAAAATATGCCTATGTTTTCTCTCAACTACACCATTTTGTTGTGGTGTATAAGTGCATGAGCTTTGGTGAATAATCCCTAAGGATTCAAAAAGTTTATTGCATTCATGATTAAAAAACTCTTTGGCATTATCACTTCTGACAGTTTTAACACTTGATGAGTATTGAGTGTGCACATATATAAAGAATTTTTTCAGAATCTCAAAAACTTCATTCTTATATGTCATCAAGAAAACCCAAGTAGTTCTAGTAAAATCATCCACTATGGTTAAAAAATATTGCTCTTGATTGTAAGTTAACTCTTTGTATGGTCCCCATATATCTATATGAATCAATTCAAAAGGAGAAGAACTGAAAGTAGTCTTATTAGGAAAAACAGTTCTGGAATGTTTTGCTAGTGGACAAATATCACAGTATACATCCTTATTAACAACAATATTAAGATCAGGTAAAAATTGGAATCTACTGAAGCTCATATGCCCAAATCTACTGTGCCAAAGCTTTGCCTTATTACTTACAACAGAATGAGCTATAGGACTAGACACATTATTACAGTGGTTCAAAAACTTAAAAGTGTGATCTATTTGCTCAGGGGATTGAAGTTGGAGATAGTATAATCCATCCTCTAATCTACCAATCCCCTTCATCTTGCCATTCCAAAGTCCCTGAATCAGACAAAACTGAGGATAAAAGATCACAGAAACATCATTATCAGCAGTTAGTTTAGACACTGATAAAAGATTGTGTTTGAAATCTGGCACAAGGAAGACATTGTTTAATTTTAAACCACTGTTAAGTTGTATATCACCAGTGTGAGTAATATGGCTATAAACACCATTAGGCATTTTAACAGTCTTATTGGTAGGGCACAATTGAAAACTATCATTCATCATAGTAGGATTAGATATCATATGGTGATTAGCCCCTGTATCAACAATCCATCTATTCAAGTGTGTGGTGTTTATAAGGGGTGAAGATATACCTGCACAATGTGCTTGGCCAGAACTAATTGACTGCTCATGCTGTCCTGTGGTCTGTTTAATGATGTTTAACAACTGCTTGTACTGCTGTGCACTAAAAACAGATGTGGATGGCATCTCTCCTTGTGCACAATCTATAGCAGAACCATCTGAAGACTGATTTTCAGCATGAGTAGTGGCTGAGTGCACTTGAGTAGCATTCCTTCCTCCACTTTGGCCTCTGCCACCACCTCTTCTACCACCCCTACGGCCTCCTTTTTGCCAACCTGGTGGATATCCAACCAGTTGAAAGCATTTGTCTATAGTGTGGTTTAACAGACCACAATGATCACATTTAATTTGAGGTTTGCTATTGCTTTGCATCTGAGAGTTGGTCATGAGTGCTATAGAGTTTCCAATGGTACTAGCTTGATTGGTAATACTCCTTTGTGACTCCTCATTCAGAATCATGGAAAATACCTGATTGTGTGAAGGTAGAGGCTCCATCATCAAGATTTGAGACCTCATGTTTGCATAACATTCATTTAATCCCATGATGAACTGCATCATCTTTAATTGTGTACAAAACTCAGCATATTCTCTAGATAGAACATCGGCAGGTGAAGGAACGAGGCTGTCATATTCATCCCACAAACTACGGATCTTGGAGTAATACTCACCTACACTGTTGCTGCCTTGAGTAATAGTGTTAATTTGTTTGTAAAGAGAGTATAAACGAGCTCCATTAATTCTATCAAATCTTTCCTTCAAATCTTTCCAAATCAAATACGCAGAATCTGTATATACTACACCATGTATTAGGTCACGAGAAATTGACCTGTGGATCCAGCTTTTTACCAATGCATTGCAACGCGTCCATTGAGGAAGATCAGTTGACTCTGTAGGCGGTCTTGTACAAGTTCCATCGATAAATCCGATTTTATTTTTCGCTTGCAAAGCTACTATCATCTCACGACTCCATATTTTGTAATTGTCAGATCCGGTCAATATCTCAGTGACCAAATCGAGTGTGGGCGTGTCTGATGGATGCAAGAACATAGGGCTGTGAAAATCAATATCTACAGTTTGGATTTCGATGAATCTGTAAGCGCCATATCAGGTCCGATTCAATTGAGTGCGGAAACGTGATGTGATTCGTTCGATATCGACGAATCGCTCAATCAGAAGATAAAGCCCTAAATCAGAGGATCGAACAATGCAATCAACGAACAAGCAAGAAATCGGAGAAAAGATTGCAGAAAAAGAATCATCTCAGTTGTTGGCTCTGGTGCCATGTTGAATTAGACAGAAACAAATAAGAGAAAAGAGAAGATGATTCCATTGATGATCAAGAAGAGTTTGTGTACAGTGTGTATCAACCTTATGTAAAAGAGAGGAACAACAGATTATTTATACCCTTCTAACCAACGGCTATTTACAAAACATATATAAGAATATTATCTATTTAATAATGTGAATGCTTAGTTTTTAAATACAAGCTTGAACAATTTAGTTGACTTTGAAATATTTAAAATTATTTATATAAACTTGTACGTTATAAAATGCTTTTATAAGTCTTTTATTCATATTCATTGTACATAGTATTATTCAAATTTATTTTATTTTTATATTTATTTTAATAAATTCATACAATCACGTGCAAAACACGCGCTTTTTACTAGTGAAAATAAGTGATAAAAGAACATCTAAAAGGATTTTGCAACGAGGCACATTTCTCTTGCAGCATCTGAACTGCCTCCTATCTACTAGCAAGTTAGATGTAGTTAGAAACATTAACCTATGGAATCAGTAACAAGCAATAAAATCTTAAAACTATTATCTATAAGTATCGAAAAATTATATGAAATTACGATACAACTAAGTCGGACAATAGTTCAGAAGCAAGGATTTTAGAGATACAAACGCCAAAAACATTTCCAGTCGAATAGGATAAAAAGCATCTGACTCATTTAAATGCATACAACATTAAGAAATATTTATTTGTTAAATAATAAGGATTTTTACTTCGAAATAGACCAATTTTTATGTGTGGATGTGAAATTTATATCTCAAACTATATTTTTTGTGTTGAACTCGAGGTCTAGAATGGCATAGAAATAGGAGAAAAATAAGTTTGAAATAAGGGTGAAAAAATATTTTTTTTAATGTAATATTTTATTTTGATCGTATTTTCTTATCTGGATATCGAAATAAATCAATTCTTATAGCGTTGAAAACCTTATTTGTTAAACTATATTTTCCGTGTTCAACTCGAGGATCAAAATGGCATAGAAAAAGGAGAATGACTTTGAAATAAGGAAAAACTCTATCTTTCTATGTAGTGTTTTATTTCAGTTGTATTTCTTCATTCAGGTATCGAAATAAACAAAATTTTGTGGCATTAGAAAGTTTGTTTGGCAAACTACATTTTTTATGTTCAACTCGAGATCCAAAAAAATATAGAAAATGATGGAAAATAATTTTGAAATAAGGAAAAAGTTATTAGAGTTTAGAAAAATGTTCTAGTAGAGTATTTTGTTTTGATTATATTTTTTTCCACTGACATCGAAATAAACTAATTTTTATGTGGTTGAAAATTTTAGATGTAAAACTAAATTTTTCGTGTTGAACTCCAGATCCAAAATTATATAAGAAGACTACAAAAATATGATCGAATATGGTTACATATCAAACTAAACAAATTAAATTTTAGCAAATGCGCCTTCTGAAGGCGCTGACAGCGTATGCGCCTTCATGTAAGGCGTTTTGGGCTAGTTTTTGAAGGCCATCCGTGCTACTTTTTGAATTTTTTTTGAAATATGTATTAATTATTTAATTTTTCTCGAAAATTCTTCCTCTACATAGACATAATAATATAAATTTGTAGTTTAAATAAAAGCCTTAGATTTGATGTCATATATTTTCAGCTCGCCATGGATTTATTAACAAATTCCACACTTGTCAGACCCGACATCCAAACTCAGCCGCCGACCAAACTCACCTACACACAGTGCCTCTAAAACCACGCCGTCTCCCTCCGCGGCCAGGCCCTCAACGGCGAGTTCATGCCCTCCCCCACCTCTAATAATAGAGATCAAGTTTTTTTCTTGAGATTTATAAATTTAATTTCTTTTGTTCTTCTTACTATGTGCCATTTTTCGAATCCCATCTTAAAGTGTGCTATTTTTTTTTTTTTCTTAAATATATATTTATTTATTTAATTTTCTCTAGAGCATATTGATCAGGAAAGGCTACCAATCATTCTTTAACTTTATTAACTTCCTAATTGCAAAATAACTTTGTACTTAGTTTCCAATAAAAGTAGTAGTACAAAAAGGTGTGTAAAACGCATCACTAATCTTCTTGTGATCATTATGCCAAAGAAAACACATTTGCACAGAATCTCCTCATTAAACCCAAAAAACCCTTTCTAATCATCATTCTGTCTATGAAAATCCATCAAATACAATTGATCTTTGACTAGGGACCCCAAACACATTCATTCAATAGTGAGCAACCCATGCTAATTTTTACGGGTGGCAATTGAATTGAATGAATTGAGTTTGGGTTAGGTCTATTTGGGTTGGGGTTAAAGTAAATTGGGTCCAATTGAGTTCAATGTCAAAAAATATACATTATAATTGGACCCAACAAGAATTCAAAGTAGACCCAATAAAGACCCATTATGAATCAAAATGGTGTAAATGATTGTTGTAGACTGTAAAATGTAGATTATTAACTCAAAGTGGGAAATTGGTTGGACCCAATTTCGGCCCAATTTAAGACTCAATTGGACTCAAATATTATTAAAAGCAAACCCAATTGGAACTAAAATGCTAAAATGTTAAGCCCCAACCCATTGAAAACCTAGTCTGATTTGGGTCCAAATATATGTATGGACCCAAATTGCCACCCCGGGTAATTTTTATAAATACAAATCATTCATTTTGCTAAAACGAATTATATTTGTTATGGAGTTAGTGTCTCCAGAAATGTAGTATGCATAAAGTTAATTAAGTAATTCCAATGACTTAACAAATATACACACAAGCATTCTTCTGAGATTAATTTCATAATTAGGTGCATCAACAAAGCTGCCATATACACTATAGCTACCTGCATTTTCCCCTTTACCTGAGAGCTTGCTTGAGAATCATGTCCTATTAAAGCAATCAAGAGAAATAATAAAATGTCACAGCATTATAATATAAAGAGTAATCAGAGAAGCATACAGTCCATATTTTTCGATAACCGATATCGACACATAAACTTATCAAAAAGAGAGGTATAGAGGATGAAAAAGCAGCAAACAGAGAACACTTGAACTCAAAGTTTCACTGTAAAGACTTATCTTTTAAGCAAATATTCATTCCCACCTTATGATGGTCCCTCCACTTCTAGTTTATTACAACCTCTACAAATAACTCTACTTGATTCCATGTAAACACTCTTCTTACAAGTCTAGTTCCCATTTTTTCGACTTTTTCGATGGGAACTTTTCAAAAATCAAATGGAATGGGAAGCTCAGCGTTATTAGAGACGTCATGCAGTTATTTACTGCAAGAATTACAGGCAACTTATTTAATGATCAGTAGTTTTTATTACAGTATGATTATTATTGAGTGATGAATAATGGTAATATTTGAGCAGATGATATGGGATGAAGTAGGAGAAGACCAATTTGAAAGGGAAAAAATTCTACTTGAACTAGAACAGGAATGCCTCGAAGTTTATAGAAGGAAAGTTGACACTGCAAATACTTCACGATCTCGACTACATCAGCAACTTGCCGAATCTGAGGCTGAATTTACTTATTTGCTTTTGTCACTTGGAGAAAGATCACTAGCCGGACGGGTAAGTTAAGAGTTATTAATAGAACGTTGAGTAATTTCAAAAATGGTGGAATCCAAGTGCGGCCCACCATTTTTTAGAGTTATAAATAAAAACGGGCTCCGCTATGTGGATCTTGTTGGTATGGTCCTAGTTAGGGGTGGCAATTTGGGTCCATACATATTATTTGGACCCAAACCAAACTAAGTTTTAAATGGGTTGGGTCCTAACATTTTAGCATTTTAGTTCCAATTGAGTTCGCTTTTAATATATTTGGGTCCAATTGGGTCTTAAATTGGGCCCAACCTATTCAACACTTTGAGTCAATAATCTACATTTTACACATTACAACAACCCCTTACACCACTTTGATTCATAGTGGGTCCTTATTGAGTCCATTTTGGGTCCTTGTTGGGTCCAACTATAATGCATATTTTTTTACATTAGACCCAATTGGACCCAACCCACTTTAAGCCCAACCCAAACCCAACTGCCACCCCTAGTCCTAGTGCATCTAACACCATTGGAATAGGATTGGCATAGATTTTCCCAAATGACGACTGATTATTCAGGACCAGCCAGGTTGTATAGGTGAAAGGTTTATATTATTAGACTAGCACAAGAAGTTAACTCAAATATGTAAGTAAACTTATTTGGTAGTAAATCGGCAAGAACCTACCCTCAACTTGTCGTAGACAATGCAGAAGTAATATTCCCAAAGTGGCCATTCCATCATTCAAAAATTTCAAGGAAAAAGAAAATTAAGTAAAATCTAGGAAGATATATTATCATGCAAATAAATTTTTTGACAGTTCCATTACCACACACAACTATTATTGCTCTTCAAACGAGAAATTCTTAAAAACACGTATACTAATTGGCTAATTCAAGTACCCTTTTGTTTAAGACAGCCAGAGACAATGACGGGAACACTAAAAGAGCAGCTAAATTCTATTACACCGGTACTAAGAGAGATGCAGTTATGTAAAGAAGATCATGTAAGGCAATTCAGACTGGTATAAGGCCAAATTCATAAAATTGCTGCAGAGATAGCCGGTAGGACAGAGTACAATGATTCATCACCGGCGGTTATTGTTAATCAAAATGATCTTTCTCTAAAGAAACTCGAGGAGTACCAGAACGAGCTTCAGAGGATTCACAATGAAAAGGTACTATAAATAGTTTTGTTATAAACCGAATAAAATTAAGAAACTAATGATTTTATTTTTTTTGTTTGGCTTAATTGGGTGTGACTCAAAGAGTGAAAGACTTCGGAGGGTGGAAATACATTTAAGCAAAATCAAAAATTTGTCAGCCACTTTAGGAATGGATTCTTCGATAATTATCACCAAAGTACATCCAAGCTTGAATGAATTGTCGGGATTGTCAAAGAATATCAGTGTTAGCATTCTGGAAAAGCTTGACAGCACAGTTAAGTCCCTTGAATCAGAAAAGCAAATGCGCCTCGACAAGGCAAGTTTTTTTTTTTACCTATCTTATGTGATTTCAGCCAATAAGGATTTCAGATTTGGCAATACCAGGACGAATAAATTTGAAATCACACTCAAAATAGGGAACGATAACATTCTTTAAAGGCGTGTTTGGTTCTTGGATTTTGGCGTGGTTTAGAGAAATGAGAATGATCAAACAATAAAGCACAAAGTCTATTATTTACAGCCCGCATAATATTTTCCTTTTCTTTTTTCTCGCCAGGCAAAACCCAAGAACCTAACAAAGCCTAAATAGAAATACTAAAATTACGGCATAAAATTCGAAAATTTGATGTGATTAATGCAGCTTCAATAACTTGGTAAAGCATTGGCTAACCTGTGG
Source organism: Verbascum thapsus (assembly GCA_963669365.1). NCBI lineage: Eukaryota > Viridiplantae > Streptophyta > Magnoliopsida > Lamiales > Scrophulariaceae > Verbascum > Verbascum thapsus. The sequence continues at coordinate 22,231,475 of OY770108.1, forward strand.
AATCTCATGGATACACCCTACGAAGATCATCAACAATTTCTTCATGTCGCCAGTTTATTATCAATGGCATCAACTGAAATATCCACTCCTGGAAGTCTAACTCTTGACATAGCACAGCAGGTATTTTATTACATCCATGATCCATCTGAAACTGTTTCAAACTGATTCAAACTGTTTCAAAGGGGAAACTGAAGTCAAGAGATTGGACCAATTAAAAGCAAGCAAGATGAAAGAGTTTTTCTACAAAAAACAAATAGAGCTTGAAGAGATATGCAGCAGATCACACATGGAAATACCTTCAAGATCAGAGATGGAAAAAATCATCAACCAAATAAACTCTGGTCAGTCAGATTTTTCATTAAGGGTGTGTTTGGATCGAGTGATTTGGATTTGAGGAAGGGATTTGGAGGAAGGATTTCAAATGACACCTAAAATGGAGAAAATAGCTCAAAGTGAATGTCAAGTGATTTGAAATCCATTATAACTTGGATACATCCAAACGAACTTCATGAATTTGTTGACAGATTTGGATTTCAAATCCTTCAATCCAAACACACCCTAAGAGAGTTTAAGTAGTTAGTTTTATATTGATACATTAATGTTTGACTGATAAAAATGTAAAAATAGGTGAGATCGATCATGCGGATCTCCTCAGAAGTATGGATGAACAGATATCACGGGCCGAAGAAGAAGCTTATAGCCGGAAAGTGATCATGGAGAAAGTTGAGAAATGGATATTGGCACGTGATGAGGAGCGTTGGTTGGAAGAGTACAGCACGGTCAGATTCTTCTCTTGTTCATATAAACAACTAAATGTTTTAGTACTTAATCTAATCAATAATATTTTACCTGTTAATTTACTATTACAGGATGAAAATCGTTATTCAGTTAGCAGGGGTGCTCACAAGAATCTTAAAAGAGTGGAGCGTGCCAGGTCAAATGTGTTCAAAGTTATTAATTTGCCTCGAGAGATTTCATCTTGAAGCAAAATTTCATAGTCTTCCAAGGATTAAACTTGTGTTTAAAACTAAATCAGAGACTAACATGTTCATTTTCTTGGCAGCTTTGGTGGATTGGTTGATATGCAAAACTAAGTACTGGGAAGATGAAAGGAAGAAAGTTTTCTTGTATGACGAGGTATAATCTCTATGGACTAGCTACTTAATTTCTGTAATTTCTTTGAAGATATCTTCAACATCTTAACTACTGAAAGGTAGCAGTTAGCAAAAGATAATTAAAAGGAAATAGTGTTTTATCAAATTTTGAATATCTAACTGCCAAGACTATGCATAATAATAATGAAAACTACAATTTAACCCTGTCAACATGGTAGGACGGATTACATCAGACCTCAAAAATTTGGCATAAGATACACTTGGAGAACATTAAAATCCAATACCAGAATTCTTTCATATACTCATTTCTGCGGTGATCTAGAAAAAGTTAATTAACGTCTGTAAATTCGATTATGATTAACCCTGCATGATATTTATCAGGTTCCATTGCTAGCAATGTTGGAAGAGTACAACATGTTACGGAAGGAAAAGGAAGAGGAAAAACAAAGACAACGGGTAATTATCTTCAACATCATCACTAACAACAAATTGATTAATCTTTCATTGAACCCTTTCTCTAAAATACGGATTCACACTAGAATATACCAAATTAAATCTCACCTTACAGTCTGTTGATGCCTTTTTCATGCAGGAGCACAAGAAGTCACAAACCAAAGTAGTAACCGAGCATGAAAGCCCATTTGGACCAAGGCCAAGCACCAGCAATCGGTGTCTTTCTGATAAAAGCTTGAATGGAGGCTTTAGCAATGGACCCCCTCTGAACAGAAAGCTTTCCCAACAGATGGGACCAAATAGCATTAACTCGCCTTCTCAAGGCATGTCTTTCAGAAATGAAGGACAAAGGGCATACATACCTAAAGACTTTGCTTCTCATCGTAGAGAAGATACTGTTTCAGTTGTCTCTTCTTTTTCTGGCCCCTTTTCCCCCTAGTAGAGTAGAGTGTCAATGATGCTTAATTTACATGAGAAAAGTCACAATAAGAGGATTTCAATAAAGGGTTCTTCACTCCTTCAGAAAAGGAAAAGAAAAAATATGTAATAGGAATATTTGGCAGCATATGTAAATCAAAGTAAGTATTGGATGTGTATAACATACATTAAGTTTCTTTGTCTGTACAGCATGATCTTTTCCTCAGAACCACATTCTGGAAATATCTTACCAGTTTCAACAGCTCCGTTTTAATAATTGATCTTGAAAGAAAAAAGAATGAAACTTACAGGATTGATATCTCAAAACCTTCTTAAATACATAAGATATTTCTAAAGTTCAGCACATAGTAAGAACTGGATAAACTATGATGTGGAAATCGAAAAGGAACAGCTTAGATATAAACTATACAAATGTATTGATATGGATAATCCGAGGCATATAAACAAGATTTAATGGCAGTAATTAAGATAACAACTTGTAGAAATATTTGATAACAAAGTTTAATTTATCCTATTAAACAAATAAATGACAGAAAGATTACCAATATATAAATAATTGAAACTGCATAATTGCTCATCAATTTTCACGGGAGCGAAATTGCAGAGCATAACGAACAACGATTTCTAAAACATAAATAAAATATTAGGACTCGGAGGCTACCAGCTCGATTTCTTCAATTGAATTATAGATCCTTTAAAATCATAACCTAAATTAATTGGACAACCGACAACTAACCAACAACACGAAAAACTAAGTGAACTTCTGAAAGAAAGCTTCAATCGACCGTGTAGCAAACGGAACAGGATTCTTCTCAAGCCGCGGTTTAGCTCGTTCTTTGGGAGCGTTCTGATTCGACGGCTCAGCAGGCAACGGGAGCGAATCGAGCAGGAAATCACTCATCGGACGGTGTCGTTTCACCGCAGCTCGCAGGTGTTCAACCTTTACAGTTCTCTTCTTCTTCTCGAGGGTGACATGAGCGGATTTCTCGGCGAGGAACTGGAGGAAAAGCTCGGTGGAGGAGGCGATGAGAAATAGGGCTTGGGAGTTGATTCTGGTGATGTCCTTGTCGAGTTTCACTATTCTCGTCACTCGGCCGGTGGGGATTGACAGCTTGTTTTGTGAGCCGGCTATGGCGTTAGGGTTTTGCTGCTCTTCTTCTTCTGGATCTGCCATTGATGGTGAGGTGAAAATGGAGAATAGTTTGGACCTTTGGGTTAGGGAGTAAAATGTTTTTATTTTGGGGTTCAGGGTTTTGGCGGGAAATAAAATGGGGGCAATTTTGGGAGTTCGTGATATCCTCAATCACATGTTTTGCATTAATAAATTATCAGTATGAGTGATAATCTCTTTGACACGCTGCAATTACAAAAATATCCTCAAATAAATTATCCATATTTTTGGTACCAAATTTAGTCATTTTCAATTTTTCATTTGATTGTGATCGTTGTGAAGCTCATATTTCCAAATATACCAAATCTCAACATTTTCAAATCGAAGGATCCTAATTTTCATTTTAACATCATCGATTAACATTCTTAATCACCACCAGCAATGTATTTCGTGTGAATAGGATAAATATTCTAATCTTATCGTGAGAAATGAGGTAATTGTGATGAATAAAGAAAAGCATATTCATTTTTATACTCAAACATAAACAACATAATAATCTTAACAAATTTATAGAAGAATCAAAGAAGTGATCTTTATGGGATCTCAGGTGCTAAAAGTTACCGAGAATCATTTTTACATTTGTGACACTATTGTAATGGATAAGATGAAAAAATATATAATATAAGTTCAATAGAATTAGTCACCTCAACACCACATATTTGTGTTGGGATAGGGGGTGGATGTTAAGAACCACCCCGCCCCAACACAAATATGTGTTGGTCAGGGGCTAACTCAATTGGGTTGTGATAGTATTCCCCGATTAAGAGATGTACTCTTATCCGAGAATATTTGTGCATTATTGCCAAAGTATATTATATTTGTTTGTATGATTTATAATCTATGTTCTTAAATAATGAAATCTTAAAAATCACCTAATTTAAAATATATTTGTCTCATCTCACCTTTTCATTTCTAATTATATATATAAGTATCAATCAATACATATATTATCTAATATAATTTCGGTTAATAATTATTTACTCCCACTTATATTTTTTATTTCTCTTTCATGTTCCACAATTATTTACGCGATCTCATATTAACTAATCACATTGATTTGACACATAACTTTTCGTATTATATAATGAAAAATAACAATTGTGATGCATATCACATCGTTTTCACGTAAATATTCAAACACAATTTTTTTTTAAAATTCTTTTATGTATATAACTTAAAAATATAAACACAAAATAAATTTGTATATCAATGTAAATTTTAGAATAGTGTTTTTTTTTTAAAAAAAAAATCTATTGATATTTTGAGGACGTCCAACATTTCAATTTCGATTTTAGAGAAATCATGGAAATTCATAAAAATGTTTTGAAAAGTTTCAATAAAACTTGGATTAATTTAATTATCATAAAATGTAACATTTATAATTTAAACTATCGTAAAGAGGCCAAATGGATTTTTTTAGTAACACTATAAAAAACAAAATATTAGTGATGATGTGAAGTTGTCGCTAAGTATATGTGTTAAATAACATGAATTATTATTTTGTTACAAATTTTTTTTTCGTAATTTTAATATAATGATAAGAATTGTATATAAACTTTCTTTTATGATAATAATATTGAAGATAATTGTTGTTATAATTAATAATTAGTGGCAAGTGTTAATTATACTTGAAGACCTTCAATTAGGGTTCAATGGGGAAAAGTTTTTTGTTCATTCCAATGCCAAATCTTGAGCTTTGAAATTGACTAGTGGAGTCAAAAGGATTAAGTTGACATGATCTATAAAACCTTTGACTAATATAATATAGTAAATCCATGATTGATATGTACCTTTTACTAGTGTTAGTGCGTGTTAATCTTTTCTTCTACTTTTACTTTTACTTTATTTATTATTTACTTTTGCAATCAGTTGTAGTTTATATTATACTTTATTATTTGTAACATTACAAAAACACACTCATATATATTCTATAAACATTATAGTCAAACAAGTTGATTAGACAAAGAGTATAGACTGAAAAAAGGAACACATGCATGGATGCATCTATATAATATATTCGACTACATTCATTACTATGTAAGGTACATAAAATTTAGCTCAAATAGGATACCTAGTCTAATTTATATATCTTATAAAATTAAAAAAAATGTTTTGACTTTCAATAATAAAAGTCAAAATTTAATTACTTTAATGATTGTAGAATGTAGAGACCTATTTATAAACTTTAAATTTCCTTTACGGTGCGTTTGGATCGATGAATTTGGATTTGAGGAGTGGATTTGGAGGAAGGATTTCAAATGACACATAAAATGGTGTCATTTGAAATCCACCGTAGTTGGGGAGAAAAGAGCTTAAAATGAATGACAAGGGATTTGAAATTCATCATCATCCAAACGAACTTAAATGGATTTGTCGATGGATTTGAAATCCATGAATTTCAAATCACTCGATCCAAACACACCCTTATATTCTTTCCCTCAGGAGATGGTATTTAGAGGTGTTGATAATATTGCTATCCTTCTCGAATAGGTTATGGCTAGAATGGTTGTACATCAAGACATTCAATCAAAGGTACAACTCGAAATCGACACGCAAGTCGGTCAACATAATAGGCATGTTCACGACTCGAACATTGCAAATCTTCCTTACCTTCAAGCCGTCGTAAAAGAGGTGCTGAGGTTGCACCCTCTGGGCCCACTACTCTCGTGGGCCCATCTCGCGATCCACGGCGTCCATGTGGACAAGTGCGTCTCCCGGCTGGCACGGCCGCTATGGTCAATATGTGGGCCATAGCCCACAAACCATCAATATGGGCTGACCCATGGGCCTTCAGGCCCAATAGGTTTGTCGAAGAAGATGTTTCTATCATGGGCTCGGATTTGAGGCTTGCCCTGGGAAGGCCCTCGGGTTGGCCACAGTGCATTTATGGCTAGCAAGACTTCTCCAACAGTTTAAATGGCTTCCATCTCAACCAGTTGATTTTGGTGAATGCTTAAAGCTTTCTCTTGAATCAAAGAAACCATTATTATGTTATGCAGTAGCTCGATGAATTAAAAAATAAAAGATAATAATTAAGTTGGTATTTATTTGCATGATTAATGATTTCTAGAATGTATAGCTTCAAGGTATTGTACAAGATATTATGTATAATAAGTGTGGTCTCAATTTTGTACATTAACCTAATGAATTTGATTAGCGTGAAGCCATTTAATTTGACATATTATTATTGTTCAATTTGACATATTATCATTGTTCACGAGTTGTAAATGTGAAAAATAATATGATATGTGACAGATGCAATTTGGTATCATATATATATATATATATAACAGTAGCAACATGCCTAAAAGTATTCCAAATTTGGAGATGTTTCACAAAAATCTTTTCTACGTTTAGCATTATACTTTGTTTTGACATCAACATTTATAGTCATATTAAAAACATTATCCAACACATTTTCTCTATATGCATTACATTAGTTATAAAAGACAACTTTAAATGAAAATATAAATAGCATTTGACAACTTTAAAGGAGTTTCGCGCTTTTGCTTGATTGCAACGGTTTGCAACCTTTACTCCAATTTGTCCTCGTTAAAGCAAATCAATCCAAGAGTCCGGGTCATGACAGGGTCCGACTCACGCAACCCATGGATACTTTGATAGACATGGGCCTCAAGGTCCATAAATTTTGATTTTGAGGCCTGGCCCAAAGACCCAACCATAACAAACTAATACATATATTTCCTAGTTATGTGAGGACGGAAATACCCCTCGATTTTCCATAATTACATATCCCAACCCAACCAATAACAAACCAGCACCTTCCGCATGATCAATTAACCATGGTTAAAAGCCATTTGAACTCTGGTAAATTTCAAACTTGACCATGGTTGATACCCACCGATATATATATATATATATATATATATATATATATATATATATGCGCGCTCCCGCCATCTTAGACATTCATAATTTTCCCATTCCAAGCAAACTTTCCAGAATTCAAATTTTCTTTTGTTTTCCTCTGGTTATTCACTCACAACAAAACAATGGCGAGATATTTTAGAAATTTCAACGGAATAACATATTCAACATTTCTCATTTTGCTTTCTGAGCTTCGAGTTTGAAATTTGTTGCTGAATTTCTTTATGTTTTTTCTGAAATTTCAGGTTGTTGCGCAGAAAGTTAAGGAATCAGAGATCACTGAGCAGGACTCGCTGCTACTCGTAAATCTCAATCTCATCTACTTCGCTCTTACTACCTTTCTTGTATTGTTGTCTTTAAATTTTGCCGATCGAACTAGTTTTGTTTTGGTTGTGGATCATTTATTTCTTCGAGATGTGTCATGTGACAGTGACTATATGATCGATTTGATGTTCTTATATGTTATACTTGATTTTAAGTGCTTTGTGTTAACTGTTTTGCTACTTGCAGTTTATTATCTTGAATGAGCTTTTGAATTTTATTCTGCGACACAGAATCCTGTTTTATTTTCTGTTTAGTAGTATCTATTGCGTTAATATAGAAAGCATGCATATATATAGATCAATTCTGTGCGATTTGTTCAAATATGTTTAGTTTGTAACTTAATTGGTGAAATTCATGAAATCTCAGTGAGCATGAGTTTGTCCGTTTTCAAAATGGTTAAGAGTGTAGCTCTATGAATGGAGCTTAAATTTTGTGAAATATTGAGTTAACATCATGTTTCATTCAGATAGCAAATGTTATAGGTATCACATTGTGTACTCTATCTGATAATGAAGTTTCAGTAATTGATTTTGTTTATTTTTCACTTTATGTGGAGATAACATCTGACGAACATTCAGTTCTGTATCATATTGTTCTTAAAGTAAACCGGTATACAAAAGTTACTCGGATTCAGTATTTGACATTTGCTTAAAAACATTTTACGTAAATGGCTTGGATCTGGTTCATCGGGAAGTTAATTGACTTGTAACAAGTTAGTTAGTAAACTGCTTGGTGTCGAGAAATATGACTGTGCAATCCTACTTGTTGCTACAGTGATGTCTTCTACACGGTTGGTAACTTTTATCGCTTTTCAATCAAATCCACCACGTCAATTTCCATTTAATAGATTTCTATTTGAAGTTTCTTCATGTATGAAGTCTTATTTATGTAACCTGGTTAAGCCTGCAATGCACGTACGCATTATTTATGATTGTGAGTCCAACAGTAATTGACCTATTACATCCAAATTGGAGCATTACTTGCACTCTTTATCTTTTCTCTATGCAGTTGATGAAATTGTAACATGTTTGCCACCTTCCTGTAATTGCTTTAATTTGTTCAGACAAGGAATCTGTTGCGCATTGCTATTTTCAACATAAGTTACATAAGAGGCCTTTTTTCTGAGAAGTATTTCAATGATAAGTCTGTTCCAGCTTTAGGTAGGTCGCCAACAGTAAGTGATTATTTGTACTGAAGCTTGGATAAATTGATTTAAGACTATTAATTTTCCCTCTGTAACAGATATGAAGATTAAGAAGCTTATGCCTATGGATTCTGAATCACGAAGACTCATTGATTGGATGGAGAAAGGCATGTCCATCAATACAAATATAGGATAAAGTTCTTAGCGGAAGCATCCTAAGCCCCACCACCCCACTGCTCAGTTGCTTATTGTTTCTTTGTTTCCCTTTCTCTATAGGTGTTTATGATGCTTTACAGAAGAAGCATTTAAAGACACTCCTGTTCTGTGTCTGTGAATCAGTTGATGGTGCAATGATTGAGGAATATGCATGTAAGTCCTTTAGGAAATGAAAGTTTCCCTAAGATTTAAAATTAGAGAACAATTGAATATAATGTTATGCTGAAAAAGGAAAGAACTGAATATTTATACACAATGTTGTGGTTACCATTAGCAACTAAAATAGAAAATAGAGTTATTCACTATGCCTGATTCTTAAGTTCTGCTCAAACCTTTCTATATTTGACAAGTCTTTTAACATCATAGTTGATAGCATACGTTAATGAAGTGACTTTCTTGCAGTTTCATTCAGTAACTCAAATTCTGATAGCCAAGAAGTGTCAATGAACATAAATCGCAGTGGGACAAAGAAGGGAGGGACATTCAAGCATAACTCCACAACAGAGATAACTCCTAGCCAGATGAGGTAGTTGATACAACCTCACCTAATATTCCTCTAGTCTGATGTTGTTGTTTTTGACAAAAGTTATGTAAATGATTGCTTTCAGGAGTTCGGCATGCAAAATGGTTTGGACTCTAGTTCAACTAATGAGAACTCTTGATAAAATGCCGGAAGAGGTGAAGTTTCTGGACACCATTCACTAACATTAACTAATCTAGTTCATTTTACTATTCTCAATTTTTTGATAAAGCTAATTCAATGTACTCTGTTCTTTCAGCGCACTGTACTGATGAAGCTCCTGTACTATGATGATGTCACGGTAGGACTCTTACTTGGGGCGATTTGGCAATCCTGTTACTGGGTCAATTATAAATCCTTGCAATGGACATTTGGAGATTTCATCTTGTCATTTACTTCTCCAATTTATAAGTTCTAGGATCACTCTATGGAAAGTTCGTGTCACTTCTGACACGGCTATTTCCTTTGTCGCCCTTTATATGTTAAATGACTGTTATCTTTACCGAATTTTGTTGTCTTCTATGTTTGTTTGCTAACTTCAATTAAAATTCCTTTAATTAGTCAACTACTGCATTTCAGATCTTTATAGTTTTCTTCGCTGTTAACTCAACAGGTTAAGAGCGTGCTTGATCCTTGTGAGGATGAAAACAATGACAATCAAGATGAGGAGGTGAGCTTGGGTGATGATTCTCTACAAAAAGATGAAGACACTGAATCTGACAGTGAGGTAATGAGTTACTCGCATTTTCTCTTCTAATTTCCCTAGTTTATGGTTTATTATAAATGAAACTTTCTTCTGTGAATAAATTGTTTTGATGCACCAAAAACATGCCGTTCCACCTCTTACTTCAGATCAGTAATTCAGATGATGATCAATATGTCGTAGCACCAATAGGTACATTGTTGTCTCTTAATAAATTTTGTTACCTTCCATATATATTTGCTTGTAGAATTAGACTTCTACGTTTCCATGTGACAGATAAACAAAAAGTTCAAGAAGATCATAGTGCAATTGGTGAAGGTGCAATATAAATATAATGAAAATATCAAGTTGGACTTCTATATTGAGTACGTTCGGGAGCGAGTTCTAATATCTGTTACCTTAAATGCAGATAATACCCAGGATCCAGCGGAAGATGAAGAACAGTTGGGAAGACTAAAGGATTGGATTAGCTCATTCCACCTTGACACAATAGATCTCACTGATGTCCTCTCAAATTTCCCTGACATTTCAGTGGTAAGGATTGTTTACATGAGTTCGATGGTATTCTGGTGAAGGAAAGAGAGTATCCTTTATCAATTTCGAAGTATTGATGGTTTCTGCATCTGACTTGTTTAATTCAATTTTTTGCAGATCTTGATTGAAGGTACAATCTGAACTCTGGAGCACCTTCTGTCTTTAAGCCAAATGGGCATAATTATGTAAATATTTTGCTGTTGGTTGCTGCTAAATGTTCCTGATGGTACAGAAATAATGGACAAGCTTGTGAAGGAAGTTTTAACAAAATCTGGAGAAGAAAGTTATGTCATTAACATGAAAAAGGTTTTTTTCCCTTCTCTTTTCGAAATGTTTCCAATTCTTTTGATTATTATCCTAAAATTGTTAATTTCTGTTTTCTCCTTGTGTACTGGATCGGGATTTTCAGAAATTTGACTACGAGTTTGATGCTGTGAAAGAAGAAGTTGATGGAAAAATTATAGCAAATGACAGCAAAGCTGCAAATAAGGGGACAGATTACATTTACATGAAGGTGAGTTTTTCTTTGATATTTATTATTTCTGCCATGTTTTTAGGCATGATGTAACTTAACTGATTTCAATATCCAAAATTTCATCCTGAAAGTCTGTCACTTAAACCTAGTTTTCTTAATTATCTTCCCCGATATCCATTTTATTTTTTACTTAGTATGTTATTAGAACTGAAAAGCGTAAACTCCTTAGTGACAGAATCTCATTTCAGATGTTCACTGTCAAAACTTTACTCAAGTAACCATTATACTGCCTGACATTTAAAACTCTAATCTCCATGCTTTAATATATCAATGAAGTAAAAATGTCTATTAAAAGCTTACTCTGGAGACTGAACTTGAAAGAGACTATAATATCAGTTGATCCAGTTCATCTATCAGATTTAAATATTGCTTTAAAAGTTCATGCTCGGCATACTGGTTGTGGGTTTTGATCTCAGGCTTTATACCATACTCTCCCAATGAAGTTCATATCAGTGTCAAAACTTCAGAATAAACTTGAAGGTGAAGCCAGCCAGATTACAGTTAAAAAGCTTATTGACAGGATGACTAAAGATGGCTTTCTTGAGGCTAGTAGCAACCGCAGACTAGGTAAATATAACAATTGTAAATATTTGTCCCCTAAGTATGGTATCATGGACCATCTCATTGTGTACTGACAGGCAAGCGTATGATCCATTCTGATATTACTAAGGCAAAGTTGATCGAAGTCAAGAAGCTCTTAGACACAGATGCTATGGTAATAATCTCAACTCTGTTCCCTACATAACTATATATCATTAGATTTTCTATTTGGATATTGTGCTTATTGTTCAAGTTGGTCAGGACCTGGATTTGAAGGAAGCAGTAAACAAATCCAATCATCCAGAAAACGAAACAACTGGTATCGATCTTAGCTTATTTACTAATTTTACTAATATTACAAAATTATTGTTCAAAATTTCAAGTAATTTTATTCTTTCTGGTCTCTTATATTCTATATTAGGTAACCAGTACAAGGACTTGTCGACATGCGGTGGGCTCCACTCAATTGGATCAGATATCACACGAACACGAGGCAGATCTGATACATACTTGAATGAATCTACCAGAACTGATAATGGTGTTGCAAACAAAAGGGAACATGGAAATACTCCAACTAGCAGGGCCGAGGTATATGATTTAATGATCAAATGCTCTTTTACATTACCATTTAAATTTGATATTAGCTTAGTAATAATTACTTGTAATAAAATCTGCAGCCAGCAGTTTCTAGAGAGAGTTTTGCAATTGATGGCAGAGCTAATGGGAATACTAATCATGGTGATGAGATGGACGTTGTTATGGGAAGTGAGCAAACTCAGGACAAAAGGTTCAGGAAAGCAAGCACGGTAATTAACTACGTGTCTTTAGCTTAATCTAATTAATCTCTTTTTAGTGTTTGAGAAGTGATAAACTATCAAACGTTTTATGGTAAACATACTGCATAAGATTTGGTTGAACTGTATCTTTACTGAATTTTGTTGTCTTCTATGTTTGTTTGCTAACTTGAATTAAAATTCCTTCAATGAGTCAACTACTGCATTTCAGTCTTTTCACCTTCTTCATTCTGATTTTCCAGCCAATGGATTACGAGCCACCCTTTTTCAGAGGCTGCACAGAAGAGGAAGCTCATAATCCATGGACTAGAAATGCCTTGAAGATGGAAGTTGGCAAAGTCAATAACAAGCATTTAGTACTAGCCCTGAAGGTATGGGATTTTCAACAAACAGGAAATTATTACATCTTGTTGCAGATCTTTATAGTTTTCTTTGCTGTTAACTCAACAGGTTAAGAGTGTGCTTGATCCGTGTGAGGATGAAAACAATGACAATCAAGATGAGGAGGTGAACTTGGGTGATGATTCTCTACAAAAAGATGAAGACACTGAATCTGACAGTGAGGTAATGAGTTACTCGCATTTTCTCTTCTAATTTCCCTAGTTTATGGTTTATTATAAATGAAACTTTCTTCTGGGAATAAATTGTTTTGATGCACCAAAAACATGCCGTTCCACCTCTTACTTCAGATCAGTAATTCAGATGATGATCAATATGTCGTAGCACCAATAGGTACATTGTTGTCTCTTAATAAATTTTGTTACCTTCCATATATATTTGCTTGTAGAATTAGACTTCTACGTTTCCATGTGACAGATAAACAAAAAGTTCAAGAAGATCATAGTGCAATTGGTGAAGGTGCAATATAAATATCATGAAAATATCAAGTTGGACTTCTATATTGAGTACGTTTTGGAGCGAGTTCTAATATCTGTTACCTTAAATGCAGATAATACCCAGGATCCAGCGGAAGATGAAGAACAGTTGGGAAGACTAAAGGATTGGATTAGCTCATTCCACCTTGACACAATAGATCTCACTGATGTCCTCTCAAATTTCCCTGACATTTCAGTGGTAAGGATTGTTTACATGAGTTCGATGGTATTCTGGTGAAGGAAAGAGAGTATCCTTTATCAATTTCGAAGTATTGATGGTTTCTGCATCTGACTTGTTTAATTCAATTTTTTGCAGATCTTGATTGAAGGTACAATCTGAACTCTGGAGCACCTTCTGTCTTTAATCCAAATGGGCATAATTATGTAAATATTTTGCTGTTGGTTGCTGCTAAATGTTCCTGATGGTACAGAAATAATGGACAAGCTTGTGAAGGAAGGTTTAACAAAATCTGGAGAAGAAAGTTATGTCATTAACATGAAAAAGGTTTTTTTCCCTTCTCTTTTCGAAATGTTTCCAATTCTTTTGATTATTATCCTAAAATTGTTAATTTCTGTTTTCTCCTTGTGTACTGGATCGGGATTTTCAGAAATTTGACTACGAGTTTGATGCTGTGAAAGAAGAAGTTGATGGAAAAATTATAGCAAATGACAGCAAAGCTGCAAATAAGGGGACAGATTACATTTACATGAAGGTGAGTTTTTCTTTGATATTTATTATTTCTGCCATGTTTTTAGGCATGATGTAACTTAACTGATTTCAATATCCAAAATTTCATCCTGAAAGTCTGTCACATAAACCTAGTTTTCTTAATTATCTTCCCCGATATCCATTTTATTTTTTACTTAGTATGTTATTAGAACTGAAAAGCGTAAACTCCTTAGTGACAGAATCTCATTTCAGATGTTCACTGTCAAAACTTTACTCAAGTAACCATTATACTGCCCGACATTTAAAACTCTAATCTTCATGCTTTAAAATATCAATGAAGTAAAAATGTCTATTAAAAGCTTACTCTGGAGACTGAACTTGAAAGAGACTATAATATCAGTTGATCCAGTTCATCTATCAGATTTAAATATTGCTTTAAAAGTTCATGCTCGGCATACTGATTGTGGGTTTTGATCTCAGGCTTTATACCATACTCTCCCAATGAAGTTCATATCAGTGTCAAAACTTCAGAATAAACTTGAAGGTGAAGCCAGCCAGATTACAGTTAAAAAGCTTATTGACAGGATGACTAAAGATGGCTTTCTTGAGGCTAGTAGCAACCGCAGACTAGGTAAATATATCAATTGTAAATATTTGTCCCCTAAGTATGGTATCATGGACCATCTCATTGTGTACTGTCACAGGCAAGCGTATGATCCATTCTGATATTACTAAGGCAAAGTTGATCGAAGTCAAGAAGCTCTTAGACAAAGATGCTATGGTAATAATCTCAACTCTGTTCCCTACATAACTATATATATCATTAGATTTTCTATTTGGATATTGTGCTTATTGTTCAAGTTGGTCAGGACCTGGATTTGAAGGAAGCAGTAAACAAATCCAATCATCCAGAAAACGAAACAACTGGTATCGATCTTAGCTTATTTACTAATTTTACTAATATTACAAAATTATTGTTGAAAATTTCAAGTAATTTTATTCTTTCTGGTCTCTTATATTCTATATTAGGTAACCAGTACAAGGACTTGTCGACATGCGGTGGGCTCCACTCAATTGGATCAGATATCACACGAACACGAGGCAGATCTGATGCATACTTGAATGAATCTACCAGAACTGATAATGGTGTTGCAAAGAAAAGGGAACATGGAAATACTCCAACTAGCAGGGCCGAGGTATATGATTTAATGATCAAATGCTCTTTTACATTACCATTTAAATTAGATATTAGCTTAGTAATAATTACTTGTAATAAAATCTGCAGCCAGCAGCTTCTAGAGAGAGTTTTGCAATTGATGGCAGAGCTAATGGGAATACTAATCATGGTGATGAGATGGACGTTGTTATGGGAAGTGAGCAAACTCAGGACAAAAGGTTCAGGAAAGCAAGCACGGTAATTAACTACGTGTCTTTAGCTTAATCTAATTAATCTCTTTTTAGAGTTTGAGAAGTGATAAACTATCAAACGTTTTATGGTAAACATACTGCATAAGATTTGGTTGAACTGTATCTTTACTGAATTTTGTTGTCTTCTATGTTTGTTTGCTAACTTGAATTAAAATTCCTTCAATGAGTCAACTACTGCATTTCAGTCTTTTCACCTTCTTCATTCTGATTTTCCAGCCAATGGATTATGAGCCACCCTTTTTCAGAGGCTGCACAGAAGAGGAAGCTCATAATCCATGGACTAGAAATGCCTTGAAGATGGAAGTTGGCAAAGTCAATAGATTTGCCAACAGCAAGCATTTAGTCCTAGCCCTGAAGGTATGGGATTTTTTTTTTTTTGACGGGGTAACCCGCAGCCGCTACCGTGAGGTGCGTACTGAGTAAACCCCGCTCTTGTGTAATAGCCTGCAAACCACACAAGAGAGGTAAACCAGCCTAGGTTGCCCATAGCTGACAGGCTCACAGTAGAGAAGGCAAATAGGCATTCCCTCATCAGGAATCGAACCCGTGACCAAGGCCACAACATTCACATGCCCTTACCAACTCTACCGGGGGTTGCCCCCAAGGTATGGGATTTTCAACAAACAGGAAATTGTTACATCTTGTTGCAGATCTTTATAGTTTTCTTCACTGTTAACTCAACAGGTTAAGAGCGTGCTTGATCCTTGTAAGGATGAAAACAATGACAATCAAGATGAGGAGGTGAGCTTGGGTGATGATTCTCTACAAGAAGATGAAGACACTGAATCTGACAGTGAGGTAATGAGTTACTCGGATTTTCTCTCAGTTTGTGGTTTATTATGAATGAAACTTTTTCCTGTGAATAAATTGTTTTGATGCACCAAAAACTTGCCGTTCCACCTCTTAATCTGCATTTGTTCTTATGGTGCTTAATCACAAATTGAATAATTCTGTGATTAAGCCTGTACTTTTCATTTGTTCTTATGATGCATTTGTACTTTTCATTTGAATTCTGTGATTCATCCAAGCAAGTATAACGCGGAGTTATTACTGTATGAACACTTGAAACTCTGAAAATCTCTTGACTTTTATTTGAAAAAAATGTGTTAATTACTGTTTGCTTTTGTATGATTTAGAAGTAATATGTGTATGCAATGTGTTGCTTTTGTGTAAATTGTGTTTTATTGTATGATTGAAGTCGGCTGAGGATGGTGAGGATCATTCTGATCCACCTGAAGAGGGGGAGGGGGCAGAGAAAGATGAGGATGAAGATTCAGATCCACCTGACAAGGAGGAGGCTGATGTAGATGAGGATGATCCCCTCAAATGCCACCTGTGTGGCCGCAGTTTCAAGAAGGAATCAGGCACCCAGAACCACCAAAACAGTGTTCACAAGGACGCCACCAAACAGTGCCCCAGCTGCTGGAGAGCATATAGGAACGACGCGGATCTCCGCAGGCACTCCTCCCGCCATTGAACTCTTAACGTCAAATGTCAAGGCAGAGGTGGGTTTTTTTTATTTGTTTTCCTTATGTGGTACTATTGGATTTGTTTATTCAATGCATGTCTTGTGTTCTAGTTTTGATGCCCAATTAGTATATGTTTCCTTGGTTGGAAAGTACAGAATGAATATAGCTAGGAGTTCATTCTATAACTGTGAACAAGGTGAATTTGGTGATCTATGTATTTTCCTTTGTGTGAATTTGGTCCACTAAACTTCAACCAATTTGCATATAAACAAACTTAAAAAGGATCAAGGCCGCTAAATGTTCCCTCTAATCTTTGCCCTCTTCATTAGCTATAATTAAGGTCTAAATTCCCTTTGAGATATCCTAAGAGCCTTACCAGTGCACCTACTATCATTTTGCTTGTACTCATCGCATTCTATAACGAGTCGCGTTTTCTTTGTTTAAGACCAATACGAGGTGTCTGAAATTTGTATATTTCGTAATTTTCACAAATTATATTGTTTGACATGATTGCTCTAGGTGATTGTAATGTGCTCAAGACTTATGATCCTGAGATAGCTTCTGTAGTACCAAGAAATATAATTTGTATCTATACTACTATAAAAGTATGGATCTTGGAAGTTGTTTTTCCCCATTGTGAATTGACACTATTGTCCTTGTGAATATGTACTTTTTTCCCTTAAAAATTGTTCTTGGTATTTATTTGTGAATTGACACTATTGTCCTTGTGAATATGTATTTTTTTTCCCTTAAAAATTGTTCTTGGTATTTATTTTGATTTTAAATAATCAAGTGTCAAATAACTGAAATGATAATAATTGATATTAAATAAAAGCAACTAATTGATATTAATTAAAAGCAACTGAAGAGCCTTTATTGATATGTTTTAAACTCTTAGTTGAGAACAATTATTATTATTACGGGACTAAATGACTATTATAAATAATTATCTATCCATAATAATAATTTTTTATATTAAAATTAGAAAATAAAAATGATGAACAATTATGATTAGCATAAATATTAGAAGCACTACGGGATCAGCTTTCAAATCTTTGAATTAATATATATAATAAACTAGCGTGTAACCCGTGCTATGCACGGCAAAATATTAGATAAATTATTCATAAAAATAAAATGCTTAGTGCAAAGGTAAACGAAATTGATGTTTTCATTATAACTTCATGCTATACAAATGAATTAAACACAACATATATATATCATTATAGTTCTATAAAAGGTGAATGTGACAGAAGAAAAGAACAATTGAACAAATCATATATTTTTTGGATTATATTATTTTCTGTTCTTATAGAAAAATTTATAAGCCAAAACAAAGGTTGTATAAATATTTTACAATTTTTAACATATGTTCAACTCAATATGCATTCAAATTAACACAACGGTTATGACCGATTAATTTAGGGGTTAACTATCATTCTTCAATTAAAAATTGCCCATTTTTTAAAATGAAATCTTTACACAAATTTTAAACTGATACTATGCATTAATTAAAGAAGTTTATTTTTAATCAAATTTTTGGATTATCTAATTTCTTTTTGTGAATTGAGATGTTAAACTAAATAAGTTGCATTGAATATTTTATTCTTTAACACTAAATAATGCTATTGAGAGAAAATTACAATATTAGTCATGTAAGTTATATGAGTTTGCGAAATTGGTCTCATTTTCTGTTTTCTGATTTGGTAGACTTGGTTTTGTAAATATCAAACTCGCTAATTAAGGTCTAACTTCACCATAATGTATCAATTTTGCTATTTTGGAGGTTTAAGAAAATTCCAGCCTATTTGAAGTTGGCACATGACAAAATTGATAAATGTGTCTGCGTTTTTCAATAAATATGACTAAATTTGTTAGTTAAGAAATAGATGGAGAAAGTTTGTCATCCCAATACGTTCCTGACTAATTTTACAATTTACTCTTAAAATGCTTACATAGTTTATCATAGTCATAAAACTCATTGATAATTTAGTCCAAAAATACTATAATTCTTTTTGAAATAAAAAACTGATGGAATATATTATAGACTAATAATAATTTTAAACACATAATCTTTTTTAAACGATTGATAATAATTTTCTGTGTTATTGCTTTTAAAGGTGAAAGTGGTATATATTAAATATACACAAACCTGAATTTGCTCATAGTGTCATTTAAAAAGGGTGTAAATGGTGTATATATTAAGGAAGTAAATACTTGAACTTTACTCATAAAAACATTTATGCCACCAAACAATATTAGACACTATTAAAAATTATGTCAGTGAATTGTCATATCTAATTTAATCATAAAATTACAAAAAAAAAGTTCAATATTGAAAAGACCACAATCGATTATTAGTTTAGCAACATTAACAAATCATATGCATTATAAACAACACATTTTAATGGGAACCCAAAAAAGTAAAAATAGAATATCATGTAGAGAGATTTTCAAATTCATTCAACAATATATATGTTAGATCATAATTTGGAGATAAAGCAAATAAAAATGCTAGGAATGAGAATTTCATTTTTTGAAATAACAACTGTCGCTACTAAGTTGCATTCATAATTCACATAATTTTTTGACCAAAATATGAAAAATATAAATACATTATATGCGAGGAGAAAAATAGAGTACAAAATCCATACCTCTATAAATTCATATTATGTTATTTGAGTAACAAACTAAATCAAACCTGCAAAGAACATAAAAATATGGCATGACTTCAAAGAAACATTAAATACATTTCTAAAAAATTAATTATTTACATAAATCTGACCCCGAAAATAACAGTTATTGGTTGTGTATCATAAGAGCACAATAGAGAATTCAGTATATACAACTAATTTGCTACAATATTCATACATCTATCGATCATATTCCGATCTTTGTACCTTGGATAGACGAAATAGTGCAAAGTAATTATAAACATGAATTACTAATTAAGAAACAATGTTATGATCTAACCAATCTTTCTTTAAACTCGCATTGCATTGTATGTAGTTCACACAATTGATTTATAATGAAATGAAAATGGAGATATACACAGTTTATAGTATTGTTTTAATGTGATGAAAATATACCATAAATTGGGAGCTTAATTGTTGGTAATTGATTTTGAATAATTTGTAAAAATAAAAAACTTACCATAAACTTTAATCATTCATAAATCCAAAATATGTTATTTCTAATTAATTGTAATTACCTTTCCAAACTAATAAATATAAATTCAAAATTTAAACTTAATTACATAGTCAACCAAATTGATAATAACTACATTTCCTAACTAATAAATATAAATTCAAAATTTTAACTTAATTACATAGTCAACCAAATTGATTATAATTATATTTCCTAACTAACAAATAATAATTCATAATTTTAACTAATTACTTAGTCAACGACCAATGAATTTTTTTTAGCAATTAAAAAAAATTCAAAATTCTAGAAAATTAGTATTAGCAAAGTGGGTCCCACACCGCTTTGCTGTAATATATATATATATATAGATAGATAGATTATAATTATAATTTGATACTAAGTGATTAGTCTTCATGAAAATTAAAATTGAAAAGTCACACAAATGTCTTGTAGTTTTCAGTTTATGAAATGAATTTATGGAAGACTAAGAGTTTTAGTAACTGTGTAAATTCTCCAAGAATTCTTTGGCACTTATTCTTTAATAAATACAGAATGTTATAATACAAGAGTTATACTTTTAATTTATTAGATCATTGCAAGAATAAATATAATATTTTTAGTTAATATGATCCTGGTGGAATTCAAGTATAAAAATAATACTTTCAGAAAATCTTGAAATGAGTCATATATGGTTCATTTTCTGCGAGGGAAGAGGTAGAGGCAGGCAATTGTGCCATGGCGGACGACAGTAGCGGTGGCGCAATTAGATAAGTGGTGGGACGTTTTGAATTGGTATATAATTTGCTCTATAAAAATAATGTTTTTTTATGATCGAGTTGAATACAAATCATATGATTCACAACAACTATTATCTATTGTTATTATTATTACACCATTAGTATTTGTTTTCTTTTTGCTTCTAAATTTTCTTACTGTCTTCTACGAATTCATAAAGAAAAAAGACCCAACATGTTTTGCCTTGTCGACTTCATTGCCAATTTTCATACATTTAGTAAGAAAACATTATTTGTAATGTTTAGCAACAGATCAATTAATAAAAATTCCAAATTCCAAATCTTGATTAATGGTATTAGTATATTTAATTTACACGTCCAATTCATTTTTTTGTAGAGATTGCTCGCCATGCCTCTCTTATTGCATGAAAGTAAAACCATAAATTTGGGGCGATATGAATATATGAAATTATTAAAAATTTATATCAGAACATAAGGTTTGCATATATAGTGTGTTTGTCTATGCATTTAGAATATATATATATTTTTTGTTAATTTCTAAATTTCACCCATTGAGTGAGGTTCATGGTTTTCTTAAAATGATAAAAGTATGGATTTTGTACACAAACAAGTTTAAGAACAAATTTCAGTTTGTTCATGATATCAACATGGAGAGCCCTTTATTAATAGTTTTATACTCTTACTTAAAGGATAATTATTACATGACTAAACTAATATTAATAATATTGTTTTCATAATAATAACACTTTATATTACTATTAAACAATCACACTAATGAAAAATTATACTTACTATAATTATATAATAAGTGATTAGCTCTTTTAAGATTAAGTTGAAGAGTCACACAAATGTTTCATACACTGTTGGTGTTTCTTTCAAAATTAGGTTTCTTTCATACTATTTATGCAAAATGAATCCATTGAAGTTGTCTTAGAGTTGTGCACACTTTTATTAATTTTTATAGAAATGTGAATCTTCTTGGTGTTTTCTCTATTTGCGAAAAGACAATATTGTTGTTGCTTGAGTAATTTTACTAATATACCAATTATTAAGTATTGAAGTCACCACTTTATATATGATTAATGAACCATAAAAAGGTCACTACACTTTTTAGCAAATTGATTTCCACTAACGCTACAAAAGAGTTGCCCAATATGTAATTTTTCTTGTAGAAGTTTAAAAGTCTATAACACTTATCTTTGTCTATGATAGTATGAAAATAAGGATCCTGAAATATATTTATTTAAATTGTTAAATTACTTTATATAATACATTATACTATTATTAATAATATAATAATACAATATATAACTTGAGTAACTTTACTAATGTGATGCATATATTATATTGATATATATTGCTATTATTTTTATTGTATTATTAATATGATTATTGTAATAATTAATTTCTAAGTAATAACTATTAACTGAATGCAAAAAAACTTGGCTCACCTTTTCAACTCTTCCAATTGAACTTTTGACATTAATATAATTTTAGTTTTTCAACT
Source organism: Verbascum thapsus (assembly GCA_963669365.1). Taxonomy (NCBI): domain Eukaryota; kingdom Viridiplantae; phylum Streptophyta; class Magnoliopsida; order Lamiales; family Scrophulariaceae; genus Verbascum; species Verbascum thapsus. The sequence continues at coordinate 22,253,701 of OY770108.1, forward strand.
CTTCCAATTTAACTTTTGACATTCAATATAATTTTACGGTGCGTTTGGATCGATAGATTTGGATTTGAGGAGTGGATTTTAAATGTTACCTAAAATGATGTCAATTGAAATCCACCGTGGTTATGGAGAAAATAGGTCAAGGTGAATGACAATGGATTTGAAATCCATCATCATCCAAACGAACTTAAATGGATTTGTCGATAACTTTGAAATCCATAGATTTCAAATCACTCGATCCAAACACACCCTTAGTTTTTCAAGTCTTCCAATATAACTTTTCACATACCAAAAACCATTGTAGTTTCTTTCAATTGTCTCCACCAAAACAGAATTTTTGGATTAAAGTGCTTGCCTGAATCCATCAACTTGAAGAGCAACATCAAAATCCTCATTTTCTATCAATTTGAAGAATCATTTAGAGCATATGTATTTTAAGATGATTAATGGCACATGTTTGCCATTGATTATGGACATTAAATTCCATCTATTCACGAAAATAATTTATAGTTTTTTAAACTAATTTTTGCCATTTTTATGAGAATTTTGGGTTCGGTCACTCAAAGAAATAGCGGATGTAATTGATCCATTTATGTATTTAAAAAACCTCAAAAATTAATGGGCTATAAATAGGACACCCTACATTTTATTAAAAAATTAAATTCCATTGAAGAAATAATAGATTAAAAAACTATAGAAAACAAAAAAAAAAAGATTCAGGATAAATTTTGAGAAAACAATAAAAATAAGAATATTAAGAAGAAAATAATTATAATTGAACCTTAGTCATATAATATTATAATTTTAGTTCAAATTGTTTCAAAATTTTAACATTATTACTCGATATATAAGGTGCTGAATATAGATTTTTAAGAAATTTTGAGGTTAAATCCCCAAATTGAATGTCAATTATCCTTTCATATACAAAACCTCGAACTAACTAATTTTCCCTCAATCCCAACAAAATTCTCAAACTCAAATCCATTTTTACACCAAATGATATTCCCAAGAAATTACGCATATTTAAAAGTTTTTAGTATACCAAAACTTTTAAATAAACAAAAAATAAGTACCAAAAATGTATAAACTAACTTGATGTATCAGAATTACATTTTTGCTGTATAAGAACTAAGAGCATGCAACATGCATTCTCATTTCTATATTTCAACTTATTTCTTATAGTTGAGTACAATATTTTTAATATATTAAATTTCTGTCATTAAAAAATAAACTAATAACAAATGATTTAAATAATAAAATAATGAATTATTGAAAGTAATGGTGTTCACGTGCAAGGCACGTGATTTATGCTAGTTATTCAAAAAAGAACAACATACAGAACATTGTATTATAAAAGAATAATGCGCCCGCATGGGCAGCCCAGTTGGTCACAGAAGGGTGAAGTTTGGACAAAGAAATATAATTTGTAGCAGAATATTATTAAGATTGATTTGATAATATCTCCATTAAGTTGGGAATTAAAGGTAATAAATATCATAAATTGGATAATGGAAGGAAAAAAGAGTGCTTTGCGGCTATTGCATGTAACCAGCTAGATATTGGCCAAATCATTGTTAATAAAAAGTGAATTCTTTTCTTTTTTAAACATAGAAAGGATGATTATAGTGTTTAATTGTTATTTAATATATATTTTGACAATAATTATTAACTACCTATATGATTTAATCTTTAGCTGAATTTATCATTTTCTTTTCATATGTCAGTGGATTTGAGATCTATATGATTTAATTTGGTTTAATGTTATGCTGTTCAGAGCTGATTTGTTTGCTTCTACAACTTTTCAGAATTGCACTAGAAATTGATTTGCGGCACTTTAAATGATAGAGAAGATTTCTCCATGGCCATAAAAATTATGTATAGATTGATCCTATTATTAGTGATTATGAAATGAGAAAAAAATAAGATGGAGAGCCTGTTTGAGGTAAATCTTAATCGGAAATCATTTAGATGATTTTTCCGTGATTCTCTCACATGCTCGGATTTGGGTTCACAATTGTTATGATTCTCTAATATGCTTCTTAAGGTTGCGAAATTCTCACCATAATCTCATCCGGAAAAATTATTTAAATGATTTTCGATCAAAATTTGGCCAGAAAATAGTAATTGGGGTAAAGTGATGCATATTTCAAATTTTTAGGGGGTGATGTCTCTTTTTTGTGTTTTTAGGAGGGAAAATGCAAAATTTAAATTTTTTGAGAGGGTGAAGTGCAATTTACCCTAAAATTATTCAAGTTTTAGCACGAATTTTTGGATAAAATGTGACTTTTAATAAATAAAAACACGAGAAAATAAAGGTAATCATCTTTGAAGTATTCCCTAATCAAATAAACTTTTGGATAGGCCTTCACCCTAGTAAGAACTTATGTGTAAGCTTATTTAGTTGAAAATGTAAATTGTTATCACGGATAAATGATAATGTTAGTATTTCATTTGTGTCTTAATTAACTATATGGAACATAGATATTCAATATCAGAGTACATAAAGTAATACAAGTGATAAAATGTGAATTGATAGTCCGAAATTGTCACTTATATACATAATTAGAGATACTTTTAAGGTTTACCTTTTGCTTTGTTACGATTATAAATCTTAGTGACAGTGAGATTATTTAAGTTGTCTTATTTTTAATTAGTTAGGTGTTGCAGATATAATTTAACACAAAAAATTATAATGATTATATATTCGTTATCCATTATCATTAAGTTGTCATTATGTGTGCATATTTGTTTGTCAATAATAACAACTTGTTTATCTCTAGCACCATAATTCCACGAATATTAGAATTGAGTGGGTTTTAATATAAATAAAAAGTTAATGGATAATTTGGAAAATTTCTCCATATGCATAAATATATTTATTTAAATGAATATTTATATTACCATTAGTTATGTGCATCTTCTACTATATTAAAATAAGGTTATGGTTACTTTTTCACCAAATAGAATTTTCTCATAATTTTATTTTTTTAATTAGTAATTCGTAATTATCCTTTCATAATCAACCTCCACAGTCTCAACTTCCCATTAAAGAAATGCTAGCGTGTGCCCCGTGCTACGCACGATATATTATTCGGATATGATATTATATTAGTTGTTAGTGAAAATCAACTTAATGTAATTGAATATCATAAAATAATCTTAAGCAATGAATTGCAGTGAAGAAAATATGTAAATAATTTTCCCCTTTTATTTATTTTCTATAATAATTTTATTAGCAAATTTGATAGGTAAAAAAGTAAAATAAATAATATACTGATAAAACGAAGAGTAAATTTTTAATTTATGCTCCCGCAAGAAACATGCAAAAATCTTAAGTAATATAATGGATAACAAATGAGGTCAACAATGCCTTAACTAAGAAAATTGGTTAGATAAACCCCGTCATACTTACACTCATTCATATCCAAAAATTTAACTCAAAAGACAAATATATCATGCATATAGAATCACATAGATAGGAAACTGATTTAATGTAGAGACATTTCTTGATTCAAATGTCAATTGCACTTGATAATCATTATTGCGGTAAAAGAATTATAATCTGAAAATGTACATTAATTTACTTCATAATGTATAGAGACATTTCTCGATTCAAATGTCAAGTGCACTTGATAATCATTATTGCGGTAAAAGAATTATAATCTGAATATGTACATTAATTTACTTCATAATATATAAAAGCACATTAATTTCCAAATAGTTTGATAAATCTCTCTCCCTATATATAGAAATTTAGAGATTATTTGCATACTTTGTTTAACTTCAATGTAATATATCTAACTTGAAACTTAGTAAAATTTACATTTGTGTGTATAGTGTAAGAATGACACGATAAATGAAGATTGAGTTAACTTCTACTTAAGCAAAATCATAAAGAAAATGTATATGAAATTTGAAGAAATTATACAAAATTTTTGTAATAAAAAGGTTAGGGACAATCCTAAGTATACATGGAAAGGTGAAAAATAAAAAGATTCCACCTTTTTTCGGAGCCCACTCGTACCATTCTTTTGGCCCTCAATTGGCTTTGTGGGCACAGTCTTAATATGTGAATACCATCCATCTTAATCCATCTACATAGTCATGCCCAATCAATACAGCATAAATGTTACGGGCAAATTAAGGAAAGAACGGTCAACGGTCAAACTTTAACTAACACTGAAAGTGGCGGGAAAGTTTGTTAGAGTTAGTTAGGGCACCAACTGTATAAAAGGCTGTAAAGACGAAATGAAGTTCAGTTTTGTTGGAGCAAATTCATAATTTCTTCTCTCAAATTCTAAAGGTGCGAATTAGTTTAATTTTCCAGGATTGGCTATTATCCCGATCCTCAAGATTAATCTCGTGTTTTTCTTCCCACATCAATCGATCCTCATCAAGTGGTATCAGTTTTCCTCGTCGATCCTCGGGGACGCTTGAAGAAGTTCGAAAATGGTGGAAACAACACGTAGTAATGGTGAGCTGCGCAAGGATGTGGATACGCTCAAGGAGACGATGGAGGAGCTGAGAGCGATGATGGCAACAGTCCTCGCCAACCAAACCGCTCAGGCAGCTGTTGCAGTGGGGCAAGTGGAGACACTAGCAGTGAGGGGAATAGATCGAAGAACGGCGGAGGGTGGAACTCTGGTTATTAGATTCCAACCAAGATGTCTCATGTTGAATTTCCGCATTTCAATGGGGAAGATTTACGTGGATGGCTGTACAAGTGCGAACAATTCTTTGAGGTGGATGATACACCTCCGGCGGCTAAAGTGAAGCTAGCAGCCGTGCATTTGGAAGGCAAGGCATTACAGTGGCATCAAATGTATATGAAAGGGAGGTTGACTAGGGAGATTCCAAATTGGGAGGAATACGTGAGGGCGCTGAATGACAGGTTTGGTGCATTAGTCTTTGATGATCCGATGTCCGAGCTTGTAAATCTCAAGCAGGTAAATACCGTACAGCAATACCTTGATAATTTTGATGAAATAGTTAATTGCTTGGATTTACCGGATAACTATGCTTTAAGCTGTTTCTTGGGGGGTTTAAAGAGTGAAATATCGGTGCATGTGCGTATGTTTAGACCTAAATCGTTGCAAGAGGCCATTAGCTTGGCCAAGCTTCAAGAGCAGGCCATTTCATTACATTGGCGATTGCCGATACCTACTTATAAACCAGGAACATTCACCCACAAGCCACAAAACACACAGCAGCAGTCGCGATCGAATAATGCTCCTATTTTCCCTAAACCTCCTGGACAATTTCAGAATACCAATCAACAGCAAGGAGGATCTCGTAGGTTGAGTCCTAAAGAAATGGACGATAAGCGAAGTAAGGGTTTGTGTTATTGGTGCGATGAAAAATTTAATAGAGAACACGTTTGAAAAATAGGAGACACATATATCTCATGGAGGTGCCACACGAAGAAATTGAATCGGATGACGAAGAGGATGCTAGTGATGTGATTGGGGAGGAACAAGAGAACAATGAGGAAGAATCACATATATCCCCATGCATGCCATAACCGGTATTCATGATTTTAAAACTACTAGTAAAGAACACGTGCTTTGCACGTGAATTATATAATCACGTTAAGTAAATTTATATACATAATTTTTTTTTGAACTTAATGATGATTTATATTATGATCTTTAATAATAATTTAACTAAATGATTTATAAATTAATAAATTATAATTATTTAAAAAATAAACGTTTATTGATGAGAAAGACGGAATCAAAAGAGAATAAGGAAAACTGTACTTTTGGTCTCATATATTTGTCTTTTTGTATTGTTTTGATCTCATTCGTAACATGACTCTCAAATTGTATCATGAAAGTTTTGAAATTTCTCATATTGTATCTTTCTTTTTTTAACTTTAATTGATCAAACACTTTTATTTTTTTAATTAGATATTTTGTTAATGTAAAATAGTTTATGATTGAAAAATTGGAGATTTATATAGACACTTGTGTCTTCTTTTGAATATTTTCTTGTTTCCTTTTTAAATATATAGTCCTAATTTTATTTTTGATAATTTATATATAGTGGACAATATTGTAATTTTAATAAATTCCAAAGAACTGCTAATTGAACTTATAAGTCATAACTATGAAATACATAAAAAAATTATATTTCATTAATTTTTTTAAAAGTTGATTTTGAAAAATAATTTAGTTTAAAGAGAAATATTTTATAAACTTTATAATAATAAATAGTTGAATGTAAAGACAAAATGAAATTTATTTAAGCATTTATGCATGCTCTTTAAATTAATTTTACCAGAGTAAGATATACCTTTTGCAAATATTATACGTTTTAATAACCCATAACAATTTATAGGATGCACTACAGAAGAGATTGTTTTGCTTGTAATTTTATCTGACTTTTGTGACTTAATTTATGTTGCCGACGTTCTTATGCATCTCAAGTGTGTTATAAGTCGTTGAGTGATATATAATTATATAACATTTACATTTATGATATTATCATGTATGTATCACATGATTGACACTCTCATTTAAGTATTACCAAGATGAATGACATGAAAATGCATAACTTATATTTGTTAATAATATGTCATTCATTACAATATTTACATGACCTTTCCTTTTATGATTTTTTAGATAATAAATTGTATTAACTTTATGAAACCTTACATCTAATTATTGTTAACATATACAGTGAAATAGTAGTATTTCCGCATAGTTTTTAATGATAAATTAAATTATTAAACTAAGATTCAAACATATATGATGAATATTATGTGTAAATCCACTTATACCATAACGTAAATAGGTCTGACTGGTTTCATATTTTTTCGTAAATAAATTATAGTATTATTATACAATCCTACATCTTATTATTAGCTATTTGTGATCCATTATAGTTCTAAAGAAGTTATATTTTATTATAGTAGATATGTAAAATTTATTTTAATTTTTACTCTTTTGCGATTTAGAGAAATACATAAGAATGATTAAAGTATGTCAAAAATTTGAAAAAATGTAATCATTAATGAAGTTATTAGAGTTTATATTAAGTAAGTTTTATGAGACAATTTGATATATTCTTTTATGTTTCTTATGTGTTTTTATTAAAGAAGTGATTGGAATACTATATATTTTATCCATTACAAAAGAATATCTAAGTATACACATGAATTTTTCAATAAACTATTACAAACTACCACAATCTATTGCAAACTATTATATAGGTAGAGAAAATAACTCATATACAGTGAGATTCGAACCGTAACAAAGAGTTATGGGGCATTAACATTGACCGAGCTAGGCCTCTTTGGTACTATGTTATTATATATATTATGTTATTATTTATTTTTATCTTAATTCTATCTTGAACTTTTTGCATACAAAATACACTAATTTTCTAGAACTTCAAGCATCTTACATAATCTTGATTATTGACATTTTTTGATATCGTGGAGAATGTAGATTCTTTAGTGAGATGCAATGCAAATCTAAGTTTTGTCATGTTACTTTTTATTTTGGATGAATAACTTTTATAAAAAGATCCAAATATATTTGTACTTGTAATGAATTGTTTATATGTTATTTTATTTTTATAATCCTGCTACAACTACACGTTTTAGCTACACATTTTCTTTGTGTAAATATTGAAATTTAATTTTATAACTCTTTTACCATTAATAGTTAATTATATCAAAATATTTAATATACATAAAAAATTAAAAAATTAATATATATTTTTAGAATAAAATATAATTGAAAAGTATATCATATAAATTACTTTAACACATTGTTTTTTTTTTTTGCTATATTACATATAATTATACATTTGTATTAAATTTTTTCATTTAATATTTTAAATTTTGTAAATTAATAGAAATTTATGTGGTACTAATTAGCTTATTATATTTTTAAAAATCAAACATAAAAGATATTGTATTATTTTAGTACTAAATTTATATAATCTCAAATATACGGTATGTGATATAAATAATAATTTGTGCATGCCAAAATTCATAAGTAATGTCTAGTAGTATACATTTATGTTGTTTGAAAAATTTATTAACTATTCTTGACACTTGGTAACTTAATGGTGCAATGTTATGCTTTGTGAAACCTTAGACTTAAGCCAGACAATTTCTATTTCTTATGAAATTTATAACCATCTTTTTGTATATAATAAATATTGCTTATGCTTATGTTGGAGGGCAATTGAGGAGAAATGGTATATATATATATATATATGTGTGTGTGTGTGTGTGTGTGTACGATATGACTAAGTTATACTATTTTAAAATATATATTGAGCATATATGTGTGTGTGTGTGTGGAATATATATATGTGTATATATATATATATATATATATATATTGAGCATATTTGTTAAGTAAAAAATAAACATATACATTGAAATAAACATACATTGAAATATTTAATTAGTATTAATTTTAACTTCATACATGTTCATTTGATAACAATAATACATATTCAAGCACATTCATTTGATAACAATAATAATTTATTGTTTAATTTAATTTGAAAATAATAATAATTTTTTTGTTATATGGCTATTATTTTGGTCTAAACAAAATGTTCAAAAAGTGCACGTCATCATAAATTATGCATATTTTTAGAATATATATAAATAGATTATAGATAATTATAGAATATAGATATAGATAAAGATATAGATTATAGATATAATAATAATAATAATAATAATAATAATAATAATAATAATAATAATAATAATAATAATAATAATAATAATAATAATAATAATAATAATAATAAATGCTTTCAACAAGTAATATACATTCAACAACCTCATTAATTATTAAATGGAAGTTCAATAGTTCATGCACCCATTAAATATTAAATGGTTACTATTAAGATATGGGGGTATTTTGGTATTAATCAAAAAGTGTAAATCATTTGATATGTAAATCATTCACACTTTTAATATAGATATAGATATAGATGAGGGTGACATGGATGATGAAAGGAAAGCCTATTCACATATTAATCGACACGGGCAACACTCACAATTTTATTGATCTAGAGGCAGCTAAGCAATTAGGCTGCAAATTGGACCGAATAACTCCTTTTGTGGTTTCGGTGGCTGATGGTAACAAACTCCACAACTCTTTCATTTGTAGAGACTTTTGTTGGAAAATGCAAGGGATTACCTTCACCACCAATCTGATGACAATACCTTTGGGGGGCTGTGACATGGTATTGGGAGTGCAATGGTTAGTTACATTGGGTGACATCTGCTGGAATTTCAATTAGTTGAGAATGGAATTTCAGTCAGGGAAGCATAAGGTGGTTTTAAGAGGAATGCAACCATCTTCCATTAAACTCATGAGTAGAGATAAGATGGCAAAAATGATGCACAAAACATCTCAAATTTCCATGATGCAATTAGGCTTTCTTCATACACCAACAAGTGAGGGACGAGCAGATAGGAATGGAGACCTCATGTCCATTACCAAGGACAATATGCACCAGCAGCAGAATGAGGAATTGCAGGCACTTTTAAGGGAGTTTGATGATATATTTCAGGAGCCTCAAAGCCTACCACCAAAGAGGAACCATGACCATAGAATTATACTCAAAGAGGGGACTGATCCCATTAGCCTAAGACCATACAGGTATCCTGCTACCCAAAAGGATGAAATTGAGAAAATGGTTAGATCATTGTTAGAGACAGGAGTAATAAGACCTAGTACAAGTCCTTTTTCCAGCCCAATTGTGATGGTTAAGAAAAAAGATGGTTCATGGAGGATGTGTGTTGATTATAGGGTTGTCAACAAGGCCACCGTGAAAGATAAATTTCCAATTCCAATCATAGAAGAGCTGTTGGATAAACTGGGAGGTGCTAGGCTGTTCACTAAGTTGGATTTGAGGTCGGGATACCATCAAATCAGAATGGTAGAGGAAGACATAAGCAATACTGCTTTTAGAACACACCATGGCCACTTCGAATTTGTAGTAATGCCATTTGGGTTAACAAATGCACCCTCTACATTTCAAAGCCTCATGAATAAGGTATTTTCTTCATTTTTGAGAAAATTTATATTGGTGTTTTTTGATGATATATTGATATATAGCAAGGGTTGGCCTTCCCATTTATCACATTTACGGATTGCTCTCCAAACCCTAAGAGATAATCAACTCTTTGTGAAGAAAAGCAAATGTGATTTTGCTAGCTTAAGCGTAGAGTACCTTGGCCATGTTGTATCTGGTGATGGGGTAGCTGCTGACCCAGCTAAGATACAAGCCATGGTAGATTGGCCAACACCAAGAAATTTGAAGGGGTTGAGAGGGTTTTTGGGAATTATGGGCTACTACAGAAAGTTTATCCGAGGATATGGCTGTATTGCTAAGCCATTAACTGAATTATTGAAGAAAGACGCATTTAAATGGAACGGGGAAGCTGAACAAGCTTTTAGCAAATTGAAGGATGCAATGACAAAAACCCCTATTTAGCCATGCCTGATTTTGAAGAAGAATTTATCCTTGAAGCTGATGCATGTGGCAAGGGCATTGGAGCAGTTTTATTGCAAAAAGGGAGACCGATTGCATACATGAGCAAAGCCCTCAATGGGAAGAATTTGGCATTATTCGTTTATGAGAAAGAAATGATGGCTATTGTAGTAGCCATTCAAAGATGGAGGCCTTATCTAGTGGGGAGGCATTTTGTGATTAAAACGGATCACAGAAGTTTGAAACACCTGCTGGAACAAAGGATAGGGACACCAAGTCAGGAGCGATGGCTAGTGAAATTATTGGGATATGATTTCTCAATCCAATACAAGAGTGGACAGGAAAATGTAGTGGCTGATGCTTTGTCAAGACAAGATCATCAAGGGGAGGGAGAATTGAAGTCTCTATCTTAGGCGTGTAAGTCGAGCCGAGCCGGCTCGCGAGCCGGCTCGAGCTCGATCAAACGAGCTCGAACTTTTAACCGAGCTCGAGCTCGAGCCCACTCATTTAAAAAAAAAAAGCTCGCGAGCCGGTTTTTATTATTTAATCTATTATTATTTTTTTAATTATATTAATAAATATATATTAAATAATTAATAAAAATAAATAAAAATTCAAAATTTAAATTTCCCGTCGAAAATTTGAAATTTCAAACGGGCTCGGCTCGAGTTCGGGCTCGAGCTCACGAGCTTGGGTTCGGTTCGAGCTCGAACTCGAACTTAAGCTCACGAGCTCGAGCCCGAGCTCGAAAATTATGAGCTCGACGAGCTCGAGCTCGAGCTCGCCTAAATGGGCTCGAGCTCGAGCTTGGCAAAATCCCCAAGCTCGGCTCGAGCTCGGCTCGTTTACACCCCTACTCTATCTTATGATAAACGGAATTATTGCAAGATATTAAAGACACTTGGGTTAATGATAGCATGATCCAAAAACTCATCAAAGAGATTGGTGAAGGTAGAAATCCTAACTATAAATGGGTTGCTGGTGTTCTCACAAGGAAAGGGAAGTTAATGGTGGGGAATAATGAAGAAGTAAAGCATAAAATCTTTCAAGCGTATCACAGTGGAAGCCTAGGGGGACATTCTGGAATGAAGGTAACACTGCATCGAATTAAACATCTCTATTATTGGAAGAAGATGAAACAATACATATATCAGCAAATCAGGGAGTGTGAGGTGTGCCAAAAATGTAAGGGAGAAAATGTGGCTTCACCTGGCTTGCTACAGCCCTTGCCAGTTCCAGATAAGGTTTGGGAAGACATTTCTATGGATTTTGTTGAAGGTTTACTGGAGTCTCATGGGAAGAACATCATTCTGGTCGTAGTTGATAGGTTGAGGAAATTTGCTCACTTCATGACTCTAAAACATCCATACAAAGCAATGGATGTGGCTCAATCTTTCATGGATAATGTGTTCAGATTGCATGGAATGCCCAAAACCATAGTTAGTGACAGAGATGTGGTGTTTATGAGTAAGTTTTGGAAGGAATTTTTCAAGCTACAAGGAGTTAAGTTACAAACCTCTACGGCCTATCACCCACAATCTGATGGACTGACGGAGGTTGTCAATAGGTGCTTAGAAGCCTACCTTAGATGCATGTGCAGTGACAGACCTAAGGAATGGAAGAAGTGGTTGCCACTAGCGGAGTGGTGGTATAATACATCATATCACTCAAACCATTAGAAGAAGCCCTTATGAAGTGGTTTATGGGCAGCCACCTCCAATTCACAACCCTTACATTCAATTGCAGCTTCTGTAGATACTGTTGACAGGAGCTTGAACCAAAGAGAAGAAACCATTAGACTACTCAAACAACACTTACAACAAGCTCAATCAAGAATGAAACAACAAGCAGACAAATGTAGGAGTGAAAGGGTTTTGGAAGTGGGGGATTTCGTATTTGTTAAGCTGCAACCTTACAGACAGCATTCGGTGAGGAACCAAGCTTATTCCAAGCTTAGTGCTAAGTACTTTGGGCCATTCAAGGTGTTACAGAAGGTGGGGACAGTAGCTTACAAACTGGATTTACCTCCAGAAGCAAAAATACACAACACATTCCATGTTTCTCAACTCAAGAAGAAGATTGGGTCTAAACCCTATAGTCCTAATCTACCCGTTATGCTCACTGATCATGGAAGAGTAGTGATCGAACCAGAGGAAGTATTGGAGAGAAGGGTAGTAAAAAGAAACAACAAACCGACTACACAATGGCTAATCAAATGGTTTAACTCTCCAATGGAGGACAGTACTTGGGAGTTTGTACATGAGCTGAAGAAGAAATTTCCTCACTTTCATCCTTGAGGACAAGGATGTTGATAAGGGGAAGGATGTTGTTACAGGCAAATTAAGGAAAGAGCGGTCAACGGTCAAACTTTAACTAACACTGAAAGTGGCGGGAAAGTTTGTTAGAGTTAGTTAGGGCACCAACTGTATAAAAGGCTGTAAAGACGAAATGAAGTTCAGTTTTGTTGGAGCAAATTCATAATTTCTTCTCTCAAATTCTAAAGGTGCGAATTATGTTAATTTTGCAGGATTGGCTATTATCCCGATCCTCAAGATTAATCTTGTGTTTTTCTTCCCAGATCAATTGATCCTCATCAATAAAACTACTTCGAACTTTTTCTAAAAAAGATATTAATTCAAAGAAGCAAAACACCTCAACAATTAAATCCTCGGAAAATTGCATAATTGGTACCTCAAGTTGGCCTGTACACGAATTTGATACCTTAAATTGGACCACTTTCAATTTGGGTACCATATGTTCCAAAAATTGTCAATTTCAATACAAATTTCGCCGGAAAATCATAAATTGGCCGGAAAAAGTCACGTGCGTGGCACGTGACTCTCAATTTGGGGATTTTCGCTCAATTTGGGGATTTTTGCCATCAATTTGGGGATTTCTAATTTTCCCTCCAAATTGCACATAATTTTATATTAAACAAAAATAAAATGAAAATGAAAACAGCCATAAAACGTGCATACGATTTTGAGGAATAAAAGATCCCCAAATGAACTTCCCCCCAATAAGGTGGTTGATGCTGCCACCTTTCAAATCAACAAAAGAGAAAAGTTCCAAAATGTGAAGTTGCTGTAAGTGTATAAAATTTGCTTACAAGTTCAATTTAAGTATCATATTTGCTTCTTTAATGTATTTAAATATTATGGTACAGAAACCTATTTGGAAGCCTACAGGGAAGCCTACAAGTTCAAGAATGTTTGTTGCTCCAAGGGATGCTGCTCCAAGTGCTGCTGCTCCAAGGGATGCTGCTCCAAGGGATGTTGCTCCAAGGGATGCTGCTCCAAGTGCTGCTGCTCCAAGGGCTGATGCTTCAAGTGTTGCTGCTTCACCTGAACCTTCAATGTTTGAACAATTGCAACAAGGACAAATTGGGGCAAAAACAGGGGTGAGCACAGGGGTAAAAACAAGAGCTAGAGCTGCAGATCAACAAAAGAGAAAAGTTCCAAAATTTGAAGTTGCTGTAAGTTTATAAAAATTATTTACAAGTTCAATTTTCAATTTAAGTATCAAATTTGCTTCTGTTAGTTATTTATGCATATGGTACAGAAACCTATTTGGAAGCCTACAGGGAAGCCTACAAGTTCAAGTGTTGCTGCTCCAAAGGCTGCTACTTCAAGGGCTGCGAAAATCCCCAAATTGAGAGTCACGTGCCACGTACGTGACTTTTTCCGGCCAATTTATGATTTTCCGGCGAAATTTGTATTGAAATTGACAATTTTTGGAACATATGGTACCCAAATTGAAAGTGGTCCAATTTAAGGTATCAAATTCGTGTACAGGCCAACTTGAGGTACCAATTATGCAATTTTCCCTGGATTTATTAATGGAACTTGTAAAAAACCTGATGAGAATTCACCAAGACTGTACCATTGGAAACGCTGTAATGCTCTCGTTAAGGCCTGGATCACTAGATCTATCTCTAGGGAATTGGTCCATGGTGTGGTGTATTGTGAATATGCTGAGGTTATTTGGCAAGACCTGAAAGAGAGGTATGATAAAATCAATGGTGCGATGATGTATTCGCTTTATAGGCAGATTAATACTATTTGTCAAGGGTCCAATACTGTCACTGAATACTATTCCCATCTTAGACAACTATGGGATGAATACGAATCTCTCATTCCATCTCCCTCTACTGAGGTTACAAAGGAGTATTCTGATTTTTGTTACCAACTTAAGATGATGACTTTTTTGATGGGCTTAAATGAGTGTTACAATAATATTCGGTCTCGAATCCTCATGATGTGTCCTCTTCCCTCACATGGTCAAGTGTTTTCCCTTGTTTGTAATGAGGAGACTCAAAGGGGGATTGGGATTAGAGATACAACCCAAGACTCTACTGCTCTCAGTGTTAATGGTTCTGGCAAATCTTCAACTTCTAACTCTGGGAAAGATATTGTTGTGTGTGACTTTTGCAATTACAAGGGTCACACTAGAGAGTCATGTTACAAAATTATTGGGTATCCCCCTGGTAGGGGGAGAGGAAGCAGAAAATCAGGAAGAGGAGGCAGAAATTCCTTCAATTCAGGTAGAGGAAACACAGTTAATAAGACCAATGGAGGCTTTAATATGGGAAATACTGCTGATGGCAACTTTAATGTGAATCAAGTCACTAACTCCACTGGACATGGCTATACTAATCAAGTCCATGATACTACAGTAACAGAAGATAATAATGTCTATTCCTCAGTGCCAACTCTTACTCATGTTCAATATCAGCAACTGATGAGGCTTCTTAGTAACAATGGAGACAATCAGAAGACCTCTAACACACATGATGTTGCCAATCTTGCAGGTATGTGTTCTAGTATATGTTTATCTAATACTAGATCTTCATCCAAAATCTGGATCTTAGACATAGGAGCTAATCAACATATCTCTCATGAGCTTGATTTATTTGATCATAACATTACCAAATGCATTCACAATACTACTGTTAAGCTTCCTAATGGTAACTTAAGCAGTGTTAGTCATATAGGAAATATTACTCTTGATAATACCATTATTTTAAAGGATGTGTTCTATGTTCCTGACTTTAAGTACAATCTTATTTCTGTATCTAAATTAACTAGAGACAACCAATGTGGAGTAAGTATCTATCCTAGTCTTTGTTTAATACAGGAAATTTGGACTGGGTTGGTGAGAGGGATTGGTAGGAAACATAATGGGCTTTACTACCTTGACTTCCTTAGCAAGGCTACTGTTGTATCTGAGTTCAATAAATTTGACACTTCCTGTAACAATGTTACTACTTTTCACAATAAGTCTGATAGTTATATGAATAAAACTACTCTTTGGCATTATAGACTTGCGCATGTATCTTTTCCTAGACTTAGAGCCTTAACTCAGCAAGGCCTTGATTTCAATAAATATAAATGTTTTTTTCCTGTCTGTCCTCTTGCCAAGCATACACGGAGTGTTTTTTCTAACATTATCACCAAAACTAAGGAACCTTTTCAATTATTACATGTGGATGTTTGGGGTCCTTATAAAGATTCTACATATAATCAGGAGAGATGTTTCTTAACTGCGGTAGATGATTACACTAGGTTTGTGTGGGTGTTTCTCTTGAAATTTAAGTCTGAAGTTGCTAGCCATTTAAAGAACTTTGTTCTGTTGGTTCAAAATCAGTTCAATACTAATGTTAAAATTATAAGAACTGACAATGCTCTTGATTTCTTCAACTATGAATGTTCTAAACTGTTTGAATCTCTTGGTATTATTCATCAGAGTTCTTGTAGTTATACTCCACGACAAAATGGTTTAGTAGAAAGAAAACATAGACATATCCTTAATGTGGCAAGAGCATTGAAATTTCATTCTAATATACCTGTGAGATTTTGGGGTGATTGTATACATACTGTTGTTTACCTTATTAACAGGACTCCATCTCCTATTCTTGACAATAAAACACATTTTTATATGTTGTATAACAGTGAACCTAATCTTAAATCATTTAAAGATTTTTGGGTCTCTGTGCTATGCTTCTATGCTACCTGTTCCAGATAAGTTTAAGCCTAGAAGCAAACCATGTGTTATGCCAGGTTACTGCTTAACAAAAAAAGGGTACAAGCTTATTGATTTGTCTACTAATAATTTCATTGTCTCCAGAGATGTGGTATTCTATGAATCTATTATTCCTTTCTCTATTGAATCCTGTTCTCCTCCTACTCAACAGTTTTTATCTCATGATGCTCAACTCTTTTATGAGGATCTTATTGAGCTTTATGTTTCACACAATGAGACTGACCATGTTACTGTTATTCTACCTTTTGTTGTTGGTGAGACTGATTCTAATTTGTCTAGAGATTCCTCTAGCACAGAACTCCAACCTAGAAGATCTGCCAGAATACCAAAAAAGCCTTCATGGGCTAAAGATTACATTGTTCCTTCTCTTACAGAGAATGATAATTCTACTTCTTCAAATTATCCTATCTCCAATTTTGTTCAGTATGATAACATCTCTAGCTCTCATAGAGCCTTCTTATCTAATATATCTTATGAGCAAATTCCTAGATCCTTTAATGAAGCTTCTCAGTCTCCTTTATGGAGGGAAGCTATGGCCAAAGAAATTGAGGCTTTACAGTTAAATAAAACTTGGAAGATTACAGATTTACCTCCAGGTAAACATCCTATTGGATGTAGGTGGGTATTCACCATTAAGTATAGGAGTGATGGCTCTATTGATAGGCATAAAGCTAGGCTTGTTGCCAAAGGGTTCACTCAACAAGAATGTGTGGACTATTCAGAGACTTTTGCCCCTGTGGCTAAACATGTGACTGTAAGACTTGTCATTTCTCTTGCAGCTATTCATAATTGGACTATTTTTCAAATGGATGTTACTAATGCATTCTTGCAGTGGGATCTTAGTGAATATATATATATATATGAAAATTTCTCCAGGGTTTGGTTTATATGGAGCTGGAAAGGTTTGTAAACTCATGAAGTCACTTTATGGGCTTAAACAAGCCCCTAGACAATGGAATCAAAAAATTTCTTCTAGTCTTTATGAATTTGGCTTTATCCAGTCCAAAAATGATTATTCTCTATTTGTTAAATTTAGGGGGAGTGATATTGTCATTCTCCTTGTCTATGTTGATGACATTTTGATTACAAGAAATAGTCTAAAACTCAGTGAGTGCAAAAGTCATCTGTGCAAATCCTTTCATATGAAGGACCTGGGAGTTCTTAAATACTTTCTTGGGATAGAAGTTGCTAGGTCAGAGAAAGGGATATGTTTAAACCAAAGAAAGTATACATTAGAATTATTGGCTGAGACAGGTATGTTGGGGGCAAAGCCTGCTAAAACACCTATGGAGCAACACTGTAAGCTTACTTCTTATGAATTTGATAAGCATACTGGTTTACATTATGATGATAAGCTTCTTGAAAATGTTACTGAATATCAAAAGCTTGTTGGAAAATTGATTTACCTTTGCCTAACCAGGCCTGATATTTGTTACTTTGTTCATGTACTCACTCAATTCATGCATTAACCTAAGAAATCTCATTTGGATGTTGTGTATAGGGTTCTCAGATATCTTAAATATAATCTTGGTTTAGGCATTTTATTGTCAGCTAACAGTTCATTGCAGATTAAGGCTTTTTGTGATTCAGATTGGGCCTCTTGTCCTATGACAAGGAAGTCTATCATAGGGTCTGCTGTCCAAATTAGTGATTCATTGATTTCTTGGAAAACAAAAAAACAGCATGTTGTGTCAAGATCATCAGCTGAAGCTGAATACAGGGCTATAGCTTCTACCACTTGTGAAATAATATAGATCTTGGGGGTTTTGAAAGACTTAGGAGTGTAAATCAGTGGTGCAGCACAACTTTTTCAGACAGCAAGTTAGCTCTCCAGATTGCTTCTAATCCAGTCTACCATGAAAGAACTAAGCATATTGAGGTAGATTGCCATTTCATCAGAGAGAAGTTACAGGTAGGGATCATCTCTACTCATTATATCTCTACTCAGCAGCAACCTGCTGACTTACTTACCAAGGCCTTGAGTCAGGATCAATCTGCTAAGCTTCTTGGCAAGTTTGGTGTTTTGAATCTTTTTAAAAACCAAATTTGATGAGGAGTGTTACAAGTTATATATGGGCCTTGTTTTATTTACAGCCTTGTATCTTATCTGTTAGATGGGCTTATTAGATAAGGGTAGTTTAGTCTTTTTGGTTATCAATGTATTTTGTTCTGTTTATTAGAGTTTGTTAACTCTAATTAGTTAGTGTTGATCTTTCGTTCTTGGGCTTACAAGACTTGATGTACTTCTGATATTTTTCCCCAATTCGTTCAGTCAATAATTCAATTCTTCTATTTCTTTCTGGAGATGTTCATTGTTTAACAAGTTTATTGTAAACCATATAAACTGATGTACTCTCTTCACTGTGTAATATAGTAATATAATACAAAACATGAAATATAGAAGCACGGATGAAGAGATAGACTCAATAAAATTATACGGCTACCATGATAAGTTTTTAAACAAAATTCCATATTATTACTCTAGCAAGTTAGCATGTCACCTGGTGTTGGTATATAATGCGAATAGGTTTACGACTTGGCGAAAAATTTAATTTAGTCATGTGTCTGCTCATTACTTAATTTGTATAAATATAATGAAAGTATCCATATACTATGTAAAACTTATAAAACTATTTACTTTGTTACTGATTATGATTAGGCATTAAATTAATTGTATAAGCCTAGGGGTATTTATGCAATTTATCGAATCTATTCTAAATCCTTAAAACGGGTGTATATGCCACTTGAAATTCCAGTCCTTCTTTGATCACAATTAAAAAGAAGATGAATCCTGTTAGGCTATTTTTGCAATTTTAGATGTAAAAGACTAAAATTGCAATTGAGCACATCTTATTATAGGACCAATATTATAATTTCCATTAATATAGACAATCAAATTGATTCCAGCCCATTGTCACGGGTTCGAATCCTGATGAGGGAATGCCTATTTGCCTTCTCTACTGTGAGCCTGTCAGCTATGGGCAACCTAGGCTGGTTTACCTCTCTTGTGTGGTTTGCAGGCTATTGCACAAGAGCGGGGTTTACCCAGTGCGCACCTCACGGTAGCGGCTGCGGGTTTCCCTCGTCATCCAAAAAAAAAAAGTTTAACAAAATATAAAACTAAGCCTACAGTTATTAGGTTTAGGATACGAAAGGAAGATATATACTAGTATTCTGTTAGGATACGATATATACTAGTATTCTGATTCTGATTCCTAATTGGGATAGGATTTTACAAAACAATCTACTATATATATACACATGCAAAGAAAATTATGTCATTAAATCTCTAAGCCGCCTCTTCACATCCAAAAAAAAATCTCTAAGCCGATCAAATAAAAAAAATGGGTGGATTTCCCCTTCTCTTAGTTCCTGATCACATTCATAGCCAAATAATTGAAGAAGAAGAAGCTGATGATACTTTGATTAGTATTTACAACAATGAAAGAAGAAGTTTATACTCAATCTTACTCGAAAAACCCTTACAATTCCAAATTGAATTGCCCCCACAATTTCACAATACCCACAGGTTTTGCGGTTCATCTCATGGATGGCTAATTGCTTCCATGGTTGATGATGACAAAGACATTCTCCACATCTCTCTTTTCCATCCTTTTTCAAATAAAAGTATCATGAATCTTCCCCCTATCACACAAAATCTTACTCAACTCCCTTACCTCCGTAAAGATTTTATCAACTCTAAAAATACTTTGGATCTCTACCACAATTACTGCGTCTGTAAGGCTGTTTTGAGTTGTGATCCATCTTCAAACCCTAATGATTATGTTGTCATGGTGATCTATGACTGTTACAGATTAGCCTTCATTCGACCTGGAACTGATTCCACGTGGACGATTCTTGATAGAGATATTTATAAGATGACGTTTGTTGATGTGATTTACTACAAAGGTAAGGTTTTTGCAGTTTCCGACCACGGTCGTGTGTTGTGAGGCTATTGATCATAATAATTGGACGGTGAGGATGGTTTCTCAAGTTCCAACCATAATCACACCCGGTGACAAAAGACAAAAAGTATCAAAAAGTATCTGGTGGAGTCTCTAGACGGTGAGTTACTGCAGGTTCATTAGGGAGTATGATGATGATCATGAACCTCACAATTCTGCTCAATTCCACGTCACTAAATTTCAAGTTTTCAAACTAATGAATGATCCCATTAATGACTCTAATTCTGATAACTTTGAGTGGGTTGAGATAAAAAGTATTGGTGATTCTGCATTGTTTGTTGGGGGTAATGAGTCGGTATGCATAAGGGGTTGCAGCACCAACTCGATCTACTTCACAGCTCATAGTATTGAGTTTACTCATCCGAGTTCTGATCAATTTGGCTATACCGATATGGGCATTTATCACCTTGAAGATGGAACTATTGAACCTATTCATTATACCACACCTGCGATGTGCTGCCAAACCCCTGTTTGGATCACTAATGTCAACAACGATCTCAATTAGTTTTTATTTAAATTGTTTATTTCTAGTTTATTATGCAATTATAGTATTTGTTTTTGTTTTTCATCTTTCAATTCAGCTTGCTTGTTTTGTTTTTTTTCTTCTATTGATTTATAAATAAAATTAATTTGTTAGTGTTTTTTCGATTGTTGGTACTTGGTACTAATAACAATTAGTTGATTGTTTGGGCTAGTGGTAATTTCTTGAACTTGCTTAATTGATCTGTTTTTAGTGCAGTAAATTTATGTTAGTGTTTTAATATTGGGTTCCGCATGCCGTGCAAAGAGTTGTTGTGGGCTGTTTGCAAAGTCCGGTAAATAATTAAGGTGAACAATTAAGCAAATCGAAGCAATAGTATCATATATATATATATGAATATTATCTATTTAATAATACAAAAATAATAATTTTTTGGTTAGATAAGAATATAATCAAAATATATATATATATATATATGAATATTATCTATTTAATAATACAAATGATAATTTTTTGGTTAGATAAGATATAATCAAAATTTTGCTGGAGGTTTCGGATTTGGGTCCATATATTAATGCGAATTTGGATAGTAAATTGGTAAATAGAATTGAATTTTATGGGCTTCGGATATTGGTTGGACTTGGAATAAAACCCGATGGGAAAATGAATTTTTTCAAAAAATAATACAAAATTAATTTTTAATTTAAAAAATGTACCCAATCAATAATTAACCTTTCTGAACAAGCCAAAGCTATTGGATGGTTTTGACCACTTTGTTTGACTCCCTTTAATCTATTTCTATGACTTTGTAATTTTTTTCTCAAAATTTATACGTATCATTTTTTTTCTTTCTCTTAAATCATGACAAATAATTTATTTATTACAAGGTTCTAATTTGTTTATTAAATAATGATAATGCAAAAAATTTATCAATTTTCATTGACGAGTATATAAAAAAGCACAACGTTCTAACTCCGACTTGGTTAGATTATTTTATTGGTTTCATTATATCAATAAATCACGTCTATCATACAAAACGAGTTAAATGTAAATGTATTATTTATTGGATGGAGAATCGGTAGTGTTTGAATTTCTAAATTTGACAAGTTTTACAAATATTAAAAAATTATAAAATAAAATAAAATAATCAACCTCCCCTTAAGTTCGTGGCTTCTTACACTAACCACTTTACCCAATATAATTTAATTAAGATAATATTAATTTCAATCATATTAATTTCTTTTTAAAATTAATCAAATTTAGAAATTCAAACACTACTGATTCTCCATCCAATAAACAATACACTTACAATTAACTCGTTTTGCATGATAGACGTGATTTATTGATATAATGAAACCAATAAAATAATCTAACCGAGTTAGAACGTTATGCCTTTTTATATACTCATCAATGAAAATGGATATTTTTTTTTGCATTATCATGATTTAATAAATAAATTAGAACCTTGTAATAAATAAATTCATTATCATGATTTAATTTTTTTTGCAAAGTTGTGTTCACAAAATGGTATTAAGAGGAAGAGAAAAATGATATGTTTAAATTTTGAGAAAAAAAATTACAAAGTCATAGAAATAGATGAAAGGGAGTCAAACAAAGTGGTCAGAACCATCCAGTAGCTTTGGCTTGTTTAGAAAGGGCCATTTCTAATGGCCTTTTCTCTAGTTCTTGAATTAATTATTGATTGGGTACATTTTTGAAATTAAAAATTAATTTTGTATTAATTTTTGAAAAAATTCTGGGAAAATTAGGATACCAAAATTGCAATTTTGGTATTGATTGGGTACATTTTTGAAATTAAAAATTAATTTTGTATTAATTTTTGAAAAAATTCTGGGAAAATTAGGATACCAAAATTGCAATTCCCCCAAAATAAATAATCCCACTTCCGGGGCCCCATTACAGCAAAAACCCTAGAAACAACGGTCGGTTCAGGCGAAGACACCATGTGGTCGGCATTACGCGGCGGAGCCCTGTCTTCTTCATCTTCTCCGATCAGACACCACTGGACAAACCTATCTGCTTCTTCTTCGATTATCACTCGCCATTTCTCGTCTCCCGCCATTAACAGCACGGACAGTAATAATAGTATCGAGAAGAACAAACATTTGTTGAGCTTGGCGGAAGTTGAGAAAATACTGAAAGACGTCGGAGCGGATGATGTGAAGGTTTTTCCGGCACCGGAACGGTGTGAATTTACGGATTACATGGTGGTTGCCACCGGTCGATCTCCATGGCACGTGCGCAATATCTCTCAAGCTCTTGTTTATCAGGCAGGTTCGTTTCCTTTCACTGTGAGATTTGATTATTATTTGCTAAAATGTTTGCCTTGTGTAATTTTAAGATTAGAAAAGTTTGTCAATTAGCGTAAGTATGGATTTGAATTTACAGTTTCGTACATATAAATGAACAGAAGTGCCTATGATGTTTATGATTATGTTGTCTTTCAATGTTAAATCTTATTTGAGATGTTATGAAATACTAGTACCCTAAGACACTAATAACGGCGTCCATAGGCGAGTTATAACTTATGGTGATATTTTTTCCGATTGATTGAGTAGTTTTTTGGTCGGAGCTGCTGATTCCTTGTCTGTTGAATGGATAATTAACTGTAAATTTCATTTTTCCTGTCTCGGGATTTCGTGTATTGATCATCAAGGATCATTCTTTATCAAGAGAGAAACAGTTGTGCATGTCGATGTGCACTGTGTTACTCCTTGAGATTGAAGATTCCCGAAATTAACAGTTTTGAATTTGATTATTTATTTTTGGTTCAAATAAGCAGGTTAAGCAAAAACAGAGAAGAGGGAGGCAAGTGGATTGTGATTGACTCTGGTATAATATTTCAACTTCTATTTTTCTCCGTTAATTTGATATACAATCATATCATCTTCGTTTTTAATGGGGTCAGGGAAGAGAACACATAAACAAATACATTTCTCGACTTTCAACCTAATTCTTCGTAGGGTGTCATCTCAAGCCTGTCTAACTCTTTTCAAACATCTTTCCATGTTCACAAGGATTTTATTTTAATGTTTCATACCGTGTCCAAAATTTATGAATCAAAGGGGATGCCCATGCTTTTGAACATCATAGTAAGGTAAAGAAAAAGAAGTATGTGGAAAGGGTTGACTCAAAGCAGATGCTTATAAGGCACCTTATTTTATTATGTGAAGTGTGAACTTATTATTACACTATGAACATTGCATTAAAATCCATACAAACAATAATACTATAATTATAATACGAGGTAATACAAAAAGCAGGTTGTTTATCCCCGAATCATGTTGGTCCTTTGAAAGTCAATTCGATCTTTCTTCTATCTCGCAATTTTGCTTCGCTTCGAAAATCACTTGTACCAATATAATAGCAACACCGCTATTGTCGCCCCCCCCCCCTTGGCTGCGTGCACATATCCCCTTGTTGAAATGCATCCATGATTCATGTCAATTTTTTCTAAGCTAACTGCACATGAATTTTTTTTTGGACAAATTAAGAGGGTGTTTGGCTAAGCTTATAAGCTCTTTTAAACATCTTATAAGATGTTTGAGAGCTTATAAGCTCTATAAAAATGTTTGGATAATTTTTTTAAATAAGATCTTATAAGACCCAAAAATAAGATGTTTGGGTCTTATAAGCAAATAAGAAATAAGTTAGCCAAACCCAATTTATTTCAAAATCTTAAGTTTGGGATGTTGTTTATATTTTTAAAAGACATAAGAACCCTAGTTAATTTTCTCCTTTTTATTAATATCCTTCTCCGAATTTTTTTTTAATTTTTATTATTGCACAAATTCTCTCTTATAACATTTGAAAACATCTTATAAGTCCAATAAACTTTTTTTATCCAAACACTTGAGAGCTTATTTTTTAAATAAGACCAAACATCTTATAAGCTCTTAAAACATCTTATAAGTTGTAAGAGCTTATAAGATGTTTTAAATAAGTTTAGCCAAACACCCTCTAAATTTATACCATACTATAGTATATGTATTAAAGAATAAAATTATACGGCTTCCATGATAAGTTTTTAAACAAGATTTCATATTATTAATCCAGCAAGTTAGCATGTCACCTGGTGCTGGTGTATAATGCGAATAGGTTTACGACATGGCGAAAAATTTGATTTAGTCATGTGTCTGATCATTACTTAATTTGTATAAATATAATGAGAGTATCCATATATTATGTAAAACTTATAAACCTGTTTACGTTGTTGCTGATTATGATTAGGCATTAAATTAAATTGTATAAGCCTAGGGGTATTTATGCAATTTATCGAATCTATTCTAATTGTATAAGCCTAGGGGTATTTATGCAATTTATCGAATCTATTCTAAATCCTTAAAAACGGGTGTATATGCCACTTGAAATTCCAGCCCTTCTTTGATCACAATTAAAAAACAAAAGATGAATCCTGTTAGGCTATTTTTGCAATTTTAGATATAAAAGACTAAAATTGCAATTGAGCACATCTTATAGGACCAATATTATAATTTCCATTACTATCTAATCTTAGGTAGACAATCAAATTGATTCCAGCCCATTGTCAAAAATATTCTAGATAAAACTAAAATAAATTAGTCTTTATGCCCAGTCCAATAATTATTATTAAGTTTAACAAAATATAAAACTAAGCCTACAGTGATTAGGTTTAGGATACGAGAGGAAGATATATACTAGTATTCTGTTAGGATACGATATATACTAGTATTCTGATTCTGATTCCTAATTGGGATAGGATTTTACAAAACAATCTACTATATATATACACATGCAAAGACAATTATGGCATTAAATCTCTAAGCCTCTTCACATCAAAAAAAAAAAAATCTTTAAACCGAATGGGGATACCGAGTCGATTTCCCCTTCTCTCTGATCACATTGAGAGCCAAATAATTGAAGAAGAAGAAGCTGATGATACTTTGATTAGTTTTTACAACAATGGAAGAAGAAGTTTATACTCCATCTTACTCGAAAAACCCTTACAATTCAACTAGTTTTTACAACAATGGAAGAAGAAGTTTATACTCCATCTTACTCGAAAAACCCTTACAATTCCAAATTGAATTGCCCCCACAATTTCACAAGACCCACAGGTTTTGCGGTTCATCTCATGGATGGCTAATTGCTTCCATTGTTGATGATGACCAAGACATTCTCCACATCTCTCTTTTCCATCCTTTTTCAAATAAAAGTATCATGAATCTTCCCCCTATCACACAAAATCTTACTCAACTCCCTTACCTCCTCCGTGAAGATTTTGTCAACTCTAAAAATACTTTGGAATTGTGGTCTTTGGATCTCTACCACAATTACTGCGTCTGTAAGGCTGTTTTGAGTTGTGATCCATCTTCAAACCCTAATGATTATGTTGTCTAAAAATACTTTGGAATTGTGGTCTTTGGATCTCTACCACAATTACTGCGTCTGTAAGGCTGTTTTGAGTTGTGATCCATCTTCAAACCCTAATGATTATGTTGTCATGGTGATCTATGACTGTTACAGATTAGCTTTCATTCGACCTGGAACTGATTCCACGTGGACGATTCTTGATAGAGATATTTATAAGATGTCGTTTGCCGACGTGATTTACTACAAAGGCAAGGTTTTTGCTGTTGATTGCCGTGGAAGGGTGGTGTGTTGTGAGGCTATTGATCATAATAATTGGACGGTGAGGATGGTTTCTCAAGTTCCAACCATAATCACACCCGGTGACAAAAAGTACTTGGTGGAGTCTCTAGATGGTGAGTTACTGCAGGTTGATAGGGATTATGATGATGATCATGAACGTCACAATTCTGTGTTGTGAACGTCACAATTCTGCTCAACACAAAGCCACTAAATTTCAAGTTTTCAAACTAGTGAATGATCCCATTAATGACTCTGATTCTGATAACTTTGATTGGATTGAGATAACAAGTATTGGTGATTGTGCATTGTTTGTTGGGGGTAATGAGTCGGGCTTCAGAATTTGATGGTTGTAGCTCCAACTCGATTTACTTCACAGCTCATAGTATTGAGTTTACTCATCCGAGTTCTGATCAATTTGGCTATACCGATATGGGCATTTATCACCTTGAAGATGGAACTATTGAACATATTCATTATACCACACCTGCGATGTGCTGCCAGACCCCTGTTTGGATCACTAATGTCAACAACGATCTCAATTAGTTTTCATTTAAATTGTTTATTTCTATTATAGTATTTGTTTTTCATCTTTCAATTCAGCTTGCTTGTTTGTTTGTTTTTTTTTCTATTGATTTATAAATAAAATTAATTTGTTAGTATTTTTCCTGTTGTTGGTACTAATAACAATTCGTAGTCTGTTTGGGCTAGTGGTAATTTTTTGAACTTGCTTAATTGATCCGATTTATGACCTGTTTTTAGTGCAGTAAATGTATGTTAATGTTTTAATATTGGGTTCCACATGCCGTGCAAACATCATCCTGGAAGAGTTGTTGTGGGCTGTTTGCAAAGTCCGGTAAATATCTTGTTCGTTGCTGAAAGTTTTTGATATAGAGAATAGTTTATTTAGTTGGTCATAAGTTGCAACAAATCTTTACGTTTTGCATCTCATAATTTCTTATTGTCTCTTGAAGGTTTATGCTTGTCTAGATTTTTGTTGAGTAGATAGTTTTTTTATGAACGTATTTGGTTAAACAATCAGAATAATGCTAGTCAATATGTTCCAGTTTCAGTAGTATTTATAGTTTAGTTCCAAGTTTATGTATGAAACTTAATATTTAATGAACATTTAAGCTATAAGCAAATCCAAGCAATAGCATTATATATATATATATATATATATGAATATTATCTATTTAATAATACAAATGATAATTTTTTGGTTAGATAAGAATATAATCAAAATTTTGCTGGAGGTTTCGGATTTGGGTCCATATATTAATGCGAATTTGGATAGTAAATTAGTAAACAGAATTGAATTTTATGGGCTTCGGATATTGGTTGGACTTGGAATAATACCCGATGGGAAAATTAGGATACTAAAATTGCAATTCCCCCAAAATAAATAATCCCACTTCCGGGGCCCCATTACAGCAAAAACCCTAGAAACAACGGTCGGTTCAGGCGAAGACACCATGTGGTCGGCATTACGCGGCGGAGCCCTGTCTTCTTCATCTTCTCCGATCAGACACCACCGGACAAACCTATCTGCTTCTTCTTCGATTATCACTCGCCATTTCTCGTCTCCCGCCATTAACAGCACGGACAGTAATAATAGTATCGAGAAGAACAAAGAGTTGTTGAGCTTGGCGGAAGTTGAGAAAATACTGAAAGACGTCGGAGCGGATGATGTGAAGGTTTTTCCGGCACCGGAACGGTGTGAATTTACGGATTACATGGTGGTTGCCACCGGTCGATCTCCATGGCACGTGCGCAATATCTCTCAAGCTCTTCTTTATCAGGCAGGTTCGTTTTCTTTCTCAGTGAGATTTGATTATTATGTGCCAAATGTTTGCCTTGTGTAATTTTAAGATTAGAAAAGTTTGTCAATTAGCGTTTGTATGGATTTGAATTTACAGCTTCGTCCATATAAAATGAACAGATAAAAACTTGCCCATGATGTTTATGATTATGTTGTCTTTCAATGTGAAATGTTATTTGAGATGTTATGAAATACTAGTTCCCTAAGACACTAATAAAGATGTCTGCATATGCGAGTTATATGTTCATCTGAGAGGCTCTTATTTATGGTGGTATTTTTTTCCGATTGATCGAGTAGTTTAACTGTAACTTCCATTTTTCCTGTCATGCTCCCTCGGGATTTCGTGTATTAATCATCAAGGATCGTTCTTTGTCCTAAGTACTTCACATATTATTAAGAGATAAGCATTTGTGCATGTCGATGTGCACTAGGTCACTCCTTGAAATTGAAGATTCCCGAAAGCAAAAGGTTTGAATTTGATTATTTATTTTGGTTCAACTAAGCAGGTTAAGCAAAAGCAGAGAGGAGCAAAGAGGATGTTGCTGCCTGCTGTGGTAGGGCAAGAGGGAGGCAAGTGGATTGTCATTGACTCTGGTATATTTTTCAACTTCTATTTTTCTCCGTTAATTTTATTCTTTGATATACAATCAGATCATCTTCATTTTTAATGGGGTCAGGGAAGAGAACACATAAAGAAATACATTTCTCGACTTTCAATATACAATGTACTTGTAGTGTACTCCATTGAACCCCCTCTCTTTTCTCTCTTATTTCCAAGTTGCATGTTTTCATTTAGATAACGGATTGTCACAAGGATTTTATTAATATTTCTTACGGTGTCCAAAATTTATGCATCAAAGGGGATGCCCATGCTTTTGAACATCATAGTAAGAAAAGATGTAAAGGTAAAGAAAATGAAGTATGTGGAAAGGGTTGGCTCAAAGCGGATGCTTATAAGGCACCTTATTCTATTATGTGAAGTGTGAACTTATTACACTATGAACATTGCATAAATCCATACAAACAACGAAAGGCTGTCTTTTTATAGGTTCACTGATTGTTCATGCTGTTGATGAGAAGGCGAGAGCTTATTACAACTTTGAGAGGCTTTGGACCACAAAGACATCAAACATAGAATCGACTCAGGTAAAACACAGTTAAAGTTTTACAGTTAAATCAGAAATTGTATACAATTCTTCAGATATTATCAAGTTTTGGAATTCCCAAACTCAAACTTGTAGCCCATGTTAAAATGCTGAGGTATCTGTGATTGAATATGCACTATTTGAAAATATATACAGGATTTGGAGAATGCATTTGTTAAGATCCGCCGAAAGAATAACTCCAAGAAACCTTCACAAGCACGTATGTAGAGATTCGAAGGATACCTTCGTTTTTATTATCGAGTTGGCTTTTGAAATTGTGACATGTCTTAGATTTTCAGCAGCTTTCGATGAGGATTTTTAGCTTGTTCGTTTTAGGCATTAGTCTGCCTTCAAATAGTTTCATACCTTTGTAGTCAAATCAACAAAAATAGAACTGAGCAGCTGAAAAACTCTTGAAATTGTTTTGCACATTTGACAACATATCAAGGTTGTTATGTTATTGTGTTAACCTGCGTGTTTATTTGACTAATAATCGTACACCATTTCCGATTTGTATGGTAGCATAATATTGAGCTGATGATAATCTTCCTAGTTAACGGGCAAGCAAGTGAATAAAGGTATATTTTACGATAAGCCCGTTGACATATATTGGAGTAGCTGCATATGAAACAAAGTGGCTTATTATTTTGCTTTCAATTTAGTATCTATTTTCATGTAAACCTGTGTTGAATTTTTCTAAAATTCTTACCAGAAAACTGCCAGTTCGATTTCCAGGCTTAAGGTCTCTGTATATAAGCCGTAGTAATGTATTTTTTAGCATATAAAAAAATACATCTAAACTCTTGGTGACAGTGTTTACAGCTTTACTATACTTCATACTTGTATCATGTACTTCCATATTCTTGGACCCATTTTGTGTGACTGGGAGGATGATTAATTAAAGTTTTATTAAATAATGGATGATCATATAGACTATTATTTAATATAATCAATATTGAAAAATGAAGACATATCAGTGAGCACTTGCATATAATATACATCTTAGGTCATATACATTATAATATAGTATATTCTATCATTTTATTGCCTATAACGGGCTTAGGGTGGTTGTAATAATGGTAGAGAATAGCTTCGAAATCTTCTTAAATGTGATATTTAAATTACCACATTTTCATTAAGTATGGCTTATCTATCTAATTTTTTTTTATCAAGTTGATGACGGCTGGAATTTAATATACCAAAAGTTGCATTTTGTGTGCCCAAAAAAAAAATCACCATATATTATTGAGAAATAAAATAATTATAATCAATCAAACACGGGGAGATGCTTGTTTTTTCGTAGTTATTGTTAGTTATTGTTTTTTCATAGTCGAGAGAGTCAAAATTGTGCTATGATAATTCCAATGTTGCGTCAAATTCAATTGATAACAATTTAACAATAGATTAAATGGAGGAACTATATTTATCAATGATAAGTGTAATTGAAGATTCCAAATCGAAAACCAAAAATAAGATTAAAGTGAATATTAAAAAATAATGTAAGGAAAAATATATAATTATATAGTTGAGAAAGCATGAGTAACACCTAAGTACATCTAATTTTCATAGATTAGGCAAGTATATAATTATGTCACTTCAATAAAGTACGTAAAATATCACTGTAAAAAGTTCCATATAATGCTTCAACATTTAATATATGTAATTATTTTCTCCTTGTTCTTGCTCACTATAATTCGCCGAATCCCTCCTTTTTTTTTTTGGACTAGACATAGTATAAAGACAGCTAATAAATATAGCTTAAATACACATGCTTTTTATAAAAACTTTTAAGAAATTTAGTAATTTTGGTTGAAAAAGTATTTAATTAGATTTTTTCCCTCCATGATATATGTTAAATCAGTAGCGATTGTATTGATTGCGTATATTTAATTATTTAAAGTAAAAATAATAAAATATTAATTAAAAATTATAAAGTATGAAAAAGAATGAGAAATAATAACCACAATAAATGATTTGATCAGTAATTGTGAGAATTATATATATATATATATATCTGACAAGTAGTTATTATAGAAGATTGCAAAAGTAAAGTTGAAAATAAGAATTTGAATGAGAATTTTGTATGTGGAATTGATTTAATATTTTGTGATCTAAATACAAGGCTTGTCACCTAAATACCTAAAAATGAAATTTGAAAACAAAACCAAACAAGGCTTGTGTTTTCTAATGATTTTGAAAATTATAAAAAATATTAAATATTAAAGTTAATAATAATTAGTTTATATATGATGAGTTGAATGGTTGAGTTATTAATAATTTTTTTATAATAATGGTTTAAATAACAAAATAAAAAAATATAACGAAAACAAAAAATTAAAATAAATAATTTTGATTCATCAATGTTTGAAATAATTGAGAAATGAATTTAAATAAGAATAAGTAATTTACAATTTTGTCATACAAAATTTGAAAAATCCAAAAGGATAAACAAACAAGCCCTTAGTACTCATCGACCATCCTACAAACACTGCCCCTGCCCAGTGGACATTTCCAATCTTCATTCATTTCATCCTCTTTTTATTCTTTTCAAGCTCTCTCTCTTTGATCCAATTCATCTGGCGACTCTCATTTCTTCTCTTTTACTACGAACCAAAATGGCCGCCGCTGCCGCCGCTGGATCGGCTGTTGTCGCTTTAAGCTCCTCCGCCGCTATTATTTCTCGCCGCGACGTCGCCAATTTCCGCCAGGTTTCTCTGTCTTCGAAGGCTCCTGGACCGCTCAATTTGCAGTGCAGATTTGCTCGCTCATTTTCTTCGACTTCAGGTATAACTAATAATTGGATTTGTTGTTTTTTCATACGACTGAGTGTGAATCAGCCTGGCTGAGTTAACTCGGATCGACGAGAATCATCGATTCTAGAAGCTCCGGTAAAAATAACAAGTTTTTCGAACCTAATTGTAAGATTCTGATTTTGAAATGTCTTTTCTCAGTTTTGATTTATGAGATGAAATAATTAACGTAATTAGACTGATTGTTGTAGTGGTTCCTTTTTCTTATTTTTTCCATTTTCCGGCATCAGGAAACATTTAGTAGATTATGCTGCAGCATGTCGTTATCTGATTGTCAGATGTCACTGGCTTGACCTTTCAATTTGAACTGTAATATGTGCAGGCATTAAGGCACAGGTTGCGGCCGTTGACCACGCGAGTACCGAAGCAGCACAGAAAGTGGAAGCTCCTGTTGTTGTCATTACTGGCGCGTCGAGAGGTATTGGTAAAGCTGTCGCTTTGGCTCTCGGGAAAGCTGGTTGCAAGGTTTGCTTCCTACTTTACTACTACCAATTGAAGTTCGGTTTAAGATGTTTGCCTTTTTTCATATGCATTTATATTGACTTTTTTAAATTTTCTGCAGTTTGAAAGTTGATATATTATATTTAGTGTTTAATGTTTCCATAGCAACTGTCAGAATAAATAGCAAAATAATTTAGCTGTATTACAATTTCTCATCTATTATATCCAACTACTTTCTGAAACACTCGTAAGTTACTCTGTATGTGTTTCACTTTTCCTGTTTTTCCAGTTTGTGGTTGTTGGGTTTTTCTCTTTTGAGCTCTCCCGGTACTTTATAAGAATTAATGTAACACACATGGTAATGGTTCACTTCATCCTCAGTTAGAACCGAGCCAGTGAACATGGTATTCATTATGCTGCTATAGATTTAGTAATTAAAATTTATGAGATTTATACAGAGACATTTCTCTTTCACCTTTACCGTCGATTAAGCTGATTTTGGACTATTTACTGCAGGTTCTAGTGAATTATGCAAGGTCATCAAAGGAGGCAGAAGAAGTTTGCAAAGAGGTAAAATAACTGCACCTAAATAAATGTAAAAAATGGCATCGGGGAACTATGCTTGTAGATCAAATTTCTGGATTCTAACACCTATATTTTCCCAATATGATTTAGGAACTTTAAAATCTGGTCACCTGGATGCTTTAACTATGCTTATAGATCAAATTTCTGGATTCTAACACCTATATTTTCCCAAAATGATTTCGGAACTTTAAAATCTGGTCGCCTGGATGCTTTATTTTATTTAATTTTTTGTGGGAAACAATCTACTCTTTAGCCTGTTTGAGACTATAATATGCATCTAGTTCCGTGAATCATATGCATGTGCTATATGCAGCCTGGTCATCAGTAATAAATCTTTTAGAATAATAGATATTATTCGATTTTCATATTCATTCAGCTTATGCCTTCATTGTTGTTTACCATGAGCACTGGAATCCCTTGTATACCTACAACACATCCACGTGGCACTCATGCACTCAGCCAGGCACTTACCTTTATCATTATTAAGAGATAGAGTTATAGAAAAATTATCTACCTTATCTTGAATATTAGAATTTGACTATGGTTAGATAAAAATACATAACTATATTTATCCAAATTTATTTTATTTATACACACACATGTAGTAGATCCCTGGAAAACTTAGCTTATGTTTGTTCATGTTTCCAAATTCCATTTTTAAGTTTTGGATGGAAAAAATCCTAAATTTCGTTTCACCCGAAATTATTCTCGATCAATCACCTTTTTCCAACTCTACCTTTATAATTTCCTATATAACTACCTATCAATCACTACATCCATCATTTCATGCAATTATCAATCAAAAATGATTTACTCCCACTAATACTCTTTGTATTTCTCATTCATACTTTACAATATTTAACATATTATAAAGCAGCCAATCATTATTGATTTGACACATTTTAATTTGCGAAACATTTTTTAAAATATAAACAAACACACCACATCAATCAAATTCACACGATCTACGTAGTTACACAGTTCATTAGAAATTGCAAATTTTGAACTCATAACAAACATAGCCTTAATAAATCAAATTTTTAATAGTAAGAGGATAACAATGATTATTAAGAGATAGCGTTATTGAAAAGTTTGCTTTAATGTTTCTGTTCTTCTATAATATATTGATACCCAACTTTGTTTAATGTAAAATTGAAAGTTATTATATGTTCCTACATCTTGCAGATAGAGGCATCTGGTGGACTGGCACTTCCTTTTGGTGGAGATGTTTCAAAAGAAGCAGATGTGGATTCTATGATTAAAACTGTGAGAATTTTCTAAAATTCTGTTATTTTTATGTTACTATGAATAGATCACTGTATCAATCATTTATGTTATGGAGATGTCTGCAGGCTGTTGATGCATGGGGAACAGTAGATGTTTTAATCAATAATGCTGGTATTCAAAAGTTCAACCTTCTTA
The DNA here is from genome assembly GCA_963669365.1 of Verbascum thapsus. Taxonomy (NCBI): domain Eukaryota; kingdom Viridiplantae; phylum Streptophyta; class Magnoliopsida; order Lamiales; family Scrophulariaceae; genus Verbascum; species Verbascum thapsus. The sequence goes on from OY770108.1 coordinate 22,288,536, forward strand.
TTCAAATCTACTTTTGGTATGCTCTCTTTTCAAAATTTCGGAACTTTCAGGTATTACAAGGGATGGTTTGTTGATGAGAATGAAGACATCTCAATGGCAGGAGGTCATTGATCTGAATCTTACTGGAGTGTTCCTATGCACACAGGTCGGTTTCTTAAATCTCTAAATGCAGATATTGATTCCTTAAATTCATCTAAATTAATTCTGTCATTTTTAATGTATGCAGGCAGCTGCCAAACTAATGATGAAGAAGAAAAAGGTATTATTCGCTATATCTTGACTCCATATACATAGTTGGTGGTCATGTTCAAGAATCGCCTTTTGTAATTTTTTTTTGCTTCTACGCATGCATATTTATGGGTTTTTTGTACTTTCTTTCAAATAACAGTTAGCTTTTCAGCTTTTGCATTCACGAAGTTGGGCAGGATTATTACATGCTATCTCATTTTAATACGGATTAAAATAATACATGTTGGTCCTAAGACTCTTAACACAACAGTATTGACTTTGCAGGGAAGAATAATTAATATCTCATCTGTTGTTGGTCTAGTGGGCAATGTCGGGCAAGCCAATTATAGTGCTGCAAAAGCAGGGGTAATTGGATTGACGAAGACAGTTGCCAAGGAATATTCAAGCAGAAACATTACTGTGAGTTTAATGGAATTATCTATCTTATTGGTACAAATATTGTTTAACATCAGCCTCCACTAACATGTGGAAGTTTTCTAAATTAATGGATGCTTACATTGGCAGGTAAATGCTGTTGCTCCGGGATTCATTGCATCTGATATGACCGCCAAGCTTGGGGCAGATTTTGAGAAAAAGATATTGGAGGCTATCCCGTTGGGTTAGTTAATTTTCTTTTAATCACTGCAAACGTTATCCATATCCCTGCCCTCTCTTTGCAACACAGGAAAATATGCAGTTACTTCTAAACAGTGGTCTTTTGATCTTTGTTCTCAATTGTTAAACTTTTCTTTGTTTATTATGTTTTATGAGTAAATATTTTGAATTTTTTCGGGGGAATGCGTAATGGTGATCTTCAAAATGGTGATTCAGAAAACAGAAGATGGTATTTGAAATGTAAAATTGTAAACAAATAAGCCCTAAGCATCTCGATTTCCACCTTAAGTCCTATCAAATTAATCTTTTACACCATGAAGCAAATTATATTTCTTTATCAGCGCATTTTTTTGGCGTCTTTATACAACGTAATGAAAAACCACGACGACTTTCCTTTTGTGATTGTTGTACTTTCATGGTGCTGTTAACTTAAAAGATTTCTGATATTAAAGGGAATACTACTATCCATCATCAATGTATCATAGTACTGAGCATTTATTTGCATAATCAGGTTAACTAACAAATACCTATTATATTGCTTAAAGGGTCCTTTTATCTGGCATGTTGAGTACATAGTTATTAATGAAATGGAATATCCAAATCAATTGGAAATGCTTGATCACAATATTAACTGCATCACTATACCATATCCAGGACGGTATGGTCAACCAGAAGAAGTTGCCGGGCTTGTGGAATTCTTGGCGCTTAACCCTGCTGCTGCTTACATCACTGGACAGGTTTGTAACACATTCAATTTGCCAACACCTTGTGCATCTCATAGTATTCAGCACTTTTTGCTCGTGTTTCTTGATTATAATTTTCTAAGTGCTCTCTTGAACCTTCTGTAATATCACAGGTATTAACCATTGATGGAGGTATGGTCATGTAAGAGGGTTCTGTTAGATTTTTCTGCACCATTGCTGCCGGTCATATTTCTTTTTCTGAATCGCTTTTACGCATTTGTACCAAGTTTTGATAGTAAGTTAGTTTTTGAAATAATGTGATTGATTAAAGACAAATTTTCTTGTGAGATGCTGAATTTAGAGTTAATTAACAGAAGGCAGTGCTATTTCTCATTGTAGCTCCTATCAAATTGTCAAGATCAAGTACTGGAATCATTTGAAGTGGCTAGTATTGGATCTTGTCAAATTGATGATATTATTATATACTTTAATTGGATTGCTGTTGGTTAATCTTTGTATTGAGAGTGATTATATTAGACTTCAATGGATGAAATGTTGCTGTTTTATAGTAATTCGACAGCCTTTGATCTGATTTCTTTTCTTAAGTTGAAATGATTGAAAAAATTACCCCTCTAGTAGAAAAAATTACACAGCCTTCCAGAACTCAGTTCTTGAATCTGCAAATCAAATCTCTGACAAAATTTCATGATGTTCATTTTTTCCACATACTCTTTCGAGTCAATAATATAATTGCACTTTACTATTTCATCTAAAATCGGAATTTATTAGACATTAACTTTAACCATACAATATGTACAACTTTCTACACAAAAGAAGAGAAAAAATCATAATGAGAATCGCATTGTGCCTAAAACAAAACCGTGGGCATGATTATCTAATCCCATATCTTAAAAGGGTAAAACATTTACACTTTGGAATTAATCCACTAATTTACACACACATTCAACTCATTACATAACTACACTTTCTTGATTGTGGCTCTCCCTCTCTGATTTGATCGATTTCTCAACAGCCAGTCCTTGAGCTCCAAAGCAGAAGTAATTATTCATCAACCTCAAGTTAAACGACCCGTTTTTACGTTTCATCTTACGTTTTTCGACGTTAGGGGATTGATTCGCACTAGCGGGTCCCACACTGCCACAACTTTCGTTGTTCACGCTCCACGACGATTCAGAAACGGAGCTCGAAGGGTATCCAAAGTACGATTTTGGTAGCCCTTGTAGAACGCCCCGTGTTAGCCCTGCATGATATTTCTCCTTTGTTGACGGGCTCGGAAAAATATTCCCCGGTAAAGACGTTATTCGTTTGTTGTTTGGGAGTGATGATATTCTCGAAAATCGCTGTCTCAGTGGAATCGGGCTGTTTTTGAAACTCGAATCGATAGAATAAGTATCTTCCATGTCTGAAAAGTTTCCATTTCTCTCGTTATTCACCGGTCGAAGAAAAAGATTCTTGAGACGACTATTCACAGATTCCAACTTTTTGTGTTTAGACGAGCAAGATTCATCTCTCGAACCCACACGTTTAATCTCGCCCGAGTAGCCATACTCGGAGCTTGTAAACTCAGATACATCATGTTCAATCCCAGTATACAAGAATATCTCTGCATCAGGGATTCGAAAAGAAGTCCCGGGACTACCCCCAATACCGCGCATTCTCAAATGGGACGCGAGAGCAATCCTAGCCGTGCAATCGGAAATCCCACCGGCTGATATCAGCCGTTTGATCAGAATCTCGGAAGATGCTGATCGTGGCCGTTGCTTGAGGAGATCTAGAGGCGTATACCCATCATTATCACGGATGTTTACGTTTATACAGGGAACAGACATGAGAATCTCGACTACTTGGGATTGAATGTTGTCGATAACGGCCATGTGAAGGGCCGTTCGGCCATCATTGTTTCTAACATTGATAATGTCTTCGATGTGTACAAGGTTGCCATAAAGTAACCGTTTCATGAGGTCGATTTGTCGGTCGACTCTTCTGAAACTAGGCGCTCGAAAACCAGAAACGGCCATGTGAAGAAAAGTGTCTCCGTAATTGTTTGTTAATGAAACGGAGGAATGTGAGGCGGATATAAGAACCTCAACGACAGGTAGATGGCCACGGTATGCAGCTATGTTTAAGGCTGTGTTACCTCGATTGTCGACCGAATTTATCATGTCGTAAGATGAAATTAAGTACTTAACCACCTGTGTAATTGTAGAGAAAGTATTAGAAGACAATGGATTATGCATAGTAAATTTACAGCAAAAACTACATTTGTTCTGTTACCTCAGAAAGGCGATTGCTCTATACATTCTATAAAACTCGAGGTACGAAAGGGGAAAAACGAAAGATATACTATTCGAAAGTTAAGGTCGATTAACATAGTAAAAGTGGGTTGATTAGCCTAGTAATAAGCTTACAGCAGCAGCTAAACAGGGGAAAATGTACTTGCATCAACATGACTGATTAGTTTGATCATGGCATTACTTAATTTACATATATCCCTTAGGAAAAACTAAAAAAAGGCCCTCTTTTCATTATTATATAATCGTTTGGTCTTGCAAAAATTCAGGGTATTTTACGAATTTTATTCAATCTATCGTAAACCCTTAAAGGTGAGCCCATTCTACTTACGAAACTAGTTTCGCAACTTTAAAAATAGACGCACGTTGTAATATTCATAGCATTCCCCAAAATAACACCTATAGAAAGAGTAGTAACCTCACCTCAACCTGGCCTCTACCGGAGGCGGTATGCAGCACCGTCGATCCCTTAACATCCCTATACCGGAAAACATCATCACCGCCCAAAACCTCCCTCATCACCGCCACGTTCCCGCCTCTTGCCGCCGCGTGAGCCGCTCTATTCACAATCTCCCACTTAAAACCCTCATTCAACTCACCCTTACTCAACAAAGCACAATCAAACACTACCTTAAAAACCTCAACATTTTTCCCCCTTGCAGCCCCATACAACATATCAGTGACCCCATATTCCCCTTCACCAAACACCAACAAAGGGTCTTTATCCAATAGCTCATTCACAAACACTAAATCACCAGCTGATACAGCTGTGTACAAAAGCCAGCCCCCATAGCCAGCTTTAATCAATGAATTGCTGTGGCCTTTCTTTGAACGATCACATTCCTGGAAAAGCCTTTTCGCCACGTGGCACCGGTTTTTGGCTACGTCGTTGAAGCTTTCGTCATCGTCCCAGACGATTTCCAGCCGTCGGATTCGAGGGAGGGATGTGAGTTTGATCAGGAGGTTTGTGTCTATGTAAAGAAGCTCACGTACTAAATCGTAGTGGCCGTTTGCAGCTGCGTAATCGATTGGTGAAGCAAACCACCACTGGTCTCCTGTGCTTTCCCATCTCAGAGGGAAGTATTTCGAAGCCATTAAAGCGAAAGATCAAATTTTGACGATGAAAAAATGGGTTTTATTAAGAAATTATTGGGTTTTGTGGGATCAGAGAAAAGTTCTTAAAAGGTGAGCAATAGTAAGGAATGTGAGTTGCACAAAAGAGTTAGCAAAAATTATGGGATCAAGATTTTTTTTAGCTCCCAAAGACTCTAAACCCCAGAAAAAAAAAGATGGAAATATAATAAGCAGAAATAAGAGTTGTGGTGGAACAGGAACTACTGAATTATGAAGAACTTTCTATATAATCTATATACAAAGACAAGTGATGATAAGCAATTTGGGAGATGGGATAATAAGAGGAAGAAATAAGACCACAAGTTTTGGGGGATTTTTGTTGGGTTTTTATTGTGTGGATATAGAAAATATAACTATCTAAATCTTGAAAATTCCCTCGTTTATTAAAGATTCTATTTCGCCCATGTTATGGGATAATACTTGGTGACTTTCGAAAAACAAATTCGTTCTGGAGACGTTCACACATTAGTTTAGATGAATTTTTTTCTAAAATCACATGATCGAAATAGAGTACAATGTTTTTGTTAGTGGTGGGGTTGTGAACGTACTGTTAAAAAAACTGTTTTCAGGCATTATTTGACCACTTTATTGGTTTTCTTACATCTTTTTTTTTGGTTGATAAAAGTGGTTTTCTTACACACTTGCATAAGTTAAACAAAGTGAAAGAAAAAGGAAGTGACTGATGGAAGTATTATTTTTGTTATCAGGAAAGAATTACCGCATGGTTCTTGCTTTTCTTTTTTCAGTAATTTTTAAATTTGCACTATATATGATTGTTCTTTGTAAATAACTAGAACGGGTGGCACCGCGCAAGGCGCGGTGTTGTTGCCCGTATTATGAGGTAATATTGCCTTCAATGTCTTAATATTTATTAAAGAGAAACTAAATAGCATTAGGAATTATCTTTTGCATACACATGCAATCGATGAATTTTATAAATATAAAAAAACCTATATCATTTAATTGTTGTATATTACATAGTGCTAAAAACTATTGATTACATAGTTGTGTAGCTGTGCTATCTGTTGAAAAGACATCCACTGGCAACTGCTGATTCTGGAGAATCGCTTTCCTATTGTATGACAAACAAAGAAATATAGATATCAACATTAGTTAATGATATCTGGACCAAAGCATAAATTTAATAACCAATGAGTTCACAATGAAGAAGCATAATAGAGTAGTAGGAACAGTGTGATATCCACTCACAAGTCGTGGAAGGAACAAGGTGGGTTGCTTATATCCACAGACTGAAGGTATATTAATAAGTTGATATCTTCAGATTACTCAGAAAACAACTCATTTGGCAAGTTTATTGATGCAGAGGTTGGGACATAATCGGGTATGTGCCATCATTAATGTCAATAGAGGAATATCTAAGGAAATACAATACTTGGATTTGTATGAATATATTAGGGTGCTTATCTACTGATTATATGACAGTCCAGAGTTCGATTTGTCTCAAGTGAAGAAAATATGCCAAAGTAGAAGTCAGATGGAATCAATCACTAACAGCACAAGGAGCTCGATAAAAGACAAGTTGATTTCTAGTATTTAACCATAGAGTGTGCAAAGATAAGCGCATTTCTGAAGCAAAAACTTACTATTAACAAGGGGAACTGATAAACCGCGATGGCAGTTCTAAGTTAGTAATGTCAAGTACTCAATTCCTAATTCACCTAAAGCATAAGAAATCTACCTTCAATGCTGTAGCAGTGCCATAACCCATAAGGAGATCGAAGTTGTCCGTAATACTGACAGGCTATTTTAAGCAGTGTGAGGAGCAATCTCAAAACTTCAATCTTCCTGTAGTCCATGTCAGCAGTCTCGAGATTTGTAATTCTCTCGTCAATCCATTTATTCAACTCCTTAGTGCCTAAACTTCCACCAGTAAGTGGGCCTGGAGTGGATTGACGACACAGAGCCTGGAAATAATTGCAAACACCCAATATCCTATGCTGCAAGATTTCATCCTCAATTCCTTTTTCATTGCTTATGAACGTATCACTGGATAAGACATATAAAAGCTTCTAATGAGATTTAACTAATCAGTATGTCCCTTAAAATTAGGGTTCAACCCCCCCCACCCCACCAAAACAAAAGTAAAGAATAAAATACGTAAAATAATAAAGGTCTTAATACTAAACAAGGGGATATCTATAGAACAAGCCTTCACAATACATAACCAAAAGGCATAGATGACACTGATACAATAAACCAAGCTAAATCCTAACAAATTTCAGACTAACAGTTAAACAATTATCAACACTTAACAAATTCCATACCAACTCTTGTGCTAATACACCACCACCACCTCCATAAACAACTAAAAGAATCACAATCTCTATAGTTCATAAATCAATTCAGATAAATTAGTGAATCAAAGTATCAAACAAGTATTAAATCATTTCTTTTTCACAGACCCCATACTGAATCAAACACATATTCATATTGTACTAAAGAATCAATACATGATCAACATCACAAACATACATAAAAACCAAAAGCAAGCAGAGTATAGGCTCGAAAAGTAATTAAGAATCAAATACATACCGGCTGTGACGGTGGAGAACCGCTCCTGCCCAGCTTCTGAAAACCCTCTTTGGTATGAACACCCGAAAACCCCCTCCGAGAATTCATTTTTTGACGCGAATCTATGACGAACAGCTGCCTATATAAATCAAATAGGTAAGAAGCTAGCTGTTTGGTATCGTGGAAGAATGACCGAGGAACGCGTTGTGCTGTGAAGACAGGTGCCGCCATAGGAAGAAGACACCGAGAAAGGTTGCGTGAGGAAGAAAACGCAAATTGTTAACCACAATCTGGTGTGGCCGAGTGCAAGGAAATAGACATCAAAATGACGCCGTTTTGATGTCGGGGAGGCAAAAGAAAAAATAAAGGAAAGAAAATTTAAGGGCTAAAATCCTGTGCTTTGTGCAACGAAAAAGAGGTGCTTTGCCTCTTGTATATATGTAGAAGAATTATATCCTATGTGGGTAATATATAATCAAACATGTGGCCTAGCCCAAATAAGACCGAATAGTAGGATCTTTTCAAAACTTTTGTCATTGTGAATGTTGCATGAATATAAACCTTTCATACTCGTATATGACGATCGATGAGAGTCATGATTTAGTTAACCTCACTAAACTTGACCATATGTAAAATTTTATTAGTATGTTTTGATGTTATAATTCTCTCTACACAAATTCAACCAAAAATGTATTCAGTGACTTGACCGTTGGAGGGTCACACTGTGATAAATCCAGCTTGGCCTTAACGAGAGTTTTTCAATCTTAGATAGATCCCAACTCTGAAGCAGCAAATCTACCACGACCTAACTCCTACTTAAGAAATCAACCCTGTTAATCTACCCAAATCAAATGGATTAGTTAACATTATTATTATTATTATTATTGCTACACACTATTGAAAAATTGGTCCAATTCATAATGGAAACAAGTAAATATACCATTCAAATGATTGAGTTAGATATGAAATGTATTTGAAGTATTAATTTGTATGGCTGGTTAATAATAACTTATCGCCAATATTTCACACAATATATTGCTGAACAAGGCCGGCTCACTGAACTTATCGCCAATATTTCCACATGAACAACATAGTTTGGCTTTGCCATTGAATTTTCTGCTTGTTTTTTTATTATTCATCTTTTTTATTTCCCCTTTTACTCTATTGCAAACTTGTGTGCAATCAAGGCACATCATGTTATTTGAAGGTATCACCTGTGATGCAACTCTTACCCTAAGAAATATGTTATTAGGGGAAATAAATCAAGTATATAAACAATCTGCTCACGATTTGGATATCATGAGAAGAGATTCTGCAGTGCAACACATCTTGATTTAAGAATTTTGCCAAAATCATCAGAACATAAGGAGAAAGGTTGCATCTTTGATTCTCATCAAAAAACCACACCAGAAAATCCTTTAAACATCAAAAAGTTTCAGAAATAAACTGCAAGTCATGACTGCAGTAAATTAACTTATTCTAGAGCCCAAATGTACGAAGTTCAAATTAAAAACACCGCAGACTCAACAAAAACACGCTTAAACTACAAGTTCTTCTTGCCTTCTTCATGCAACAGAAGCCATGTGGACAATCAAATCGATCACTCGGGAACTGCAAATAACGCACAACATTATGTCAAACTCAATCTCCACTCAAAATTTGCAAAATGCTTGATTCAAATTGAGATATAAATTGAGATTAATAATTACCTGTAACCCCATTCGTTGTCGTACCACGAGACAAGCTTCACAAAGTTCTTGCTCAATGCAATTCCAGCCTTGGCATCGAAAATGCTTGATCTGCACAAAGGCAAAGAATACACCAGTTAATTTGGAAACCAATGCCATATTTCAAAGGAACAATCACTAGATGAAAAATGTCCTTCAATGAGAAGTTATTTACCGGCTGTCACCAATGAAGTCTGTGGACACCACATCATCCTCAGTGTATCCCAAAATGCCCTTGAGTTTGTTCTCTGATTCCTCCCTGAGAAACAAAAAAAAACAAGTCAGGTCAGTTTAACCCAATGTTTCTGATGAAATGTAAGGATTTTAAAGCTACAAATTTAAAGATCAGCATTAATAAACGGAACGAAGAACTCACTTGATGGCAGCTTTAATCTCATCATAGGTGGCCGCTTTCTCTAGCCTGACGGTAAGGTCCACAACTGAAACATCAACTGTGGGTACTCGGAAAGCCATTCCAGTCAACTTACCATTAAGGGCTGGAAGCACTTTACCAACAGCCTACAAAAATTACATAACCACAAAATCATGAAAACTAATAATACATCAAATTTTGTCTTTCTAAGAAGTATACTCGCATGAATACAAAAGGGGATTACATTCAAATAATGGATTAAGTACCTTGGCAGCTCCAGTGCTGCTGGGAATGATGTTGAATGAGGCCGCTCTTCCACCTCTCCAGTCCTTGGCAGATGGACCATCAACAGTCTTCTGAGTGGCGGTGATGGAGTGGACGGTGGTCATCAGGCCCTCAACAATACCAAACCTATCATGAATGACCTTGGCCAATGGAGCAAGGCAGTTGGTAGTACAACTGGCGTTGGAAACAATGTGCAAGTCGGATGTGTATTCTTTCTCATTGACACCAACAACAAACATGGGAGCATTACCACTGGGAGCGGATATGACAACCTTCTTGGCTCCACCCTGATTTTAATCATCAACAAAAAGCTTAATTTATTACTTTAAAACAAATTACAGGTGGAAAAGTTCAAACTAAGACATCTTAATAGTTAAACACATAAATCCACAATTAAATAACAAAAACTGAAGGCCAAAGAAGCATCATGATCGATCCAGTGAGTAGTTTCAATAATTCAAAATTAATTGGATACTTAAACTGAATTAACTTTATATAGAAGTTATTTTACAGAGAACCAAAAAACTTGTGCACTAGAAATAGAATATACAAAATAAACATGACATTGAACAACAAAGAGGGGTCTGAAAATCAATATTTTCTACCAGTGCCACATCAATCCAATTAATCTATCAATGCCAGAGAACAAATCGTTTTTTATCAATCCCACAGATCACATAATTTTTTCTATCAATGCCACGGATCAGATCATTTTTGTAATCAATCCCACAGATCAAATCATCTTTCTATCAATGCCCCATATCTAATCATAATGCACTAGAGATTAATTCAAGAAAGAATTAAAAGTCACCTTCAAGTGGGCAGCAGCTTTGTCCTTGTCTGTGAAGACACCGGTAGACTCCACAACAAAATCAGCACCAGCTTCACCCCATGGGATCTCCTCAGGGTTCCTGGAGATAATAAACAACAAAGGGTAAAGATCTGATCCTTTTCAATACTCAGCAAAAAAAAAATACAAATACATTGGGAAATAAATTACTACCTGAAACCAAATACTTTGACTGGCTTTTCACCAAAAAGAAGGGTCTTCTCATCCTTGACCTTCAACTCATGGTGCTTCCATGGACCGTGCACACTGTCATACTTGAACATGTATGTCTGCACATTTTTTATCGCCATCAGTTACATGAACAAGCAGATCAAAAACTCGTGGATCTACTATCTCTACTTCCATTTTATTCAAAAATGTTAAATAGAAATTACCATGTAATCAGTGGTGATGAATGGATCGTTAACAGCAACAAGCTCAATATCATCTCTCTGAAGAGCAACTCTTGCGACCAAACGACCGATCCTACCGAATCCTGATAGATTAGCATCACAAAACAATCAGGATCTGATTTACATTACATATACACATAGGAATCTCAAGAAATTGAACAAAAGAAAAGGTAAAACAAGCAAGATCTATAGATCAAAACAATACACATATAGACAACAAAAAGTTAAACAAAAATACAAGCAAAAATAATAACAAGCAAGATCTGTGAATCAAAATAACAAAATTCGAGCGAAAATTGGATGATTCAACAATTAAAAATGATTCAATAATCTAAATAAGCAAGATCTGAAAATCAAAACGACACACATAAAAAACAAGCGATTTAAACTAAAATCCAAGCAGAAAATCTAGAAATTAAACAATTGAAGAAATGACGAATAACTTACCATTGATTCCGATCTTGATCTTTGCCATTAGTTTAGATGATAGGAAATTAGGACTGAGCTTAGAGAAAGAAAGTGAAGTGAGAAAAGGTGAAGATAACAATAGGGTTTACAATGGAAAGAACTGAAGAGAGGGGTCGTATTTAAAGGGAGGATTATAGCCGGTTTAGTGGAAACTGGTGGGTCTAATTAGCGGTTTTCTTTTCTTGGGTAAAAAGAAAAGGACACAATAATTTTTATTTATCAAAAAATATATTTTATAATGAATTAGCTGATAGTAATTAATATTTTTTACTTATAAATCAATAGTAATTTTTAAATTTATTTTATTTATTATATGAATAGGAGTTTTTTAATTAATAAATATTTCAAAATGAATTGTATATTATAATTAAAAGTAAATTTGTAATAAATAAAATACTTGGAAAACAAGGTATGGTCAATTGGTAGATTCTAGAAACATTATCCTTGAAGGAGGCGGAATATTCGAGGAACAATGCCACATCCTTAGTTGGTAAGGGCAAATTTGATTTTGATTAAGTAGAAACTAGAAACTTTTCTATATTTCATGTTTTAAACTCTACATCTATATTTATTTAAGAGAATTGATAAGAAAAATTTCATCATTATTATTATTTTATTGTTATTGCTATATTTATTTTTTAAAATTAAAACATAGATTTGCCTTTTTTTATTTTAAAAATAATATTTTTAAGGTAGTTTGGCCTATTATTTCGGATTTCTTTTCGTAATTTCTTAGGACGTCTGACAAATTTAAACCATACATATTTTACAATATTTTTGGCTTAACATGACTTACGGGATGTTTCATGACTCAAATTGAATCCATATTTGAATTTTTCAAAAGCAATAATCTAAGATTTTTCAAAAATCATAAATTGAAGATTTTAATCAATTCTTGTTAAGAGTTTAATAGAATCAATTATTAGTTTATTACAAGCCCCTAAAATTTTTACCTATAAACACTCTCAATGTAAAAAAAAAAAAAAAAAAAATTCTAAATGAAAAAGACATTGCACATTTCCGCCTACTTTTTCCAAAAAATTCTAATGCAAAAAAAAAAAAAAAAATTAAAAAATCCTTTAACTTTTATAATAACATGTTAGAATTTACTGACTTAATGATTAAACTTGCCTACATGTTTAAAATCAATGGATTGTATTTTGTATTGGTATTAATTTAATGTTGTTGGTCGAGTTGATAAAATCTGTTTTGTTTTCAGTTTTTGTCATTTTTGGATCCTTGATATGTTCTCAATAAAGAAACAATATATGTAATGAACATTGTATTATAAGTTCAAACAAATTCAATTTTATTGTTCACATAAAATAATTTAATATTTGACATATAAAATTTTGAAAATTATCATTATGTATTATGAATTTGTAAATCCATAAATTCATATTTGACTTCAACCATTTAACTTCGAAACTCACAAATACAATAATCATACACATAAACTCTTAATAGTCTTCCAGTAAAAATCTGACCATTAATATTTTTTAAATGAACAATTTACAAATTAATTTTTTAAATATATATATTTTATAGAAAATTTTATGTCTGAGCATATTTGTAAATTTCTCGTCTCAAAATAGTTTTATATGAAACTATGTTTGTTTATGTTTTTGAAATTCAATTTCAAGATTTCAAATCACAAAATCTTAAATCTACTTAAAAGTTAACACACCAAATTTTAATCTCAATTTCTTTTTTTCAAATCTAATTTTTCAATATCCAATACTAACTACCTATCAATCAACACATCAATCATTTTACACATTCATCAATTACAATTAATATATACATTATTTTACACACTTAGATATATATATATATATATTTATTTATTTAAATAATTATTACAAAAATAATTAATTCAATCATTAAATATCAACCAATCATCATTGATTTGACACATTACAATTTTGAACCTAATTCTAAAAATATAAACAAACACCTACCATTTTCACACGAATTTCGATGGTACGCCATTCCCGAGAAATTTCCAAAATTCTAACTTAAAAACATAAACAAATATAGCCTTAAATATTTGTAAAATAAATTTTACAATAGTTAGATCAAACTGTGATCACATGTTTGGTGGCTTATAGTTATAGCCGACCTCCGGATATCTTGTGACTTTTGTCATCTTTTCTCATGCAAGATCATAATTCTTCACTCCTTTTTCAATTTTTTCTTTATTTTTTCCTAAAAAAATTATATTCTCCTTTCATATGTTCCAAAGGCCAAAGCTAAGCTTTTTTTGTTTTATATATTTTTATTTTTAACGTCTTTGGTTAGATCTTAAAAATAAAAATAAAATAAAAAATACAACATGATTGAAAATTTCTACAAAGTTTTGCTTTACATTGATTGTTGAGTCTAGCGTAATTCAGTATATAAGTGTTAAATCACGAGACATATATAAAAAACATAAATTTTAACTATCTTCACTTAAATTGAATTTCGATCATGATTTCTTACGAGAGAATTATTATTTTTTTCTTCTAAAAGTTTTAAAAAAGCATGTTCAATTTTCTTAATAATATATTATAATTTGGAATATATTGTTTCTTTTTTACACTTTTGAAATCCCTAGAGTAATTAAGAATTCATACAAAACTAAGCATTGGTCCGTGAAGATATGTATCATTTTTCTATGGTGCTTTTAATTGCTTTTTTCAATTATGTTTATTTATCAAATAATGTGAAATAATTTGATAGACTCAAAAGAAATTTAATAATTCTTTCAAGTGTCATTTCATGCCTTTATTTATTTATATATGGCTTACTTTGAAAGAATCTTAATAAGATAATATTTCTCCTATTAAAAACAATTAAAAAGGTAACGAATCTTAGCAATTAGCATAACTCACCTAGCCCCTTTTCAAATTAATTTGACTTTTAATTTAACAATGAAAAAGAGAACAATAGAAAAGGCTGGGAATAATAGTTGTCACAAAGTTTATTATATTTTTATGAAATTCTTTATAATATAAATGATAATTAATTTTTGTGGACGAGCATTTTATTTTGCCTGCCAATTTTTGCCGCATGATATCATACATCACTGTGTATGTTATATTACACACTTTATTTTCAATGGGATTAAATGGTAATGATTGATCAATAAAAAATGGCAATGAATTAATATTGGTAATATGATTTTGTAATCATGGTTTCAAACTAACAACTTAACCTAATTTTAGGTTGGGTTGGACTAGGGGTATTCACGAGTCGAGCTGGCTCGCGAGCCGGCTCGAAAATAGCTCGATTCGAGCTCGAAAAAATTCGAGCTCGAGCTCGAGCCTCCAATCGAGCCGAGCTCGAGCCTAAAATAGCTTGTTCGCCAGCTCGCGAGTCGGCTCGCGAGCTTGAATTAAAAATTAATTTTTAATTAATATATATAAAATAAATATTTATTTATATATTTTTATATAATATGATATATTATAATAATATATGTATAAATAATAATATTTTTGACATTAATTTTAACTATATTTAATAATATATGAATAAAAAAATTATTATATTTTTTTAAAAAAATATTATTTTATTTTAAAAAATTATTTTTTTGAGCTCGAGCTCGGCTCGGCTCGAGTTTGGCTCGAGCTCGAGCTCGAAAATTGTGACTCGAGCTCGAGCTCGAATTTTTGGCCCAGCTCGGCTCAAGCTCGACTCGTGAACACCCCTAGGTTGGACTGTAAATATTAGTTTCGGTCCAATTTTGGTTCACAACTCTAATTTAACTTGATATAATATTATTATAAATATACGGCGGAACCTGGAAGGGGTTTGAGATAAATTTGTTTGATTATGGTTCTCTTTTAGATTGAATTCAATTTTGATGTGGAATAAATAGTGAAATTAATACATTTAAAAACCAACTTATATGAATTCCAACTCAAATCACCTATTTACCATCCAAGCAACCATTTCTTACATCCAAATTCCAAGCGATCTTTTCGCAGGCGTTTGCTCCCGATTCAAACAAGGGGCAAATTGATTATAGAAACATGAGTTTAATTAATCGATTTATTAGTGAACAAAGAAACAATGTTATTTAGACACCTTGAAACATTAATTACTATTGCTATAAAACATGCTCGTATATTATCATTTTTACCTTTTCTCAATAATGAGAAATCAGGAGCCGGGCCAAACCGTCAAAATTTGGACTGGGCTGGTACACCAGCTTTCATGGGCCATTTGGGCTCGGGCACACCAACCCTTATGGGCTGACACATCACAACCCATTAAAGCCCATGGGTCGTGGGTCAGTGGGTTGAGCCGGCCCATTTGATATCATTAGTAATGAGTGGTCATCTCACGTCAAATTGAAGTTTGGTATTGGGCTTAAACTTTGTGTTTAAAATAATTCCAAAATAAAACGATTCTAATTGGCCCAGGAAAAAGAAGCCCAAAAAGAGAAATTAAAAGATTTAACTGTAGAAAAAAGCCCAAAATAAAACATTTCTAATGGCGTCGCCCGGGTTCGAACCGGAGACCTTCAGTGTGTTAGACTGACGTGATAACCAACTACACCACGACACCATCTATGTGGTGAAATTCGTTCAGATTCTATGCCCTAAAAACAAAGATAAATTTGTAAAATTAGTCATCTAACTATAGGGGTTAGCAAAATTGGACATTTTATTTTAACTAGTAAATTTAGCCTTGTATCTATAAAATTAAGGACAAGCTAAGTTTTATTTTGATTTTTCAATTTTGCCACGTGACAACTTCAATCTAATATTTTATTATTATTATTTTGACTGAATTTATGTGGACTTTCTTCCATTAAATTTTAAAAATAATGATATGGATAAAATGACCAGGCGGTCAAATTCTAATTAACAAGTGTAAAAGAGCCAAATAAAACATTATACAATTACAAAGTAATACATTATATAATATAAAAAGTTCCTATTCTTCAAAACAACTATAATAACTTAAAACTTCAATTAAGATGCACAATTTTAATAAAAACATACCCACAAAAATCAAGCCAATAATAACCACAAAATTAAATATATAATAGATGAATGGCAAATAATATAGCCCATTTTTGACACACATGTCTCCTACAAACATGCTTGGTCTTGAATTGCAAATATGTTTATATAAATACTGCATTTTGTATCAACAAAATGTTTAATTCAGGCTTTCATTTTCTTGAACTGCAATTAAACATAAAGAGAACTCAGTCCTTTTTACACAAAGAAAAAGGCCTGCGGTTCTCTCTTATTGTTTCATCAAGAAAATGGGTAGATGGGTGAGGCCTGAGGTATTAATTAATTAATCCTCTTCACATTTTCCTTTTTTTCATAAAACATCTCGTTTTAATTCGATATTGTTGAAAACCCGCTTATATTTTAAAAAATTGACATAATGCCCCATACGAAAAAGCACATTTTCGTTAAAATATGAGCGTATTTTTCACCTCTATTAACATGCTAAATTTATCATTTATCTCTTTTCATATATTTTTAAAAAATAAATATTATTTTACCAAAAATAGACATATATTTTCTTCAATCTTTTTAACATAAAGTAGATATTACATATACTTTTTGATGATATATGAGTGATTAACCTATTTAGCCATCGATTTTGTGAAAAAAAGACTTTTTTTTCTTTTAGTTCCTAAGATTAGGTTAAATGTTTTGGCCCATAATGGAATTATTGCTGTTACATTTATTTAATTTATTGGAAAATTAAGAAGCTAAGGAGGTTAGTTAATACAATTTATTTTTGATAATTTTAATATGACTATGAACAGGTATATCCACTTTTCGGATCAGTTAGTGTAGCAGTGGGTATATGTGTAATGCAGCTCGTAAGAAATATCTCTACCAACCCTGAAGTCAGGTATGATAATTAATCATTTCTATCTTTTTTATAAATAGTTATAGAAAATTATTCTGTTTTTTTCTTTCATTTCTACGTTGAAAGAAATTACATTGCTGTTAGCAATAATTTTATCGGAAAATACAATAATGATATAATTGTTTACAAATTTACAAAATTAGTTTATAAAATATATATATTCATTGGATAACAATATATATATATATATATATATATTGAGCAGGGTTAAGAAAGAGAATAGAGCAGCAGGTGTACTTGAGAACTTTGAAGAAGGAAAACAATACGCAGAACATGGGCTGAGGAAGTATGTTCGTGGAAAGAGACCTGAGATTATGCCCAACATTAATGGTTTCTTCACTAATCCCAAATGACATATCTAGCTACATATATATATATATATATAAATTATATATACATATATTTATTTTTTTAGGTACTTGTCATCATTTCAATTTAGATAAATAAATAAATAACAAAAAGAAAATATTTGTGAGTTTTTTTTTTTTTTTTGGAGAGTTTTCATAAATTGCTTAATAATTGTGAAAATTTATTTGTATGTTTTGGCTTGTAACCAATAATTGGAGATGTGGAATCAAATGTGAGATATGAGATGCAATGTAACAAAATTACAAACTTGACTAAAATGGACCTCAAAATGTATCTTTTTCACACTAAATGAAAAAGGTGAATAATTCCCATGTAAAGAAGTGACTTATTCTCTTAGTATGTACAAAATTAGATTAATAATTCAACTACAATCAATACCCAATATTGCAGCAAATACTAGTCTACATTTACATTGCTTAAAAGTTAAAACTAACTGTTACCCTTCCAGCCTAATCCATTAATTGACTATCTTTTTTCCATTTTTCCAGTAAGAAATGTACACATATAAGTGTATGAAGACGATAAGATCTCGAATTAGATGAACGTCAAATCTGAATTCTCATTCACAGTTGTCATTTGTAGACGATCTTCTCAAAAATTCCATCACCAAACCCGAGAACGTTGAGCTACTATCTCCAAGTAACTGAGTTGGGGAATCGTACTCTAAGATCCTCCCTGCATCAAAACAAGACATCCCGAGTAACTAAAAATGCACATTATATTAAGATAGAATTGTAATATCTACTATTGATGGGGGGCGTTTGATAATTTCTCAAAGTTTATGGTTATTTTTCGTAATTAGGATAGGGGTTTCGATGCAATTTACCTTCACCAAGAACCAAAACGAGGTCGTTATCAACGACCGTGGGTATCCGGTGGGCCACTGTGATGACTGTGCATCCGCTCGTTTCTTCTCTTATTGTCTTTTGTATTAAGTTATCGGTGCCTGTATCTACTGAAGCTGTAGCCTCGTCAAGGACTAATATCCTTCTCCTTTGTAACAAAACTCGAGCGAGACATACAAGTTGCCTTTGCCCCACGCTCCAGTTTTCTCCATCTTCCGCAACTGAGCGCCATTTTTTCAAAGTTTAATAACGGATATTTGTATAACTTTAGAAACACGCGTATAAAAAAAAAATTCGACTAATAAACACCTGGTGCATCTAGAAGGCGTTCATCTTGCTTCACGTTTTCGGCCAGATGGCATTTGTGTAGAACCTGGAATATTTAAACCATTGAAAGTCAGATAAATAACTTGGCTCGTTCTTAGGACTATATATGGCGATAATTAACCCTTCAGTAATTAGACAATTAGCACGAATATTCGAGGTTTTGCGAATTAATACGACAACCTATAGAGCCTGATAGAGGGGTAAATATTAAGACGCTTTCAATGATAGTAATTTACGGTAATTTCTTAAACCTCCGTATGTAGTAGACCACTTATATCCATCTTCGAGTTCTAAAACATCATATGAATGACTAAAGGGTGTGTTTGGATCGAATGATTTGGATTTGGGGAGGGGATTTGAAGGAAGGAGTTGAAATGACATCAAAATTGGAGTAATTTGAAATCGAAAAAAATAGCGAAAATGAATACCAATGGATTTGAAATCTTATCATAACATGAATTCATTTAAACAAACTTAAATTGATTTGTCGATGAATTTGAAATCCATAGTTTTCAAATCCTTCAATCCAAACACACCACAATGTTCTTTCAACGCAACGAATTTAAGACTATTTTCGACCCTTTACCTCCCATATCTCATGATCCGAGTGCTCTTGTAGAGGATCAAGATTTGTTCTCATGGTCCCTTGAAACAAAATCGGATCTTGCGGTATTATACTTAATCGTGACCTCAAATCTTGTAAACCAATCATCGAAATGTCTACTCCATCAATAATTATACATCCTTTCGAAGGCTCCACCACTCTAAAGAGAGCTTGGATCAGTGTAGACTTTCCACTTCCCGTTCTGCCCACAATTCCAATTTTCTTTTTACCCGGAAAAACGCATGTGATTCCTTTGAGAACTATCGGAAGAACAGGCTTGTACTGTACATGGAGATTTTTCACTTCAATTCGACCTTCAGATGGCCATTGATCATCGGGTCTGCAATCTTCGTTAACCAATGGAGCTTCACTTGGAACTCGCGTGAATTGAAGGATCCTTTCGACAGATATCATTTTGTTCTCTACGTTGCATAGGTTCCATATCACCCATGCTTGGAGTACGTTTAAGTTCAATCCATAAGTAGCCGCCAGTCCGGCCAAACCTGAAATAGAAAAAAATAATATATATTCATATAAATGGTAATAGATTTCATTTTAACATTTTCTATATATTCTTCGTGTTTGCTTACTCGGGTCAATGGCTGATCTTGGAAGGTTGACCAGGATGACGAGAAGGAGGAAGAAGACTAGGTTAAAGAGAAAGTTGATTCTAACACAGAGCCATTCCATTGTACTGGAGTTGTAAAACGCGACACGAGAGTAATGGTCGATAAGCTCGACACTCTTCTTCCAAAAACGATCTTCCTGATTGAAGCTTCGTATAATTGTCGACCCAGAGATCGATTCTGAAAAATGATGAAGAATTGGAGCTTGTTGAACTGGAACCATTCGTGCTAATTCTCTTGCAGTAGTGATATAGTATGCCTGCATTAAAGAGAATGTTAAAAATATCATCTAAGGGATATTTGGCAATTACCACGAGCCCCCTCGAAGTTTTGTAAATTACCCCGTTTCTCTGAACCAGGCATCTAAGAAAACAGGTCTTAAAAATTGCAATCCATTTTCACTAACGAGTGTGATATTGGGTGTTTTTCGCAATTAAGATCTCATGCAGGGGTGCATATGTAATTTGCCACAACGCTAAAAACGCTCCAAATTCGCACATAGTTTATATCTTTTACAAAGAAATATCTATACTTAATATGGAAATTGTACTTGCCTGATACCACACAGAGATGGCGAAGATAACGACAAAGAGGAAAAAGACCTGCCATGCGACTTGTGACATGAGAACTACAATGCTCAACAGTTGAATAAGCGCAAATGCTAATCCCGCTAATCGATAGGGAATATCCGTGTCCACTATGCTTTGATCTGTTGAGGACTGATGATTCGAAATATACCATTAAAATCCCTCCAAATTTTCAAGAAAAAAAAATGATATAACCAAATAAAATACGATTACATAATTTACTAACCCGATTCAGAATTCTACTCGAAGGCGTTGAGTCAAAAAACGACAAAGGCGCACGAAAAACAGATGTAATCATTCCAATAAATAACCGTTGAGCCGTCTCAATGGCTATAGTCGACAACAAAATCGCTCTTCCTAAAATAAACAAAGAACTTCCACCAGAAAGCAAAGCAAATATCTCGATCAATTGCTTTTTAGTAACAATAGTGTCCTTTTCCGATGCCCAAGCTATCCAATAGTTGCTTGCCATCTGTAACCCCTGGAACAAAACTTGGCACAAAAGTATAATCGGAACAAGAGCTCCTTTATATGCAGAGGTGCAAAATGTCGTATATACCCCCAATTTCACTCTGCCAGTTTCCGTTTCTTCATGCAGATTTCGAGCCGAAACTCTACTACTTCTACTAAGGTCGATAAATTTAACTTCGGTTACTTCGATTTGCTTAGCCCTTCGGTAACTTTTTGCAAAGGTGATGGATTTTCGAGGGTTCACTTGGTTTAATGATTCACTGTGAGCAGCCATTTGCCTTATCAGTTCTCCATCGGAATTTGAAATTAAATCCCGATATCTTCCCGACTCGACTATTTTTCCATCGTTCATAACCTGTACAAAATACGATATGCGGTTATAAAAACCCTTTAAATTTTTTAAATAAACGACGATTTACTATATAAAGATGTGAAATTTACCAGCACAAGGTCAGAAGCATCTAAAAACTCCAACTGATGAGTAACATAAACGACCGTCTTGTCGTGCAAAAGTTGCATTAGGCACTTCTGCATAATGTCGTAAAAACGAACTTATTTAGTATCATTTCTAAAGAAGAATATATAAAAAAATTTAATTTTTTTTTTCCTTGCCTTGAACATATGGGCTCCAGTATGTGCATCAACGGCACTGAAAGGATCATCGAGCAAATATATATCGGAATCGCTGTAAAGTGCCCTCGCCATTTGTATCCTTTGTTTTTGTCCACCGCTCAAATTCAATCCCCGTTCGCCAACGACACATAAATCGCCATCAGCCCACATTTCAATATCATGGTTCAACGCGCATGCTTCAACCACATTTTCGTAAAAATCCTTATTCATCTCCTTGCCAAACAGGACATTATCTCGAATAGTGCCCGTCTGAATCCAAGCGCTTTGTGGGACAAAAGCTTTCGACCCGTATGTCTTAATACTCGGCCCGCAAATTCTAGGTATCTCACCAAGTATACTGCAAAGGAAGCTCGTTTTACCGGACCCCACGGACCCACATATAGCCACTTTCCACCCTTTCTTAATCTCGAGCTTCTCGGTTATCTTAATGGTCGGTTTTTTAGCGTCTCTGTTTTGCCACGCGTATTCTCCAGCTTCGATCTCGATGGCGACACCTGGCTTACTAGGAACATGATAGTGTATTAGTCTCTTTTGATCGTCCTCGACTACAAATTTTTGAACTCGATCGATCGATACTTTGGTTTGAGCAATCATTGAAATAAGCTCCGGCAAATTGTATATAGGTTCTTGAAGTATTCGGAAAGTGGCCAAAGCGGACAAAACCGTCCCCGATGTTAAAGGCGTTCGTAATATAACGCAAACGCCGAAAGTGACAACCGAAACTAATGTAGGCGAAGCCCAAAACAGGAAAGTCATAGCTGAGCTTGTGTATAGATATCTCTTAAGACAATTTCTTTCGATTTCTCGAAGTTTAAGCAGTTTTTTCAAAAAACTCGATTCCCATGAATTCAACTTAAGCACTCTCATGCTCTTTAACATCTCTGAAGTGGCTTTTATACGCGAATCTTTAGCTTCCATTATTCGATTATGGAGATTTTCTTGCGTATTAGCAAGTGGGGTGTTGCTTATCATAACGAAAATCGTGGTGAAAAAAGCAGCAACGGAGGGTGCAAAGCCTAAGTTCTTGTACAAAATGGCTAAGGCAAAAATGACCTGAACCAGGAGTAACCATATACCGTGAAAATACCAGCAAAAGTCACCTATACGCTCTACGTCTACGTTTACGTAGTTAATGATTTTACCGCTACTTGTGCCTCCGTATTTTATCGAAAGTGATTTTTTGTATATTAACACCATTAAAGCTGCTCGGACCCTAATGCCAATCCGATGGGCACCGAAATACCATTGCCGTTGAGATAGAGACTCGATTGTCTTTGCAGTGAAGAAGATTAATGAAAGAATCATACCGTGATGCCAATTTTTGTCGTCTTTCGTTGATAAGAAGTTCACAAAGCTCGTGATTAAGAGTGGACCGATGTAGGATGCAATTGTGTTCACTCCTGTAATAGCATATCATAATTATTCTACACATCAATTTTAACTGAATTTCTTGAAAAGGCATTAAACACGACAAACGAGTTCTTATGATAACTAACTACTAATGGTTTTGTAGTTCATATAAAGCTTATGATAATATCGGCAGGTGCTGTTCCATATCGGTCGCGGCATATCGGGATATTATCGGGCAATACGATACAAAATCATTATAAATGCTCCATAAATTTTGAAAAAATAGTAAAATTATAGGTAAATGTAAATAACACAATTTGCTTTCACCATTTGTTCTTAAGGTATGGCATCAATTTTGTCACAAAATCTTTTCGATAACATAACTACTAATGGTTTCATAATTCATATAAAGCTTAACTAGTATGAAAGACTAAACATTAAATACCTGCAAAAACTGCATTCACAGCCAGGGGTCTCCATATTGCACTGAGAATGGCATTTGGCATTGATGTAACTTGAGTTTTCTGCTTTCTAAGAGACTCTTCAAGCAAAGACGAAGCCTCATCACCCGTTTCTGATCGAGGAATCGGAGGTATATCTTCTGATACGAGTTTTTCACGATACCCCTTTTCAAAGACAGGATTAAGCCATCTAAACGTCAAACGGCTCCAAATTCCAGCACTAGAAAACGGGTCACTCTTATATCTCGTCGAATTATGATTTGCAAGTAAAGGTTTTGTACTATCACTCATTTTCTTGGAGGGGTTTTGGTTGTGTAGAAAATTGAGGCATAGCAATAAAGACAGTGGGAATGAAGCAAAATCGATTATATTGGCTTTAGGTAGAAAATTTGGGACTTTTATGGAATCGAATCGATGAAGGAGATAGAAAATGGATAAAAGTAAATCATAAGAAGTTGAAAAACCCCACCATAGAAGAAGAACTAATGGCCATTTTTTGGCTACTCTGTTTACTGAATAAACTGTAACAGTAAATGACATGAACCAAGAAATAGCTGAGAAAACAACCTCGATTAAGACGAACCCGTGATTCAAAAATTCATGAAGGCATAATCCCAGATAAGAAATGCTGATAATGAAATTCAATAAAACAGTAATCTTGGTGAAAAGGGCTGAGTTTTGACTGTAATTATCATCATCATCATGAGTATAATCTCTTCTTTTCTTCAAGACATCCCATAAAAGCCATACCAGAAACAGCACCCAAAAGGCCACATTTATCAGCTTCAGATTGAAATCCATAAGAAAAAACCTAGATTCACAATTGAATTTTTGGTTAATATGCTTGCACTGAAAACAGCCCAAAACTAAAAGATAACAACAAAGAAGAGAAATTCAACAACTAAAATTCAATTATGCAAGTGGGTTATTAAGTTATAAAAGACACAAGATACTAACAAAGCAGGACAAATGTACATACTGTGTTGCTCTATATATATATGTGTGTATGTATATATATATATCCAGAACTGGATCAAATGTGAAGAAAGCACGTGGGTCGTTGGTGAAATCGGAGATGGGAATCTAAGCTTTATTCATGGTGTACTACAGTTATGTCAAGGGAGTGTTATACATATATATATATATATATACATACACACACACAAGAATGTGAAAAAATTGAAAAAAATTAATAAGAAATAAGTCACATCGGCAGATTCTTAACAATTCTAGGAGCAATCACTATCCTTATCGATTTAATTTCTAAATAACCCACGGAAAAAATTAAAAAAATAAAATAATGGGACCAGAATCTGAAGAGTCTCTGTGGAATTAATAATAATTTTATTTATTGTGGACACTAGTGTCAGAGTGAGAATGTCTTCATGCATGTCTTCATTTTTAAATAGCCAATAGATAAGTATAAAGATTCAGATACCTGAAATTCATGTATCATGCCTGTGACAAAAATTCGCCATTTTTTCTAACAATATATAAGGTCGGCTGCAATTTCAACATATATTCATCGAATGTATTTGAGAAAAAGAAAATTGCAAAAATGGTCTAATAAGATAGATTATACTGTATTTTAAGTCTCCAAGTTTACAAATTTGCAAATGTAACCACTCATGATTCAATTTTGTTCGATTTTAGTCCCATCTGTAAAAAAAAACATAGAAGGAAACTGTTAATTCAACCATGTGTTTAGTAAGTGGTCAATATGGAATTATATATACAAATTTGTAAACTAAAATTGTAATTTTCCCCTCATGTAAATATGTATATATGGAAAAATAAATATTTTGCAGTAATTACAAAGTTGACAACCGTATATGTACATTTGCGATAATGAAATGAAGAAAAGGGTAAGTTTTAAATAAAAACATTAAACATTGAACAAATCTCAAAATGGTCCATATATTTATTATCGGGTCATTTTATGAGGGGACCGGTTGCCGTTATTAATGGACTCAGTTCATCGGTACCCAATAAATTTGGAATATTTTTGAAAAATAATTACTATTAAGTGATCGACTCTATTAAAATCGACCTTTATAGAATTTATTTTTATTGCATTTGAGTCCTTCTAGCATTTGAGTAGGTGTCCACATCTGTAGGACAAGTCAACAGAGAATCGCACTTTACAGAGGGAGATTTGGCGTAAAGCGTGTGTCCTGCACACGGTTAAAAGTGTAGAATTTACCATGTTGGATACTAAAAGCGTGGTTGGTAATTGAGGGCGTGTGGATGGTAAAAGGAGGCAAATGGTAAAATTGTGCTGTTCGCGTGGGGGAAACTGACACAAGAACAAATATATTTTTGGATGATATACATTTAATATATATGGATATATATGTATTTGTTATGTACCACATATCCACTACGTTAAAAGTAGCCCTAGCCATTAGCTGGAATTTCCTTAGTATTTCCTATTAATTATGTACTTGTTCTCAAAAAATTCTATATCCTATCAAGTAAAAATATTTAGTATTTATTTCTCGTAAACACAAATATATCCTGAAAGCTATGACTCGATCTGGCATATATCCTATAATCGAATATACTTGCTTGTTCACAAACTTAACATAAACTGAATTACATGCCAAAGTCTAGGCGAACATGTTGATTGCTCTGGGCTCGGGTTCACGAGCTAGAGTCGAGCCCAAGCTCGCCAGTTTGTGTCAGGCTTACGAACCTGAAATTATATGGGGACGATTTTCAGATTTTTCTATTTTTTATTAATTATTTAATTTATAATAAAAACAATATATTAAAAAATTAAAAAACTTTTTTCAGATTGGAGTGGACTCGAGTTTGAAAAACTTAAAAGTATCAAAAAGGAAAAATTAAAATAAATTAATGAGGCCAAGAAAAAAGTTGAAGGAAATCCTCAAATTGACTTGTTCAAAGGATTCACTTCTCCATACAAAACCACTTTTTTCATGTTCCTTTTTAGTACCTTTATCAGGTTCACATGTAACGTGTAGTGACTTGCATGTGAGGTGTATAATGTAATTAAATTAATTGATGTGGATGAAATGAAATGAATTTTAATTTATTTTGTCGTTCTAAAGATATTTTCTTGAGTTAAGTCAATTTCAATTAAGTTAATTTAAATAAAATTTAGCACATAATCCTAAAACAAATTGTTGTTAGTTCAAGAATCTATATCATGTTGAATCTAATGATTTAGTCTTTTTTTCACCAGTTTGACTTTTTTCACACATGTAATTATATTATTATTTTCATTGGTTAATCTTAAATTCAGTAGCTATATGTTGGAAGAAAATTTTATAACACATCAGATCCAATAAATTCAGTATATTATACACCATACATTTTCGAATTGAAATAATGAATGATTAATGAAAATCAAACAATATTGGGTTTAATTTCCCATATGATGGGATTGCATGTGGAATCTCATAAAATTTTGAATGATTACTTGGCCATAATAATGTTGTTGTACCAAATATGTGTCGTGTAAATGATTCTTTTCCAATTTGCGGGGTAATAATTTGGTAGATGTCTTCATCTTATCGAATCCTTTGTCTATGCACAAACATGATTATTACCCATTAAAGTACCAATTTATTGATAACAATTAATGGTCGTCTTAAATCTATATCAAATTAATTCAATCAATTAATTATGTGGGAGGTGTTTAAAGAATGTAATTAAGTAGGACAAAGAAGAAGTTAAGATTATAAAACAACAATAGTTATGACATATTATAGGATCCAAATGTACTAATTAATTTAAGTGGCGAAGCCAAAAGATGGCAAATACTATATTTATTTATGTTTTTGAGTTTAAATTTAAAAAATATTTTAGAAAATGTATAATAAAACAAAAATTTATATATGAATGGCGTGTGTTATTTTGGCTTTTAAAATTTTGTTGAAAGTGGTAAAATATGTTAAATGAATAGTGATAATTTGATGAATGATTATGGCAGTTATGCATATAATGATTATATTAATAAAAAATTAAAAAATATAAAGTATGAAAGAGAAAGAAAAATAATTGTTATAATAAATAATTTTCATAAGTGAATGTATATAATAATATATATAATTGATATGCAGTTATATATAGGAATGAAATATAAATTTGAATGAGATAGTTAGTATATTTAAGATTTTGTGATCTAAAATTTTGAATATTAAATTCAAAATCATATACAAACATGGCCTTATTATTTAAGCTTACAAAAATTTGTCCTCAAGTTTGTGTAACAATAAAATTTTATTTCATTTCTTGCTGAATTTTTTGGAAACATATTTAGTAATTAAATTAATATGGTGCCTAAACAGTCCACTAAAATATGAATAATTCTCACCTAATTCAAAGTTGAGAATCAAGTGGAAAGTAACATATAATATACTTTAATTAATCACTAGATAAGGTGGCTAAAAGTTTGTCCTTATTGTTCACTTTTATAGGAAAAAATTTATTTATTTGCAAATTGCAACACGTGAAGATGATAATAAGTTAAGACAACACGTGAAATTGTGACATTGCAACATTTTAAATGAAACATCTTTATTGAGCTTCAAGATAAGTTATCCTTTCTTTTAATCATTTTTTTTTTATTTCTTCAAATAGTTGGATGATAATTAAGTAATTTTATTCGATTGCTTTAAAGTGATTTGATCTAAGCTTTTTTATTTTATTTGAAACGTATCTTATTGATTGTAAAAGAGATTTAAATGGCAAATGATTAAGAAACATACGTCAAATGTTATTCAAATGTCGTTTAATATTAATACAACATAAGCTCAAATGTTTTATTTACTTCTTTAAAATTCGCTAACACATTGCATGCAATTAATATACTTAATATTATCTCTGTAAATTATATTTATTGTAAAAAAATATATATTTTATCATATCAAATGTTTATTAAAAAAAGTGATTATATTCCTCCATGTACTTTCGTGGCAATGCAAAACCTATCTTTATCTCTATTGACTCAAAAGTAATGAATGGATTGAATTCCAATTTTCCTAACTAGATAGTGAGACCAAGTGCAAGTGTCCTAGTTGGAAATGTTAAAAGCTTAAAAAAGTATGAATATTTATTTCAACCAAACACAACCACTTGGCTAAAGATTTGGATATATAGATTGCATTACATTCAAGTTCTTAGAATTTAAATACAATTAATTTCATATGAGTAATACTTATCATTACATAATATCTTTCGAGCTGTTGATATCGATAACATATAAAATTCGTAACATAATTTATTCAATATAACCCCAATTATAAAAATATTGATTTGTGAACCGTCTTAAATTATTTTGGTTTAACTCAATTCGATTTTATCATAGCAAGGACAAACAAGAAAAGTTGATATGGGTTTGGTACAATATGGGACCCGCTCGGTCCCACTTCCCCTATAATCCTAATATTCAAATATATCAATACAATTTTAATTTTTGCACTTTTCGAATAAAATTAAAATTAAAAATGAATTGAACTAATATTAAGGCGATAGACAACCCTTTATCTCTAACGTTAAGTTATCCATATTTAGGTAATATTGTTTATGTGCAATCAGCTTTCCAATATACAATGGTATCATTTTATATTAGAATCAGTTTTGATATCGAAACTCACGAACTTAAATACTCAATAATACTCTCGAATTAGGATGAATATGATACATAAAATGTCTTCTATGTCAGTTCATCGATTACATTCAATAGAAATACTTTTATATTGACACTGAAAAAGACCATTAAATTCTGATATAATGATAAAATTATAAATATCGAAACATTTTATTAGAAATAAATATTTGACAGTTATACATTTTGATAAGCAAGAGTTAAATTTTGATGAAAACTAAAATTGAATAAACTGAAAATAAATAGAAAATACTTTCGATTGCTCGAAAGTCCTACAAGAATAAATTCTTGCCCAACAAACCGAAGTTTGCGCCAAGCCTAAGCCGATTCTTTGATTCCAAATTGAATAATGAAAAATATAAACCCTAATACCTATAAATAATGAAAGACTCCTAATAAAATAAATAACTCAAATCCTAAACCTACTAGGAAACCTAAACCTAATTAAATCTTCCAAAATCAATTATCTAAAATCCGCTACGTAACAAATTTAAGCATAATGAAACTATGATCAATATTTGTATCGATACAATATTTGTTTTGTCCATAATTATCATATCATATTAGTTATAAATATCTATCCCTACAAGAAATAACAATATGATGGGAGTTAGGAAGACAACATGATGTATACAAAATATGCCTAACTAATTAATGGTTTGGGGATAATGTGTCCTCCTCCTAATTTTGGTGATGGCATATTAAGACACCTCTTGCTAGTATATATGTCTTTTTCTCTTGTTCTTTTCTGGAAAAAAAAAAATACTATGATTTATTTTCATTATCAAATCTCAACTAACTTTGAAATAGACTACACATGATAATGAATTTGGTATCATTCAATTTGAATCTTCCTATAGATTTGGAAAGGTAGAATGAAAGTGATAACAAAATGATGAAATTTGTATGAAATAATGTCGACATAATTTCTCAAATTGGTATACAAATGTGATTTTAATTGTTTAGAATTTTCAAATAGGAATATTATTCCAAGCATAGATTTGAGGACCATCCTAGCTCTCATTCTAGAACTTGGTCACGTTCTGGATTATTCTAAGAAATGATCTTTTACCACTTTATGGTCATGGAAAGTTACGAAAATCAATAAACATTTGAAATTGAGAAAAATTATTGTTGTATAAAGTGAATTATAATTTTATGTATTTATTTTTATTGTTCCTTATTTTAATATATAAATTACAATTTTGTTCATAAACTTAACCGTTGACTAACGGTCAACTTAACAGAAAGGGTTACTTGCCAAAATTTCATACCTCGAAGGGTTGTTTGCTAATGTTAAATATCTCGGGGGTTATATACAAAAAGCCCTGAGCTGAAACTTTATTGCTGAATTTTGGATTTTATGGAAAAAATTAGAAATGTGAAAGTAAAAGCAAAAGTTAAAGAATTTAGATTTTATTTTAGAATGTTGGAGATTAACAATGTTTTTAAATATAATTATTAGGAGATATATGTAGAAGGTTATAAATTTATTTCATGGTCTTTCTATTTTTCTTTCTATAAATTACATATAATTAGGTTCCTACTCTTATATTTGTTCAAGAATAACGTAGTATTAATATTTTAATTGATTGCATCTAATTTCAACGTATAACTAAATAGTTCTTATTTTTTATGCATGCACTACAATCGTGTTTTCTTTTCTCTTGGCAATTTAAATTTACAAAATTAAGAATTGTGTAAATGGAGAGTGGGCTATAGATGGGCTACATAGTGACATAGAGGCCCAAACAAAGACCAAAATAATGACTGGTCTATGGGCCCAAATAGTAACAAGAAGCCCGTAATGTGCAGCGATTAAATAAAGACCATAACATGTTGGAATTTAATTCCTCTTAATTTAGAAGAAAACCATAATATAAATGCACCATTTGCAAGTGTAATACCAAAAATTGGTATAAATATTCCATGCAATTTCTCATAAAGATGTAATTAGTTTTATTAATTTGAGATAAATTATAATATAAATTAATTGAAGATATTATTTATTATTAATTTAAGATAAAAATATATAAAAAGAGTACAAATATATTGAAATTGGTTTAGTTTAGCCAACCGTTGAAAGGGGCAAATATTTAAATACATCCGACCGTTATGCTCAAAGGAGCCGTTGCATTCCCATTTGGCCTCCTCTCCATCAAAACCCTAAATTTCATCTCTTCATAATTCACACATGAAATTTTTTTCGAATTCTACAATCACATCTCGCTAGAAAAATTCTTGCCTTCTTTACTGAATCAATCTTCATTCATTTACAACGAAAATCTTAAGTGTTCTTTACAGTATTTCAAAATTCAAATTTGTGATAAAAAGTTCTAATGGCTTCAAAAACCGCCACAAAAGACATAATCACTCTTAGAGGATCAGCCGCTATTGTTAGCGAATTCTTCGGTAAGAAAAAAATTGCTTATTTCCCGCTGATTATTCCTATTTCTCTTAATTAATGTTTTTTTTTTATGAACCGTGATTGATTACTGTATTTCAATATGTTTTTCAGGCTATGCTGCTAACAGGTAAGACTCTAGGGTTTACTTTTTTGCTAATGTTTTCAATTTCCTTTTAATTTATGTGATTTTTGGGATGAGAAATGGAATTTTGATTGGGGAAAAATAAAATTCAGTATATTGTACAATCGTGGAGTTTATCCCGAAGAAAGTTTTGCAAGAGTGAAGAAATATGGGCTTCCAATGTTGCTTAGTCAAGATGAAGGGGTCAAATCCTTTATTTCAAATTTAAATTCTCAGCTTTCGGGTAAATTTCAATTTCGTCGATTTTCACTCGTCTTTTGTTTCTGTTAAATTGAATGAGAAGTTTAACTTTGAGAAGTTTAACTTTATAATCTTATTAAATTTAACTCAATTAATGAACTCTGTGAAGAGTGGCTGGAAGCTGGAATGCTACAGAGGGTAGTGTTGGTGATTATGAGTAAAGCAAGTGGTGAGGTTTTGGAGAGGTGGAATTTCAGTATTGAGACAGACAATGAGGTTGTCGAAAAGGGGTAATATTATGATCTTCTTATACAATATATTGAATCTTTGAATAGTGAAATCTTTTTTGGTGTTCAAATGTTTTGTTTAAACTTAAAACTGAATTTGGTGTACAGGGTCTCAAGAGAGAAGAGTGATAAAGAAATCATGAGAGAAATTCAGGCAATAATGAGACAGATTGCATCAAGCATTACATACTTGCCATGCATTGACGAACCTTGTAAGAACCGGTGAAATTAATTAGAACTTAGCGATTTTGATGTGGGATTTTGTGGATTTATGTTTTTCTTGTTCAAGATATTTGATTCGGTTTGTGTGGTCACTTGTGTAGGTGTTTTCGATGTTTTAGCATACACTGATAAAGATTGTGCAGTCCCTTTTACTTGGATTGAGAGTGATCCTAAGCTGATTGAGAACCCACAAATGGTGAAATTGCATTCTTTTGATACCAAGGTATAAAAAAAAAACCCTTTTTCAGTCTAATTCTGTTTGGAAAAAGAAAGAACACTTGGTCTTTTTTTGAAGTAATCTGATGTGAAGTTGGGTTTTTTTGTCTTGTAATGCAGATTCACAAAGTCGACACCCTGGTATCATACAAGAACGATGATTCGGATGAGGAATAGTAAGGTGGTAGCTTTTGTTTCTACTGGCATAAGAATCGATTGTTTGATTCACATTTTGTAGTTAATACTGTGAATCATTGATTCACATTGTGGTTTTTTAACTGTGTTATGATTCATATTGTGTGTAAACTGTATGGTTCTCATTGTTGAGATTGCGAAAATTTGGAAAAAAATTCTTTGACGGGGTTTTGGGCACGAGTTTGAATCCATATTTCATATTTCACTTAAAACTAAGCTCTTGTATAGTTCTCAATTAGATTCTTTTTCCTACAATGTTACAAGTCCATTTTTCATGCTTATAGAAGAGAAGTAAGAAGGGATCTCTTTACTTTTGTGGTGTTTTTTAAGGATTAACTAACACTGTTTTTCTAAATGGATATATTAAATAACACTGTCTTATGATCAAAATAGGAAAAACATATTAGACTACACATAAATTTTTACTTCAATGTACACAATTCATACAAATCATTAGCCCAAAAAGAAATAAAAAGTTAAATACAAATGACTGAACTCAAGAATCAAGTCTACATCAAGCAACCACCAAGTACATCTTATTAAATTTACATAATTTCAACATAGCAAAATCCAAGCAAGTGAGATTTCAACATAATTTCATTATATATACATGTATCTATGAGTTTCACAACTAACAATTTTCGGTTTAAAAGAAGATGATATACGGTTTATCCTCAATTGACACCACGGTATATAGCCCCTGGGCAAAGCTCATCCATACTATCAATTTTCCGATATCCATTATACTCTCTCAGATAAGCCCACCCACGGCGTGAAAGAAACTCACGAAAATCATCTTCTGTGTAAAATGATTTATCCTCCGTGTGTACTGGCAAATGCTCCGAATCCTCATAACAACACACTTTTATTGCAAGGCCTGTGTAATCAAGAACGTAATTTTTTTTAAAAATAACTCAAACTAAGATTTATGCAACAATTTTGCGTATAAATCCATTTAAAATCGATCATTAATTTACCTTCATCAACATGAAGAGTGTAGTTTCCAAGAGGCATATCTCTGTCGAGTGATCGAACGACATTATCTTCATCTTCCAACCAAAATGCACGCTTTGTCCTTAATCGAAAAGCAGATTTGATGGCTTCTTTAATGGCATCTGCAGTGCCATCTATCCCTATTCTCTTAATGTAATCACCAAATTTCACGGTTATTACCCTTCCATCATACGTTGTACCTTGTTCACCTGCCAAATATGTAATACAATCCTCACATATAAGAAGTCAAAACTATCATCATAATTCACACCAAACTACTAGTTTAGTGTGAATTATAGAATGTTACAATAGAAAGTAGGGGTGGCAATTGGGTCCTGACATATATTTGGACCCAAACTAAACTAAGTTTTCAATAGGTTGGGTCCTAACATTTTAGCATTTTAGTTCCAACTGGGTTGGCTTTTCATAACATTTGGGTCCAATTACATCTTAAATTGGGCCCAATTTGGGTCTAAATTGAGTCCAACCTATTCTCTACTCTGAGTAAATAATCTACACCACTTTGATTCATAATGGGTCCTTATAAGGTCCACTTTGGGTCTAACTATAATGCATATTTTTTGACATTGGACCCAACCCACTTTAAGCACAACCCGAATGGACCCGACCCAAACCCAACCCAATTGCCACCTCTATGAGAAAGATTGCTTGTCATATCTAAACTGTGAATATATTTTATTTATTTTCATAGGAGAAGGGCAATTTAGAGTTAATAGGAGAGAATGTCGACTTTTCTTATTTTCACATGATGCAAATAGAATGTTGGATACCATTTAGAGGAGTGTCCCTCCAATTCCAAGGAGAAGCTCCACTTGCTCCAACAGCTTCAGCTGCAGTGATGGCAAGAGGATGCCCATCATGTTCCAAACGCCTTTCTAAATTCAGTGTTGATCTGCCATTAGCTGCATAACCAAGGATTTATCAAAATTAATCACATGATTAGGAGGTGATCTTATGTAAAGACCCATGAGTGGTACATACCTTCAACAGGTCCAAAAGTAAGACTAGCATCATCAATACCTGCATAAACCAAAAAGTGTTGAAAGGTTAATGCAATTTTTAGAATATGAATATACACATATACACACATAAAAACTGCAACTCAACATATATCAGTTCATGCATCCCTATAAGACCAACAGAATAATTGCTAACGAAGCACCCACAACGCAATTCAAAAAATCCAAACATGATAGTCATTACCCGGCTGTATTTAACATGAGAAACATCAAATCATCAAAGATACCCTAAAGAACTGCTTAAGGATATCATTACAAGGAACAGTGGAAGATTGTTAATATCACACGGAATAAATTCTAACTAGCAAAATCCATAAAGTTCCCATTAACTCCTCATACAACGGAACATTGCTGCATCATTAACAAAATTCAGAAACTTCACAAAAGAACACCCTTCAAAACCAAATAAGCTCAAATCACATAGCACAAAGATCAAACTGCATAAATAAATCAACTTTTGGAACACAAAGCAAAACCCAAAATCAAACAAAACCTATTTCTTTAAAACGGAAATAATAGAAACATCAAAACAAAACAAAAATCAACCTTTGTCAGCAAAGTGCATAAATGAATCAACTTTAGAACCCCCACCGCCACAACCATTAGCTTCAGAATTCTTACAATTAGGCCCATCATTTTTTCCCCTCTCCCTCAAAATCTCCTCAATATCCTTATAATAATTCATCTTAGCAGACCCATTCCCATTCCCATCCTGATTACTGTTCTTCTTAGCTTTTTTAAACTCTTTCAACAAATTCCTCCACTTATCAGTACACATAGTAGGTGATCTATCAAACCCTTTTTCCCTCATCTTCAAAGATATGTTCTCCCACAAATGCTTATTAGATTTCGAAGTGTTGAACATCAAATCTATATCTCTGCGCAAGGATATGAGGGCCCGGGTCTCTTCTTGAACCCATGTTTCTGCCCGCTTTTTTGGGGCAGAAGAAGATGATGGGTTGGATGAGTTATGGGTGGCGTCATCGCCGCCGTCCGTAAGGGGGAGCTGGATGATCATGTTGTTTGGGTGGGGGGTTTCGTGTTTTCTGCTGTCGTAGAGATCAATGGCTGTTTCTTGATGTTGTTCATGGTGTTGGGGATTTTCAGGGATGTACATTGATTGATTGCCTTTTTTCTTTTGTTGTTGTGAGGATTTTTTTTGGAGATTTTTGGGGATTGGGGTTTTTCAGTAGTGGTTCTTTCTTTGATTATTAGGTTATGAAGATACTAACTACTCCACTTTATTATTGCAAGGAAGATATTTTGAGAAATTGCTATAATTTTATAAAATCAAATTTTATATGTTATAAATTTATGAAAATGTTTTTTTAAGTTCATTTTACGTAATAATTTAAAATTTAATATTAACAATTTATGGGATAAGTTTTCATTATTTCCGATGTTTTTTTAACTCATCGTTTGTTTTTTTTAATTGATTTTTTTTGTTTACATAATCATGACTAATTTACATGTATTAAATAATTTAGTCTTGAGAAGTATAAAAAACCTTTTTCTAATTGTTAAACAATTTAAAAACAAAAATCAAAATTAATATTAATTACCAGAATATATAATGAATTTATTTTAAGGACTTTTTATTGATTTTCCCAAAATATTTTCCTTCCCCATCATTATAACCATACAGAGGGGAGAGGTGGAGGCTAGCTAAAGCTTAGCCCAACAAACAACAGCTAACCCAGGTCATAATTTTGCTTCTCTTGCTCTCTCCCTAACCCCAAAGCCCCTCTAAAACCCTCCGAAATCTTTATCCACTTTGTGTCCCTTCAATCTTCTGGGGACATTAATTCATCTCTAAGGTGCATTTAATCAAACACCTTGTGTTCATTATTATTTTGGCTTTAAAAATCTTATCTTTATTGTTAATTATATTCAAATATCCTTTTTGTGTGTTTTATGTTGTTTAAGTGCTTTGTGGTGTGCATCTAACTTTGAGCATTTTTACTCTTAAATGATGGGAATTACTCTATTCATATCATCTTGTTTAAAGATTGCGTCTTTCTGGAGAAGTATTATTTGCTGTCAAAGTTTCTGATATGAACTGCTGTGTTTGATAGTCTTTACACTATTGTTTCTCTATTGTTTGAGGTTTTGGTAAATAATTTACCAGAGAAGATATGACTCGAAGTTCACATTCATTTATCATAATGGAACTTTATCACTCAAATAGTTTTTGCTAGTTTGTTGTATGTTTCTTTCTTTTGTTTTCTGGGGAATACATATTGTTCCGAGGCAACGACTAACACTTTCTTTTATTATCATTTCCTCCAAATTCCATTATAAAATACAACCAATTTTATTCCTAAGACATTAAGTGAATGGGGTCTTGAAAAGGTGTAAAATATTTATACTAAGATCAGAATCAGTGGTGACTATGTTGTGGACTGGACAGTTTTACTGAGATGAATGACTTTTTCTCTGATGCACACAAGTTTTAATACCAATTGGTAAAGTTCATAGTTATTGCCTCCATTTACTGTAGTATTTGATTTCAGCCTATTTGTTCTGTGAAGACGGTATTATTCATTAAGTATTGTATCTCTCTTGTTTACTTACATCAGTGTGTAATTAACTATTAAGCTGGTATTACAATTTGCCTAACTGCTGACTTAGCTACAACTTTTCCAGGAGATTCCAATAAATCTGCAGCAGGCAGAAGATACCTGAACTATGACCAACGCCTGTGTTGCTAGATTCAGTGGCATTCACAAATCCGCATTACCACTCCCTCGAAGAAAGAAATTCGGAGTATCATTCATAAGAATCTTTTCAACCTGTGCTTCACCTTCTCTAAGTTCATCCACACCCTTCATTTATCCCTCCCCTTCTTTCACATTAAACGCCCACCTCACATCCTCAGACGCCCCCCAACGCTCAGACGAATGGTTTGCTCTTCGTAAGGACAAGTTAACAACAAGCACTTTCAGCACTGCATTAGGCCTGTGGAAAGGCAACCGTCGTTACGAGCTGTGGTACGAAAAAGTATTCGCTTCAGATATACGATTATCAGAGGGTTCGAAAAAGGCCGCCATGGAATGGGGCGTTCTTAATGAATCTGTAGCTATCGAGCGGTATAAAACCATAACGGGCCGTGATGTGAGTTCATTGGGGTTCGCTACTCACTCTGAGGAGCGTTTTGATTGGATAGGAGCTTCGCCAGACGGGCTACTAGGATGTGTCCCGGGAGGCGGGATTCTCGAAGTAAAATGCCCGTTTAATAAAGGAAAGCCAGAGACAATGTTGCCTTGGTCAACCGTTCCGTTTTATTACATGCCTCAAGTGCAAGGTCAAATGGAGATAATGGGTCGAGATTGGGTTGACTTGTATTGTTGGACTCCAAATGGAAGTACGATATTTCGTGTTGTTAGAGATAGGAGTTATTGGGAAATAATGCACGGGGTTTTGCGCGAATTTTGGTGGGAAAATGTTGTTCCAGCTAGAGAGGCACTTTTGTTGGGAGATGAGGATGAAGCTAAATCGTTTAAGCCTACATCAACTCACAAACTAACGGGATTGGTAATAGCTAAAAGCTTTAAATTGGCTGGGGAATCTAAGTTGCTGTGCAAAGAGATAGCTGGTCACGTGAAGTTTTTCCGTTAATAGGTAACAGCAAAAAAAATTTAATCTTTTTTCGAATTGATGATAAATTAGTTCGAGCTCATCACCTTGTTTCTCTGTCGAATTTATAAGCCCTAAGTTGCTACTGTTAAATGTCAAATCATTTTTATTTATAACTAACGTTTCTTCTTTGCGTTTATCAGTATTTTTGTTGACTATTCTGTAATTCGTGTTGGTAATTGTTCTTCTTGAAGCTAGAACGGTTTCTCTTTTACTTGGAGAAAGTATGATCTCCTGATAATGTTGGTGATATATCTGAAAGATTATCGACTGTATCATAATATAGGAAACGACATGTGTAGATTCATTAATTTGTTGATCATGTTTGAACTTCATAGTTAGGAGGCCTTATGTAGGGGTGAAAAATGTAAATTTTCGATCAGCGGGATGTTATAGGCAATTAGGCCAAACTTGTGGGGCACTGCTGTAAATAATCCTAAATCAATATCTTGAGTAAATTCAGGTCCAAAAACTGGACTAATAAGGACCTTATACTTCAAACTTAAAACTCTAGGATGAGAGACAATTACTCACTTTCCTAAAATAGATCTACATCCATTTATTCACATTATCCAATAGATACATTCAGGAATTTCTTTGAGCAATGTGAAGAGGTTGAGAAAGATAAACGAGATAAACAAACGCGCAAAAAAAAAAAAAAGGAACATAGAGATATAGGAAATGGACATATACGAAACGAAGGGGCTTTCGTGGGCAGACCAGTGGGACCCGGAGCCTATACCGTCTGAGGCAGATTATGAGAAGAAGGGGAAAGATGGTTCTGGCAAGAACAAGTCAGGCAAGAAAATACTGAAATGGTTCAAAAACCTTGGCAAGAAATCGAAGAATAATTCATAAATGGTTTTAAGGTTCATCAGATGGTGTCTTATGTTGTCCTGGATTTCGTGTTTCTTTTCTTCGTTAAGCGTTTGTTTGTCGATTCGTTATGTTTGTGTTCAGCATTAATCTTTATGGCCACTTTACATTTGCAAACAGAGCAATGTGGTGAATTGTGGGTATATTGATGTTTGTATAAATTTAGCAGAATGCATGTTGCTATATGGTGGAAGACATTGAATTGTAAATTTTTTGTTTAAAAATAATATATATTATATATATGAAAATTGCATTTTAATCTTATATTTTCTATTTTGTGGATGAACAAAGAAGGGAGCTACTGGGCAATTTGTTTTATAAGAGTTGAGCTCCAATAATGGAATTTTTTTTCTTCTGATTTTCATTATTTCATTTGCTCATTGGGATAGCATGTTTAAATTTAAATGAGTTGCATTTTGTAACTTCG
Source organism: Verbascum thapsus (assembly GCA_963669365.1). Taxonomy (NCBI): domain Eukaryota; kingdom Viridiplantae; phylum Streptophyta; class Magnoliopsida; order Lamiales; family Scrophulariaceae; genus Verbascum; species Verbascum thapsus. The sequence goes on from OY770108.1 coordinate 22,328,556, forward strand.
ATTATCATATGTGATCTAATTACACACAAGATTTTGTAAAATGACTTTTTCAAGAACATTACACCAATACCCCCTCGGAATCGGAAAATTCTAAGTTGGTCCGGGACTGTTGGTCCCGGGCCACTTAGAACCACACATTTAGGATGTTTGGGGGGTGGTTTTTCATTGTTGGGGTGGGAAAAACCACCCTCCACCCCCCAAATGTGTGGTTCTAAGTGGCCGGGACCAACAGTCCCGGACCAACTTAGAACGACCCCTCGGAATCCTAGTAGTAGCAACATGGAGATTCGTACGAGGTTGTCAAATCTTCCTAGACGCGAACCTTTGGTGAGAACGTTCAATCTACTTAGGTATGTATAGAGGTATAATGACATCTCCAATAGCAACTTTCTTATTTACAGAAATTAATATTGTGTCTTAATATAAGTTTGCGACTATTAAGAACAAGATAAATTGCACATGTTATAAAGTATATAGTAATTTGTTCGGGAAAATCTTAATATTAGTTCATTAAGATATCGTGATTTTAGTATAAATCTTATATTTACAGGATTTGAAAAAACGTTATAATATTTCACACTAATTGCATTATTAATCCGTTTTTATAATAATGTTAGTCTCGTACTTTACTTTTGTTATTATAAATTGCATTTTGCACCTTCAACTAAACGAGATGTGTTAAACAACTCCTTAAACAAATATTTTTTGCCACTTGCCCCCATGAAAAATAATTTAAAAATTGAAAAAGGAGAACATATAGGTTTAGCCGCACGTTCATAACAAGGACCAATTATTCTTTTCCTCAACTATTTTTCATTTTCTTTTAATTTTGTGGGGGGTAAGTGACAATAATAGTTTGTTTAAGAGGGTGTGTTGATAAATTTTATATAGTTAAAGGGTAAAAATGCAATTTGTTCAAATAACAAAATTAAAAGTATGGGACTTACATTGACTAAAAATGAGTTACCGTAATATTATAGTGAGACTAAATTTGCAATTTCCTTGTAATAGTTCATGTATGTACTGCAAGTTCTAAATAAAGAATTTAATTTCTATAGGAAGAAAGGATAATCATTGCCATTGGCCAGCTAAGGAAATACAAATAATGGAGTACAACTAATTACTGCAAACAACCAAGTCCAGCTTGTACCTCATGGTATGAATATATATATAATATATATATACACATATATCACCGTCCCCATTGTCATTTCTTCGTCTTCAGAAGTTCTTGAACCACTCTCTTATATGTAAAACTCAAGCCCCATTTGATTCATCTTTTCACACTCACATACATTTCTATGCATCCTTCCGATTATGCAAACATTTCTGGGTGTGAATCAATAAAATGCCGAACCTAACAGTAAGACTGTACAGCGTGCTCTTCAAGTTCTTACTCAAACGCAAGTTACAAACCCTAAACGAATCCATAAACCCTAACCCCTATGGCGTCGTCTCACGGCAGGACGAGACCATCGCCGCCGCCAATCCGAGCTTCTCCGGCGACGGCGTCGCCACCAAGGACATCCACATTGATTCCCTGACCTCCCTCTCGGTGCGGATTTTCCTCCCCGAGTCTGCAATCGTTTCCCCCAAATCAATCCCGAAACTTAGGGTTAGGTCGGCGACGAAAAGCTTAACTAAAGTCTCGGATAGTGGCGTTGTTTACGGCGGGTATTCTCCAGAGACGAACGGTCGGAATTGTCGGAAATTACCCGTGATTCTGCAGTTTCACGGTGGTGGGTGGGTGGGTGGCGGAAATGATACGACGGCGAATGATGCGTTTTGTAGGAGGGTGGCGAAGTTGTGTGACGCGGTGGTGGTGGCGGTGGGGTATAGGTTGGCGCCGGAAAGTAGGTATCCGGCTGCATTTGATGATGGGGTGAAGGTTTTGAATTGGTTGGGGAAGCAGGCTAATTTGGCGGAATGTAATCGGTCATTAGGCAGAGGGAGGGTGGCGAGTGAAGGTGGTGGTATGGTGGGAGGAGATGGGCGGAGGAGGCAGATTGTTGATGGGTTCGGAGCATCCGTGGCTGAGCCGTGGTTGGCTGCTCATGGTGATCCATCGAGGTATATGCTTTGATCTTAAGTTAATTTGTCTATATGAGATGTTGTGAAATAGAGAATGAAGTTTTGTTGTCATAAATGGTTAATTGGATTGCTATTGTCAAAATTGGTGTGAAGTTATGTTTCTTTTCTGAATTTGGTAGTTGTTGATCTTGGCAATATTCTGAGTTTCTAGTAAGTATTGCAACTTTATTTGTTAAAGATTGTTTTGATTTAATTGCTTATGATTGTTTTCGAGTATATGGATAAGTGCGAGTTAACTAGACGGTCAATGAGGAATGCTATATGGTTTGTGGATTTGAACATACCTATATATGTCATTTTTGTTGCATAAACTTTGTATTCTCTGTTTTCTATGCTTTTCGCTTTTTTCCTATTTCGATAATGGCATCTGGGCAAAATTTTGATTACACCCGCAACGTGAATTGAGAGTACTATTGTAAAACTTGTGCAGCTCTTGAGTTTGGTCTTGGCTTCACTAATATTCAATTCCAGTCACCTTTGTTTTTTTTACTTGATCCTTGTCAGCTATAGCGATTGCCATAACTATTGCCATTTCTAATTGAGAAGTTTCCCTGCTTGAATTTTTGTATCTTTTTGAGTAAATACATTCACACCCCAGACACCCTGCGTGAGAGTCAGGAATCAACCCGAATGTTTGAGGAATGTCTATAACTCACAGATTATAATTTCATGCCCTATCAGTAAGAAAATGGAATACACGCACCCCCTGTTTTCTGAGCTGTCAGGACTGGGTAAGGGTTTTTTGGTAATCTTAAATCATGCTTGTGGTAAGTAGCCAAAAAGTAAGGGGTGTTCTTGTAATTATCCCTAGGGTGTTCAAATGAGTCGAGCTGGCTCCACAAAAACGCCACTCGAGCCAAGCCGGCTCGAGCTCGAACCAGGGCCAGCTACTCCCACTGCGAGCTGGAGCTCAAATAAAAAAGGTTGAGCTCAAGCCTAGAAAAACTGGCAGGCTCAACTCGAGCTCGACTTGTCAACACCCCTAGACAACCATATCTTTTTTCCTCTTTGTTTGTACTTAAGCGGTAAAACGAGGCTGATTTGTTTCAACTTTTGACAGATGTGTACTCCTTGGAGTAAGCTGCGGTGCAAATATCGCCAACCATGTTGCACAACATTCAGTCAAATCAGGCAAACTTCTAGACCCTGTAAAAGTGGTAGCTCAAGTCCTCATGTACCCTTTCTTCATTGGAACCACTCCCACACGCTCCGAGATCGAACTATCTAATTCCTATCTATACGACAAATCTCTATCATTGCTCGCATGGAAACTCTTCTTACCAGAAAAAGACTTCAATTTGGACCATCCAGCAGGAAACCCTCTGAGCCATGTAAGAGATGTACCATTAAAGATGATGCCACCAACACTCACAATTGTAGCCGAACATGATTGGATGAGGGACCGTGCTGTTTCATATTCGGAGGAGCTTCGAAAGGTAAATGTTGATGCACCCCTTCTTGATTATAAGGATGCTATACATGAATTTGCAACACTTGATGTGTTCATCAAGACACCTCAAGCTGAAGCTTGCTCTGAGGATATTGCTATATGGGTAAAGAAATATATATCACTGAGAGGTAATGAGTTCTCTTACTAAATGAATTGGAATTTGAGTCCCTGTGATTATTTTCTGTAAAATAGATAGTACGAGTGTATTGTATATTCAGGTGTTATCGTTTGTATAATTTGTTCTATTCTTTTGGTATTGGCTGTGCTTTTGTACAGGCTTAAGTGAATATATATATGTACTTAAATCTGATGGATTTTATTGCCATTGTTCCAAATGTGCTATATTTACTATGTTACTTTGACAAGTGTAAGATTACGGGATATGTTGAGGCTGTAATGGTACTGGTATTTTCTTGTCTAATGTTTGGTTTAGTGGCAGCATCTCCAACCCAAAATCCATTTTGCACCAATTTGGTGCAAAAATTGCATCAATTTGGCGCAGCTACAGTTAATTCACTCCAATGCAAAACATTATTCACTGCACCAAAAATGAATCTTACAGAATATTTCATTATTTCCATCTTTTCTATAATATTACAATTTATCACAAATAGAGCCCAAAACTTTTACGTATTGTACATTTTCACCCAAAAAGTTTACTTTGTTAATAAAAATAACAAAAATAATAATAAGATTATTATTAAATAATTAAAAATTATATTAATTGCATTTCTATATTTCAAATATTAATTAACAATTATATAAGTTATTTAATTAGTGAATAAATTAGTAAAGTTGAACTTTATTATTTGATTAAAAAAAGACATTTATATGTTTTAGAATATATTTTATTTAAAATTAATTTATAAAATTTGTATTTTATTCTAGTTGAATTAAATATAACTTATATGATTTATTTATAATAAATTATATGTTTATGGGAAATTGAAAGCAATTAAAACTAATTAATAATACATATACATTTTATATAAGTTAGAGTATAAATATTTATTTATAATTTAATAATAAGCTTAAATTAAAGCATAATTGGATAAAATATAATAATTAGGAAATAATTATAACTAATTAAACTATTTGGGGCTAAACTAAAAACAATTCAAACTTTATAAATTTAAAACGGACTAAAATAAAAATCAAGCTAAAACTCAGGGACTAAACTGCAAACACTAAAAAATCATAAAAATAAATAAATAGAATTGGAGCTGCGCCAATTCTGGCACTGGGTTGGACGCCAAAACCTTCTCCACCCACGCCAATATGGCGTGGGTTGGAGATTGTACTGATGAATCCCAATGCCATGCCGACGTGGCTGAAATCCATCTCCAGTTATAATCTAAATTTTTTCTTTGAAAATTTCTAATTCTCAATGACCCAAAAATCCTGACCAAAATGACTCGCACCACGTGTGCAATTTAGGATCCATATAATTTTAGTACAGGATCCATTTCCAAACCTTCCAATTTTCTCAGCCAAAAGAAAAAGGAAACCCAAAAATATACAAAATATAAATTATTGAGATTTTGAGGATAAGCTTTAGCCAAAGGACCCATACACACTACCAACCTTGCAAATAGCTGCGAGACGATCAAAAATCTGCTGAAGTTGGTTTTTTGAATAGTAATAATGGAGGTGGGCATGTCTTTGAATCAACTGGTGCGATTGCCCTTATCAACAAATGGAAGAACAATCGAAGATTCAGGTTTAATCAGGCACTCACTGTTCTCCACACGAAGAACTGCGAAAGCCCAGAAGCCATATGAACTGAAGCAAAATAAATCGCTGTTAGTTGAAGCTAAAGGGAAGAAAGGAATGGCGGCTAGACAGTTCCAGCGCTCAGCCCCTCCGATGCCTAAGCTTGAAGATGATGGCAATCCCAAATTCGTCATCTTCATTCGCATGGCTAATGTAATTTGTTTCTTACTCTTTCTTTTTGATTTCTGTGCGCAAGTGTTTTGTCATTTATAATTGTAATTATGGGATTTATGAACTGTGTGTAGTTGAAATTTAGTGATAATTTTAGGGGAGGTGATAAGAATTTGAACTTTGAGGAAAACTGTATGGGTAATTTTGGTGTCTATAATTATGTGATTATTTCTGCATATTGTGGTTGTGTAGATGCTCTTTTACTCTTTCAAATCTGTGGAAATTTATGAGAATTCGATTTATTATGTGAATTAACTGCTGTGAGTGTGTAGTTTCGTATATTCGATATTGAATGACTGGTGAATATGATCTTATCGATCTAGGTTTGCTTTAATCCTTCTGTTTATGAAGCTTTTGGTTTTGGATTAATGAAAGTTTGTTCTTTCTTGTAGGTTTACCTTTGGTACCCACTTAATATTGTGACAGGCGGAACAACCGCGAAAATAATGGTGGCTGCAAAGGACAATTTTCTTGGGAAGTATATTTACAAAGATACTCTTGCTAGGAATCTTGCTGCAGTCATTTATAGGGTGAGTTTTTTGATGTTAAAGTTATATTGTATTCATATGTTGATATGATATGCTCTCTCGTTTGTTTGTATATTGTATATACTAGCTTATTGCCATGACAATGGTACATTATGGTGATTTCTTGTGCAATTTCTCTATAATGAGATTCGAATCATCTCATCTCATGCTGTAATGGTTACTATTGGAGCATAGTATAAAATTTATATGGCTCAGAATCAGTAAATTTATGTATAATCATGTTAGACATTCGAGTGGTCGTGTAATTTAAAAGTAATTCATCCTATAAGTTGTGATTATGTTTATTTCTTTCTAATATTGAATTTAAAACGATGATGTGTTCTTCTTTTGTTCTTCATGTGAAACAGGATGAGAAGGAAATACAGAAGATGGCTCAGAAACAGTTTCGTGTGTTGCGATCTGCCACAGAGTTTAAATATGGCTATAAACTTGTTGTAATGTTCTATACTTTTCTTACACCCATTTATGCAAAAAACATTGATCATTCAGACAAGAGTATCTTTATCGTATAGTAATATTCTATGCCCTGGAATTGCAGGAGAACAACAACATAAGGGCTGCACTAGCTGCAAATGATGTAATTGAGGTAATAGTAAATTCTAGACCCGGGCTCTAAAGGGTTACATTTAGATATCATTTCTTGATAATCCTTACGATAAAAAACAAACCCCCTTAATTTGTGATTGGATTGAGAATTGAAATCCCGAAAACTCTTATGGTGTGTTTGGACTTTGGATTGAAGGATTTGAAGACTGTGGATTTCAAATTCATCGACAAATCCATTTAGGGTGTGTTTGGATTGAAGGATTTGAAATTTATGGATTTCAAATTCGTCAACAAATCCATGAAGTTGGTTTGGATGGATCCAAGTTGTAATGTTTTTCAAATCACTCGACATTCACTTTGAACTATTTCTCCATAACCACGATGGATTTTAAATGACTCATTTTAGGTGTCATTTCAAATCCTTCCTCCAAATCCCATCCCCAGATCCAAATTACTCAATCCAAACACACCCTTATTTATTTGGATGAATTCATGTTATGATGGATTTCAAATCCCTCGGGATTCATTTTGAACTATTTTCTGCACAACTATGATGACTCCATTTCAGAGTCATTTGAAATTCTTCTTCCAAATCCCTTCCTCAAATCCAAATCACTCAATCCAAACACACCCTTAAGAAATTACTCGTTTTTTTTTAAAATTATTTCACTTGTAACATGTTTATGAGAATTTTCGTGCAATTTCTTTTCAGCTACCGGATCAGGATGAGCTGAAAACAGTTGTTGATAAAGTGAAGGACTTTTTCGGGGAAGCTAAGGAATCGTTTGGGAAGATATCGTTCTTGAACTCAGAATCTGAATCTTCTGAGGAAATTGCAAAAGAAGATTCTAAAGAAAAATCCAAGTAAGTCACTCGAGATGAGTTACATTGATCATTAGCCATTACATAAATTTGTTCGTCTTTTCGCCTTCTTTGTTCTCATTAAATGTGAATCGTTTTAGGGTGAAAAGCTAAAGATAAAGCTAACCCGACAAAGAACGAAGCTAAACAAGACGGATAAAGATTTTCGCATAATCGTTTGTTTCCTGCCAAACAGTCAGCATTCAGTTTTGTACATGTAGATGTTTGACGACGATATTTGTTCATAATTATGTTTAAACCTTTGAAATCATGTGATTTTTCTGTCTTTTTTTTTTTTTTTTTTTTTAATGTTAAATGGCCACATTAAGCTGATATTTTTCGATTTTTCTTTCATCTTATAGTTTATTGGTTTATTAAGATACAAATATGAATCATAAAATTGAATTCTGTTTAGGTGAAATCTTAACGTTCTTCGATGATTTATACGAGTTAATACCATAATATCGAAATTACAGTTGCTTGATTGAGGTTTTAAGGCTATGATTGCTGGTGTTTTCATTTCATTTTCATCTGGAAATAAGAATACACATTTCACATTGTTTTTAACTAGAAATATTTTCATTCTGATTTTCAATAATTTCACACATCACAATTACCAATTTAAGGTTTTTTCTTATTATATCTCAATTATCCCGAAAGAAAAAATTGAACTCGAAGTGCACAAATATCATTAAAATCGACTAAAAATATTAAAATTAGACATTAAAAATGGTAAGACAATTATGTGTCGTCGTGCCATAGTTAATTATGTTAATACAAAAACTGTTGTTATCAAAATACTATGATTAATTGTCAACATTAAAATAGTGTATTAAATCATCGTGGAGCTACACATAATAATATGCTATTTTAAAGTAGTGCATAATATAATATATGTAAGTCTAATAATAAGTTATTTAATAATCAAAAGAATCAATCAAATAAAGATTTGATACACAGAACATTCACATAAAGAGGGCCAGAACCAGGCATCCCCAATCATATAACCAAACTTTCAAATAATTAAAAAAAGAGAACAAAAATTGTAATGAATAAGAAGTTGTCTCCCATGAATGGAGCTGTCTTGTTGTAAAATTTTTGTCCTTAATACTTTTTTGCATAAATTTAATTGGAGAAGGCTTTGTGGCCATAATATAAAAACATGTCAACAACAAGTATTCACGTTTGTTTTTCTATTTTTTTTTTTTAATTTGCATTGTTGTGATGTAACATTTTTGACAATTCTTAACCATAATTGTAATACGAATAAATCGCAATTTGCATTTTTAGTACACTAATGTGACTGGTGTGTTATTAATATGGTGATGTCGATTTGGGTAAATTAATGTGGAGCAAGTCTTGCAATTTGGGTACAAAACTCGTCGGAAAATTAAAATTTGGCTGAAAAAAAAGTCATGCGCGCGATTTTGACTAAAATTGTGAATTATTTACTAATTTATATATAATTTATAAAAAATAACGCACGTAACTGTATGTTATTATAATTAACTCCAAATATATTGATTACTGGGCAACTAATTCAAGTAGGTTTGAACCTATGATACAGTAAATAGACAAACCTAATAGGAGATCGTATAAAAATAGCGATATATAGTAGAATATTTTTCTAGACTTTAGTTATAAATAACATTATACGTATAGATAATTTTAACGTCTTTTGTAATCAATACCTCAAAAACCAATATAATAATAATATTTCTATTGTCATCCCAGACATATATTATTGCCCAAACCATATCCATCTTGTTGTACACCATTATAATCACCCTTAGTTCTATGCCGAGTTGTATCTTTGGGACACGTTGATATGATTAACTAAAAAAAAAAACTCATTTATTCCAATAGTTATATATAAAGCATGAATCTTTATTAAATTTCAAACTCAATTATGAATTTCACTAATATAAACAAAACACCCATTTGATCTGTGCATTAGCTGGAAGAATCTTGTTGTTTCAATATAAAAAAGCAACCTTTTTTTTTCTGGCTGCTTATGAACTAAAAGCACTTTTTGTGACTTAATAGAAACTTAACTAAATTCGCATGCAAAAAATAAACTTCTCTTTCTCTTCTCTTAGTGCATTGTTTGGCTAAAACACTTGGATTTTACATTCTATTGTGATCATGGGACGACAACCTTGTTGCGATAAAATCGGGCTCAAACGCGGCCCATGGACGATCGAAGAAGATTCTAAGCTCATGAACTTCATCCTCAACAATGGAATACAATGCTGGCGCCTTGTTCCAAAACTTGCAGGTATACATATATATACATATATATATATACTATGTTTTTTTTCGATATTTTCTTACAATATGTATATAATATAACGAATTCATGAAGATTTAAGGCATAATGGGTTTTTTTCGTGATGATTTAGGTTTGATGAGATGTGGAAAGAGTTGTAGATTGAGATGGATAAATTACTTAAGGCCAGACCTAAAGAGAGGTGCATTTAGTGAAGCAGAAGAAGATATGATCATCGAGCTTCATTCTCGACTAGGTAACAGGTAACGAACATCATATCTTAATCATCCATTTCTTCGTTTTTTTCGATTCTGGAATTTGTGAAAATTTTAAGTCGGGGGGAATTTGTATTTCATTAGTTTACTCTCAATCATTTTGCTTTTACAAAACTAAAACATGAGTTTTTGTATGTTTTAGGACACAAATACTAGATAGACGTAAAAAAAAAATTTACATCGCAAGTTGATAATCAATATTTCTCGAACCCCTTTTAACTTGGGCTCATGGGTCTTTGACGCTGTTATTGAATAATATAAAACCTCGTTAATTATATTATTGATAATGAGAGACATATATAACGTTACAAAATTGAACAATTAATGTAAACCTAAATAAATTAGAAAAATATAAATATAAGGAGACATAATATATAAGTAAATAATTCTACCCAAAACTAACAAACATATTCTAACAGCTATAAATGTGTCTGACATCATCGAGTGTAACACAAATTTAAGCACTTAAAAAAAATGTTAAAAATATTCAATATTACATTTGAACTAGCTGACTTCGTTTTTTAACAATATCATTTCATTCTACTCTTGTCATAGTAGTAGTGTTCACTACGACAAAAAATAGTAAATCTTTTTATTGTCGATAATTGTCCTGTACTCGAGTGAGTGAAGTCGAACTTGATTAAATTTGTTTAGTTTAACTCTTATCAACACATATAAATGTATTTTTTTGTTAAACTAAATTTCGTATTTTTAACAGGTGGTCTAAGATAGCATCACATTTTCCGGGCAGAACAGACAACGAAATAAAGAACCATTGGAACACAAGAATCAAGAAGAAAATGAAATTCCTCGGACTAGACCCCTTGACGCACAAGCCAATTCAGCCTAATTCTGGCCCAGAAAGTGAAGAAATTAAGCATGAGAAACTTGATTTTCCAGAAAATGTTTCACCAGATAACCAAATGCTACAAAACCCAGAAAATTCATTAATTTCTGGCTCAAAACAGGATCAAAATGATCAATCTTGTATGGAAATGGGGTCTTCAATAATGTTTCAAAACATACATCCTTTGGGAATTGGAAATATTTCAATGGATCCATTCCAGAATTGGATGGATAATCCCTTCTTTTGGGATGGTTTCAGCAATTTTAATGAAAATTTTCCTTGAAAAATGAAAGGAAAATAATCATTTTGGTGTAAAGTGTAACAATGTTATCCAAATGTTATAACTAACTTAATTTGGATGATTTATGTTTTGATCAAGCTTTTTGAGTTCACATGCCTCCCAATTTGATTGAAAGTTTTTAAGACGTTTTTACGAGAGTATCAAAATAATCACAATCATTCATATGAGATCTTATTTAAGATTATGTATATATATATATATATTTATTTATTTATATCTAAAAGTGAATTTAGAATGAACTGACAAACACTCGTTATATCTTCTGGTCTACATAAATAGGTACCATCTTATCTTATTATGCTTAATTGGATGGAGCTTGTAAATTAGTAGGGGTAATGTTTGGAATGAGGGCCATGAATGCAAGGTTTTGTTGTGTGAATTTTTTTTTTTTAAAGTTGGAATTATGGCTTGGCTTGTGTTGTATAAAATTTAATATTTTATTGTGTTATCGTGTATATTTATGGACTTTTGAATGCTTAATTGATCCTTGTTGTTCGATTCATATTGTTTATTTCCAGTATTCGTGTAAGTTTAAATTGTGCATAGTGAAAGTATTTTAAAAATATACAAAAAAACTTAAATTAGTATATTAATGAATATTTATTGCATAATTATAGTACAGTTGGCTCAATCGGATTGACCAACTATTTAAGACCCATGAACTGAACAATTTTCCAGTTTAATGTCCCTCCAAAATTTCGAAATATCGAATGAATGTATAAAAATACAAATAATACGAGTGGAATAGTATTTTAACCCTCGTTTCGCCCATAAACACGTTTTAATAACGGTAGATAGTAACGTGGATAGATGGGTCGGTTTATATTCGAATTTATCTCATAAACACTTTTAACCCTATATCGGATTTAAGTTAGAATTTTGTTCATATTCACTACATGGGCATATTGAGCCTCAAGCCATCCTATTCTATCCCTAAAAGGAAATAAATCTAAATTCTTTTTCCCCAAATGTAAAATAATCTTTGGCTAAAATATTATGGTCCCATTGGGAACTAGCCGTTGCACTTGTCTCTATTGTTAAAACAGATTGATGGCCCTAAAATGATTTATCTGTCTTCTAATGACAATTAAGTCTAATTAAGTAGTAACGTTATAGTCTATACATTTCCACCAAACAAATGAGAAAGAAAAAATAAATTGAAACTAGCCGTTAGTGCCAGTCTTCAATTGAAGAACCAAACCAAATCAAACCCCTCTCCTTTTCTTCTGTACACACAAGTCCGATCAAAAGCTTTTTCTTTTCTGACACCCTTTTGGGTTTTGCTTCAATCTAATTGTTATTTCATGACTTCTTGAATTAAATTCAAACTCGATTTGATTGAAACAAGTGACAATTTTTTTTCTAGGGTTTTCAGGAAACAGTTGAAAATTAAGTGGGGTTTCTTTTTAATTGATCGTTAGTGCTGCAAGAAACCATGGGTGAATCTAGTGCATGCCTTACGCGCTCATTTTCACAACCTTCTCCTACTTCCAGTGATGAAAAAAAGGTCAGTTTTTTTCCTTTTCTTTAAGGGTTTACTGGATTTCCTATCCTTGATTGTTCCCAGAAGATTATTCAATTAATGAATTGAAATTTTTAGGATTGATTTAAGGTCAGTTTTTTTCCTTTTCTTCAAGGGTTTGTTGTTGATTTCTTGTTTCTAGAATTGATTTAGTGTTTCTGAACGAAACTCCAAAATTCAAAAATATTTTAAAAACCAGAGAGCTGAAGAAATTTTGAATTTGATCACTTTTATTTTCTACATTTGTTTCCTGTAAATTCTGTATACAGTTTCTTCCTTGATCTTTGTTTTCTGGGTTATGTCATTCATATTCTCATAAATACTACCTCGATCTACTTATACTTACACAATTGACAATCCTGTCAAAGCACTACTGTGAAAACTTTGTATAATTGTTTGCAAATGCAGTAAGAACTGTGTCTCGAATGTTGACTTTTATTCGAATTGGGGTTTAAATTTGGTATAGTCCTGGAAATACCGTATTTGGAACAACAGCTGTTAAACGCGATCAAATGTGTTGAATATATGGTGCAATTGATTCAAACTTGAGAAGTTTTTTAGAGATTATGAAAGCGTATAAGTGAAGCTCATATCTGAAACTATGTGTAATAAGAATATTGTATCAAGAAGCCAATTGTCAATTTTTATGCTTCAAATATGTTTGCAGGGGAATCCTCTACAACGGGCCCTAACAACATCGGTATCCTTTGGTAGATTCATGTCTGAATCATTGGACTGGGAAAGATGGTCAGCGTTTACTCAGAATCGATACTTGGAAGAAGTTTCGAAGTTTTCGAAACCTGGTTCTGTTGCTGAGAAGAAAGCTTATTTCGAAGCCCATTACAAGAGAAGAAGAGCTGCAGCTTTGCTTGAGCAACAAAATGCAGTAACTAATGATATTTCTGAAAGAAATATCATCAATAAGGTCGAAAATAATGCTTCATCGAATTTCGACTTGGCTCAGAGAGATAATTGTGTGGTCACTGAAAATATAGAGGAAGAGGTTCAGAATAGCAACACGGTTTGTCCTGTTGGTCAAAATGATGGTTATGGGATTGAAAGAAAAATTGACGATGCCCAGATGGGATGCGTTGAACGAGTTAATGAATCATCTATTCTCGTGGAAAATCAGGTAGAAATAACGAACCATTTGGAGAATGATGGAGAAATTGGCGATATTGTGTCCAATCAAGAGTATAACGTGTGCGAAAAGGTGTGTCTATTAGATGACCTTTATTGTCGAGTCCAATTTATATCCTCGATTCTAATTATACGATTCACCTTTAATGCATGCCAAATGTATACAAATATTCCTTATATATATACACTTGGAGTAGGTTATATGGCATTTGGCTAAGCTTATTTTAACTAGCTTATAAATTCTTAGCGCTTTTAAAATGTTTTTAGAGCCCACATGACACCTTGTCTTGAGAGCTTGTTTTATCGAACACTTTGTAAGAACTTATAATATGTTTTAAGGGCTTATAAGCTTAGCCAAACACCCTTGAACAAATTGAAATAGAAGATAAAGTGCATTCTTGTTAACCTATGTGTTCCAAATGGTGGTGCAGGATGATTCTACTATGACAAATTCAGTTCCACCAATTGAGAAGAAACCTGAAGTTTCATCCCATAAAATGTCGACAAATAGTGGTGCATACAAGCATGCACCTTCTATTAAGCTACCAAATCCTGTTCGACTAAAGAACATCGACAAAATTCCAATCAACAAGAATGGTGAACGGGATTTGAGCAACAAAAGGAGATCCAATGCAACATCCCTTCACATGTCTATCAATTTGGCTTCTTGTTCAGGCGAAACACGAAAACCCGCATCTCCAAATACGTCAAAGATTACAAATTCGAGACTTATGAGTACTCCAATTAGGAAATTGAAAAACAGCGTGCTTCATCAAACTTCAACTAGGGTGCTGTGTTTTTATATCCCTGCTCTCCATTTTCTTCCCTTAGGGTGTGTTTGGATTGAAAGATTTGAAATCTATGGATTTCAAATTCGTCAACAAATCCATGAAGTTCGTTTGGATGTATCCAAGTTATAATGGATTTCAAATCACTCGACATTCACTTTGAGCTATTTTCTCTAGAACTACAGTGGATTTCAAATGACTCCATTTTAAGTGTCATTTCAAATCCTTCCCCCAAATCCCCTCCCCAAATCCAAATCACTCAATCCAAACACCCCCTTAGTTATTAGTCTCTTTGAGAATATCTCTAAAACATAAGATGTTTTCGATCTTGATTGCAGACATCTGTGAGTGGTATATTCAAGCATCAGTCAGCAACCCTTCTGCAGGAAAACAAAAGGTCACTTGTGTTTCGATACTTGAGAACAGATTAATATTAGAATCTAGAAAAAATCGTCTTTTGTAATAAGGCTATGACTTACTAATTTGATTGATTACCTTTGCAGGACTATGACAACGGATTGGAAATTGCAGTCCCTGTCTACAAAGTAAGCCTTTATATGTTTTCCTAGTAATGACTATAATAATGTCATGAAATATATTTTGTGATAAGTATTATGAAAATCTGCATTCGATCTTGATGATCCATGGAAAAAGAAAGCTAAGCTTATGAGGGCTTAATTTTATTTTTTTGAAACTGTATTTTAGCAACTCCAAATCTCCAAGTATATTTGTTGGAAGCAAAGCAAGATCAACGACTGTGTCGTCTTCATTCACCTTCAAGAGTGAAGAACGAGCAGCAAAACGTAAAGAGGTACGTTAAATGTTGTCACATTTCTCGAAAGCTCGTGTAAATTTTCCTTCATCATTTACTGATGCAAAAAAGCTTTCGTTTATTATGCTTCAGTTTTTCGAGAAGCTTGAGCTGAAGTCGAAATCAAAGGAGACAGATAAACAGCAACTCAATGCAAAATCACAGGTTTCATGATTAGTACTCTTAAATTAACTATATATGTGTGACTTTAGAATATAAACAGTTTTATTTATTTCCTGTTTACCAGATTAAATACCAAAACATAATCAATTCTTTCGGTGCAGGTCAAAGCAAGAAGTGAATTTAAGACTCTACACGATCCCATTGCATCAAAAGCTAAAAAAACTGCAGAAATACCTCAAATAATAGAATCATCGACTAACTTAACGAAAAAGGTATTATCTTTCGTTTGTTTCAGTTTACTTGGGGTCACTATTTTGCTTCGTTTGTTGTTATTTTAGCTTGCAACAATGATCAACAATTAGTAAATTATTGAGTGGTTTAATTTGTAATTTCAGCAAATCCCATCAATTAGACCTTTTTCGCCTAAAACCCACGACAGGGCTGTGTTCAAAGTTCAGGATAATGTTCCAAGGCCTCCTTGGAGGGTCTCGGGTAAACCAGAAGGTTTGAAAGATGTCAATAATGTGAAGAATAACCGGCCCCCGATTAGTGCTGCAAAATCTCTTTGGAAAAAAAGTACGCGTGAAAATGCTTCACCAAACATACAGCTTTGATTCCAATGGTGATTTGCATTTTGTTCCTGGGAAGTTGATATAATTCTAAACTACCATCAAACGTATCAAATTATCGTATCAGGTATATATAGGAAGTGTTATTTACATTTGTTGCTTTTTCAGCATTAGCTAGACTTGCTAGTTCTGGAAATTGGAGCACAAGTTGTCAAAGTTTTGTTGTTTTGTATGGTAATGACTAAAGTCCGATTGATTTGATTTATACCCCGACAATCGAAAAGTTGCTCATATAATTTGTACTCAAGGGGGGGGAGGAAATTATGAAGCTTTGGTACTAAAAAGGTTATGTTCTTTACACCAAAATAGTTGATATGTAGTCACAAGTCTCTCTGTGTAGGAGTGTTCTGCATATATATATATATATATATACCCTTCAATCCGTACTCGAATTTTCATTTGTTACCAAAAATTAGGCCAAATTTGATTTAAATTCAACTCGACTCATGAACACCCTTAACTATATGTTGTCCATATGTTTAGAAACTTCACAAAATTGGTCAATAATTATTCAGAAACGTGTTGACGCCTTGTAATGAATGCTTGAATTATTTGGAAACAACCTTAGTTCCCCTAAGTCATACAACTTCTCCTTATAAATCCGAAAAAAAATCATGAAAAGCGTAAAATATCAGTTTCAACAATATAGTGATTAAAAAATTATGGCCCGTTGGATCATAGAGATTCTCAAATTGTGGGCCATTGACATTGTGATCAATCGAACCCACACTCAGCGAATCAAAATATGAGCTATTCTTGCGAGATAGATCCATCCCTTCAGACAATTTTTGAGGACCTACTATAAAAGATTTATTCTCGAGTCGAATATATCTTAGAATCAATTCACATCCAATTTTATTACACTCGGTCTATTTAAGAATCATAATCGTACCCTGATATAATATCAAGCACACAAATTGCACGAATGAACAAAAACAAGAATTGAGTGGAAATATCAAGTTATGTATAGTACCTTAATGAAGTTTAGGTCAAGTCTCAGTAGCAATCATACTTTTTCAAACTTTATAAAGTGAGAGACAATTTGGTCCAAAAGTGACAAGAAAAAAGAGATCTTGTTGCTATCAAAAAGCTAAAGTTGTTAAAGCAAAAAAAAAAGATATATATATTATATAATAATGGTATTCATTTTTTGTTACTATATTTTTATTGGAAAAGATGCGCATTTGCATGGCATGACTTAACTTTTTTGAGTTCAAAATCCAACATGAGAATAGTATTATTTTATTGTGACACCATGAAAGATCCTGGAAAATGCATCTACATATCAATAATTAATAGTGTGATAAGGGGGCAATCCCTGGTAGAGTTGGTAAGGGCATGTGAATGTTGTGGCTTTGGTCACGGGTTCGAATCCTGATGAGGGAATGCAGTGGCGGAGCCAGAAACGGAAAAAAAATCAAAAATGGGTGGGGCGAGAGTTATAAAAATATATATAATTAAATAAAAATTTAATAAAATACATATAAATTATTATTTTTTTAATTTTTTTGGGTGGGGCGGCGGCCCACCCGCGCCCCACCCTGTCTCCGCCTCTGAGGGAATGTCTATTTGCCTTCTCTACTATGAGCCTATCAGCTATGGGCAACCTAGGCTTGTTTACCTCTCTTGTGTGGTTTGCAGGCTATTACACAATAGCGAGGTTTACCCAGTGCGCACCTAACGGTAGCGGCTGTGGGTTCCCTTGTCATCAAAAAATTAATAGTGTGATAACAAGGAAAGGGTTTTTTTTATGTAAATATATTTGATAATTTCTTGTACCAAAATACTTTTTTCTATTTTGCCCAATTTTATGAAATTATTTTCTACAAGCATTTTCCTTAAAAAAAATCCTACTTTTCTAATGCCCATATGCCAATTTCTAACACTTGTTCCAAATATAACGAAAAACTTATAATACAGCAGTTTCAATAAAATTAATATATTATCCACGACATATTTGTGAGATGAAATTGGTGAATGAGCGGTAAAAACCAGCTACCAAAACTCGAGATATGTGATGAATTTCCACAAATATAAGACCCCACTAGGGAATGGGGCTGCATTTATGTTACATCAATGTCACTCAATAATGCATCCTTATTCTTGAGATAGAAAAACAAGAACAAATCAAAGAAAGCAAATAAAGCCATTCTCTTACACTTTTTGTGGTTTGCACTGCTGCTATCATATGCTAATATTCTTTTCCAAAGCAAGAAAAGCTAAAGCCTAAAATTTATCTTCTACTTTCCTAGGTTAAAGTAGATTTCAAAATAGACGTAACAATATATATATTAATGATCGTGATTATATCAGAATTTTGAAAACCGTGAATGAACATTTCACAAACTCATTAGTCAGAAAAAGCTAAAGTTAAGTGAAAAAAAAAGATGAACATTTTTTCTTTAGGCCATTGTAACTTTATTCCCTGAACCACAATATACAGAAAAAAGTATCACAAAAAACCAGAAAAAAATATTTCTTGCTTATCATCTCCAATATGATGAGTTTTGCTTCAAAATTCATTCTAACATTTTTCTGCTTAATTCCATCCATTTTCAGCCAAGTTACAGGTAAGAATCTTCATGCAATCCAAGCATAAACAAACCATTTTTTAATCCAGATTTTATCCTGTTTAACACATATATAAACATGCAGAGTTCATCAGCATAGACTGTGGAGCCACAACTAACTACACAGATAACACCACTAGCTTGCCATGGATCTCCGATTCGAAGATCACGAACAAAGGCGAATCCATAACAGTCGAAAACACGTACGGAAACTCACAGCAATATCAATCCCGTCGAGATTTTCCGACGGACAACAAGAAATACTGTTACAGATTAACCACGCAAGAGAGGAGACGATATATAGTTCGAGCTACGTTTCTGTACGGAACCTCGGTGACCGGAGGAACTTACCCTAAGTTTCAGCTGTATCTGGATGCAACAAAATGGTCGACGGTGACGGTTATGGAGTCGTCGAGGGTGTACGTTAAGGAAATGATAATTAGGGCACAATCGAGCTCTGTTGATGTCTGTTTGTGCTGTGCCACAACTGGGTCTCCGTTCATATCCACGCTCGAGATGAGGCCGTTGAATCTGTCCATGTATGCTACTGATTATGAAGATGATTTCTACTTGAAAGTTGCTCAACGGGTGAATTTTGGTGCTCCTAGCCAGGACCCTATAAGGTATAATTTGACATATGGGTTTTCAAATTCATCCAATTTTGTGCTGTTTTGTCAATCATTATGATAAATTACTTATAGCAACAAGTCCCATTTCTGTTGTTACAATGACTGGTATTTCTCTGTGTTCAAATCAAATCATGATTACTTTTCTCAGGTACCCTGATGACCCTTACGATCGTATATGGGAATCGGATCTAGATCGAAGGCCTAATTTCCTGGTTGGGGTTGCACCCGGTACAGAGAGAATCAACACGACGAAGAACATAGACGTAAACACGAGAGAATATCCACCTGTTAAAGTTATGCAAACTGCAGTTGTTGGCACTAAAGGAAGCCTCAGCTACAGATTAAATCTCGAGGATTTTCCAGCGAACGCTCGAGCCTATGCATACTTTGCTGAAATCGAAGATTTAGGAGCAAACGAAACGCGAAAATTCAAAATGGAGCAGCCTTATATGCCTGACTATAGCAATGCAGTGGTGAATATTGCTGAAAATGCTAATGGAAGTTATACTTTGTATGAACCTAGCTACATGAATGTATCGTTGGATTTTGTTTTGACTTTCTCGTTCGTGAAAACTCGGGATTCTACTCGAGGACCGTTATTAAGTGCAATGGAGATTAGCAGATATGTCGAGATTGGAGCTAAGACAGATGAACAAGATGGTACAAGACCTTTATCATAACTGATTTTGTCTGGAAAATTGCAGCATTAGTGTCATGGAATATGCCTGTAGAAATTTAATATCAATTCGTACAAAATCGCAAAATCAGTCTCTTATGATGCAGTTTTTTGCATTTTGAGTCTCAGTCGCTAGAAAATGGGCCGAAACCATTAGTTTGGCCATGTGCTTTGCACATGATCAGTACAATTTTTAACGATTAGGACCAAAGAT
Organism: Verbascum thapsus; assembly: GCA_963669365.1. NCBI lineage: Eukaryota > Viridiplantae > Streptophyta > Magnoliopsida > Lamiales > Scrophulariaceae > Verbascum > Verbascum thapsus. The sequence goes on from OY770108.1 coordinate 22,348,790, forward strand.
GCAAACAGATGCATCATATGGGACAAATCTTGCATGTTTGTAAATAATGAGACTAAATTTGCGACAGGCTTTGTCGACGAGTTTGGATTATGAGTTATCTATATGGCCTTATATATATATATATATACATATTCTTATGTGTATATGACAGTGAGAAGCCTCAATGCCCTGCATTTTTCGTCTGAACAAAGTGAATGGACAGAGGAAGCTGGTGATCCTTGTATACCCACAAACTGGGAATGGGTGGCTTGTAGCTCTAATGCACCACCAAGGATCACCAAAATGTAAGCCACTAAAACATAAAATAATTAGAGAAAAAAATCAATTAAATGGCTTTTAAGGTCATAATTTATCGAATAAGCTGTTTTCTGACTTCATTAAACAGTCTTCTGTCAGGCAAGAATCTGAACGGCGAAATCCCACAGGAGCTTAAGAACATGGAAGGATTGACAGAATTGTAAGAGCAATGCAACAAGAAGTTGAACATTTTTTTTTCTAAATTATTTTTTGTGATAAATTTCATTTGTTGGTTTTATATTGCATAGGTGGCTAGACGGAAATTCGCTCAATGGGACGATCCCAGATATTCGCAATCTTGTCAATCTGAAAATACTGTAAGTTCTTTTTTTCGAAAAGAAGATAATTTCCAAGTTATTGCTTCTGTCTTTTTTGTGACTAAAGTGATGTCTTTTATGCAGGCATCTAGAGAACAATCAACTGACTGGTTCTTTACCGTCGTACCTTAGTAGTTTACCGTTCTTACAAGAATTGTAAGTAATTATATTAAGGCATGTAATTAGATATCTGTATTAATTTACGCAAGAGTTTTCGACTGTTAGTCCATATTGAGCGTCTATTTTTCACGGGTATTTCTTGTAGGTACATACAGAACAACTCTTTAAGTGGGGAAATACCTCCATCATTGTTCAAAGGAAACTTAACTTTCAGGTGAGTAACAATGACATCTCATAATATGCCTCTAAAAGATCAATGCTTTTTCAGGTAATAAATAATCATAATGCTAAAATCTTCTCTTGCAGATATGAAGGCAACCCTCACCTCAGAAAAGCAACTAAAACGCGTAATAAATTAGTTCTTGGAACCACAATCGGAACGCTGGCTATTCTTATTGTTTTATCCGTTTTAAGTATTCTACTACTATGTCGTTTTAGGGCCAACAAGAAAAATTTACAGAGGAATGAGAAAGGTATTAAATGTGCCTTCACATTTTCATCTTTTCATGAACTTTTCAAGTTCGTTTTTACCGATTCGGAACCTCTTTTCTTCGAATCAGGCAATTCAATGCGTACCAGCACGAGGCCATTAACTGGCTATTCAGTTGCACGAGGTGGGTCGATAAGGGATGATGGTGTAGCATACTATATTCAGCTCTCGAATATCGAAGAAGCTACAAATAATTTTTCGAAACAAATTGGTAAAGGAAGTTTTGGACCCGTATATTATGGGAAAATGAAGGATGGAAAAGAGGTAGCAGTTAAAACCATGGCTGATTCGTCTAGCCATGGAACCAAGCAGTTCATCACTGAGGTAAACTAACTACATATAGTAGATACATTTACGTTTTTCTTTTTCTTTTTCGATGTTTTGGCCTGTAAAAACTCACTCAGAAAGTGAATATACTATTGGAAACGCGAAAATGGAAGTAAAACAAAACTGTAAAATGTATTGAAGATTCTGGTATATCAAAACAGCTTTTCACAGTATATATATATTGGCTGATTCATTATTTATCAAGGACCCTTTACAGAAAATTCGGTTTCTCATAAAGATGAATACATATTCTTACATATATCAGAACATTGATTGGAATCTGTTGTTGCAGGTAGCTCTTTTGTCAAGAATTCACCACAGAAATTTGGTTCCTCTGATTGGATACTGTGAGGAGGAGCATCAACGAATGCTTGTATACGAGTACATGCATAATGGCACCTTACGGGATCACATACACGGTTCTGAAAACCAGAAGCACTTAGACTGGCTAGCACGTTTACGTATAGCTGAAGATGCAGCTAAAGGTTAGCACTAAAATCTCCATTATACTTAATTTTTCAAGCGAACTTTTAGCATGATTAAGAGAAATTATCGAAAAAAATCAACAGGTTTGGAGTACTTGCACACTGGATGTAACCCGAGTATCATTCATCGGGATGTGAAAACGAGCAATATACTATTAGATATAAACATGAGAGCAAAAGTGTCGGATTTTGGACTGTCGAGGCAAGCTGAAGAGGACTTAACACATGTATCAAGCGTGGCACGAGGAACAGTGGGCTACCTTGATCCCGAGTAAATTTTTTTTTTCGATAGCTTAATATAGCTAACGTTTTTTATTATTTCTTACATATAAAGATGACCCTTTTCGTCTCTCAACAGATATTACGCAAATCAACAGTTAACTGAAAAAAGCGATGTTTACAGTTTCGGGGTTGTTCTATTAGAACTCATCTCCGGTCGAAAGCCCGTCTGGACAGAGGAATGTGGTTCTGATTGGAGCATTGTTCACTGGGTAATAAAATACAACACTTACAAAATCATTGTATTGCAATTAATGTTTATGATGTAATAACGATCATTTGTTTGTTCGTTTATAGGCACGATCATTGATCCGTAAAGGAGATGTGAACAGCATCATCGATCCAACAATGACAGGGACACTGAAAATCGAGTCCATTTGGCGAGTTGCTGAGGTGGCAATCCAATGCGTTGAACAGCACAGCTCGTCCAGGCCGAAAATGCAAGAGATTATATTGGCAATACAGGATGCAATAAAGATCGAAAAAGGGACCGATAAAATAGATACATCTGGCAGTTCAAAAGCACAATCTTCAAGAAAAACACTACTAACAAGCTTTCTTGATATCCAAAGTCCTGATCTTTCTAATGGATCTTTATTCCCTTCTGCTAGATAAATGAGTCTTTTTGATCCGATCTTAAAATTCTTACATTCTTAACATGTTTGTGTGTGTTTTTATTGTGTCATGAAATGTTTATATTATGGCTAATTGTAGATGTATGTTATCATGGTTTTGCTTGTAAATGTACAATGGTTTTATGTGTTAATTTTGGAATGGATTTACATACTGTAATGAAGTATTTTAAACTAGTATTTGAATAACCCTGGTAGATAGGGGTGTCATTGGGCGGGAATACCAAGACCCAAATTGGACCCATGAAATACCCATAGAAAAATATTTTACTTGGAACCGACTCGGACCCGGTTGCATATCCGACGGGTTCAAAAAAATTAGACTCGATGGGTCAGGTACATTTCGGGTCGGATCCGAGTCGGGCAAATGCCCACGAGTAAACTTCGGGTATTGTTCGAGTATAGACCCACAAGTATTTTCAAAAGGAAAAATTCAGATAGTTTTTTAATAAAATACCAAGCGGGTAAAAGTTAGAGTCGGACCCGACCCGGACCCGAACTATCTAATATCATCGTGTCCGGGTCCGGGTCTGAGTCGAGTCTCTGACCCTACGTGTCAAATTTGAGTCAGTTAAGTTTTTTATTGAATTGGTCCGAATTTGGGCAATCTCCGCCTGTTAATAAGACTACTTGTAGGATTATCGTCTCGGTTCGAATTGCAATGTTTTCTATTTTGAACTTATTGAATTGAATTATATTGGACAATACATTACGATATCATTATCTTATTTACACACATATATTGATATAATATTAGCATAATTAGATGAAATAATCATAAACCCATGTGTCTGAATCACGCTTGATGATTCCTATAAACAGTAATAAAAAGAATTAGTTAAAGTATCATTTTCAAATTAAATAAAATTATTGTACATTGTAACATCAGTCAACCCGCAACAAACTTGATGAGTTGATCTCATGGCTTTGCTAATCAATATGACCAAGTTACCACCCTATATATTGTAATATTGCAAGTTGAAGCAGTCAAGTCAAAGTGAATTTCATTCAAAACAATATTAATATTTAAAATCGATATTAAATGCTCGTTAGACTTGACTCTTTAATATAACAAATTAAATTTCGATTCTTTTTGAAGTTCAATATATCTAATGAAACATGTAGAATGCCAAAAGCTTGGAGGGCTCAATTAAATATCATTCTAATTCAATTCAAATATCAACCAAATTAAACCAAGCTCAAAATAAATTTAAAGACTCTGTAATTTTTTTTTTTGATAATTATTAAACACGATATTAATTTAAACAGACTTAACCAGTATTTAATCCTAAATAACTTAATTCATTTGCAACTATTTGCATAGGTGTATGGCAAAAGCAGTCATAATGGTGCTTAGTGGTCCATTATGGAAGTATCAATTATTAGGATTCTATAATCTTTAATGTTGTTAAATAGTGAAAATGAAATTATTTCATTAGTTTTCTATGTCAAAATGATTATCAAAATATCGCTCTTTTTGAATATTTTATATAATGTAATACTTCTAATACCACATGTATAGTCGCGGAGATAAATTTACTAGTTGGATTTTATTAAAGTGTGTTTTTGTTTTTAAAGTATATTAATTTTCTTAATGATGATTTTAATATATATTTTTTATATTTTAGATAGTTTTGAGTGTTTTTAAAAATTCTTACACGAAAGAAGCAAAACAATTCTTAATTTATTAATAGATTTTATATATCGTAGACATTTTCTAATATTGTTGTAACAAATGTAACAATTTCTTTAATTTATTTTACATTTTTTAATGCTTTTATAACAACTTTATATTTGTTTAACCTGGTATAGGTTTTATAGAAATTTGTTGTGTTGTTATAATAGTTTTAATGTTTATTTCATGTTTCTACAATTTCAGAACTTTTTAATATCTTTTAATAAATTTCGTACATCCTTAATGTCAATTATATTTTTAGATATTTTGTTTTTTTTATTTTACGAAGTAAAATGATACAATTGGTAATATAGAAGGACGATTGGAGTAATTTACTTTTTTACTTTTTATGTATTGCATATTACTTTATTATTGGAAAGAGAATTATTGTGGTTTTCGAAAATACAAATTGTATGTCTAATATTTATTGCATATGGAGGAGGTGTCACAAGATTTTGTGTGCGATTAACATGTTCGAGTTTCGTCTAATATTATTGTTTAAAAAGAGTATTTTTGTCGCTTTAATAATAAATAAAAAAACATCTCACACCGATATTTATTTATATATTTGTTGTTTATTTGAGACGAACAATGTTTTTAACAGTGATTACTTCTTAACAGCATTTATTTTTCTACGGAAGCGTCTTTTAAGTTTATATTCATTTTTTAGGAATATTATATTTTCTTTTTGACAATTTTATTTCCATAATTTCAATTTTCACATTCAAAATGAGTAAATGGAATGCAATTTTACCCTTTATCAATTTCTGTTTTTATGAATGAAATATCTTGAAATGCTTTTCATGAGGTGCATTAATTAGATCCTCGTTGCTCTTAGTCGATTTATGTAAAACATTTTAAATTCTATTTTAAACATAAAAAATAAATGTTGAGGTCTTATCAATCAATTATAATATTAAATGTTGAGATAAAGTGCATTAAAGAACAACATATGGTGGAAATTCAAATTAATTTTTTAAGCAAGGACCCAAATGCAAGCCTCAATTTATTTTCCAACTAATATATTGTAGATAATTTATTAAAAAATTGGGTAATTTGCACTTTGCACCCTGAAAAGAGGGCTAATAGGCACTTTGCACCCTAAAAAAGAAAAAATAGCACAACGCACCCTGGGATTAATTAAGTTTTGGCAAGTTGCACCCTATTTAATTTTTTACTCAAAATCTCATCTCAATAAGGGTAAAAATATTCAAAGAAAAGCGAATCCCCTCCGTTCTACCTTTCAAAATAAGAAATTTGAAACCATATTCAAGCTGCAACTTTCTGTTTTTTTTTAAATTTTAAAAATATAAAATTTGAAGATGATATTTGAGAACTTTAGAAATGGGGAACTTTTATTTTGCTTTATAATCGTATTATTTTGAGAACTTTTTATTTATTTTGCTAAAACCTCCATAAATGTAGCATATAATATTTTTAATATAAGTTGATTATTTTGCCTTTAGAAATTTATTGGTATTTCATGGCTGATTTTCCCCTTTCAAAATGACATTTTTGGTTGAAAAATTAAATAGGGTGCAACTTGCCAAAACTTAATTAATTCCAGGGTGCGTTATGCTATTTTTTCTATTTTAGGGTGCAAAGTGCCTATTAGCCCTCTTTTCAGGGTGCAAAGTGCAAATTACCCTTAAAAAATTCTATAATATAGTGAGTTCAAATTGAACTTGTCTTTTTAGATCATTCTGTTATCTAATTTAATGTGCTACAATAATCCAATTTAATTTGATAGTTTATTAGAAGAAATAAACTAAGCACTTATTGATTTCCACATGTGCGAGTGTGGTCCATGAACTTGATTCTTAATTAACAATAATAATTTAAAATATGATTTACTAATAATTAATCTCATCCATTAAATTTGCATTATATCCATGTCTCCTAAGTCTTAAAAGAATAATATGGTCCACATATATAAAAATATATATACAAACAAGTAGCTTAAATTATAGCCACCAAAATTAAATATGTTCTTGACAACAAATAGGGGATCATTTGGTAAATGAACACCTAAATTTAAATTACAATTATACTACCCAATTTTTTTTAATTATTAATATATTAACCTACCAATCTTCTTTAAAATTCTTAATTAGATAATCAACTGCTTCCCAACTCTGACTTTTCAATCAAAGGCTACTTTTGTAGTTCAATAAATGAATACTACTAATCAACTATTTTCTTATATATATATATATATATATATATATATAATTATTCGTACACGAAAAGTAACATATCATAATAAAATACGATTGAATAGTTGGAATAATAACATTAATTAATTAATTAGTTAATCATTATACTGCTAATATTCTGTATTTGTTAATCTTAATTAGGAGTAGAATCTTGTTCTCAATAATTATTCATCAAGAAAACACAATTCATTGACATTGTTTTGCTTTATAATTAAACAACTCCAATTTAAATAATATCCCCCTTTTATATAACATGATTCTTTTTTTATAGGGTTTGGTTGAAAAGCAATTAGACACAGCAAATTGTACTATGGCAATTATTTCATTACATATATGTAAACAATTAAATATATATATATATATCATTATAGTATTAATTCATTTCTATTTGATGCAATTTTGATTACAATGATCGAAAAATTTATTTATATGAGTGCTAAATATATTATTTTAGTTTAAAAAATATTAATACATGACTAATAAGCTGAATTATAGAAATAAAATAATTGATGAAAATGATTAATAAGTAAAATAGATATAAGAAAGTTGGTTCTTTTATTTGAATTTAAATTATATAAGATAGTATCTTATTTTGAATTTTGAATATTTTTAGATAGAGATTAAATTATTTATGTTAAATTAAATATAATATTAAACTACTATATCAACAATTAAGTTAAATTTGATCATTCATAAATAGAAGACCCAAAAATTATATATTTTTATTAAATAGACAATTCCAATTAAAATAAAATTTCCAATAAATAAAATATGATTCTTATTTTTATTTTGAGGATTTGGTTGAAAAGCAAGTAGAAAAAGGCAAGATATATGATGACATACAATTTCAATCATATTTACCAATAAACAAACCAACTCAACTTTCATCATAGAAAGAAGAAACGAATTGAATTCTTTCTGTCTCTCATAAATTCTTCTGTCTCAAACCCAACAAATAACCAAACCGTCTAAGAGCTTAGCTCACCTTTGAAGGATAATAAAGTGGAACAAAAAAGGCAGATAAAAATTCTGCTCTTTTCTATATTTTGTAAGCATTTTTGTAGCGTTGTTATGAATATTGGCCTTTTCTCAAGAAAGACCACGCCTTGTGCCTCTCGCAGCTTGGAGGGTTCCTCAATACTCGCCTTAAAAAGTCCCCTTTTTGTGTGTAGTTTTCATTCTTCTTGGTGAGAAGAGAAATTATTGTTCTGTTGATTAAACAGAAAAAACAGGGGATTTAGAAGAAACAGGGGAGATGGATATGATGTATTATCAGCAGCTTGGTAGGAGTTCTTGCAAGGACTCTTTGAAGGTTTTGGAGTCTGATATTCATCATGCAAATTCTTTGTAAGCTTATTTTTCAACACAATTTTAGCTGTTTTTTTTTCTTTTATATATTGAAAAAAATCCTCTTTTTTTCTGGGTTTATGTATAATTGCTTGCTGAGTTTCTATTTTAGTTGACTTGCATATGATGTTTGAGTTTATGTTAGAATATATATATAGGATATATTGGATTTTAATATTTGAGTGATTGTAATGAATGTGATTTTGGTGGATGATTGGAGTTGAGGGGAAATAGTTCTGCAAATTAAATTTGACATGGGCTCTGCCTTATTAGATGGAATGATTTTGTATTTAAGTATTTTGTGGTATTTTCTTGGTCTGTATAATCTGCACTTGAAGATATTATTGTTTTTAATTTTGATTTCAAAAGCTATTGCAAGTGATTGTTTGGTTGTTCATTTTTATGTTGACCATGATCTTAGTTTTGGTGATTGCTGTTAATAGAAGGTTACATTTTTAATCCAATTTTTCTATTCAGTTGACTGGAACATTCTTATCTATTGTGAATGTGTTTCTTGGTTCTGGTTTTTCAGAGTCTTGGTTATCTTCCTGCATGCTGTAAGGACTCATTGTGTTAAGTTCTTAAAAGAAATTTAGCAAGAATAGTAATTATCTTTTCTTGGGAAATTCTATCCCGAGTCTGGTTTGGTCAAACATAAGCCATTTACAAGGCAAGTTCATTTACACTTTCCATGTGACTGGTATACACCCCAAAAATTGTAACTGATGGATCCCGCTAATAGCGAGGGTATTCTCGTAATTTAATCAAGCAATTACATATAAGTAGAATATTAATATAACTTGATTTTGGCTGTGTATTGAGGCCTGCACCTTGTCCCAATAAGACGAGTCCATGACTCAATAAATGTACTATTAGAACCTCCTTAATCAACGGAAATATCATTATTTGATTTACACTCTTAAAACTAGAAACAAGCAATTAAGTGCTCTGAGTCTTCTAAGATCAAGTACAATATCACAATTACGAAGAGGCTAAAAGGCTTGATCCTGTTAAATAGGTAGCAACTCACAATCTAGTAACATATTTTCTAGTCTGTTGTGGGTCGGGGTCGTATCAGGTCTCATCCCCATGTGTTATTCACGATACACATTTGATCCCGCATATAACAGTATTTTTGACATGTTAGTTTTGTTGAACAAAACTAAGGCACAAGCAAGAAGTTCCCATCCTTTCTTCTCGTTTACGTTGTAATTCTTTATCAAAATTGTTTCTATAATAGCAAGTCAATGTACAGAAATGAATATTCATCACTATTGGCTGGCTGAATTATCGGCTTTTCATGGATTTTTAGGGCCGCCGCAATTCCAAAAGCTAAGGGAGGTGCACGTCTTCAAATGAAGTTGGTTTACAATCACTTGGCACCTTTCTTTCTGTTTCTTCTTCAGTGGATTGACTGTTCATGCACATGTTTTCTGCCTAGATACTTTAATCTTTTCCACGTGCTCATTTACAAGGTACGACGTCAAATCCTACTTTCTCAACACATTATTACATTATAGAAGTTAGTTTACACTAGAATAAATGTGAAAAATCTTCGGTTTTTGTATTGACCAAGATTGTTTTCCGTTTTTGTCGAGTTGGGCAAATGTGTGTTATTCCATTTAATTGACATTCTTGTTTTGTTTGGCAGGTGTACACAGACGGAAGGCCAGTAATCACGTCACGTGGAAGGAAAGCGTCTATTAAAGACTTTTATGGTTCGTTAGTTTACATAATTATTTGTTTACTGGAAATTCTGGTTTAGACAAGAACTTTCCCTTTTTTACTTATGAACTAAGGTTGTGTTTCGAAAGATTTAAAAGCGCTTTATTTCAAGTTTATCAACAATTCCAATGAGTTTGTCTGGAAATTTAAAGTTTAAAAAGATTTCAAATCCCTTGGAACTCATTTTGAGCCATTTTTCAATCATTGTTGTTGATTTTAAATCCCACCTAATTTGGCGTCATTTAAAACCCTTTCTCCAAACCGTTACTCAAATCCACATCCACCAATCAAAACACAACCTGAACGATTTCTCCATAGTAATTTATGAAAATTATTCTAATTGTTGCCCATAACACAAATTTGCAGCTGTTATATTGCCGTCACTTCAGCACCTCCATTACAACCTAGTAGAGATGGACGGCATGAACGACGAAAATCCCGTCCCAAAAATCAAGAAGAGAATGGAATCAGATAATGGATTCGTCAACTTAGATTCAGAGAGAGATGACGAATGCGGAATATGCTTAAACCCCGGAACCAAAATGGTCTTACCTAATTGCTGCCATGCAATGTGCATAAGTTGTTACCGTGACTGGTAAGTTACTAACACAATATTAAAAATAATCGTGTCCGGGTCCGGGTCCGGTCTGGGACGGGTCTTACAGTGTTTTATTGGGTCTGGGCCTGGGTATTGCCCGCCCGTTGACAGGCCTTTTCATGTTTTATACTGGATAAAACATGTATTTTTTTGTCTGAATTCTCCGTTTGACTTTTAGGAGCACAAGATCCGAGTCGTGCCCTTTTTGTCGTGGCACTCTACGGAGAGTCGAGTCGAGAGATTTATGGGTTTTGACTTGTAAGGACGATGTGGTTGACCCCGACAGTGTTTGTACAGAAGACTTGCGAAGATTCTACCTTTATATCAGAAACCTGCCAAAAGATTCGCCCGATGCATTGTTCTTTATGTACTATGAATATCTGATTTGATGTGAATAACGGGGATCGGGGGTATATAATAGAATCAGCCGACCTCCAAATGTAAATAGTGTCTGGCAAGACAAAAGTTTTCCCGAGACTTTTGTCTGAATAAAGTTGAAAGCATTCTACAAACCGTGCATTTTCTTAGTTTATTACATCATTTGTTTAAAATGCTCTACATTTACTTAATTTGATACTATATTATACTGGAATATTACAGGAAAACAACAATAGAAGTGTACAAAATCACAAATTTGACTTGACTAAAGCTATCTTATTATTATTATTATCTCGCTCTCTGGGAATATTCATCCGGGGCGGTAAAATTATTACGAAACTCTTGTAAATCTCGAGCTTCTATGTGCTATTTTTGCTTTTGATCAGCTCACTGAAAGACGGTGTACAGAAGCCTTGATTGAGGAAGAGATCAGACAGGTGCTTATACATTGTCTCTGTGAGATGAATCCCGTCCCAGTTGATATATTTCGAGGGATCCTTACAAACCGATGTGCCGGGGGACCCACACAGGGAATTTTTATCGAAGTTAAATTTCCCTCCACTGCCACAGCAGGCTTTGAAGGGCTCCTCGATTTGGAACTTCTTTGGGTTGAGCATAAGCGTAAGGTACGCGTTCCAGTAATCAGCATACAGTATTTTGCAATCGGGATGCATTTTTCGTATGTTTTGCAACTTTCTTTTGAGGATTTGGTTGTGGATCATTATTGCTTTGTTGACAATTGCTGCACACCCCATACGGTCAAGGCCGGTCAAAGGGCATTTCGAGACATCTAGCGGGAGGCAACCCACCGGTGGTAATCCTTGAACGACGACGTACTTTGCTCCTCGATCCAGCAACATCTGTATATATAATGCAGGTTAGATCAGAATTAGTTCGTTTTAAAAGGGTATTTTGGTCGTTTTACACTGTAGCTATCGAAGCATATTTAATCATTTAGTTAGGGGTGGCAAAATGGATCCGGAACCACGGTTCCAACTGTTCCAACCCAATTTGGGTTGAATTGGTTCCTAAGAAAATTTTATTTGGTTCCTAATTGGTTCCAACTTGGGTCCAACTAAATTTCAAGTTAGACCCAAATCGTTTGTCAATAATCTAAATTATAATGAACAAAATGTAAGGTATTGAGTCGGGTTGGGCTTGGTTCCATTTTGGGTTGAATTTGGTTCCACCTTAAAACCATTTAAGAACCAAACTCATTTAACAACCAACTCATTGGAACCGACCCAAAACCAACCCAACCCGCCCAATTGCCACCCCTACGTTTAGTATATGGAAAATGATAGATTGCTCATAGTTATACCACCCCCTTGATTTGGAAAATATCGATATATGAACTCTATCAAAGTCAAGTAATTGTAATATTTCTCGCCAAAATCAAAAGAGGTGGTATAACGTCGATATATATAACTTTGCTCTTATTACATCAATATATCGCGTTTTTAAGGTCACATACCTTGAGTAATTTGGCCACACTTTTCACAGACACCTCTCTTAGCCACTGTAATGAAGCCGGGGACCCTTGAGCCCGGCCATAGTCAACCACCCCCATTTCACCTATCCAAAAAAGCGCTTTATCCATCATGGCCTTACACGGACCTTCACCACCGCCTTTACACCCCGCCTCGGTCATGTACTTATCGAACCACTCCATTTGAGTCTGAAAACTCATGGGTACACCCTTCCATATCAAACTGCTCACATTTTTCTTGCTAAAGTGATCGCTCGAGAACACCGTGGACCCCGCTATGGCGAAATTCACGCCGCTCTCGAAATTCGCGGAGGGCATTTTGTACGGCGGCAAGGGCGGCAAATTAAGGGCCTGGCTGAGAAAATCGATAACCAAACGGCCATTGCAGAGCCGGTTTTGATAATCGCCGGAATTTGCAGAGGCTTTGGCGCTTTGTGAGAATGAGAAATTGACGTTGAGCCCGCCTACAAAGTGAGCGTTTCCCGTGTCTGTGTATGAGTCTCCAAATGCGAACACTTTTGAGAAGGCTCCTTTGAAATCGGTTTGGAGGTTCGGGGGATTTTGGACGTGGGTCGTGATGTTGTGGGCCGATGAAACGGAGAAGAAGAGGAAGATGAAAGTGAGTAATGAAATTTGGTGAATTGAATTCATTGTTTTGTAGTGGAAATTTGGTTGATTGATTGTTTTAGTGTTGTTTTGTGGAAGTTTTTTGAGCTTATATAGAGTTTTGTTTTGAGTATTGGTAAAGGGCTATCCTGAATGTTAGGACAGGATAATGGTAATGCTTTTTTAAGGTGGTTGATGGTTTGTTGCTGATGGTTTGAGGATGTTCCTTAAATTAGATTTGTGATTTTGCTAATTTGGTATGTGAATGATGGAAATATATGGTTGGATGTAACTAATGAACCTCATGAAATTTTATTATCAATGGCTATTCTATTTTTTTGGTTTATTAATGGCTGTTAACTTAGTGTATTTTGTGTGTCTACTTCTCGCGAGAATCACATTGCCCAGACCCAGACTCGTTGAATAAAAAACGTATCTACCCGGATCCGAACTCGGGGTCCGAGACCTGGACCCAATGACACTAGGAAGTTCGGGTTTGGATACACTTTCTACCCTCGGGTATTTACTCGGAAAATATTCGAACTTTATTTGAAATTTACCCGTTGAAAATACCTGAAGTTGACCTGTGGGCACTTATCCGATGTGGACCCGATTTGAAATGTGTTCGGCCCGTCAGGTCTAACTTTTTTTTAGGACCTATTGGATATGCAATTGGGTCCGGGTCTAACTTTTTTAGGACCTATCGATTATGCAATCGGGTCCGGGTAAAATATTTTTTGCGGGTATTTTATGAGTCCAATTTAGGTTTGGATATTCCTGCCAATTGACACCCATAAGCGTGAATCGTGAAAAACAATACACTATTCATTAGGATAATAATGCAATTTTGAGAGATATTCAATACCCTATTGATAATTAACAAGGGTATTGTATAATCAATTGAGGAGTTTATTTCAGGATCTTTAAATTCAATTTATTCATCTTGAAAACATATCCAATCATACATATAATTTCATTTTATCCTAACACTAAAGTAACTTACTTTTTGAAAAAAAAAAAAAAAAATCCCAGAATTTTAATAAATTCAAAGAATATTTCAAGACGATAAGTTCATACAAAATGCAATATAGCCGGGTAGTACTACAATAAATTATGTCCAAATGAAATTGATCTATTGTTACCAAATATATTCATCCAACAAATTGATTTCATTAAATCTAATTTGTTATACAATCTAATCACGAACACAAAATCCCAGATTCTACAGTGTCGGAGGGCTAAAAAGACATGGATTTGCTAATCACAAACTGCTGTTTTAGGACAAAAAATCTGCATTCTGCCTCCAATTTCTTTGGTAATTTCATCATCCTTCACTTGAAATTCTTCTAAATTGTTTCTTGATGTTTTATTCTCTTGATGGGCTCTTCCAATTTTAGCTGAATTTTCGAATTTGTTCACAGAAATTGTTGAAAGTAATTTTAAATAATTGGGTTTATCACAAATATTGATTTTTATCAGGTACAGATAGTGATATTTGTGGCTACAGTAGTTCACCAAAGTTCAACAAATTATGCTCTGTGAGTCTTCAATTCTAGATTTTGTTATTATTTTCTTCCTCTCAAAAACACCAATTATCGCTTCATTTCATCTTTTTAATTATGTTAAAAAGGGATTTAAAGATAAAGTGAGAGCCTTGGCTAGTGACAATCAGATCAAAAAATCGAAAAAAGGACGAAAAATACAAAAAAGGGACAAGAATTTACAACCTGGTGAGCAAATACTACAAGATGAATATGATGTTCTAGATAAGGCATTTTCGACCGTTGATTATGTCGAAGATCGGAATATGTTGTCTTCTTCGGATAATGTTGAGGTTCAGACATCAGTTACATTCCCATCAAGGAGTGCTGTGCTTCAAGCATGCACTGTGACTTCTGGTTTAATAGCCGTTTTCGGTGTTTTAATTCGACAGGTAAATTTTATTCTATGGAACACTATAATTTTTGACGTTCGTTTAGTTATTATTTGTCGTATTTTATATTTTGTTGTATGGATTTTGAATTCTTCATAAGTATAGAATATTGATTATTGAGTGATTATGTATGCTACATTTGGAACAATACTCGTGTTATTAAATTTGATCATAAGTATGAATTGTTACTAGTGGTTTGGATTATAGGTTTCTCATGTTGCATCAAAAGAAGGATGGCCGATCCTCGACTGTTCTGCAGATATTACATGTAAGTTTAACGTAAATATTTCCACAAATTTATGTGCATCTCGTAGAATAAGATAGTAAATGAATAATCCCGATAATATTTTCCCTTTTATTTTCTGCATATGATGAATATGGATTGTTGGTCAAATATTACAAATATTAGAGATTTTAATCATTTTTTCAGCATAAGAAATTTATTAAAACATTAAAAAAAAAACTTGGCTCAAAAGAATCTAATTTTCTATATTTGAAGATTTTTAACATTCATTTGTGCAGTTGGTTTTGAACTGTGGCATCTTGAGTTAATTGCGGGATCAGTCATACTTGTATCCTCGTGTCGTTTCTTGCTATTAAAAACATGGTCAGATTTTGCAGAGTCTAGCGAAGCAGCTAATCAGCAGGTCATCCATCTATTCGTTGGACGTTTGATTTTATAGCAATTATTAGATCTATTATGTGCATTTTTGTTCTTCATTTATAGGTTCTTACATCTTTGGAACCTCTCGATTACTTAGTCGTAGCATTTCTACCTGGAATTAGTGAGGTGAAATATATATATATATATATATGCGTGTGATTCTCAATTTGGAAGTGGAACTGATCGTATTGTTAACTACTATGGATGATTTGGACCGAGCAGGAACTTCTTTTTCGTGGTGCGTTATTGCCACTTTTCGGCATTAATCCCGCAAGTATATTTGCAGTTGCGGCTTTATTCGGTGTGTTACACCTCGGGAGTGGTCGAAAATATTCCTTCGCAATCTGGTATCTCAATTTTTTCTTTTTGGTGTAAATCTTGATACATATGATATATATTTATTTTGCCCATATTTTCAATAACATCCCCTGAGCTCATGCTTAAATATCAAGGATGATAAATATTATAGGGGTGGCAATTTGGGTGCAAACATATGTTTGGACACAAACCTAATTAAGTTTTCAATGAGTTGGGTCCTAATATTTTAAAATTATAGTTCCAATTGAGTTGGTTTTTAATAATATTTGAGTCCAATTGGGCCCAGTTTGGGTCCTAATATTTTAAAATTATAGTTCCATCTCAACCCCTTGGACTTAGAAGTTAGAACCCTAATTTTCTAAACTTATTTAAAATATCTTATATTCTAAATTTGGGTCCTTGTTGGGTTTATTATTGGGTTTCATGATTGGGTCCTTGTTGGGTCCAATTTGGGTCTTTATTGGGTCCAATAATAATACATGTGTTTTGTCATTGGACCCAACCCAAACTCGACCCAATCAACTCAATTGCCACCCCTAATAAATATCGACGCATACTAAAACCAAAAGCGAATCTTACTAAAACGAAAAGTAAATCTCAATATTTCAATTTAAGTTTTTCGGGATTAAAAATCTTTTACAGGGCAACATTTGTTGGGATTGTGTATGGCTATTCAACGACTTTATCCTCGAGCATCATTGTGCCGATGGCTTCTCATGCACTAAACAACTTAGTAGGCGGAATCATCTGGCGCTACTCGTCTAACTCATCGAAACCGATTGGATGAATATTTTGTTGGTTCATCATTTTGCATGTATGTAAGTTCACTCAGATATTATTTCCCTTTTCTTTTTTTTTCTTTTTTTATCTATATTGCATCATACTATTGTACAAATCCAATAATATGAGCATTGAACTTGCAATAACCTGAGTTTCATAATGAAATATTTTAGAAAATTGAACTTAATTGACAGTTTATTATGTTCCTATGCAAATAATGTCTTATCTATGTTTTAGGAAAGTTGGACCATTTATGAAGTTAAGGATTTAAGAGCCATATTTGGTTCACAATTTAATGGAAACCAAAGAAAATGCAGAAATGTCAGAAGAAGTATAAATTAGAGCCTGGAATTTCATGGACCACCAAAGTTGCCATGGAAAATAGGCAAGGGACCGATGAGACTATTATTGTGACCACATCAGGAAAACCAGTCTGAGTTAGGTTTATCTATTCTATTAGATAATATATTTATTACTTTAGTTGATATTTATTATCTTGTATTTAATTTTATTTAATATCGTTTTCTTATTTATATCTTATAATGTTTGTTTTAATTTGATTATTTATAATACAATTTTCACCGGTTTTTTCTAATCTAACACTTTTCGTTCATTTTTTCACCTTGATGGTGCCTGAAAATTTATTGTCAACTATGCTATGACATGCATACTATATTATCAATTTTAACATTTATTTTGAAAACATTATTTACCACCCAAAATCGCACCACATCACACCACACCGACATTAATGATTTTTCACACAAACCGTCACTCTGAAAATTAAATTGAAACCACACCTCAATATATGATTTGATTTCAATTTTAATTATGAAAGAACTACACTTGTTTGCCTATATAGATATATTATAGTATATTTATACATATACATTTATAAACTTTAAATTGTAAAATGTTATACTTTAACTATTATACATTTTATTCTTAACGTAACTCAATATTTTATGTTCAAACCCAAATGGTTAATAGACTTATTAGCATTATACATAGTCAAACTCACTCGCAAAAAACAGCCAAAATCCTTTTAGCTTCTTACTATATTTTGGTGTTTTTCAATCCTAAACATTATGCATCTAAATTAAATTCTAGTATTATTATGCGTGACAAATGTTATCCTTTTTGTCTTTTAGAAGCTTGGAAAATGGAATATATAGCTTACATATCGAGTATTTATTATTAAATTTTGTAATTTATCTACTATATTATAGCACAGTTTTTCCTTAATCCTAATTTTCTAGAATTTTGAATTTTTTTAATAAAATGAAAAATCCTTATTGGTTGGTTTAAATTTTTTAAGATTGGTTACTATTCTTAAATTAGATAATTAAATTAAATTACTTTCCTATTACATTCACTTGCAACCAAAATGGGAAGAGTTGCAATGTTTTGATTGTGATTTGTGATCATTAATGCAAATGGAAAGACCAAAATTTATTACCATGTATAATTCTTAGCATATCTAAATAAAGAATGGTCTAAATTAAGTACGTACATATTAGGCTTAAATTTAAATTTTAAACTTTATTTTAATTTAGGAGGAATATTTAATTTATATTAGCTAAATTTACATATTAATTCATTCCACAATTGATGGAATTATGCAGTTAATAAGGAAATTGATACATCTATAAATTATTTTCATTTAATCTAAAAACTTATAAATTATGCCATACTTTTTCTGCTTCACAAATCAATTTTACATTTCTCCGTGTTCACTAATTTTTCATCTACAAAAGTGAATTTGATTTGATGTGAGGTAATTTATTTTATTAGTTCTTCATTTTTCATCTTTCAGTAGTTTTGAATTTTACGCTTTCAATTTTGTTCGATTTTCTTCATTTAATTTAGTCTTAAAGATTAATGACATTATGAGAATTTCTTAGACGATTGAAATTGTTAGTCCATATTTTATTTGGTGATGAGTAGTTATGAATGGAGCAATGGAATACTTATACATATATGCTTGAGGTAATCATTTCACTACATTAATTTTTATTTTTTGTAGTTAATACCATTGTGTACTATTTTTCTATTTATTGTATTATTTTTGTTGTTATTTATTGTATATTAACAATTGTTTTTAATATATGTGTGCAAAGGAGTGTACTAATAATCATTTTTTTAATATATATATATATTTAATAAAATTGGGAAAAACTTTAGATTATGAATGTGGCAAATAAAAGCGTTTAATATTGAATTTTGAAGGTTGAAGACAAATCTCCGATTTCTATTTTCGATTCCCTTCTTCCTTTTCTTATTAGATTAAATTTTGAATTTAAATTTAGTTTCTTTATAGAACTAGAAAGAAAATTTAATTTAATAATATAATTATAATTTTTGTTATTGGAAATAATTTTTAATTTTTTACAAGTTATAAATAAAAAACAACTTAATTGATTTATTGTTTTAATATTATAGAAATTATCTTCTGGTTGAATTTATATTTTAATATTCCAAATTATATATGAAAATATAGCACCTCAAGTCTATATGCGAACGAACCTGTATAGATAGGCTTCACGTACTAAATTTCACTACATTACTTATTAATGTTATTTTTTATTGATTAAAATAATTGAGAACTAATATCATTATCATTATGCTTTTCATTTCAGTAATACATTTTAATTTTTTTCTTCTATTTAATTTTCTTTTTTCATTTCAGGTACATATAAACAAATGGATTTAGGATATGCCGTCGATTAGTGAAGTTCTGTCAAATGGTACATAACTATGTAGTAAATTTGCATTCTAAATTTTTAACGTATTTTTATTATTTTTGTTTTAGTGATGCACAATATTTTTGTGCAATGCGATTTGATGGTTTTTTAAGTCATTTGACTTTATGAAACTAAAAACTAAAAAATATTTATCGTTCGCCGTTAATTAAATAAAAAGAAAATTACAATAATTTCAGGAACATTAAAAGAAAACGTTACATAATATAATACTAGCGTGTATCCCGTGCTATGCACAACATGTTACTATAGATGAAAATAAAAAGATAGGTTAGTTATTAGTTTTCAACCTCCCACTACCATAACTCAAACTTGCAGTTACTAATTTGAATCTGCTAACTGTAGGAGTTATTTGATTTTCAAATTTCAATATCACATTAGTATTTTTTGTAATTCATTTTTATTGTGTCTTCTTTAAAATAAAACCGTGCTCATCTAAGTTTGTAATCTACAAAGTCTTAAATCCATTTAGGAAGTGCTCATCATTTAGCATTTTGTTTTCTTAATAAGAATCGTGAAACAGTTTTATGGTTAAGGTAAATTATAGTTTTGTTTCTACTCATGAATCTTTATTTAGTTTTTCTTAATCTAAATAATTTTCTTCAAGTTTAAATTCTTAGGAATTATTATTATTTTGATTCAACTATTATATGGTTGTAGACCTTTATAAATTATTTACTAATCTCTTTTTCTTTTTTCGATTAAGAATATTGTTCCATGCATAAAAGAAATTCTCAATTAAGTGCTGCAATAGATATACGCTTGGCTGAGGTATTAATCATTTTATATTGTTCTCTTTTAGTATTATGCATAAATTATTCTAATTAATTATTTTATCAATATATATTTATCAAATAAGGTCCATGGTTGATCAAATCATTGTTGATAGTGTTTTTGTTATCTACTAAATATTTTTATTCTGCTAGGTATTTCGATTTTATTTTTTCATCAGGGTGACTAAGTCTCGAGTTATATCTGGGTAAGAGTTTATTTTTTCCTCATTATGTTATTTCTCGATTTTGTGAGTTATTGGATAATACTATTCTCATATGATTTAAACGCTTTTGGTGTAATAATCACATAATGTTCCCAGGATATTGTGGTGCTATTTCAGATAAATACACATTCTAAAATAATATCAAATTTGTTGACAAATATATGGAAAGGTCAATTGATCAACATCTTTTTATCTATTTAATATTTGAAATTACATCTTTTGGGAGTATATTTATAGTAGCTCTCGATCAATCCATGTTTTCCTCAATAAATTATATATGTAGCTTGAGTCAGAACTCATCACATTAGACTTGGTAGCTTTGTTATTTGTAATTTAATTTCTCCACGGTTAATTGCTCTAATGGCCAATAGTTAAAATTCTAACTTAAAAACATGTGATTAGCAATACTAATTGGTGGTTGAGACAAAAATTAGTAATAATTTCTTAACTGTGTTTAAAGTGGGATCATTATAATGTTTTATTACCTTTGTGTAGATATTATTTAAGGTTGCTTATTTCAAGAAGCATGAAACATTTCAAGTTAGTATATATGAATCATAAAATTTATGTATTAGTTGACTACATTATATTAGTTGATCAAATGCTGTATAGAAATTTTCACTTTTTCTTAGCTTATTTATGTAAATAATGAATATATTGATTTTAGTTTTAGTGGAGTCTATAATCATTTGTGATGCATAGAATAATAATATTGCTTTTATAAAGATATTTATTAAAAGAATTTCAGTGTTGTGCTAAATAAAAAATAATTTGTTCAGCTCAAATTCAAATAAAATTATATTGTATTGATTTTCAAAAGATATATTTATTTTTTCTTAATATAATTGACTTATAATTTTTTAAAATTAAACTTATGCCGTGCGTAGCACGGGTTACACACTAGTTCTATTTTAAAGGAAAATTCTATGTCAAATTGAGTCTAACATGGTCTTCATCACCCACTCCCAAGTCTAACATGCTGGTCTTCATCACCAACTCTCAATCCCCAAATTTCAAATGTGTGGTTTTAAATACACTGAATATGTTGGACCAATGTGACATAAAATTTCTAAAGAAAAATATATTTAAATTGAAAAAAAAGAAAATCTAAAACGCACCGCTTGTACGTTTCTATTGTAGTAATTGCATAAATTTCTATTGCTATTAGCCTTGTTTGTTTATGTTTTCAAAATCCATTTTCATGATTTTAAATCACAAAATTCAAAATAAACTTAACCCACCAAATTTTCATCTCAATTCCCCTTTTTTCAACTCTACTTTTTCAATCTCCTATATAACTAACTATCACTCATATACACATCACTTCACACATTTACCAATCAAATCATTTATTATAAATCATTTTCACTTTCTCTTTCATACTTTACAATTTTTTATTCATATTTTTTTTATTTTTAATTTACATAATCATTATATACACCACTAACATAATTATTCTACACATCATCCATCGACATATCACTATTAATTTGACATCTCTTACAACTTTCAACGTAATTTTAAAAACATAAACAAACACGGGAAATTCTATCCCGGACCCTGCCCAATGCAGCCGGTCCGGGATAGCCACACATTTCAGGGGTGGTGGGTGTTAAATTACAAAACCCACCCCCACAAATGTGTGGTCCCCACGGGAAATGTGTGGCTATCCCGGACCGGCTGCATTGGGCAGGGTCCGGGATAGAATTTCCCAACAAACACCTATCATTTTCACACGAATTTCTATAGTACGCCATTCCCGAGAAAAATTTAAAATTTAATCCCAAAAACATAAACAAACACACCCAAATGGTTAAACCTTTTTGGAGTTTTCTTGTGACTGCCGATTTTATGATCACGAGTAGACAAGACTTGGGTCAACTTCTCGTACAAAAAGCCTTTGGTTGTTTTAGATGACTTAAATACTTTGACAAGACCAGGGAAGTTGAATTAATTTCAAGATTTTCACACATTATTCCACTTAAGAAAACATACCAAGTTTAAAATATAATAAACAAAAAAAGAAAAAAGAAAAAGGAAACTCAATAGGCTACTCCAAATCTCACTTATTTAAAATCTAAAGATCCCAAATTCCAGTAAAAATTGCATTTTTCTCCCGTAAATTACCACAATTTTAGGTTTTATTAGTTAAGAGTTTTCCAAATTTTGTGCTATAACTTTTAAAATATCTCATATTTAGTCTTAAAATCCGTTCAAAATATAATGAAAAATTCAGTTTGAACCATAGTTTTTAGCGAGAATATATGCATAAAAAACGTGATATTAAACATAAATATCATAATATTGAATATAAATCGCAAGTGAGTGTATTCCAAATGAATTCTTCCAAAAACAAATCGGACAAAGTGTTGAAGTTGACCATTACCTTTTGGACGACGATATGATACATTTGAAAAGTAACCACTAAATGCAAGAATTTTATAATAAATATAACTAAAATTAAACTTGAAATAATTTTCCTTGAATTTCGCTTTTTTGTTCCAAAACTTGAGAAAAAAAAATGGTTTTAACTTGACCATAAATTGTACTCACTTAGCTAGTATTTATGTTTTCCAATCAATTTTGGTAGCAAAGTAGGTCTGTATAGGCGGCGATTATTCATTAAGAAAACGTGGAGTTTTCCAGCGCCATGAAAGTTAAACTTTCACGTCTCTTTTAGGTACAAAAAACAGTTCATTTCATGCATTAAAACCCTTTTATTATACAACCAAATTATAAAAAAAAATGAAACCATCAACTTATGCATTTCTCATTTCCAGGCTCAAAAAATGCTTTCAACCTGCCTTGAACATCTCAAAACACATCCTTTATGGATTCTACTTATTTCCTCTCTTGGTTTTATCTCACTCATCCAAACTTCATATTCTCTTCTTACATGGATTTTCATTACATTCTTAAGACCCCAAAAGGATCTGAAGAATTATTACGGGTCGTGGGCCCTGGTCACTGGTTCAACCGACGGGATTGGCAAGTCGTTTTCTTTCAAACTCGCCGAAAAGGGTCTAAATTTAGTGCTTGTTAGTAGGAATACAAACAAGCTCAAAAGGGTTTCTCGTGAAATTCGAGATAAATATCCTGATACTGAAATCAAAATATTCGAGCTCGACTTTTCAGGTGATGTCGTTGAAAAAGTTCGAGAAATGGAGGAGGCTATAAAGGGCCTTGATATTGGGGTTTTGATCAATAATGTTGGGGTTACATATCCAAAAGCTATGTATTTTCATGAAGTGGATGAAAAAATATGGATGAATTTGATTAGGGTTAATGTTGAGAGTATTAGTTATGTTACAAAAACTATTGTACCAAGAATGGTTGAAAGAAGAAGAGGTGCAATTGTTAATATTGGCTCTGGGGCTTCCGTTGTTGTACCTTCTCATCCTCTTTATGCCGTTTATGCTGCTACCAAAGCGTAAGATCTCAATACAACTCTATATTTGAAATATGTATAAACATGTCGTAAATTCATAATACTTATTTATCAACAACTTAGAAAGAAGAGAAATGTACTAAATTTATATTTTTTGTCACTAAATTATTGCAAAACATGTGTAAATTATTATCAATTTTTGGTAACAATAATTTCTTTGTTGAATTAAGTTTTGGAAAAACATTATTGTGATGATAAAATAAATTATTCACTCCTTACATATAATTAGTTATAGTTTTGTCTTTTCAAAATTAATATATAAATCAAAAACTAATTCTTGTTCTTTTTAATTACCCTTAGAGCATCTCCAATGGAGATCACTAAAATGATGTAAGTTTTTCACCATTTTAGTGACTGCTACATTAATGCTGCTCCAATGTATAACATTATATCTCACTCTAAAAGTATATTCCACAGAATATTCCTTTTTAACCCCATTTACTATTATTTCGTATATTTTACAAATAACACCCTACATTTAATTTTTTATTACATATTCATCCAAGTTAATATTTTTTTATATTTTATAAATTTATAAAATTATACAATGATTATTTAATAATAATAATAATACGTAGTATATATTTTTTAATATTTTATCGACGAAATTAAATATATTGTATAATCAAATATTTTTAATTTATATTTATTATTGTATAATCAAATATAAAAAAATAACATATATCTAATCGTAACATTTATAAAATTTAGGGGCTTAATTGTAAATGGACCAAATTGTACTAAATCATAAATATATATACTAAATTAAAAACAAAAAAAAACAAAAAAAAAAATTAAAAAAAAATGGAAAAACCCACGGCAAATTTGCCGTGGGTGGCCCACCCTTTTGCCGTTCCATTGGAGCGGCAATTTGGCCCTCCAACGCCAAATTGCCGCTCCATTGGAGTTGCTCTTACCCTCGGATATTAAACAGAACAATTATTTTGGCTTTGTTTGTTTATGTTTTTTAATTCAGTTTTTAAAATTTTAGATTACGAAATTTTAAATAAACTTATGCTACAAACTTTTTAAATTCTCTATATAATTACCTATCAATCATATTATATATACATATATATAATTTCATAGATCCACCAATCAAAATTATTTGTTATAAAATATTTCACAAGTGATTTTTTTGGATTTTACCTTAATTATGTTTTCTCTTTCATACCCTGTAATTTGTAATTTTTTATTCATAGAATCATTGTATACATAATAAAATCGTGTAACGAATCATCTACCAATCTATTACTATCGATTTGATATATTTAAAATTTTCAACTCATTTTTTAAAATATAAATAAACACCTATCATTCTCCCACAAACCTCCATAATACACTATTCTTGTATTATTTTTTCTTCAAATTTTCAATAAAAAAAATAAAGAAACATAGCTTACTTTTCAATGTCTAGAAATCTGAATCTATTTCTAGCCGTATTCACCCACCAATCTAAAACTTTTATTACATCTAAGAAAAATAAGTGCATGTAATAAATTATTCACACATAGAAAGCACATGAGTTCAATCAATTTGCCGTAGGAATAATTATGAACAGCTTTATGAAATGAATTAATTATGCCAACCAAATTTAACTAGACAAATTAATATGTACAAATAAACGAGCTTTTATATTCGACCACCAATAATTAAAAGTCTTATATATGCATGTACGGTTTAATTCCTCATATTTAATTACTAAAACATAACTATATATAATTGCAGTATTAACTTCCTTTCTGCTTTCATTTCTTTTTGAAAACATTATAAATTGATTTTAATTTAATTTATTGGATGTTAACAGTGTTATCCGATGACTAAAAAGTTTGATTAGAAAAATATAGAAAATATTAATTATTATATTCACATTATTAATTTAGAGCCACATGAATTGAGATTCAGGTATGTCGATCAGTTGTCTAGAAGCTTATATGTGGAGTACAAGCACTATGGAATACATGTTCAGTGTCAGGTACTTATTTGGACTTCATTTAAATTTTTTTATGAATTTATATATATTATATGTATATATAATCACAATATAACAAGTAAAAGATCAATTTAAATATGAGTTTTATAGTCACATTTCATATAAAAAACTCTTAGGCATCTTCAATCCATAAACATAATAATAATGTAACTTTTACTCCATTTTAATCTCATAGTAAATTCTCTACAACCCACGACTTTTTTTAAAAATAAGAAAAATCGAAAATATTCTTTTATTGCACCTAATTTTATATATATATATATACTATTATCCATGTTTAAAAAAAATGGGCTTGAACCAAATTTTGTTTATGTGCACCAAAAGTGATCTAAATTAACCGAAAATAATGTGGGTTGAAAATGATCTTTCAGCGTCTTAAAATCTTACCGACTTAAAGAGATTGATAAGATAATCAACGACCCATTTTCTCATACAAAATATATTTTCGTTATTACATTATAAAATACTACAACATATTGTATATGTATATATCAATATATATATATATATATATATATATATATATTATAGTAATCGAGAAAATAATGAATATCAGGTACCGTTATACGTATCGACTGGGATGGCATCAAGAGTCGCGAGTGTCGAAAAATCGTCGTTATTTATACCATCAGCCGAGAAATATGTAGAATCAGCAATTAGATTCATAGGATATGAATCAAGATGCACCCCTTATTGGTCTCATTCAATTCAATGGTTTTTTGCTTCATTGCTTCCTGAGGCTGTTCTTGATGCATGGAGGCTATCCATTGGAATTAAAAGAATGAAATTAAGTTAGTTATTTAATAAATTATTTGGGTTTTATTTTGTTAGTTTCGGATATTAATTATTAATGGATAATAATATTAAATTCTTCATTTTATGGTTATTTTTATATTTTTTTTATAAATTATTTGTTTCTTTTTACTTTATATTGTGAATTAGTCATTTTATGTGAGATCTTTGTGAAATAACTATCTTGCCCTTATATAGTTTCTACAGAATTTCATTTTGCTTATGTAAAATTTTGATTTTTTGCTACTTCCAAATATCATCTTTCCCTAATTTCTACATCTCGTACATTTTCTCCATTTATTTTTTTTCTTTCTTTCAAATAAACACATTCGCACATGCGTGCATACACACACGCTTGAAGAAAAAAACAATTGTTTTATTTCCCAAGATTATATAAATTATTTGATACATTTTAAGATAAAAATATTTTTTCTAATTTTATTCTTTTATTTACTTACATCTTATTAATCAAATAAAAATATGACCAATTGAAAGGAATAGTAATTCCACAAAATTTATCAATTGAAATGATAAATATATCCTACAAATGGCACGTGTCAAACACGTTATCGAACTTGGATGAATTAGGGCTTAATTGGTTGGTATGTTCTTCGAGAATTTTTTTTCATGATAAAAATGAGAAATGTGGTTTGAAAGATGAAATTGGATGAGATTTTTAAGAGAAAAATAGTTAATAATTGTGGTTGATGTGATATGTTTTTTGTTTTGAGGAATTTGTTTGAATTGATATTTAAATATATTTTTTATTAAATTTGTTTAGTCAAACTCGTTGATTTACACGTCAGAAAATAATCACAATTGATCTTATTTTAAACGTCGCATTATTTTGCATTAGAATATGTAATTAATTTAATTTTTTGCATTGAAAAATAGTTGGAAAAACCCTTTTAATTGATTGTATTAACTGTCAAATTATGAATAGTAAAATTAATTTGTTGCAAAAAAAAATTCAAATTATTTGTAGTTTTAAGAGATTTTTTTGTAAATTTTTTTTACGAGATGCTAAACAAATGGATTTTTCGAAGTTTTTTTACTCTGAAATGATTTTTTGGGAGCATGAGTGGCCAACTAATTGGAGCCTTATTTCTTCAAAATACAGTAGAAACTCTATAAATTAATACTCTTGGGACCACCAAAATTTATTAATTAAAAGAGTTATTAATTAATCGATAAATTAATAATTATTAATTTATACATTAATTAATATTTTATTAATTTATAATGAAACATTCAATTTACAAACACTATTCAAACTTTCACTTAATTATAGTACAATGCATGTACAATAATTAAAAAATATTTTTTATATAAATACAAGATAATAATGCTAACACAAATAAATTATACACACACGACATGCCTTCTAATCTTAAAGGTGTGAAAAAAACAATAATGATCGATGAGATTCGAAGAGCATTATGCATACACAATAAGGATAATCCAAGTCTCACTCAAAAGCAATTGTAAGAATGGATGTTAGCAATTATGCAAGCACAACAAGGATAATTCAAGGACAATTGCAAATTGATTTGCAAGGTGAAATTGATTTCAACAAAAAAACAAAAGACAATTGAATCAATTTTCAAAAAAAAAAATCATAAATCATTCATGTAATATGTAGTATATAAGGAATTATTAATTTATATTTTATATGGGACCTATAGAAATTATCAAAAATGTATTATCTTATAATTTTAGCGAATTATTAATTTAGCACCTTATCCCCGAGTCGGGACCGGCCAAAAATATTATCTTAGAGAGTTTATTAATTAATCGAGTATTAATTTATCGAGTTTCTACTGTATTGCTATAAAATGTAAAAACAAATGTTAATTTCTTGAAATTTAGGAGGTAAAGTGTAAAAAACAATCTTTATAAAGTGTGAAAACAATCATACTCGGAAGAGTTTAGGGCCCAATTGGATGACATATCCATCTCCGAGAATTTTTTTCCATGGTAAAAATGAGAAATGTGATTTGGAAGATGAGGTTTTTAAGAGAAAAATAAGTAATGATTATGGTTGATGTGATATGTTTTTTATTGTGAGAAATTTGTTAGAGTTGGTATTTAAATATAATTTTTATTAAATGTGGTTAGTCGAATTCGTTGATTTAGACGTCCGAAAATAGTCACAATGGATCTTATTTTAAACGTTGCATTATTTTGTATTAGAATATATAATTAAATTAATTTTTTGCTTTGAAAGATAGTCGGAAAAACCATTTCAATTGATTGTATTAACTGTCAAATCATAAATAGTAAAGTTAATTTGTTGAAAAAAAAAATATTTGTAATTTTGAGAGATTTTTTTTGGAAGAATTTTTTTTGGAAATGCAAAACAAATGTATTTTTATAGATTTTTTCTCCAAAATAATTTTTTTGAGGGATGAGTGGCCATCCAATTGGCCCCTTAATATTCTTATCACATTAATTAAACTACTGTCCAAGTCCAACTACTAACCAGGTACACAGTTTAATGTTCTTACCACATTAATTAAACTACTGTCCAATTAATAGTGTGTAACAGCACCATAGTGTACCGTACATTATGGTGCTGTTACACTTTATTAATTGTTTCTTGTCCAAAAGGTTGAATCCCCAACCCCAAGGGCCCCCCATGCCCCGGCCCGACAGAGCTATGGGAGGAATAAATCATGGTAACCCAGCCAATCACAGGGGCTAGACCAGTGCCCACTGCGCACAAGGAGCCCCCCTCACTTGAGAGGTTGCTCCCACACTGCCGCTGGTGGGACTCGATCCTTGGTCATTGTCCAAACTTCACCCTTCTATGACCAACTGGGCTGCCCATGCGGGTCTTTATTAATTGTTTCTCTTTATATGGGAAAGATTAGTGGATCACATATTCTAATGCACATTAATTAAGAGAGACAAGACACAATTAATTAAGAGAGATAAGACACAAAAATTCACGAAATTTAACAAATTAACAAATTAAAGAATACAATTCTAAAAATTGCAATCTCAATCGGCATTTAAAACAAACAAATTCAATTACTCGATATTTATCCAATTTCTTATACGTATTACTATATTTGTATAAAAATTCACTCTTTATATTTTATAACTCGGAAGTAGAAAATAGTTGATTGATGAGAAATATTTTAAATTTAATATTCAATGTGATAAAAAGAAAAAGAAAAAAGAATTTCCTATAAGCATATTGTTATTGGAATTGCCCAATAGAACTTCTCTAGGGACATATTTCCTCCTTTTGTGTGCCACTCCAATCTTGTGATTTATACATGCATTTTGATGTTTATTCTAAACCCTAAATTATTCATAATTTTCGAATATTATATTTAATTTTGATGCTTGACCTAACGCTCGTTGATTTAATTTGATTATTCATTCGATTAAATATATGAAGGGTTGTTAAAAAACAGGAATAATTAATGCTTCTTAGACATATATGATATAACCGAAGATTCAAAGTAGAGAGATACTAATTAAAAAAATTATTAGTAAAAAATTGGGTATATCGTTTGTTGTTAGAAATTTGTTTCAGTTAATTTTAAGATATAACTATAATTAATCTTTTTGATTAAACTCATTGATTTAGGTATAAAAAGTTAGTCCAATAGATTTTATTTTAAACATTGCGTTATCTTGTATTAGAATATCTAATTAACTTAATTTTCGATGTTAAAAACTAACATAATTTTTTTAATTCGACGGTGTTAATTGTCAAATTAGGAATAGTAAGTAAAAAATTTATTTTTTCTCCGAAAAAATATTCTTCAAATTATTTAGAATTACAAGAAATTAAAAAAAAAAAACATTT
The DNA here is from genome assembly GCA_963669365.1 of Verbascum thapsus. Lineage (NCBI taxonomy): Eukaryota > Viridiplantae > Streptophyta > Magnoliopsida > Lamiales > Scrophulariaceae > Verbascum > Verbascum thapsus. The sequence continues at coordinate 22,379,281 of OY770108.1, forward strand.
TACGACATGCCAACATGACAATTTTTATTTTTTATTCTAAAACACATTTATTATATTATGAAATGGACGTAATGAAACCTGATCCTACGAACTCAGAAGCAAACAAAATTAGTATACAAGATGAGGGCCCTTTCTGCTTTAAATTCGAAAGCTACTATTCATACCAAACCCTAAAATCTCATCATGCTTATCTAGCTACTCATACTAATAATAAATGATAATAATAATAATAATAAACTATTTTTTTTTTTCAGGACCATTATATTATTATTATGGTTTCAAAATTAAATATTTAATTATTCTTCATAGTGATCGCTTATTCAGAAGGAAATTAAATAAAAGACTTTATGGGAAAAGGCTTTATTCACGTGATGTCTTTCTTCTCATGTTACGTGCATTAAATGTTAAATGGCATGGTTAGTATATATGTCGATTTTTAATAACTTTAGGTTTTAGGTTATGTTTGGAATTTTAATCTATATCTGTATATACAGAGATTATATATTCCGTTCAAATTATGTTTATAACTATATTGATATCTCTAACTCTTTTAAAGTTTGTGATTGTTAGGGTTAGATTATGTCATATTGAATTCAATAAATTTAATGTATCATACATTATATATTTGAAATTAAGTACATGATAGAGTGGTGAAAATTATTCCACTTCAAATATGTAATATATATATTACACAATGTTAGATCGGTTGATCATAAATTTTTCGGTGATCTATGTTGTCCCAAAAAGAAAAACAGAAGTGTGATTACTGATTATGTCAAATTTTGAAATGCCATTTCTTAGCCACAAACTGAAGTTGGTTAGAATCATGTGGACCAAATGATGACATTGAAATATTTTGGAATTTGAGGGATGATTTTACTACTGCTTTGAAACCTCCTATATGAAAATATTTTTTTTTTCCTTTTTGATATTTCAGTTCAAAATCATTTTTTGTGGCCCGTCTTTAATTTTATATAATTACTTTTTAGTCCAAAAATTTTTTTTTCTATAAAAGTTATACATAGATGTTGAATAATATGAAACCCCGTGAATTATATTATTGATAAAAAAAGGGTATAAATAGTGTTACAATAGAATCTAATGAAGTCGTAATCTACCAATAAACATGGAAATAAGATAAAACTAAATAACTACAAGATTATAAAAGATACGATACGATATAATCTAAATATTATCTAACACGCAGTTGAAACGTGGGATCTTGAACGTTGAAACTGGATCCAAATCCAAAAAGATAAAAGCCCGCGATAAACTTGAAAAGCAGCGGCAATGGCTCTAACTCCTTATTTTCAAGAGTGGGCGGTTTTAACATTAAAAAAAATAATGATTCTAAGTCCTCGTATGATGAGGACAGACTGCGATAAGGGCTCAAACTCCTTACTTTCAAGGTGAGTGCTCGTAACATACAAAAAAAAAAACTACAAACCGGCGGCACCTAAATGGTGCGGCAACAATAACTCAAACTCCTTATTTGTCAAGGGTGAGCAATGATAACATAAAAAATATAACTAAACTAAAATAAGGTGCGTCGGACGGGGTTGGCGACTTAAAAATAGCTGAAGCAAAACACAAGATAATGTATATTAGAAAGAAACAAAAAAGATAGGTGCGTCGGACGGGGTCGACGACTTGATGGCGGCAACGGAAGCGAAAGATCGAGAGACCAAGGCTAGAAGCCATGGCTCTGATACCATGTTGAATGATATGAAACCCCGTGAATTATATTATTGATAAAAGAAGAGTATAAATAGTGTTACAATAGAATCTAATGAAATCGTAATCTACCAATAAACATGGAAATAAGATAAAACTAAATAACTACAAGATTATAAAAGAAACGATAGGATACGATATAATCAAAACTAATTTATTATCTAACAATAGAGATAACTATGAACCCGAGTGGTCAATGATACCATAACTTTCAATACTAACATTAATTAGGTATAAGGTAAATATCTTAGAGAATTGAGTTTGATGAGTGGCTTATAGAATACGGTATAGTGTTCCAATTAACACCATTAATTAGCAATGTCACAGCTAAATAGAGTGGTCGATTTAAATCGAACATTATAAGATATAACTCTATCTTTGTTTGGTGTCATCCACCTGCATAAAGATCAAAGTGTTATAATTACTTTAAAATCTACTTCCTCATTGTAAAGGTAGGAGTTTGACATAAACAAATACCTACCATTCTTATACAAATTTATGTGGAATGCAATTTCAGATTAATTTTCAAAATTTTAACTCAAAAACATAAACAAACAAAGCCTTAGGACGTGATTGGTATGAATGAATGGAATTGAGTGGGAATGGAATGATATAAGGAATGGAATTAAGATGGGAAAGGAATGATATTAATTTCATAAATACTATGATTGGTATACTCAAGGAATGAGAAAGGAATTGAATTATTATTCATTTATTTGTTCCAATCAAGCAATTAGTGATAAAAAATGAATTTGAGAAATGTGATCTTTTTTTAATATATTTTATATGTTTTGTATATTCGTATATTTGTGTTATTTATTAAACTTGAATACAAATTTGTATCCAATCTAGTTTTTTTAAATTTAAATGATGTGAGATTTTAAAACTTTCATTTAAAGAAAAATAACAAGAGACACGACGAAAAAAGTGGAGAAAGCAATGAAAGACGGAAAAATATAGTCCGTAGATGATAATTGAAAAGTTATATATGTATTATTGTCTATACAATAATCCACGTTTTCTATTACTTTTTTATCGATAAACTAGTTTAAGGATGAGGTATTATTTATTAAACGCACTTATTTTAAATTTTGTCAATGCAATTTTGTAAGTTTTCTCTATTCTTGTTACATTTGAAATTATATTTATTATAATTAAAGTAATTCTTATTGATAAAAATATTTTCGACTACGTAGGAAAAATAATATGCATCTTTTTTTGTTTTTTCAATGCATTTAAATATTTTTTTAATTTATTAATTATTTATATTATTTTTAAAATAATTTAAGATAATTAATTATAAGTAGAAAATATATATATTGCATTCGTTAATCTTTCAAGACTTTTTTTTATTAGTGTGAAAAAAAAATAATTTTATTACAAAAAATAAAAAAAGTTAAGTCACAATAGATAAGGAATAGCTAATACCAAGGGGGATGGAAGGTATCACTATTCCCATACTTATGGGAATATGGATTCCAACAGGAATGACCATTCCTGACATAAAAACATACCAATCATAGTAATGGGAATGAACTCAGGAATGTTGATTCAATTCCCACCTCATTCCAGTATACCAATCATGTCCTTAGTCTCCATGCTGCAGAATGTACATCCTTCTAACTATGATCGAACAATAGTGGATATGGACTCTACGAAAAGTAGAGATAAATCCGATGCATTCAAATCAATTATAGACTTTTGTCAATTGAAATATAGTACTCAAATAATGCAAAAGAATCTACAAAGGAAAGATTGGAATTGATGGTAGAGTAAATAGAAAATACCTACAAGGCTCTAGTTGGGCTATTATAGTTATTTGGGCTATAGTTCAATTGGACTTTTATCTAAAATAGTCCAACCCGACCTGACCCGTTCAATCTATCCGGATCCATATACAATTGTTCTATTTTTCAATTTCTATTTTCTTCTCAAATTATTAACGTATATATATATAATATATATAAGTAGAACCCCAAAACCCTCGAGAACGCTGCGAAAACGACACTTCTCATTCCCCTGATCATCAATGGTGAAACGGCGTCGCGACAGCGAAGCCGATGTCTCGAATGAAGAAACGACGTTGTACAGAACGGTGTTTATCGACACCAGCCTCGACACTCACCTCGCCATGATTGTCTCCAACTCTGACACGGTATCGGATTTCAAAAGTATGTTAATCTGCTTTAGTTTAGTTGTATTTCATGCGCGTTGGATTTCAGTATATGCATATGTGTTGTTACTTTTGGAATATGGATTTGGTTGGTTGTAATTTATTTTTGTGAAAGTGATTTGAATGAATGCTTTTTTAGAAACAAACTCAATGGATTTGTTGATGGAAATCCCTTCATCCAAACACATGATATATGTTTTATTGAGCGCAACGAGGTTAAAGTGAAATTCGGAGGAAAATAGAGGTCTATTGAGTTATTTATGCTGGGCTTTCTTTTGAATGCTCGAAGTTTCGCTCATTGATGCTACATCACCTTTACCTTGAATATTAAACATTTGTATGTATTTTTCACGTGTAGAGAAGATAGTGTTGGAGCACGCAAAGTGCTTTCCGGAAATTGGGGAGATACAGATACAATCTCTGAAGGTATATATGTTGCTTTAAAAGTAAATTAATAGACTGTAATATCTAATACTGATGATGTTCGTAACTTGTGTAGGTAAAACGTAGAGGGAACTTTTATCGTCTGCCAGACATTATGCTTGTTTGGAGTGCATTTCAGGTGGTAAAAGGTAATTGGTTTCTTTTAGCTGATGCGTCTGGCAGTCCTGCATGTCGCCGGCAAATTACCTCCGAACATGGCACAAGCAATGGCGAGAAGATGGACTTAATGGCTTTAGATGATGAAGGTTTGTCTTCCGATATAAAAAGATTACACACATTTGCAATGTCGTCGCCAGATGGTGTTGCTGGGAAGAGTTTTGCTCCAGGTGGGCTTATGGTGTACAAATCTGTGGAAAAGACCGCAGATTTTCAGAGAATTAATCATTCAGATGAAAATGTTGTGGAAACTGAGCCTCGTGCAAAGAAGAAGCGTAAAATGAGTCACAAAGGAGATGTCTATCATAATACGAATTTGAAAGATAATAATGCCTTGATACCTTTGTCTTTTCAAAATATATCAAAATCAAAAACTTCAATTGTTGATGCAATGAAAGAAGGTCAAGAAGGTATGGTTCAGTATGAGCAACAAGGGAAACCCACAATGCCTGAGGCAATTGGTAAAGTCTCAGGTGTTGTGAATGATGAATCCTGTAGTAGGAACATGATTGCGTTTAAGGGAACATATGTACCTGCTACAGAAGAAAAGAGTACTTTAGAAAGCAATTTGAACTCTGAAAAGCAAGATAAAAGGAAAAAAGACAGCATGTTAGAGAGTATAACTCCTGAAATCATTATGGCCGTTGGCGTAAATACTCCCACTGATCATAAAGGGGATGTTACAGTTAAAGTACCAAATCTTTCTACTATGCCTGTGGATGCAAGTGATGCAATGAGAGATGCCAATTCTGATGGCAAGAAGAGGAAAAAGAAGAAAGCAAAGGGAACACGTGGAGCAATCCAGGACACATGTGATATTGAGCAGACTGGAAAAGGTGAAGACATTAAGCGTGGTACTGAAGCTCTTAACTGTGAAGAACAGGAAGGAGAAAAAGAGGTGCATCAAGATCATGATCATGAACTGACCAAGGCATCATGTGGGAAGCCTTCAGATGAAGCTAGTCCAGATTTAGCTCTTGATAAAACAATTTTCTCGCAAAAGATAATGGATGCCAATGCTGTTATGGAACCTGAAATCACTAGTGGGACTACAAAGAAGAAGAAAAGGAAGGTAAAGAAGTATGCAAAAACTGATATGGAGAAATTGCGCATGGAGCTAACTGATAATGGCATAAGTGGCACTTTAGATGGAACTGACAAGAGAGAAAGCATTATGAACCATAAACAAAAGGAAGTGCAGATGAAATTGTTGGATAGTTCTCCGGCGGATGCTATTGAGGAAGTACGCAATGCCAATAGAAATGTGGCAGATTTTGTTGCATCAAGTCAGAGTAAGCAAACTGATGGTAATGTTGTTATGGAACCTGAAATCACTAATGGGACTACAAAGAAGAAGAAAAAGAAAGTAAAGAAGTATGCTGAAACAGATATGGAGAAATCTAGCATGCAGCAAACTGATAATGGTATAAGTGACGCTTTAGATGAAACTGAGAGGAGAGAAATCATCCCGAACCATAAACAAAAGGATTTGGAGATGAAATTGTTAGATAGTTCTGCCCCTGATGCCAGTGAGGAAGTACGCAATGCTAATAGAAGTGTGGCAGATTTTGTTGTATCGAGTCAGACTGAGAAAACAGATGCAAATTTTCTTACGGAACCTGAAATCGCTAGTGGGACAACAAAGAAGAAAAGGAGGGTAAAGAAGTATGCAGAAACTGATATCGAGAAATCGGGCATGGAGCAAACTGATAATGGCATAAGTGGCACTTTAGATGAAACTAAGAGAGAAAGCATCTTGAACCATGATGTGCAGATGAAATTGTTGGATAGTTCTGCGGTAAATGCTAGTGAGGAAGTACGTATTGCTTATAGAAATGTGGCAGATTTTGTTACATTGAGGCAGGCTGAGCAAACTGTGGAAGATGTGTCCATTGACAAAGAGATGAGAAAAAAGGCCAAAAGTGCTGCTGATAGTCACCAACTGGATTTTCTGGCCCCGGAAAAAGAAAATCAGATCTTGGAGTTCAACAAGGAAGTGAATAATAGCGAGAATGTAGAAAATAAAGATAAAAAGACGAAAAGAAAATCAAAGGGTAAACTCAGTGCATCAGATGGCCAAGAAAAATTACCGATCAAGGATAAAAAAGTTGGTCTTGAAGTATTGACAACAGATAATTTGAATAGTTTAGTAAAATCTCAACAGGAGCCCGGACATGTTACCTCATCCCAAGCTCTGTCTCATAAAAATGAAAAAGAGCTTGAAGAGATGCATGTTACTGCTCTTAATAAAGGTGATGGAATTAACTTTAAGCAGTACTTTCTGGCTAGCCAAGACCAAGATAAAGTTGATTCTGGTGAAAAGGCGAAAAAAGCAACCAAGTCAAATGCAGAGAAGAAAAGTAGGAAAAAAGTTAAAGGGCATGGTTTACCTTCTGTAAGTATTTCAACTGAATTACAGAGCTCACTCGAGTCATTTCAAAACCAGGAAAGTGAAAGTAAATCACGTATTAGGCAGGCTAATGGTGACTCTTCTCTAAATTCTGACCGGGGTGAAGTGAATCCTACTTCCATCAAGAGAGCTTTAACAGTTTCTGGGAATGGGGTCAAAGATTCTAGTCCTAGTGATAAGGGGGAGATAACCACTCTTCAAAAACCCAATGTGAAAGAAAAGAACACATCTTTGTATAAATCAAGCTCAGAAAGGTTGGAGACAGTGCCTAAATTTCAAGGAAATAAAAAGTTGCCATTGAGTCTCAGTGTAACTAATAAAAAGGTGATGAAGACTCCGCTAAAGATTAGCTTGTTGTCGAAACCAGGATCTATTTTTGTGGATAATAGTGGTGAAAGTTCTAGTGATGAAAATGGAAATCTGCATTTTGATGCTAGCATCCGTACTCCTCCAGATAGTCCATCTGATAGCTCATCTTCAGGCAATTCACTAGGGGAAAGTGACTTGAGCCAGGGCTCAGATAGAAATGGTATGTGATAATCTAGATCCAAAGTCAACTTTTGAAGGTGTTTGGCTAAAGCTTATTTTAAACATCTGAAGATTTTGGGAGCTTATAAGCTCTCTATCTAAACAAGCTCTTATAAAATAAGTTGGATTTCCATGTCTTATTTTCTTAGGAGCTTATAAGGTCCTACCAACTTATTTTGAGAGCTAATAAGATAAAATTACCAAACATTTACCAAAAATTTTATAAGAGCTTGTGCTTGCTCAAACACCTTATAAACTCAGAGAAACACCCCCTTCGTTTGATATGGGAAAAGCTTTATTCCTTCACTTATTTTATTCAGTGTTGAGAATTTTTACGAATTCGTTTAAGGACAAAGAAAAAAGAGATGCTGATGTTTTGTTTCCCTATTTTACTTTTGTTTCTGGGATGCTGATGATTTCAATTGCAGGATCCAACGATGTGAAAGGAAGATCTGCTGGTGGGAAAAGCATGTCAAAGTTGGAGTAAGTCCATTATCCCTTTCCAATCTTTAAGCCTACAACCTACTGCTTTTTTAGGTTTCCGGACATTGCCCGGTGATAATACATTTGTCAAATCGTAACATAGTTGCATATTCAGTACCTTTCTAAAATTACCTGGTTATGTCATATTAAAACAGAATTTCGGTGCTCTGTATTCTGCTCATTGCTTCTCAAACTGTTTATGGCTGATGCACAATCCTGTATGTGTCCCAGTTATGTTATATATGCAATTATGCATGTGGTTGTGTTACACATTTATAAGATATACTTCCTCTATCCCATGATTTATGGCTCCTATTTTCCTTTCGAACGTCTCAATATATAGCCTCATTTGTTTATATTGATTTTGCTTTCCTAAAGTATCATCTTGCTAAAAGTAGAAATGTAGCAGACCGACTTTCAACCATTACTTTGTGGCTAATAATGTTAAGTTGCACAACTTTCAGTATTTCACTTTCATCTAAAACTTAACAGAACTTTGTACATTGCAGCCGTCAGGTAAAACTATGTATCGGGTCGAATAGGAGTCCTTATTTGGGACAGATAAGTTTGTGTATGATAGGGGACTGATACTGATACAGTTTATTTTATTCTTGGATTCTAAAAGACGCAGTGTTCAACTTATATTATCCCTTCAACTTTTTTCTCTCAAATCCCACCACCAACAAAAAGTTCTGAAAGAACTCAAAAAGGAAAAGGTGGAACAAAATGATATAGCTTCTGCATTCCAGAGTTTTGTTACCAAAAATAGTTATACATCATGTTTTGTTTCGACATGGTATCGTTATGTTCGTTTATGCTTAAGTTTTGTTCTGATAATGATACATACGTACAGAAACATTACATTCAATATCTTTACTGGGCATAACATTCTCAATTTTAGCAATTGAAAGTTAAGATCCCTTTGTGCTTGTTATTATTCAATGAGACTCATAACTGTGTGATCATTAATGTGACAGCCTATCTGCCTCGAAGGATCTGACAATGGATGTAATCCTAAGAAGCTCAAAACGGTTCAAGAAGGCAAAGCTCTTGGTCTCTAAGAATGAGGTTGAACAGCTTGAAATCCAGGACATGGAATTTGTTCCTGATAGTGAGCCCAACCCATGAGCGTTTTGCGACATTTTGGCAAAGTAATTTTTGTTTCCTTAAGATGAATAGCTATCAAACTGGACCCTTTTATTCATATTCGTTCTTTAGAAACTGATGCAAAATGCCAGCTTGAGGCTTAGGTCATCAGTATTCGATTTTGTAGAATGAGTATGATGAATTTTGCTGTTCTTAGAGGTTTCAAGCTTAGGTCATGATTATTTAACTTTGTGAAATGAATATGATGGTTTTTGCTGTGCTTGGATGAAGATATCGCGGTTTTATTATATAATCGACTGTGTACTGTTTTTATGGTTATGTCATGTATATGTTATGGTTGAAGTTCTAGGTTGAATTACATGTTAGAAATTATTTCAATATGTAAAAGCATAGAGATGCAACTTTAAACATCATTCATCCTATCTTTTTGTCTCATTTTTTGTTTGTAATTTGTTAAGATATTACAATTTTTTATTCTTCGATTGAAGAATTATGAAAATGTGACACATTTATTTGTTGCGATACCAATCTATGCATCAATAATTTGCAAAGTAAATCATGTCTGTCAATTTACATTTATTCAAATCCTTTTGATACATAGAATTATAAAGGTTGAAGAAAAAGTTTCATTAACATATTAATGATACAATTACATACAAATTCATGCATGGAAAAGACTATTATACCCTTAATCTGATCTCATCCTGTTAATCTGGTTCAAAGCAGGTTGCAGGATATTGTACAGCACCCAAGCAATAGCCGGCGCCACAACAAACAGCAAAAGCTGCCCCCTGTTATCCGCCACCGCCTCCGCTACGGCGGCGATTTCTCCGGCAGACGCCTCCGGCGGGCTGAAAAAGCCTAAACCAGCAAGCCCACCTAGCCCAAGCCCAATAATCACCCCTTTAGAGCTCCTCATTCTGTTAATCTGGTTAAGTGCTGGCTGCAAAATGTTGTACAGTACCCAGAGCACTGCAGGGACTAAAGGGATCAAGAGGGCAATACCACGGTTGTCGCCGTCGGCTATTTCGGCCAGCTGTTGGACGGCGAAGGCCGGCTCGGCGGCGGAAAGGGTGGAGAAAATGGCGCCGGCGATGGCTGCTCCGGTGAGGGGTGCGGCGGCTCCGGCGGTGGTGAGGCCTTTAGGTAGAGTTTGCATGGAGAGAAGGGGTATTTGCTTTGTGGGTTTGGAAGGGTTGATGCATTTTGTGTTGGTGATGAAGCACTTGGGGTTTAGGAGAGCCATTGATGTAGCCATTGTAGCTGCCATTACAGTGAGCTCTGGTTTTGATCTTAGTTTCTTGAGAATTGAATGCTCAAAATGGTTTGTGCTAATTGATTTGGAGATGGAAAATTGTGGGAAATAGAAATTGAGAAAAATGAGAGCCAATGAGAATTAGGTATTCTGGATTGTTCTCTTATCCAGAGGGTGTGTTTGGTGGAATGTAGACCTCATATTTTGATACTCTCACTATGCTTTTCTTATCACAAAACAAATTATTTTCTCATATTTGATTGCAAGTCATAAAAGTTTTATTTATTTATTTTGTTTTTATTTGATTTTGACTTTGGTATTGATCCAAGCCCATCTTTAATTGGCACTTTGGGCTTTTGTAATGAACTATACTCTCATTAATGGGTCGATGTGAATAAAAAATAAAGATTGGTTGGAACCAAAGATGGATATATGACTTACACGTTGAAAATTTTCACAAAACCCACCATCTTCATACTAAACCCCCATAACCTTACACTTCAATTTGTACATATATATATATATATGTATATTATTAACATCTTTACAATTCTCTTTCCCCTCAAATCAATTTCCAGGACATATATTCACACCCAATAGAGAGCAAAATTTAAAAAATGTCCACTTTCTTGTGTTCACTTGGACCAAATTTAGTATTATCCCCAATTCCAGGAAGAACAATAACCCTAAACCCAGTTTTCCACACAACCCATTTCAGCAGTTTCACAATTCAGAGACCCTTTTTGAGGGGCAGTCATGGGGTGACCCGGTTTGGATTGGGTCAGGTTCCGTTTCCTGACCCGGAAGATGCTGAGCTGATACTTAAGGACCTGTTTGGCAAAGCTGAGGGGTTGCTATATACTATTGCTGATGCTGCTGTTAATTCTTCTGATACAGTTGACGCAGTTAGTACAACAAAACAGAATAATGATTGGCTATCTGGGATTACTAATGCTATGGAAACTGTTTTGAAGGTTTGTTAAAGATTTGATTTTTATCATGTATTATACGGGGTGAGAAGTTCTGAATTTTATTTCTTCTTTTACTGTTTTCCAAAATAATTGTGGAATTCATTGCTTACCTTTTATGTGTTGAGGTATAGTTTTTGTTTGTATTGTAATTTGTAACCAATGATATTGATTTTCATGATGTTTATGATGTTTTTCAGGTTCTAAAAGATGGACTTTCCACCGTGCATGTGCCGTATGCTTATGGTTTCGCAATCATTTTATTGACAGTACTTGTTAAAGCTGCCACTTTTCCTTTGACAAAGAAACAGGTAATTACCAGTTATTGTTGGCTTATAGTCTTTAAGCAATCCTTTTTCGTCTACAATCTCATGTTATTTGTCAGTTAATTATGTCTAGCAGTTTAGTTCTTTTTCTCAATTTGCATGCATAATGTTAGAGGCTTCTTAGTAATCTTGATGATTTAAATGTCTTCTGAACTTTGATGGCTAGGTGGAATCAGCAATGGCCATGCAATCTTTGACACCTCAAATAAAGGCTATTCAGGAACGGTATGCTGGAGATAAGGTTACTCCTTTTTCCTTTAAAGGATCATTTTTTTCTCATTCAAAAGTGGATTAGTGAAAGGCATAATATTGTTAGTGTGAGAATTTATATGTGATTTTGTTATGGAGTTTATTTTATAATAACTTTGTCAGTTATATGCTGTAGACGTGTGTAAGCTTTTCCAAGACAATGCTGCGCAACCTAGATTAGCTTTCTACACTTACTCAACTAGTCTTATATATGCGGTTGTCTTTGCAGGAGAGGATTCAACTCGAAACGGCTCGGTTGTATAAACTAGCTGGCATAAATCCATTGGCAGGTAGTAACCATTACGAAACCCTTCCTTGTCACTGATACTGGAGCATGAAACAGGAAAAGTAGAAACAAGCTTTTATATTTTGATGTTGAGAATCTTTTGCTTGTGTTTGGATTAATGAATTTGGGGGAAGGTTTTCAAAATACTCGAAATTGGAGTCATTTGAACGCCATAATGATTGGAATAATAGCTCAAATGAGTTTTAAGAGATTTGAAATCCACTGTAACTTGAAATGATCGAAACAAGCTCCAAGCTCAATGGTTTTGCTGATGAATTTGAAATCCATGCTTTCAAATTCCTCAATTCAAACACAACCTTAATTTTTCTAATATTCTTTACATGTGTATATGGTTTTTCTCCTTATTGTCGTTGCTTGCCCAGGGTGTCTTCCTACACTTGCTACCATTCCTATTTGGATCGGGCTTTACAGAGCTCTTTCTAATGTGGCCAATGAGGTAGACTACACTATACCCCTCCACTTTTCTGTTTTTTTTTTTTAATATATAATAATTCATCTGCCACTATTTAATATTTTAAGCCTAGCAATTCTCATAACTGTCGTTAACATGAAGGGACTTCTAACGGAAGGTTTCTTCTGGATACCATCACTCTCGGGCCCAACTACTATTGCTGCTCAACAAACTGGCAGTGGTACTTCTTGGCTTTTCCCATTCATTGTAAGACTTTTATCATCCTTTTTCCATTCTATCAGTGATATATATTACTTAAATTCCAGATAGGCTTATTTGTAGATAAACGGTAACTAGCCTTATTTTATAAATGAGTAATGTACAAGCAAGGTTTTATACGATTATGATGTTCAATCTAGACCCTTTTAAGCTATCTTGTAAACCCTATGCTAAATATACTAAACCCTGTAAATTAATTCGATAATATATCAGGCTGATTTTTATTCATTGTCACTTTTTCTTCATAGGATGGCCATCCTCCCCTTGGATGGTCAGATACGTTGGCATATCTCGTCCTGCCTGTACTTCTGGTTCTCTCTCAATATATCTCTATACAAATTATGCAACCCCCGCAGGTTCTTTCTTTTTCCTTTTTTTTTTTTTAGTTAAAACTTAAATATCATTGGTTCGAATTAATTGCAGTTAATGGTTTGTATCTTACAAGCTTTTGCCTTAACGAGTTTCAGAGTAATGATCCAAATGTAAAGAATTCCCAGGCCATAACCAAATTGCTACCCTTGATGATTGGTTACTTTGCTTTATCAGTTCCTTCTGGTTTAAGCCTTTACTGGTGAGGCCCTCAAAACAACTTTGTCAAAGGCTTTTCTTTTCTTGTCTATTGGGGTCGGGAATTGTTCGTTTATCATAGTTTGTGCTTTTTTGCAAACATTGTATGCAGGTTCACAAACAACATACTAAGTACAGTCCAACAAGTATGGCTTCGGAAATTGGGTGGAGCTAAAAATCCAGTCATGCAATTGAGTGATGACAGTATAAAGAAAGAACAATCCAAAGTTCTGAAATCCATCTCTGAATCACCACCCTCCGTGAAGTCAGTCTCTGAAACAACGGTAGCTAAGAATGTGGTTAAGAAAGAAGAGAAACTAACATCAGATGGGCTTCGTCCGGGGGAAAGGTGACTGTTTTTTTTTTTTTTTTTTTTTTTTTTTAAGTTAGACTTGTAGAATTAAACATATTTAATTTGGGATTTGTCAAATATACAAAGTTCTTCCATGAGGTCTATTATTTGTGATTTGTTGAAATTATTTTCTGCTGTGGTATAACTGTACTTCAAAAATATTAGAACTTTACTTCTAATAATATTCTAGAAGTAGCAAAATCAAGTATTTTGTCTACGTATTAGGAACTGCAAATGCTCATTTTAGAATATGCATTGTCTGAAATTAATTAAGCCAATTATTGGAAAAATAGCCGTGTTTTTTCTTTTTATCAACCTAAATTATTATTTATTTCTTGTTATTTGTCCAGGTTTAAACAACTAAAGGAGCAAGAAGCTCTAAAAAGACAGCAAAAAGAGGAAGAGAAAAAGAAGGCAAAAGTAAAAGGAACTCAAATAACAAATGACGAAATAAAAAGAGAAAATAATGCACATGAGAAGGAAGAAAATCGTCATGCTACATCAGTCGTTGCTAATTCTGTGAATAGTGAAGTCGATTTCGATGGCCTTGCTGTGAATGTCAATTCAGGAGTGAAAAACGATGAAAGGGCATCAATTGGTAAAGAAGAAAATTCTGAAATTTCATATGAACACAAGAATGAGAGAAATAATTTGCATCTGGATAAAAATATCGAAGAGGTACAAATTTCAGATGGAACAATCGTAATGTCACACAAATTGAAATCATTATATATTCATGTATATATATATATATATATATATTTTTTTTTTTTAAGAATGGGTATCTGAACATCTGTATGTTTCGGGCTTTTCTTTTTCTGAAAATTCTGATTTTTCTGTTTCATGTTCATTATTTCAGGATTAAGATAATTATTACAGCGACGAGTGAGGTTGTCGAAAAGATGACATGGCATATACGTCTGAAAAGCTTACAGAGCGATCTCGAGAACGCTAATCACAGGTTAATTTTGGCCATTATATTGCTGTTAAAGTAGTAGGCTTTTAGCATTGGCAGATGATGGAATTTCTCCATGCATGAGTAGTCGATAACTGGATTTAGGGACAGATAATACTGTTTAGAAAATCTAAACGAATACAAATACGAGGTTTTAGCAATGTTTCTAACATCTTCTCGTTACACTAATAATACGTAATTTATTGAATCAAATATCGATTATTATCACAATGGTTGTATCAGTTTCCTAAGATTTTGTTAGTATTTAATTTCTGATTTAAGTCTGTAATCAAATTTATTTATTTAAAACATATATATATATCATATAATGAAATGTCGTAGACAATCCAATCAATGCACCACTATTAAACCCATGATTCTTGATCTCTTACCAAATGTTTTTTTAATTCACATAGAAAATTCACCTTATAATAAATAAACTGAACCTCACCAATTTAATTTAGGCTATCAATCAGATCACGTGCCTCGTGGACCGTATACACCGTACCATGATGCAGAAAATGAAAGGTACCACAAAAGACAGCCAAAGTACAATTACCATAGACATCATTATTAGCCCAATTAAAATTTTAAAATTAAAGTACCAATCTATATAATAAATAATACATTTAAATATTGGGGTATACTTTATTTCTTATGATTGAGTAACACGACATTATGAACATGTGAATATCCCTAAATCAATGGATATAAATGATTGAAAATGCGGGCTAATGTTTATTCAATGAATTATACAGATGCATGAGAATGTTGACAAATGTTTATATCACTATAGAAAGACTAATTATATAGACTTTTGATATGGCTAATGATAGCTTATTTACATGTAATTGCGATTATCAAGATGATGTTATATATACCGTAAACTAAGGAAATTAAATAGAAGAGAGAGGAAATATGGCGAAGAACTTAATATATGATAATTTAAAAAAATAAGTAGAACATGGTGAGATCATGTTTTCTTATTAATCACATATGAATTTACACTAATTTTCATTAATGAAAGATGGCAAAAATAAAAGTTAATAAGAGTTATATAGTTTCAAGTATTACACGTCATACTTTCAAAATAAAATATGTCAAAAATAAATTAAAAGGATCTATTATAAACAATATTTTCAAAAAAAATCTGTAAAATTGATAACATTTTTGTTTTTTTGAACTCCAACAAGCATGTTTAGAAGAAAAGAAAAATCACATGTAGAATTTAATTAGAGATCTTTAAGACTTTATTTTAGGATTTACTTTTTACATAATTATGACAGTAAATCTCATTTTACAATTGCTTTTTTAAATTTATTTCATATTATATAATATACATTACTTTTATTTAAAAAAAAAATTCATGTCAACAAGCTATGAGATTATAATTGAGACAATAATTTGTGGCCCACCATGATGACAAGGCACATGGGACTAACGTGCCCGGACCCACAAGAGTACCACGTCATCACTTTGACCGTTGGTACGGTCATTAGAAAAAGTAACTTGGCGGATTTTCCGGTTGTGACAGTTATATATCCATGTTGCCATTTTACTTCTTATTTATAATTAATTCCTTCGTATTTGCCTCAAAATGTACTCGAAACATGTCCTTCCCACGATGACTAAGGATTATTCTTTATAATTGGAATTGATTTTTGTACATTTTAAATTTTATAATAAATTTATTGTGTTACTGCAAATTCATTATTTAGGTAATTTATTATTCAAATATAATCGAATTATGTATAACATATGTAAGTTAAAATAATAACATATAATAATAATTGATATCACAAGGATCCTTCTAAGAGAAGCTATACCCAATCTAAATGATAAAAAAATATTTTTAGTCGAGTTTTGACATTATTAAAAAAATAATGAAAAGATAAAATGAAGGTGGAAATTTCTTTTTCTCTTTTTAAAAGTTAATATTCCATGAGGTTATTTTATATATAATAGCAGCTTAAAAAATGTCGGTCACATGGCCTTAAATTGTTTTGGTTGAATTTTTCAACATGTCTAATTTTACAAAATTTAATTTTGTTATGACTTTAGAGCCCTATGGCTTGTGAGTGAATTCACATGTGGGTGCTTTTCTTTTTTTGCCAAATATTTAGATTTTATTTTTAGTCTCGGTATTAGGACAATTTTGCAAAATTAGTCCTTTCATCGGACAAATCAACTATAATTTTTATAATTCATCAAAGATTAACAGAGTTGGCCACAAGATGTTAACTTTACATTTTTAAATTGCATTTTAGTCCCCTCCATAACTACACCTTGTAGAAAATACCTCTAAAAAGAATTTTGAGTTATTTACTCTTTCAACTATAACGATAATATACTCGTTATTACATGTGACTTGTCACAAATACTCTAAATTAGTGTAGAAGATCTAAACCTCATCTTGTTACTTAGAAAGTGTTAGCGCTAATTTCTTTCTTATTCAATTAACTAATTACTTGATAAATAAATAATATTATTAATTACACTAACTATCTTCTTATTAAGCATAATTATACTCTTAACACACTTATCTAACGGTAGCGGCTGCGGGTTCCCTTGTCATCAAAAAAAAAAAAAAAAAAAAAAAAAACTAATTTTAATAAGTTAACTTAATGTTATAAAAGAAAAAGTAAAGTGATGTTAAGCTTAAATAAATTGATCGACTATAATTATACTAAATAAAATAAAAGTAATTAATTCGTTTAATTCTAAGAGTATGACCTCTCATTGTGATCTGATATCCTTGATTAAATCCAACATTAAGTTTGTTACTAAAATGCAAGTGTCGGTGAACAAAACATATATTTCATAATAATGTGAACACAATTATACCTATTATTCCTATGAATATGAACTTTGGAGTTTCAACATCTATTGTTGAGAATCTCTTGATACACCAATTTCTTAACGAAAAGTTTATAACAGATCGAGTTTAATAAAATCGATTTATTATAAATTATTAAAGTCGATTTATTGTAGATCATTAAAAAATACTCTATATTAAAAGTATAATTCTTTTAATATAAGATAAGATCTAATACTTTTAATACAACAAACCGACTCTATTAATCTCGATCTATTGCAGAATTCTCATTTTTAACCCTTATATAAGATAAGATCTAATCCTACAACAATTCCATTAATACACCAAACAACCAAATTGCCAAGAATAGACATCTTGGATGACTTACCCCCTCACATGCATTAATTCTTCTTCAACTTTTGGTACAAGCTCACATGCATTCTAACCGAATATTTTATATTTTTAGTTTATAAAAGTCATTTCTACATCCCAATATTATTTTCCTTTTCTTCGATTAATGGCTTAAACAATTCAAGGTTTTAATCTATCCCTATATATACTATGTGTACCTAAGCCACTTCTAACAAAACAACATTAAATTCTTCCATTTCCCAATCCCAATATCCCACACTTTAGCCATACATTAGAAGAATTGAAGTAAAAGAACATCAAAGAAACATGAAAATCCCACTTTTCATTCTAACATTACTTCCATTATTAGCTCCAATTTCCACATTCTCTTCACCAGTTCCACACCCTGAACTTATAGTACAAGAAGTTAATCAGTATGTTATCATCATATATCACATACATAATATTTTTTTTTAATCTCCAAATGTCACAAACTTCATTCTAACAAAAAAGTCACATTTGGCCTATTTTGCAGGAAAATCAATGCATCAAGAAGGAACTTGGCATTCCTCTCATGTGGGACCGGCA
Organism: Verbascum thapsus; assembly: GCA_963669365.1. NCBI lineage: Eukaryota > Viridiplantae > Streptophyta > Magnoliopsida > Lamiales > Scrophulariaceae > Verbascum > Verbascum thapsus. The sequence continues at coordinate 22,397,719 of OY770108.1, forward strand.
ATCCCATCGATGACTGCTGGCGGTGCGACCCTAACTGGGAAAAAAACCGCAAACGGTTAGCCGATTGCGCCATCGGGTTCGGCAAACACGCCTTCGGAGGCCGAGACGGGAAAATATACGTGGTGACTGACTCAGGTGACGACGCGGTGAACCCTAAACCGGGAACCCTCCGATATGGGGCCATCCGAAACGAGCCGTTGTGGATCATTTTCGCGCGCGATATGGTCATCAAACTCAAACAAGAGCTCATGTTGAACTCATTCAAGACCCTTGATGGTAGAGGGGCAAGTGTACACATTGCAGGTGGGGCTTGCCTTACAATACAATATGTCACAAATATAATCATACATGGCCTTAACATTCATGATTGCAAGCAAAAGGGCAATGCCTATGTGAGGGACTCCCCCGAGCACTACGGGTGGAGGACACTATCGGACGGTGATGGCGTGTCGATATTCGGTGGGTCCCACGTCTGGGTCGATCATTGCTCGTTGTCGAATTGTCGGGACGGATTGATCGACGTCATCCATGGATCGACGGCTATTACGATCTCGAACAATTACATGACTCATCATGACAAGGTTATGTTGTTGGGGCATAGTGATAGTTTCACAAGGGATAAGAGCATGCAAGTTACTATTGCCTTCAACCATTTTGGAGAAGGGTTAGTGCAAAGAATGCCTAGGTATGTGGATTTTAGAATTTCCTTTTTTGTGGGTATTTTTTTATGTTATCTTGTAGCATTGATTTCAACTTGAAATACACAAATTTGCAGGTGTAGGCATGGCTATTTTCATGTGGTGAACAATGACTACACACATTGGCAAATGTATGCTATTGGAGGAAGTGCAAATCCAACGATCAACAGCCAAGGAAATCGATTTCTTGCTCCCGATCGAACGAACAATAAGGAGGTACAAATACGAGTACATCATTATCACTCGATTAGGCAAAAAGGGTTGCATTTAAATTCAACTTTCATGTCAAATTCATAACTATATGTGATGAAACACTGTTTTTTTCACATTTTTGAAGGTAACTAAACATGAAAATACACCACAAAGTGAATGGAAAAATTGGAACTGGAGATCAGAAGGAGACTTAATGCTAAACGGCGCATTTTTCACACGGTCGGGTGCTGGGGCCTCGTCTAATTACGCCAAAGCGTCGAGTTTAAGTGCAAGGCCATCTTCTATAGTAGGTTCAATCACAATGGGAGCTGGTTCACTCAGTTGCAGGAAAGGCAAACCCTGCTAGTGCATGCCAGCCGTTGGATCGAACAGATATTCGTATTTATATATATAATCATTTTTACTTACTATTTGTGACAACAACCTTGACCTGTTTCCTTAGTAGAGATTTGGAGGGGAAACAAAGGACTGGTTGAGTTGATAAATGTAACTTGTTGAGATTATTTCACTAAAATGGTTAATCATTGGGATATACTGTGAGTATGTGTATTTATTAACTTCATACTTTTATTTAGGGGTGGCAAGTTGGATCCAAAACCGCGGGTCCAACCCGATCGAATTAGTTTTGGGTTTGGATGGATCTTAAAAAAAAGAATTATGGTTCCAATTGGTTTTAAATTTATTGAATTTTTAAGACTTTGGTTTCATATGGTTTTTGATTGGGTCCAAATTGGTTCCAATAATGGGTCTATTTTGGTTCCTAAATGGATCCAATTAAAAAAAAGAAATAATTCTCCTTTTCATTAGACCCAAATTTCATTTTAAATTACACAAAAACCAAAACCAAATCACACCACGAACACTCATAAATAAAGTAATTTTTGACAATTTCGTTTTGATGTTATTGATTAATGACTATAAATAAAGTAATTAACTTTGATGTTTGTGCCTAAATTTAATTTGGTTATATTATATCCTAGTGCAATAAATTAATATTAGATTCTTTTAAATTACGACACAGTAAATATATAATATTTAATTAGATTTGATGCCTATTTATAAAATAATCATAGACATAAAAATAGGTAAATCTTGTATGCACATAATAAACGAAAATATAAATATAATAAATAGTGTTTATATATATATATATATGGGCTTTTTTGATATAACCCCCTGAGGTATGCAGCTTTGGCAAACAACCCCCCGAGGTTTGAAATTTTGGCAAACAACCATTTCTGGTTAGTTGACCGTTAGTCAACAGTTAAGGTCATGGGCAAAATTGTAATTTAATAATTCCAAACAAATATATTAATTTTCAATGTATTTATTTGGAATTATATTGAAAATAAATACATATTAATTTTATTAATTTTATTTATTTGCAAAATTGTAATTTAATAATTCCAAACAAATATATTAAATAAATATATTAATTTTATTTATTTGCAAAATTGTAATTTAATAATTTCAAACAAATATATTAATTTTATTAATTCCAAATAAATACATTGAAAATTAATATATTTGTTTGTAATTATTAGATTACAATTTTGCCCATGACCTTAACTGTTGACTAACGGTCAACTAACCAGAAATGGTTGTTTGCCAAAATTTCAAACCTCGGGGGGTTATTTGCCAAAGCTGCATACCTCGGGGGGTTATATCAAAAAAGCCCATATATATATATAGAGAGAGAGAGAGGTAAAGGATTCTTGGTGTTCCTGTCTATCATGAAGCATCACGTGACCTACTTTTAAAATAGACACAGTCACGGCAGCAGAGAATTATTTCCAAGTGCTATTTTGAATAAAGGGGGAAATTATAAAAAAAATACATGAAAAGTCAATATAAAAAATAAAAATAGCTATTAATAATTTAAATCATCCTTAAATATAAAAAAATAATGTATTAATACTAATTAAAAACTACATATAAAAATAAAGAGATTAGTGATTAGTATAACAAGTATTTGCATTGTGTTGGATCCATAAGTCACCAACTTTCTATTTTGGATCTTTTATGGTTCCTAAATGGATCTTTGTAAAAGAACCATTTGGAACCAATCAAAACCAATAAGGACCCAATTCATATTGAAAAGACATTTTGGTTTCTTGTTGGTTCCAACTTATCTTTTTTACAAACCCAATTGGACCCAACCCAAATCCGATCCGATCCACCCATTTGCCACCCCTACTTTTATTCATCTTTTGAGTGCCAATCAGATGACTCTATCTGGGTCAGGAATATGTGTCTAGTTCCTCAAAACTAAGAAATCCATCTAGCCCTCAATCTAGCACTAAAATTAGAATTAATCTAGTGGGTTCGGGTAAAATAAAAGAAAGAAAAAAAAAATTGGAGTTATGATTTTATTGGGTCCATCAGGTAGAATTCTGACTCAGCTAAGTACCCACCGGTTCCAGGGTGGGTCCAAGATGGATCCGGGTAAAAAAAAAAAAAAAATTAAACGAACGGACTCGAGTCCTGCATTATGCAGCTTAAATCCGCCCCATTGTCATACCTACGGGTAGCATTGGGTCCGGGTCTGGGTCCGACCCACCCAATAACACCCTAGTCATACCTAAGGGCACCCATGACTGGGGACTCCCCTAATATTAGATGGTTGGCCAGCATTTATGACTTAAAAGAAGAAAGCACATAGCTTTTAGAGTCTACTTGAGCAGGACCATATTTATTGGACTGCATTCACTGAGTCATAAATAAATAACTGCATATTTGACAAAGTTTTGCATCAAACTCAATGACAGATCTTTGAATAAATTTTCTTAAATGCTCCAAGATCACGAAAAACTAAAATGGTCGTATTTAAAGCTCGTGTCGATAATCAAAGAAGCCATAAATCTTACTCACACCAACAACCCCTCATTTATCACAACACAGACCAGACCAGACTTATCCATACATAGCATTTCAAGACTGGCATTACTACTGTACTTTTCATGACTAATGTGTCGGCATAATTTGCGAAGAACAATGTGACCCATATAACTATGTTCAATATTTTTAGTATAAAGATGCATTTGCCCTATAAATAGAAGTATTTGGTTTCCAAATATGCAATGCCCATTTGTGTCTGAAAATTCAAAAAGATATATGAAAAACAAAGAACAGTTTCATAGAGTACTTATGCATGTGTATGGAAAATAAGTTAAATTTAAATAATTGAAGTATTGGTTTAGAAATCGTGCATAGCATACAATTCAAATATCATGTCTGGTAATTCAGCTATCTTGGGAAGTTCTGTTTGTCAAAATATAGATCACCAATTCATAAGCAAACTTTGGTCGATTAAGTTGTAATATGAAACACAGTTGGATTTGCAAATAACATTTAGACTTGTAACAAGAGTAGATATTTAAAAAAATTCAATGTAAAAGCAATTATCTTTTCATAAATAATAATATTCCTTCTTTAATTATATCCAAAGGAAATATAAATCAAATGCTAATTTTAAAAAAAAAAAAAAAAAAGGAGACAAAACCGAGATTATTTCCATGCTTTCCTCCCACGGAACTGTTTGCTGGCTATCTTCTTTAGTCTCTTCTTCTCCTGCCGAGACTTTGCTATCTTTGCTCTTTTTGCAGCAAGTGGCATTGCTTTTTTGTGTTCCTTTTGTCGATTGCTCGAACCACCAGTCTGAAAACATCAAGGCAAATTACATAAATACCCATCTTCGGGATGTTTCCATTCCACATGTAATAAAAACTTGACAAGTTTTTTCCTCGAAATTCTGATAACAAGCTTTTAAGCAATGTTATCAAAACCAGACCGGCAATTTCAACCTCGAACCTATCATGGGTCCGGTCCAGTTTCACCCAAAAATGAGTGGCTACAGAACTGTTGCAGACAGGCAAAAACCGGATGGACCAGTTTTGAGATTCGTTTTTCAAACACTTCTCCATTCACAGTTTGAGGCTTGGAGATGAACTCATCCATTAGAACCAGTTACCGAATTATGCATTTGGTTCGAGGTTCGATGATCGAGCCAGGTTTAAAAAACATTGCTTTAAGGATTGTCCAGATAGAAAAACGTAAAGGGCCCACGATAGTGTCGAGCATAATTTCTCAACAAGTCAAAAGACGTACCTTTTTCTGTTTTATAGCAGTGCGAGCTTGGTATTTCCCTCTATCCTCCCTTCCCGCTCTTATCAATGCCAATCTTTCATCCTTCGTTAGCTTCAGCTTTATGTTAGCCTGATATATATAGGAGCAAATGATTTAGACGTGAACTCAATAAGCTAGGATCAATTATGATATTGACAAGAAAATAAAATATTATGTTCACCAACTCATTTCATTCTCTTTTTTACTTTTTGGGTAAAATGATGTTAATAATAATCTGCAATTTGCTTCAAAAAGAGTGAGAACAAACATCCAAATAGCTAAGCTCACCTCAAGTGTCGCGCCATCAATCCTCTTGGTGCTAAGCTGGTCTGAGGATGGAAGCTTAAATCCATACTGAGTTAAGGTAGTCCTAGCCTCCTTCTTAGCCTAATAATCAAAGGTCAACAAGATATTAACATAATTACAATAATACAACGAGACATAAGTAGAGCAATCTCTATAAAATCGAAGCAAACCATAAATGGAATCAAAGGCTAACACATATAAAAAGATCGATACCTTCAGCTCCTTTATTCTCTGAAAGTCCTCATTAGATAGAATTCCATCACTTGTGTCTGCAGGGGCATTTCCAGTTGCTCGAGTGAATTTCTTCAAAGCTCGGAGACTTTTACTGGCAGCATTCAGCTCTCCCTCAAAGTCAGAAAACTTTCTTTTCTTTGATTTAGATTTATTCTTATCAATATCAGCTACATTATCAGTTTCTTCCTCACTCATTTCTTCATCAGTGTCGTAACTATTATCATCTTCATCAGACATGTCATCATCTTGAACTTCGTCATCATCCACTTCATGAGTAGAATCACTAAAGCCACCAAATTCACATCCAGAATCACCATCATTTTCTTCTTCGATAAGACTAATACCATCATCCTCACTAGAGACTTCATCATCTTGAACTTTGCCATCATCCTCATCAGTATCACCATCATCAGCTTGTTCCAATAGCTCAACTCCCGGAATATCGCTAGCAACATGCACCTCACCAAAGCCTTTAGGTTTGGCCTTAGGGTCAGTGGGCCTCCCCCGATCCTTCTTTGCCAACAGTGAAGGGCAAACCTGTAAAAACAATTGTCATACCTCCTAACCATATACCCCTCATTTTATCTATTCATGATATCATACATACATACATACATACATACGTACATAGTACATACATACATACATACATAAATACATACAGAGAGAGAGAGATTACCTCTCTGAATAAAGTAAGGAGTGAACGGGCTGCTGAAGAAATTGGTTTCTCGTGTGACTTTCTATATAACACGAGGTCTTGCAGCAAATCTTCAGTCATCAACTGAACATAAAAGGAGAAAACAAAGTAAGCATGAGATGAAATAGCAGAGTAAGCAAAGAAAGGACAAATCTTAAAACATAATTCAAGGTTTTCAGGGTGTGTACCAAGGGCATGCGCAGGCATATTTCTCGTACTACATTCAATCCAACAGCAATTGCCTGGAGAATGATAATTGGGTGAAATAAAGTCCAAACAACATGGTAGAACTTTCTTAAGAAAAAAAGTGGTACCTCAGTGCGTGATTTGTCGTGCACAAATTGGTTAACAATTTGTTTAAATAACGGTTCAACTGCATCAGGTGGTACCTAATATGAAAAATTGGTTAACAATTTGTTTAAATAACGGTTCAACTGCATCAGGTGGTACCTAATATGAAAAAGCACAAAGAAGCAGTAGGAATATTGATTCAGAAAATGTCAAAGTGATGAGATATTCAAAACAGGTAGTGGGGACACGAAGAATAATAAAAACTTATCAAAATAGAAGATACCATGTCATGGCAGGCCTGAACCGCTGCTGCAAGTAGGTTTGTGACATCTCGTTGATGTGGCTGCAAATTCATACAAGCAACCTTAGCTACACAGCGATATTATTTGACTCCTAAAAATAATATAATTAAGTTAACACACCTGAACATACTTCTGAAGGTAAGGGTAGAAATTTAATAAAATTAAGTGGTGAAGACCAATGGTTCGGGCAATTACTTTTACCATCATCATCTTTACCTGCACAAAATATAAAAAAAGGAATATTGTAAAGATAATTTAAAGATTAAATTTTTGCACAATAAATTGATGTCATATAAATGGACAACAATTACCTCAAACCTTTCATTACTACTTTGTAGGCGAGAAAATAGCTTTTCAGCAAAGCCCTGTCAGCAGAAATCAGACTCAGATTCATTATCTTTTACATCACCGGAACATATAAAAGAACAATCGAACGAATTAAAAGATGAATACCTGTGCATCTTTCAAATGGTTTAGTGGTGAGTAATAGTTTGAGCTATTCTTCTCAGCTGATAGCCGTTGCTGCTTCTTCATACTACGGATAGCACGCTCCAGTTTGGCTTTCTTTTTCTTTTTGCTGGATACCGTGCCTTTATGATTTGCCTACATAGAGACAGATATACAATAGTAAGACCGATGAATATGAAATAATAAAGTACACTTTTGACCTCATATTTGCATCAACTATGCTCAAACACATATGTCTCCAAGAAATTAAAAAAGATACATAGCTCGATGCGAGACGAGTATATATTCAATTTACCAATGTGCAGCAAACATAAAAGATTCATGGTTATGGTCATATAAAGCAATAGGAATGCACTAATAGCTGAAAGAATCAAACAACCTTGTAGATAGATTCTTTATTGATTATTACATGCGGCTGATGGGCTTCATCTTCGCTGTCAGAATCATCAGTATCATCATCATCTTCAATTTTCTCAAAATCGAGAAGAAATGACAAGGCTGCAATCATAATCCTGACAAATTTAAACGGATTTAGAGTTTCCTGATTTCAACAGATATATGAAACATATACAAGCAGGTGAGACAAAAATGGTACCTTGGAGACGCATGAAAACATGCCGTACATATAGCATTTGCTGTCCTATCGTCAAACCACACTTTTCTTCTATGAAAATCGCAAAGAGTAATAAGTGCTCTTTTTGCTTTCGCTTCATCCTCTTGCTAATTTGCCAGAAGAGTCCATAAAATTGAGATAGCAAAAGCTAAAAAGAAACATGAACAACTTTTCACCTAGTGAATCAACATATATACCTGTAGCATCCCGAACAAAACATTCTGAAGTGCCCTATTCTTGGGGTCATTCTTATGCTTCTTGTTCATGCGTCTAATGCTATGAATAACATGGGAGAAAGCCAACTTTTGCAATACCCTATCCCCAACTGTCTGGAGCTCCATGAATACCACAAGTGTCTCAGCAATATTAATTATCTGGAACAAAAGTATTCAGGATCAACAACTGTTATGGGGACGTAACATATAAATTGCTCATCTTTCCTGGAAATAGCAAATAAAGTCTATGTTTACTACAAAAACACAACTATTTCGCTATTAACTCAAACTTCGTAACTTGATCAAAGCTTGGCATTTTATACTATTAAAAGCACTCAAGCACAAACACTTCATAATTCGCAATTCCACAACCGGAAACAAAAATCTCAGACATAATTCCTTTTTCCCTGTATAGGAAATCAACATAGTAATGAACAAATGAAGAATAGCAGCTAATACAAAAAAAAAAAAGATTTATATCAGAAATAAAACAAATAATTATCTACAACTAACACGCTAATGAACATATCTAGCACAAAAACGTAATTACGGACAAAAACAATACATATACAACCTTAAAAACCAGTTTCAATTGACAAATAAAAAATGATCAATAGATGCACTTCGCAAAACCCAAAAAAAACCAACCTTTCGATTAATCAAAAGAATGAGAGCTTGAGTGACCTGCAACCTAATGCCAGACGGCACATTCCTGGCACAAGATCCCAAAAACACGACCAATTGATCCGGAAAGGGGCCCAATTCTTTGGGATAAAACGGTGTAACGTGGGCCAAGAACATGGACAATTCACCCAACTCCTTCCAGGCGTCCGATTTGGCCGAAGAGGTGAAATTCAACGCTGCATCCTTCTCGAACTCTTCTAAAGCCGACTTAAATCGCTCGTAAATTTGGTGGAGCTCCGTAGTGTAGCCTTCGGGGTCCGTTTTCATTTTGGACTGTAGAGTTGTCAGGTTCTGCTTCTCGGCTGTGCGCCCCGACGCGGACATTGAGTCAGCTACGAGGTCGGGAAGGGACGCCATTGATGACGTCTAGGGTTTTAGGAAGCTGCAAAATAGCCAAAGAGGGAAGATAATGTGAAGTTTAGGTAGTTAAAGGATTCGCTTTGGAGAAATAAAAATAAACGACTCCGAATCCTGTTTTTTTTTTTTTACATTTTTTAAAAGTATACTTAAAATATCCTTATAAATTTATAACGGCAAAAACGTTAAAACTAACAATCAAAATTAGGTAAGACTCTATAATTATCTAAAATATCCCTATAAATTTAATTTTTTAAGGGCAAAAAAGTCAAAACAAACAATCAAAATTAGGATTGAACTCTACAAAAGGACTATATAATATAAAATAAAACAATAGATATAAGGATTTCACAATTTATTCCATAATAAAAAAAGATTAAAAAATACAATAATATGATCCTACTATTTAGATTACTGAACGAGTTTGGAAGCTCAATAATGCTGAACAACATTTACGTTGATATTTGGACGGTCAATTAGAAAAGGAAAAATTTATTATATGTTTTAAATGTCCCTTATTGATATTTTCAAACTCATGAAACCATTTTAGTTTATTGATATATTATTGTTGGTCGAAAAATTTTAGCCCAACTTTGGTTTAATTGTATTTAATTCCTTCACAATACATATGTCATGTAATCATTAATTAGGAGAGTGACATAAGTATTAACACTTAATATGTAATTAAAGGGTGCCACACCAAACCGACCCTGAATTAGAATTTCCCCAGAAAACATATGATTTGCATTGCATGGGTTAAAGGCCGCATTTCATATCTTATTCACTTTTTAATGGCAAAAAAGTCAAAACCAATAATCAAAATTAGAGTAGGATTCTACAAAGGAACTATATAATATAAAACAATAGATATTGAGACAAGGATTCCACATTTTATTCTATAATAAAAAAAGATTAAAAAATACAATAATATGATCCTAATGAAATTATCATAGTAAGTTATAGCCAGAAAAATAATATATATTATATATTTGATTGTTTCAAATGACGTTACCAAAATTTGCCAGCTAAAGCTTTCTTTTAATACTGATTTAAGCCAATAATTTTTTACGTATTAGGACTTCTGTCCTCTTTCAACAATTTATTAATTTCTGTTCTTTTTCATCAACAATTAAGAGGAAATATTTATACAACAAACTATCAATTTCAGTATAAGTATTAATACCGAGCTAATAAATTCATATAAATTTCGTTGAAAAAGAACATCCAATATCGCGATAACAAAAACTATAAAATTTGTAAAATAATATTTAAAACTTTACAATAAATTTTTGAGTAATTAGAAATAATATATGCACTACCAACTATATCTTTCCTGGAATTTCATTAATAAGAGAACAAATAGTTATTAATACAGAAATCACAGAAATGTGGTCAAGAACACCACTGCTATAGCAATTGATCAAATAGTAAGTATTGCACTATGGGTGAAAAGTAGAAACCTGATTTGATGAATTAACCAACTGGAGTAATGTTTCTCATTAGTCTAAGGTTCATATAACTGAATTTTTAGTTAATCTTAGATTTAAGGTATTTAAGAATACTTTCTTTTATTATTCCTTGGGTAAAGTGCACTTCACCCCCTCGAAAAATTTGAATTTTGTACTATACCTCCTAGAAATACAAAAAATAAACATTACCCCTTAAAAATTTGATATGTGTATCACTTTGTCCCACTTACTATTTTCCGGTCAAATCTTGATCGGAATTGTGATTCTCTCACATGCTCAGATTTGAAATTACCTTTGTAACTCCAAATACCCGTATTGATCCTATGATACTCCAACCCCTACGAATTAGTTATTCCTAAATGAGTCATGTAGGGTATAACAAACATATCATGTCTCTATATGGATCAAGAATAGGGCTAGAAGGATAAAAAAACTGCTAATTCATACGGAGTCATTGAACCCATCCAACCAGGAACCAGAGTTGTATGCATTATATGAACGGAAAGCAACCGATCGGGATGATTCAATATGACGGTATCAACATGATACTAAGGCAAACCCATGTAAAAACTTCTTTCAAATACAGGCATGTGATAGAATCACTAAAAAATAGTTTAGACGGTTATGCCCTTTACTGAAAAATCATTTAAATGATTTTCGATCAAGATTTGGCCAAAAAAATAGTAATTGGGGTAAAGTAATACATTTATCAAATTTTTAAGGGGTGATGTCTCATTTTTTGTGTTTCCAGGGGAAATAGTGCAAAATCCAAATTTTTCGAGGGGGTGAAGTGCATTTTACCCTTATTCCATAAATATCTAATACAATATAATATATATACAAGAAAGATATAACATGTAGAGATTTATATATAATTTTATACAAACTCACTTGGAATAAATCAAATTTTTTATTCATAATAAAAATATTGAAAATATAAATATAAATAAAGTAAATCAACATTCTCTAGTATAAGATTTTTTTCAAATAAAAGTTGTAAAAATCATATGCATTCCCATAGCACTCAAAATTCAATAAACACGAAAGATTGGACTGATATTGCTTTTTTTTTGCTGACTCGTCATATAAAAAAATATATCATTCATCTAAAATACACACGGAAATATTTTTCAAACAAAAAAACCTATTATACATATTTTTCATTTAGAAAAGACCAATACTTAAGGTAAGTAAATTTACGAATTTAATTGCACTTACTCTTTTAGGTTAAAAATTACTTAATCGTAATCTTATATAAATGTTTATTAATACATAATTTTAGATTAACTAATGAAATTAATTATGATTATAATTTTAAAACTTTAGATTTTTTCAATTTTTCAATATGATATATTTTTGGATAATTATCATGTTAAGAGAAAATAAAATATATAAACATATTAAAAAATTTATCATAAAAAAGTCAAATTCGTATTATACAATTCATCAATCCGAAACATCTAAAAGGAAAGTATCTTAAGAAGGAATAAACAATTGATCAGTTTTAAACCAAAAACATGCACAATAATTTAGTCCAAATAATTATTAATCCAGATTTGATTTTTTTTCTATTCAAAAGTTTTTCGAAAGAATTTTTTAGATTGAAAAATATTTATACAAACTTTCTAATAAACAAATTTATTTTTGAAGGTCTTAGTTATTTCTCTAATTATGTTTACAAAATTATTGAAGATAACATATCGATCAATCCTAATTTATTGTATTATAGAGCACAATCTTTCTAAGTTTTTTCAAGGAAAAAAAACTTAAATTGAAGCATTCTAGAAATATGCGTACAAATGTTAGCTTAGAATAAAGGAGAACATTGTTTTTTTGCCATATCTTAATTCAAGATTGAAAGTTGTAAAATTTATTACGGGATTTTGTTATAAAATAAGAAGTTGGTTTGTGGTCTTTATTAAAATAGGTTTCTTGCGGTCCCCAATTTGATAAGAAATTTGTTTGCCAATCAGCCTGTTATTTTGGTATCGGTTAGTGGTTATTTGACGTTCAACGATTAGCATGATTATTTAGTTACTTGTCTCCTACGGCCATAATAAGAACATTAATGACAGTATATGGCACATCGATAAGAATAGCCACCGGGTAATACTAATGAATGGTATGAGAAATTTTTGGTGCAAGTAAAAAATAATAATTTAATTTTAAATATTTATAAAAATAAGAAACATAGTTCTATTAGAGCACTCACAATGGGGATTTTTATGGGGCTTTTCATGAGGCTTTTTAGTTGCAATGGGAATTTTGGTGGGCTGCTCCTGAAAAGCCCCTCTCAAGGGGCTGCTCCTAAGCAGCCCCTCCAAAATACGCTGACTCAGCATTTAAATGCTGAGTCAGCATTATTTTTTAATTTAAATTTAATTTGTATTGTTTTTTTGTTTTTATTTTTAATTATAAAATGTGCAATTAATTTTTGCACATGCAATCAACCCCAATTTATTATTTTTATTTTTTATTTTTTAATTATAAGAAATTTTATCTATATATACCCCCATTACACTATTATGTTTTATAATTCGTTTTTATTAAAAAAATTATAATTTTTGTCTATACTTTATTTTACTAATATAATAATACTTATATAAATTCTATTTATTCTTTGAGAATAATAATAAAATTATATTAAATAAATAATGACAATTAAACTAAGTTTACAATAATGTATAAAAAACTATTATATTTTTTTATGATGATAATATTTTCATAGTTATTTATATATAAAGTAATACATAGTGGAAGATGACGTGGCATTGTGGGTCCAAAAGAAGGGCTTTACCATTGTAGGTAGAAATTTATGGGGCTTCTTATTTTGGAGGGAGATGACTTGGCATATAGGAAAATGTGAAAATTCCTTGGATAAGGGCTTACCATTGTGAGTGCTCTTAGGATTTTACAATAATATTAAATACACACAATATAACTAAAAAAAGAAAATTATGTTAACACTCTACAGAAATACTATAGTAGTTTCAACTTTAACTTTTATATTAATATATTCTTAGATGATAAAATTACATGTATGCAATAACAAAAATACATTATTTTATTATATATTTGGTTTACTAATTTTAACTTAAAGTCAATCTATTAACATAAGTTAATGTTAAAAAGAATTAGTTAGTTAAAATGTAGAGCATTATTAAAAACAATAATACATGTACAATTTAATTATGAATTATAATATAAAAAAAGAAAAAAAAAATGAACATTAATTTTAATTAATTCACTTAACTTACTCTATGTTAGTACATAGTGAATCTAATATACATCATAATTACGCATAAAAAGTAATATAAACTAATCCTCCCACATGTAAAGAAAAATAAAATTGGATAATGATTTGTTTGGAATTAAAGAAAATAAAAATATTTTCCACTTTATAATAGTCTTTCTAATTTTCCTATTTTATAAAAGTATATATTTTTACGGTACTATGTTATATATATATATATAATATTTTGACACAATTATTTAGACAAAACTAAAAAAAACTCATTATTTTTACTCATTAAAGTATTTGGTGGTATAATAGTGTGCATGCATGCATGCATGGAAAAAAAGTAAAAAATTTAGCTATTGTTCATTGATGAGTATTTTTTATCATTTTTTTAGAGGGAGAAATATGAGTGGAACTCTTAAAATAATTTTTGGAGCTCCTATATCAATTCCCACCAAACAATCATCTTTTATTTCAACAAGTCTGGTTAAATAGTTTTCTAATAATATAAAAGTATATAACGATATTATGTTTTATATATATATCATTGTGATGCAGTTATTTAGACAAATTTAAAAAACTCTTATTTTTCTATTCATTAAAGTATTTGGTGGTATAGTGGTGTGCATGCCGGCATTGTGAAAAATAAGTAAAAAGTTTAGTTATTGCTTACTAAAGTGTATTTTTACTGTTTGCTTAGAGAGAGAAATGTGAGTGAAACTACTATAATAATTTTTAGAGATCAAATATCAATTGCCCAAAATAATATCTTTTATTTTAATAGTTGGTTATTATTTCATACGCAGTTGAATAATCAAGAACATTTAAAAAATAAGTTAATTTTAAAAACATTTTCGAAAAATGTATTAGATTTGGGGAGGTTTGGAAATGGACACCAAAACACATTGGCAAATACATATTCTGACAACGCTTTTAGCCAAGGCATGGTTGACGGCTTCAGAAATATTCTTTTAAATATATATATATATATATTTTTTTTTTAAATTGAGCTTTACATTTATTGAGCATCTAACTTGAAACTTAAAATATTAAGTGCATATTTCACTATTAATCCATAACATTTCAATTATATATCAGTTTAATCCTTCAAGTATTAAATATTATGCCTTTGTCTTTAATGTTCAATCATAATTCCAATTTTGTCCTTTTGACCATATTCGGGTGGATTTGACCGAGTTGAGCAGCATCTACATCGAAAATGTTATCTTTATGGGCAATTGTGACATGCATATGTTGTTGTTCCATATGTGAGGTGTACATAACGCCCAATCCGTTCATAAAATACACTAAAAATGACCAAAAGATCGAAATGGAAATAAAATCTAAACTAAATGAACAATAATGTGATATTTGACATTTTAAGGACCAAGGTGATACAAGTAAGAAATTAAGGAACTAATACTAATATTAACCAAAATATTTATTTCCTATTACAAGTATTTATTAAGAATATATATTTACATATAAAATTATTATCTCAAATTGATATGTACACATAATTTTTTAAAACTCAAATGATTCATAGCATTTAAATATTTATATAATAGAAAAATATATTGTTTGAAACAACATGAAGAATATTTGCACCAAATGTTGTTTGAGCACTTCAACTAAATTGAGAACATGTGCTCAATAAAATAATTCCTCCATATAATTTTTCAATTAGAATTTTCGACCCCTCAACTTCCAATCATATTGATAGATCTCATCAACTCCATATAATTTTTCAATTAGAACTTTCAACCCCTCAACTTCCAATCATATTGATAGAGCTCATCAATTTAAATAGTATCTTTAGAGTCATCCATCCAATTTTCAATCAATACTGGTTGAAAAATTGGTCATGCACATGATTAAGTTTGATGTCAAAATTTCTATATTTGAAATGTAATTAGTGATATGATTGTATAATGCTTTTTGATTTGATAATATTATATGTTTCGGTTGATGTAAAAGTTAATGAATCTGATGACAGGGCTTTGTTGAAAAGCTATTTTCTCGCCTACAAAGTAGCAATGAAAGGTTTGAGGTAACTGTTGTCCATTTATATGACATCAATTTATTGTGCAAAAATTTAATCCTTAAATTATCTTTACAATATTCCTTTGTTTTTTTTTCTGCAGGTCAAGATGATGATGGTAAAAGTAATTGCCCGAACCATTGGTCTTCACCACTTAATTTTGTTAAATTTCTACCCTTACCTTCAGAAGTATGTTAACTTAATTATATTATTTTTAAGAGGCAAATAATATTGATGTGTAGCTAAAATTGCTTGTATTAATTTGCAGACACATCAACGAGATGTCACAAACCTACTTACAGCAGCGGTTCAGGCCTGCCATGACATGGTATCTTCTATTTTGATAAGTTTTTATTATTCTTCGTGGTTTTTATTATTCTTCGTGTCCCCACTACCTGTTTTCAATATCTCGTGACTTGACATTTTCTGAATCAATATTCCTACTGCTTCCTTGTGTTTTTTCGTATTAGGTACCAACTCATGCAGTTGAACCGTTATTTAATCAAATTGTTAATCAATTTGTGCACGACAAATCATGCACTGAGGTACAACTTTTTTTCTTAAGAAAGTTCTTACATAAAAGTTCTTACATATTGTTTGGACTTTATTTCACCCCAATTATCATTCTCTAGGCAATAAAGCCCAAACAATATGGAACAACTTTTTAAGAAAAAAAGTGGTACCTCAGTGCGTGATTTGTCGTGCACGAATTGGTTAACAATTCGCTTAAATAACGGCTCAACTGCATCAGGTGGTATCTAATTCGAAAAAACACAAGGAAGCAGTAGGAATATTGATTCAAAAAATGTCAAAGTCACAGGTAGTGGGGACACGAAGAATAATAAAAACTTATTATAATAGAAGATACCATGTCACGGCAGGCCGGAACCGCTGCTGCAAGTAGGTTTGTGACATCTCGTTGATGTGGCTGCAAATTCATACAAGCAACCTTAGCTACACATCAATATTATTCGCCTCCTAAAAATAATATAACTAAGTTAACACACCTGAACGTAAGCGTAGAAATTTAACAATATTAAGTGGTAAAGACCAATGGTTCCGGCAATTACTTTTACCATCATCATCTTTACCAGCAGAAAAAACAAAGGAATATTGTAAAGATAATTTAAGGACTAAATTTTTGCACAATAAAATTGAAGTCATATAAATGGACAACAATTACCTCAAGCCTTTCATTGCAACTTTGTAGGCGAGAAAACAACTTTTCAGTAAAGCCCTGTTAGCAGAATCAGATTCAGATTCATTACATCAACCGGAACATATAAAAGAACAACTCGAACGAAGTATAAAATGAATACCTGTGCATCTTTCAAATGGTTTAGTGGTGAGTAATAGTTTGAGCTATTCTTCTCAGATGATAGCCGTTGCTGCTTCTTCATACTACGGATAGCACGCTCCAGTTTGGCTTTCTTTTTCGTTTTGCTGGATACCGTGCCTTTATGATTTGCCTACACATAGACAGATATACAATAGTAAGACCGATGAATATGAAATAATAAAGTACACTTTTGACCTCAGATTTGCATCTACTATGCTCAAACACATATGTCTCCAAGAAATTAAAATAGATACATAGCTCAATGCGAGACGTGTATATATTCAATTTACGAATGTTTTAGGAAGTTAAGCAGCAAACATAAAAGGATTCATGGTAATGGTCAAAATCATTTTTTTCCGGTCATATAAAGCAATAGAAATGCATTAATAGCTGAATACACAAAACAACCTCGTAGATAGCTTCTTTATTGATTACTGCATGCGGCTGATGGGCTTCATCTTCGCTGTCAGAATCATCAGTATCATCATCTTCAATTTTCTCAAAATCGAGAAGAAATGACAAGGATGCAATCATAATCCTGACAAATTTAAATGGATTTAGAGTTTCCTGATTTCAACAGAGATATGAAACATATAAAAGCAGATGGGACAAAAATGGTACCTTGGAGACGCATGAAAACATGCCGTACATATAGCATTTGCTGTCCTATCATCGAACCAGACTTTCCTTTGATGAATATCGCAAAGGGTAATCAGTGCTCGTTTTGCTTTCGCTTCGTCCTCTTGCTAATTTGCCAGAAGGGTCCATACATTAGAGATAGCAAAAACTAAAAAAAGAAATCATGAAAAACTTTTCACCTAGTGAATCAACATACCTGTAGCATCCCGAACAAAATATTTTGAAGTGCCCTATTCTTGGGATCATTCTTATGGTTCTTGTTCATGCGTCTAATGCTATGAATAACATGAGAGAAAGCCAACTTTCGCAACGCCCTATCCCCAACTGTCTGGAGCTCCATGAAAACCACAAGTGTCTCAGCAAATTACTCCATGAATACCACAAGTGTCTCAGCAATATTAATTATCTGGAACTAAAGAAATCAGAATCAACAACTGTTATGGGGCATAAATTGCTCATCTTTCCTGAAATAGCAAATAAAGTCTATGTTTACTACAAAAACACAAGTATTCCGCTTTTCACTCAAACTTTGAAATTTGAGCAAAGCTTGGCATTTTATAATATAAAAATAACTCATAAGCACAACACTTTCATAACTTGTAATTCCACACCCGGAAACAAAACATCTCAGGCATAATTCCTATTTTGCTCTGTATGGGAAATTGACATAATAATGAACACACCAAGCGTAGCAACTAATACAATAAAAGAAAAGATTTATATCACAAATAAAACAAATAATTAATCTACAACTAACACGCTAATGAACATATCTAGCACAAAAACGTAATTACGTACAAAAACAAATACATATAGAACCCTAAAAACCAGTTTCAATTGGCATATAAAAATTATCAATAGATGCACTTCACAAAACCCAAAAAAAAACCCAAAAAAAAACCCACCTTTCGATTAATCAAAAGAATGAGAGCTTGAGTGACCTGCAACCTAATGCCAGACGGCACATTCCTGGCACAGGATCCCAAAAACACGACCAATTGATTCGGAAAGGGGCCCAATTCCTTGGGGTAAAAGGGCGTAACGTGGGCCAAGAACATGGACAATTCACCCAACTCCTTCCAGGCGTCCGATTTGGCAGAAGAAGTAAAATTCAACGCAGCATCCTTCTCGAATTCCTCTAAAGCCGACTTAAATCGCTCGTAAATTTGATGCAGCTCAGTAGTGTAGCCTTCGGGGTCCGATTTCATTTTGGACTGCAGAGTTGTGAGGTTCTGCTTCTCCGCTGTTCGCCCCGACGCGGACATTGAGTCGGCTACGAGGTCAGGAAGGGACGCCATTGATGACGTCTAGGGTTTTGGGAAGCTGCAAACCCTAGCGAAAGAGGGAAGATAATGTGAAGTTTAGCTAGTTAAA
This sequence comes from Verbascum thapsus, assembly GCA_963669365.1. Taxonomy (NCBI): domain Eukaryota; kingdom Viridiplantae; phylum Streptophyta; class Magnoliopsida; order Lamiales; family Scrophulariaceae; genus Verbascum; species Verbascum thapsus. The sequence goes on from OY770108.1 coordinate 22,417,022, forward strand.
GGATTTGCTTCGGAGAAATAAAAATAAGGGCTTTTTATCCGAATAATATTAAGAGGGTGTTTGCTAAGCTTATAAGCTCTTTTAAACATCAGATGTTTGAGAGCATAATGTCACGGGCTGAAACTTCGTTCGCCGAGATTCCACGCCACCGTGCGGCCCTAAACATGATTTGATCGCCCCGTCTCATCATACCTAGTCAGCCTGACCCTGTAATTGGCTAAGTTTGTGTTAGGAAAGGCAAGGAAAGCTTTATAAGAGAGAAACTTTACTAAAGAACTCTTTATATTAGAAATTTAGAAGTTGGAAACTAGAATGATTTACAAAATGAAAGACACCACCTATTTATACTACTAAAACAAGCCTAAACAGGCCCAAAAAGCCCGCACCGACGGTCCAGATCGACTGAGATCAAAGGCTGAGATCTGATGACTCTTTGTGCGCATGACTCTTGGCTTTTCACCTCCATGTCCTTTGGCCTTTCAAGCACCCCGGGACGAACCTAGACACATCTAGAATATACAACGAATCTAGACACATGACTCCTCAAGTGACCTGCCTATTTAGGCATGTCCCTTGAGATTACAGACATATATGGAAAGCTGCTAAATAAAGTAATACAGACTCTTCGGATGTCCCGAGACCATCCCGAGCATAACTCTTCATATTACCCGAGACATTACAGCGACCCTTTAATGACTTGACACCGTGCCTTTCCAAGCGACCTATTCGTCCCGAATCCTGTCTCTTGAACTTGCACTGAAGAATATTATGAAATATACTAAGTATGAAAAGATAAAGTCCCCACGACCGTTCTAACCTCGCGGAGCTCGGACCCCCGAAATCTCGGCCGTGACATACTCCCCCACCAAAGCCGTTGTCGCCCCGACAACGTCAGCTTGACGCCGCTCATGGTTGATTTCTTCAATCGTACGCCTTGATTTTTCGAGCTACTCCCTAACTTTGCTTGCTAGGCTTTTCGCACTTTTAGCACTACTTCCCGAGTTGCTAGATCCACTCGAACTCCGTGTCGTCCTGACGACACCAGGAGAGGAAAGATTTCCCGAACTCCCCTTGGATGCTTGCTCTAAACCTTCAAAGCTAGACTCAGAACCTTGAGTGCTGCACCTCGAACCCCAAGACTTCCTTTGTACTTGCATCATTTCAGATGACTTGTTGACTTTGAGCGAACCGGATGTCACATCCATCCCCGTGTTCATCGGCAGCTCTCGCCCCATATGCTCATCGATCCTTCCTCGAATCACTAGCCACTTTTCCTCGAGCTCACGTCTTCGTAGTTCGGCCTGAAGTATGAATTCCTTGGTACTATCTTCCGAACTGCTAGAACTTTCCTTTGGCGTGCTAGCTTTGGAGGACTCGGACTCGATTCCTTGCTCCACACCAACGTTTCCTTTGGCTCCACCAATCACCGGTTTCGCCACTCTTTCGTCATCGCTGGAGACTTCCATTTTGGCCACTGCCGCAACTTTACCCCTTTTGAATGGGCAATCTTTCTTAAGATGAGTAGTAGCTTTGCAAACATGGCAAGCCTTGACCTTGCCACTACCATCTCTTTGAACATAGCATTTTGGGATGCGATCTCCCATCCCATTCTTGCTACCCACCCTCCGGATCTTGGACTTGGCACCGGATAGCTCGAACTGGATCACTTGCTCGAACGACCTGCCCGATTCCACTTGCCCCGACAATACTTGCACAAGCGGTTCCTTTTCTTTCCCGGCGTTGAGCCACTCGAACACCTTCTTGGATGCCTCGCAATGCCCACCGACTTCTTCACTACTCGCACCATCGGCACCTATCACCATCGCCTTCACTTTATCTTTGAAAGGACAGTCGCGCCGAAGATGGCTAGTTGCATCGCACACATAACATGCTTTGGGCTTCTTTACTCCCTTGGCATCATCCTTTGATTTAGGGGATCGGTCTCCCCCACCGATCACCTTGCCATCCTGCCGAGTGTTTGGCTCCCACTCGGGCTTACTTGATTGCACCGTTAACTCAGTTGCGATTTCACTTGCAACCATCTTGTCCACACTTTCTCTGAAAGGGCAATCTTTGCGATGATGGCTAGTAGCTTCACAAAGATGACATGCCTTAACCTTTTTCTTTCCACGAACCGTCGACTCAGATGAGAGTCACTCGTCACCGATCTTGCCCACGTTACTTGTCACGCTAACAATACCCTTGAAAGGGCACTCCCTTTTGAGATGGTTGGTTGCCTCGCAAACATAGCAACGCTTCATCGTCTTTGCGCCTTTAGTTCCACTTGTCGACTCAGGTGGGGGCACAGGCCCACCGGTCTTGCCGACATCCCCTCGAGTACTTAATCCGCCCTCGATCGGCTCTACTTGTACCATTAACTTAGGTGAGAGTTCGTTCCCACCAATCTTATCATCATCCACCCGAATATTTATCTCGCCTTCGGTCGGCATTGATCGACTTGTCGACTCAAGTGAGACCCCCATCCCACTAATCTTGTCAACATCTTTCTTGGACATTGCCTTGTCTTTAGTTGGTGGAATTTTGATCTTGGCGTTCCCCACATAGAACGCCCCACCATGATCTCTCGACTTGGGTAGGCTAACATGCCCACCGTGCCCATCGAGTAAGGCCATCCTTTGCTCGATGTCCTCAATCCTTGCCACGATGCTCTCTCGAATTGGTGTGATTAGATAATGAATCTCATCACGCACCTCTTCTAAGATTTCGTTTCGGATATCTTGGTACATCCACCTCCCAGTCTCCATCTCTCTATCTACTCGCTGCATCGCCGCCTCCTCTACTTTGTCCACTCGCCGTGCAAGTTCTCCCAGAACGTCAACAGAAGACGGGTGATCGGCTATAGCGTATTTTTTGCTACCCTGCATCGACCCTAACATATCTTGGAGTCCCTCCTCGATCATGTCCCTCTTTTGACCGGCTATGGATTTAGTAAACGAAGAACTGGACGATTCCTCCCTTTTAACACCAATACTTAGCACTCGACCTGCGGAAGCACCAACAGAACCACTTGCGTGGCTCTGATACCACTTGTCACGGGCTGAAACTTCGTTCGCCGAGATTCCACGCCACCGTGCGGCCCTAGACATGATTTGATCGCCCCGTCTCATCATACCTAGTCAGCCTGACCCTGTAATTGGCTAAGTTTGTGTTAGGAAAGGCAAGGAAAGCTTTATAAGAGAGAAACTTTACTAAAGAACTCTTTATATTAGAACTTTAGAAGTTAGAAACTAGAATGATTTACAAAATGAAAGACACCACCTATTTATACTACTAAAACATGCCTAAACAGGCCCAAAAAGCCCGCACCGACGGTCCAGATCGACTGAGATCAAAGGCTGAGATCTGATGACTCTTTGTGCGCATGACTCTTGGCTTTTCACCTCCATGTCCTTTGGCCTTTCAAGCACCCCGGGACGAACCTAGACACATCTAGAATATACAACGAATCTAGACACATGACTCCTCAAGTGACCTGCCTATTTAGGCATGTCCCTTGAGATTACAGACATATATGGAAAGCTGCTAAATAAAGTAATACAGACTCTTCGGATGCCCCGAGACCATCCCGAGCATAACCCTTCATATTACCCGAGACATTACAGCGACCCTTTAATGACTTGACACCGTGCCTTTCCAAGCGACCTATTCGTCCCGAATCCTGTCTCTTGAACTTGCACTGAAGAATATGATGAAATATACTAAGTATGAAAAGATAAAGTCCCCACGACCGTTCTAACCTCGCGGAGCTCGGACCCCCGAAATCTCGGCCGTGACAATAAGCTCTATGAAAGTGTTTGGATAATTTTTTTAAATAAGATCTTATAAGACCCAAAAATAAGATGTTTGGGTCTTATAAGCAAATAAGAAATAAGTTAGCCAAACCCAACTTATTTCAAAATCTTAAATTTTGGATGTTGTTTATATTGTTAAAAACATAACAACCTTTACTAATTTCCTCCTTTCTAACAATATCATTCTCCGATTTTTATTTTTTATTTTTATAATTGCACAAATTCTCTCTTATAATATTTGAAAACATCTTATAAGCCCAATAAACTTATTTTATCCAAACACTTGAGAACTTATTTTTTAAATAAGACCAAACATCTTATAAGCTCTTAAAACATCTTATAAGTTGTTACAACTTATAAGATGTTTTAAATAAGCTTAGCCAAACACCCTCTAAATGTTAAAGAAAATCTATATTTAATACAAATGAGAAGAAATTGCAAAACTAGCATAAGACGTCACTGTCACTGTCAATGCCGTCTTCAGACTTGAAGATGGCATTGACAGTGGCGTCTTCATTATTTTAATTATTTTATAACTTTTCAGTTGTTCTATTTGACAATTCTTTTATTATATAAATTGTCTTTAATATTTTATTTGCATAATAGAATAATAGATTAAGTTTATTTAGTTGGGTATTTAGCTTTTGGTTTAGGATGAATCACCCAAACTTTAGTTATTTTGTTGAATGCTCAAATATTATATTCACATGTATACATGCATGAACTTATCTACTTATGATACAATACCCTACATGTAGGAGGATACATGTTATAAGATAAAATTATAAAATTTATATCATTAGTCATAATTAACCATTTCATACATTGATAGAAATATATTACTTATCTATCCATGATAAAAGCAGTCGAAAAGAGAGAAAATATGAAAATTACAAATAATTTTTGTTACGTATTGAGTGTAAGAAAATTTAAATAGTAGAAGTTTAATCTATGTAATAATGAAATGACTTAGAGTTTTAAAGCCATGAAATTACAGCAAGGCAAGCCACCCACTGAACATTAGACCCACTAAACAGGTGAAAGGTAATTTTAAAAATCTAAGTCATTTCATTATTATATAGATTTAAATTTTAGCAATCTTAGCTGAATATTGTACAAATTATGAGTAGAATTTAGCAATCTTATTTGAATATTTGAGCTTTAATTTCATTGATTTACAAAGTCATAATTTTTAAAATTTCATTATTATATATATAGATTATGAGTAAAATTTTGCAATTTTAAAGCATGTAGTTATTTAATGTCAATGCCAGAACTTTGACATTAATGCATGGAGAAAGATAAATTAATTGACATTAATGCATTGAGGATGAATTAAAATTAGGAAGAAAGCTGGGCACAGAAAACCTCGTAAAAGACGGCACTGAGACTTTATTTTAGAAGACGCCGTCTTATATTAATTATGCAATTTCTTTCTAAATGTATTAATTTCATATTTTTTTTACATTTTATATTAATTAGATAAAAAGGCCATAAAAATAAACGACTCTGAATCCTGTTTGGTTTTTTTTTGTATTTTTGAAGTACCTAAAATATCCCTATAAATTTAACTTTTTTAAGGGTAAAAAAGTCAAAACCAACAATCAAAATTAGGGTAGGACTCTACAAAAGAACTATATAATATAAAATAAAACAATAGATATTGAGTTAGATAAGAATTCCATAATTTATTCCATAATAAAAAAAGATTAAAAAATACAATAACATGATCCTACTATTTAGATTACTGAACGAGTTTGGAAGCTCAATAATGCTGAACAACATTTACGTTGATATTTGGACGTCAATTAGAAAAGGAAAAATTTATTATATGTTTTAAATGTCCCTTATTGATATTTTCAAACTCATGAAACCATTTTAGTTTATTGATATATTATTGTTGGTCGAAAAATTTTAGCCCAACTTTGGTTTAATTGTATTTAATTCCTTCACAATACATATGTCATGTAATCATTAATTAGGAGAGTGACATAAGTATTAACACTTAATATGTAATTAAAGGGTGCCACACCAAACCGACCCTGAATTAGAATTTCCCCAGAAAACATATGATTTGCATTGCATGGGTTAAAGGCCGCATTTCATATCTTATTCACTTTTTAATGGCAAAAAAGTCAAAACCAATAATCAAAATTAGAGTAGGATTCTACAAAGGAACTATATAATATAAAACAATAGATATTGAGACAAGGATTCCACATTTTATTCTATAATAAAAAAAGATTAAAAAATACAATAATATGATCCTAATGAAATTATCATAGTAAGTTATAGCCAGAAAAATAATATATATTATATATTTGATTGTTTCAAATGACGTTACCAAAATTTGCCAGCTAAAGCTTTCTTTTAATACTGATTTAAGCCAATAATTTTTTACGTATTAGGACTTCTGTCCTCTTTCAACAATTTATTAATTTCTGTTCTTTTTCATCAACAATTAAGAGGAAATATTTATACAACAAACTATCAATTTCAGTATAAGTATTAATACCGAGCTAATAAATTCATATAAATTTCGTTGAAAAAGAACATCCAATATCGCGATAACAAAAACTATAAAATTTGTAAAATAATATTTAAAACTTTACAATAAATTTTTGAGTAATTAGAAATAATATATGCACTACCAACTATATCCCGATATATCTTTCCTTTCATTAATAAGAGAACAAATAGTTATTAATACAGAAATCACAGCAATGTGGTCAAGAACACCACTGTTATAGGCTTATAGCAATTGATCAAATAGTAAGTATTGCACTATGGGTGAAAAGTAGAAACCTGATTTGATGAATTAACCAACTGGAGTAATGTTTCTCATTAGTCTAAGGTTCATATAACTGAATGTTTAGTTAATCTTAGATTTAAGGTATTTAAGAATACTTTCTTTTATTATTCCTTGGGTAAAGTGCACTTCACCCCCTCGAAAAATTTGAATTTTGTACTATCCCTCCTAGAAACACAAAAAATAAACATTACCCCTTAAAAATTTGATATGTGTATCACTTTGCCTCACTTACTATTTTACGGTCAAATCTTGATCGGAATTGTGATTCTCTCACATGCTCAGATTTGAAATTACCTTTGTAACTCCAAATACCCATATTGATCCTATGATACTCCAACCCCTACGAATTAGTTATTCCTAAATGAGTCATGAAGGGTATAACAAACATATCATGTCTCTATATGGATCAAGAATAGGGTTAGAAGGATAAAAAAAACTGCTAATTCATACGGAGTCATTGAACTCATCCAACCAGGAACCCGAGTTGTATGCATTATATGAACGGAAAGCAACCGATCGGGAAGATTCAATATGACGGTATCAACATGATACTAAGGCAAACCCATGGAAAAACTTCTTTCAAATACAGGCATGTGATAGAATCACTAAAAAATAGTTTAGACGGTTATGCCCTTTACTGAAAAATCATTTAAATGATTTTCGATCAAGATTTGGCAAAAAAATAGTAATTGGGGCAAAGTAATGCATTTATCAAATTTTTAAGGGGTGATGTCTCATTTTTTGTGTTTCTAGGAGAAATAGTGCAAAATCCAAATGTTTTGAGGAGGTGAATTGCATTTTACCCTTACTCCATAAATATCTAATACAATATAATACATGTACAGAGAAAGATATAACATGTAGAGATTTATATATAATTTTATACAAACTAACTTGGAATAAATCAAATTTTTTATACATAATAAAAATATTGAAAATATAAATATAAATAAAGTAAGTCAACATTCTCAAGTATAAGATTTTTTTCAAATAAAAGTTGTAAAAATCATATGCATTCCCATAGCACTCAAAATTCAATACACACGAAAGATTGGACTGATATTGCTTTTGTTTTTTGCTGACTCATCATATAAAAAATATATCATTCATCTCAAATACACACGGAAATATTTTTCAAACAAAGAAACCTATTATACATATTTTTCATTTAGAAAAGACCAATACTTAAGGTAAGTAAATTTACGAATTTAATTGCACGTACTTTTTTAGGTTAAAAATTACTCAATCGTAATCTTATATAGATGTTTATTAATACATAATTTTAGATTAATTAGTGAAATTAATTATGATTATAATTTTAAAACTTTAGATTTTTTCAATCTTTCAATATGATATATTTTTGGATAATTATCATGTTAAGAGAAAATAAAATATATAAACATATTAAAAATTTATCATAAAAAAGTAAAATTCGTATTATACAATTCATCAATCTGAAACATCTAAAATGAAAGTATCTTAAGAAAGAATAAACAATTGATCAGTTTTGAACAAAAAACATGCACAATAATTTAGTCCAAATAATTATTAATTCAAATTTGATTTTTTTTCTATTCAAAAGTTTTTCGAAATAATTTTTTAGATTGAAAAATATTTATACAAACTTTCTAATAAACAAATTTATTTTAGAAGGTCTTAGTTATTTTTCTAATTATGTTTACAAAACTATTGAAGATAACCTATCGATCAATCCTAATTTATTGTGGTATAGAGCACAATCTTTCTAAAAAATTTTAAGAAAAAAAAACTTAAATTGAAGCATTCTAGAAATATGCGTACAAATGTTAGCTTAGAATAAAGGAGAACATTGTTTTTTTGCCATATCTTAATTCAAGATTGAAAGTTGTAAAACTTATTACGGGATTTTGTTATAAAATAAGAAGTTGGTTTGTGGTCTTTATTAAAATAGGTTTCTTGCGGTCCCCAATTTGATAAGAATTTAGTTTGCCAATCAGCCTGTTATTTTGGTATCGGTTAGTGGTTATTTGACGTTCAACGATTAGCATGATTACTTAGTTACTTGTCTCCTACGACCATAGTAAGAACATTAATGACAGTATATGGCACATCGATAAGAATAGCCACCGGGTAATACTAATGAATGGTATGAGAAATTTTTGGTGCAAGTAAAGAATAATAATTTAATTTTAAATATTTATAAAAATAAGAAACATAGTTCTATTAGGATTTAGAATAATATTAGATACACACAATATAACTAAAAAAAGAAAATTATGTTAACACTCTACAGAAATACTAAAGTAGTTTCAACTTTAACTTTTATATTAAAATATTCTTAGATGATAAAATTACATGTATGCAATAACAAAAATATATTATTTTATTATATATTTGGTTCATTAATTTTAACTTAAAGTCAATCTATTAACATAAGTCAATGTTAAAAGAATTAGTTAATTAAAATGTAGAGCATTATTAAAAACGATAATACATGTAAAATTTAATTATGAATTATAATATAAAAAAAGAAAAAAAATGAACATTAATTTTAATTAATTCACTTAACTTACTCTATGTTAGTACATAGTGAATCTAATATATCATCATAATTACGCATAAAAAGTAATATAAATTAATCCTTCCACATGTATAGAAAAATAAAATTGGATAATGATTTATTTGGAATTAAAGAAAATAAAAATATTTTCCACTTTATAATAGTCTTTCTAAGTAGTTTTCCTATTTTATAAAAGTATATATTTTTACGATACTATGTTATATATATATATATAATATTTTGACAGAATTATTTAGACAAAACTAAAAAAAAAACTCATTATTTTTACTCATTAAAGTATTTAGTGGTATAATAGTGTGCATGCATGCATGGAAAAAAAGTAAAAAATTTAGCTATTGTTCATTGATGAGTATTTTTTATCATTTGTTTAGAGAGAGAAATATGAGTGGAACTCCTATAATAATTTTTGGAGCTCCTATATCAATTCCCACCAAACAATCATCTTTTATTTCAACAAGTCTTGCTAAATAGTTTTCCAATAATATAAAAGTATATAACGATATTATGTTTTATATATATATCATTGTGATGCAGTTATTTAGACAAATTTAAAAAGCTCTTATTTTTCTATTCATTAAAGTATTTGGTGGTATAGTGGTGTGCATGCAGGCATTGTGAAAAAAAAGTAAAAAGTTTAGTTATTGCTTACTAAAGTGTATTTTTACTGTTTGCTTAGAGAGAGAAATGTGAGTGAAACTACTATAATAATTTTTAGAGATCAAATATCAATTGCCCAAAACAATATCTTTTATTTTAATAGTTGGTTATTATTTCATACGCAGTTGAATAATCAAGAACATTTAAAAAATATTTTAATTTTAAAAACATTTTCGAAAAATGTATTAGATTTGGGGAGGTTTGGAAATGGACACCAAAACACATTGGCAAATACATATTCTGACAACGCTTTTAGCCAAGGCATGGTTGACGGCTTTAGAAATATTCTTTTATATATATATATATATATATATATATATATTTTAAATTGAGCATTACATTTATTGAGCATCTAACTTGAAACTTAAAATATTAAGTGTATATTTCACTATTAGTCCATAACATTTCAATTATATAGCAGTTTAATCCTTCAAGTATTAAATATTATGCCTTTGTCTTTAATGTTCAATCATAATTTCAATTTTGTCCTATTGACCATATTCTGGTGGATTTGACCGAGTTGAGCAGCATCTGCATCGAAAATGTTATCTTTATGGGCAATTGTGACATGCATATGTTGTTGTTCCATATGTGAGGTGTACATAATGCCCGATCCATCCATAAAATACACTAAAAATGACCGAAATATCGAAATGGAAATAAAATCTAAACTAAATGAACAATAATGTGATATTTGACATTTTAAGGACCAAGGTGATACAAGTAAGAAATTAAGGAACTAATACTAATATTAACCAAAATATTTATTTCCTATTACAAGTATTTATTAAGAATATATATTTTCATATAAAAACTATTATCTCAAATTCATATGTACACATAATTTTTTAAAATTCAAATGATTCATAACGTTAAAATATTTATATAATAGAAAAATATATTGTTTGAAATAACATGAACTAGAAGAAGAATATTTGCACCAAACGTTATTTGAGCACTTCAACTAAATTGAGAACATTTGCTCAATAAAATAATTCCTCCATGTAATCTTATAATTTTTCAATTGGAATTTTCAACCCCTCAACTTCCAATCATATTGATAGAGCTCATCAACTTAAATAGTATCTTTAGAGTGATCCATCCAATCAATTTTTAATCAATATTGGTTGAAAAATTGGTCATATGTCGTCATGCACACGATTAAGTTTGATGGCAAAATTTATATATCAATATTTGAAATGTAATTAGTGATATGATTGTATGACGTTTTTTGATTTGATAATATTATATGTTCCGGTTGATGTAAAAGATAATGAATCTGAATCTGATGACAGGGCTTTGCTGAAAAGCTATTTTCTCGCCTACAAAGTAGCAATGAAAGGTTTGAGGTAACTGTTGTCCATTTATATGACATCAATTTATTGTGCAAAAATTTAATCCTTAAATTATCTTTACAATATTCCTTTATTTTTTCTGCAGGTCAAGATGATGATGGTAAAAGTAATTGCCCGAATCATTGGTCTTCACCACTTAATTTTGTTAAATTTCTACCCTTACCTTCAGAAGTATGTTAAGGTGTGTTAACTTAATTATATTATTTTTAGGAGGCAAATAATATTGATGTGTAGCTAAGGTTGCTTGTATTAATTTGCAGCCACATCAACGAGATGTCACAAACCTACTTGCAGCAGCGGTTCAGGCCTGCCATGACATGGTATCTTCTATTTTGATAAGTTTTTATTATTCTTCGTGTCCCCACTACCTGTTTTCAATATCTTGTGACTTTGACATTTTCTGAATCAATATTTCTACTGCTTCCTTGTGTTCTTTCGTATTTGGTACCAACTGATTCAGTTGAACCGTTATTTAAGCAAATTGTTAACCAATTTGTGCACGACAAATCATGCACTGATGTACCACGTTTTTTCTTAAGAAAGTTCTTCCATATTGTTTGGACTTTATTTCACCCCAATTATCATTCTCTAGGCAATTGTGGTTGGATTGAATGTAGTACGAGAAATATGCATGCGCATGCCCTTGGTACACACCCTGAAAACCTTGAATTATGTTTTACGATTTTCCTTTCTTTGCTTGTTCTGCTAGTTCAAACCTGAGATGAAATAGCAGAGTAAGCAAAGAAAGGAAAAATCGTATGATTACAAATGAAGTAATAACACATATTTATACTACTCTACTTCTCAATGGAGAGTTGAGATTTACTTGATCTAGGAGTAGAGAATGACTTCTAGATCTTTTTAGAATTCTATCACATTCTACATAACTATTCAACTTACATCAATAATCTTGATAATGACTCTTCAATTTACTAGAATAATCTAGAAACTACTTACAAAACTAGGAATTGGGCTAGACATGCCTAAATCTTTGTTGGGCTGGACCCAAAAGAGGTGGGCCGTGATACTTAGCTTTTCAACCGCTAAAATAGGACACTGCCCTCAATTTACTTTCTACTTCTAGACAATTTTCTAGTATATGAAATGCTACAACCAGGTACATGTCTGATTGATGAAGCTGTGAGTAAGACCTATTTAATCTACATTATTGTATTATAAATATTACACGAGGAAATGCTTCATTGTAATACATTAAATATTCAGAGATTTCTAGTAGAATGAAACTTAGAAATTTCTTTTGACGACTAAATCGATGTGATTCTACACATTTACTGACCAGAATTTAACTAATTTCAGAGCATGTTAGTGACGAACAAATGTATGTTATTACTCTAACTAATCAGTGATAGATGATTCGTAAGACCATAATATTACTTTTGTAAATCGGGCACCATATAAACTTAATTTCAGGCTACGTCGTCAACATTTTATGATTCATTGAGTTCGTTTGGAATATTTTGATGGATAGTTTTGAATCCCTTATGAACCCTAACATCAGTTCTAAGTTATTTCTTCAATAAATATTGTGGGTTTTTTGAATTATTTATAATCCTGCAGTCCAATTTTTCTCCAGAAACCGAAACATTTCATTATATTCCAAATTAACGTACTTAAGGTTTTCATGCAATTAGTACTTTGAGCATGGTGAATTGTTCCATTATCTATTTTCTGATAATCAATGACAAAATTATATTCCTAAAAAACAAGGGGAAATTGTTTACAATCTTGGAAGTAAGAAAAGTAGGTAATACTGCATAGGGTTCACAAAATAAATATATATGCATGAACATTCTTGGCCATAGTCAACTTCTAAATCATACAAAAAATTAGAAAGAAATAAAATAAAACTTGTAATCACTAAAAACTGAAGTAAAATATAAGCATTTCTGAGTTCAAAAACCTTCTCCATACATATATGTTTTCATTTTTTTACTCGATTAATTAGCAACGAGACGACAAGAGCCCGGAGATTAAGATTGTCGTTAAGAGCATTAATTAACCTAATATAATGGAGCACTAGTAGCTGCATTGCGGTGGCAGTGCCGCCTAGGCGGCAAGGTGGTGGTTATTGGTGACATTCCTGGTAATAAGGGAGGCAAACAAGGATGGTCCTTTGGAACTTTTTAGGTTATTTTTTTAGGGTTTTTTGCCATGTTTGTGAGTTATGGGGCAAACTGCTACTGTTTTTTTTCTTGTTTTTAACTGTCCTTTTTTCCTACTTTACAAATATTATAACTATATATATATATATATATATATATATATATAAAGATGCCAAATCTGTTTGGGTTTATTTTTAGGAGTAATTGGGATTCTGATTTTGAGGATAATTACTAACTATAATTTACGTAGTATAACTCACTAGAGGTTTATTGTACACGGATGAGGAATCATTATTAGGGTTTATGGAAATATGAAGTTCAAGAGATTATAATTATAATTCGTATTGAACAAGAATAGTTTGTCAATTTTTTTGAGATGATGTTTATCGACCTAAGTTGTAACATAGTCTAGTGGATTATAAACTTATCTAATAAGTAATTATATGACATTATAGGTCATAGATATGATTTTTTATTAATAATTTTCTATAGTAGATAGGCATATGCATGGTAAAGTAAATAAAAAGGCTATTATTTCCATTCACACAAGTAGCATTAAGAGAATGTTATTTGTTGTGTGCTTCAAACCTAACATTTTAACCATCTTAAAAGAGGGATTGAAGGGGATAAAGCAAACATCCCTTTCACTTCTTCAATTCATGAGAGAAGTTTGATTTAAAAACAATTATACAAAAAAATATTAGAAAGTGAGATATAAAATATTTGCCCATTATTTGTTACGAATGAAATGGGGAACATAAGCTATGAACCCTACACCATTAAATATTTAATTGGTTTAATTAAATAAGACAAGCACTAGATTCTCAATAATTGATCTACATTATTTTTGGTGTCATTATAAGGCCAACTTAGGTACTAAATATAATAGTGTACATATGTATCTATAGCTATGTGAAGTAATATGATATATTTTTTCACAAAAAAAAAGCTCATTGCCATAAATATATAGTGATTTCATATTTTATGATCATAAACGATTCGCGGTTTGAATTCAATTTAGTATAATCTAATTATAATGTGAAAATGAATTACTTATATTATATAATTTACGTACAGTTAGAAAAAAATAATTAATCACAAAATAAATATTATGAGTACAATTTTATAGTCGATAAGATGCAATTAAACTCTACCTAAAGAAGAATTGTATCATATTCATTAGCACATTTGGATTTGTGAAGTCATGGTCCAAGTTATGCAATTCATGTTATTTAAGAAATTAAAGCAATGTCGGAGAAAAAGTACAAATAATACATATATTAAATATATTATAAATGGTATAATACCTAAGAAAAACATTGGAATGCACCAATACAAATAAAATCATTTTTTTATTTAAAAATAAAGAAAGTATTATCTAAAATAAAAGAGAAGGACATAAATTGGACGACAAGAGCGTGCAAAGCAACAAAAGACAAACTTGGAATTTGGTTTAATTAAGATTTAAGAGTCATTGGAAATCTCATATGTTGGTCTCTGGTCAATATAATCTCTGGTGCACGTGCACCACTATTTCATTATTACCATTATTATTATAATTTATTATAAAAAAGAATTCTTTGAATTTTTCAAGTATCTACAATTCTAAATATATATTCAAAGATTAAATTAATTACTCAAATGTATTCAAGGATAAATTAATATCTCCATTTAATTAAATTTATAATGCCTTTTATATAAAAAAAATTCTCAAAGAATTGATATTGGAGCCCCAAAGATCATTATAAGAACTTCATTATCATTTTTCTCTCTAGTAAATGCAAGAACTACACATTAATAAATAATAATCAAACTCTTTATATGGTCAATATGATTATACACCACCATATACTAAATATTTTAATGCTTCACACGTACGGCGAAAATGATAAATGCAGGATTAATTTTTTAATTTTCTAATAATTGTGTCAAAATAATAATTTCAATTGATTTTTGGCTACAAATTTATTTTAGGGGGTCTTAATCATTTTTCCTATATTTTGATGATGCTCTACATTTTGATTAATTATTTATTTTTAAAACATTTGTATTTTCATTTATTAGCTTTAATTTTAAGTAGTGAATAAAGTATTTATATTATGATAATTGATTTTTTAATTATATAAAGGTAATTTAAAGATTTAGGGGTATTTATAACATATTTAAATATAAAAACCAAAGTTTGAGATCCTTTTGTAATTTATGCAATACCAATATAATTCTCTTTCTCTTTTAATACATAACCTTCTACTTACACAACCGTCAACCAGACTTCAATATTGTTGCCATTATTACATGATAATAACATATAATTAATCTTGTTTACTGCCCAACTTGTCAGATTGTAAAAGTGACTTTTAATTCCCCTAAAGGAAAAAACGATAAATTTTATGTTTTTATTGTAATATTTTTTTTTTGAAGAAATCTTTAAAAAGTAGCCTCATAATTAAAAGAGGAATGAAGAATGTGGCAGAACTACTTTAGGAAAAGATGACACAAGACATCATGAACTAGTTATATGGATAAAACATTGACATTTAAAATAAAATTATTAAAAGCAAATGCAAAGATTATTATTTAATGGAAATTTAAATGTGTATATATATATAGAGATAGATAGCAACAATTTTATCACTGCAAAAATAATAATATCGATGATAAAAATGTAAAACTTGATCAGCAAAATTATTTATCCTTAAATAGGATCCTTCTTTGTAGGAACAAAACTTCCTTTTTTATTTTCCCCAAAAGTAGCCCTTCTTAAAAAGCTAATTGAAAAGTCTGAGTTTTTTGGGATATTTTGAAATTAGATTTTATCTTACTATTATTCGTGTTTAACAGCTGTGGCTGAATCTAGTCATGTTTAGTGCTTCCAGGTAAAACCTATATTTGAAAACTTTTTATAGAATTTGAGTTTCCTCGCATCGAATTAATGTTGGAAATCTTGATTGAGTAAATTGTGTTTTAGCACGATTTATCTAAACATTTAAGTGAATTTCGTATGTCGAAAGCGAAATGTCTTTGGCTCAAATTATTCTACTTTTCGAGTAGATAAATTTAGAGTATTTAATTACTCAAATCCGATTTCGGGTGAATGAGAAATTAATTAACAAAGTGTGTCACTTAAAACGTTGTTCATAATTGGAATCAATTTATCGATTGATACATATACGATTAAATGATCAACAAATCATACAATCGACGGCCGCGATTGTATGAAAGAAAGTTCATTTAGTTTGAGGACTAAAATGTTCAAGCCGAAAAATTGAGGGACCAATTTGAAAGGACGTTCGAGATTGAAAAGTTTTGGGGTCAAAATATAATTTATAAAAGTTGTTGAATGGGTGCAACTTTTTGGACTTTTATGGAGGGGTGTTTGTCTAAAAGACATAACTCTCCTACAAGTTATGAATAGTTGCAACTTTTATTGAGGGGGTTTGTCTAAAAGACATAACTCTCCTACAATATATGAAAAGTTGCAACTCTTGACCCAAAACTCTTCATTATCTATAAATAGATCCTCCATTTGTGGAATTAATACACACCAAATTTCTCTTATCTCTTTTTCTCCTAAATACTAACATGAGTATTTTGAGAATTCTTTGCATATTAAATGCCTAGAGATGCATTTAATTCATACGAGTCCATACAGAGAGTTTGGAACAATATTTTGTTCGCTAGACTCGGGAATTTGTAGTGGTACTATTGCCGAGACGCCGTCGTTGTATCTTGAGAGACAAATTGCCATATTCCGTAACCACCAAGAGCGGGGCAATATTGTCTTAAGGAGAGCGAGTAATATAAACTCGTGCCTCGACGATTACATTTTGCATCTTCATAAACACTACCCGTTACGCTCCCAATAGATTTTCCCAACAATTAATTTTAAGATGAATATCATAATATTTATCGAAAGTTTAATAACACCTTTAACAATCATAATTATCATGCATGTAATAAAAGAAAAATCAAACATACACCATATATTTGGAGAAAATCATCCCCTCTCCAACATTATGTCACGATATTTGTATTAAAACTAATATGATATAAATTATTATGATAATAAATATAACTCAATCAATATAATTGATTAATGTAAATTGGATCTAATTATATTTATCTAGATAGGCATGAATAAGGCTGAAATTGAATTTTGCATGTAATTGTCATGTCAACAATGCTGGCACAACTGACCTGAATCCTGATCCCATTTGGCTGGACAGCCTCCTATCAAACTCTAAACTGCAGGACAGAGATGCCAAAAGCTCTAAAATATTGCAGCCCACATTTTAATATTTAATTTGAGAAATATATTTTATTTTTATTTACTCCTAGAAGCAAAATATGAACAAAATTATTAACAATTTTGTATAGATGTAATTTATTTTCAATGTATAGAAAAAAATATAAGAAAATTATAGAAAACTCTAATTCTTCCTTAAAAAAAAAACTATTGCAAGACAATGATAATCTTAATTCTTAGACAACTCTCATTTTATCATTGCATCAAAAAAAATTATACAATTTCAAGAATCTTATTATACTTACATTTTTTTTCCTCTTAAAAATCCTTGAATAGGTCGTCTTTATTAAGAGTAATGTATCTTTTGGCATCCCACCACGAGAAAGAAAATTTCAATATTGCATGAGTACGTTAAAACAAATACATGTTATATATAAATAGATACATATATGTATATATATATATATTTTTTTTTTGTTGTGATGCAAAGCGATTTCGTGAATCTGATGAGATTTGAAAAATTCACTTGGTGAAAGTAAGAATGATAAATAAGACAAATATACATGTAATAATAAAACACCTCTGCATATATAGACAATACCTCATTCTGGAGTTTTTTTATGTGCGTACACTAAATAAAGTAAAATCAAGAGTGGTCAAAATATCCCCATGAAAGATACACATCAATACACCATATAGGCCAATTATATATCTCACATAATCTTTCACCTCCTCAGATTCCCGACACGTGTACGGCCAGGGTTCACTCTTCTCTTAAAACTCAAACTCATAATAATATTTATATATAATGTGAGATAAGTATGAATTACTCGTATAAATTGAATTTAATTTAACTCACGATAGATTAGATAATATTTTATTAGATTGTGAGCTAAACTTGGTAATAGATCACTCTATTCATAGTTCTAAGATTTATACTCATCCAAATTCGAAGATTCATTTTGTTAATTATTTTATGTTGAATTCCCTAATTATGTTCATTATCGACCACAAAAAATATTATTCATTTTGTTAAAAATTTCATGTACATTTTACTAGCTAGCTTTACAATTCATATAACCTTTTAACTCTTTCTTCCACAAAAATTTATGTCTTTTGTTAAGCCCCTTAAATTAATTATTGTGTACCATGAGTAAATTCATTTAAATACTAGTAATTAATTACCTTTGGTTGGAGAAACGACTATGCCAACTTTTCACATTTGCAACATATAGAAATTTTAATGCAAACATATATAATTTTATTTTCATATCTGTCAATTATTTAATGTTTTGTCCTCATTGTTGCGAACTCTAGCCTATTTCACTATAGTTCAATTCTATTGTTGTTTTAATGATTACATAAATACAAAAATACAAAAATACACAAGTTTGTTGCACTTCGAAACTTGATGTGGCCAATAAATATTGTAATTATTATTGACATTAATACTTACATTTTCCCATATTATTATAATTTTTCTACTCATTCAAATTAAGCACACAAATATCCATTTTCACACCTTCATTACGTTGGCTAAATTAATAAGTGAAATTCGACCATTGTCCAATAAAAAAAGTATTTTTCTCACGTCCTAAACTCCTACTCAGTCATTTATAATGTAATAATATCTTATAACTATTGTACCACATATGGAACAAATTTTTAGTATTATCATCCAATTATCACTCATAATTTTTTTTAAATTTCAACTTGTATATAACCAATATAAAAATAAAGACATCACCATATCATTTCCAATCGAAGAAACCATAGCTTTGTTGTCGAATAATTCAGGAAAAAATATACTTTTCATCTCAAAATTTAGCTAATGTTAAATTTTGGTCTCACTATTTACCAAATTTAGTCTCAATCAAATTTTTCATTCAAATTTAACGGTCAATAATCAGTAAAACTTTGTGCGGAGATTTTGTGCGAGTCACACGTGATAATAATTGAAAATATCGTGAAATTTAGTATTATCCGTACATTGGTTTTTTTCAGAAAAACTCGATCACTTTAATTAACGAACTTAACCGTTAAATATTTAAATGAATTTTTTTTAAATAAGACTAAATACAACACAATTTAATAGTTATAAAACAATATAAAAACCACTTAAGAATATAACTCAAATTAAATTTGAGGGTGTAAGCTATCCAATTATTTGAGATTACTATTAGTAACATTTCTAGCACTTTTTCTTGTGTGAAAAGAGAAAAGTCATGTAATAGGGAAATTTTTGTTCTTTATAACAATCTCGTCACTCTCTCTCACACACACATACACACAAATACACACACTAATCCTCTACTACTTGTACTAGGCAGATAGATAGGATTCAACGCAGTAGAGTCTGGAGAGAGTGATTTTATCCTAAAACACAGATTTTATGCTCTCATATAACATGTAAGAAAAAGCCTAGAGAGAGAAACAGTACAACCATATATATATATATATATATACATATATACATACATATAACAAAACCATCAAACTTCTATCTAAACCCTCATCGGAAATCATCCTTTTCTTCTAGTTTCTAGGTTTTTTAAACCCTGGTTTGCCGACTATGAATGAACCCGGTTTTTCCCGGTTCAGCCCTCACCACCACCTCGACCCCAGTGCTCAAGAATTCTTCCCAATGACCACTTTACCCTTACCCCCGCTTCAAATTTACTACCCTTACCCTCCACCGCCGGTGTACGTTAGCGAGCCGCCCTCGCACATACCAGCTTCGTTGCCACCGTCCACAACGACGCCGTCTCGAGCTTTGCTCCTAAGCATGGTCCCGACCTCCGTTAGCGAATCAACGGTCAGGCGTGAATTAGAAATCTTCGGCGACGTGAGGGCCGTACAGATGGACCGGCGTCGCGAGGGTTTGGTGACGGTGCATTTCTACGACGTCAGGGACGCGCAGGCGGCGCTGGTGGCTATCCAGGAGCAGCACATGCAGCAACAGTTCCGCCTCGGGCAACATTACGACGCCGTTTTGAATAGTTATTTGCCGGTCCCGCCGCCGCTGCCGCCGCAGACGGCGCCTGGGCTTATTTCGGGGAGGGTTGTGTGGGCCCAGTTTGTTACTCCGGTGACTCCTGGCCTTGTTGATGGGAATAATCAAGGGACTATTGTTGTATTCAATTTGGAAAAACGGGTTTCTGGTTCTCATCTCAGAGATATCTTCGAAGCATATGGTATGATTATGAGTTTATAATATATTTTCTCCATCTTTCTTTCATTCGAAAAATCCTAACTTTATTCATTTGTGTCCCGTAAATCGTAATTATATGTCAATGGTCCGAGTGAGGTTACAAAGAACCATTGGACTTGTCCGGCATATATTGTTCCGATGAATCACATGTTCTAGTGAGTAATTACCAAAACAAGTGTGAATTGTTCAAATGTTTGGTTTTAATTGTGTAATAAGATGTTTCAGGGTGTAATAATGAAGTGTGACTAGAGATATAGTGAGATATTGTGGGGGCGAAAGCTTATTTCCAAGAGTGAAGGGTCGTTTTCTTGACCACATTTATGTGAAAAATAATTGTCTTTAGTCTGTCATTCTTGGTAGGTGGTCTTAATGATGATTCTAACGTTTTAAATTGTTGAAGGGCCCGTGAAGGAATTGAGGGAGACACCAAATAAAACCAACCAAAAGTTCGTGGAGTTTTATGATGTTCGAAACGCCGCCATGGCTATGGCGGAGATGAACCGTAAAGAAATCTACGGCAAAACCGTCGTGATTGAATTCAGTAGACCTGGTGGCCAATGCAACAGATTGTTCAAAAACCCACAAAATCAAAACAATCATTCATCAAGAAATTTGCTGCTCTCAACTCCGCCGCCTCAGCCGCATACACCGTCGTCACACGCCGGCCGGTCACCGCCAGCCCGGGATTTTCGTTCTCGAGGAAACCCTAGTGGGAGTGGCGGTAGCAAGAGTTCTAGTAGTGGATCATCACTTCATGATTCGATTTCGAATATATGCATTGCTGGATATGATGAATGTTCGAGTAATAGGCAAAAGAAGAAGAATGGGTTCAAGAAAACTAGCCCTAATTCGACATCTGACAGTGGTGGTGGTGGGAGTTTGAAGCAGGTGAGCCACGGCGGATGCAGGCCATGGAAAGGCGGAGGCGGCGGCGGAGGGAGAAATGGGAAAGATCATGATCCACGATTCTTGATAAATGAAGATGCGATAATGGAATCTAATTGTAGAGATTCAAGAACCACTGTTATGATCAAGAACATCCCTAACAAATACAGGTTAATTAATTGTGTGGTCTTGTCATGTCTTTCTTTCAATTGAATTTAATTTTTTTTTTAGATTGCTTGTTTGTTTAGCTAAGATATTCTGATTTTTACTATCACATCTACCATTATGTCTCCAAATATAAAAACCCACTAACTAGATTAATGATTTCTATTTTTATTTTTTACTAATTTGTATCTTTATTAACTTTGTTTAGCCAAAATATTGTGTTGTATCATGTACTACTATATATACTACTCATCTTCTTCCATTGTCTCAAAAAACCCACTAAAATGATATCCAATTTATATTATATTATTATCCCTATTTTCCTCTTTTTTGACTATCATTTCAATTTATAATTGAAATTTTTATATTAATTTGCAGTCAGAAGTTGCTACTGAACATGCTGGACAACCACTGTATTCACTGCAATGAGCAGATTGAGGACGGCGGCGATGACCAACCCTTGTCCTCTTACGATTTCGTCTACCTTCCCATTGATTTCATGTGATTTTTATATATTGATATGAACATATATATATATATGTTGATATGAACATTATAGTTAATTAATTAATACCCTCAAAATTCATTATTGTTATTTTTATTATCCTTGTTTAAATGGGTTTTTATTTAATGGGTTAGCAACAAATGCAACGTGGGATATGGGTTCGTGAACATGACCTCACCGGAAGCAACGTTAAGACTCTACAAAGCTTTTCACCATCAGAACTGGGAAGTCTTCAACTCAAAAAAAATCTGCCAAGTTACATATGCAAGATTACAGGTAAATATTTATACATACACACACACACACATATATAATATAAATTAAATGTTTAATTTCAGTATATATGAATATTATATTCGTATATATGAATGAAAAGGGATTAGAAGCATTAAAAGAGCACTTCAAGAACTCAAAGTTCCCCGGAGACGACGAGGAGTACATGCCGGTGGTGTTCACCCCACCGCGAGACGGGCGGCAGCTGACTGAACCTTCACCGGTCGTCGGAGTTGACGGTCACATTACAGATGACAGCACAAATATTGACGCCTGAAGAAGAAAGAGTTGTATATATAATATATATATATACATCTCAGGATTGTTATATATATCTGATGGAACACTCTTTTCGAAGCCCTAAATACACAAAGATCAAATTTGATTTAGGGTTTAGGGATCACCATGCACAAAACTTATCAACCATAACTCCAGTTATATGGGATTTGTGTTTGTTTTGTATCATAATTATAATTATTAGCTTAAAATGTTAGTAAAATGGTTAGCAGGCTTTAATCTTTAGGTATAAGCTTCTTCTGGTTCAATTCCATCTTTTATTTCAGGTCTGTGTTTAAAGATTGGTTTGTGGTTCAAAGTTTAGTGGAGACGAAGGGTTGAATGCTAAATTATTTATTTTTCTATTTTGGTAGTACATCATTTTAATGAACATTTAAATATTTAAAATTATATATATAAAAAATATATAGTACATTGGAAACATTGAAGAATCTATCTGTTCATCGGCACTTTGAACGTTCGAATTTCAATGAAAGGAGAGAAAAACGGAGAGGAGGCCACCCCACCCAACCCACACCCCAAGTTTATTTCATAGAAATTGTTTTTTTTTTTTTAATTTGTGTTTGCATATATGCATACATTTTATTTTCATCAATTAGTTAATTTTTTTTCTGAAAATGTTCAATTTTCCTGAGCGCGTAGTGTACAGTCGTATTGAAAATGCATATTCAATCAAGTTAAAAGATGGATTTTAAATGCATATTTTTCTAAAATCATCAATTCTACTTTTTTCTAAACATGTTCTTATGAATTGTGGTCAAATGCCGATAGATAGCATCATAAAAAGGCTATAATTATAAATACACAAAAGATGCCAAATTAAAGCTCTCCAGAGGGTCAACTGATGATTTTCCTTACCATGTATGTATAAGGGTGGTTCATTGGAATGAGCTCGGTTATCCATACAAAAAACTATTGAGGAAATATTTATTGTACCAAATGAATAAGAGTATTTCAAGTTTTAATTAATTTTAATCTTATTTTAAGATATAGGCAAAAGATATTTTTTAAAAATTAATACATCTAGAGGTATGTTTTTTTTTTCTATAGAAACATTATGGATTATGTGTTAATTGAATTCGGCCTAAAATCTTAATTCGGCCTCGTTCAAGCTCGAGTACTGAAGCTAGAGCACAAAAAATAAAATTAAAAAATTATTTTATTGAGATATATTTATTAATTTTATATTTATATAATCATACTATTAAGTGTAATTGTTGTTAATATTAAATATTATTATGCAATAATTAAAACATATTTTATGTCATATTTGTTTTTTTGGTTACACATATTTTATGTCATATTACAATTAATAAATAAATATAATATATTATATAGCTAGTACAAATAAAATCCATCATCTTCTAAATTTAAAAAATAACCCAAGGGACCCCATCTGCAGTGAGCGGCCCCTTGCTTTATTATCTACAGTAGAAAAACAACAGTTCTCTGCGATTATCTGCAATGGCGGTAGACGCCAGTCAAATATTGGCCTTAACTCCCATTTAATGTTCATATAGAACCGCAGGTAGCTCTTACTTTTCACTT
Organism: Verbascum thapsus; assembly: GCA_963669365.1. Classification (NCBI taxonomy): domain Eukaryota; kingdom Viridiplantae; phylum Streptophyta; class Magnoliopsida; order Lamiales; family Scrophulariaceae; genus Verbascum; species Verbascum thapsus. The sequence goes on from OY770108.1 coordinate 22,441,471, forward strand.
TGTCACCCTGCTTTTTCCTTCTCTCTTCATCTTATCTCTGGATAATGACACGTGGTGCTCCAAGATCATGCCACATCATGATCAGGGTAGGGTTTAGGGTTTTCCGGGTTCACTATATGTTATAGTTTTTGTCAAGGTTTGATGTTCTTGGAACAGTTTAAACCTCTTATTATTGGACTCTGAAATTTTGTTTGGCCATTATATTCCCAAAAAATAGTTTTAGAGTAAATTTTTTTTTTATAAAATTCACTTAATTAATAACTCGTAATTTTTTAAAAATAAATCTCTCAAAATTTGAGATAAAATCAACAAAATTCTTGCAAAGAGAAAAATAACTTTAATCATGATTTAATAATTATAATAATGCAAAAGAGTATGCACAGAAGAGAAGAGGAGGCAGGTCCCCATGCATGTTGGGGGGATTGCAGTAACGTGAAGAAATTCCCAAAACTATAGTCAATATGAATTATTATTACCACTGCATGCATCCCATATTTTATTCCCTATTTATTGTTCATTCATTTTCTACATTTTGACGGCGGCCGATATATATATATATTATATATATATATGCAATTAAAACTTACTTGTATGACACGAAAAGATGATCGATCAGCTTTTGCATGAGTGAATGAATGTCTTGAATTGACTATACTAATTTTAAATATTTCTTTCCCAAGATGAAATGATGGTTACGTTGATGGATTTGCATGCAAATGCCCAGACGTTAATTAAAAGTAGTAATTTATGGGACACCCACAAATCAATCGACTTGGACATTTGAAGGCTTATATATATATATATATATATATGTATGTAAATAAGAGATCAATGAGAATAATGAAGTATGAAATTGATGGGAAAATTCTATGACAGTCCCACTCCAATGCAGCCGGTCATTCTGGACCACACATTTGGGGTGGGGTGGTTGGTTTTTGTATGGGTGGTGGAGTAAAAAACCACCCAGCCCCGCCCCAAATGTATGGTCCAGAATGATCGGCTGCATTGGGGTGGGACTGTGCATGATAGAATTACCCAAATTGATGTTATGATACTTATTTGGGGATGAAAATTTGGGATGACAAGCGAAGAGATAATGTCTAAAGTTTCCTAGCTATATGCTAAGATCAGAAATTAATATAACTAAATGTAGACTCTATAATTCTAATTCATATCTATTAGAACAATTACAATTGTTACACAAATTTTATCAGGGTTTAATATTTATTTGTAAATTACAAAGTGTTAACCAAAATGCTAGTTGTAGTCACAAAGGATTTATTGGAGTCGATTTGGTATAAAATTTTAATATAGACTATAGTAAAAACAAGATTCTTTCCTCAACATTTGAAGAAAACGAGGTTTTCTTTCAAATAATGTATGCTATTTTTGGAGATCTTGTCTTGTCAGTATAATATTATATTATATTTATAATATATATTATTATATACACGTAAAATATATATATATTATATACACGTAAAAGAGTATGGGTCCATAAAATTATGGTCAAATTAAACCACACGTATGGAAACTGTGGCGTGCTCTGACCCTCCTTTAATTTTTCGAGATTATCAAGAACACACGTGTGGCCATTTTCCATAAATCTACTTTAATAATTGGGATTTTTTTTTCTTCTAATAATTCTTTACTAACAAACACTATGAGGTTATTTATAGAAGCTTTTCGGTATTTTGATTTTTGAAATAATTAAAATATATTTGTAATTATTCAGATGATATTACTCGCGTGCGTGCGTATATGCCGAAGAAATACGATTCATTTATTGCGGAATGCCAATATAAATCATATTAAGCCTTGAATACTTAATCATGTATATCATATGTCTAAATATTTAACTCGACTCGATAAACATATTTTACCTAATTAAAAATTAAATTGTTCAAAAACTCAATAAATTACTTTCAAAAACAGTCTAACTATTTCGAGCCTGGTCATTGGTCAAAATTAAAACCCATACTTCTTGTGTTGTCTCTAGTTAAAGCCCAAATTCAACCACTATTTGGTAGTTTATGCATTTTGGGCTACATTGGGCTCTTGAAAAATAACTCAATTTTTTTAAAAAATTAAAATCTTTGGGAAAATTGTAATTTTAGGCCCATAACTTAGTCCATGTCCAATTCTCATCACATTCTGAATTTTTACATTTAGTCGATGACTGTCAAAATATCTCACATTTAGTCCCAACGTTCAAAATCAAACAGTCAACTCCATTAGTCAATATTTTGATCGATTTTCTTTGATGAATTTATGTGTGAATATACTTACACACAGAATATGTTCAATATTACAATATTTCTACTCAATATCATGTGTTTATACACAAAATCTCTCCAAAAAGTAATGTCAAAGTGTTAACTAACGGAGCTGATCGTTAAATTTGGGATGGTGCGACTAAACGTGAGACATTTTAAAAAGTTATAAGACTAAATTCAAGAAATTTATAGTAATAAGCGGGGCCATTGAACTTGAACTAAAAGTTACGGGACTAAAACTGTAATTTTCCCTTAACCCTTTTCTTTTCATGATATGCTATGAGCAATTGGATATTACAATTGCTAAGGAACATTGTATTTTATCGTTGTAATATGACGTTATTGTATGTAATATGACGGTTCACAATACTACTTTGACGTACTTAAATGGAGAAACGTCACATGCTCATATCAAATTTATCATTCGATCATTATCGCGAAAAATAAACAGAATAAAATAAAGCCCATTAATCAACATTGTGACTTAATTTCATCGAAAACACATTACCACATGACATTTTATTCCCTCGAATAACGTAGAAAAGAAAATAACAAATTGCATACACGAAACAACACAACTACCATAGATTGCAACTTTTAACATGTAAGTTGTAACCAAGTCGAAACAAGCCTTACGACTAAAACCCTTAAATCTAGAGCTCGTCTTTTGAAGGCGGTTTAGGATTATCCGGAGATAGCTTGACAGGATATGAGGCCTGCATAGCTATGCCACAAAGCCCCTCTTCTGCATTTACGTCCCGTTGCATTCTAATATAGCCTTGTTCTCCCCATTCCGTTCCCCACGAGTTTTTCACTATCCAATACTTAGTCCCGTCAACAGTTGTTCCATATCCCACTATGGCCACACCGTGGTCTAGCTCCGTGCCACAACTTCCCGTGAACACTCCCTGAGATCAAAGAAACCGCGTTTTAAAAAAATATTTCAAATTTTTATGCGTAATTTATAGTGAAAGTCTTCTTTCTTCCATGCTAATCGGAAATTCTAGTTTCGTCCCTAGGTTTTTCAACGGGGTGATTGGCCAGACCTGGACCCATTCAATACAAAATGTACCCGACACGTACCCGAACCCGATGACACTAGGTAGTTCGTGTCTGGGTTTGGTCCAGGTCCAATTGTTACCCGCAGGTATTTTACCCGAATTTTAACCATTTAAAAATGTCCGCGGGTCTATACCCAAACAATACCCGAGGTTTACCTGTAGGCGTTTGCCCGACACAGACCCGACCCGAAATGTACCCGACCCTTCGGGGCTAACTTTTTTTTTGACTCATCGGGTTTTCAATCGGGTCCGGCTTGGATCTGGGTTAAATATTTTTTATGGGTATTTCATGGGACTGGGTATTCCCCGCCCATTGACACCCCTATTCGTCCCTAATGTATTAAAGATGAATAGTATACCTCGGAGTAGAATTGTAAATCGGAACCACTAGCATCCATTGCTATAGATACAGGCTGGTTCGCAACGGCTTTCATCAGCGCATTCTCATCGTTAGCAGGTACATTTTCGTGCCCGTCAATCATCACCACAGGTGCATTCAGCTGCAAAAACAAGAAAAATTAGACCAACTTCTTTTAACCTTGTTTTAAGAGGTAAATTGCATATCCATCCGGCCTACGCGAGACTAATGGGGGGAAAAAACCCGATGTTTGAAAAATGACCATAATTTCTCATGCCAATAGAAACATATTACAATCTCACCCCGTATCATTAAAAAAGCAGACTATTAGTTATCAGTATGAACAAGGGGTGTCTAAGTAATTTACAGGATCTTAGGGGATCGTTATAAATACCCAACAAATGACGGGGTGTGCATGTAATTTTCCTTTTCATTCTCACCTTATTTGCATCACAACGCTCATCTTTAGCTCGATAAGGATATATATTCTCCGTGGTTAGGCCACCGTGTTTTTTAATGAACTCATAAGCGTTTTCCATGAGTCCTCCATTGCAGCCCTCGTTATCGTTTTCACAATCAACCAATTCTTGCTCAGACAACGGCACCAATTTTCCGGTTTTGAGTTTGTTGATCCCTTCAACTCCCACAACAGTCGAAAAAGCCCAACAACTACCTGTAAAAATTCAAAAAACAAACCTAAAAAACCAAGAAACTTAAGGCAAATATATCAAAACGACAATTTTGACATTATCACTTCACATTTTATCATTACTATTAGAGTGTGTTTGGATTTTAGGAGGGGATTTGGTAGAAGGATTTGAAATGACACCTAAAATGGAGTCATTAGAAATCCACCGTATTTACGGAGAAAATAGGTCAAAATGAATGACAAGGGATTTGAAATCCATCGTAACATGAATTCATCCAAACGAACTTAAATGGATTTGTCGATAAATTTGAAATCAATGGATTTCAAATCCTACAATCCAAACACACCCTTATTCTCTATTGTAATAAAGCAAACGACATAAACATTCAACTAAATCTTACCACAGTTGCCTTGATTTTTGATACCAGTGACAGCACCTTGCTTTCGCCAATCAACCGAGCCCGGAATATTCTCAGCCTTCTCGTGCATGAATCCAGTTTTAGGCCGATCCCCACGAAACATACTATGGTGCTTAATCTTTGAACTATACGAGTTTCTAAATTCATGATTGGTCATATCAGCAAACTTGTTGAGTTTGAGCTTATAAGGCCTGTCCATCTGGTTCACCTTGTGAACATGCTGCACGTTGGCCTTGAACACATTGAAACGTTTTCGTTTTTCTGTTAGGTCTCGTGAGACCGTGTGGTGGGCCCTCCATCTCTCGTATAAGTCCCAAAGGCTCTCATCAGAAGCTAAGTCTTTCTCTGTGAACTCTATGCTATTAGCAGTGCAGAAAAAAACAGTAGCTAAGAATATCGAAACCAAGAAAATTCTTTCAAAACCCATTGTCCAAATCTTGTATCTCAGTTCTTAATACCACTGTATGTAAATATACAATGGGATGTGGTTTTATAGGGGCTTGAAGAACAATACTTGTATCTTTTTGGCTGAAAATATGGGAAAAAGTTGCTTTGATTAAGGATAAGCATGCTATATTTAGAGGCAATTTTGTCCATATTAGATGATGAGATATAAGGTTAACATGAAAAACATGATATACTTGTTTAGGTTGTTGCACAGAAAGTGACGAGTTTATTTGTATCGATGCAAGTTTCTGAACACGATTTCTCTCAGGTTATATGATAAAGTTCTCAGGGCCTGGCCCTGTATTGTCTATCTTTTGCACAAGTTTCTGTTTTTTTTTTCTTCTTTTGATAATTTGTTTATATCCTTTTTAGTAAACGAGTAAATTAGCGTATCAAGTTGCTTTTGAACAAATCGTCAAGGTTGGTAATTCATTAACTCGGTTCAAGTGATTTACACTCAGCTTTGTTCTAGAATTTTGATGAGGAAACTAGTAACATCCCCTGCTTTAGACCTTTTTATGTTTTCACCATCTATTCGTTGCTAAAATCCTTTATTCGAACGTATACCAACAGTTATAATCATATAGACATTTGATCACGGATGAAAAGAAGTAACTATATGAAGAAATAAAGTCACAAACTAGAATCATGAGAAGCCCACATCACATCAGCATAACTGATTTTCAAACAAAAAATTGCATCAATCAACACGGACGACAAATGGTATTATTCATCGTATTAAAAGCAGTTCACTGCTTAATTTGCATAGCTTAATCCAACAAAAAAACCGAAATTCGAAGTATAGCAATGTTAATCATAGAACGATAGGCCATTGAGACTGCAATTGCAATCCAATATCGTATAAGCTTAGGCAAGAGTGTCCCTCTGCCTTTGTTGTAGATAAAACTCTTCTTTCATTCTCCTTATCTCTGCCTCTTTCTCCATTTTCTCCTTCTGCAAGTCACAACAACATCAAGAAAGAACTCAACCTTAGCATTATATTACCAATCACAATTTCCTTTTACCAAATACATTTTATACAAGACTAAGAAATAAAAACATAATTCAGTTCCAATTAACAATGTACAGAGTATATGACACAATAAAATCAGGGCTTGGAACAGAATTTGGAAAATCCCAGGAAAAATGTAATAATAACTATTAGCAAATCCAATTCTAAGGTCCAAGTTCAAGCTTCCATATCCATTCACAACATAAAGTACATCAAAAAACACTCTTACAGAACCTGAAAATAAATGTCTTAGGTCAAACTTGCCGGCGTTTGGATTAAGGATTTTTAGTGAGGAATATAAAATACAAAAGTTTCTTATTTAGCACAAAATTATACTCAGCAATATTGGAGTGCTGATATATTTTCCTCACTTCAAGGTACACAAGTGCAATAATGATTGGCAAGGTAAATCGCATATTCCACCGGACATAAGGTGAAAAGGTTTAACACAGTCAAAATGTCTTGAATCATCTTCCAATATGTATTATGAACTGGGATTACGGTACTAAGAAGCAGCAACTTAGTTTTCTTGATTAAATAGACTCAAAATCTAATAAATTTTCCGGTACATATACAAGCACCAAAATTCAAAGAATCCCTTGCACTGAATAAAATAACTCATAAAGCATACAACCAAAGAAGCCCATTACAACCTTAGCCACGATTAATCACAAATCAATAGCATATACATAAAGACAACTGTATTCATATATGCGATCCATTAGAAGAAGAAAAAAAGGACAAATCCACGAATCCCTAAAACTAAAATCACCGAAATCCCAACATTCTGAATAGCAAAATTACCCCATTAATGCACATGAAATAGAAAAGCCATGAAGATCTAGCTGTCCTAAAGAGAAAATCAATTAAATACAGTGCAGTATGATGATGAGTACATACCTTTTCATCCTGGTGAAGGGCAACCCAGACATGAACTTTGTCCATAGTTTCCCAGAAAAGGAAGGCCCCAAATGACATAGCAAAGAATGTGCCCACTTTCACCATCTTCACTATTGAATCAAAGCTCCTAATTCAATTATGAAGGTCGATTTTACTCTACGCAGTTCCCTTTTTTTCTCCCTTTTGGGTGAATGTTTTTGCCCAAACGACGCCGTATGAAGTTGATAAGAGAGAGACTTCTTTATTTAGATTAGTTTGGGATGTTTAATTTTGATAATAATATTTTTAATTTCTTAAGTGAATAATAATCAACTAAACAATTTTGAAGCAAATAATTTTTATTTTCACACAAATTTTCATAATACACATTTTAAAAAAAAAATTAAATTTCATTTCAAAACATAAACAAACAGAGCCTAATTATTGGTCTTTTTGGAACAAAAAGCTGATGAAATGGAACTTTTGGATTGAACTATATTTTTATGGGTTTTCTAGATCTGAAAATTTATTCTAGGGGGTTTAGTAATTTTCCTATATTATAATCACTTCGAAAATATAATATAAAATCGCTTATATTTATAATATAAAAAATATTGAACTGTTTCAATCATCAATAGAGAAATAATTGAATAAAATCCAAGGCCGCCCAAGTGACATCATGTTGATTTATTCTTTCCTAGATCCACTCCTAAATCATATTCTCTGTCTTTCTGGAAATTCCAAATCATATTTTTATCCTAATCTAAGATCCTATAGACATTTGGCCAAATAGATAGGCTAATAAGAATTTTTTTATGAATTAAAAACCTTGAGTATGTTAAGTTTTGCTTTATTCCCATAACCAAAAAAAAAAAAAACATTTTGGTCTTAGTTTGTATTTTATTCAATTTTGAGTTATAGTTATTACATATTCTTCGAGCTCGTCAACTCGACCAGAGTACATAATCGTCTCTCGATGCATATACCACGACCCATGATCACGTCTATTATCACAAACGAGTTCGTATAAAAATATTTTCGAACCGTGACCCCTTATAAAGTAACTAATTAAATATTAACCCCTAGAGTTTGTACTATTTCAGCAAAAAGACTAAAGAATGCTCCAAGGACTAATTTAGTTTATGCAAAAGACCAACTCATTGAACAAAGATTGCAGGCCAATCGAAAACTCTTCAATTCTAATCAATCCAAATGTACAACAGATAAATGCTAATGTAGCTTTCACTATATCTTTCACTATCTTGTATATGCTTCCCATTAAAACCAACATAAACAATTCGATATCTATAAATATACGATTCGATAAGAACATCATTTTGTAGTGACAAATGGGGCGTAAAGGTGGCATCTTTCGATACGCAGATGGTATCGATAAACTGCTAATGTTTTTGGGTACTTTAGGAAGCATAGGAGATGGTCTAATGTCTCCACTTAACATGTTTGTGCTAAGCGGTGTAATAGACGAATATGCATCTTCCAATCAATCCATCACAAACGACGTGGTTGATAAGGTACGATTTTTTTTTTTCGTTCTGAATATTAAGTTTGATTCTTTTTACCAAAAAAATTAACTTGTTGATCATTTGTGTATGTGTAGTATTCATTAAGGCTGCTATATGTTGCTCTTGTAGTTGGGTTATCTGCGTTTCTCGGTATGTAAAAGTATTTACTTATGTCAATAATTTGCTCGGTTTTTCATAAGTATGAAGCGTAAAAATGTGATTTTGCAGAAGGGGTGTGTTGGACAAGAACTGCAGAGAGGCAAACGTCTCGTATACGAATGAAATACTTAAAATCGGTTTTAAGACAAGAAGTCGGTTTTTTCGACAACCAAGATGCTTCATCAACCACCTTCAAAGTAGTCTCAAGCATATCTGCAGATGCACATTCTATACAAGCCGTTATAGCCGAAAAGGTCCTCTATTTCTAGTTGATTCCTATTTATTACTTCCCTTTGTATAATGGACAATTATCGGGAAATTGTATTTTTGGTATAATAATGTGGCATGTACATTTATTTGGTACACTAATATGGGGTGGCAATTTGGGTACACTAATATGGAGTGGCAATTTGGGTACATTAATGTGGAGTAGGTACAAATTTCGCCAAAAAATTAAAAGTCGCCGGAAAATATCATGTGTCGCGCATGTGACATTCGAATTGGGAATTTTTACTACAATTTGGGAATTTTTAACAATTTTGACCAAAATTAATTGATATTAGAAAAATTTACCAATTTTGACTAATAAATAATTTTGACCAACTTTGACTAATTTATAATTTTATTTTAATCAATTTTGGTCAAAATCCCCAATTTGATTCAAAATTTCAAATTTTTCCGGCAAAAATTGAATTTCCAGCGAAATTGTACTCAAATTGTCAAACCTACCCCACATTAGTCATTAGTGTATTCAAATTGTCACCCCCACATTAGTGTACCAAACAAAGGTGCATGCCACATTAGTGTACAAAAAATGCAATATTCCTGACAATTATCACATGAAATTTTACGTAAGTTGCATGAAATTTACCCTTGTTTTCACATCTCTTTTCGATTCAGATACCAAATTGTCTAGCTGAACTCTCTGCATTCGTTTTCGGCTTAGTAGTCGCCTTCATGCTTTCTTGGCGTCTAGCTTTAGCTTCTGTTCCATGCGCGCTATGTTTTATGGCCCCAGGATTGATATTTGGAAAGCTAATGATGAACATTGGGGCCAAAAGCAAAGATGCTTATGAGATTGCAGGTGGGATAGTAGAACAATGTGTATCTTCAATCCGAACCGTTTATTCCTATGTGGGCGAGAGCCAAACGCTCGATAGATTTAGCCGTGCTCTTCAAGAAAGTATGAAACTTGGTATAAAACAAGGCCTTGCAAAAGGGTTGATGATTGGAAGCATGGGGATGGTTTTTGCAGCATGGGCGTTTGAATCGTGGGCTGGAAGTGTTCTTGTCGTTGAACGAGGAGAAAACGGAGGGCGCGTTTTTATAGCAGCCGTTTGTGTCGTTCTCGGAGGATTGTAAGACCCCTTTTTCATTATATCACTCCTATATATATAACACACCTATATATATAACACAAAATATGATATAAAACCTATGATGCACGGACATGAGACATGGGACACGGCGCATGACACGATACGGACACGATATACGGCATTTTAAAAATATTAGGACTCGACACATCCTCGAAACTGCTAATAAAATATGTATATATATCATATACATATATATATTCATTATTTTACGTTAAAATATATAAATTAGTCTTTTCATTCTAATTTAAATATGACTAGTTAGAGAAATAAACTATAAAAATGACTATTGTAAATTATAAATTTGTATTTGATTTGTAAAGTTATATATATTTGAAAGAAAAATAAATACTTCAGTTTTCGAAATAACAAAATAACATCAAGTATCACAAATAATGCATGTATAGTAGGCATACCCTCTAACTGCGTCAATTACGGTGTTCATATTTTACTTTTTTCATTTTATTTAAGCGGACAGATTTATTTTCATATTGGACACAGTGTCGGAGAGTGTCTATAAAATGCAGTATAAAACGCATGTTATTACAACCTTAATGATTCTCTCCTGGTATTCTTGTAATCCCAGGTCGTGTATGAGCGCGCTTCCTAATATCTCGTTCATCGTGGAGGCTTCAGCAGCATCGACGCGAATATTTGAGATGATCGACCGTGTTCCTCAAATAGACTCTCAAGACAAAACAGGCAAAATTCTATCACATTTACAAGGCGAAATTGAGTTTAGAGACGTTTATTTCAGTTATCCATCGAGAATAAATACACCGATCCTTCAAGGCCTCAATCTCAGAGTAAAAGCTGGTAAAACCGTTGGCCTTGTGGGAGGAAGTGGCTCGGGAAAATCGACAATTATAGCTTTGCTTGAAAGGTTTTATGACCCTATAAAAGGAGATATACTACTTGATGGTCATAAAATAAAGAGACTTAAGCTTAAATGGTTGAGATCACAGATGGGATTGGTTAATCAAGAGCCTATTCTCTTTGCAACTTCTATTAAGGAGAATATTTTGTTTGGAAAAAATGATGCTTCAATGGAAATGGTTATTGATGCTGCTAAGTCTGCAAATGCACATGATTTCATTGTTAAGTTACCAGGAGGATATGAAACTCAGGTAACTCATCATTTACCATTCTTATACTTTTGAGATAATTATATTTTTGGCCCATTATTTGTCACTAATTCAATTAGAGTCCATCGCCTTTTGCGTTAGAAAACTGTGTTTCGGCTAAATTAGTCAATCCTAGGTGCTGAGATACATGCAAGTGAGCATTGAAAATATCATAGCTTTGGCTGGTTAAGTTCAAGCATTTTACAGTTTTGGTACCTTAACTTTGATTTTTTTAACATTTTGATCCCTGCTCAAATGCAACTTTAAAATTTAATTTGTCGAAAAATTGGATGGGCGGAGACTAGTTTAGACTAGTGCCAAAATAGTAGGACTGAAACTGGATTAACTACAAAATGAATGGCTAAAATGTAAATAACCGTTATCATTCATGTTGAGTTATGGAACCTACAGAACGGACCACAACTCTCGCCGATCAAACTAGGATTACGTATCTTATATTATAATAGCCCTAATATCATATCATTGTAACTCATTATTTTGAATTTACGAAATATAGTGAATATCCTAGCTTGGCAGACTAGAGCCCCAGACGTAGTCAAATTTTTTTGACGAACTGAGTCAACAATTCGTGTTTGTTTATTATTTTTTCTTTCGTGTGATTATTCATCATTGGTATTATATTCCTCACAATTCAAACGTTCGATTTTCTCATATCTAAACATGTATAACAGGTTGGTCAATTCGGTTTCCAGTTATCAGGAGGGCAAAAACAAAGGATAGCAATAGCAAGAGCATTGATTAAAGATCCGAAAATTCTTCTACTCGACGAAGCAACTAGTGCACTAGACACACAATCCGAACGACTAGTGCAAGATGCCATCGACAAGGCTTCAACAGGACGAACAACGCTAGTCATTGCTCATCGGCTCAGCACCATCCGTCGATCTGATACGATCACAGTCGTCGATTCTGGCAGAGTCGTTGAATCGGGCTCTCATGATAAACTAATGAAAATGAACAATGGGGAAGGTGGGATTTACTCTAAAATGGTGAATATGCAGCAATCATCGACAAAAAACGAGTCTTTTTCTCGTCCCACTTACTCTAAAGATGAAAAGTTGCAGAAAAGTACTTTTAAGACTCCATATAGTGTTAGATCAAGTTGGCAAAATAGCCCTTCTTCTCCATTTAGCCCATCTTTAACCATGAGTGTGGTTTTTCCATCTGTCAATACGGTTTCTTATTACGATAGTGATGATGATGATGAATCGATCAAATCCCGTTCTTCTCAAAGCCTTTCACAGTTTCGATTAATCCAAATGAATGGTCCAGAGTGGAAAAGGGCTTTGTTAGGTTGTTTAGGAGCTGCAACTTTTGGAACGGTTCAGCCATTTAACGCGTATTGCTTGGGATCGGTCGTATCTGTATACTTCAACAATGACAAATCGAAAATACGATCCGAGACCACATTTTACTGCATGATCTTCTTAACTATAGCTGTTATAAGCTTCTTTGCTAATCTCATCCAACACTACAGTTTTGCAGTAATGGGCGAAAGATTAACCAAGAGGATTCGAGAGGCGGTTTTGAAAAACATTCTAACTTTCGAGATCGGTTGGTTCGATAGGGACGAAAACACGAGCGCTGCAATTTGCGCCCGCATCTCCACTGAAGCTAACATGGTCCGCTGTCTCGTGGGGGATCGAGCCTCGTTATTGGTCCAAGTCTTCACAAGTGCAACCGTGGCGTTTATACTTGGATTAGTCCTCACATGGAGAGTTTCGATAGTTGTGATCTCAGTACAACCCTTGATAATCGCAAGTTTTTACGCAAAGAGCATATTAATGAAACGAATGTCGGGTCGGGCCCAAAAGGCGCAAAACGAAGGGAGTCAATTAGCAAGTGAGGCAGTTTTCAACCACAGGACTATAACTGCATTCTCTTCACAAAAGAAAATTCTTGGCCTATTTGAAGAGACTTTGAAAAACCCGAGAAAAGAAAGTATTCGACAATCATGGTTTTCGGGTATAGGATTGTTTTTTTCGCAGTTTTTAACAACGGCCGCTATAGCTTTGACGTATTGGTATGGAGGGAGGCTAATGAACAAAGGGTTAGTGAGTTCAAAGCATTTGTTTCAAGCTTTCTTCATCTTGATGAGCACTGGTAAGAACATTGCAGATGCAGGTAGCATGTCATCTGATTTGGCTAAAGGGAGCAATGCTGTTAAATCTGTTTTCATGATTTTGGATAGGAAAAGTGAGATTGAGCCAAATGATTATGATGGTTTAAAAGTAAAGAGAGGGTTAAAAGGAAGTATAGATATAAAAAGCGTATACTTTTCGTATCCTTCGAGGCCCGAGCAGATGATATTTCAGGGCCTTAATCTGAAGATTGAAGCTGGGAAAATGATGGCACTTGTGGGAGAAAGTGGGTCCGGGAAATCGACTGTTATTGGATTGATCGAAAGGTTTTATGATCCGATAAGAGGAAGTGTTGTTATAGATGATGAAGATGTTAGAAACTATAACTTGAGAGAGTTGAGGTCTCACATTGCATTGGTTAGTCAGGAGCCTACACTTTTTGCTGGAACCATACACGAAAACATAGTGTACGGTAAAGAGAATGCGTCTGAATCCGAAATCACAAAAGCTGCAATGCTTGCTAATGCTCATGAATTCATCAGGTATGCTCATAGATAAACTTACCAACTGATATTACTATATTTCGTTATATAATTTGGACCATTTCACTTAGTGGTGTCAGTGGGCGGGAATACCAGACTCAAATCGGACCCATGAAATACCCATATAAAAATATTTTACTCGGACTCGACCCTGGCCGGATCATATACCCGGCAGGTCGAATAAAAGTTAGACCCCACTGGTCCATTTGGACTCGATGGGCTGGGTACGTTCCGAGTCTGGTCCGTTTCGGGCAAATGTCCACGGGTAAGCTTCGGGCATTGTTCGGGTAAAGACCCACGGGTATTTTCAAAGGATAAAATTCGTGTAATGTTTGCGTATTTTTGGGTAAAATATCCGCAGGTAAGAATTGGACCGACCCCGACCCCGACCCCGACCCTGACCCAAACTACCTAGTGTCATTGGGGACTCAGACCGTACTGGTCGGCTCCGGGTTTGGGCAATCCTCATCCATTGACAAGCCTAATTTGACTTATTCTTTCATGCAGTTCGTTGAAAAACGGATACCAAACATACTGTGGAGAAAGAGGAGTTCAGCTATCAGGAGGGCAAAAGCAAAGGATCGCCCTTGCTCGTGCGATCCTCAAGAATCCGTCGATCCTTCTCTTGGACGAGGCAACAAGTGCCCTCGATAGTGTATCTGAGAATCTAGTCCAAGAAGCACTAGAGAAACTAATGGTTGGAAGGACTTGTGTGATTGTGGCTCATCGTTTATCGACTATACAAAAGGCGGATTGCATAGCCGTGATTAAGAATGGCAAGGTTGTCGAGAAAGGGTCGCATTCTGAACTCGTTGGCATTGGAAAACACGGTAGCTACTATACGTTGATAAAGTCTCAACATGGGCATTCTGCATTTGAAGGATAGAGAGATAATATGATCATGTTTTGTTAAGGGATTTGTGGTAAGTTCCTTGTGTAACATTGTGGTTGTTAGCATATAGAATTTGGAAACAAGTTCCTTGAAGTTTGATTTGGCCCTATTTACCTATGTAATTGATGATACAAATTTTGTGCAATATTATAACTTAAATGCAAAGTTATTGTCATGTTCTCATTATGCTATTCCGATTTTAAAACAAAAATAAATTGGTTTCAGTCAGTTAATATTGGAAAATAATTTTTGCATGAGCACCCCAAGGTGATACGCATGGTCTTCCCTCCTCGTATTCTTTATAATCGATTAATTTTGAAGGAGCTTAAGCATTGTTGTTACCATTTTGAGAAGGCAAAAGAGAAAATTTTGAGAAAAAATAATTATTACAAACAAAAATGATATATGCTTGCCCCCATGCAGGATCGAACTACAGACCTTCAGTTTACAAGACTGACGCTCTACCACTGAGCTATAGGGGCTATTGTGATGAGAGTCAGTTCTCTCAATTAAAATTCGTAGTTTAAGGTTTTGCTGAAGTAAACTCTGTGTTATTGTTTGTGAAACGTTTGTTAATTCTAACCTCTGCTCTATTCGATCATCTATCATTTCTCAAACTTTACTATTTATGATTATTTATGACAAGCAATAGGCAGCTGCTTTATTCATTGATTGTAAAACTATTTGCAATTGCATCATTACAAGCACAAGAATGAAAAATCCAAAGCAAATTTATTCAATCTAGCACATCAAAATACCACAAAACACAAGTAGTTCGGAAAATTCTTTGCTGGTTCGGTCCAATTTTAACCACATATTCAGGACATGGGTGATTTTTTCCTGATTAAAAAAACCACACCTTATTTAGGAAACTATGTGGTTAAAACTGGTCCCGAACCAAACAAGGAATTTCCCCAAGTAGTTCTGCAAAAGCCTCTCAGTCATTGCAGCATCTATACATAACATACTTGTCCATAATCTTCCCACATTCAGAGCAAACAATCCTCTCCGGTATGTACCCTGAGTTCCCCGGCAGAATCAGGCGGTTGCAATGGTGCTCCGGGCGGCTACGTCTCAACTCCTCATCCAAAACATCCACAAATCTCTCCGGTGTATCCACTTTATAACCCCAAGTGTTGTAACTCTCTAAAACAGGCAGCAAAACATCGCCCTGTCCCTTCGTAATCCTCGAGTTGCCCTGGCTGAAAACCGCCCACCCTTTCTCGGTGCTGTCGTAGGTAAGCAAATCCATTATCTCCTGCATTACGACGTCGTTTTCAACAGTCATGCCGATGTGTTTCTTCGAGTTCCACATGCTCCAGAGACGAACCCAGAAGTACCACACGTAGTCGTAATACTCGTTGAGGGAGAATATGTGGCTTAATTTGTCTCTGTGGATTTCTTCGTGGCATCGCCTCACTTTCTCCTTAGGGTTGCGTTTGCCCACATACAGCAATTCGAGTGGGATTCGCAGTGCTACTGCGGTCGCTCGGGCCGAATGGGTGAACCCACGAATCCAATCGATGTCTTCACCGCCGTACAAGCATATCACCCTGTTCTGATTGATCTGTAAAATGCAACAACAAAAGGGAAAAAGCAATTAGCAAGTAGTTTACAGTTTACAGATGCCTAATTGATGAATAGAATGGAGAAAAGTGTAAAATACCCATTCTGGAATACGTATATCAATCGAATTAGCTAGCAATTGAATGTTCCAAGTGGTAACATCTGCCCAGAGATCAACCTCTCTGTATTTCGTAAACGGAAAAGCATCACTGCCCCATATCCACATCATGGGTAAGGCATCAAGGTTCGCGGGTCGCCCCTGTGGGTCCAAAACAACGAGCATCGGCATGTGTGTGAATTTCCACATCTCTCTTATGTACCTAATCGCCACCGGCTCAACCAATGAAGGATGATCCACAGAGTACCAGGGCATGTTGTTGTTTCTCAGATCATAGAACACTGGATCGTGTAATGCGTTAGTGTGATCCACGATCGGGAGCCATAGAACCTCGTATTCGTGTTTTCGTGCCTGTTGATTGTAGATCATGTGGAGCACGTTTAGCTCTTCGTGTGGAACGTCGAGGTCCGTGATCAGGAGTAGTACGTACTTCGATCGAAGCGTCTCCAGGCGTTCCTGTGAAGATGGAGATTTGTTTTATTAGGTTGTTTGATTTAAGGAAGATTTTTAGGACAGGAATATGTAATGTAATAGAGAAGCTAACATTTGTTCTTCTTGAACCATCGTAGAGTGGCCTTTGATCTTCTCTGCTATGAATCATTGCTCTAAGTACTTTCATGTTGTCGATATGTGATGTTTCCATTAGTCTCTTGAATGCAGCATACGCATCTTCTGCTTTCTTTGTCTCTGTACAATAATAAATTTAACATTTTTGTTCCGTTTTACGATCATTTTAATGAATCTTATTGTAGGAATCTCGAGTGTGACTCACTCACCGATTATGTCTTTACAAAGTGCTAATTGCCTTTGCAGGTGTTCCATTATCACTGAGAGCTTATGGGCCAGGCTTAGAATCTCCCAGGACTCAGCAGTTGAGGTAATATACCTAATCATCAACAAAAATTTCAGATTTTCAAATTTAATGAACGAGACTTGATATTGCTAATATACAATCGTAAGAGCTATAGATATATATATATATATATATATACTCGTGTCCACTTCCGATGAGATTGAGTAGTATAGATGCACAGGCCATAAGACTCCTTATGATCCAATAAACAGCCGTTGGGATATGAGCTGTGGCTGCTATCATTTCCGGCGTATCGTGGCTAATGTAAGAAGTTGGAAGCTCTCGAAACTCGATAATGCTGTGAGTTACTTTGAGTACGACGTTTAAGAGGTCAACAACTGCATCGAATTTCTTTTTAATGTTGTCTGTTTGCCCCATTGTCTCGGGAAGATCCTTGAGAATTGCGATATTTTTGGCAAGTGGGTTCGTGGCATGAAGATGCTCGACTAGCCAAAATTCGCCAAAGTTGATTGCAAAAGCGGCAAAAGTTATGACAACCTTTGCATCCCATGAGTAGTTTGTCAGTGATTTGAGGAGATCCATTGTTACCGAATGTGCTTCTCCACCAGATGCGCATTTGCAAACTATCTGTTAGACAGAATAAGTGATACAAATCATACCGTAACATCATGTTTGAAGGTCTGTTGGTTTCTAGATTCATACCTCACAAGAGATTTTGTTGATGGGAAATGCCAGCAATTTAACTATATCAGGGTCGTGTTCGTGTTCATGGTGTGAACTTTGTAGGAGCTTTTTCTCATGTATTGTATCTATATGTGCATGAATTTGAGCACCCTGCATTTGTAGAAAAAAAAATGTCAAAAAACATGCTTAAACTAGGACAACATTTGATATATCAAATTCCTGGTTTCTTACATGAGTAGTATCGACGGTTAAAGGCTTTCCGAGGCGCAAAATGTCCTCAACAATGGAAAGAACCGGCCTCACGTTGAGATCTTCGATCTCTGGGGCGTGAGTGGCAATAAGTTGCTTCGCAAGGGCATTGTCGTCCGACGAAAAGATGCTGCGATCACCGCCCCGTTTCATCATATGGGCCCGTCCCGTCCCGGTGGGACCATGTGGGACCAGGTTGACACTGCTGTGGTCGAGTTCACGGCCTGGCCATAAACTGTGATCAGCTGCATATTTGTGCACGGGCCTGCCAGGTGGCATGTTATCAGTGGTTAACGGATGGCTTATCATTGCTGGAACAATGTCTCGGCTCGTCATTCTTATTGGTTTAAAGAGATGGGTTTTTTAGTGCTTGTGTGGGATATTGGTTTTGTAGTTAAGAGCTTATATATAGGTAAATCAGAAGGGCATTATTTGTTAAAAGAAGAAAATGAATAGAACCAAAACTGGGATGGAATAAAGTTGTAATGAATCATGTACTTTGCTTCCATTGAGGTCTAATGTCTATATGAGGTTTGGAATTCAGTTATAGTTATAGCAAGAATCTCTATCACTCAAGTTCCTTTAATTTATTATGTTACAGTAAAAAGGTTACATTTTTAGTGTATTTTGAGAATCATCTTACATGTCAATCCAACTAAGTGCTGCACATTTTGATGGTCTTTACTTCTTGGTACATGATTCTCAACAATATCTTTGTTCCTAAGCTAAAGTAATTCATGTAAGAAATTGAGACATGAGATGACAAAAATACCCTATCGTCGTCGACTAATAGTCATTACTCATTAGGGACTTAAATCCCATATTTTTTAATAATATCGAACTTTTTTATTAAGAGAAAAATGTTCGAACTTGTCTAAAAGGGTATGATTACTAGACCTTGTGCTGAGGTACGAGACTATTATTGTTATTTTGTAAAGCATGGTACCACATTTTTTTATATTTGTGAGTATGTGACTAATTTTGAAATTTTCTATAAAAGAGAAACAATCGATTAACAGCCACTTATGGAGTTCAAATTTGATTTTCTCGTGGACTAAATTTCATATAATTAAGTTAAGATATGTGATTATTATTGTCATTTTAAAAAGTTTAATAATACTATAATTATTTTCTTCTCTAATTTTGTAATTTTTTAGTGAAAATCCTCAATCAGAGATGTATGAAATTGGTAATTTAAATTTTAAAGTCCAAAAATGGGCAAATGGTTTTGATCCAAATCAAAACCCAAATCCAAGTGAATTAACCCGCCCCCCTCTCTTCTCTTTTCTTCTCCCACAAGCTTACGTCTGATTTCCCATAAGCTCTTGGTTTTACACTATCTAAAATCGATTTTACTTTTGAAGAAAAATCGTGGTGAAAATGACAAAGGCAGCTGAATCGATGCCGGCAAAGGGTGGGTTCTGTTTCGATCTTTGCAAGAGGAATGAGATGCTCGTGCAAAAGGGCTTGAAGCAACCTGGATTTCTCAAAACCGGGACTACTATTGTGGGTTTGATTTTTCAGGTACATTTTTTTTTTTTTGTTTTTGGAAATTCGTTTTAGTTGTATTTATTTGCCGAATAAGTTGTTATATGGGTTTGCTTTGTGTTAGAGTTTTCGTTAGTTTGATTGACTCTATTGCATTCCTTTGTGTATGGGTTATTTTGATTGATTTAGCTCATGCCTCTACTATCGATTCCCAAGGGATAATAAGTCTTATACTGTATTAAATTAGTTTGAGATTTCTATAGAACGATTCTATTTTTACCCATCATTTACAAGGACCTCTTAGAGTTTTGAAGAGCTAATTTTTCACTTTATTATGGGTATTGGTCATTTCTATTTGGAAGTATCTTTATCAGCATTTGCTTTGTTCAGCTTAATTTCATTAAGTCACATGTATTTGGTGCTTTAATGCATATTGCAGATGAGTATGAGGCATTTTGAATTCACTAGTTTTGTAGAGTGAAGTTGTGTAGACTGTTATTATGGTTTATTTGTCCATCCTTTGCCTTCGGACATAATGTGATGTATTACTCCATGGAGGAAAGCATGTATGATTAATCAGAGTTTTTGCTTTATATTAGGTGACTTTGTATTATATATCAGTGTGGTTTAAAAGGTTATATATATATATATATCATTTTATGTTGCTGAACGCCCATGTATGCATGTATAATGTCTTGAAAAGTTTCTGAAAATGTATACTGACCACTGTCCTATCTTGAATGCTGTCTGTGAAAGCTTGAGTTTACATAAGCTAAGGTAATGTGTTTTAATTGCCTAATTCAGTTCTGGCTGTATGACAATGAGTTCATGATGAAGCTAATCGTCGGTTGCTATTCGATTATTAATAATTAGTGCGAAAAGGTGACTTAAGTACTTTACTATGTTCATCTTGACAAAATATATATATTCTTTAGGATGGTGTGATTCTTGGAGCTGACACACGAGCCACTGAGGGCCCCATTGTTGCTGATAAGAACTGTGAGAAGATTCATTACATGGCTCCCAATATTTATTGCTGTGGGGCTGGTACTGCTGCCGATACAGAAGCTGTAACAGGTATTATAGTTGACATCATTACATCCTATGATGTGTTTTTCACCAACTCATGTGCTACTCTAAAAGCCTTTTTAGCATACACCTAACTTTTTTTACTTGTTTTATATTATGATGTTTTTGCTAGACATGGTTAGCTCTCAGCTGAAGCTGCATCGCTATCATACTGGTCGAGAGTCCAGGGTTGTGACAGCTCTTTCACTTCTGAAGTCTCATCTTTTCAGGTGACCGTTTATTCTAAAATTGATGTTTTTTTTTTCTTGTGTGAGATTACTTTATCTAAAGTAACTTGATTTTGCTTCTTATCAGCTATCAAGGGCATGTATCAGCCGCCTTGGTGCTTGGTGGAGTTGACGTGACAGGCCCTCACTTACATACTGTGAGTTATTTTAATTTTGGCCCACAAACAGTATCAATCTGTTGCTTAGAGGATGTTTGTTTGCTCCTCAAAACAATTTATATGCTGTTTGAGAGCTTATAAGCTCATATGAATGCTTGCTAATTTTTTCTTTTTTTGGAAATATTATTAAGCTCTCAAAACAAGCTTGTGGTCAACTAATTTATAAGCTCCAAAGACATTTGATAAGCACTAAGAGCTTATACACTGTTTAAAAGAAGCTTAGTCGAAATCCTTTTAATTTTCTTGAGGTCTAACACGGTTAAATGGCTTGCTCCTAGATATATCCACACGGTTCAACCGACACTCTACCGTTTGCTACCATGGGCTCTGGCTCCCTGGCTGCAATGGCTATTTTCGAATCGAAATATCGTGAAGGGTTAACTGTAAGTGTATATCTTCGTCTAACACTTAATATTTTAAAAATGTTGCATTGACTATACAAGCAATTTTCCAGAGGGATGAAGGGATAAATTTAGTGGCTGAAGCAATATCCTCAGGAATATTTAATGACTTGGGAAGTGGGAGCAATGTAGATATATGTGTCATAACAAAGGTTTGCCTTTTTAATCCTTATATATTTCCTCCTCATTACACTTTGTGTATTATTGTGTACTTTCGATTACAGGGGAAGAAAGAGTATTTGAGGAACTTTTTGACACCAAACCCGCGTACGTACGTCAGTGAAAAGGGCTATTCATTTACCAAGAAGACTGGTTAGTGTCGTTATTCCCTTGCATTTGGCGAACATCAATATAAGTCGTTTTTCTATGGTATAAGTTTTTCCGTTTTTTGGGTTCATCAGAGATATTGTTTACGAAGATTACGCCTCTGAGAGAACTGGTAGAAGTGATCGAAGGTGGAGATGCAATGGAAGAGTGAGGTTACATGCCGATTCAAACCTGTAATATGCATCAAGATGAAAAATTTCTTTTATATTAGACAGTATAAATTAAAGGCTATGGAATTCTTGATGTTATATCAGTGTTGCAGACTTATTCTCCCCATTAAAGACAATTGTGTTTTATGAAATTTTTGTCGAGTTTTTAGTATGTGGAGAAATCAGTTTGGTGAAATTTGATTGTTTCTTTATTAATGAAATAAATTTAATGCATGGCATTTTTAATTTTTGATGAAGGATAATGAGGTAAACAGTGAAAACCCAGAAGAGTGTTTTGGTAATCCCAACAACCAAATAAGAAAATATCTAATCATTTGTAACTTATGGAATAAAGATAATTACTTAATCATTCAATTAAATTCGTTTTAAGAAATATATATATAATAAGCTTTGCATTTTTTTTAGATTTCGAGACTAAAGTGATAGAAACCTTATATTATATAGGGACCAAAATACTACTAAAAATAGGTTGTTTTGGTGAAAAAGAGAGACCAAGAGTGACTAAATTGAGAAGAAAATGTTACTTTAGGGATGAGAGCGTAATAAAAATTATTTTGAGGACCAAACTAATATAAAATGAATACGTTGGGGACCAAAAAAAGATTAAGCTACTTTTAATATCTTTAAAATAACAAGTAATATGAAAAATATTTACAACTTATATGATATTTCACGAGAGTGAGTGTTTTCTATTTTCATACTAATAATCAGAAAATATATTAAGAATTAAGATAGATAAAACAAGAATAAATTGCTATATAGGTGCAAGTGTAACAAATATACATATTCCTTGCTTGCAATGGGCGGGTCGAACTATACCCAGACCCAATGGGTCTGGTGATTGGGCTTATCTGGCAGACCCAATAGAGTGGCATAGGTTTGGGCCTGGACCCAATTCCTTAATTATTTTTTTTCTTTATGTATTTATACAACAACATAATAGTCACTTTGGATCAATTGGGAGACATGAAACGGACCCAGACCCAGGCCCAATTAAAAAAATCATTGGGTTTTGATCTGGGTCTGGGCCTCACCTGCCCAACGCCAAGCCTCCTGAGACCTGGCCTCGAATCGATCTCTTTATAGTAGGCCCAGTTTCAAATTGATCTCTCTCTTTCCCCTTTTCTTCTTTGATAATTAA
The DNA here is from genome assembly GCA_963669365.1 of Verbascum thapsus. Taxonomy (NCBI): domain Eukaryota; kingdom Viridiplantae; phylum Streptophyta; class Magnoliopsida; order Lamiales; family Scrophulariaceae; genus Verbascum; species Verbascum thapsus. Next base: position 22,464,722 of record OY770108.1, read on the forward strand.
ATTGATCTCTCTCTCAAATTCAAATATTCTTTTGCCTTATAGAAATTCATCATATTTGTTGTATTAACGGGCGAAGGTTTGGTGATTCAAGATTCTCAAGGTGTTCCGGGGAGAAGCAGCAATCTCACTGAGATATAATGTAAGTTCATGTGTTAATAATTTTTTGTTTTGTAGTGTAATTCAGACAATTTTTTAGTGAATTACATTCTGTAAATTGGAAACAAACTATAGAGGTTGTTGAATATATTGTATGCTGTTTAGTTTTCCATTGACGATTTGTTGAAATCAGGGGAGCCATCAAGCTGGAACTTCGTAGTCCGCAATTCGTTAATGGCATCGCCGCTGACCCGCAGCCCGATTGGAGTTTTGACAACTTACTGTCGGAGCTTGATGCTATAGACGAGAAGTTGAATGTAACTTTAAATTTTCTTGTACCTTTTGCCAAAAAACAACCTAGGTATTTCTTCAACTTTCTTGTTAATAAATTTGATTTTTTTTTTTGATAATTTATGCTTTACATCTTCTACAGAGAATTGCGAGTTTCGAAAGAAAGTTCTCGTGGTACACGAGGCTTTGTGATGCATGTATCTCCCGATGACACAGATTACAGTGATAGCGATAGTGAAAAGGATGCTCATAGTTTGGTTCCTGGCAAGAGATTTGCTTGCGATGAACTCTATATGAGGTTTGTGCTCTGTGGCAAAATCATTGGAAATCAATGAAAAGAAAGAAAATAAAACAGAAGTTCAATGTAGCAGTAGCGTGATCTTATAGACATCAAACAAATGTTTTAGTAGTTCACTAATTGAGCAATAAACACCAATAAAGTTTCATACAGGAACAAAATAGTTGACATGAACTCTGCTACAAAAGTAGTTTTGTAAGGTTAAAAAATAACTGGTCATGATTCATGAAGAGGTGTTAGACCTGGATTAGTTCATTTCTGCATATAAGTGCCTTATAGAGAGTTTGACAGGAAAGTGACATGATCATTTTGCAGGACGTTTTTGCTTTCTGAATTTTACGTTGTCGAAATGAATAATCTTTCGTTTCGTGAAAGTCATTAATGTTTTCAACCTGGTCATTACATCATTAAATTGAATTCTTTAAGACTGTATTATGAACAACTCTGCCTGTGCTTATTGCATTTTTTGTGCGTGGTCGTGTGTGTGAGAGGGTTGTGCTAAAATACCAAACTAAGAACTGAAGTTGGGCATTGATATTAGCTGTGGAATAATCATAAACTGCCTATCAAAATTTAGCAGAAGCAAAGCTTTAGCTATACACCTTATTCATTATCATGTAGTAGCTTTTACTCCAGTCATCTTCCACACAATATCGAATGTGCTCAAGAAGAGAATAAACATGAGCTCCTACCGCAACAAGATAATGAAACTAAAATGATTTACCCCATACCAGGATAAAGGGGAAAGGGTGCTGAAAGGAGTTGAAACTACCCCTTTATTTAGACGCTCTAGTAATATATGTTTGTGGCTCATTGCATGAAATTATCATATATGTTTTTCATTCTAATTAAAAAGCTTAAAGACTATGTTAATTCGCCAATTCGTCAACATTCCGTGTTCAATGTCTTTTTTTCTTTTATTGGCAGTGATGATTCTGAAAATGATATACCTGTTGGGATGCAATGGCATCTGATGGATAAAGTGGGGTTAGCAGAAGGTGCACTCCATGAGCTAAGTCATGAATTGCAGCTCAACGTTTCGGTGGGTAGTAGTACTTCGTACAAATTTAGTTTATTTTTGACTGAAACATTTTGAAGGACATAAAAAATTTCACAATTTGTAAATACGGGATCCATGTTATTATTATATGTCAAAGTGCCTGCTGTGCTTTTGCTTTTTCTACTGTTGATTGACATTAGTTTCTGTATTTTTCCCTGATTAATAGGCGGAAGTGAGAACAAAAATATCATCATTGGAGGCAGAGCTGGTTACTGAAAACGAGAAGTTTGCATCACTGATTACTAAAGCGGAAAAACATAAAGAATCACAGCAGGAAAGGGAGAGAAAATTTGATTTGCAATACCAACGCACAATGTAAGATCTTCTGTTCTAGCTATATAATACTCTTTATTTTCATGTTTTAATTGTTGAAATAAGTGATGGCGTTCTAATAATTCAGATTTATTGATTTTGCTCTTAATTATCCATTATGTTTTTGCTTGAAATGGAGGTTGAAATGAAAAATCATAGATATTTGTGATTCTGGTCTCATCTGTCTTGATACATGCATTATATTTTGTTGTTCCTTTTTAGGCTACTTGCTTGAAGATTGAATAACTAATGCAATTAATTAGAAGAGATGGAAAAGATGAATGAGATATGTGCTCTAAGAACCAATCTGAGCTGTGGAATTGCATATTTATTATACAAAAGTGATTGTGGCTGATACAGCTACATTTGAGATTTGTAGATAGATGGTCTTGAACTTTTTAACAGGTATCATACTTGTAAGGACATAAATTGCTATCCAGGCTTATGATTATAACCGTATTATGAGTTTTCGTATACATATAAGAAAAATATTCTTATTCTTAATATGCAAATTCAACTTAAAACATCAATACTATGATGAGATATTTTCTTTGCATTAGTAATACATATCTGCGAGGTGCAGCTCTCTTGAATTTTAATTAGAGGCTTCCTAAGAAACCTTGCCATACAGAAAATAATTGTTCTTGGAGCTGCTTCAGTCAACTATATGAAATAGTGTGGTAAGTTTGAATTTTTAAATGCCACTTAAGTGGTAGTGAGACCGTAGCAAACTCAAAATCCTGCGTGGGAAACTAAATCAGACTTAAATGATATCCATTGACTGGATCAAACTCATATATATAAATTTGTTAGTCGAAGTTTGTGCCATCACAATTTCTTATGAACTGGACTTTACAAGCAAATAGTATGCCAAAATATGATATTGTCGGAGATAGTTCCACCAATGTCAGATGTGTATGTCTATGAAGATATTAGGCCTTGAAGAATCAATTTGTAACTTAAAAACATAAACAAATATAGCCTAATATTTCTTATTAACCATGGCAGTGCAGAAGCACTGGATAATCATCTCACAGCTGTACAGAGGGATCATGAACACATATCCCAACTAGAAGAAAGAAGAATAAGAGATGACGCGGCTCGTGAGGAGGCTAAAAGAAAGGAAAAGGCTCTTCAGGAAGAAAGATTGAGGCAAGAAAAGTTCAAAGCAGAAGAAGAGGTTATTTCCTCATATATCCCAGCTTTTGTCATTTTTCAGTTTTGCTACTTAATGCATTATATACTTATTTATTTATATGCTGCTGAGATGCTATTTATATCTTTTCTTTAGTCTATTTCTTCTACCATAATAAAAGTGGGCTTAAACAGAGGATTTCTTGTGTAATAATGCAGGCAAGGCTAAAATCTGAAAGGGCTGAGAGGGCTAAAGCAGAAGCAATAGAAGCTGCTAAAAAAGCTGCCGAAGAAGCTGAATCCAGACGTGCTGCTGAAAGGTTAAGAGATGCGGCTCCTAAAGCAGTGCAAGCTTCTAAAGGAACTCTTGATGTTAAGAAAGAAGTCCAATTATCAGGTTTGTTGAATACTTACACCATGAATAGGAGATTGTCGTATTGTGGATTTCATTCTCATGTGATCTTGACAACTTTATAGCAGCAAAAAATGTAATTAGAGCTTCAGAAAATGCTCTTGAACTGGAAAGAAGAAGAAAGCAAATTTACGATGAGTTATCTGCAAAAAACAAGGCTCTGAAAGCGAGTGCTAATCAGGTAATCATTGTACATGGAATTATTTGAATTATGAAGTTTCAGAATTGCTCTACTCATCTAATATCTTAAGTGGAGACTGGAGAGCATCATGCATAAAATATTCCCGATTTGCATTGATATAGAAACTCCTTTATGGTTATTATCATATCGACGTATTAGACTATGTTTGTTAGGTTCTTGAGTAAATTTTCACTAAACAATTCGGGTAATGTATACATTGTGTATTTATATGGGGATGATATGATGTTGGTTGTGTTTCCAGAAAATGATTGGAAGCTAAAATACATCGATTCAAAGTAAAAAATGTGATTTATTAATGTGTGATGTATAGAATGTTTGAGTTTGTTATATTGGTAATGATTTTGGGATCACAAACATAGTAAATATAGAAAGAGAAACATAGAGTAGATAATTATTGATAAAAGATTGTGGGATGTGATGGATCTATTGATTGAAAGGTAGGTATGTAGGTGAATGAAAAAGTGAATTCGAGAAAAAGTGTCTTCGGTTGAAAATAGTTTAAACTTGTAATCTTCTTAAAAGTGGTACCCAGAAAAAAGAAAAGCTGGTCCTAAAAGACAAACAAACATAGCCGTGGTATTTCAAGAATTTGTAATAAGGGGGTTAGTTTTCATTTCTGTCAATAAGCCAAATACGCTTGCCACTTATTTATTAACAGTAAAAGAGTGTTCTGTGCAGGATTATCACAGACATGGACAGAATATTGGTAGACAAATTAAAACAATCTCGGCAACTGTAGAAAATATCGGGTAAGTTGGATTAATTGTCCTCACTGTTTATTATATCAGTAAGTCTTTCCAGTCATATGCCACTTCAACATCTTTAATCTTCTCCTGCAAAACATATAATATCCTATATTCTAAAGCGTCTTTAAATCTGACATTATTTTTATCATCCAGCACAAGATCAGAAGAATTGGTGAAGCTGATTAATAGTCCAGGATGTCCCCAATCCATCAGTATCCAGTTATTTGCAGAAAAGGTTATACTTAGATATTGTTTACCTATGGAAAATGTGTTTTGTGAAAATTGCAATAGTAGTCCCTAGGATAAGGCATTGCTACATTTTAAGTCCCATTGTTTACAAACTTGCGGTGGTCTGCATATGTTTTTGCATATTTAGTTTCAATTAATGAAACATAATATGATTTTGCAGTTCTCCCTTTGTTTATAGCTTATTTGCTTGAATATGAAACATAATAGTTACTACATTGTAAGTATGGGAATGATATCTTACTCATATAAAGACTGATAATTTATGTCTTTACTTATAGTGTACATGAATTTTGCAGATCGTCTCCAACTGCACAAATCAAAGGAGCTCTAATGCTATATTTGCTACTACTCGTGTAATTCTTCTCGTGACATCTAAGGTAACAACTTTGATAATGAAATACATATCAGAAATGTTCTTGCCAAATACATATCTTTTATTATTCAATGATAAATAACTAGATAAATAAAATTCAAACGCAACACCAGTACTTACAGAGAAATAAAAGAGACATATATTGCCCCTACTCAAATTGTAAATTTGTAGAAAATCCAAGTTTTGTAAGTTTTCCTTGCTTGACATACTTAATATAGAGTAAATCTAATTTATAATTGAATTTTGATCAGTTGACTGGTTGGTACTTGTTTTAACAACCACCATATTGAAGATTTGATACTTCTTCGATCATCATTAATACTCTACCACTTGTATAAGACAACAATTTGTTTCTTTTTTTGTGTAATACAGATTCCACAGGCGATGGAAATTCTAGTTGCTGAGTTGAACAAAGTTTGCATATATACGGTTCCAAAGCACATAGGTTACTCAGAGGTGATTCATCTGATTCAATGTCCTCATGACTCGTCTCTTTGTATAAATATGTTGTTCCTGGGCATGCTTGATGATAATTACGGTGCTGTTTTTCTTACTTTGTCTTGTGTACCATAACTATTAAATGCCGTAAACAGGCTCTTCAAGTATCAAAAGCACATGTTCTCTTGTCTTTGTTATATTTTGTTTACATTTTTCGGTTTAAGTACTCATTCAGGGTGCATTTACAAGCAAAGATGCTTACTACAAAGCTATTGGTTATGCCGAAGAAAATGGAAAGATTGAGACATTAGACGATTATGTAGAAAGGTTGAGTTGCTATATGAAACTCTATGGAGCTCTAGTCCAGGTTTATTATTACTCCAAGGGCAATATAGTCCTTTTACTTGTTTTTCTTTATTTTCTTTATAAATTTTTGAGGGAGGCCAATATAGTAATTTCACATTCTCGTTTGTGATGGTAGACTGAAGTCGGAGGGTTTGAAAATCTGCATGGACTTAGAGAAGGGTGGGCATGGCTTGCAAGGTTCTTGAATGCTCTCCCAGCAAATCTGTACACTGCAGTTGCACTTCATTCATTTCTGGAAGTAAGTTTGTTAATAAGTAAACTTTAGGGTGTGTTTGGATTGAAGTATTTGAAATCTATGGATTTCAAATTCGTCAATAAATCCATATGAAGCTCGTTTGGATGTATCCAAGTTATAATGGATTTCAAATCACTCGACATTCACTTTGAGTTATTTTCTTCATAACTACGGTGGATTTCAAATCCCCTCCCCAAATCAAGTCACTCAATCCAAACACACTCTTATATAACTTGAAATAATCCGTATGTATTATTAATACGAAAGAGGCTTCGATTTTCAGATGGCTGGTTTTGCACTGTATAAAAGATACAGAAATCAGTTTGAAAAGTTGCTGAGAATCATTGCTCGAGACTTTTTGAACGCGTTAAAAGACGGGGGCTCGGAGTCTTGGAGTGCAAAGATGAGCAAGGTTAAAATGGCGATTCTAAATTATATTGAATCGAACCAGTACAAAAAGGAGCCTGAAGGGTTGCAGTTAAGAGGTCATTTAGAGTCCAGTGATTTTTACTGAGTATAGAAAGAAATACATGTGTATGTATATTATGTTTGGTACTATTTGAGCTCAATTTCATGAAGAAAGTGTAATAGTTTGAGGTCAAGTTCCATTCTCTCTGTGTTGTTCTTTCTGTTCCTTTTTTTTATGAACATGTAATGTTTCGAAGAGTCGATCGATGTGTGCATGGCTTGAATACATGTTTTATCTGTATATATTTTATAATTTAGGGGTTATAATAATTAAAATAAAGACTTCAAAACTTAATTTTAAGTATTATTTCAACTTGTTTGAATATATATATATATATATATATGTATATTCCTTGAATTGAATTTTCATGCTTGGGCGTACATGATATACACTATTTTGACATAGATAAAAGTGAAACTATATTTAATAGTTGAGATTAATTTTAAAATAAAAGTGAAACTATATTTAATAGTTGAGATTAGGGGTGTTCACGAGTCGAGCTCGAGCCGAGTTGGGCCAAAAATTCGAGCTCGAGCCACAATTTTCGAGCTCGAGCTCGACGAGCTATAGAAAGTGAGCTCGAGCTCAAAAAAATATTTTTTTAAATAAAATAATAATTTTTTTTAATAAAATAATAATTTTTTTTAATAAAATAATAATTTTTTTTAATAAAATAATAATTTTTTTAAAAAAAATAATATATTTTTTTAAAAAATTATTATTAATTTTATATTTATTCATATATTATTAAATATAGTTATAATTAATGTCTAAAATATTATTATTTATACATATATTATTATAATATATTATATAAAAATATATGAATAAATATTTATTTTTTATATATATTAATTAAAAATTAATTTTTAATTCCTGCTCACGAGCTGGCGAACAAGCTATTTTATGCTCGAGCTCGGCTCGATTGGAAGCTCGGCTCGTTAGGCTCGAGCTCGAATCGAGCTTTTTTCGAGCCGGCTCGCCGAGCTCGCGAGCCAGCTCGACTCGTGAACACCCCTAGTTGAGATTAATTTTAAAATAATCATCAATAAATTTTCATTTCTCTACAATATTTACAAGAAAAAAATATCGTACAAATTCCTTAATGAAAATTTTAAAAATTTCAATAATTACATGACTAAACAAATAAGTTCTATTTTTTTATTGATTAATTGGTGGTATTAATAAATATAATACTTCATACTATATGTGGTAATAAAAGTTTTATGTAAAATAAATATATTTCCTTTTTCTTTTCCAAGGGTAGTACCTGTATCAATCATTGGAATTTATTGGTGAGTGCTTTAATAATTCTCATCAAAATATATATAACAAAAGGTGAACGGAAGAAAGAAGACAAGTTTACTTAAAGCTGTTTCGTTTTCTTCTTGGATCCCTTTTTCCTATTCCTCTTCTCCGTAGATGTGCCCGGTACGATCTCACAAATTAATTCCTTAAATTGCGGTCAAAATCTTTCTTGTACATAGTACTATTTCAGTTTATAATCAATCAATTTTGTTGGTCTTAGTTATAAGTTTTTCTGGGTTCCCTTCCCTAATTCTAAAATCAATAAAAACAACCCACTCCCTTGATTATTTTTAGTTAATCTTATTGTTTTGATTGTGGGCTTTTGAGGTATAGGTGGGAGATCGTTTATAGTTGTCTTTTGTGTAAAAGTTATAGTGTCTATTTTACATATACTGTGATGGATGATGAAAACGACGCAGTATTGAGCGATGTTGAGGGTGATGACCCATCGCCTATTGATATCAAAACCTTGGATAATGTATCTCCCGAGAAATTTAGGGAAATTCTAGCAGAGCTCGATCGTGAGAAGATAGCTCGTGAGGCAGCTGAGAATGCTAAAAATGATATCCAAATTTCCTTTAATCGCCTTAAAGTGCTCTGCCACGAGGCGATTAAGAAACGGGATGAATGCTCACGTCAGCGCGATGGTGCCTTGCGTGAAAAGGAAGAAGCTTTGAGGAATTTGGAGAGGGTTAGTGGGGAGTTGAGTGAAGAAGTTAAGTCGAAAGAAGATGCATTGAGGCAAAAAGATGAGGTTTCGAGGCAATTAGAGGAGTTGGGGAAAACAAGGGAAGCCATGAGGGTGGAATTGGAGGCAGGATCATCGATGTTAGTGAGTGGGATAGAGAAAATATCGAGGAAAGTGAGTAGTTACAAGGATTTTGGTGGGAATGGTTTGCCTAAGTCTAATAAGTACTCGGGATTGCCTGCAGTGGCTTATGGTGTGATTAAGAGGACTAATGAAATCGTGGAGGAGCTTTTGAGGCAGATTGACTTGAGTATCAAGTCTAGAAATGAGGCTCGGGAGTTGGTTGAGCAGAGAAATTACGAAATTGCCATCGAAGTTTCGGAGCTCGAGGCGACGATTAGTGGGTTGAGAGAGGAAGTGACGAAGAAAAGTGAGGAGATCGATAGTTTGAAAAAGTCTGTTGATGAGAAGAATGGAATACTGGCTGATTTGGAGAAGGGTTCTCTTGAAAAGCAGGAAATGATGGAGAGTGAGCTTTCGAAGTTGCGAGTATTGGTGAATGATTATGAGTCAAAGATGGAGACTCAAAGGCCTTTGTTGATTGATCAATTGAATTTTATATCAAAAATGCATGAAGAGATGTGTAAAGTAATGAAGATTGTTGATGTTAATAAGTCCTCTGAATTGTCCGAATCATTGTTCCTTGCTCAAGAAACGAATACAGAGGAAAATATTAGGGCGTCTTTAGCTGGAATGGAATCTGTATATGAGTTGAGTAAAATTGTTGTTGAGAAAACACGGGAATTGATGGAAGAAAGAAGCCGTGAAGTGAAAAGTCTAAATGAAACTGTTTCCCAATTAGTAAATGAGAAGGAACAAATTGGATCTTTATTGAGAAGTACTTTGTCGAGGAGGATGTCAGTTGACTTGACATCTAAAACCAATGAATTGTTTAAAGTCGCGGAAAATGGTTTAAGAGAGGCTGGTATAGATTATAAATTCAGCAAAGTTGACGGCACTAAAGGTAAAGTGGGTCCCGGCGAGGCCGAGGAGAATGAAGTATATGCTCTGGTATGTACACTTTCAAGTAGTATTTCTTTTTTCGGTTGGAACTTATATTCAGAAGTTGTAAATTGTGTTCTTTCACTGCAGGCTAGTGCGCTGGAGAACATTATTAAGCAGTCTCAGCTTGAGATCATTGAGCTAAAACATTCTGTTGAGGAAAAAAGGTATCTGTTTTCTAGTTTACTTCGTTTTTCTGTCAGCTAGTCTGTGTGGAAATGGTATAATTGGACTCTCATACGATTTTTGTATAATTGATAGAACAAACTAGTGACAATATGTGAACGGTCCGTCATGACAACTTTTGAAGGTTAATGCATTCAAGAGTACTTGGGATACTCTTAGTTATGATGTGCAAAATATTTTTGGATGAGGAAGTCATATACGACTTTTTATGAACTTCAGTTTACATCATTCTAGATATGAACCAAAAGTTAACGAGGATATTGTGACATGCAACCTCAGCTTATCGTAGAAATTTAGGCTTTATTTGTTTATGTCTTTGAGTAAATATTTTGAAACTTTTTCGGGAATCTGTATTATGGATATTCATGTGAAAATGATGCGATGTGTATTGTGTTTGTTTTATATTTATTAAAAATGGTTGGAAATAGTAAAATATTTCAAATAAAAAATGCTTGGTAAATGTAATGATCTATGAAATGATTGATTTATTAATTCTGGTAATGATTATGTGATTAAAAATAGTAAGGTAAGAAAGAAGAAGGAATAGTTGGAGTAGGTAATTATTGGTGAGAGATAGTGTAACTGATTGATGTATTGATTGAAAGGTAGTTTTATATAGGGGAATGTGGAAGTAAAGTTGAAAAAAAGTGTTATTGGTTGGAAATGGTCTGTAGTGCGATGTGCTGATAATTATAATATAGAAAAAAGAAAATGGTATATTAAAATGCAAACAAACAAGCCTTAAGAACTCTGATATGCTGCTTGTGCATCAACCTTAAGGAGACTACGATTATTAAAACTTGCCTAACTTGCCTGGCGCAACAGACTATTCTTTATGCTGTAAGGAGATATTAAAGGCAGTAGTTTCGTTAAGCTTTTTCAAAGGCCTAGTCATGCATCATATAACATAGCCTTACCTCAATATTTAATTACTATTTAAACTTCCTAACTGTGGTGTGGTTATTCAACGTTTCTAAATTAAGGGCAGAGTCAAATTTATATAAGGAGCGTGTGGATGCTCAAACCAAGGAACTCAATCAGTTGAAGCAACATCTAGAAGAGCTCGAAGAGAAGGAAAGAGTAGCAAACGAAAATGTGGGTAAATTATATCTCATTTGAAAAACAGTCAAACTCGTTTTTATCTTTTTTATCTGTATGGACTTGGTATTTAAGTGCTACTGCATATGCATGTATCTTCTTTAATCTAGTACATTAATATCTTAATCCAGGTTGAAGGGCTTATGATGGATATTGCTGCTGCTGAAGAAGAAATCATGCGGTGGAAGGTGGCAGCGCAAGAAGAAGCTGATGCTGGGAAAGCCATTGAACAAGAATATGTTGCGCGGGTATTGTAAAAAGTTGATAAACGATCTTTATTTTGACTATTCATTGGCTCATGTTCATGGATTTTGACCAATTTTCGTCTGTTTGATATGTTTTATTCTTAGTTTTTATGATTATATTTTTTTCTTCTATTAATGAATCATGCAACTTAACATTCACAACGAAATTGATGGTTATGCACTGGAATCTTGTTTTCTCTAACATAGCTATAGTTTTTTGACTTGGAGTTCTAAAATATCTGTATTCATAGAGCACAAGGCTTTCATGATCTATGATTTAAGAAATATGCTGATATCCTGCTAAGTTTCCCATGGAAAGAACTCCTTTGCTTAGTAATTTGCTACCGACGTGAATAGACCAATATTGCAAACACAAGAATCATATGGGACTAACTTCTGTAACATTGTAAACAACGGATTGAAATTGCAATAGACACCATCCTATAGGACTAATGTTGCAATTTTTCCTTCAGCTATTTTAGATTTTTTTTAGGTAGCCCTGCTGCTGTATGCATCATAATGGTTCTTCAGAGCTGCTTATCTCATTAGGAGTATACATCATATAATCAATCATGGTAAAAATTGTCTTTTCCATATTGTAAATTAGCTTCTGATGTGATTGAAACAGTGTCCCGTGAAGTAAAACCTACGGTATCCCTCTATTTTTGTTATCAAATGTGTTAGTCAGTATAAGATAGAGTTTTTGGTTAATGTCGTGCCCAAATCCTCGCCTAAAGATAAATTTCTTGATGATAATGGAATCATTTGTTTTTTGTCTTTTCCTGGCTTTTGTTTTCTAAACTCTCAAGCTATACTTCTCAAGTTATTCGCAATTACATTGAAATCGGACAGAATAATTAATTTTTAAACCTTTTTGATCGATTTTCCTGTTCTGTGGCTCTGCAGTTAGCAGCAGTTCGCCAGGAACTTGAGGAGGCAAGACAAGCTGTAATGGAGTCAGATAAAAAGCTGAAATTCAAAGAAGAAACAGCACAAGCTGCAATGGCTGCACGAGATGCAGCCGAAAAATCGTTGAGATTGGCAGATACGAGGGCGTCCAGGTTAAGGGATCGTGTTGAAGAGCTTACTCGCCAGCTGGACGAATTAGATACTCGAGAAAGCTCAAGAAACGGCCTAACTAGACCAAGATACATGTGCTGGCCATGGCAATGGCTCGGGTTGGACTATGTGGGCGCCCCTCGTGCTGAAACACCGCAAGTAACTACCAATGAAATGGAACTTTCTGAACCACTTATTTAATTCTTTTTCCAGTGTGTGTGTTTTTGTTCATCATGTTTTTGCTGTTTTTGTATTCGTTTTACGGCGATAGTTAATAGCGAATTTGGCGTCATAAAATTTGTTGAAATTAGTGTACATTATAGAGATGGGTATATGAAATTGAAATCTTTCCTCTGTTTGTTATTCATGTGAAAGGCTGATTATTGTTTCTTATGAGTGTTGGTTTATGGTAGCTGATTGTCTGGTTATGCTGAAATTATATATTCATATCCTCTTTTCTTGTCCAATTAGCTAATACAAATGATCATTGGAGCACTGTGCAAAATTGTAATTAAGCTTCTGGCCTAGGTAAGTTTTTTCATTTATTTATTTTTTCCTATTTTCTTCTTTGGTTGAGGTGTTGGGGGATGTTTGCACTGATGTTTCTCACTTAGTAGTTGAATTTCATTTCTAATTTGTTCTCTTCTAGAGTCATCAATGAGAGAAAATTGATTGGTTCGGAAATAAAATGTGAAATTATTTCATTCTGATCCTTGAACTGAAAATTGAACAGAAAAGTAAACAAAACAACAGAAAGGGTGCTACAACTCCCATAAATGTAATGAAAATAAAAATGTTCAACCTTATGATCAGTAAATAATGACCATTCTTAGCTGTAGAAAATACTGGAAAAAAAAAATTGCAATATTTTGCTCATTTCCTATCTCTTTGATCACCTCTTTGTCACACACCTTTTTCCGATCAAAACTCCGGTGGGAGGTCCGGTGACGGCAATTTCGCAATGAGCATTTAACCAATAAGTATACTGGAGAAAACCCCCCAATCTAGACCTTGCTTTAAACAAACCTCTTATCTCAAAGTTAACTCTTCCACTAGTCATCTGTCGTTGCAGCCTCGTGCTTTGGTCCCTCGATAGCCTCACCTGGCTAGCCACCAAGTGCACATCAGCAAACCTAGTCTGCCTCCTCCTAATAGTGAATGGCTCGATATAACGCGTAGCAACAAAATTATTGTCGTAATAAAGATCCAAAATAGCGTAGCTGAAATCCACGCTTACTTTCGTGTTTGGATTTGTGAAATTCGCTAGAACCGTGACATCAGCATTCAGCAGATAGCCCATGTCAAGGTAGGCTACATTGAGGGTGGCGGTTGAGATGTCGAACCTAGGGCTTCGAGGCCTGAACACGAGGTACACTATGAGGACTATAAGGCCTCCGACTATGATGATTATCCAAAAGAGTGTACAGAATGCAGCCACGAGCCAGGTAAAAGGCCTGGTTCGACGGGACGTTGGGGTCCGCAGGAACGGGGAGTGTTTGTGGTGGCTGTGGGGGCCCACATGGTCGTGTTGAGTTGGGTGCTGCTGGCCTCGGCTCAGTTGGTGAGAACTATGGTGCTCTGACGTCGGATGAGGCTTGGAATCTTGATGAGGTGGCAATCCCACCTGATGAGGTGGCAATACTGCTTGATGAGGTGGCGACTGAGGGTGTTGTGGCGGGGGCTGGGGACGGGGCCCGTAGGGCGGCTCTACAGACGTGTGGTTCTGGTGATGTGGCGGTGGGGCCCGTGGGCGTGGCGGTGGGGGCCGTGGGCGTGAAACAAACTCGATTACTGGGTCATCTGTATTGCGTGGAAGAAAGTGCGGATTGTTTTCACGGTGGCGGGACATTGGGATTGTGTGAGAATTGCAGCTGATATGAGTGGGAAAGAAAGTGGCTTCAAATGAATAACACTACTTGTAGGAGGAGAGTAGCTGTAGAGGAAAAGAATCAGAGATTAGTAAAGCATACAAGGCAAGTAACCAAATTTATCCCCTATAATGAAAAAGTATTGTTCCTGCGGAACAGTATATAACAACAAAAAGGTCCATTGTAATGGCATATTTGTTGCTTACTCTATTTTTTGTAGCTTTTGAGAACTTTTTGAATAAAAAATGGGACTGATGGAAGAAAAAAAAAGAGCTCATATTAGCATGTACTACAAGAAAAGAACTTTTAGCAACAGCTAAATGGGTAAAAGACCTAATATTACATTGATATGGCCCAAGGGTTCGATTTTTGCTTAGGAAAATCGAACACTTTGTTAACTCATGTAGATGCACACACATTGCACCTTACAATAATTATCAACAAACTAGAAATACAAATAATGCCAGTTCTAGCTTTTGTACTTTTTCGTATTAAGTTTGGGAGCTAAATATGAGATGAATGATTTATATGTCTGATTCAGAAAAAGGAAGTATTCGTATATAAGTATTTCTAGTTTGTAATTGCATTCGGCTAAGGCTTGGAAATAAAAAATTAATCTGGTACACTAATATATTTAGTTTTCAAAATTATCATGCATAAACTTTCTTCAAGTACTTCTCTCTGACTAATGTGCTGCAAAGATTGTGACTGGATTATGTGTCCAAACTCCAAAGGAATCTCAATTAAAAAGATATAAATGCATTAAGATGTTCAAAAACAGCTCACTTTCAAGAGCAATTCAAAGTTCTTGTATGCATCTTAGATTTGACCACAATCTGATGATTAATTTCTATTGCCACAACAGAAATCGACCCAAACAAGACATTTTCCCTCCGATTTCTCCTTTCGAATTGGTACATTTAATCTTTATAACTACTAATGTTCCGCTTTGGTGCTAAGATGAGAAGACATGATATTTCTATTCTTCCATATGTTGCTCTTTGCAATTCTATATGACAGCGAGTCATGTGTCTTACTGATTACCTGACGTCTTTTGCATGTTTTTCTGACATTTGATTTTCTCTAGCATCCTGAACGCGCCATCACTGCTCTGTACAGACCAATCATGCCCCATAATCCAATATTGGATATTTCATAGTATCCATATCTGAGTAAACAAATAGAAAGAACTATCCTCCATGAGTTAAGGAAATAATGTGTAGAATTGAGAGTTCTATAAATGTGCTTGTGGGGCATAAATAAAAATAATATTTTTCAAAACTTCGAAAGGATGTCATCGTTCAAATTTATTGAGGAACAAATATTTAAACTTAAACTTACTAAGCTAAGACAAAATGTATAAAGAAAGGAAACTATATGAACAAAATCCAGCTTCTATTCTTCTCCAAGATTTTTACTTTTTTTTTGCTCAAAGGTAATTTCAAGCTTCTTGTTTATTTTAGAACGAGTGTCCTATTTAGCTAGTCATCTTGTTTGGCTTTTCATATTTTGCCTTGTAATGCAGGTTCATATTTATTTAAAAACTATCATTTTCTTTTATCTGAAGAACTATGAATTTAGTTTCTTCTTATAATATAAGGTGATGCCTTTTAAGCCAGATTCGTACTTTTACAAAACAAAATTCATTCCTAATTACTAACATGCTTGCCTGTTTTTAAAAATTCTCTCCAGTATTTCAATGTTCTGAAGTATTAAATACAGAAATCTGTGGGGTATACGCCCTAAAATACGCAAACATCCCAACAACATTTTAAACATGGATCGGATTACAAAACCCATTTTTTCTACTTTATTGGTCTTTTGTCTTTACGATTAAGTTTCAAGAAAACCTACCTGTCTGGGCATCACATTTGTTTCGAATATACTGGTGCAAAGCTCCTCAATATTACTTCCCTACATAGAGATTATCGTGTTGAACCTTTTGCTCTCCAGTAGCAGCAGCCTCAGTCACTTGTTTTAGCTGCACAAATGAAGATTCTTACATCATGGAGGAAATCTCAATTAATAATGTCAGATGGCCTTAAAATATGCTCTCAGCACTTTACATTCATAGAAGAATTGTTGGGAGATAAGGAATGAAGGTGACATATTTGAGACTCTGCAGCCAATTGAATAAACACCTTGCAGTGTTTGTTGCAAGTTCAAATTGCAGACTGGTATACAAAATTATTAAGTAGCAAAATACACTTGAATGCACATGCACAAGGAGAGAAGCATAAGAATACTACATAAAAGCCACTACCGTAGTTACCTCTGGACACTTCTTTCGAATTGATGGCATTAATTAGCGTATGAGACAAATATCTATCAAGGGTAAATCCCTTCTCCATCATTTGATCCCATACTCCACAAGCCAAAGAAAGCTTCTTTTCCTTTATGAGACCTCTAATGATCAATTTGAAAGTCACTTCATCTGGATACACCCCTCTATTTTGCATCTCCTCATATAGATACATAGCTTCACGAACTTTAAAAGCCTTGCAATATCCATTGATGAGCGCATTGTAGGCCACTACATCGGGGCAAATTCCCTGATCTACCATATCCCGAAAGATATTGTGGGCCATGCTTATCCCACCTTTCTTACACAGATGGTCAACAATGGTTGTATACAACGCAAGACTTGGAAATAATCCCATGTTTGTCATTTTGTCTAAAAGGCCCTTCGCTACAATCGAATCGCCTTCTTTCAGAAAAGCATCTACAAGAACTGTAAATGTTACCACATCAGGAGAAATTCCTTTCCTGTCCATCTCTTCTAATAGCTCATACGCCCTTCTAGTACGTCCATCTTTGCAAAAACCACTAATAATTGTATTGTAAGATACAACATCTGCAAACCCTTTAGCCTCCATTTTGTTAACTAGCCACATATATGCCTTATCTAAACTATTGGCTTTACAAAGACCCTTTAGAAGCACATTATAGCTGTAACTATCTGGTTTTATCCCACCCCTCTCCATCTTCTCCATTAATTTCTCTGCCTCATCAAGCATCAGCGTGTTACAACAATAATTCAACAGCACATTGTGAGTGATCAAGTCAGCCTCACACCCATTTCTCCTCATAAAATTCTTAATTGCTAATGCCTTATCAATCCTACCAACTCGACAAAACCCATCTATAAGCACGTTATAGATTACTACATTAAACCTAATCTTTCCCCTCATGTCCCCCACAGTGAGCTCATATGCCAAATCAACTTTTCCAATGTCACATAAACCGAGCACAAGCGCCCTACAAGCCTTATTGTCCGGATTAAAACCCTTCTTAATCATCACTTTCCACATTTCAACAGCATCATCATGCCGTTTAACTCTACAAAATCCACTAATCATAATTGTATAGCTCACAACATCAGGCTCATGTCCCTTTTCTCCCATTAACCTCAACACTTTCAACGCGTAATCCACTAAACTAACACTACACAAAAGATTTAAATATATATTAAACGCCCATATATCAGGCACGATCCCAAGCCTATCCATATCATCAAAAAGCCTAAAAATAAGCTCAAAGTTCTTAACTTGACACAAACCTGAAATAAATCTGGAGTAAGTAAAGGAATTCAAAGAGAACCCTTTTGGATTCATGGAGTTATAATAGTACTCAGACAACTCAAAACGTTGGTTCTTTATCAAAACGCCGAGAAACCGATTGTAGTCCACTGAAAAAATTCTGCAGTCGGATTGAGACATTTCGTCGAACACTTGGATTGCCTGATCAATTAGGCCAGTTTTCACGCAGCTTGCGATACGAGAACGGTATAAGAGGCGTTGATTGCCAAGAGTTTTATACATTTATCGAAGTGGGTTTCCTCAGAAACCTATGCATTTGAGCTCCACGAGCTCAGAATTCTGAATAATCTCCTTATTCAATTCCAATGCAACAAAAGAACAATTTCACGCGTAGATAGAACAATGGTGCGGCTGATGCTAAAGTACGCCAGCTGGGTGAGTGTAAGTGCTGTACTCACCAGGTTTCGGCGATTGTGTAGACTGTGAAGGAGAAAGGGGACTTGGGAGCCCAAAAAACCAAGTCCGCGCCTATTATGGAGTTTGACAATGGTGATTTTTGAATTTGTTAATATAATTATGTGGGCTTGTTATTGGTATTAATCAATAATGTAGTCTTTTAAATTGATGGGCTTTTGTATGGGCCTTACTTTAAATGAATTTCAACAATACATTTAAATTTTAATAGGCTTGGAAGGCCTGTTTGGAAAAAAAAGAAAAAACACATTCTTTTAAATAAGTGATGAATTTTAAAAAATTTATAGAAGTATCAAAAATATTAAAATTGGATTTGTATGTAATTTCACTAAAAAGCATAAGAAATAGAAGAAGTTGGTGCAAATTTAGAAATAAGTACATAAATCATTTTAAAATCAATATTTTAATTCTTTTACTTTTCAATTTGAAAATTTAATAGAAATTTCATATAATTAATACAATTGACTAATTTGTAATCTAAACAATAAACATATAAGGATATCGTAATCAAGCCTTCAATGCTTTTAAATAAATTAGTAGAATAAGTATATTGACTCAAAGAGCTTCATAATGTATATTTTGGAAAGAGAAATTTATTTTAAAGGATTTTCGTAATTTTTCAATAAAAAAAATTCCCAAATCACCATATTTAGTCAACTACAATATCGCAATCCATAATTAGGGGTGTACATAAACCCGCCCAACCCGTCCGAACCGCTCAAACCGACCCAACCCGCCCGCAAACCGTCGGTTTTAAAATTTTTAAAAATAGTGACGGTTTGATATTCTTGCCACCCGCCACTTCCCGGTCGGGTGGTGGATTTAGAATTTGCAATCCGCCTAAACCGCGACCCGACCGTTAGTTATATATAATACACACAAATTATATTATAAGGATTAATAACAAGCTTTTTAAAACAATATATATATATATATATTTCTAGCAATGATAATTTTATTCATATTTATATTATATATTTTACTTTTATTTGGTAAAAGAAATTAAATATTTTGTTCGAACACTTATTTGTATTCTACTTTAACAAAGTTTTATCGCAACCAAGAAAATATATTATACATACTTATTATTAAATTTTTATGAGATTTTAATTTATAATAATATTAAAATATTTACTCATTATAAATTATGATTATTTGAATATTATTTATAATACCACTTGAGTTTCTTTATCCACCAACTCACGTTTTAAATTAAATCTACAAGAAGCAATATATTTTTCATAGTGAAATAGTAACTAGTTAAACGACAAAAAATTGGAAAGACATAAAACCGCCAATCCGCCCGCCAAATTCATTAACCCGACCGAACCGAACCGCGCGGTTTGAAAAGATAATTGTATAATTTTGGGTTGCTATTTTGTCCACCCGCTCGTGTCGGGTCGGGTTGATTTTTTACTTTAAAACCGCCCGAACCCGACCGCGTACACCCCTATCCATAATTATGGAAATGGCATTTTCACCAACAAAAAGGGAAAACAAAAACTATTAAAATGAAAATTACACAAATAAATAAATAAAATCTTGCCATGCAATTAATTAAGGAAAAAAACCCTAATCACATCTTAATTAGTCGTCTAATTGAAGTTTGACCAATTCTGTTTGAGATCTATATAAAATTGCCAACCTGGCTGTCGTCTTCTCTTTTTGTTTTTTCGGCTGCCTGCGACCCTCCTTCTCTCTCTTCTTTCTCTCTCTAAAAATTTACATAATAATAATAATAATACTCTCTTTGTTGAACGGATCCTTTTCTCCTTTCCCTTTGTTGCCCGTTTCCATAATAATATTGATATCTCCATGTGATTCCTATCAACGATTCTGATTTCTTATTTCTATGCCCATCAACAAATAGACCAGTTCATGTAAGTGTTTCTTTGTTGTTGTTATTATTATTATTATTATTATTATTTTTGTTTGACCATATTGGGTCTGATTTGCAATTCTTTTAGTTATTTTACAATTCGGTTTAAATGGGTTTTTTGTGTTTATTTGGATTTTTTTTGTGTATATATTTTTTTAATGTTTTTATGTTGAAAATATTGTCCACTTGATGGCTAAGTTTAGTGATTTACTGGGTCGTGGTTGTGTTTGATTTTTCTGCTCTTTCTTTATGTCAAGAGGAGGAAAAAAGAAAGATTTCTCTGGTCAAGGGTTTTAGGTGAGAAAATTAGATGGATTTTTTGATTGTTTATTTACATATGTTTGAATGCTAAATTTAGGGTTGATTGTATGTATGGAATTTCTGTGAAGAAGTGTGATACATGAATATGAATTTGAGAAACTTGTAGAAAGGTTTAACCTTTTCCCTCTCAATATTGCTGCTTCCTATGAATTTCATAAACTCTTATTGTAATACTTGTTGAAACTTGAAAGTTGGAAACTTGGTTGAGCTTTCGCCTTTTTAATTTTTTTTGATATACTTGAGTGTTGATTTTGATGTGCCATATGGGATTTCTTACACTCAAACGTGTTTAATTGGTTTTACAGACCGACAGCTTGAACTTTGAAATGCTAAACGAAGAAGAAAAGGATCAGGCATCACCTAGAAATAGGAAAACATACTCACGGTCTATGTCATGTATCGAACTCCCACCGAGAAGGTCTAATTCTAAGCCTCAATGGAACAGCAAAGCCCGTGCTTGTTTGCCACCGCTTTCTATAAATCGGCCAAGCATTGAGGAATGGCCTAGGGCCGGATCAGATGATCTTGGCGTGTGGCCAAACCCTCCGACACCTGGTGCAAGGCCCGGCTCAATAACGCCCCGTGAAAGTTCAACTTCCGGTCAACCTCCACGAGAATTTGAGTTTAGGAAAGACAAACTTGCCTTTTTCAGTAAGGAGTGCTCGAGGATATTAGACCATGTATATCTCGGAAGCGTAGCAATTGCCAAAAACCGCGAAACCCTACGCGAAAACGGGATAACCCACGTGCTCAACTGCGTGGGATTTGTGTGCCCGGAATATTTCAGAGACGAGCTCGCATACAAGACTCTTTGGCTGCAAGACTGCCCGTCTGAGGACATCACGAGTATTCTCTATGACGTGTTTGATTATTTTGAGGATGTAAGAGAACAAGGCGGGCGTGTTTTCGTCCATTGTTGCCAGGGCGTGTCCCGGTCAACCTCGTTGGTAATTGCGTACCTCATGTGGAAAGACGGGCAGAGTTTTGACGACGCATTTCAGCATGTTAGAGCTGCCCGAGAAGTGACCAACCCTAACGTGGGATTCGCTTGCCAGCTTTTGCAGTGTCAGAAACGTGTGCATGCATTGCCCGCCAGCCCGACTTCTGTTCTTAGAATGTATCGAATGGCGCCTCATTCGCCGTATGATCCACTTCACCTTGTGCCCAAAATGGTGTGTGAGCCAAGTGTAGAAAAACTCGACTCTCGTGGAGCGTTTATTGTTCACATTCCTTCTGCTTTATATGTATGGACGGGTAAGAATTGCTCATCATTGATGTCTGATAACGCTAGGGCATCTGCCTCGCAAGTAATTCGTTACGAGAGGGCTAAGGGCCCGATTATAACTATTAATGAAGGGGAAGAGACATTTGAATTCTGGGATGCTCTCAATTATAGAAATAGTTTAACAGATGGTACGAGGATGTCTGAAGGCAAGACTCGTCCATGTCTCGATGAGAAGAATCTTGAGGAGTATGATATAGATTTTGGAATCTTTCACGGGGCGCTTGCTGGAGGTGTTGTGCCGCCTTTTCCATTGTCGGAGGCGGGACCCGAGACATGTCTTCCTGCACGAGATAACGGTTGGAACAGATTGAGAACAAAATTCGTGAATGGGAATTCTAGTGCCTCTGAGATCCATGATGAACCCGAGATAATCGATAGTTTTAAAGAAGTTGAGGAATTTGTCTCTCCTAATATTTTACGAGATCAGTGTGATTCACCATCGCGGAGTTTAGTGGATACTTTTTCTTCTTTTCTAATCAATAAACCAAAGTCCAATTCAACTTCGCCATCACTCTCACCTTCGAACTCTGATAATTCAAGTTCTTTTACCTTTTCGCCCTCGTCATCCAACTGGTCAGACTTATCATTTGTATCTGCTCAGCCATCAATTTACGGGCTCGAATCCAATGATACTGATCCTTGTAAGAGTGGGGCTCTAGACGAAAGTGTGGGTTCGTTTTTACTCGATAATGCAACTCGGATGAGATTGCCTGTCATTGATGAAGCATCTCAAATTTCAGACAAGTTGACAAGATACTTGGAAGATGATGTAATGAGTAATGTTGAATGCAACAACATTAGTCTTGAGGCTTCTCAGATTGATGAGAAACAACCGATTTCAGATGATGATGAAGCTTTAAGCAGATTGCAAGATGAACATAAGTGTGATAATATGACTAATAGAATAGGAGGAACTAACATAGTGTTCTACCATTGGCCCTCAATGCATAAAGTGGATATGCATTGTGGCGGCCTTGATTCGAGATCTGTGTATATTATACTAATACATAACATAAAATTTGGCACAAAAGTTGGTAATGTTTTATATGTATGGGTCGGGCGTAACGTGTCGTTGAAAGGAATTCATGGTGACTTGATCAGGAGTGATAATAAATGTGAAGATAATGATACCCATTGGGAGATACTGGATCATAATCTTCTTATTGAGAAGGGTTTTAGCGCGGATGCTCAAATTAAGGTAATCCTCTTACATTCAGCGATATTTTTGACTGTTTGTTTTGTGCTTGATTTGACAATGCGACAGTATTTAATTGTATGTTGATGTATCGGATGTGTATGTACGATGAATATTATATCTATAGATTAAGTTATTTTGAGAATATACGGTCAGTGTTTTTGGAACAATGCTATAAAAGTTTAGAAACCGAAATTTGAAATTGAAGGCCATATTGAAAAGTTGTAGATCAATCATGATATATAGCAGAATGTGTTACCCCACACAGTTTTAGATAGCAGTTTGACAAGTTTTGCTGTAAAATCCCAGTTAGCTGATTTTGAAGGTTCCTGTTTTGTATTTCCTATATTTGAAGGAAAAAGCATATTCCTGAAATATTAAAATCATTGTCCTAATTCATCATGTTCAGGTTTAGAACTCTTCTTGGAATCAATGACAAAATCTACGGCCTCTTTTTTCATAATAGGCTTCTGTTTTATGAATTATTAGTTAAAATAAAATTTGAAATCTAACGACATCTTAATTAAAGCAAAATTTAGATATATGGATTAACTATAATAGGATATGTTTGTGAAATGGTATTTATATGTATAACTATTCTGGTTTGTGATTCAATATCTATGAAGTTTACTTTGAACATAGTAGAAAGGCCACACATAAATAGCAATGTCATATTGCTGGTGACTTTAACGTTCTTTTGGTTGTAATGTCATATGTTGTCCAAAACTTATGAGGAAACAAGGTCTGTAGAATCTGTTCGTTGTTAAGATTGAATGAAAGTTATAGCTAATCTTATTTTACGATATTCAATGGGATAATGGTTTCAATTTGCGACATCTAAGTTTTGGTGTACGTTTTTTTTTTTTGTGTAATTCCAGGTTGTCAAGGAAGGAGAAGAACCCGAGCAACTTCTTGAGTATCTAACTGGCTGGATTAAGTAAGATAACGACGATTTTCAATTTTTGAACTTAGCTTCCTAAAAGCAGGACATGTTCCTACTTCTCTGCTTGTGAGATGTTTAAAGAGAATCTATAATTTTAGAAAATGTAAAGAGAATTGTGATTCTGCAGGGCTTCTGTTAAATGTAGCAAAATGTAGTTTTAAGCAAAGAATCCCATTCTAATAAGTTTGTACAATTGCCTTTTATCTTCTTTAATTTCTCATTTTTTGTCATTAAATGTGAGAATTATTTTTGCAAGAGGTATGGATACTCCAAATCCTGAAATAATTACAACCGTTCATTGTGATGAACATGAATTCCAATGCACACATACGTATATACATTATATATATATATATAGTTGTGATTGTCCACGACCCATCTTAGGACCTAAGGGTGGTGATTGGGTTGAATGAGTTGGGTTTGGGTTGGGCTTAAAACGGGTTGGATCCAATGCCAAAAAATATGCATTATTGTTGGACCCAAAGTGGACCCAATAAGGTTTCAAAATGAATCAAAGTGATGTAAGGAAGAGTGTAAAATTTAGATTATTAACTTAAAATGAAAAACAGGTTGGACCCAATTTAGACCCAAATTGGGCCCAATTTAAAACTCGATCGGACCCAAATATTATTAAAACCAATTGAAACTTTAATGCTAAAATGTTAGGACCTAACTTATTGAAAATTTAGTTAGGTTTGAGTCCAAATATATGTATGGACCCAAATTATCTTCCCTATTAGGACCTAAAAGGTAATCATGTGATTCATAGGCTCGTTGTCGTTTGAATGTTTGTGAAGAACTATTGGCATAGTTCTAGGGGTGTAAATAAGTCTAACTTTTTGATGCAGTTTCAAATTTGAGCCCATGCTCGAACTCGAAACTGAATCGTAGAGTAAATCAACATTTGCAACGTTAAAAGTTGAAAATTTGGTCTAAATTTGAAACAAAACAGCATGTTTTTAAATTTTTTGAATTGGAAATAGGGGGTTGGGTGATTGAAGCTTTACTTTAAGATGTCAGATAGTCTCAGATGTGCAAAAATTATCCGCCATAAGTGGCTTAAATTATTACAATCGAGGGCGTGATGTCCAACCACCCATCATCTATGTGGTACGACTTGTCCTGGATGGGACAATTTTACTATAAACTTATTATCACTACACCAACTATAATTTAGTGTGATCAAAATGTGCATCTCGGATTTACTTTTTGACGTTTGATTGACTTTCACAATTTTACTCTTACAGCTAACATCCTTTATTCTTGACATATTTGGGTATTTTGTACAACACGTCTTCTCAAATTCCTCTCTTTGGAGAGCTAATTTTGCACGTGAAAATTGGTTTACACAGTGAAATTCTTAGAAATATATAAAATAAATTTTGAAATAATGTAAAATCTATAAATAGTTCATCTATTCAAATATTGTCACTCTTTTTAATTTATTTGATAAAATAATTACATAGCTAAGATCATATTAAAAATTAATCTTATGCTGAATTAATTTTCACATATTTAATCTATATTGCTCGTAAACATGTTAAATATCATCTTCTCAAATAGAATACAATTAAAAGTCAATAATGTGGCAATATTATTAAATGTACTATCTTTTATTATTGTAACTAGTTCAAAGAATGAAAAAGGAAAAAATTTAGCAGTTTGTAAATGTTTCTTTCCCTAATTAACCAAATTTAGGAGCTTTAGACTAATTAAATTTTCGATTATCAATTTTCTCATAACTAATTTTAGAAAAATTACTAAAACTTTTCTATAATGTATTTATTTACCCAAACGGAAGTATTTTTTTTATCTCAAATGTCCATCTTTCGGACTAAATTATCCTTGATTTAGATTCAATAAAAACCTTAATGCTTTGAACTTTTTAACTTGGTAAAATTTACAATATAAAATTTATTTGTCAGTCTTAAGTATTTCGAATGTTGTTATATAAAAGCAAAATAAGTTGAGGTATTCGAGTATTTAAATACGAGAGGTGACAATTATTGATGACAATTTTAAAAAGGTCGGGGATAGAAAAAAATTCGTTTGTAATAAACTTTATAAATGGTAAATTATTAAAAGTATTATCAATATTATTACCCTATTAATCTTCATATTATGATTCTCAATTACTACTTTAAAATAAAATAGTCTCAAATTATAACTCTTTATAAAATAGTTCTAATGTTATTATTGTTAGTGCATATGTATTGGCATGTGAGTGCAAACTTATTAATTATAATTTTAGTTTCTTGTTATCACATATTTATATTTTGCCTATTTTATATTTATATTACCTACTTTATAAATATGAACTATATGATGAAAATCTTCCATTTGTTTAATAATATCGTTTATCATAAAATAAGTGAATGTCTATGATTATTTTTAGTAATTATTATAATTAAAGATTCATTAAATAAAGACAACAATGTTATTTGATAATGGGGAAAAACAACAAAAAAATATCTTAAAAATTATAATTATGTCAGTAAAGAGGACGAGATATTGTATGTTTTAGTGGACGGTTTATTAGGACAATGAATGTTACGAAATCAAAGAGTCCTACAATTTGATGAAAAGTAAGTGAAGAGACATATATGTGAATAAACAACAAAAAATATCCATACTTTTATAATAGTATATAAATTTTATATTTATATTACCTTACTTTATAAATATGAATTATATGATGACCCTACTTTATAACATAATAACGTACGTTCCAAAATTTTACATTTGTATAATAATGTCATTTATAATAAAATAAGTGAATGACCATGATTGTTTTTATTAATTATTATAATTAAAAACTCATTAAGTAAGGACAAAAGTTATTTGATAATGGGAAGAAATAACAAAAATTATCTTAAAAATTATAATTATGTCATTAAAGAGGCCATCTGAGTTGTTGTATGTTTTGGTTGATGGTTTATTAGGAAAATGAAGCCTTACAATTTGATGAAGACCAAGTGAAGAGACACTTTATATATATATATGTGTGTATAGTAATATTAATTATCATAGAATAAGTGAATGGACATGTTGTTTTCAATAATTATTAATTATAATAAATAGTAACTAAGTGAAGAAACACTTTATACAATGCCCGCTTCACAACCAATCATTTTGCTCATGCTAGGTGCACCCGCTGTTGTACAATCCAACCTCTATCTTTTCAAACCTTACAACTTGACCACAAAAATTTGAGTTTTGATAAAAAAATATTGTTTTTTCAAATTGGTACCTCTATTTTTTTATTTGAATATTTTAGGGTCCAAGCTACATGAACTATTTTTATATGATCGCGACCATCAACTATACGATTATAATCATGTTTATATTGATACATTGATTCTATCTATAAACCACCTTTTAGGTGATAAGATTAAGTAATTTTTCATTCACTTACAATTAAAATTGAGTAATTAAATGCACTAAATTTATCTACTCGAAACGTGAATTAATATAAACTAAAGATATTACACTTTCAACATACAAAATTCACTTAAATTTTAAATATGCAATATTAAAATACAATTTATTGAATCCAAATTTTCAACATTTCATACATATATATAGCAATAATGTGAAGTAAAAACACTGAATTATTAGAGGAAAGATACTTGAAGATATCATATCCCCATAAAATAAACCTAAAGTAGGTATAATCCTTGAATGAAATTGTCCATGTAGTTATTCATGAACCCTGGACTCAAGAATGTCTCCTTCCACACTTGATGATTATGCTTCACCATATTTCCCACTTTACTATCTTCATCCATCACAGACTCAATCGCTTTACACAAATCCTCCTTACAAAACGACCCCATTTCACCCCTTTCAACCTCCACAGCCACCTTCAACTCTTCTGTAAGCATTCGAGTGTTCAATATTTGATCCGCCAAATAAGGCACCAACACGATTTGACTGTCACTCAACAAAGACTCCCACATCGATCCATACCCACAATGGCTCACGAAGCAACCCACAGAAGGGTGGTTCAATATATGAGTTTGTTGCACCCACCCCCCATAAACCACCCCCCTACCCCCCACCTCTCAAGAAAGCCCTCTGGCAAAGCTTCTTCAATGGAGTTTGCTCCCTTTGGTTTCGACAGGGCTATGAAGAACGGAAACCCCGTCATCTCAAAACCCAAAACCAGCTCTTGAAATTGGTCTTTTTCAAGATTTAGTTGGCTTCCAAAGGCACAGAAAACTACAGATTTTGGCTTGAATTTGGTCAGCCATTTGTCCCACTTCTCCTCCAGCTTGCCTTTTGGGGACTCAGGCAACACTGGCCCACTTAACAAAACGGGTTTCTTGTATTGTGCTGACAAGTAATCACACATGGGGCCCTCCAACTCACGGCAAGTACGATTAGCAATAGCATCACATCCTTGCATGGCGGCGTTTATTACCACATCAAACGTTGTATCTCCGCATTCCAAGGGTATGCCAGATAGGGTCCTAGCCTCGTGGCCACGAAGCACCACTGTGGACGAAGGGTAACCTTCGGGAGGCACCGATAGTTCTTTCTCCGTCAATATCCTATCTTTAGGGAAATGCCTAGCTGGAACGATAGTAATGGCCCAAAATGAAGCACAAATAATGTTGTAATAAACAGTTTTGAACCCAATCTTGGCAGCCAGCTTAGGTATCCAATGAGCGAAATCGTAAAAGACGATATCGGGTTTTAGGGTGCATAGGAGTGTGTTAACTTGTGTGGCCATAGCCTGGAAAGCTAGGGCAAGTGGGTTGAAAGGACTAACGTCGATATCAGAAGCAGTCTCTGCGCCTGTAGGGAGGCCATCAACTTGAGGCACAGAGACAGTGTGGAATTTGATGAGATTAGGGTAGAGATTTTGGTGACCTAGCTGAAGAATGGCTTTTCTGGGGATCAAAATCGATATTGAATGCCCTCGTTTGGCCATCTCGTTGGCAAGATGGATGAAAGGTGTAATGTGGCCCATGGCTATCCATGGAAACATGGATATTTGAAGCTTGCATTTCTCAATAAATTCAGGCATTTCTAATGAACTATGAGTTGTGGGTTTTGAGAGTTTGTGTTTGTGAGTTGCATGGGAATGGCTATATATATATACTGTACAGAAACTATATGTTAAAGAACTAAAACGTAGAGAGAGTGGACGTGAATCATGTGATTCCATGACGTAATGCAACAAATAAGGATGTATTTTTGTACGGTTATTATTCATTCATTGCTTGTCTTTTACTCTCCATTTTAATATTACATCCTCGTGTTTGTGCTGTTAGAATTTGATATATGTCTTCCTTCCCAGCTACCTTTGGCACGTGCCATTTGTGGGTAGGTATATAGAGTGAGTTTTGTTGTTTAGAACTAGGAGAAGTATGTTTTGAAAATACGATTAATTAAGTATGTTTTGGTAGGCAAATATTGACTAAATCTTATACATAATTAAATAAAGGAAAGCACATTAACACCCACACTTATGGCTTTAATTACAATTTAACACCCCCTCCTTGTTTTTCAAAAATTATATGTACCCTCTTGAAGATTACAAACATTGTTATCGGAATATATAAAAATTACTGGTTTAAGAAACAAAGGTAGTAAAGGTACTATAGTGCATAAACTAATTACCCACAGGCATTAAGGTTTGGAACTAGAAATTGGTGGAATTAAATATTTTGTTTCTAGTGAATACTATAATGCACGGAAATTTTATGCACTAGAAACAAAGTATATATATTCTAATGAACAAAAGTTAGAAATTTTAGTACTACTTGAATTTCCTAAAACTTAGAAATAAAAATAGTTTTACTCGCCTCAAAGAACATGTGCACTTGAAATATGCAAAGAGCTTTCACATTGTTAGAGAAATTACATATATTGACATAAACTAGGACTAATTCGATAATACAATCAAATCTCTAGGCTACAATGAAGTTTACCTTATACATGATAAATAACATGATGTCAAAAGAGAGACACTTTTTGTTTCAATCATTTGTTGTAATTACAATATCCTTTGTTTCGATTGCTAGATAAGAATTGTCTAAAAGGATTTTAGTAATTGGTCAAAATACGTTTTAAGGTTGCATTACAAAACTTGCACCACAAATTATGCAATCTTCTAGATTTGTCAAGGAGTTTATACATCAT
Source organism: Verbascum thapsus (assembly GCA_963669365.1). Taxonomy (NCBI): domain Eukaryota; kingdom Viridiplantae; phylum Streptophyta; class Magnoliopsida; order Lamiales; family Scrophulariaceae; genus Verbascum; species Verbascum thapsus. Next base: position 22,494,703 of record OY770108.1, read on the forward strand.
CTTGATTGCATTAGCATCAGTAATGATTAATCACGAGAATTTGTAAATTAATAGTGAGGATTTTTCTTGACTTATACATGTAGCCGAGCAGTCCCATAAATTTTCTACTAATCAAAGATTGATACCGTTAGGACCAAATATATATATATATATATATTCAAACATATAGATGATCACTTACACTCTTGCATTTTCTTGAAATTTGTAATGATATGTAGATCTTCTTTGAAATTGAAAAATCTTTAAAAAAAAAAAAGAAGAGTGCAATAAAAACAAACTCACTCCAATTAACACAATTTTTGGAAATTTGTGAAATTAATATAAGACGGCAACATGGTTGATATTTTCTAATTAGAAGACGTAACCACGATGCCATTCTTTACAATTTTTATTTTTTAATTAATGAAAATAGAAGACATCATTCACAATGATGGCTTCTATTTTATCAATGATTACCCCTCAAATGGCATCTTCAATATATTTGTAATATAAGATGACATCCATGATATCATTTTTAATATATTATAAGTTAATATATTAGCTATCAATAAAAAATATTGAGGTTGGAACATATATTTAAATATTTATTAGGTAGATTATAAATTACAAAATTAATATACACATTTCTTCAATTGTCTTATTCAATCAAAATAAGAGCTCTACTGTGTTGTGGCCATCAAATTTAAAAAAAATTATATCTTCTTATATTTTTTTCCCTGCAAAATGCTTAATTAGTATTGAAATTTTTCTATATTCTAAGTTTATAATTAAGTATTATTTTTTGTTAAGTTTTGTTTTTTATTTTAACAAAGTTATTGGATGTTATAAAATCATACATAAATTATTGTACAAATAATAATTAAAGAAAAACAAATTATTGTACAAATGTCCTATACTTTCACAATCACGTGGTCTTTTAAGAAATTTTAAAATCATCACACATTTTTTACTCTCGTATAATAAATAATTAAGAAAAACGAACCCAACTTAAATATCATATGAATAAATGATCGGTCATTTATTTTTTACTTTTTAATAATCTGAATCAACATAAATATGAGATGAATTACTAATCCGTGAATAATTTTGGGTTTTATAATTAAAAAAATATTTTTAATTAAAAACAAAATAAAAGAAAGATATGAAAGTTTAATGAAGAATATAACAAAAAATATATTAATTATCAATGTGATGATTATTAAGTAATGTTTCAAAAGTTTCAATTCATTTGTGAAGTAATGATTAATTTTCATTCGGCTAATAATTAAATTTTGTCACATCAAGTAATTAGAATTACATAAAAATAGAAAATATCATCATCTATTTAGATATTTAAAAAAAAACAAAAATTTGAGAAGACGGCTTTGTGTTTGACGTCTTCTAATTAGAAGACGTCAACCATGATATCGTCTCATATATTACTTTAACAACTTTTTTTAAAATTGTATTAATTTGAACTTATTTTTTTCTTTTTATATTATTCAGCTAAAACGCCTTGGAAACCACATCCATAATATCTTCTCAATTTTTTTTTCTTTTATTTTGTAATTTAATGGATAAAAATTATAAATTATTTGTAGTTTAATGGACAATCATATAAAATTATTGTATTCAATGGACAATCATATAAAATTTGGTCATACAAGAAATTTTCAACCATCAAACTTTTTTTACTCTCAAATAATAAGTAACTAAGAAAAGCATCTACAGTAGAAACTCAATAAATTAATACTTGATTATTTAATAAACTCTCTAAAATAATATTTTTGGCCGGTCCTGACTCGGGGATAAGATACTAAATTAATAATTCGCTAAAATTATATGATAATACATTTTTTATAATTTCTATAGACCCATATAAAATATAAATTAATAATTCTTTATATACTATATATTACATGAATGGTTTATGAAGATTTCTTGAAAAATGACTCAATTGTCTTTTGTTTTTTTGTTGAAATCAATTTCACCTTGAATCTCGTCTCTAATTTTCCTTATCATTGTAATAACTTTTAATGTTGTTTTCTCATAGCTCAACACAAAATTATTCAATGTGATTGCCGCTTTAATAGCTTTGTTTCACAAAAGGGGCTCCATGGTACAACTTTCATCATCATCTTCATCATCTTGAAAGGTGTTTGTATAATAATTAAGTGGAAGTTTGAAAAGTGTTTGTAAATTGAGTATTTCATTATAAATTAATAAAATATTAATTAATTTATAAATTAATAATTATTAATTTATCGATTAATTAATAATTCTTTTGATTAATAAATTTTAGTGGTCCCATGAATATTAATTTATAGAGTTTCTACTGTATACATTTAACTGAAATATATATTTACTTGTGTAGTTTTTTTATCAGATATTCACTCGAATCACATATTTTTTACTCAAATCTCTATTTTTGATTTATTTGTATAGTTTTTTGTTATTTACTCAAATTCCTATTATTTTTTTTGGATGACGGAAAAACCCGCAGTTGCTATTGTAGCTAAATTTAGCTGTCCGACCAACTCAAGTGGGGGTTGCCCCATCTCTATTTTTTTCTTTATCACATATTCACTTTAATCTTTTAAAAGTCATTCAACTTTAAATAGAAGAACTACACAAGTAAATAGATATTTCATATAAATATATAATTGTTATAGCTTATTATTAGAGAGTAAAAAATATTTGATGATTGAAAATTTCTTGTAAGACCATATAAACTTATATGATTGTCCATTAAACTACAAATAATTTATAATTTTTGTCGATTAAACTACAAAATAAAAAATAAAAAGATTGAGAAGACATTATGGATGTGGTCTTTCATTTTCAATAACTAAAAATAAATAAAAAGAATGAGAAGATGTCATGTGGATGTGGTATTCTATTTCTTATAATTTTAAAAAATAAAATCAAAATTGAGAAGATGGCATTGTGATTGAAATCTTCTAATTAGAAGACGTCAACCACAATATCGTTCTATATTAGTTTCACAATTTTCTTTGGATTATATTAATTTTGTATTATTTTTCGATTTTTATATTATTCCGCTAAAAAAACCAGCATCTATGAACTTTTAAGATTTTTATAATTTATAACTAGTGAGCTTATACTAATTTAACTTTTATACAACTTCAATAAAACTTATTTAAGAATGACTTATATTGAAAGTATTTGTACATACATTGAAAGTAAATTTTATTTTTTCTACATATGATATTTGTTGTTTTACATATGTAATTACTAATCTGAAAGGCATTTTTGTAGGTAATTATCAAAAAGGTCAAAGTGAAGTGTATTTTTTTTTTCTATTTCACACTTTATGCAATTTTATTTCTAATCCTAATACATTAAGAGGCCTATCTTATTTTCTGAAATATCTATGCACATTTGGTCAAACTTGTTTTCCATCCCTGATTTGTTTTAATATCACGCTTTCCAGATTTTGTTTTTTAATTCCAATATTTTAAGAGATCTATTTTATTTATTTTTAATACAACGCTTTACGATGTGATATTTTAAAATATAAGTTTGTCAGTAATTTAAAATTCAGGCTTCACATCAGAGCATTAAACAAAAAAGATTTGGCCAACCGAAAAAAAGATTTGAATTTTTTAAATTAATTTAAATCTGGAATCTCTAATTAATACATTGACCTGATGAGCATTCTCTACAACTCTAAATTGATACCTTTAATTAAAGTCACTAAAAATTTGCCACTTGAGAACTTGTGACATGATCACATGGCTATTTTAACAGATAATTTTGTCAGTATATATGTTAAAATTAAGGTTTCACTTTAGCAATTAATTAAAGCTTATGAGATTTGCAGTTTTGAAATAATTGAATATTTCTAATTTTATTTTAATTTTTCTGCATGCTGTATATCTGTAACTCCAAAATCTGCAACTCCTTTTTATTTCTTTTTATATAAATAATATCTTAATTGATTAAATAAATCTAACCCCATCCCCTCTTAATGATACCATAAAATAAATGAAGTCGACTATTTTATTAATAACTAGTCAGCTAGTCAGCTCGAATTAGGTGTAGTATGATAGAATTGCATGTATTAGTACGACTTATCCGTACCATGTGAGTTTTTAAGCCTTTTGATTTGAATGACCATATATGACAATTCTTTTTCTTTCTTGTGCGTATCTTATGTGTTTTTGTAGTCTTAGAGCTTGATTTGAACCGTAGCAAGACTATATGAGCTTGTGCATATTTGAATATGATAAAAAGGCATTAGGACATGCCTACTTAGCCAAATAAGCCTGCCATTTTTACTTTTCCTCTAGTTAGTCTACTTGAGCTTATAAGCCTATTTGTTATTTAAAAACCCGAACTTTGAGCTTCTACAATTTTTTAAATATCTCTTTGTTTTGCCCGTTCGAAAAATGAATCGAGCATCGAGATTATATTTATTTGGGAATTAAAAAAAATGATATGTATTAATTAAGTGTGGGGAACCTTTGGAAATAAAAATGGTGCTTACCAGAAAAAGAAAAGAAAAATCAAAGGAAAGGAAAAAAAAAAAAAAAAGGAAAAACAAAAGGGGAGGCTAAGAAAGAAAATGCAAAAAAATGAAGAATGATGAATCGAGTATTAGAAAGGATAAAAACAAAGGTACTTGGGTCCTTATTGCTATAATTACACAATAACGTCTTGATACTCTTTAAATTTATCGGATTTAGCTTTCATTATCCTTTTAGTCCTACCCCTAGCCCCATTACAACCTTGAATAAAAAACTTTTTGATTCTTTTGTGCATATTTTTAAAAGTAGTAGCGATTTTGGTGTATAAACAAGCCTATGGGATTACATTGACATGTTAAGACTTGAGCGAAACACGTTAAATCTTATACACGAGTGATTGGGAGGATTATGAGAAAAGTCGATTAATACTTGCATTTTTATTTTTCAAATGAAATTGTTGTGTTGGTATTAATCTAATATGGTGTAGAGATCTTCGATTATTTGCATGTGTCATCTTGTCATACTTGACTTTTGTTCTTCGATTCATAATTTTCTATGCCTATTTGATCGAGGTTGAAATATTGTTGATTTTGAAATGCTTAATCTCAAACGTTCGCCCGAGACGTGCAATAAGTGTGGGGTATTTGTTAACGTGTATTTTATACACGTTTTACATATTTGAAATTGTGTTGTTTGTCATGTTTTTACTCCCTATTTCATAGATTTATGCGTTTATTGGTATGTTAGATATTTGAATGGAGAATGGATGAAAAATATGTCATAGAGGCTTGAAAATGACGAAGTTTGAGTTGGTGTAAAATAAAAGGGCAACATAATGGTTTGTAGAATTAAGTGTGCTCACGCTTAATTCCTATCACCAATCTGCCGAGGGACACAAAAAAAGTTGGAATCCGAATGTTTCTTCTCGAATACGTTTTCTTCTGCTCGAATTTTGTTTCCCAATCTGTTAGGAAGTGTTTCCTTTTATTTTAGGATTTTATTTCCCTTTTGACAATTTTAGTTTGGTTAGGATTCTTAAAATCCTATTTTAAATAGTTTTTTATTTATCTAGAACTCTTTTAGGTATAAATAAGTGGAATTTATTCCACCATAATTATCTAAATTTTATTTTGATTTTCTAGCTTTCGAATTCAAAGATTGTAGACGCTTTTTGCTATGTGTTGCTAAAACACTTTTCCAGTCGAGGATTTATCGATGTTTGATTCCCTTAGTTCGTGGGATTGAATTTGTGCTTTTACTTTCTTTGTTTCTTTAAGTATTTACCTTTTTCCTGTGCTTTGTTGATAATATATTTCAATTGATTAGTTAATCTAGCCAAATTAATTAGTCGTTGAAATCATATTAAGCTAATAAGGACCCAAATCCGTAATTATTTTGTTAACCCTAACATTTGTAGCAGTTAGTGACGTCGATTATGGACAAGTTTTTGATTAGTTTCTATGGAAATTAGTAACCTTTTTAAATGAACCGAGCTTACGAGTTTGTTAACTAAAATTGATTTCTTTCTAATACATGAATGCTACCGATGGGCAAAATGCTAAGAGCTTGTTTAGGATTATCTAATTGGTAAGATGGGTAATCAAAGAGCTTGTTTTGATTATCGAAGACTTAAGAAAAAATCAAGTTATTAGAGCTTGTTAATAACTATAGCCAATTTACTTAGGGTGTGTTTGGATTGAAGGATTTGGATTTGGGGAGGAGATTTGGAGGAAGAATTTGAAATGACACCTAAAATGGTGTCATTTGAAATCCATCATAATTATGGAGAAAATAGGTCAAAGTGAATGACAAGGGATTTGAAATCCATCATAATATGAATTTATCTAAACGAACTTAAATGGATTTGTCAATGATTTTGAAATCCATAAATTTCAAATTCTTCAATCCAAACACACCCTTAAGAATATTGAACTATTATTGCATCGATGATCGTGTTATAGAATTAATACCGAGATAATTCGATGACTAGAATTCTTCACCTTATTGAATTCGATCTTATTATGTAGTTTTAATTTATATTTTTAATTACTTTATTTAGTTAAATTTCGAGACTTAATATTGTATCAGTCCCTGAGAATCGACCCTACTTATTACTATTTACAAATATTTGTGAGTAAATTTTTATTTTTTTTGTTGGATTCCACATCCACCATTTATGCAGTTTTATTTTTAACCCCAATACTTTAAGAAGCTTATCTTATTTTATGAAATATCTATGTACATTTGGTCAAACTTGTTTTCCATCCCTGATTTCCTTTATTATCACGCTTTACATGATTTTGTTTTTTAATTCCAATATTTTAAGAGATCTATTTTATTTATTTTTAATACAACGCTTTACGATGAGGTATTTTAAAATATAAGTTTGTCAGTAACTTAAAATTAAGGTTTCACATCAGACTTCAGAGCATTAAACAAAAAAGATTTGGCCAATTGAAAAAAAGATTTAATTTTTTTTAATTAATTCCAGGGCGATTTCGACCCTTAAAGCCAAAACAGGCGCTAGTTTTCGCGTTTCCAGGGCTGAAGCTGTTACAGCGTTTCTATGGAAATGTTTCATTTCCGCCATGAAGTCACCAGGGAAATTATCACTGTTAACTCAAGCTGTAAACCTGAGAAGAAGAGCTCAACCCCCATTTCCAGATAACTGTTTTGGCAATTTCCAATGGATGTCAGCAGCAACAAGCAAGAATGGAGACGAAGAAAGCTTAGATCTGGAAAACCTGGTGAGAAAGTTAAGGGACTCGATAAGTAAATTCGACAATGATTTCATCGCACGAATGCATGGGGATGATGGGATGTCGGGTTATTACAAGAATGCTGAAGAAACATGGGGTTCATATCCGAACAAAGAATCTGCAGAGCTTTTGTCAGTGACAAGCTGGTGCAATTTTGGTCTTTACAATCTTGATTTTGGTTGGGGAAAGCCTGTTTGGATAAATAATTGCTGTGGAAATGAAGATTTCGAAGCTAAGTATATAAATACGATTTGGTTGATAGATACTAATAAAGGCGATGGAGTCGAAGCTTGGGTTACTCTCGAAGAACAATATATGAAAGCATTTGATGATATTGAAGAGCTTCGTCTTCTTGCTTCCGTAAACCCTAGTCCGTTTGATATTTGATTTTATGGGGTTTGAATTGTTTTTTTTAAAGCTATTTTATGTGTTTTTTTTTTCGTTTAAAATAAATGATATTCACTTGTTGTACTAGTACAATGTCGTTTATTATAAATAAGAAATGTTTTTGACTTTTTATTAATGACTTTCTGTATTTATTTTGTGATTATGTTCTATTTTCATTTAATTTTTACTATGAGTTAACATATTATTAGTTTATACTTTATATATGTTTGAAGAATTAGTTAAATTATATGGTGATTGAAGGTATTTAAAGTTCATCATGTCATGTTTTCAATTAATTAAACCATCTATTAAGTTGTTAAGATTTTGAGAACTAATTGGCTTATACTACTTAGAACTCAATCACGATTATTATGAACTTTTAATAATATTGTGTGCAATTTCTTACAAGTGATCAATTATTTTTACCTTACACATTATATATTTTAACGATACTGATTTTTGTTCCATCAAGTTTTATAATATCTTTCACCAGGAGATTAATCTTTTACCATAGTTATAAATACATATTAAGTTTTGGGTAAACACTATGAACAAACAACCTTGATTGGATAGTATGCTATTTCTCGTTTCTTATTTCCAATTTCACTTTGCCACTATTATACGGCACTGTACTTGGCGTCTTCTAATTAGAATTTAGAGGGTGTTTGGCCAAGCTTATAAGCTCTTTTAAACATCTTATAAGATGTTTGAGAGCTTATAAGCTCTATGCAAGTGTTTGGATAATTTTTTTAAATAAGATCTTATAAGACCCAAAAATAAGATGTTTGGGTCTTATAAGCAAATAAGAAATAAGTTAGTCAAACCCAACTTATTTCAAAATCTTAAATTTTTTATGTTATTTATATTGTTAAAAACATAACAACCTTATCTAATTTCCTCCTTTCTAACAATATCCTTCTCCGATTTTTATTTTTTATTTTTATAATTGCACAAATTCTTTCTTACAATATTTGAAAACATCTTATATGCCCAATAAACTTATTTTATCCAAACACTTGAGAGCTTATTTTTTAAATAAGATCAAACATCTTATAAGCTCTTGAAACATCTTATAAGTTGTTACAACTTATAAGAAGTTTTAAATAAGCTTAGCCAAACGCCCTCTTAGAAGACACTACCAAGAGCGACATCTTCACATCCTCTGATTTAAGGTATAATTCACCAATGATTAAAATTATCATTGTATAACAATATATCTTCACATTTAATCAATATGTTTAAAATACTGAAGACGACTTCATGGATGACATCTTGACATTTAATCATTAAAGTAGTGAAGACGTCTTCACGGATGCATGACATCTTCACATCCAATCATTTCTACATTATATTATGTCTTCGTTTCAATATTTTATTATATAAGAATGTTCATATTATAATTTTCATATCAATTTAATAACACCATTATTTTATAATTAATATGTTTCATATTATATATTATGGTATAATAAAGTATTATATCTTGCAATTAATATAAAAAATAATATATATAGGTCCTACATTAATTATAAAAACTTGCATTGTCTCAATTTTATTTAAACGTTTATTTAATGGTTATAAAGCTATTTAACTTTTTTGTTTGATGTTCTCAGTTCTTTTAGAAATATAAATGTTAAATATAATTATTTTTATTTGCAAATTTACTAACTACAATTAGTTTGATTATTTGTAAATGTTGTTTAGTGGTTATTAATTACGTAAACCTTTTTAATGATCTATGTGATAAAGGAAAAAAGAATAGTGATTTGAATGACAAAAAAGGAAAAACAAGAAATGGTTATGATATTTGAATTTCAACTTCAATTGAATTGCATTATATATATAACACAAAATTTCAAGATAAATTGAAAGTGAGTGACCAATCATACATTCTTTTCTTTTTAATAATAATAATCAACACAAATGTGCGCGATTGAGCAGTCATTCATTTTTTTCGACACAAATATCAGATTTACATGAATAACTTTGTAATTTTATGATAAATTAAAAAAACATATATAAATAAGAACTATTAAACTAATAATATATTGAAAATGAAGATGTCATCTTCAATATAGATTTTAAATGTATGAAGACATCGTCATTTTTTTAAATATAAAAATATTATTCCCCATTATCAATTAATTAAGGTGAAGTAATGATTATCATATTATTGTTATATATCAAATAATGTGAAGCTATGATGCACCGATACGGGACACAGTGCACGATATGACACAAATACGAAATACAGTATTTTAAAAATATTAGGACACGACACGGCCTCGAAAATAAAAATAAAATGTGTATATATATTTGTACAAAATAAATTTTGTATTACTGAAAATCATAAATACAAAAATAGTGACAAAAAGAAATTTATATTAATCAAAAATAAAATATTGGAGTACAATTTCTATTTTAATCATCTGGTTCTTCCTTCAAAAATAGCAATCTTCTCCAAATTTGACTTAAATATATATAACGTTAATTCGAAGGCTAGACAGCTTAGTCTGGATCAAACGTGTGATTTGTTTGTATGGAAATTGAAACCTTCAAGGTTAACTTGTAACTTTGATCTTCCTTGAACTTGATTTGAACTTCTATAACGTTAATTCCTAGGCCCAACACCTCAATTACGAATCAAACGCTATAATTTGATGAACTTCTTCAAGAATGTCTTGATTTTCGCCTTGAACGCCTTGAATCTTCTTGAATTTGATGAACTTCATAGAGAAAATTTGGAGAGTTTCTTTCGTCTTCTCTAACTTCATAAATCTTTTGAACTATTTTAATAATTATCTCTTTAATTAAGAGATAATTATCTATAATTGTAGGATGAAAGAGTCACAACTGATCATTTCATTCCTTAGAGGAGCACTGATCTAGGGCGGCTAGTACACCATTATGTATAATTCAGCCTCTATCTTTTCCACCTTACAAATTCATCCTAAACCTTTGTATTTTGATAAAAAAGAAAGGGTCTTTTCAAATTCGTCCTATATTTTTTATTTGAATATTTTAGCACTTAAAAAAATATAAACTATTTTTCATTAATTCGATCGAAAAGGTCAGTTGTACGATTGTGATAATGTTATATTGATCATTGATTCTAATTATAAACCACTTTTCAATTGACATTGTCTTAATTTATTTTTCATATACTCGAAATTGAAGTTGAGGAATTAGATAAATCTATTTATTAGAAACACCAATTAATTTAAGCCAAATATATTACATTTTCAACATACAAAATCTTAAATTATTAGATATAAAAATTATATCAATACACAATTTATTCAATAAGGATTTCCAACATTTGATACATATATGTAGCAATTATTGTCAAAATAAAAAACTCTAAAATGGAAGAATGGAGATCCCACCTTGAAGATATAAAATGACCCCATAAAATAAACCTAAAGTAAGTATAACCCTTGAATGAAATTATCCATGTAATTATCCATGAACCCTCGAATCAAGAAAGTCTCCTTCCACACTTGATGATTATGCTTCACCATATTACCCACTTTACTATCTTCGTCCATCACAGTTTCAATCGCTTTACACAAATTCTCCTTAGAAAACGACCCCATTTCACCCCTTTCAACCTCTACAGCCACCTTCAACTCTTCTGTAAGCATTCGAGTGTTCAATATTTGATCGGCCAAATAAGGCACCAAAATGATTTGGCTGTCGCTCAACAAAGACTCCCACATCGATCCATACCCACAATGACTCACGAAGCAACCCACAGAAGGGTGGTTCAGTATATGAGTTTGTTGCACCCACCCCCCATAAACCACCCCTCTACCACCCACCCTCTTCAGAAAACCCTCTGGCAAAGCTTCTTCAATGGAGTTTGCTCCCTTTGGTTTCGGCAGGGCTATGAAGAACGGAAAACCCGTCATTTCAAAACCCAAAACCAGCTCTTGAAATTGGTCTTTTTCAAGATTTAATTGGCTTCCAAATGCGCAGAAAATTACAGATTTTAGATTGAATTTGGTCAGCCATTTGTCCCACTTCTCATCCAGCTTGCCTTTTGGGGACTCAGGCAACACTGGCCCACTCAACAAAACGGGTTTTTTGTACTGTGATGACAAGTAATCGCACATGGGGCCCTCCAACTCACGGCAAGTACGATTAGCAATAGCGTCACAGCCCTGCATGGCAGCGTTTATTACCACATCAAACGTTGTATCTCCGCATTCCAAGGGTATGCCAGATAGGGTCCTCGCCTCATGGCCACGAAGCACCACTGTGGAAGAAGGGTAACCTTCGGGAGGCACCGATAGTTCTTTCTCCGTCAATATCCTATCTTTAGGGAAATGCCTAGCTGGTACGATAGTAATGGCCCAAAATGAAGCACAAATAATGTTGTAATTAAATAAACAGTTTTGAACCCAATCTTGGCAGCCAGTTTAGGAATCCAATGAGCGAAATCGTAAAAGACAATATCGGGTTTTAGGCTGCATAAGAGTGTGTTAACTTGTGTGGCCATAGCTTGGAAAGCTAGAGCAAGTGGGTTGAAAGGACTAACGTCGATATCAGAAGCAGTCTCAGCGCCTGGAGGAAGGCCATCTACTTGAGGCACAGAGAGTGTGGAATTTGATGAGATTAGGGTAGAGATTTTGATGACCTAGCTGAAGAATGGCCTTTCTGGGGATCAAAATCGATATCGAATGGCCTCGTTTGGCCATCTCGTTGGCAAGATGGATGAAGGGAGTAATGTGCCCCATTGCTATCCATGGGAACATGGTTATGTTAAGCTTGCATTTCTCGATAAATTCAGGCATTCTAATGAACTATGAGTTCTGCGTTTTGAGAGTTTGTGTTTGTGAGTTGCATGGGAAGGGCTATATATACTGTATTGAATCTATATGTTAAAGAACTAAGACGTAGAGAGAGTGGACATGAATCATGTGATTCCATGCATGACGTAATGCGACAAATGAGGATGCATTTTTGTACGGTGTTTATTTATTTGTTGCTTGTCTTTTACTCTCCGTTTTATTTTTACATCCTCGTGTTTGTGGTGTTAGAATTTGATATGTCTTTCTTCACCAGCTACCTTTGGCACGTTCCATTTGTGGGTAGGTATATAGAGTGAGTTTTGTTGTTTAGTACGAGGAGAAGTATGTTGTGAACATACAATTAATTAATTATGTTTTGGTAGGCAAATATTGACTAAATCTTGTACATAATTCTATAAAGGAAAGCACATTAACACCCACACTTGTGGCTCTAATTACAATTTACACCCTTTCCTTGTTTTTCAAAAATTATATGTACCCTCTTGAAGATTACAAACATTGTTATCGGAATATATAAAAATTACTGGTTTAACTTTTATTTTAAAATCCAAAGATGAAATTTTAGGGAAGATTCACAATATATAAAAACATTGATAAATCTTAAAAAAATCTGAAAATCTATTTAACAAGTGTTATATACATTGAAATAATAATCAAAAGAATACTTAGAAATGTGAGGCATATTAAATAAATTTTAAGCGTATTATAAATCTAAAAATACAATATTAATATCTAAATTTCAAAAAATTTGTATTAAAAAATTTGGTGCTCTTGTCATACTCTTTTGACTTCACGTGAACTTCAACGATGGATGAAAGACTTGGTATAATATGTTTGAATACTTAGTCGAAGTAGCTAGGTTTAAGACTCATCACTTGCATCAAGGTTTACACAAAAAAAAAATTGAATATTTCTTTTAACTGACTTGTAACACTGTATCTTTTACTTCGTTGCTAGGGTTTGGAATTATGTAACCCTATTACGTCATTATTCAATTTTCTTTTCTATAGTAGCACTACAATTTTTATTTTCTTTTACCGTTTAGTAGTGATTATAACGTTTCTGGACTTTTTAAAGTTACTGTAGAATATACTGTTTGGCGACAAAAGCGAAGTCGAAATCATAGACATGTTTAGCAATGAAAACACAGACTAACTTTTGGGTCTTAAGTTTTTTTAAAGGACTGGTACTCTTTTTTGATACCTAACATGTTTTAATCCTAGCTATTAGAAAGGCAAAATTCTTACTACACAAGTATAAGTTTTAAAAACAAACACAAGCAATTTCTACCAATAATTAATTAATTAATTAATTCTTAATTTAAGAAAGAAAGGTACTATAATGCATAAACTAATTACCCACAAGCATTTAGATTTTTGAAACTAGAAATTGGCGGAATGAATATTTTGTTACTTTTTGTATAACTAGTAAAATGCATGTGCATTTCCACATGAAAATAATTTTTATATAAAGTGAAATAAAAAATTGTGGAATAACACAATACTTATACAAAAATTTATTTAGTTATTTCAGATATTGTCAATCTTGTTTAATTTATTTGATTCAAAAAAAAAAATTATATTAAGAATATCTTTTTTAGGTTGCATTACTCTTATTCTATCTATTTTGTCAATAATAACTCTAAAATTACGTTAAATATCATTCACATTTTAAATAAAAATTATGTATAATTTACAAACATAGACACGTTCTTTAGTTCATGTCACTGGTTCTAGTTTATTTAGAAAAAAAAAATAGATTAGTTATTATGCATATATGCAAATTTTATTTGTATATTTAAATATATACAAATTAAATATTTCCTTTTTATAAACTATACATGAGTTTTCGGCAAACTATAATTTTAGGTTAAACATTTTCATATATTGTCCAAGGTTGAATCCCCAACCCCAAGGGCCCCCCATGCCCCGGCCCGACAGAGCTATGGGAGGAATAAATCATGGTAACCCAGCCAATCACAGGGGCTAGACCAGTGCCCACTGCGCACAAGGAGCCCCCCTCACTTGAGAGGTTGCTCCCACACTGCCGCTGGTGGGACTCGATCCTTGGTCATTGTCCAAACTTCACCCTTCTGTGACCAACTGGGCTGCCCATGAGGGCTAAACATTTTCATATATAATTTTATATCAGTGTAAAAAAATTAGGAAATAAAATTATTAGAAGGGAAGAAACATTCAAAGTTTTTTACAACACAAAAAAAAAAAGAAGTTAGCAATGTTGGATAACTGAAAAGATTTATTATTACAACACAAACAATTTAGAGCGATGATGCAAATTTCACTCTCTATGTAAAGGAGTATAAAATATTGATATTATAATTTCAAAATATATTGTGTCCTCTTTATGGTGTCTCCTAATCTTCTAGTGGAATTAGATGATTTCTCATAAATAGGTATGTATGTAGTTTTTCGTTTTAATTGCTCAACAATTTCTAGCAAATGCACGTGTATTCGCCCGTTGAAATTAGTTTTATATAGTGAAATTATTAGAAGTATTTAAAAAAATTAAATAATATAAAACCTATAAATAGTTCATGTATTCAAATATTGTCAGTTTTTTTTATTTGATAAAGTAACATATTTAACATCATATGAAAATTTAATTTTATGTTCAATTAATTTTCATATATTTAGTCTATATTGCTCTTAAACATGTTAAATATCATCTTCTTAAATAAAATATAATGTATAATCAATGACTTTGGAAATGTTATTTGGTGTATTAAATATTTTTTTGATTGTAGTTAGTTCAAAAAATAAAAACAAAAAGCATAATAGTTTGTAAATATTTTTAGAAACTTAACTTGTTACTCAAAATATGAAATATTTTTTCATTAACCAAATTTAGGAGCGTTTGACTTTTAAGGTGGGACTCTTCAAATTACTATAGGATGCAATAAATGACTTCCATAATACGTCAGTGATGAAATGGACTGTTCTTACACTAATATTTAGTTATCACTATTATTGCAATAACAGTTACATATATTATATACATGTAATAAGATATAATATATATATATAATAAACAATTATAATAAAGTTATTTATGTAGCAGCAATAGTGTACTTAGGAAAATAGCTTCTAAGTTCTAACACTAATACTTTTGTATTAGTATTGATTTATTATAGGGTGTCTAAGTAATTTGACATATAGTCTAATATCATGAATTTTTTAAATTTTCATTCTAACATAAATATATAATTATCATATCACACCAAAATAAGGGCATCTATTGATAATATTACCCGAATAATCAACAAGTTGAAAATCGTGTTAGATCTATGATAATATCACTCGACAGTGGATGGTCTATGTTTAGAGAATGAAATTTTTTGGTAAGATACAACTTTTTGGACTTTATTTAAGTCCCGTGAAGTGTGACTTTAATGTAAAAAGCTTCAAAACGGGCCCCCATAACTCATACCTTTTGCAAAACTAATCATTTCGCTCCTTAGTGATATGTAATTCAGCCTCTATCGTTTCAACCTTACAAATTTATTTTAAAGCTTTGTATTTTGAAAAAAAAAAAAAAAAGGTCTTTCGAATTGGTTGCATATTTTTTATTTGAATATTTTAGTACGTAAACGAAATAAACTATTTTTCATACGATTGTGATCATGTTATATTGATCAATGATTCTAATTATAAACCACTTTTAAGTGACACATTTTTAATTAATTTTTTATATACTCAAAATCGAAATTGAGTAATTAAATGCACTAAATCTATTTATTAGAAACATTGATTAATTTAAGCAAAATATATTACATTTTCAACCTACAAACTTCACTTAAATTATTAGATATAAAAGTTATATCAATACACAATTTATTCAATAATGATTTCCAACATTTAAATCATTGTAAAAAAATAAAAATAAAACTAAAATGGAAGAATGGAGATCCCAACTTGAAGATATCATATGACCCATTAAAGTAAGTATAATCCTTGAATGAAATTGTCCATGTAGTTATCCATGAACCCTGGACTCAAGAATGTCTCCTTCCACACTTGATGATTATGCTTCACCATATTCCCCACTTTACTATCTTCATCCATCACAGACTTAATCGCCTTACACAAATTCTCTTTAGAAAACGACCCCATTTCACCTCTTTCTACCTCCACAGCCACTTTCAACTCTTCTGTCAGCATTCGAGTGTTCAATATTTGATCAGCCAAATAAGGCACCAACACGATTTGGCTGTCACTCAACAAAGACTCCCACATCGATCCATACCCACAATGACTCACGAAGCAACCCACAGAAGGGTGGTTCAGTATATGAGTTTGTTGCACCCACCCCCCGTAAACCACCCCCCTATCCCCCACTCTCTCAAGAAACCCCTCTGGCAAAGCTTCTTCAATGGAGTTTGCTCCCTTTGGTTTCGGCAGGGCTATGAAGAACGGAAAACCCGTCATCTCAAAACCCAAAACCAGCTCTTGAAATTGGTCCTTTTCAAGATTTAGTTGGCTTCCAAAGGCACAGAAAACTACAGATTTTGGATTGAATTTGGTCAGCCATTTGTCCCACTTCTCATCCAGCTTGCCCTTTGGGGACTCAGGCAACACTGGCCCACTTAACAAAACGGGTTTTTTGTATTGTGCTGACAAGTAATCACACATGGGGCCCTCCAACTCACGGCAAGTACGATTAGCAATAGCGTCACAGCCCTGCATGGCAGCGTTTATTACCACATCAAACGTTGTATCTCCGCATTCCAAGGGTATGCCAGATAGGGTCCTCGCCTCATGGCCACGAAGCACCACTGTGGAAGAAGGGTAACCTTCGGGAGGCACCGATAGTTCTTTCTCCGTCAATATCCTATCTTTAGGGAAATGCCTAGCTGGTACGATAGTAATGGCCCAAAATGAAGCACAAATAATGTTGTAATAAACACTTTTGAACCCAATCTTGGCAGCCAGGTTAGGAATCCAATGAGCGAAATCGTAAAAGACAATATCGGGTTTTAGGCTGCATAAGAGTGTGTTAACTTGTGTGGCCATAGCCTGGAAAGCTAGAGCAAGTGGGTTGAAAGGACTAACGTCGATATCAGAAGCAGTCTCAGCGCCTGCTGGGAGGCCATCGACTTGAGGCACAGAGACTGTGTGAAATTTGATGAGATTAGGGTAGAGATTTTGGTGACCTAGCTGAAGAATGGCCTTTCTGGGGATCAAAATCGATATCGAATGGCCTCGTTTGGCCATCTCGTTAGCAAGATGGATGAAAGGAGTAATGTGTCCCATGGCTATCCATGGAAACATGGCTATGTTAAGCTTGCATTTCTCGATAAATTCAGGCATTTCTAATGAGCTATGAGTTGTGGGTTTTGAGAGTTTGTGTTTGTGAGTTGCATGACAATAGCTATATATATATACACTGTATATATAGAATCATATGTTAAAGAACTGAGACGTAGAGAGAGTGGACGTGAATCATGTGTTTCCATGCATGACGTAATGCGACAAATGAGGATGCATTTTTGTACGGTGTTTATTTATTTATTACTCGTCTTTTTACTCTCCACTTTAATATTACATCCTTGTGTTTGTGGTGTTAGAATTTGATATGTCTTTCTTCACCAGCTACCTTTGGCACGTGCCATTTGTGGGTAGGTATATAGAGTGAGTTTTGTTGTTTAGCACGAGGAGAAGTATGTTGTGAACATACAATTAATTAATTATGTTTTGGTAGGCAAATATTGACTAAATCTTATACATAATTCTACATAATTCTATAAGGGTGTGTTTGGATAGAGTGATTTGAAATTTATGGATTTCAAATCCATCGACAAATCCATTTAAGTTCGTTTGGATGATGATGGATTTCAAATCCCTCGTCATTCATTTTGAACTATTTTCTCCACAACTACGGTGGATTTCAAATGACACCATTTTAGGTGTCATTTGAAATCCTTTCTCCAAATCCACTCCTCAAATCCAAATCTATCGATCCAAACGCACGAAAACACATTAACACCCACACTTGTGGCTCTAATTACAATTTACACCCTTTCCTTGTTTTTCAAAAATTATATGTACCCTCTAGAAGATTACGAACATTGTTATCGATCGGACTGTGTCCTTAGAGTTACACTAGGGGTGACTTAGAAAAAGTATGTTATCTAACTAAAATACTCGTGTAATTAATGGTTTAACATTTTTTTTTTAAAATCTAAAGATGAGATTTTAGGGAAAATTCAGAATATATAAAAACATTGATAAATCTTAAAAAATTTACGTAAAAATCACAATAAATCTGAAAATCTATTTAACAAGTGTTAAATTTATTGAAACAATAATCAAAAGAATACTTAGAAATGTAAAGCATATTATAAATCTTAAAATACAATATTAAAATTTTAACTTCAAAAAATTATATTTAAAATGCATGTGCATTCGCACGTGAAAATAATTTTATGTAAAGTAAAATATAACTGTGGAATAACAATACTTTATTATTAATATGTTTCATATTATATATTATGGTATATGAATTATTATCATAAATTATTATATCTTGCAACAAAAATAAAAAGATATATGGGTCCTACATTAATTATAAAAACTAGCATTGTCTTAATTTTAGGTAAAACTTTATTTAGTAGTTATAAAAGCTATTTAACTTGTTTGTTTGATGTTGTCAGTTCTTATGAGAAAATAAATGTTAAATAATAATTATTTTTATATTCAAATTTACTAACTATTATTAGTTTGATTATTTGTAATCGTTGTTCAATAGTTATTAAATAAACTTTTTCATTTTCTAATGATCGAAGTGAATATGTGATAAAGGAAAAGAGAATGAAGATTTGAGTGACAAAAAAGAGAAAAGAAGAAATGGTTACAACATTTGAATTTCAACTTCAATTGAATTGCATTTTATAGATATAAAACACAAAATTCCAAGATAAATTGAAAGTGAGTCATTCATTCGTTTTTTTAACAATAATAATCGATACAAATGTTCGTGACTGAGCGACCATTTATTCTTTTTGTCATAAATGTCAAATCACGTGACAACTTTTGGCTTTATAGTAAATAAGATAAAACGCGCATTTAAATAAAAATTATTAAACTAACATATACATATGTCGTCTTCAATATATAGATTTTAAATTTATCAAAGACGTCGTATGTGATGACAGTCTTTAATATAAAAATATTATTCTTTATTATCAATTAATTAATGTGAAGTAATGATTATTAAATGATTATTATATATCAAATAATGTGAAGTAATGATTATCAAATAATTATTATATGTGAATTGACTAATTGAAAAATAAAAAATATGAAGACATCTTTAATGGTGACATCTTCTATTTCCACAATTAAAAAAATAAAGATCATAAGATGGCAATGAGTTTGCCGTCTAACCTCATAATTGCCGTCCTGTGTTTCTTTAACAAAATTTTTCAAATTGTATCAATTTGATATTATTTTGTATAATTCATATTATTTGAATTTAAACGTGCTATAAATTAGTATTTTAAGGTGAGACTCTTCAAATTACTATAGGCAACAAATTAAATGACTTTCATAATACGTTTATGATGAAATGGACCGCATTATTACACTAACATTTAGTGATCACAGTTACATATATTATATGTAATAATAATAATAATAATAATAATAATAACATATAATATATATAATAACCAATTATAATAAAGTTATTTAAGCAGCAGCAACAACGTACTTACATGCTTACATGATGGGGAAAACACCTTCTAACAAGCAACAACGTACTTACATAATAGGAAAAACACATTTTAACATCCATATTTTAGTATTAGTATATACTTATTTAGGGTGGCTAAGTAATTTGACCTATAGTCTAATATTATGAATTTTTTAAATTTTCATTCTAACATAAATACAAAATTATCATATTACACCAAAGTAAAGGCATCTATGATAATATTACCCAAATAATCAACCAAGTTGAAAATCGTGATTTATCTATGATAATATCACTCTGCATTTTTTCTCACTCGATTGGCGGATATAGGGGGGCCCGAGACTTGAAGGCTATGTTTGTTTATGTTTTTGAAATAATATTTTAAAAATTTTTCGAGGTTCGCGCACTATGAAAATTCATGTGAAAATGGTAGGTGTTTGTTTATGTTTTTAAAAATAGGTTAAAAGTTGTAAGACATATATATGATCAAATCAATAATGATTGGTTGATTGATGATGTGTATAATAATTGTGTTAGTAGTGTATATAATGATTATGTATATAAAAAAATAAAAAAACATGGATTAAAAAATTTGTAAAGTACGAAAGATAAAGTGAAAAAAGTGATTATAATAAATAATTTGATTGGTAAGTGTGTGAAATGATGTATATATGATTGATAGGTAATTATATAGAAGATTGAAAAAGTAGAGTTGAAAAAAAAAAGAATTTGGATGAGAATTTGGTGTGTTATATTTATTTAGAATTTTATAATTTAAAATTTTAAAAATAAAGTTTGAAAACATAAATAAACAAGTCGAAATATTTAAGTGCAAGTATGTATATATATATATATATATCAAAATATGTCTCATCAAAATATATAAAAACTATTTTATTGGGTATGGTTCGATTCTTTTACAAGAGAGATTATATTTTTAAAGGATAGAGACATGATGGTGAAAGGATGTTTGGATTAATTAAAAAAAATTGTAATAATTAGGTATGATGTGATATTTTATTTTGTAAGAAAAGTTGTTTGTCTATGAGAATTATTTTGAATGAATTTTTATTTTATAAATAAATATGAATAAATAAAAATTAAACATAATAATTAAGATATCTAAAACGATATAAAGTGGATTTTATTTTATATATTATTATATTTCCGATATAGATATGGAATTATTTAATTCAATTTGTTAAAATCGATATTGAAATTGAATTTGGCCATCTTGTTTGTGAGTTGCATGGGAACGGCTATATATATATATATATATATATTATATATATATATTCCGTGTACACACTATATAACATCGATATGTTAAAGAACTAAGACGTAAAGAGAGTGTGATGTTGATTTATTTATCTTTTTCCCTCCATTTTTTATTACATCCTCGTGTTTGTGCAGTTAAAATTTGATATTCCCAACTACCTTTCGCACCAGCCATTCTTGGGTAGGGTTAGGTGATATAATGATATTCTAATGGAAATTGGATTTTATTTCATTGACATTATTAATATCAGGAAAATCAATTATTTTCTAGATTAAAATTTGAACATATATAATGTTACGTTGTGAAAATACAAATAAGTATGTTTTGGAAGGTAGATAGATCATAGATGATGACTTACAAACATTTTATCGAATAGTATCCTTAGGGTTACATTAGGGGTGAAATATAAACGATATGTTATCTAACTAAAATGCCCATATAATTTATTGTTTTAAATTTTCTTAAAATCTAAAGATGACCTTTTTGGAAAATTAAAAGTATATATAAAAACATTGATACATCTTAAAAAGTTTATGAAAAGTCAAAACAAATCTGAAAACTATTTACAAATGCTAAATTTATTATAAAAATAATCAAAAGAATACTTAGAAATGTAAAATTGTCTTTTATTTGTTTTTTAATGTTCATTAATGATTATATTGTTTCTGGTAGTTTAAAATAAATGTAAAATTTAATGTTTAGAGACACAAAAGTGAAGTGGAAGTCAGAGACAGGTTTAGCAACGAAAACACATACGAAATTTTAGATGGATTTAAAATCTAAATATTGACAAACAGAAATGAATATTCACATTTCTATTAGCAACATATTCAGAAACAAATTACTTGCTAATTTTGTAATGAGGTGCCCAGTAAATTTAAGGTTTATATAAAGATGGATTTAATTATAGATTTAGATGATTTCAATTAAGGAAATATTGTAATCTAATATTTACGTTTCTTTAATGATAGAATCTGTTTGTAACGAAATAGATGGTTCTACTAAATAATAGGTCAAATCTTATCGATAGTCACTTTCTTCCATTATTTATCCCATTTTAGTACATTTAACTCAATTGTGTCTAATTAGTTCCTCACTTATCATTTTTATGCCACCTAAGTCCATGCACTCAATTAATTTTATGTCCAAGACTGACATAATCAGATGGAAAATGTATTTATTTTTATCTTTTATGGATTATTTATTTATAATATACCTAGAACCGGTACATTATAGGCAAATTTATCAAAGAAAATAAGCAAAGAAAAAATGAGAAGTATAAATATATCAATAAAAAGAATTGACTTAATAATGTTGGTTATCATTGAAAAGTTAAAAAAGAAAAAGAAAACTGGGATGGGTACAAATAAAAGACAATTTAGGTAACTTGCACTTAAATAATTGTGATGAGTAGCAAATTATCATTGATATATTTGATTTTACTAAAAAATAGAGATTTAATACATTGCACTAATATAAATATATCAATATAATCTTACTATATGATTCTCCTTTGAACACAAAAACTATTAAACTTAACTCAGCTTGGTATACCATGTTTGTGAGCTCAAATTAGCTAAGTTCCATAGGCTTTGTTTGTTTATGTCTAAGGCTTTGTTCGTTTATGTTTTTGAGTTAAAAATTTGAAGAATTTTTTTTTAAAATTAATTTGGGTTGATTTGGTTCCTACAAAACTTTATTTGATTTTTGAAACTTGGAAGAAGATTTTGATTGAAATTAAGGCGGGATATGGAGATAGTTAAAAGATAAAATGCAATAAATTTATACTGTTGTGATGTTCAAAAATAAAATGGAGCTACTGTTGGATTTGAAAATATTATATATTCAAAACTTATATTCTTGTTCCAAAAAATATGTCCATTATTCCACTTTTTCCTTAAACATATAAATATTGTGAAAAAAAATACACTTGGCGCACATATGAATACATATGAATGATTGTAATAGAAGATAAAACACATTATAAAATAGAACATCGAAGGTGAGAATATTGATTGTGCTGAAAAGGATGAAGCTATAAAAGAAGGAAGAAGAAAGAGAGGGAATGGAAGAACAAAAAAATAAATAATAAAATTAGAAATGAAGAAACAATTAATTATTTTTATGGTGATGATACTGTCATTGTTATATATTAAAAAAACTTATTATTAGTTATTTGATAATAATTAATCATTTTTATAAAAATAATTTATAATAACTTAATGAATGATTAAGTTATTGTTAAACTATTAAGGAGTAAACAAACAATTGATTGATTGATTTTTTATACGAAGATAAAATGGAGTTCAATAAACAAAAATGTTTAGTAACTTGAGTTGGGCTGAGCAATATAGGTAAGTGAATTTTGAATCACATATTTGTAAGTATTAAAGGCTGGGCCCAAATATTTAAAGCGGCCCAATACTATTAATCTCAATGGACCGCAGCCCATAGAAATTCAACTTTGGGTCTAAAGAGGGCATGAAAGGCCCATTATGTGTTTGTTTGTAAGGGAGACCAGATCAATTGCATGGTTCAAAACTTCATATTAAATTTTATTAATTTGAGTTTAAAAAAATTAAATTTATCTTGGGACAGTGTATTATGAAAATTCGTGTGTAAATAATAGGTACTTTTAAAAATTTATGTATATTTCTAAAAATGGCTTGAAAATTATAAAATATATCAAATTAAAAGTGATTGATTGTGTTAGGTGTAAATATACTGATTATGTGTATAAAAATAATTATAACAAATAATTTTGATTTGTGAATGAGTGGAATGACATAAATATAACTCATATGTAATTAGACAAGAAATTGAAAAGGTTAAGTTAAAAAAAATGTGAATTTGATAAAAATTTAGTAAGTTAAATTTATTTAAAATTATAATCCAAATACTTGAAACTGAAATTTAAAAACATAGTTATTATTTCGTCACAACTTTATTTCTTAGTGACAATTTTTTTTAATTACCACTAAAAAACAATTACAAATATTTTTTTTTTAAATCAGCTAGCACGGAGCAGTTGTAGCTTAACCAAGGTCTCGGGTTCAAGCCTTGGGAATGCAGATGTGTTAAAAAAATTGAGAGGGAGAGCTTTGCCGCCCAATGTGGTCCTACCCGGCTCAGAGTGGTCCCACACTTTGCCACCATTTTACAAATATCTAATGACAACACATATATAGTGATAATTAATTTTATTGTTCACTAAATCCATATCATTTATCAGACAACACACAAACACATGATCCCTATTAGTTAAAACTGCAGTTTAGAACAAAAAGAGCACATCCATGAGTTTCTACTTGTGTGGATAATGTCTCTTTAACAACTCCAAACTCTTTCCCACTCCATTCTTCTCTGCATTTACACGAAACTTTACCATGTTTCATCCGTGGGACCGCCTTCACCAAATCTACAATCTTCATAGATATCTCGGTTTTCTCGTGTCCCAAATTGAAAAACGCAACATAGATTTCTCCTGATCGAAGAAAATCAATATACTTTTGCAATCTAAAATCACAATTCACATGCATATATTAAGGGAAAAATTACAATTAATGTGTAGGAATTTTTTGAATTATAAAGATAAGGTATACATCAACATAAAGCCCAAAGAAGTATTTTCAGATATTAGCTAAAAAAACAAGAGTTTTAGAACAGCTAACCTCTTCTTCCAGTAGCCACCCAAGCACGAGCCGTGTTGGAACCATGATTAGCTGTATAAAAGTTAGCTTAACAACTAAATAGCCCCAAAACTTTATATAAATAGAGCAAAGCTATAAAACATCGTTTTCACCTTCTTTAATTTCGTAAATAAATCATTGCAATTAGTTTAGCGTTACTGTAATTTACCCAAAGAGATTTTATCATGAATCACCTTTTCTTGTCTTCAAAGATGCACATAAACCAGAGTAGCTGTTCATCAGGGTGCCATTATCGTTCAACTCCCACATCTGTTCCAATCAAATGACCACTAATCTTTTTCAGGTGCCACAAAAGCAAGAATTATAGGTATTTCATGAATTCTCTCAAATATATAGATTATATGATTATATACGTACTGTTATATAGAGAGATTTGGATTTCAAAGAAATAAGAACCGAAGTTAAGATGAGTACCTGGTTGGCATGCCATCCGCAAGGTGAAAACGAATCCTTTCCAAGTTCTTTCGAACTACGCTTTTGATTATGAGAAGCGCCAAGGCAAACATCTCTCGTCTCTGTCTCTAATAAATGGGCTTTACCATCATAACCGTGTTTATATATCACATCTTCATCTCTGCATCAAAGTCCCCAACTATCATGAGTACAATTCATAAACTTGTAACAATCTTTAAACCAAAAGTAGGATATGGAAGGTATATAGAATTAATTACGACGATAAAAGGGGTTTTCTTTTGTATAGGCAAAAGGGCTCTTGATTTTCTTTATTCGACTTCTCGTCCCAACAAACTTGGGAAATACCATTGTTAATAGCTCTAGCAGACCAGCCTCTTGCGTTAGCCTTGTTACAGCTAGTGAGACCGACAAAACGGGCCCTTGATTTATTGTGGGTGGTCAAACTTATTACACGATCAATAACTCGACGACCTTTTGTGCTTGAAATATAAGGAAACTGCAATAAGTAAGATGAGAATTATAGTGGATATTTGTAATAAAATTAAGCTAAAAAAATGAAGAACGTGCCTCCCTATTGTTTGAACTGAAGGAGTTTATCTCTAAGAGAGTAGGATTAGTGATTAGACTAAATGTTGAATCGTCGAGCTGTCTCATATCTCCTCCGAACATGAGCGGAGACTTGGCCATGGCCCACAATGTCATCTGTCGCAAAATAAGTAGAAAATATAAGGCACATGTATTCATTACCATAACTTGTTGAAGTTAATAGAATGAACTAAGATTTACTGTAATAGAAATACCTGAGTTCTTTGTTCATTTAGACTAAGATTCGATTTTCTATGAGGGCCTTCATTTGAACCTGCCGATCATCAGAACAAACTACATTGAATTAATTTATTCAAGGATTTATGCTTATAAATGAAGTTGTTGATCGATATAATCTCAAATCTAGAAGCAAAATTAACTTATAGATTCTTTTTGTAGTTCACTAAGACGCTTTCCTGAAATACATAACATGGAATGAAAAATCCAATTTGAAAATTTTCTTATTTTTTTACACATTTTTTGTGAATACTTTTCCAATTAGATATGTATAAAAACCATCTTTATGTTCCCATTTTACATCTCTAAAATGAAATGGAATTAGCCCTTTAGTTACCTGGATCAGTAAGCCATCCCAGTGGTAGCATATCTGAGTCTGGCCACGACTTTCCTCGCAGCCCTTTTGCTCCAATCATATTAGCAGCAGAAAAATCCCTAATCAATCCATAAACAAGGTTATAGAATTAACTACAAGATAAAAAAAAAAAAAAAAAAAAAGGTATCAAAGTAAAATGCATAATCTGTAATTTACCGTGTAATATCAAAATGAGCAGCAACATCTCCCCAGGTATCCCAGTCATCCCCCGTAATTCTGTACATGTTCACGAGACCACTCACTTCCCTTGCCATAGCTGGTGTAGCACTACTTCCAGGCGACAAAGAGTACAAAATTGGACGCTTAAGTTCCGTTAACACCTGCATAATTTTACCCATATTATTTTTAAATGTTTGAAATATCACCATTATGTTTAGAGAGACGAAAAAAAAGGAAAAGGAAATGAAACAGTTATACCTTTGAAACGTAGCTTATCTCATCTAGATCAAAGTCTTCTCCAAATACACAGTCATGTTTAACTATTAACAAAAAGAACACTTTAACTTATTTCCCGTTTTTAAATTCTGAAAAGAAAAAAACGAACAGAAGCCCGAAAAGCTTCTTTTACTCGGGGAGTATTTGAAAAACATTACCAAAATCGACACCCCATTCAGCATATTGTTGATGTAGTGACCTCAAAAATGCTCTCCCAGCTCCCAATTTCGTGTTCACGCTCATGAAACCATTTTTCATCCATGCACAAGCCCTCTCCTTTATTCCTATGTCTTTTGCATACCACTTTCTTCCCGACTCTTCATAAGTTTTCCCCTAAATATTATATAGGCCGAAAAAATTAACATAAAAGGCCGAAAATTTCAAGTTTATAACTATGTACATCCTTATATTACCGTGGAAATATCGAGGATAGGTGTGTTTGCATTGAAAGCCTGTGTACTGATACCTCTCATAATATGAATACCGAATTTGAGACCCTTGCTATGAACATTCTGAGCCACATGTGTGAACCCTTTTCCATCTTTCGAGGAAGGCCATCTATCAGGGTCGGGAATCATTCTTCCCCATTCATCGATAACATCAAATCCAAGAGAATCGACATATGCACCTTTCACTTTCCTCCTATACCAAAGATAATCCACCACTACGTACTATGCAAGATCGATAGTTTTGGCGTAAAAAAAATCAACAATAAGATTAGTGAGCTATGTCAAAACACATTGATTAAACACGATTACACTGTTTGTAAGTAGTTCATTTGTGTGAAACTATTGTGAAGTTACCTCGTATCCATGAGCATGGAGACGCTTAGAAACAAGTTTGGCGTTTTGAAGGAATTCTTGTTCAGAAATTGTCCAACAAAAGGAATCATAAGAATTCCAACCTCTTGGTGGTGAGCTAGCTTGTACTCTCAAGAATTTAGGCGAAGATGCCCCCCTAATGAAAATTAGCCAAAAAATCATTTTTTTCTTCAAAATTTTAAAAAAAAAAATCGAAAAAATTGGAGCATTTTCCATTCCCTAGTGATAAGCAGAGCAATTAATTATAGTAAAATCCAGTTAAACTCCAAGAGGGTTAATTTACCAAAAAAAACTATAAATAGCAACAAGCTTCAGCCATCAACAGAGTTAACACTTTGATACCCACTTACATAACAAAGAAAATTATAAGAAATTGATACCGTTTTGCGATTAGTTACACTTAAAACCATGTGATATGCAGAAAAACATAACAAAATAAAGAGATGAAGATTGAGAGAGAATAATACCTTTGAAGTAAAATACTGAAGAGTAAAATTAGAAAGAGGGAGCTGAAAGAAAACGCTTTCATGATCATCGCAAGATCTACTACCAAAATTCAAGAAAATAGAACAGAATTTAGAACAAAATCAGCCCATTAAACATGGAGATATGGTTCATGAATATCGATGCTGGGGGTTTTGTGAGTGTTCAATGATGATAATGATGATGACGTCGCAGGTTGTTCGGTGGTTAAAAGGTTGATGGATGTAAACATTTGTCATTTCCCTGTAACTCGCGCCATTATGGTGTGTTTTTCCGTTTCTTTTAACGCTTAGGGATAATTACATATTAATAAAATATGGGGTGAAATTGTAATTTCAAATTGGACATGGTGAAATTGTGATATTTTATTATTGGTAGGAGTTATGATAATTTATTAAAACTGAGGATTTTGAGGGGATTTTCGATAGTGACAGAATAAATAAGGGTATGACATGACAGTATATTTATCCTCAACACATATAATAGATTTTTAATTTTTTGTATTCGATTCTTTATATTAAGATTTTGTTTTAATTTCGTATTTTATTTTATACATATATATGTTATATATTTAAAATTTACTATTTGTTTTCTCTGTACAATTTATGTTGGTTTAATTTTTATTGCGATATATAAGCAATATTGCCCCCAATGCTACCTTACAAAAAAGCTGCTAAGAGTTTACCTCGTAAAAAGCAAAGTTACATTATTTATAGGGGTGGCAAATGGGTGGATCGGATCGAATTTGGGTTGGGTCCAATTGGTTTTGTAAAAAAAATAAGTTGGAACCAACAAGAAACCAAAATGTCTTTTCAATATGAATTGGGTCCTTATTGGTTTTGATTGGTTCCAAATGGTTCTTATACAAAGATCCATTTAGGAACCATAAAGGATCCAAAATAGGAGGTTGGTGACTTATGGATCCAACACAATGCAAACATTTGTATACTAATCACTAATCTTTTTTTCTTGTTCACCAACTAATCCTATATAATGCAAATATTTTTTTTTTCTTGTTCACTAACTAACTTATTACATTATATTTTTATAATTTTCTTATAAAAATTCCAATCATATTATACAAATGTAATAATTTATATGTAAAATATATTATTAACTAATGTATTTTAATTTATAACGAAAAAATTAATGTAGAGAAATTAAGGATATAATTTTTTTTTTCGGTTACAAAAATTAAAAATATAAATTTTTTTTTCGGGTATAGAAATTAAAGATATATTAATTGATACTAAGTTATAATTTATGTTACTATTTGAAAGTTAGTCGGTTCAGAATAGAGGTGTAAACGAGCCGAACTTGACATTTTTTTCGAACTCGTTGAGCCCAAAGTTTTCGAGCTCGGGTTCGAGCTCGTGAGTATGGATTTGAGTCGAGCCCAAGCTCGCGAGCTCGAGCCCGAACTCGAGCCGAGCCCAAAATTTTCGAGCTCGGACTCGAGCTCGTGAGCATGGGTTCGAGCTCGAGCCGAGCCCAAGCTCGCGAGCTCGAGCTCGAACTCGAGCCGAGCCCAAAATTGCCTTAGTTTAGTTTTTCTTTGTTGAAAAAGATTGGTTAATTTAGAGTATGAAATTAGACAAATAATTGGCATCTCCTCTACTATGAGCTTGTCAGCTATAGTAATTTAAGCTGAGAATACGCATATATTTGATGTAAGATGCGCCCAAGAACAAATTATGCTAACTGCTACTATAATTCGTTTTAAAATCTAGCTGATAAATGTTAGAATAAATGACAATAAAAACAAATAGTGCTAAAATTAGTGCAGTACTAAACAATCCCAAATAATAAATAATTATTCACTATAAGACTTCACTCACCAATAGAAAAACACATTAAATAAATTCTACTTATCAATCAGGAATAATAACCACATTGGGAAACATTCAATCAAGTGTAAAAACCAAATAACCAAACCAAACAACAAATATTCACTATCTTATATGGATTTTGAATCAAGATCATAATTTGAAATATAAAACGACAGGAACGCATAATCAAAGTCCTAGCACTAAATAACCCCCAAAAGAAAATGTGTCTCTCAAAGACAAAAATACACAAAGTTCACTAAAAAAATTTCTTACGAATCACGTAATTATGATCTAGAACAATAATGATAGAAACACATATTTCAATCCAAGAACTAAATAACATAAAGAAAAAATGGGTTACAAAGTCACAGGAACAAGAAATTCATCACAATCACAATGAAGAAAAGGGAGGAATATTTACCAATATCCTTATCAATCGAGAATCACAATCATAGTGAGGAAGTGATAAAAACATAGAATTTACGTCAAATAGCTAAGTTACTAGAAAATAAAGTGATTCACAAAGGCATTCACCAACAATGATTGGAGACACAATTATGCATATCAAGGCCAAGAACAAAATAACCCAAAACACATGTGCAAACAAACAAACACATTCACTGCATAATTTCAAAATCAAGATATAATTACAATATTATAGAAAAACACATCCAAAACCCAAATAACTCTAAAGGAAAAAGATCATTCACAAAGCCACAAAAACGAAAAATTCACAACAAACTACCACTTACTATTTACGTCAAATAGCTAAGTAACTTTTTAAACAAAGGCAGAATGATTCGAGACACAATTATGCATACCAAGTCCAAGAACAAAATAGCCCAAAACACATGAGCAAACAAACACATTCAGTACATAATTTCAGAATCGCATTAGAATAACAATATTATAGAAAAACACATCCAAGAACCTAATAACTCAAAATGAAAAAGAACATTCTCAAAGCAACAAAAATAAAAAAAAAAAAATCACTACAACCCGCCGCTTGCCAATCAAGAAGCATCCATTACAAAATTCACTTACCAATTTAGAATCACATCGATAGAAACACTTAAATCAGTCTAAAAACGTCAATCACAAAGCCACAAAGAATCATTCACTAATCAAGAATCACATCACAAAAAAAATGATAGAAACAAGTAATACACTTAAATTAGTCTAAAAATGTCAATCACAAAGCCACAAAGAATCATTCACTAATCAAGAATCACATCACAAAAAATTATAGAAACACGTAATTTAGCAAGAATTTAATAACTCAAAAGGAAAAGGTCAATCACAACGTCACAATAATATGGAAAAGCACATCCAAGATCCTAATAACTCAAAATGAAAAAGATCAAAGCCACAAAAATAAAAAATTCACACTACAAACCGCCGCTTACCAATCAAGAAGCATCCATTACAAAATTCACCTATCAATTGAGAATCACTTCGATAGAAACACTTAAATTAGTCTAAAAACGTCAATCACAAAGCCACAAAGAATCATTCACTACATTCACTGACCAATCAAGAATCACATCACAAAAAAAAAATGATTTAAACACGTAATTTAGCAAGAACTTAATAACTCAAAATGAAAAGGTCAATCACAACGCCACAATATTATAGAAAAACACATCCAAGAACCTAATAACTCAATACGAAAAAGATCATTCTCAAAGCCACAAAAATAAAAAAAAAAAATCACTACGAACTGCCGCTTGCCAATCAAGAAGCATCCATTACATAATTCACATACCAATTGATAACCGCATCAATAGAAATTAGTGCAATACTAAAATAATCATAAATAATAAATAATCATTCACCACAAGACAGTTATATGAAGAAATGACGAACACACATTAATAAATTCTACTTATCAATAAGGAACCACAACTACATCGGGAAACGTTGAATTAAGTGTACCAACCAAATAACTAAACCAAACAACAAATATTCACTATCTTATATAAATTTTGATTTAAGATCACAATTTGAAATATAAAATGATAGGACCTCCAAAAGAAAATGTGCCTCTCAAAGACATAAAAACATAAAGTTCACAACAAAATTTTCTTACGAATCACGTAATTACGATCGAGAACTAAATAAGACAGAAATAAAAAGTCATTACAATCTCGCATGCCAATCGATAATCGGAATGAAAAACAATTACATAAACACAAATTTCAAACTAAGAACCAAACCCAAAAGAAAAAATGGGTTACAAAGTCATAGGAACAAGAAATTCAAAACACTCACAATGAAGAAATGGCAGGAATATTTACCAATTTCCTTATCAATCGAGAATCACAATCATAGAGAGTAGTGACAAAAACATAGAATTTACGTCAAATAACTAAGTAACTAAAAGAAAAATGAATCACAAAGGCATTCAACAACAATGATTCGCTACACAATTATGCGTACCAAGTCCAAGGACAAAATAACCAAAACACATTTGCAAACAAACACATACTTTCATAATCACGTCAGAATTACAATATTAAAAAAACACATCCAAGAACCTAATAACTCAAAAGGAAAAGTATCATTCTCAAATTAAGCCACAAAAAATAAATAATTCACTACGAATTGCCGCTTGCCAATCAAGAAGCATCCATTACATAATTCACTTACCAATTGAGAATCGCATCGATATAAACACGTAAATAAGTCCAACAACTTAATAACTCAAAAGGAGAAAGTCAATCACAAAGCCACAAAGAATCATTCACTACATTCACTTACCAATCAAGAATCACATCACAAAAAAATGATAGAAACACGTAATTTAGCAAGAACCTACTACCTCGAAAGGAAAAAGTCAATCACAAACCCACCAAAATAAAAAGTACAGATACAAAATGTGGCCTTCCAATCAGAATCATTCACTACATAATTTCACTTACCAATCGAGAATCACGTCACAAATAAAAAATGATAAGAAACACATAATTTAGTCCAAAAACCTAATAACTCAAAAGGAAAGGTATTTCTCAAAGCCACAAAATAACAAATTCACTACAAAATGTCGCATGCCAATCCAGAATCACAATATAAATGAAGAAATGTTGCAAACACTATATCAAGGTCGTAAAAACAGAAAAAAGAGTAGTACGAATATCACTTGCCAATCACAAACATAATTCTAATTTTAAAGTTATAGAAACAAAGAAACAAATTAACAGACATGAACAAATTAGCCTCAAAGATGCAGAAACTAACATTTTGTATAAGATGTCACTTAGCAAACAAGAGTCAAAATCACCATTAGGAAGAAAAATGCCGTGGACATAGAGTTACCAGGAACTAAGGTAAACATTAAATCACAACAAAACTTTGCTTACCAACCACAGATGAAGAAGCAACATAGACACACGTTTATATGGATAAACTGAACATTTCAGTCAACCTATATATACCCATTCCAAACATAACGCATACATAAGAAGAAAATTGCTGGAATTAGGCACATACCTTATTTTAGTTGTTGAAGGCATTTGCATTTGGTCACAGTGCATATGATCAAGTTATTTTCCTACAACAAAGTTGGTAGCGTTTAACGACAGAAGAAATAAGTAGTGGCAGCTGTGAGAATTCCTAGCAAAATCAAAGAGTACAGAATTTCAGCATATATTGAATGTAACAACAAAGAATAAGATAAAAGTTACCTCGTGAATATTATATAAGCATTTTACGACAAAAGAAAGAAGAAATAAGTAGCCGTACCTTTGAGAATTCCTAGCAAAACCAAAGTGTAGAGAACCTAGTTATTCTCACTACAACTAAATTGTTAGCATTTCGACATAAGAAATAGGTAGTTGCACATTTGAGAATTACAAGCAAAACCAAAGTGTACAAAATTTCAGCATATATATTGCATGTTATTAATAACAAAGATAAGATAAAAGTTCTCCGCAAAATACAATATCAACATTTTATGACAGAAGAAATAACGCACCTTTGAGAATTCCAAGCATAATTTCAGCATATATTTGATGTAAAGAATGCGCCCATGAAGAAACTCTGCTAACTGCTACCATAATTCATTTTAAAATCTAGCTGAGAAATGTTCAAATAAATGACAATAAAAACAAATAGTGCTGAAATTAGTGCAATACTAAACGAAACCCACATAATAAATAATTATTCACTACAAGATTTCACTTACCAATAGAGAATTACATTCATATAAAGAAATGACGAAAACACATTAAATAAATTCGACTTATCAATCAGAAACCACAACCACAACGGGAAACAATCAATCAAGTGTAAAAACCAAATAACAAAACCAAACAACAAATATTCACTATCTTCTATAGATTTTGAATCAAGTCCTAGCACTAAAAATAAAATGAAGGAACACGTAATAAAATCCTAGCACTAAATAACCACATAAAAAAATGTGTCTCTCAAAGACAAAAATACATAAAGTTCACTACAAATTTTTCTTACGAATCACGTAATTACGATCGAAAAGAATAATGTCAGAAACACATATTTCCAATCCAAAAACCAAATAACCGAAAGAAAAATGGGTTACAAAGTCAGAGAAACAAGAAATTCATCACAATCACAACGAAGAAACGACAGGAACATTTACCAATATCCTTATCAATCGAGAATCACAATCATAGTGAGGAAGTGACAAAAACATAGAATTTACGTCAAATAGCTAAGTAACCAGAAAAAAAAAAGTGAATCACATAGGCATTCAGCAACAATGATTCGTGACACAATTATGCATACCAAGTCCAAGAACAAAATAACCCAAAAAACATGTGCAAACAAACATATTAAGTATATAATTTCAGAATCACATTAGAATTACAATATTATAGAAAAACACATCCAACAACCTAATAACTCAAAATGAAAAAGATCATTCTCAAAGCCACAAAAATGAAAAATTCAATACAAACTACTGTTTGCCAATAAAGAAGCATCCATCACAAAATTCACTTACCAATTGAGAATCATTCGCTACATTCAATTACCAATCAAGAATCACATCACAAAAAAAAATGATAAAAACACGTAATTTAGCAAGAATTTAATAACTCAAAAGGAAAAAGCCAATCACAACGCCACAATATTATAGAAAAACACATCCAGAACCTAATAACTATAATGAAAAGATCATTCTCAAAGCCACAAAAATAAAATATTCACTACAAACAGCCGCTTGCCAATCAAGAAGCATCCATTACAAAATTCACTTACCAATTGAGAATCACATCAGAAACACTTATCTTAGTCTAAAAACGTCAATCACAAAGCCACAAAGAATCATTCACTACACATTCACTGACCAACCAAGAATCACATCACACCACGTAATTTAGCAAGAATTAAATAACTCAAAAGGAAAAGGTCAATCACAACGCCACAATATTATAGAAAACACATCAAAGAACCTAATAACTCAAAATGAAAAAGATCATTCTCAAAGCCACAAAACTAAAATATTCACTACAAACAACCGCTTGCCAATCAAGAAGCATCCATTACAAAATTCACTTACCAATTGAGAATCACATCAATATAAAAACGTCAATCACAAAAGCCCCAAAGAATCATTCACTACATTCACTTAGCAATCAAGAATCACATCACAAAGAATGATAGAAACACGTAATTTAATAACTCGAAAGGAAAAGCTCATTCACAACGCCACAAAAATAAAAGTTCAGATATACAAAATGTGATATACCAATCGGGAATCATTCTCAAAAGGAAAAGATCATTCTCAAACCACAAAAATAAAAAATTCACTACAAACCGCCGCTTGCCAATTAAGAAGCATCCATTACAAAATTAACTAACCAATTGAGAATCACATCAACAGAAACACTTAAATTAGTCTAAAAACATCAATCACAAAGCCACAAAGAATCATTCACTACATTCACTTACTATCACTACATTCACTTACCAATCAAGAATCACATCACAAAAAAATGATAGAAACACATAATTTAGCAAGAATTAAATAACTCAAAAGGAAAAGGTCAATGTCAACGCCACAATATTATAGAAAAACACATCCAGAACCTAATAACTCAAAATGAAAAAGATCATTCTCAAAGCCACAAAAATAAAAAATTCACTACAAACCGCTGCTTGCCAATCAAGAAGCATCCATCACAAAATTCACTTACCAATTGAGAATCACATCAACAGAAACACTTATCTTAGTCTAAAAACGTCAATCACAAAGCCACAAAGAATCATTCACTACATTCACTTACCAATCAAGAATCACATCACAAAAAAATGATAGAAATAACTTAAAAGGAAAAGGTCAATCACAACGCCACAATATTATAGAAAAACACATCCAAGAACCTAATAACTCAAAATGAAAAAGATCATTCTCAAAGCCACAAAAATAAAAAAATTCACTGCAAACTACCGTTTGACAATCAAGAAGCATCCATTACAATATTCACTTACCAATTGAGAATCACATCGATAGAAACATTTATATTAGTCTAAAAATGTCAATCACAAATCCACAAAGAATCATTCACTACATTCACTTACCAATCAAGAATCACATCACAAAAAAAAGATAGAAACACGTAAGTTAGCAAGAATTTAATAACTCGAAAAGAAAAGGTCAATCACTACATAATTTCACTTACCAATCGAAAATCACATCATAAATAAAAATTGATAGAAACACGTAATTTAGTCCAAAAACCTAAGAACTCAAAAGGAAAAGGTATTTCTCAACGCAACAAAAATAACAAATTCACTACAAAATGCGGCATGCCAATCAAGAATCACAATATAAATGAAGAAATGTTGCAAACACTATCTCAAGGTCATAAAAAAAAAGGATTAGTGCGAATATCACTTACCAATCAGAAACACAATTATAAATTTAAAATTATAGAAACAAAGAAACAAATTAACCGACATTAACAAATTAGCCTTACAGTTTCAGAACATAACATTTATGTCATAGTTCTCCAAGAACTATTACTACCTGAAGAAATCACAAAGGCATTTAGTAACAATGGTTCCTACAGTAAGCATACCAATTGAGAATCACCATAAGAAATAAAATATTGACAAAAAACCATGCATTTAAGTCCAATAACCAAATAGCTAAAAGAAAGATCTCAAAAGCACAAAATAAAGAGAAGTTTCTCTTACTAGTCAACAATCGAAACCATAAATAGAGAAATTAGTGCACCACGTAATCAAGTCCAAGAACAAAATAACACGAAACAAAAAGGTGAATTTCAGAGGCACCAAATAACAAACACATTCAGTACATAATGTCACTTACAATCGAGAATGACGTCAAAATTAAAAAATTATAGAAACACGTAATTTAGTCCAAGAATCTAATAACACAAAAGGAAAAGGTCAATCTCAAATCCACAAAATAAAAGCTTCACTACAAAATGCCATGTTCCAATAGAGAAGCATTCATTACATAATTTCACTTATCAATTGAGAATCACGTCAAGAAAATATGAAATGGCCAAAATCCTAATAATAAGGAAGGAAAAGCTCCACACAAAGCCACAAAAATAAAAGGTTCACTACAAAATGTCGCATGCTAATCGAAAATCATTCACTACATCATTTCACATACCAATCAAGATTCTAAGATTTCTTAGGTCAAGAACCTTATAACTCAAAAGGAAAAGGTCAATCACAAAGCCAAAAAAATGAAAAGTTCACCACAAAATGTCACGTGCCAATTGAGAATCATTCACTACATAGTTTCACTTACCAATTGAGAATCACGTCATAAATATAAATGACAGAAACACGTAATTCAGTTTAAGAACCAAATAACTAGAAAGGAAAGATCAGTCTCAAAGTATAAAAATAATAAATTCACAACAAAATGTCGCATGTCAATCAAGGATCACAATCAAAAATGAAGAAATGTTGGAAACACAATAATAAATTAAAGTGATTAAAATAAAGAAACAAATAAGCTTCAACAGATGTATAAGATGTCACTTAAGAACAAAAAATCACTATAAAACTTTACTTACCAACCAAATATCACATTCACGGATGAAGAAGCGACATAAACCCAAACTTTTATATCATGGATAAACTGAACATTCAATCAACCGGAAAAATTCTCATTCCAAATAAAACACATATATATAGGAGAAAAATGAATGGAATTAGGCACATACCTTTTTTACTTGTTGAAGTCGTGTGTCAAATAAAACACATATATAGGGAGAATATTGTACCTTTTTTACTTGTTGAAGTGATGTGCATTTTGGTTAATGCATAGACCAAGTTATTCTCCTATAACAAAGGATGAGTTAACATTTAGCGATACACATAATGTTAGCATTTGACAACAGAAGAAATAAGTAATCAAAACCAAATTCCAAGAACAAAATTCTGCTAACTGAAACTGCCATTTATTTTCTTCTAAATCTAGTTAAAATATATATCATCAAAAGAATGGTTTAGATTTTTCTTATCCATAGTCTTGTGCCAAACAAAGTATCTTCTTTTGAACAAGAGTTTCCCCCTATAGCTCCCCTCTCAAGCTTTAATATGATTATAATACAAAGTCGTTTACATGTATATTTGCATCCAAATGATGGGATCTCTTAATTAGGTTCCATATATTTATGACTAAACTCTAAGTCTACGCCTTGAAAATATTCCTAGCTCATAACACTGACATTGTTATTTCATATTCGAGATACCTAATTATATATCTAACATTTCGTTAAATTAATAAAATCATTATATATATTTATTCATTTAACTGAAATTGAGTCCATTGGTTTAATACTAGACTTAGTTAAGCCAGCACATTGTTTCAGAGTTTAGTTTTGATTAGAGTTTAGTTTGATTAGTTGCTTAAGAATTTCAGTGTTCATTTAAATTTTCAATAAAAGTACACAAATACTTGGTTTTGGAGAATACAATAAATTTTGACTGGTATATGAAAGCTATTCAATATACTTAATTAGTATAATACATAATTATAATCTAGTTTGATCAATTGCTTAAGGATTAATTACTCAGTATTTATTTACATTTTGAATAAAAGTGCAAAGGTTTATGAAACTATTCAATATACTTAATTAGTAGGTATTCTTTTTTGAAATAATATCCAATACTACTTAGGGCATGAAGTGTTGTGCATAAAACATTATTTATAATATGTTCTCATTATTAGTAATCAACTCTCAAATTTTAATTTTGAATCTATAACTACATTCTCACTAATATTGTTTATAATTATTATGGTTGCTTTTAAGCTTTAAATCCATGATTATTGTATAAGAGACTTGTATAACACAGATTTTGCTATTAAGGATTCCAAGCAAGATGAAGACAGATAAAAACAAGAAGGATAAGAATCAAAGTTTGTACTGAAATAATCAAAGTGGCTACTGTGGGAATAAGAAAATACCTATCAGTTTGTGTATTATTCAACGGCTGCTATAATGATATCTGACAAGCGTGATGATCCAAGTCAATGCAGACAAAGAGTCCGACGTTGATAACCTGCAAGAATCATTGCGACATTTTCTAATGAATAAACATCACGAAACAGGGCATTCAACCATATAATGAATAAACAATATTATCTCAACATTTTTAATTTAAAACAACAATTATGAGTTCTGATTTATTGCCCACTTTTCTACCTCTGGGGATCATCTTTATTTATCCCATGATTTTGATATTGAGCAAATCTTTTATCGATTACATAAAGCCTTTACATTGTTTTCTTCTTTCGAAATTGATCTCCTTCTGTTCTTGCGATGATAAGGAAATCAAATTTAAAACAATCAATAATGAAATCAAATTTCGAACAATTGATAAGCAACTCAAATTTCATTCAAGGATCATCACAACAGAGAACTGAGAAAAATCAAGGAAAACAAAAATTAAGGTTGTTAGAGTAAAAAAAGAAATATCAAATTAAAACAGTTGCGATACCTCTAAGGAAAGACAAATCTTGAAGGCCACCTCCATTATTTCTTCCTGCAGATTATACTACTTTTTATTATTCTCAGAGAGAGAGAGAGAGATAGAGAGGGAGACAGAGAGAGCGGGTATATATATAATAGAGAAGTAGGGGCAGTTGCCTTTAACGGTCATATTTCCTTAAACAAAATAATACAAAAATATGGGTTTTTGATTTGAATAATACAATAATTCCATTAAAATTTTATATTGGTGCAAAGTGAGAGATATTGGGAAAATACTATAAAACGGCAACAATTTAAATTGAGGCACAATTTTAGTGGCATTTAATTTTATTGATATGAGAGTGTTTTTTTATTACTTAAGGGAAAGTCACTATATTTTTTAACTAGGGAAAGTCACTATATTTTGTAGTTAAAGATCATTATTTTAAAACCAAATTCATTCAACTAACTTATAAATTTTTTCTATTCTCTTTTTATTAGGAAGTTTCTAATTTTGATCATTTTCATATTATTGTATGAAATGTTTAATTGTTAGCATTACATACATTTTTAGCTATATCTTTTATACTTTTCTAAAGTAAAAAAATTAACGAATCACAACCACCACAATGGGAAACATTCAATCAAATGGAAAAACCAAAAAACCAAACCAAACAACAAATATTCACTCTCTTATATAGATTTTGAATCAAGATCACAATTCAAAATATAAAATGACAGGAGCATGTAATCAAGTCCTAGCACTAAATAACCCCCACAAGAAAATGTGCATCTCAAAAGACAAACGAGGTAAGAAATAGGTAGTTGCACATTTGAGAATTACAAGCAAAACCAAAGTGTACAAAATTTCAGCATATATATTGCATGTAACAACAAAAATAAGATAAAAGTTCTCCGCAAAATACAATATCAACATTTTATGACAGAAGAAATAACGCACCTTTGAGAATTCCAAGCATAATTTCAGCATATATTTGATGTAAAGAATGCGTCCAAGAACAAAACTCAGCTAACTGCTGTATGATTTTGCTGTATGATTTCTGCACCAAAAACAACCTCAAACACTATCACAACAGAAGATAAGATTTAATCCAAACTTATTTCAGTAGCAAGTATTGTACATTGACCCCTCCAATTATTCAACTAATATCCGATCATTCTTTTGCATCATTGTTGTTCATCTAAATTTAGCGTTATCCTTTGTATTCTTGTTTCACCACTCTCTTAGCATTTTCACAAATTCTCTAACCCTTTGAGAAAACCTTTCGTGATTTTGTTTTCTCATTTGGCTCAAACAACGACTTTTTTATTATTATTATTATTATTATTATTATTAGTGTGACAAAATTAAGCCTCGATGTCACTCATAATCCTATTTGAGCACTCGATTGAGTAGAATCTCATTTTCTATAGAGATTAGATGTTCGATTATTATCTCGATGTTGGTAAATTATACACTAATCAATTTTTGAAAGAATTAATTATGCACAAAAATGGAATTTTCAGCTTTGCCAAAATAGTATTTGAAAACAAAGATAATTTTTTTTTATTTTAAATTATTTATAATTTTAATTTTCTAATTGTTGGATGGAGGTGCAATTTATTAATCGTATAGCAATCAATAATGTAGGTTTTCACTTGTTTATTTTTCTTAATAGTGATACGATATTAATATTAACCACTAAGAAATACTTTTTTTCTATTTTAATTCTAAATTAAAGACCTAAAATCTGAATGAAAATAGACCTACAAAATTGATATGAATATTGAATAGAGCCTCTCTTGTTATTTATTTTTCTTTCAATAAACCCTAATTTCAAAACCCCCACTTTTAAAAGAACGAAATATCGAAGGTCGAAAACCAAAAACCTAACCAGAAATGTTTCTCGAGGGGGCGGCGAAGCAAGGATGGGCGTTCGTATCAGGTCACCGGCGGGGGTTTCAGCTGCAACAATGGCGAGGTATCCGAGTGAAGGTTCTGAACAACAATTTGGATCAGTCGTTGGCTCTAATGCAGAGGAAGATGCAATCGAGCGGAATCGAACGAATGATAAAGAACGAGCAGATCTGCCACATCAAGAATTCCGAGAAGAGGGTTTTGGCTAAGAAGAATTTGGAGCGCAAGATTCGTAGCCAGGACCTAGCTCGCAAGCTTAAGGCCATTCTCGTTCACAAAGTCAGGTATAATACTCAATAACAAAAACCTATTTCTTTTTTTGGCTGAAGCAGTTGGAATTCTCTTGAAAAT
The DNA here is from genome assembly GCA_963669365.1 of Verbascum thapsus. NCBI lineage: Eukaryota > Viridiplantae > Streptophyta > Magnoliopsida > Lamiales > Scrophulariaceae > Verbascum > Verbascum thapsus. Next base: position 22,537,221 of record OY770108.1, read on the forward strand.
GATACAATTTAGAGGAAATGTGTTCTTTTATTGTTAGTGTGTGAAGAATGAGAATGATTTTTTGTATGATCAATTGTGAATTAGATAGTTTAGGAGTGAATTAATAAGTGAAAGTAATTGTACCAAAAAACAAGAAGTGAAAGTTAGAAATATTTAGATTTTGTTTGCTGTGAATTGCGAGTTTGAATTAGAAATGATATTGTTCAAAGTTTGGATTGATCATTGACAAGTTTTAGTCTGTTACCTCAATATGTGCAACTGCATATGAATTATGAAGTCTTATTTTCTAATAAATAGAGAAGAGTATGAAAGCAATTGCTTGGGAATTTTGCTTCAATGTAACATGAGTAGGCATTGAAATATCTTCTTTTTTGTCTTTCTAATGAAGAAAAACGGGACGCCAAGAATGAACGCAAATAATGAGGATATTATTTGTGAATGTTGAGTGTCCTACAGCTAGTGGATGATGAACAATCTTCTCTATTGAGAAACTAGAGGGGGCTACAATCATCCAAATATTTATCATTCTTTTGCAATTGATAAATTTGTTTCCTTCATTTGATGAAAGTGAAAGATGCAATAGGGCAAGTTATTACATCTTTCTAATGATTTCCATCTTATCAATTGCCTTTTCCTTTCTACTTCTTTTTCGTTTTTGTCTGATAACTTGTTCTGAGGAAATTTTCCTCGACGTCCTTTTTGATGGACAATAGGACGCCATTCCAAATCCATGAAATGAGTGCATCTTAAATGGAAAACCTTTTAGGGGGTGGGAGGTAGGATTGAGATGAATATTATTGCATAACTATACTTTTTACCCGAGGATCATCAACTCACTGATTTTTCTGAGGTTAAGAGAGGCCTCTGAGTCACTGAAACGAGGGCCCTTCAAAACCTATCTGAGCCCATGCGGCTAAGAGGTCATGACTCATGAGGGAGTGGATAGGCTGATAGGGGCCGAATGTGAATATTAGCAAGTTCCTTTGGGATGAAAATGTGCAAGTATAAATATATGATTTGTCTAGTTGAGGGGCAAATATTGTACTAATGAAGAGTTTTAGGCTTAGGGGTTGTTGGTTTGTTGTATGGCATGTGTTTTTCATATAAGTTAGCTTCTTAACAAGCTCTAGAATTGACTCAATGCTTGTTTCCTTTTCTTTGCATAATTTAAACTTTTTGATCTCACTTTTCTATTTCCTTGAGCTCTGTTTTTATTTTATTTTGTTGTAGTCCTTGGAGAATTTTTTTTCTTGTCTAAACTGACATCTATTCACTCTACTCGCAGGGGTCTATAGGATTTAAATGATCGAAGGAGATAATGATGTTTCGTTATAGTGATTTGGTTATTCAACTATTAATGCATGACAAAGCTGCTATGTGACTAGACAAGATGATGCTTGCTTTTGAAGTGTTTTGTTATAGAATTGGTGAAGTGAAATGTTTAGGCTGACTGCGAATGCTGTGAATTGTGATAGTTTTGAACCCTTTAAAATTGCACTTATCGGTTCCAAAACTCATCTACACTAGTCACTAGACTTGTCCAGTTAAAAATATTTCAAGCAAAAGTTTGAGTATATTTTTGTTCTTATACTCTTATTAAACTGCTTGAGTTAAATTATGTTCTTTTTGTATCTTAACAAGTGCAAAAGAATACGATTCATAATTCTCTACACATACGATTACTTTCCCAAGTCAAAGATACAAGTTTACAAACCACATCACTGAACCAAAAATCCAGTCTATAATGTATATCATTCTTTTATAGTCGTAGGCAATTCCACTCCAACATCCATCGATCAGAAGATATTAAATATTATGCTGAAACTTTGTTATTTCTTGAGATGTAGGCAAACTATTAATCTTATGATATTTTAATATGCACAGTCTAGGAACTCAAAAGTTTAAATATATATATTGGAACTTGATGAGCTCAGTTACTATGGAGATGGTGTTCATAATTTAAATTTTAATAAAATCACAATTAACTGAATTTGAATTCCTAATATCTCCCCCAAGTCCCCAATTAGGACTACAAATGTAAATGTAGTGATAAAAACTACTCATATACTCATTCAACCTTAATCCATTTAGACTATGAATCAACTCCGATCAAATTGTACTATGTGTAGACAGTGTGACTTGTAAATCCAAATATACTTTTCGTGTAAATAAAAATAAACCCATCAGTCTCGATCTACTTTTAAAGGACCAAATTGGTTACCCTCTTATATTTGTGTTAATAGTGGTGAAAATGAGTCAAGTCAAGCTCGAACGCATAAGTGTTCAAGCTTATTTGAATTACAATCGAGCTTTGAAAAACTGTGTTTGAATTTGGTTTGATTGTCCATCGAGCCGAGATCAAACGAACTTTAATCAAGCCGATCAGGAGTCGAGATCGAGTAGTTTGAATATTTTATACATATTTTTATTATTTTTTGCTAATCGAGCCGAGCTTGAGTCGAGCTTTGAAATTTATCGAATAAAAAAAGTTGTTCAAATTTGATTTGATAAATTATTGAACTGAGTCTCGAATCAAGTATGGAATATGAGTTAAATTTTCACCTATTATCAAACAGACCTAAGAGACAGTGGAGGTTTATGAGTCCACCTGTCCCACTCTCTCTTTCCAAGGGTTTAAGAAGAACAATAGCAGACCCTCACTCTCCACTTTACTCAACAAGGGTTACTGGGAATTGGGGGTAAATCTTGCATGGGAGATGGCGGAGAGTAAGAGAATCCGACTTGTATTCAAAGATGATGACATTTTGAGCCTAACCCAGAAATCTCAGGGCTTGAATCGCTGCTGGGTTCTCTTGAAACCCGACCAATACGCCACCGTTTCGGACGTTGCTTCTCATCTCCTCAATGCTTTCCACCTCCACCAATCTTGCCCGCACGGCCTCGTCCTCTCCGTAAATTAAACAAATAGACCCCTTCAATTCGATTTGCTTTTTTGTTCTTGTTATATCTGCTTAAAAAGCTGTTTTTGCTGATCTTTATACATTATTGATTCATCAGGATAATAGTTAATTGCTTTTCTTCTGTTCTGTTTCCGAGAATGACCGTATGATTCTGTCATTTTTGTTGCAAAGTTTGTTGTTTCGGAAAATTTCACTTGCTTGATTCATTACTGTGTCTTGAATTTCTTTTCTTGAATTTCCTGTATGATGTGTAAAGATGTCTCTTTCAAGACTTCTTATTAAGTTTGTAAATGTATTATAATAAATATGCATGCATATGATCTGGGTTGAGGGATTTTGGGTTTTCCATTACAAATCTTTATTCCCAAATCTTAAAATTTAACACTCTTCAAAGTTCCTTAACTTGAATTGTGTAGTTTGCTAGTTATTGACATATATATATATATATATGTGCGTATGTGTGTGTGTGTGTTGCTGATTTTGCAAACTTTTTCAAAAGCATTGTCTCTTCTTATGTTCTTAATGTTGCCCTGGGCTCTTTCTCCCACCCCCCCCCCCCCCAATTCTTGTCAGTTATCATGTCAAATACTGTTACCAATTTTTCTTTGTGAATTTAGTTCGGCTCCTGCTCTATAAAGATTATTGAAGCTTTAAAACTTATGTCGAGCTAATTTTTTTAATAGAACTGGATTTATTTGCTAGGAATACCATATCATATTGCAGATCAACAATTGAAAATGCGAATTTGTACTTCGACTTGTATTTTGGGAAATGTGGTATTAGTTGATACTTTCTATAGCTTGTAACATTTATTCCTCTACAATTTCTTGCAGATATCTGGGTTTGTGCTGCCGCCGTTTGAATCTACTTGCATTCTGAAAGACAATGAAATTATCAGGTTAGTGTAATAGGGTCAAACTATTGAAATATATAATAAAAGCTTGTTTTTTAGGGTGTATATGTGGAAAAGGATTTCATTGAATCTTAACTTTCATATGTGGAATCAGAGTAAAGAAGAGAAAAGAGATCTTATCTATAGAGGGAAACAATGCCGTTAATGAAGTTCGGAAACTGAAAGATGTGGAAAAGCAGCCTGTAAATAACGGTGTCTTACTTTTGGCCAATGATGAATTTGAGAAAGAAAAAGGTGGTTATGAGAGTGACGACCCGGAAGAGGAATCTGAAGAAGAGTTAATGGAAGATATTGAAGGTGGAAATCGAAAAAGAAAGGCAAAAGTGAAACTTCGAGTCTCCAAGTATGTGGTCATTTGCTTTTTATCGTACATGATTTTCACTTATATATGTGTAGTTTAGATATGCTTACATAGTTACTCTCTATGTTCTTGATGGCATGGTGCATTTTGATTATAAATAAATTTGTTTTGAAATAATATAGGAAGAAGAGACAGCGTACTGAGGCTTCTGGAAGTGTAGCAAAGGATGTTCATACAGAAAAAGTTGAGAACGATCGTCAAGCTGGAGATGTTACAATAAAGAAGAGCCTTTCCTGTAAGGAGAAAAAACCCGACTCTAATGCTGAAGCTAATGTGGAAACCGATGAAGAAAGTTCCAAATCAAGTGACAAGAATGATGCTTCTGTGCCTGTCATAAAGGGGTACGCTGATGGTGAAATTTATTATTTCCTCGAGATTTTGTTTCTCTTTTTCTCTTTTAATTGTTAGGTTTGACGGTTGAAATGCCTAGTCCAAGAGAATCTTATTTCCAGAAAACCTACTAATGTTTATGCATGTTAATATATGAACAAATTGTAACTTGAGAGGTCAGGTTGTGATTTCATTCTTAACTCTTGGCTTTTACTGTTTTCAACTCTAATGATACCTCTTTATGCATGACATGCAACGCTACCCGCTACTGATTTATAGTGCTACAAATTAAGATAACTTCTTTGTCTAGCTTAAAACATGAGTAGAAGTTCGCTAACACTAATGTTTCTACAGTCCTGGAATATGGAACACTCTTCTAAAAAGCTGACTACAATTTGCATTGTTGTTGATGCTCACCATAATGCTTTGCTGAATTAGTCATTTTTTGTTTTACCTAACTATTTAACACACATTTCAGGCTGTTAGACTACACATGACAGGGTGTCATGGGCCGACTCATTTTATGTCTCAGTCAGCGGTGGTTTGAATAAGATCATTTTTTGTCAAATCAATGGGCTAGTTTAAGTGAGCTTTTTGAATATTGTAAACCCGCCACCCAAATGGGCGCCTTGAACGATTGTGATCTAATAATTGCCTTCATTTGGACAGTGTTATATATAAAGCTTCTCAAAATTTTTAGAATCTATTTTATTAGAATTTATAATTGGGTCCAGTTGCATTAGAATTGTACCAAAAGCTCACTAGTTTATGCATGGATTTCTTCTTGTTATTGCTCTTATTTTTCTTTCAGCACCTTTTCCTTTTTAATGAGTTTGTTCAGAATGTTTGCTTGTATTTAATGCATCTTAATTTATGTATTTGTTAAGCCCACCCTTTTATTAATTTTAAAAAATTTATTATGCATATACACAGGAGGGATGAAGCTCAAGAAAACAGCAAAGAGACTGAGGATGCAAAAGTTACCCCCAAACAGACTAAAAAGGTAATCTCCAGTACAATGTTTATGGAAATACAAGTCCTGTAAACTGTTTCTTAATTCCATTGCTGATGGGTTTGAGATTAGATGTATGTGTAGCAGCTAAATTGACTTAAATCCATGTTTACTTAATGTAATTACCAAGGTTTGGGTATGTTGAATAAATATCAAGAATCATTTAAATATGGAGGAGTTTGGTCTAAATAGGAAACTTTATTTTTTGAACATAATCTTTTCACTTTCACCACCACGTCCTTCCATCTGTCTTTTATTAATTTTGCCATTATGATGAGAGAAGCTTCGCAAATTCGAATTGCATAATTGACATTCTGTGTTTCTGTAAACATGATCTAATGTGATTCCAATTATCTCTTAAATCACCCGATTTCAAATATGCAAAGTATTTCATTGCAATAAGCACTGGTTCTTGTCTCTCAGTTCCCCCTTTCACAAATCAACCCGAAAAGACTATATGGTATTAAGCTTGGATATTTCCAGGTTCCAAGTAGAAGTGCTAGGCGGAAGTATGCCAAAAGGAAGTGGATGCAGGAAATGGCAAAAATTCGGAAGACAAATGCAACTTGCGAATCAGAGGGTCTTGTAAGCTATCTAATACTCACCATTTTAAAAAAATAACCTTCAAAGTATTTGAATTGGTTTCATGCATATTCATCATGTTCACCCATGTAGGAGCATTTCAGACCACCTTAATGCATGTTTATCATTTCAGTCCTGTGTCCATCTCAGTCATTTTTATGCATACCTACCAAATTTAGCTCCATGTGCTTTTTTTGTAATTATGTTGTGTACTTAACTACTTATGTGAGACTCCTACAACACCAGTAACCTATAATTTGTCTGATTCTGATATGCTTATGCTTAATTTTGCAGAAGAATTGGAAAGAGGACCAGGCTAAAGCTGAAAAACACAAGGTGGATGGCCAATCAAAAGGATGGGTAAGTGATCATACTCCTCCTAGAGGGGGTGTTTGGCTGAGTTTTTTGCTAAAACAACTTATAAGCTCTCAAATAAGTTCGCATAGAATAAGTCGGGAGAATTCAACTTTAAGTCTTCTAAGATAGCGTTTTAAGATAGGGAGTTCAAGCTCCAAACATATCTTATGAGCATTGAAACTTATAAACTTTTTGACATAAGCTTATCCGAACACCCGTTTAGTCCATGCAATATTGAAAAGAAAAACTGAATGCTTCTTCAATCTAGCAGCAGAAGTGGAAGAAACACCAAGTTGATGCTGAAAATGCTGAGGTGGATGACCAACCGAAAGGACTGGTGAGTTATCTTGATTACAGATCTGTCTTATGTGACTGTCATTGATATTTTCATGAGATTTTCAAATGTGCAGTTACACTGGAAGCAATCTTTTCAAAAGAATCCACCTGTTAAGGGCCAAAAACGTCAAAAATGGAACAGAGACAATTATTTTCATAAGAGCCCGAATCAAAATGGTGATGTGGATGAACAGAAAACTAAAAGTAGTGGTGGACATGAACAGCCAACTCAAAATGATGATGAGCATGAGTGGCCAAAGAATACACATGGCGATAAACAACTAACTAAAGAAAATGCTGGTGTAGAAGATCATTCCATTGAAAATGGTGGTGGGTCCGCACAATCAAATCAAGAAATTGATGATGATGAGGAGGAGAATGAAGTTGTTCCCATTGTAATTAGGCCAGGACACATCCGATTTGAGCCTTTGGAGAAAGGTCATATTTTGGATCTATATGTATCTGTGTTTGTCAATGCATTTTTATCTGAGTGTATTTTAAGGTGCATTTGAATTGATGGATTTGGATTTGAGAAATGGATATTGTGGAAAATAATTCAAAATGAAGTCTAAGGCATCTCAAATCCATCATACTATACTAATGTTATGAAATCCATGGCTTTCAAATCCTTTAATCTAAACACATCCTTATTTAATTCTGAATCTTTCATTCATCCAATTAGGTGATTGGTAGAATCCTTCAAGTTCATTCTCTCTTTGTCTTGCAATTAGGAAATGAAGTCACCTCCTGCATTTTCATCTTTGTTTTGCATGATTCCTTTTGCCTTTGATTTGCATGATCCTATCTTCTGATATTGCAAATTTCTCACAAAGAATTTTTTTGGTTATTGGTTAATGCAGAGGAAGCTGTAGAGAAAAATCATGTACCTGTGGTATGTTTCTTTATGTTTTTAGCTGTTGGTTACATCAATTTCTAAACATTCCTTTTGTATCCCTTTTTGAGTTAGAATATTCATGTGCACTGTTATAAACTAGTTATGTGGTTCCATTGATTTTGTTACAATCACACTGTTTTCCTGATCACTTTGCTTTTAAGTTTCATCTAAGATAACTCTGGTTTTGCAATCAGGAAACTTTCCAATGGAATGGAATTACTAGCAAGAAAAAAGGCCAACAATGGGGGAAAGAAAATCGTTCATTCACCCCACGAAATGATAACAAAAATTCAAACAAAGAATACTCTGAAACACCAAGTACTGAAAAAGATGAACAGCCTGCTGTAAAACTTGACTTTGATAAGCTTCCGCCTCTTCCTAGCGATCCCAAGGTAAATCCTATGTTTTTTATGTACTGGAATGTATATTTAAAATTTCTCAATATTATGAAATAAAACGATTTTTTTGTTTTGTTTTTGTCATCATTTTGTAGGAAGGAGATCTCATTGCATATCGTGTTCTGGAATTGTCATCGTCCTGGACCCCTGAGCTTTCTCCATTTCGAGTATAAGCCAATTATAATTGGATATTAAACCATTTTTTTCTTACTATCCTACAAAAGTAATAGATTTTTGACATTTTTTTTTTCCTATCTTTTGTTCTAGGTTGGAAAAGTATCCTGGTTCGACACAGAATCGAATCAAACTATGCTGGTCCCAGTATCAGAATATCCAATTGTTCCCAAAAAGGGTGATGATGATGATGATGATGATGATGAGGTTGCACAACTAGATAGCTCCCTTTATAAGGAAGATGGCTCTTTGGAGGTAAATAATGAAGATAAAGATGAGTTTTTCTTAAGAGAAAAGCTAATAAGTAATAATACGTGCTGATTGAATTTATTGCAGATTGATTTTATATCCCTTATTGATGTCCGTATTGTGAAGAATGGGAGTTCAGGGGCAGGAAATGGTGAAAATGCACCAAAGACAATGATCAGCAATAATCAACAAACAGTTTTACCAGGTCCAGGTATGTGTTATTGTTCACTTCAAGGCTTGTTACTTACAAACTATATTTATAAAATTGTTTAGTAAAAGCTAGCTTAATTCGTTTATCCGTCCTGAAAATTGTACAACTTGTAGAGGATGGAGAAATAATTGAGGGTAAAGAAACACAGCCCGCTAAAGCAGGTACTCACTAATTCTTAATTATTCCATTTGGGATTGTTTATCGATGGTCAGAAACTCATGTCTAGAGACGGTCACAGCCATCCATGTGGTGGGTCCCATTTGGGGTCGATTCCAATATTTGGGTCCACCTAGGAACCTTAATCCTAGTACTTCCTAAGGATTACCCTTATCCCATTGTTGTATGTTTAAATGTCATTGGTAACGTTTTTTTTTTTTTTTGGTAAGGAAATGATGGCGCGAAACTGTGGGACCAAGTGAGTGAGGCGCTAAACGCCAAAAAGGAACAATTATCCAAGGAAAATAGTTGGGGCAAATCTCCAAAGAAGGCATCATATGAAAATAGTGAGGGCAGGAATGACAAAAAGGTACAACCATCAACAGCTCGAAACAAGTGGGGCAAGAATGCCCAGAAAGTACAACCGTCTGAGGAGAATAGTTGGGGTAAGCAGTATTCAGGGGGTAAATCATGGTCGTATAGAGCTCTAAGAGGAAGCGCACTTGGTCCAACAATGGCTATTCTAAGATCCAACAAAGATATATGAGAATTTGTGAATCGAGTTTAATTATCGCCTTTCGTTCAACTTCTATGTTCCATGTCAAAACTATTTTGTTTTTTGTTCTTTACCTTGTGTGGATTAGTATATCCTCAACCTCTCTTGTAAATTATCATCATGGAGATATGTCTTGTTCAACTTCTATTCCATGTTGATTTTCTTTTTTCCCTTGTGAAGACTAAATTTAATTTTTGGCTACTTAGTTTCATTCCGAAAATCTCTATCGTCATTCTCATGCATGCCTTGTTTTCTCTTTTAAGAAAATGACAACTCTCATTTGCAAATAAAAGCCTGAAAACTAATAAAAACAAATACATAAAAGCTTAAATAATCGATTTTCACCTATCCCATAAATAATTATATAATGTCGTTTCCTTTTCTTCTAATCGGACAATAAAAGAAATCCTACCACCCCAGCTAGAGCCCAAATTTTACTCGAAACAATTGACTTGTGATTTTTTCAAAAAAAAAAAAAAAAAAAAAAAGAAAAAAAATTGGTTAAAGTAAATACATGCTAAAAAAATGCAAGAATTAACTAACAACAATTAGAAAACATTCATTAGTCGGCACATATAAAACTCTCAATAACTTCAATTTGAAGAAAGATGAAATATATGGACACATAATTGACTTCTGAAAAACCACATTTAGTTACAACATTTAAGAACGAAAATCAACTTTAAACACTTGACCAAGATACAATTTTCTTATGTGTCACTAACTACAAATTAACTCAGACAAATTTGTAACTAAAACAATCACATTGACGACAATTTAAAAGCGAGTCGGAAAGAAACAAAAGCGTCAATAGCGGCGTATTCGATCTGACGAACATGAAGAACCTCGGCATCCCATGCACTAAGAGTTACGTCCTTGGGTTTCAACATCTCTTTCCCGAGAATCGCCACAGCCATTCTCTTCAGACCCATACGTTTAAGCCAACTACCACACTTCAAACCCGCAACTTCGTTAAGATCCATAGTACTCTTCACAAACAATCCATGGTGATCGTATAACTTCTTTACGTCTTCTTGAATGCCAACCCCACAAAACGTGAACCTCTCATCGCCAAGAAACGCGTGTAAAGCTTGAGGAATCGAATCAGTATGCAAAAGCTGGAAGATGAGACATTGTTGGCCTACGCATAATTGTATTATCGCGATGGGGTGGTCTTCGTCAGGGTTGAAATTGGGGTGCCACTCGGTATCGAGGCCAACAACTATTTTGCCAAAATTACGGCCCTCGTAAAATTTATAAACATCGAATATCCATTTTTGAACATCTATGGATTTCTTGGTTACTCTAACGTTTATGGTTTCTCCACAGAAAACAACTTTGTACGAATTATTACGTGGTCGTGTAATAATTACGGGGCGCAAAAGGATTATGGGTATGGGTCGTGGCATGAATTGAGACATGATTGGAAATCAAGAGTGGGGCAATGCAGAAGAGAAGAAGAGAGAAATCTGACCGGCAATGTAGAAGAGAAGAAGAGAGAAATTAGACTGTGAATAAAAAAGATAGTGAATAAAGGTACGTCTATATATAATATATTTATATATAGGTTGTGTTAAACTTCCTAATAGCTGTCGGATTTTGTTTCATTGCCATAATTAATTCTCATGAAGATTTTATATGGTAACAGACCGATACTTTCCTAATCCCAACTGGTAATTAAGAAAAGGAAATTTAGTAGTAAAAGATTGGATAAGAATTTATTGAGGATATACAAGAGATCAAAGTAATATAATTAGACAATTTACAAGAGACTTTAAGTATCCCATGAATTGGAATAGTTGTGTCTAATTAACGTCTCTTGTAAATTGTCAAATTCGAGCCAAACTTATAAGTTCAATTAATTATAAATATATTTTGAAATTATTTGCCATGTCAAACAAATGGAGTAAAAAATAAAAATTAACTATTGATCTCGAATTAAATTAAATGTGGAGAAAACTTAATTTATTTTTTATTTACTCTAATTAAATGCAATAAAATAAATCATAGGCAAAGGCTTCAGTTATATGGTGGGACCCGCCCCACCGTCACCAAGCGCGTTTCTTTTATTCTAAGTTGTACATTCTAGCACAAATATAACCCTATGGTTCATATCATCAAAAGGTACAATATATATAATTTAATTTTCATATGTACCCTAATAATTGTTAATTAATTACATCAAATTCGAGCCTACTTTAAGTTCATTGAAATATAAAAATATTTTGAAATTATTTGTTATGACAAACTAATGGATTTCAAGTAAAAATTAACTATTGATCTCGAATTAAATTGAATGTGGAGAAACTTAATTAAAACGCATGAATGATAAACCCTTTGAATCACTGGACAACACATGCATGAAAACTTTTACGATCATTCATTGATTCATACAAAACCCTAATTATATATATATGATAATTTTACTTCTGATTATTTCTCTCATTCTTTTTTTTATTTGTTGTGGTTTTAATAATTAGAGGGTTCTCATTAATGGAATACATGTAGATGCATGAATATTATGGGGTTTTATAAGAATCTGGATTCTTGCATGGTCTAGTAATTTTAGGGTTTTGATCAAGGGTTTTTATCGTTGTTTTCTAGAACAAATTAAGGGTTTTTCTCAAGGGTTTATCATTGTTTTCTTGAATAATTTAAGGGGTTTTGAAGGGTTTTATCATTGTTTTCTTTAATCAGTAGAAGTTCTTTCTCACACATTAAATATTATCTGAATTCCAAGAAATGTGTGATTCATATACATACATATATATATATATATTGTGTTAGTTGGGGTTGCAGATCGATTTCTTACTTCTATATTCCAATCTGATTCCATAATTCTTCTCATTATCTTGTTATTTAAATTCAGATTTTTCAGGGTTTCTTTCCCCATTATGTTATAATCTTTGCTTGATTTGATTATGCTACTGAAATTGTATATAATGACACAAAAACTATCCATTGAGTATGATTTCACTTCCACTAATCTCAGCAAACACAAATATTCTTTTCATTAGATTCATTCATCAAAAGAGTACTCAAATATGACTCCATTTGCAGAATTGTGTCAATCATTGACTTGTGCATCTCGAAGACCTTATCTGTAAACGATGTTCTACCAACAACGTTTGACGAATTTGACAGGAAATTAAACTTGCTATTATCAGTCCACATGGACAATGGAAATCATGACTACAAGATTACTGGGGATTGGAGCGCATTCGTTAATGAGTATAACTTGAAATCTGGGGATGAGGTTAAGTTTTACAGGATTAAGGATGATAAGATTTCAAGTGAACGTTACTGTGTGTTGAGGTGTTCTAAGATGCCGAAACCTGTTAAGAATTAGGAAACTTCTTTTTGGTAGTTTTTGTTAGTGTATTTTGATTTTTGTTGTATTGATGTTTCAATCGGAATCATGTGAAGCTTTAGTGGAGTAAAAGAAGATGGTTAGTGATATTATTGGGAAGATTTGTGTAAAGGTGTGTTGATTTGATTTGAATTTTTTATCGAGCTTCAAACATTAATATGATTGAGTTTGATATGATGTATAACGACTCCTGTACAGCAGTCGAATAAGAATAAAACTTACATTTTGGAATAAAAACGATGAAAAATAATTGATATATAAATTTGGTTCTTAAATTGAAATTAGTAAAAGTGAATGAAGGGAAAACAACCCTCCGTATTGACAAAATTAATTGCATTGAATAAGTCTGTTAAATATTTATAGATAAATCATACCAAATATGCATATGCAGAAAGAACCCAGGTAACAAATTTGATTAACTGAAGGAAGAAAATAAAAAAAAGATTTCTCAGAAATAGGGTTTCTTCAAATTTTACATATTTTTCGGGGTTTAAATGTAATTCTCAGAAGTCAAACTAACGATTTCCATCGAATTATTAACGGCAAGGGTACTAAATGGCATCTTGTGGGGCTCAATGTGCAAGTCTTGTAAATTTAGGGCCCTATTTTCCGTAAGGCAAAATTATACGCATACCTCTAAAATTATTGGTAATTACATAAAACAATCCATCTTTTTGAAAATTATCGACATGCAGTCTTAATAAAGGGTTTTTTGTAAATTTTACAGGGTAAAAAAGATATAAATGTGAGAAATGCCTTAATATAGAAATTCATGTAATTTCTTAACAACGCGCACGCACATATATATATATATATATATATATATATAATTAGGATTTTGTATGAATCAATGAATGATCACATATATATATATATGTGTGAAGGGTTTTTGTTGAATGATGCGGGATCAAGTAAGTGCGTCACGTGAGCGGTCAAGCTGCCTACGTACCTAGCAGATAGGATCTAGCAGATAGGATATTTTGGGTTTCTCTAATAATGAGAGCTTAGGGATATTCAGAGAGATTAGGGTAATTCTCCAAATGATCAGAACGTGATTAATGAATCAGCTGAAGTGGTATTTATAGCCGTGAGATTTGTAGACGGGTCGGACATAGGGTGCATGGGCCTAATATGCTCAAACCCTAGCCCATGAAACTAAATCCATGGTGGGCCGTAGGCCATTAGACATGGGCTCGTGGGCCGGGCTCAGTCGAGGCCCATCATTGAAATATATATATATAATTAGGGTTTTGTATGAATCAATGAATGATCGTAAAAGTTTTCATGCATGTGTTGTCCAGTGATTCAAAGGGTTTATCATTCATGCATTTTAATTAAGTTTCTCCACATTCAATTTAATTCGAGATCAATAGTTAATTTTTACTTGAACTCCATTAGTTTGTCATAACAAATAATTTCAAAATATTTTTATATTTGAATGAACTTAAAGTAGGCTCGAATTTGATGTAATTAATTAACAATTATTAGGGTACATATGAAAATTAAATTATATATATTGTACCTTTTGATGATATGAACCATAGGGTTATATTTGTGTCTAGAATGTACAACTTAGAATAAAAGAAACGCGCTTGGTGACGGTGGGGCGGGTCCCACCATATAACTGAAGCCTTTTGCCTATGATTTATTTTATTGCATTTAATTAGAGTAAATAAAAAATAAATTAAGTTTTCTCCACATTTAATTTAATTCGAGATCAATAGTTAATTTTTATTTTTTACTCCATTTGTTTGACATGGCAAATAATTTCAAAATATATTTATAAATAATTGAACTTATAAGTTTGGCTCGAATTTTACAATTTACAAGAGACGTTAATTAGACACAACTATTCCAATTCATGGGATACTTAACGTCTCTTGTAAATTGTCTAATTATATTACTTTTCTCTTGTATATCCTCAATAAATTCTTATCCAATCTTTTACTACTAAATTTCCTTTTCTTAATTACCAGTTGGGATTAGGAAACTTCCTAAAGTATCGGTCTGTTACCATATAAAATCTTCATGAGAATTAATTATGGCAATAGGTTTCTGAATGATACAAAATCCTACAGCTATTAGGAAGTTTTAACCCAACCTATATATAAATATATAAATATAGACGTACCTTTATTCACTATCTTCTTTATTCACAGTCTAATTTCTCTCTTCTTCTCTTCTACATTGCCGTTCAGATTTTCTCTTCTTCTCTTCTGCATTGCCCCACTCTTGATTTCCAATCATGTCTCAATTCATGCCACGACCCATACCCATAATCCTTTTGCGCCCCGTAATTATTACACGACCACGTCTACTTATTCGTAATAATTCGTACAAAGTTGTTTTCTGTGGAGAAACCATAAACGTTAGAGTAACCAAGAAATCCATTGATGTTCAAAAATGGATATTCGATCTTTATAAATTTTACGAGGGCCGTAATTTTGGCAAAATAGTTGTTGGCCTCGATACCGAGTGGCGCCCCAATTTCAACCCTGACGAAGATCACCCCATCGCGATAATACAATTATGCGTAGGCCAACAATGTCTCATCTTCCAGCTTTTGCATACTGATTCGATTCCTCAAGCTTTACACGCGTTTCTTGGCGATGAGAGGTTCACGTTTTGCGGGGTTGGCATTCAAGAAGACGTAAAGAAGTTATACGATCACCATGGATTGTTTGTGAAGAGTACTATGGATCTTAACGAAGTTGCGGGTTTGAAGTGTGGTAGTTGGCTTAAACGTATGGGTCTGAAGAGAATGGCTGTGGCGATTCTCGGGAAAGAGATGTTGAAACCAAAGGACGTAACTCTTAGTGCATGGGATGCCGAGGTTCTTCATGTTCGTCAGATCGAATACGCCGCTATTGACGCTTTTGTTTCTTTCCGACTCGCTTTTAAATTGTCGTCAATGTAATTGTTTTAGTTACAAATTTGTAGTTAGTGACACGAAAAAATTGTATCTTGGTCAAGTGTTTAGTTGATTTTCGTTATCAAAAGTTGTAACTAAATGTGATTTTTCAGAAGTCAATTATGTGTCCATATATTTCATCTTTGTTCAAATTTAATATTTTCATCTTTGTTCAAATTATCTTTGTTCACTAAGAAAATCACGAGTCAAATTGTTACGAGTAAAAGGATATTGCACTCTGAAATTGTTACGAGTAAAATATTTTCTGAAATTGCACTCTTAACTGGGACAGGGACGCCGATGGTGGGATTTCTTATTATTTGATTATAAGAAAAGGAAATGGCCTTATATAAATAATTATCGATATATGGAAATTGATTATTTGCAAATATGAGTTGCCATTTTCTTAAAAAAGAAAAACAAAAGTAAAGTTCATGTAACAATTCAATATTACATGCCATATGCAAATATAAGCACACAACTTAGTAAGACATGCATGACTATAACAATAGATATTTTCCAATGAAACTAAGTAGCGAAAAAATTCAATACTATTGATAGATTATTATTCATTAATACTATGTTATAAAAATATAGATATTTTTTTCAATTTTTGATCAACTTATTATGCTCCTATTCAAATCAATTTTTAATGATAAAGTCAAATAACAGATAGTTTGTATATATCTACAATGCAATTACTTTCGAACTCTAGAATTAGCAACAAAAAAAAAAGATAATAATAGAACTCTAGAAAGATATTTAATGTACATAATAATTATATACAAATTTATTCATTAAAACAGAAAATAAAAGAAAGCTTGATTTATACATCAACGGCCTAAACGTGAAAAATGCCTCCCAGCACTTTTTCTAACTTCAATTTAATGATACTTATTTTATTTTACTAACTTTTGTCATTTTAACAAATTACCAATCATTCTTATGTATAATCGTAGAGGGGGAAAAACAATGTTTTCAAAATTGGACCATGGATTGAAACGGACAACTAACTAATTAGATAATTGGGCACTGATTCGGTTGATAAATAACCGATTAAACCGTACAAGTCGTAATGTACATATACATAGATTACATACTACAAAATTACATTAAATTTTTTTAATATATATAATATAGTTAAAACAATGCATCTTTAAAAATAACTTATGCGTTTTTAAATAAACTTTAAGAAATTATTTCAAACTAAATTATTTTATATATAATTTTTAATTTGATAAAAAATATTATGCCAACTTTTTAGATTGGTATTACACTTTTTTAACAATTTAACATAATTTCATGCTTAACAATAAAATATAATAGGATAGAACAGAAGAGAAAAATCTTTCAATTGATAATGTGGACTTTAATAATGCAAGACAACTACATAGAGGCAGATGGAATTACTGATTAATAATAAAATAGAATAAAAAAAATATTTTTAAATAATAATGTGGACTTTAAGAATACAAGAAAACTAGCTAGATGCAAAATTATATAATACTTGTAGTGAAGTGATAGGTGCATGTAATTCTTTAGGCGAAGTCTTGGGCATGAATTGCATGAAGACTCACAATGGTGTGATTTTACTACTTGAAAAATGATAAATAATTTTCAAAATCGATGACCCGGTTCAACCGAAATGACCGATTTTTAATTAAGATGCAACCAGTTCGAACTGAGTTAGACACTGACTGCTTTGTGTGCATAATCAAACCGAATGGAAAGCAAGTTCACGATTAAACCGTCGGTTAACATTAATTTGTGAAAATGACCAGAACTATTCATTATCCATCAAAGTAATTTGCTTTTTCTATTTTAATTGATAGACTTTAAATATAGTCTAGGTAGGTCAATAATTTCACATAATTATTCATGTTTAGAATTAATTCACATGATAGTAAAATTGTTTTATTTTGCGATGGCAAACGAAGATAAACAACTACTGTGGATATCTAGTGCTTTATATACATACATGTGCAAATTGTATCATTCATTTCGTAATTTACTCTAAGTTTAATTTTGATCACATTTAGTCTACTAACTTTCCGAATATCTCCATAAAATTCCACTCGAAGTTTTTTCAAATATCTAATAGTCAACTTTAGCAGTATATATTTTGATTATTTTCTGAAAGAATATGTGCACGAACTCACTAATTAACACATAAATTATATAAGAAATTATGATTTTTTTTACTTAATATCAGATGTTACTTATGCATAATATCTCCTGCATTAGTTTAGTCAAAATATTGATTAACGGAATTTATCATTAAATTTTGTATGAGAAATTCTATTCAACTTAAATGTGAGATATTGTGATGCAAAACACATAATGAATGAGATCAAACTTGACCTAGAATGGGACGGAAAAGTGAAATTTTTCCTTCATGCATATTTTACAATGATTGAATTAGCACCAAAATAATAATATTTAATTTTTAAACTTTATTATCTAATTTAAAAGAAATGAGGTACTGAAAGTTATAATTAAAATTACATTCATCATAAAACCATAAATTGCTTTTTTATTTATTAGAAGAAAATTATAGAGATCTTATAGATTATGCATGTCATGATTCCAAAATTTATTAGTCATTTTAAAGAAGCATACTGATGGATATAATGGGCCATATATATAAATGAATGAGAGCAAAAAAAAAAAATTGAACTTTTAATATATCTAATATATTCTTTAAGTAATTATTATATTATATTATACATATATATAAGAGCCGCAGCAGCTCTTTTTCGTCAGGCGCTTGGGTGCGAAATTCCATTTTTGCCCCCTGGAATTTCCCCCTTTTTATTTTTTTTCTGTCCCACGGGCTCAAAACGACGCCGTTTTGCCCTCTCCTTCTCTCAAAACGCTCCCGTTTTACTGTCGTTCTTCCAATAGTGGAACCCAGATGTCTTCACCCCCTACCGCCAGGAAGTACGCGTCCCTTGCTCCCGCCTGCTACGATACCTGCCAGGTTCTCACCTATTTCACTTACAGATGCAATTATATGAGCACAAAGAAAATTTCCGAAAAAGGTAGGGTTTCCAGCTTGCGAAAAGGGGTTTTCGGTTCCTACAGTTCTCAACTTTCGAAAACGGGTAGGTTTCGTCACTGCACTTTTGATGATTATATTTAGTTTACTGCTATTTATGTGTTTTGTTAATGGCTTACAGATAAGATGCGAGCTACGCTGCCTCGATTGTCCTTGTCTGCATTCCATGTTGTGCATATTCTGTCTTCATTATTGACAGAATTTCACTCTTTCATATTCAGGGGCCTTAGTTGTTTGTATTTGGAATTTGGTTTCTGAGTGTAAATTAAATTTTGCTTGGATTTAGTTCTGTTGGAAATAAAAATCTCAAATAGAGGTTAGCACCACATCAAGATGGATTTTTGTGATGAGAAGAGTTATTTATTATAGATATTAGTGCAGGCATACAGTCTTATTCTGCAAGTTCGTCGTCGGTAGCGTGGTGACACTATTTACAGTTAAATTATTTTGTAAGAATCTCTCCCTCTATATATGTATACAAAAATATATATACACACATATGTGTATATATAAGGCTTTTGATGTTTGCGTTTAGCAGTGAATAGTTGCTTTGGTTTCTTTCTAATTTATTAATAAAAATCCTATTATAATAGTATATATGAGTAATTTTGTGGTTATATGTGCGCACTATCTACAGAGCACTCTGTAATCATATTCTTTTGGGTGTCTATACCATGAGGCAAAATGCGTCTCGGTATTCAGCAGACCTTTTAGCCAAACAACCTGGCTATGAGAGTACATGTCATTTCTCCGTTTATCCTTAGAAGTCTTGACATAGTTCTTTACTAACTTGGATACGGAAAAATACATGATTTGATGTGTTTTTATGCTTTGGTTGTACTTTTGCTTCTGCTCAGGAAAATTGTTCTAGCATTATCATTTCAGAGTTCCGTCGGATGTCTCTGGATAATTAGCCTTAACGTTAAGGAATTGATTAATTAATTTGATTGCCATTTCGTAGATTGTACACTTCATGTTCTGTTTCACTTCATCGGTGCCAACATAACGACTTCAGGTTGATTTATTTTTTGATACCGACATTTGTGGAAAGTCTTTCCATTTTTTAATCTCCTGAATTACAAAAAGGGGGTTATTGGTTCGTAATTTAGTGTTATTGCCATTTTCAGTATGTTTATCATTAATTTCGGAATGGAGAATTAATTAGAGCTGGATTTTATTTGGAAGCAGGCTTTACCAAGAAATCATCCACTTTTGTTGTTGTCGGGCGTGTAAACGAATCCCGCTGGTTATGATCTGTCTAGGGTCAGTTTGCTCCTTCTCTATTTGTCAACTTGCAATATCACTTCAAATTTCGGATTGCCGTCTGCTCAGGAATATAGAGTTTTATGGGACACATAGTTAAAACATATCATTCTTTTGTGTTGAAGTCATGCAATTATATTCCTGTGTTCTATGTGAAAAATTTCGTGTAATGCTTATCTTATGTGTTTATTCATATATGTGTACCCACTTGCGAAGAGATGACTCAGTTTACAAAAAAAAAATTCCTCGGCTGCCGATTCTGGTTGGAAGCTTTTCTACATAAAAGGACATTCAGATTTTGCTCATTGGTGGCTTACCATTGAAACAAAACAGTGCTTTTGATGAGTGTATTTTGTTATTTATCGCTATTTTGCCAAAGTGTTTGAGTAGAGTTGATGGATTTTTGAGTCAATGTCAGGTGCTCAAAGTATTTGGATTGTTGCTATATAAATATCTGTAGATCTATATGATTTTGTTTCCTAAATTTGCAAGATAAAATCTTCTCTTCATTTGCTCTTGAAATATAGCTCGACTTGGGGTTACCAGATTATTTTATCTTCAATCACATCTTGGAATTCGTCTACTGTTACAGCTCCATAATTGCCCTTGTTGGCATCTACTGTTTTATTCTCATATATATACATAGCAGAGATTCAATGTAATGAAGTTATGAAGTTTGGGAAAAAGGGTTAACATTGTAATTATGAATTGAGAACACTTCTGTTTTTTCATTTGAGATTCTTTGAGTGAAAGTGAGGTATAATTTCATGTCTTTCTTCTTATCGTAACTTCAAAACCAAATATTAACTTAAATATTGGAGTATATTTAGTTGTTTATTGCTATTTTGCCAAGGTTTTTGAGTTGAGTGAATGGATTCTTAGGTCAATGTTCAGTTTATAACTTATTGATATGTACCTTATTGATGTGCTTAAAATATTTTGGTGGTTGCTATATAAATGCCTATAGATATGTGCTCTTGTTTTCTAAATTTGCGAGATCAAAATCTTCTCTTCACTTCTTTCTTTTTCTGCTGTCCCTTTTGTTCCGTGGGAAAAGAAAATAGTATATACTAATTGCGTTATCTGAAGGATTTTAGGTGGTTACAGTAAATTCAATTACGTATGGTTTTGCTAAAGCTACAGTACATTAAAATGAAATTAAGGGTTTCCATTCAGTGGTTTGTATTTCTGTATGTTCACGTCTGTTTAATTGCTCATTACCGTAATGGAAATATATGTTTTAAGGTTTCACTGGCAACTTGTACACTTCACCTTCTGTTACCTTTCACCCCTGGCTCTGAAATATATTTACATGTAAATTTATTTTTTGTTAGGGGACTTTTTAAAGTTACGTCGCATTTTTTCATTGCTTAAATCACAAAAATGCAAACAATATAAATGTATGCTTTTCACATTTGATAGATTGTAGATTGCTGTGCATTCCAGTTTTGCCTTTATTATAACTCCAGCATATATCAACCTCTTTCATATCTTTTCTATCATGTTTTTGGGATTTTCGTTCTCTATTTTTTGTGTTGAATTAGATTTTTCTCACTTCTCGCTATACTATCATCTCGCTATACTATCATTAGTAGTTCTCTTGTTATTTTTTCTACCATCAGTCTGAATGGTAGAAGTCATTATGTCAAAAAAAAATTGTTAAATAAAATTTTATTTTTCGGATTCATAAATCTTGGTAACTTCTGTTTCCTTGACAGCTCATGTAGATTGACAGCTCATGTAAATAAATATTATAGAAGATCAACATCTTTTGGACAGTCCTTAGCTTCTTTTAAAGGATCGCTACGCTTCTTTCAGGCGACCGCCAGTATTTTTGGGACATTCACCGACTTCTTTTGAACAAAAAGCTACAGATCAAGTTCAATGTAACAGATACCTTTTTTCACTATATCATATACAACGATTTTAGTATTGTACATATAATTAACGGGTGATACAGGTTTTGCTATGTATATAAAACTCATCGATGGCATATGTATCAAAGATATTTCTAATGTTATGTAGTTTCCATTTGATAAACATTAAAAAATTTATGGCAGTATTACCTTATTCGTATTATGAACACATTAGAAATTTCACTCTTCAGTATATTAACCTATTTTACATTAAACTATTTTGTTTAAAAAAAAAACAGTACGGGCAGCACACCGCGCTTTGCGCGGTGCCGCCCCCTTCTAGTTTCATATATGAGTCGTAAATGGATTCAAAAATTAAAATTAATTTAGAATATATACATAATTACGTCAGTGGCAATATATTTCTGTCACTTATCATTATCCTAAAGAAAGAAAACGAAAAGAAGAAAACGGCTCTCTAATTCACCAATTTCATGACATGCTATATTCACTTTTCTAATGATTATAATTTATTAGATACTAGTTTACTTAGTTAATTTAAATATATAAAAATTAATGATTCTTAATTTGAATAAATAAGATTAAGTAGAAAAATAAATAATTATTTTTTTAATTATCAAAATTCTAAATCCAACTAAAACTAAAAAAAAAAAAAAAAAAAAAAAATAATCGCACTTAGTTTGAAACAATCAGTGTTTCCATAGTTTCCACGAAACACTGAAAGTTTCTTAATTCTTTTCGGGATAGAGTATAATAGTGAATAAAATTAAAAAAACAAAAAAAGAGAAAAACATAAAAGAGTTATAAATGTAACAATTTACTAAATTAAGTACAAAATATAACCAAATAAGTTCTAAATAATTAATTAACGAAATCATTGGCAATATTATTTATATACAAATATGCACGTAAGAAAATACAAAAAGTTATAAAATCTTGTAACGATATATAAGTTATTAACTGATTACTTTAACAAACACATAATACATACTTATATGAGCAATTTTTTATTTTAATAATTTAAAAATATATACCGTAACACTTTTACAATTTTATATTTTATAGGTTAAGTTACTTGAACTTTGTCGATTGTATGTTGTAAGAGGCGCTAAATTTGAATACAATATTATCACTTAGTTCGTTATTGAAAATTTTATCAACTATTGATATACTTGTATGAATTTTGAAACAAAATTTTGATTTTTAAAAATGAATAGAGATGTTTAGAAATTTTCAAAAGATGTTTAGAATAATTTTTGTAAATATCTAGATAGAATGTTCTAGATAATTAATTACAATTGTTAAATTAAGTTGATCATCTTCGTACATTGATGAAGGAGAGTTGAATAAATAGAAGACAAAAATTCATTTGTTGTAAGAGCGCTAAATTTGAATCCAATAGTATCACTTAGTTCGTGAAATTTTTATCAACTATTCGTATACTTGTATAAATTTTGAAATAAAATATTAATTTTTAAAAATGAATAAAGATAGTTGTTTACTTTCTTTCACATTGTTTTTCGTCTTTTTCTCGTTTTTGAAAGTTTTTTCTCCTATTTTCCGAAATGTTTCCGAAACATTTCTAATATTTAACAACCCGAAATTGATATTAGAAACGAAACTTTGAACCTTGATTGTATATACTAAGGCAATACAAAGACACGAGAGAATTATAGAGAAACTATATATGATATTGTATATATAAACGTTAAGTTTGGTTTCTAATAGATTTAGTATATATAGACATTAAGTTTGGTTTCTAATAGGTTTAGTATTTTATTTCTATAAGAATTGATATACTACCAATAATTGGATTCTCATGCAAGATTTAGTAGCTTTCCATATTTGGACGTGTATGTATATATTAAGCTTTCTTTTATTTTCTGTATTAATGAATAAAGTTGCATCTAATTATTATTTATATTAATTATTTTTCCAGAGTCCTACTATCCCTTTTTTTATTTTTTATTTTAGAGTTTTAAAGTAACTATACATTGTAGATATATACAATTATATGTTATTTGACTCTTTTACAATTAAAAATTGAATTAAATAGGAATATATTAGGTACATTTAAAATTTAAATAAATACCTAATTATTGTTCAGATTCAAAATATTTTCTATAATAACTTAACTAAATGAGTTGTTCATTAATAAATCATAATTGTTTAAAAGATTAAATTTTAATTCAACAAAATGTTAAATCAACGTAAAAAAAAATAAACGAATATTACAAAATAAATTCTTATTGCATTTCATGAATTTTTTTTTTCAATTTCAATGGATCATAAACTAATATTCTTTATTTTTTCATTTATTTGTTTGTATATCGGCAAACCTCTTCATACAGTATCCAAGATAGTATTAAAATGACGGAAAATATAAGGAGGAGAATTTTTTTGGATACCATATCTGATAAAAAATTTGAAGCATTTCAACACGCCTTGGGTACCATAAATAATATTCCATTATATCATATATAATATTTTTTGGGCTAAAATACTAAAAGAAATATATTTTATTTCTTTGTTAAAACTTAAATATAAAAGTCAAATGTCAATGAATCTATTTACAATTTTTTTTTAAAATATTATACATTCATATAAATAGACATATCGCAATATACAATATCCTAAAACTTTAAACTCCACTGAATTTTGAACTTATGTTGCACATATACTAAAAAAAACTTAGTGCAGTATCGTATGGATGTCATTCCCGTTTGCACCTAGTATCCATCGTATACGGCTAGTACTACTGGGGTATCTAATCCCACTCGCTCCCTTATCTTTCGTCTCTCAGTGTCAGTGTCGGCCCAATAGAGTACTTTCGCCGTTGGTGTTCTTTTAATTTGATTGATAATCAAATAAGGCAGACGATATTTTAGCCATTTGCATCAAGCTCAAACTTCCTTCTTGCATGCGCACCCCTCCCGAAGCGCACATTATAATAATAGGTAGAAGTTGATTGGTAGCGTACTCTTGCTTAATGTATCCGGAGTAGTTTTATAATGTCGCAAAAATAAGAATCGATATTTTTTGGGTATGGTATCAGGTATAAAATTTGAAGTCTTTGACATGTATTGGTACCTGACATAGTATATATATTTTTTTATCATTTTACAAACATTTTGGGCTATAATACAAAAGGAGATAATATTTTCTTTCTTTTGTCAAAACTTAAATATAAAAGTTGAACAAATGATAAAGAAATTCAAATAATTTAATAAAATTTTGTTTATGTCAATGAATATAGATATATCCTTAGTATATCATATCCCAAATTTTTGAAATGTATTTACTTATAATTAACTTGTAGAGTCCTAATCAAATTATATATCTAATTATTTGACTCTTTTACCATTAAAAACTTAAGTGGATATTTTAGGTACTTCAAAAATGTAAAAAAATAATTCGTACTTTTATAATAGTATAGATATAGATGTTAAAGTACTGTACGACTTTGACTTTTCATATAGATATAGATGTTAAAGTATTGGAGTTCATTTGTCGTACAATACACCTCTTATTGATTCTGCTTCTCTTAGACTTGCAAAGTAGCACTGCATTATGTACCTTGTTACATTTTTAGTTTCAAAATTTATTCAAAGTATTCAAACACTTAAAATTGTGTGCTTGCTACTTGTGGGATTCTGTCTACTTTCTTAACCGCAACAGATTAATGGGAAAAAAGGAATGCTATAAGGCTATTGTGCAATTTTGTGAAAACTGGGATTAAAATATGATCGATTATTTCTATAGTCAATGGTTTGTGTTACATTATGAAATTTTCGCTTATGAATTTATATGGTTTGGAGTTGGTTAAAAGTTAGATAGTAAATTTATAATATATTAAAAACATACATAATATTTATTTTGAATATAATATATGTTATTTAGATGGGGCATTGCTTAATTCTAAACGTGTATCAACTATTTTTTTAGGACACCAGAGTGTATTGAATATAAATACATGTTACTTAGATGATGCATTACCCAATTCTAAACGTGTATCAACTTAGAACTCTAAGTTGCTACACCCTAAGTCATAGTTAAATTATTCATAAATTAATACATAATGCAGGGGCGATTGGGGAGATTGTGTCCCTTTGTCTCAAGCCCTTTTTACCTTTGAATATGTCATGAATCTCTTCATTTAATATAAGGAGTATGAAATTGTTGTAACACATTCGAGGGATCTAATCACTCACTGTTAAGTTAGTTATTATTTGACATATTAGAATTATTCGAATAATAAAATATCCGCGTCATGAAAGATTGCATTAAATGAATAGTCTTGCTGAAAATTTAAGCCTAGACAATGATGTAATTGCATATTTCGTTTGTTCATTTTCTTGTTTACTTTTACGCTTAAAAACTCTTCATTTTTCTTCTCCTTAAGCATTTTGCGTGGTTGCAATCGTCCAAGATTAGATATGCTTTCTTGTGGTGTTTTATCATGTATTCTATATCACATATGAATATTATGTATATAAAGTTTCTCCTAAATATAGACATTGGTTTGGATGAATGACACTTGGAATGAATCTATTTGATGGAATCATGGAATATGAAATGAAATACAAATTAGAAAAGATGATTCCAGTGTTTCTCTATATATCTGTATATGCATTACATAAAAAGACTAACATATTGTAAGTTATTTTTGTATGCTTTTTACAATTATCCTCAAAATTTTCAATTAATACAATTTCTTAAATTAATTAAAGTGAAAGTATAATGAATGACGTGAATTTCTTAGTTTTGATCCGAGTGAATCTTATATCCCATAATGGTGTACCAAAATGATGTCACATCATTGTGGGATTGACAAGTGTCCATCTAAAAATAAAATAAAAATAATAATTAAAAAAATCGACACTTGTCCATCCCACAATGATGTGACACCATTTTGGTATACCATTGTGAGATAGAAGATCCATTTCGAGTTTTGATAGGACAAAAAATAATAGAATTTACAAACATGTGTTAAAAGCACTCTTGGAATGGTCAAGTTAATGTTCTTGATAATTATACTTTATTTCCAATAATTAGATATATTACATTTTGGTATGATATTTATAGTTAATGGTATAACTTCATTATTTGTTTGGAATTTTGAAGTTAGCAAATTAAGCTTTTTAATAATTCTTTTTTACTTTTTAATGAATAGAGTATGGTGTATTTGTACATGTAAGTTTTGTTTTCTATACTTGAATTGTGTATCAGTGACCAACACATAGAGGAATTTAAGACCTTGTTTCTATCACCAGCTGATTACTCACCCCTAAGGACATGATTGGTATACTGGAATGAGGTGGGAATGGAATCAACATTACTGAGTTCATTCCCATTACTATGATTGGTATGTTTTTATGTCGGGAATGGTCATTCCTGTTGGAATCCATATTCCCATAAGTATGGGAATAGTGATACCTTCCATCCCCCTTGGTATTAGCTATTCCTTATCTATTGTGACTTAACTTTTTTTTATTTCTTGTGATAAAATTATTTTTTTTCACACTAATAAAAAAGTCTTGAAAGATTAACGAATGCAATATATATATTTTCTACTTATGATTAATTATCTTAAATTATTTTAAAAATAATATAAATAATTAATAAATTAAAAAAATATTTAAATGCATTGAAAAAACAAAAAAAGATGCATATTATTTTTCCTACGTAGTCGAAAATATTTTTATCAATAAGAATTAGTTTAATTATAATAAATATAATTTCAAATGTAACAAGAATAGAGAAAACATACAAAATTGCATTGACAAAATTTAAAATAAGTGCGTTTAATAAATAATACCTCATCCTTAAACTAGTTTATCGATAAAAAAGTAATAGAAAACGTGGATTATTGTATAGACAATAATACATATATAACTTTTCCAATTATCATCTACGAACTATATTTTTCCGTCTTTCATTGCTTTCTCCACTTTTTTTGTCGTGACTCTTGTTATTTTTCTTTAAATGAAAGTTTTAAAATCTCACATCATTTAAATTTAAAAGAACTAGATTGGATACAAATTTGTATTCAAGTTTAATAAATAACACAAATATACGAATATACAAAACATATAAAATATATTAAAAAAAGATCACATTTCTCAAATTCATTTTTTATCACTAATTGCTTGATTGGAACAAATAAATGAATAATAATTCAATTCCTTTCTCATTCCTTGAGTATACCAATCATAGTATTTATGAAATTAATATCATTTCTTTCCCATCTTAATTCCATTCCTTATATCATTCCATTCCTACTCAATTCCATTCATTCATACCAATCACGTCCTAATAATTATTGATTAAATATTACTTTATTAGAATGAAATTAATGGAGAGTCATTGATTGTTGAAACTCAAATCATCCATGTAATATATAAAACTTAATTTCATTTTCTTCTTAAAATAATAAACATGAGTGTATAATAATCTAACTAAAATACAAATGGCATATTGCACTAAGTATGGGAAATATTATTTGGCAACATATGCCGTGCATAAATGGGCGAAATTAATAAATCATGATGTTAAAGTTTGTGGTGATTTCTTTATATTTTCTTATATTATATATATATATATAATTTTATTGTAGAGTTCTTATATAATTATACTTTTTAATTTGTTAGATATATATAAATTTTATATTATTTACTATATGACTATTCTGCCATTAAAAATTATATTATATAAGGATTTATTAGGTTGATAAAAAATAAAAAAATTATAATAGTATAAATATGAATATAAATAGATTAATTATTAAACCAAGTTTGAAGTTTTCCCCCACTTTCCATCTAACATCCGTCCGTGACCTATCTTCTCCATCTCTCCAATTATCAATTTTAATATTTTAATTCTGTGGTTTTAATCGAATTATATGAAATAAATAGGAATAAATTTATTAAAATATGAAATATTGTAGAGTCCTACTATAATTATATTTCTTATTATTCATGTCTATGACTCTTTTGTCATTAAAAATTGAATTTCAAAGGGCTATTTTAGGTATATTAAAAATGTAAAAAAACAACTTGTACTTTTATAATAGTATAGTGTTATAATAGTATAGTATAATATAATATAATATAATATAATATAATATAAATAATAATAATTATAATAGTATAAAT
Source organism: Verbascum thapsus (assembly GCA_963669365.1). NCBI lineage: Eukaryota > Viridiplantae > Streptophyta > Magnoliopsida > Lamiales > Scrophulariaceae > Verbascum > Verbascum thapsus. The sequence continues at coordinate 22,566,305 of OY770108.1, forward strand.
ATAAATAATATAATATATATATATATAGTATATATATATATAGATATAGATATAGATATAGATATAAATAATATAATATAAAGTATATACACTTTTATAAAGAATAATAAAATTTTAAGTTAATAATATATATGGGGGTTATTCTATCCTGAACCGGAACCACAGTTTTAACCACAAATTTATATTTGGGGTGGGGTGGTATACACTTGGGATGGTGGATAAAACCACCCGCCACTATGTAAAATTTGTGGTCTATCTTGGCCAGGACCGTTGGTCCCGGACCAAGATAGATTTTTCCATATATACGGTACTTTTATATTTTTAATTAATAATTAAAATAACTAAAGGATCTTGATGTTAACGTTTCGCATAATAATTTCCCTCTGTAAATAGATAGATCCTTTTGCCACCGGAAGACGACCACAACAACCGCCGCTACCGATCTAGACGAGCTAATCTGGGATCCTCCCGCCACTCATTTTCGAATACATAACTAACTTCAATTTCCAATTTCTCATGACTAAGATGGCTTCAAATCATCCAGTAAGTAAACACTTTATTTTTTCTTAATTATTATTATTGTTATTATTATTATGTTTGGTGACAATGTTACATCTTTGAATGTCTATGATATGTTAACTGGGGGGCATTATATGAGTTAGGTTGAGGCTAGTGATGGGCCGAAAAATGTGTTGGATTTGGGAGCTTTTGTTGGTGAACTAGCTGTTGATGATGATGCTACCAGGTCCTTCATTTATCATTGATTGCGTACGGTTTTATGTTATACCATATGTTTTGATTGAATTATTGATTGTTGTATGACTGTGTATTGTTTTCTTGTTAGTGATGATGTTTCATTGGAGGGACTAGAGCAAGAGCTTCAAGATTGTTTAGCCGATGATGTAAGTGGATGACGTTTTCCTGCACTGTTTCTACTGGTTGAAAAATCCCATTTTTGTTATATTATTTTATTGAGTTTGGTTTCGTGTTGTGTTATTTGCCTTAAAGGTAGTGGCCACGATACTGTCTAAAGGTACTAAATTACGGGACTACACCAAGGATGTCGAGAACAATCTGAGGCAAATTGAACTCGACTCCATTGAGGTATTTTCTGATTCAATATACCAGTTCGCCTTTTTCAGACATAGATATTGATGCTTTACTTGCGTCTGAGATATTGGTTGATCAATTCGAACCTCCTGACGTTTGAATTGATTCTTGTATAACAAAATTATTATAGCATTTAGGGGAAATGCTTTCATGAAATTCCCTTATAATGTATATATGCCAGAGTTCCTAAAATACGATGCTGGTAGTTTTGGTGGTTGGTGACTGCCAGAAGTGATCTTTATATGCATTCTGTTCCGTGAATATGTGTATATGTAAGATATTATGCTTACTTGGGGGCATTTGTTTCTTTTTTTAAATATCAGGATTATGTTAAAGAAAGTGATAACCTAGTCTCACTGCATGATCAAATTCATGATTGTGACTCTATCCTGTTGCAAATGGAAAAGCTTCTCAGTGGGTTTCAGGTATTGCATCTTATATTCATTTACTGTGATCTGCTTGTCATTTTACTAAGAGGTATTACTTGGGCATCGGATAGGCCAAATTTCACAAAATTAGGTTGCTTATCAGACAAAACGACACTTGAAAGCATATGGAGTTTGAATGAAAATTGTTCTTATTTTTGACAAAGTTCTCAGTCCAAGCTGGGAATAGTCTGATGCCACTGTTCTCCTTGGTCACCTTTAGGGAGTTACATAAATATGACTGTAAAAAAGTTCAATTACAAAGCTGCTTAATTTCTTTAAGGATTGCTTTAGGTTTTCTGGATGAGTATCCTTTCATGCTATTACGTCGTAACTTGTTCATGCAATTTATTGGAAATCAAAATGATCATGAAAATCATATTTGATGGGATTTTGATTAGGATTAACATTATGCATGTATTTTGGATTGATTGATTTGATTTGACTGTGATGTGACTTGGAGTGATTTCCTCTATCATTATATTTATCACATGTTTATTCAACCTATATGTAGGTGACTATTGTAATTCATATTTAAGAGAGTACGAAAGTATTATAGCCATTTGGGCATTGTTTCATGGATGTAGGCCAAATGGCTGAGCCACGTAATTCTTGTGTCTTCTTCTCTCTTCACTTTTAAACTATGTATGAAATTCAACACTATTATGCCATAATGTTCCTTGCTTTGACTACTCTATCAAAGTTGCACTAGAAAGATTACAAAGTTTTTATCATTGTGGTAGGCTGAGATAGGATCCATAAGTTCAGATATAAAGATCCTTCAAGAAAAATCGATGGATATGGGGCTCAAGCTGAAGAATCGCAAGGTAATGTTGTTAATCTTTCCTTTTTGGGATGTGTAATTTTTGGATGTAAATTAAGCCTTTACGGTCTGTGTCAATGAGCTGTGGTCGTCATATTTTTTTTGATTTAGACCTCGATTTGGACTTATCATGAAGTATTAATCCTGATGAGAACCGAGTTTTTGTCTTCCATTTTCATAGAATATGTGGAAAACTTAAAAAGAGGAGTGAAACATTGGAGTAAAGGACCTTGAAATCATTCTTAGTACTGTTCATTGTTTATACTCTTGTTTTGAGTTTTTTGTTGATGGTTTCTTCATAAGGATTGTATAAAATATTTTCACAAGCTTTTTGGATTTTTCAGTTTTTTCCCCTTATATGTCCTTGTACGAATATCATGTAAAGCTCTGGTTGTTTACTTGGCCAGGGAGCAGAATCAAAGTTGGCTAGATTTGTTGAGGACATCATTGTCCCACCAAGGATGATAGACATAATAGTTGATGGGGAGGTATTCAGCGTTGTTTATTGTGCTGATATTGCATCTTGAAAAATCAAAATCATTTGCTGTTGTATTACTTTATGGTTGCATCATGGAGGTTTTTTTTAACATATCAATCTTCATACTTACTTATGTAAGGCTATTGCTTGATAATTGATAGTTATAGTTTGTTGGGAAAACTTCAAACAGTTTTTAACATATATTCGTAATTCCCCCCCAAAGGTATTTAATTGTTTGTCATGTAGTTACTGTAAGTGAATTAATGCGTCGATTTATCTGCAGATGAATGAGGAATACATGAGAACCCTCAAGACTCTTAGTAAAAAGCTGAAGTTTGTTGAAGTCGATGCCATGGTGAAGACTTCAAAAGCTCTGAATGATGTCCAGCCTGAATTAGAAAAACTTCGTCAAAAAGCAGTTTCAAAGGTTTGTACAATTTAAACAATCATCAATATTGGAATTTGTTCATGTTATCGCTTCTTATTCGAGCGTATTGGTGCATAGTTTATCATGGATTTTACCTTTTCCTCTTCCCCCCCCCCCCCCCCCCCCCGTTTTTACTGAATATCGACAATATTGATGTAAGACTGATAGAGACGCTCAAATGCACCATTACATTCAAAGCTATCAAATCTATCCTCATAATTAACTGTTATCCTGCAAAATATTTCTAACAAGTATCCCTCTGTATAACATCTCTATGGTGGATTTGAGAATTACAAAGAGAAATTTCTTGAGAAAGCCTTTTGTGGTTCACGTATCTTAAATGGTCAATGCAACTGATATATTACCAAGTTCTGATGGATTTTCACAAGTTTTTGCAAGTTTTTTACAAGCGATGAACTAGCATGACTGCATGAGGTATGATTATGCAGAATGAAAGTTGGATGCAGGAGGAACAAAGTACTTCTCAGCTATGATACCTATACTGTTTGTTATTATTTGATTCCTAGCTTTATCAAATATTATTATAGCTAAAGAGTGGATTTTGCTGTGCCAGTTTAGATATAAGAATTTTCAAACTGACCTTTGTTGAATTAGTGGTCGATTGATGGTTATGCTTTTCTTCTTGTTGATATTTCCATGAGAACTTTTTTTCATCAAATTACATATGTGGAAACTCTGAAGCTTTTCAAAGATCTTTCCTAAGCATACCCTCTGCGTCATGACAGATACAAGTTTATATAGCTGCATGACCCTTGCTGTGAATTGTTACTTGCTGTAAAAGGTCCTGATCGTTAAATATAGGCCGCCTACTATCTAATTCATTTGATTATCCAAACACATTGCTGATTTAGTCTTCATAACATATTTTGATTATTTTAGTGACTCATTCAGATTATATGTGTTACTTATTCCTAAGAACTTCTGGAACTTCATAAGTTAATTTTTATCTTTAAATGTCTTTTTTTGTTGGTTAGCCGTTATAAGGTTAACTTTTAGAACCTTCGAAATTCGGTGATTATATAGCTCACCTAATATAGTTTTTTCTGTACCTTCTGACAGGTATTCGACTTCATAGTTCAGAAACTTAATGCATTAAGGAAACCCAAGACAAATGTCCAGATTCTTCAACAAAGTGTTCTTCTGAAATACAAGTAAGTCACTTTAGACTGGAACTTTACAAATGTTCATATGCATGATTATACATTCTACTTATTTATCATGATATTGATATCTTAAATTCTCAAGCCATGGATCTTCAACCTTTTCATGACGTTCCTTATTTCCCGTTTTATATCTTGGCCAGTTTAGTTGCAATCATTTAGTTGCGATGCTTGTTTGTGGAAATAACCCCATTTGCTTCATTTTTTTCCTTTACTGTAATTGGATGTGTCATTAAATTTTTACCACCTCGAATTGTGTCAAATTGTTTGGGACAATATGTTCTAGTCTTCATGGGAATCTTTAGTATATACATCCATGTAAAGAAGGTTTAACTTTTATAGCTCTGAATAAGGTATGCATTTTTTACATAAATTGGTTGATATTAAAAGCTAGCTTGGCGTAATGTAAGTTGGTGCATTTGCTATGGTTACAAAAATTTCTTGATAGTTTATATGAGTAACTTCTGAGTACATTGTCAATCCTTAACAATTCTAAATACATTTCTTCTAATACAACACTTGGAAGAATACATTTCTCAATGTTTTGATGAGTTTTTGACTGTTTTCAGTCATTCTGGGTATATTTGCACAGAAAATATGGGTCTGTGATTTTATCTGGCGTTATAATGAAAAGGAAAAATAAGATATTGATGGAGAATAAGAGGAGAAAAAGTTTGTACTTAAGAAGGAAAGTAATGTTATTTATTTATTAGAAAAAGAAGTAAAAGGAAACAATAAGGAATTTAAAACCATTTAAAGGTGGGAGATGAACTGTGTTCTTTAGTATGTCAGAAACTGGGTCATGTATTCTCTGCATGAGCATTTATTAACTTGTACCAAAAACCTCCCGCATGATGAGCTTTTGGCTTTTTATTATAAACTTATTAGACACGACTCTATATATGGTTTTATCAAACATGCAGATATGTGATTTTGTTTCTTAAGGAGCACGGGAAAGAGATATATCTTGAGGTTCGTGCTGCGTACATTGACACCATGAATAAGGTACGTGCCATATAATAGTTTAAAACTCTTATTAGTTGTTGAATGATGAAGATTGACATCATCCCCAATTTTCAACCACTTCCTTGAAGTGATTGTGGAAATTCTTACTTCAACATTCTTCTCTTTTCTTTTGTTCTCATTATATATTTCTATTGTAGATAGAGACGTTGTTCTTATACATTGAGCTACTTGCTGTTTTGCAGGTTTTAAGCTCAAATATACGAGCTTATATTCAAGCACTAGAGAAGTTACAATCGGATATTGCAACGTCTAGTGATTTGATTGGTGTCGACACCAGAAGCACTAGCCTCTTCTTGAGAGGAAGGGAACCTTTGAAAAACCGGTCTGCTGTTTTTGCTTTGGGAGAACGGATAAATATTCTCAAGGTCTGCATATTTAATGTCCAATGTCCAAGCTGCATCAAATTTGATTTGTTTTTTTAGGCCTTGTTTGTTTATGTTTTCAAACTCTATTTTCAAAATTTTAAATCACAAAATTCTAAATAAACATAACACACCAAATTCTTATTCAAATTCTTCTTTTTTCAACTCTACTTTTCAATCTTCTATATAACTACCTATCAATACTTACCAATCAAATCATTTATTATAATCACTTTTTTTCACTTTTCTCTCTCATACTTTACAATTTTTTATCCCTATTTTTTTAAATTTTTTTATATACATAACCATTATATACACCACTAACACAATTATCCTACACATCATCCATCAACCTATCACTATTGATTTATGACAATCCCGGATAAAATTTCAAAATTTTATCTCGAAAACATAAATAAACATAGCCTTAGCTTTCTTGAAATGAATCCTCATTTCATTTCACTTGATGCACTCAATGTTATCTTCTTTCATAATCTGTATCACCTTTTCTTCGGAAATCTCTTAGAAACTAATCTCCAAAGTGGTCCAAAATGTTTACTAGAATATCTGAATTTGAGATGCTGTTGTAGGACTGTTTTCATGGATAAGCTTCATGCTGTTCTAGGTCTCTTAACTACTAGATATCACTGATAATGGATGCACTGATAAGTTTCATGATGCTGTTTAGCCACCAGGACTCATCTCGTTCTCTTTGTATGAGAATACAATATATTTCAAATATAGGGATCTTCAAATCAATGGATATTTTAGGTTTTACAAAAGATATTGTTGTACATAATCTTTTTGAGTAATCATATTCACCTCAATTTGTTTCTTGTTTTCCTTCCAAGCAACTAAACACTTTTGTTTATTTTAGATTTGACAGTTCACGTTACACCCAATCAAACAGGAAATACAAAAAGATGGAACAATCTGCCAACAAATTAGCATAATGTTTACCATCTAAACACCACTTTGTTGGCATTATATAAATCCTTCTGCTGTTAATATCACAACTCGTATGATACATACTGAGCTAAGGATCAACTAGGTAGTTGTGGAAAAGGCGAAACATAATATTGTCAAAATTATTAACTTTTCTATTAAAATTTTGGGCTGTCCCTGTTGTTCATGCTCTGGCTTGATTGTGTTATTATAACCAACTTTTGCATGCATGAAAAAGAATGTTAATGTTATTTATTTTCAAGTATAAAAGATAATAGATTATTGAAAATAACAATTTGCCCTTCCTATTTCCCCCCAGGAAATTGAGGAGTCCGCTTTGATTCCACATATAGCAGAAGCCAGCTCTAAAAAGTACCCTTATGAAGTCCTTTTCAGAAGCTTGCACAAGCTTCTTATGGATACTGCTGCTTCTGAGTAATATCCAAATCTGTGTCTTTTATTATCTTTACTTGTAGTTTATGTTGTGTAGAATATAACAGTTTTTTTAACTTGTTAATTTTACCTGTTGTCTTTTTTCAGATATCTTTTCTGTGACGAATTCTTTGGAGAAGAATCTATATTTTATGACATATTTGCAGGTATCGATATTTTATGACATGTTTGCAAAGATTTATGTCACAAGGCTCATTATTTGATTCTAAAAGCTTACAAATATGATAATGATATTGAAAATAGTTCAATTGTTGAATTATCAGGTCCCTTCTCAGTCATAGACGAACACTTGAATACAATTCTTCCAAATTGTTTCGATGCAATTGGTCTGATGCTCATGATTCGCATTATATACCAGCACCAGGTGACACGCTAACTTGCTGGAGTAATAATATGGATTTTTTGTTTAAAAACTGATCATGGTAGCTGTATAATTTTATCGAGTCTATCTCTTCATCCATGCTTCTATATTTCCTGTTTTGTATTATATTGCTACGTTACATAGTGAAGAAAATACATCAGTTTATATGGTTTACAATAAACTAACATAGGAAATATAGTAACACTAATTCCCTGCTTTTCATATTCTAATTCTAATACTCATGATATAAAAGACCTAAATCCTAATATATTCCTAATCTGTGTATGGTTTAGTTGATTCTAGATAGATACAGGTTTATAGGAAAATTCTCAAACTCTGTCCTGAAAATTCCTAATGTATGAATATTACGTATGTTGTTCGTAAAGTCAATTTTTTGTTCAGAGTTCATTTTTAGTTTTTGAATTTCTTATTTTTGTTTTATCCCAGCTTATAATGTCTCGGCGGCGAATTCCATGCCTAGATTCATACTTGGATAAGGTATGCATAATGTTGGACATGATTTGTTTTGGTTCATATCTCAAAATATCGTTTTTCTCATAAATGAATATGAGCAGGTGAATATTTCATTATGGCCAAGATTTAAGATGGTATTTGACATGCATCTCAACAGCCTACGAAATGCCAATATACGGACTTTGTGGGAAGATGATGTACATCCACATTACATCATGAGGCGATATGCGGAATTTACAGCTTCACTGATTCAGCTTAATGCTGATTATGGAGATGGTCAGGTTGGGAGTATAAAATTATCTATCTTTTTCATTACATGGTCATTGATGATTAGATTTACAAGGTATTTATTACTTTAATGTAAAAATGGGCTACTTTGACAGCTTGAACTCAACTTGGAAAGATTGCGAATGGCTATTGATGATTTGCTTGTGAAACTTGCCAAATTGTTCCAGAAACCAAAGTTGCAGACTGTGTTTTTGATAAATAACTACGACATGACTATTGCAGTATTGAAGGTATATATTGGTATTACAGCAAATTAATCGACAAATGAATTATAGTTCTGATTGATTTTTATTCGCATATTACACACAGTAAACCCACACACACAAAAAATAAAGAAAAGAACAAGGAAAAAGAATGTGAAAAAATGAGAATCTTGGCTCCACTAGGTACATGATAACTTCGTATTTACATGCTCAAAATATGCAGACAAACTATGTATATTTTCTTCGATACAATACAATATATCCTACATGTTGAACATTGGTTCACAAAGGTTGTCATTTTTATTTCAGGAAGCTGGTGCAGAGGGAGGCAAAATTCCAATACACTTCGAAGAGTTGCTGAAGAACAATACGACCATTTATGTGGTAAATGTGACATGAGATCTTGACAAACTTTATCAAATTATAATCAGGCAGTTTTAGCTCATTTATCCGCCTCTTACTCAGTGGCGGAGATAGGGTGGGGCGGGCGGGGGCGGGTGCCCCACCCAAATTTTTTAAATCATATGTATATTTTAAAATTTTTAACATTGCTGCCCCACCCAAAATAAATCGATTTACGTCTATCGTACTTTGGCCCCACCCACTTTCAATTAGTGGCGGACAATTCCTGGCTCTGCCACTGCTCTTACTGACATTTTAACAACAAAATATATATATATATATATATATTGTGACGTCAATATAAATTTGGTTGATTGCGTTCTAAATGCAGGAGGAACTACTCGTGGAGCACTTCAATGATCTTATAAAGTTTGTAAAAACTAGAGCTTGTACGTGTTATGCAATATATTTTTCAATTTTTTTCTTATATATATATATATATATATGTATTTTTATCAAGATTGGCTGCTGATTTTATATTTTATGCTTTTAGCCGAGGACTCAAGTTTGGGAATTACTGTGGCTGAAGTTGAGCCAATTGTGAAGGACTTTGGAAGCAGATGGAAAGCTGCAATAGAGCTTATGCACAACGATGTTATAACTTCGTTCAGTAACTTCCTATGTGGTATGGAAATTCTGAGAGCTGCATTAACTCAGCTATTGCTTTACTATACAAGGCTTTCAGATTGCATGAAACGATTACCTGGCGGGCCCACCTTGAACAAGGATTTGGTTTCGATATCTTCGATAATGTATGAAATTAGAAAATACTCGAGGACCTTTTAATAGTCGATCGTGTTTTTCTACACTACTGTTTTTAGACTACTTTGTGTATGTATATGACCAAATAGGATCTTACTTTGTTATTTTTTTATGACTAAAACAGTAATAATCAATATCTTGTCCATTGACAACATGTTGCATTTTCCTTTATTTTACAATAGGAATTTAATTGAAATGAGTACTTAAGTACTTTGTTTGGTAAGTAAGGACATTAGCACTTAAGTTATATCTATTGTGCATTGAAATTCTAGCTTGGAAACATTGTCCTTTAATAGAGCCATTAAAACTTGTAAATCACATGCTTCACACATTTGTCTCAAGTCTCGTGAAAAATTTGGATTTCGAGCATGTTCGATAAAATCTCACTTTCAGATCAATTTTGTAAAATTTTCATCGTCATTTCTACTGTAACTCAAAATTTCTAGAACGTTGAAATTGAATATTATCAAAATATCATTCATTTTCTTATTGTTTTAGTGATTAATAATACAAGATATTAAATTTTAAATGATATAGTACTCAATATAGTACGGAATGCGTAATGTAATTGCAGAATATAGCGTCCTAATTATGTATTCTCCAAGACGCACTTTGAACCAACATCTAAAGTTTTCAGTTTAATATATGTTGAATGGCTAATTAATAATTTGTAAATACATTGATCATAAAAAATACATAATTGACTCAAATATCAATCCCCAAAAATTCATTTAGAATTTTCAACTATTATATAAATTTCCATGATATATCCTGAATACTCTCTAAATTTTCATCAATTTAGATTTTGAAATAAACAGTAACAAGGACAATGACCAAAAAGTTAGGAACAATCCCAACACAATTCTTCACAAATACTATATATATGAACATTCCCAAATCAACTTATACCCCATACTCTCAAACACACACAGACAGCTAAAACTTCATCACAATGCCAGAATTTGAAACCAAACTTCACATAGCCATGTTTCCATGGATAGCCATGGGCCACATAGCTCCCTTCATCCATCTCGCCAACGAGATGGCCAAACGAGGCCATTCGATATCGATTTTGATCCCCAGAAAGGCCATTCTTCAGCTAGGTCATCAAAATCTCTACCCTAATCTCATCAAATTCCACACTGTCTCTGTGCCTCAAGTAGATGGCCTCCCACCAGGCGCCGAGACTGCTTCTGATATCGACGTTAGTCCTTTCAACCCACTTGCCGTAGCTTTCCAGGCTATGTCCACACAAGTCAATACCATTATATGCAGTCTAAAACCCGATATCGTCTTTTATGATTTCGCGCATTGGATGCCTAACCTGGCTGCAAAGATTGGGTTCAAAGCTGTTTATTACAATGTCATATGTGCTTCGTTTTGGGCCCTCACGATTGTTCCCGCCAGGCATTTCCCTAAAGACAGGCCATTGACTGAAATGGAACTGTTGGAGCCTCCCAAAGGCTACCCTAGTTCGACAGTGGTGTATCGTTCGCACGAGGCTTGGACCCTTTCTACGCTTCCCTTGGAATGTGGAGATACCACGTTCGATGTGGTAATAAACGCCGCCATGCAGGGCTGTGACGCTATAGCTAACCGTACTTGCCGTGAGTTGGAGGGCCCCATGTGCGATTACTTGTCGGAACAGTACAAGAAACCGGTTCTTTTAACCGGTCCAGTGTTGCCAAAGGCTCCACAAGGCAAGCTGGATGAGAAGTGGGACACATGGCTAACAAAATTCAAGCCGAAATCAGTAGTTTACTGTGCGTTTGGAGGACAGTTGACTCTCGAAAAGAACCAATTCCAGGAGTTGGTTTTGGGTTTTGAGATGACGGGATTGCCGTTTTTCATAGCCCTGTCGAAACCAAAGGGAGCAAACTCCATTGAAGAAGCTTTACCAGATGGGTTTTTGCAGAGGGTGGGGGATAGAGGGGTGGTTCACGGGGGGTGGGTGCAACAGACCCATATACTGAACCACCCTTCTGTGGGTTGCTACGTGAGCCATGGCGGGTCGGGTTCGATGTGGGATTCGCTGCTAAGTGATTGTCAGATAGTGTTGGTGCCTCACTCGGCGGATCAAATAGTGAACACACGGCTGCTCACGGAGGAGCTAAGGGTGGCGGTGGAGGTTGAACGGGGTGAAATGGGGCGGTTTTCGAAGGAGGATTTGTGCAGTGCGATTAAGTCTGTGATGAATGAGGATAGTGAAGTGGGGACTATAGTGAAGCATAATCATGAGAAGTGGAAGAAGATTTTTTCATCTCCTGGATTTATGGATGACTATATGAACAATTTTGTTGAAAAATTATACCAACTTTAGATTATATGTTTGTTTTGTTTTGTGTTAAAGTTTAATTTCATACTGGATCACTTCATATTGAGTCAAAGAAATAAATTTCTTGGTTTAGTGGTGTATTTCGATTTGTTATGAGAAAGTTTTGGACTTTTTGTAAGTTTAAATAATTTACAATTGTCGAATTTAGGAAATGATTTCGTTTTGGATTATTCCACTTTATTATTCCACTTTCAACTTTAGTTTCCTAATTTGTGTTACTTAATTTCAACTTTAAACTCTTTAACTAATGTAGGTTACTTAATTTAGAGATAAAATTTAAAGAATTAAGATAGATGAAAAGAGATAAATTCTTTGATTACATATAAATTAATCCACTTTATTATTCATTTTACAATTTAATTAGTGCCTGTGACAGGCCTTTGCCAAAGGAAGTGGAGGGTCTGAATATGCACCATTCACAATTTGATCAAATACCCATTTGTTAGCAGCCTGAGTGTAATGTACCCCATCCCAATTAATCACTAATGATGGATTATTGCATGATTTTCCAATCATAATTTCTTTTCCATTCACTTTGATTTTGCTCCCACATCCATGATGCATATTGTAGTTGTACTTTCCTCCATGCCCACAACAAGCTTGTAAGGGGTGCAAAAAACCTGTATTTTCATCAAACAATTTTCAAGTTAATGAACTCACACATATGATATTGAAAAACTACTTATAGGAAGATACATTTCGACATGTTGCGGACAATGCGTATTTATTTACTTATTTTCCGTCATGGGCGCCTGTTGATTCAGAATCAAATATGTATCACGTGAAGGTGACGTGAAGATGAGATCAGACCCGACACACGACAAACTAGACAATCTTTTATCAGATAGTGGGTTGCACTTGGTGGTATCAAGCTGCCTACGTACCTACTTTGATGGCAACAAACCTCTTCGTATCCTCAAATACAGTACTCTTCAATCTTAAAAATTCAGAGTAAGCTTAGTGAAGATTAGTGATAATTTTGGTGGTAACTAAATCATAATTGTTTAATTGATTGAAGTGATATTTTATAACGCCTCTATTGGTTCACGGACTCGCCTTGCCTTATTGGGTCATGGCCAATATCTGAGTATAGCCCAAACCCTTTAATTTCTTCATCTATCATATATCAAACATGGTTTATAAAATTACGAGAATATCCTGTGTTCCAGTGGGACCCATCAATTGCACATCTTCGCTCGCGCAATTTTTTTGAACCAAACAGAGTGTTATTTGAGAATGGGGAGAAAAAAACAAAAAAGAGAAAACTCAATGGTATGAAATGAAGTAGGGGATGTACCGTGTTTCTTCGCGTGGCTAATGAGATCGTATTTAACAGAATAGACATCGACATAAGTTAATGCTGCCAATGGAAAATCCTTCCTTAGCTGGACAATAGACTCCTTTAGTTTAAGGTTGAAATATTGAGCAACTTCATTGAAAGGGGATGCACATCCAACTTTATCGACTTGTGCAGCCGTGACCGGAAGACGGTCCATGATGTACGGCAAACATCCGACCGGCCCGGTATTGTGTATCCAAAATGACCTACCTCCATGATCATATACATTCTACATGATAAAACAAAATTTTTAGTAATTATATTGTTTGTGTTAGAATAAAGAAAACCTCGTACAGACTTTATATATTAATCACTTTTATACTATTGTAATTATATTAAATCATTTTGATATGATATATAACACCATATACGGATCAGTACTTTCTAAATCAAAGTGAGGTAAACTTCTGTTGAACTAGTGAACTACATAGTAGAATAGTCTTTGCTACTAATTCTCAATAAACAAACATAACAAATTTTCCCATTTTCCATTCAAAAATCTTATGATTTACTCTCAAATTTTCGCCTCGTTTACCTTAACGATGGTTTTGAATTGATCCAAGATATCCGGAACACATGCTCTAACTTGATCGGTTGTCATGTTGAGGAATAATCCGGCTGTCAAATCATTTTGTCCGATATCAAATGTGTACAAAGCACGCGAAAAATCCTCGCCTTTTGGCAATAATCCCTTAAAAACTCCCCCTGTAAATGGTTCAACAAAAACAATCTCATCTTCTTAACTGGCTATGATCAATGGAATTTCCGATCATAAGATAAAAATAGCGTTTTGTTTTACCTTGATTGCGGATTATTTGGGATCGATGTTGAAAATCGTTAAATTGATAATATTGTACGTTTAATGAAATTGGGCTGAAGCCACTTTGATGTAGAGTCGTGTTTTGGGGTCTAATAGTCGATCCAGCAGTCGCAAAATTGGCTCCGTGGCTGAAGTTGGAGCCCAATGCATCAAGATATGCACTCAAATATGGTAGTCCTAAGCTTTCAGCTGCAAATTAAGTTCGATAATCGGATAAATTAAGTTTACACAATATATTGTATGTAATATGTATATAAGAAATTTGCAAACTCTGAAAACAATAAGTTATCTTTTAAACTCATACATCTTTGATGCAAAAAATGCACGTAGGGATGTTGTGCAACTTAAATCTATGTTCGTTTCGGTATGATTTGGTATTAAAAAATCAATATATAAGATGAACAAATTATTCAATACAAGCTCAAGATTGGCTGAATCCCGATTGTTAGAATATATTAGGATATAGTTTTGTATAAGATCTTTCCTATTATGTTTTCTTATATTTATATTTTTTTTCTAGTTTATTTAGGTTTACCTAAACTATCGAGTCTTCTAACACTAAATATATCTCTCATTAATAATAATATTATCAATAATGTTTTATATTATTCAACATGATAACTGCATACGAAACCAAATAAGCAATGGTTATCTCAAAGAAAAATGAATGAACAAGTTTTTCCAGCATAAAAATCTCAAAGCTAAACAAAGCTAAAGAAGTTGATAGTTAATTTTGTTACCGATAAAATCGATGACTAGTCGGCCATCGGAGTACCGCCCCGCCGGGCCACGAAAAAAGGACTCCCCATTGGGCGGAGGAGCTTGGCCGAAAGCCGCCGACAGTCCTCCGGTGTCGGAATTTGAGTCGCCGAAGTTGAATATGGCCGGAAAATCACAAGGCCCGGTTGTAGCACATGTTAATGAAAATAGTGATATAATAATAGAGAATAATAGTAGTAGTTTCTCCATTTAGAAGAATATTGAAGAGTTGATGGTAATGGCTAAGGGAATAAGATGGAATAAAATGATAAGTGAAAAGGGATAGACTTATAGTGGTCCATAGTCACGTGTTGGCCCTTTTTACTGTGCTAGATATGCAATAATCCAAAGTTTCGGCTAAATATAAAAATACCAAATATTATATATATATATTTATATTTATCTAGAAGGGTATTATTGTTTCTAGGTAGCTACGACCAAAAATAATGCTTTATATTTGTTAATTAAATTTCTTTAGTGATGCATGTTTTTACATTATCTAATCTACACAATAAATAAAATTATACTTCGACAAAGAAATCATAGTTCAATTTTGATATCGGGAACATTTTTCTTTTTATTCAAGTGTAACTAAAAGTTTACCTCCTTTATTCCCGTCTGTATTTTCATGATTTTTATGTGACTTTTTTATTTTTAGTAAGTAGATATAGGAAAATACAACATATGATTGGGTTTGAGCTAAAGATAGAAAATAAAGGCTGCTTTTTTCAATAGAATTAGGATGGGTAGTACACATGAAAAGAAGTGATAATTTACAAGTGGCTAAAGTTCGTAGTGATGACATGTAGTTGGTTGCATATGTTTGTAGGTTTGTGCTTTTGTTTAATCCTCTTTTCTATTCTTGGGATTCCAAAGCACAAAGCACCTCTTTTGCATCAACTTTTATAAAAATTTTGATATAACTATAATCATTCGTGCATAAAAAATGACTTTAGACTATCAGCAATTTCAAATTCTGATATAATTATAATCATTAATATAGTACTCGACTAGTTTTGTTGCATGAATTATTACGAATTTAAACTCAAAACTCTATAGTTTCTCAAGATGAACCTTCCCAGTCTTCATGAATTATATATAAGTTGCAACCCACATAAGATTCTAAAGTTGTGAATGGTGAGTAAAATACACTATTTGAAATATCACACCATATCCATGAAGATCTCCTTGACAAAAGTTGGTACCATTTACTATTATCAAACTAATGGCAAGTTGGCAACCACTATGCAACAAGAAAAAGGAACATGCAGATATATACTTTGCAAACTTTATCATTATCATTATACCAAACTCAAAGAGATAACGTTACAAGATCAATGGATTAATATTCTATAATAAGGAAAAAGATGGATTTATATACTCTCCTATGGTCCAACACAAGTGCCTTACAAGAAGATGATGAATAAATAAAGAAAATACAGAAAGAACATGTATCTACTGAAATTTAAACATGAAATTCAATTGATGAATTAAAATTTGAAGAAATGAAATGGGGTTGTTGTAATCGATGAATTTGAAGAAAGACTTTCAAATGACTATATATTAGGTGTGTTCGAATTCCACCATAATGATCGAGTAAACAGCTTAAAAGATATTGAATTCATTGTAACTTGAAGTGATCAAAATAAGCTCAAAGGAAATCAGTAGCGTCCAAACATTAACAGCAACGAGGTTAGCAACAAGAATGCATATCAAGTAAATGACCAAAACTAGGCATAAGAACAATAAGCGACTTTTACATATAAACAAGATGCAACAATTAAGGCGAGAGTCGTTAGTGCCTTCAAAATAATTCCAACTCCATTCCTCACAGTAAAATTATGAGAAGATAGAAGGTACCGATATATATTTTGTTCTAACTAGTCAGAGGATAAAAGGAGACACGAAGAATGCACAGTCACCAAAGCTCACCACCTTGAACCCGACCTGCCAAAATGATATGATCAGACGTGTCAATCACGTATCTCAATTTAGTCAATAATATATAGATTAAAATAATTATAACTGAATGTCATTACTAGCAGCAACAGCCAAGGAAGTTACAAGGCAACCTCCACCAAAGAGTGCCAGTAGCTAAGTTATCTAATTAATATATCTATCATGTAAGTGAGAAAGGTATGTCTTCAAAGAAGTTTCCAAAAGTGGCTATCTTTACACTAACGGTTAACCCTTTCACAATCTCAACAAAATCGAGGCACGTAACTAGTTGTCAAAGAAAAAAAAAAGATGACAACTCTGTTATCATTATACAAAATTATTCCCATATGTTCATAGTTAACCACACGGACCACACCACAGAATGATCTTTCAAGCAACTGCCGCAACAATTTCAATATATTTATAAGATTTAGAGTGTGTCTGGTTGGCTTATATGTTTCCTAAAACAGCTTACATGAGAGCTTATAAGTCTTACAAAGTGTGTGGTAAAATACTTTGCTAAAACAACTTATAAGCTCCTCAAATAAGTCGTTGGGAGCTTATAAACTCCTCAACAATAAGTCAGGAAACCAGAAAGATCTTATAAGCTAAAGAGCTCATAAGCTCCAAAAACATCTTATAAGCACAAGCTTATAAGCTCATTGAAATACACTTACCCAAGCACCCATTTAAGACCATATAGCTAAAACAGCTGCAATCATAAGAGAAAATCTGAAACATATCAAAAAGGAAGAGACAAAAGCACCTATTAATATCTCTGCTGCCCAGAAAATCTCTTCCTCCGCCACCTTGAAGAGCTCTTCTATCGTCACTTGATCTTGTCCATGAATTCCCACGCGAACGAGGTCTCTCAATGTAGTCACCAGATGTGGGTTCTTGATATGCATCAGTCCTGAAAGATGATCTCTGAGGAAAACCACCTCTGGGCTCTTCATAGGCACCCTGCCTAGATCGTGGTCTCTCGTGAGAGCCAGGCCTAGGGTTGTCATATGGTCCATTCCAGGATGGACGTCTATCATGAAAGCTCGCTCTAGGTTCATCATATGCTCCAGGCATGTAAGGAGGTCGATCATGAAAGCCACCTCTAGACTCCTCACGTGATCCAGGCCAAGAAGGGGGCCTCTCATTAAATCTAGAAGCTCTACCGGATCCAGAATTTGGCCTCTCGAAGATTTTCTGGCTATAACGAACTTTGTCATCCAACTGAAGGACCAGTAGATCCAGTTCCCGCTCCTTTTGAAGCATAAGGTCGCGTATACTAGTTTGGTCGTCACCTGATTTCTGAAGCAATTCCTTCTTCAAATGTTCGATCTCCTCCTTCAAAGTCTTTTCTTCGTCGGTTTCAGGCCTGAAACAAGCCATATCCTTCAGCTATTAGTAAAATAGTCTTTGTTTTAATTTTGCTTATTTTCTCAAGTATGACTAGATAAAAGATATCACCAAGTTAGCTATCTAAGAAACTTGAACTGCACGAACTGTAACACAAAAATAAACAATACCAACAAAGAAAAGCAGACTCGTAACTTCTAACAGTTCGACTTTCATAAAACTATCCTGGGATTCTCGTTGCCTAAATACGACCCTAGCAGGCAAAGACATGAGATGATAGATGCAAAATGTTTCAGCAGGGATAGCTACAAACTTGAAGAAACGTATTACTGATGGAGCAGCACCAACAAATTTTTTATTGCATGTGCAATGATAAAAAAACCTATATATATATATATATATATATATATCTTTGTGCATTAATAATAAAATATAAGGGAGACCAAACAGACTGTTAGTGTATTTCTAAGAGATAGTGGTAAAGTGAATGTGAGTTAGTACTGAAGGTTGACATAGGAGGGCTTTGGGGGCAACTTGCGAAATTATCCTACTACACTCCATTGCATTGCAAATGAGGGATCACTCTGCTCATATATAGGTCCTATAGTGTGCTCTAAAAATGTACTTGTTCTAACAGAGACTAAGAGCAGCATGATCAAGGAATACATATAAGGGACTAATACAAGCATAACCAAAGATTACCTCTCAACTTGTCGATGCTCCAACTCAAGATCAATCTTCTTCCAGTCCAAGCCCTTCTCCTCAAGCAAAACCTCCCTAGGCTTGGCATCACCAAATGGATTCACCTTTGGCTTCTGCTTCACCACACCTTCACCCACTCCAGAAGAATGTGAACTATCAGGCCTACTCTCACCACCACCATCCAGCTTCTTCACTTCAATTTCCGAATCCAATTTCTTCCAATCCAACCCTTTCTCAGCTAACACCTCCTCCCTCGGCCTGGCAGCCCCAAATGGATTAGGCTTATTCACTTTCACCACTTCAACCTCAATTTTCGGAGTCTCCACAACCGACCTCTCCACACTCCGTGTCCAACGATCAGAATCCGGCCTCGAGGAGCCGAAACTCGAACCCCTACTCTGTGGCTGTGAAATTGGTTTCTTCACAGACGCCCAATTGTCCACCTCATCGGCGCGTGAACCGTACCTCCCAATCGGTCGGTCTTGACGCGAATTGAAGTCCGGTAAGGTCTGCTTCTTCATTGAGGCCCAATTATCAACACCGTCAGCTCGCGACGGCTGATCAAATTCCGAAACCCTAGCTTGCGGCGGACCCCCACGCCGATCGTTATCACCAAATTCGTAAGATCTTCGGCTCTGATTAGACCCTAATCCCCCGGTTTGGGTTCCGTAATTAGAAAACCCTAATCTACCTTGCGGCATTTCGTCGGAGCTCCGCTCCTTGGGGCCGGTCGGGAGGCGGAACATTTCCTCCGGCGTCAAGCCGCGGCTCGGAGCCGGAGCCGGAGCCGAGCCGGATTGCTGCATTGTGAACTCCTGGAGGGTCATTTTCGTCTTTTTGCCCTTCGGCTTGGTGGTGGTCACAGCTTCCTTGAGGCTGGGGAAGCTTTGAGGCGGCGCGGCGGCTCTCTCGGCGGCGGCGGCGCGCTCTTCGGCTTCCTCGCGCTCGGCCTCGGCGGCCCAGGCGCCGATTTTACCCCATGGCGATTTCGACATTTTTTTGTTGATT
This sequence comes from Verbascum thapsus, assembly GCA_963669365.1. NCBI lineage: Eukaryota > Viridiplantae > Streptophyta > Magnoliopsida > Lamiales > Scrophulariaceae > Verbascum > Verbascum thapsus. The sequence goes on from OY770108.1 coordinate 22,586,276, forward strand.
AAGAAGAAATGATAATTATTATCTGAGATATTAAAAATGAATATTATATTTTTATCTTAGATTTTGTTTTTGTTTCAGTGACGGTTAGCTGGGCGGGGCCCCGAAATTATAGGACAGCTCCGACTGAATAATAACAAACTGGAAAATAATTAAAACCCCTCAAAATATATTTATAACAATATTTTACAGACTCAACAATCCATAATAACAATAGTTTTAATTCAAAATAAAATCCAAAAGTTGGAAAGAACAATTTTTGTAACCTTCACTCTTGAAATAGAGATTTCAATATTTCATTAATCCACTTTTTCTAATGATTTTTGTATAAATAGTATAATTTAGATTTTATGCTTTAGTACTAAACATTTTCATATTTTAAATATAATGTGTTTTTATTTAAAAATGATAAATTATCTAAAAAAATTAATATTTTAAAAATGAGTACAAAAATTATAATTAGTACCAATGATCAAAATAATTTTTATAAATAACCTTTTACATAAATTATAATTAATTAATTTTTAATCAAAAATGCAAAGGGTAATTAAGTTTATAAATTATTCACTCTAAATTTTCAAATTTTCGGAATCAAAAGTCAGTGGAATAAATTTTTTAATTGAAAAATAGTTTTATGAGTTTTATGGATATGGTGATATAGGAAACTTCATCTTTGTTAAAGCCTTGGAAACAATTAGATCATAATCAGTTTACAATAAACGATAATTATTGTAATTAATTAAAATTACTATTAAATATTTATCCCCATCTCAACTTTATCGATATAATTAGGCTTCTTCTGGATTAACCAATATACATCAAACAAAATATTTCAGATTTTGATTACTAGATTATTGCAAATAATTTTTGTCTACTAGAAGAGTCTATAATTTTGAGAAGTAATAAATATTGAATTTCGATTACTATATTTATTCAACCAAATACTATTAGCATCAAAATAAAAAATTTGACTACTATTACTTAAATAATCGTAATAAAAAACATTTTGAAGTTTTGATCTATTTTAAAATTTAAACCATATAAATATTTTGAACTAATTGTAATAAACAACAATAAAAGTAGTTGCTGACTCACAAAACTCAAATCTTTTAAACCATATTATATTAATATTTATGCCTCTTTAATCTCTCCTTTAACAGCAATAAACTAATTATTAATTATTAATATCCTAATTAATATAGCACATATTTTGGTAAGTATTATACTAAATAAAAAATGGAAAAAAAATATTGTTACAATTCATAATAAATAGTATTCAAAAGGGAGTATTTATTAAACTGAATAAATGGGCTCAGATTTTAACAAAATAATCTCTTCCTAATTTAGAGAAAGTAAGTAATTAATGGGGGAAAATAAATAAATAAATAAATAGAAATAGTGACAGTAAAATATAGTAAATAATAAAGGTGTTCAAAGAGACCTATAAAACAAAAACAAATCTACTAAATCTTACGTTACTTTTCTTTTTTGGTCACAATCTTTTCACATATATATGTACTAGCATATAACCCGTGCTATGCACGATATTAATAAAAAAAATGAAAATATGAAAAATTACACTTATTGTCCCAATGTTAATCACAAAAAATATATAATGAAAAAGTTAAAAAAATACATATATTTTAATATTGAATGTTTTGTAATTTTAGTTTTATTGAATACAAATTTGCAACTTAAGTCCTATTAAACTCAAAAAATTGCAAGGTTGGTATCAATCGTAAATATATGAATGGATAATATAAAGGGGAGAGCACGCATTCTTATTTAAAAAATAATAAAAATAAAATACTAAATGTTTATAAAAAAAGTAAAAAGAAAAAAAAAATGATGAAGGATAACAATAATATAATTATGTTATATGTTTAGCTGCCACCTTTGTAAAACAAATTTGAAATTTTTAGTTCATATTATGAAAGACAAAACAAAATTATTTGGTAGTCTTTGATGGAAATATCCATTTTGATTATAACTATATTTAACTAAAAATTTTAGAGAATGAAAAACTAATAAAATAAACAAAACAAATCAACCTCAACACGAAGATTAATCAAATAACTAAAATAATTGTAAAATTGATATTTCATCAATATATATATATAATATTAGATGTGGTCGAGAATTACAATAATATTAAATAAAGAAAAAAGGAAAAAAATCGAATTTATAGTAATGCTTAAGAAAGAGAATAAATTACAAATTGGTAAAACTAAAGAAATACTACCATACAAAGAAGGAAATTAAAGCAGTTTGAGTAGATAAGTATAGAAAAATTTTGATAAACAAAATTATAATATAAACTAAAACAATTAGGAAATATCAATCTCAAAAAATTAAGACATTGTGTATTATGCACGATATTAATCACAAAAAAAAAATCTCTGTAAGTTATAATTTGAAAGTAACTTACACACATTTCTTACAAATCTCAAAAAAATATTAATTTGAATATAACTTACAAAATTTTAACTAAGGCATTGATAATACATTTAAAAAATCAAAACAAAACAATTAAGTCATAGAAAATAAAAAAGAAAATAGCCTAAAAAAAATAAAACAAAATATTTTTAATTGAGAAAATCACAACATGTCGGTAAATCATAATTAATGATAAGAAAATAAATTTAAATTTGGAACATGTTATTAATGATTAGTTTTGAACCTCTAATTTTAGAAATTTCCATATAAACACAAATTTAAATTTTGAATGTTGTATCAATGATACTTTTCAAACCGAATTGAGATTTATAAATTTACCATAAATATAGTGTAATTAGTGATGCATACAATTAATGATAAGAAAATGATATGAAAACAAAATAAAAATACACATGTCGATAAACCATAATTAATGATAAGAAAATGAATGTAATGTGAAAATAAGAATACATTTTAAATAATAAGCTTATGATCTGTAGTGAAAAATAGGATTATGTGCTAATTTACTGAAATGATTTGAACTTTATCATATGAAGGGATCATGCTAAATGATCCGGGTAGCCAATGTTAAAAACACCAACTAAGAGTGCAACAAAAATAAATGGCTTTAGCTAAGCCTTCTGACAAATGATACTTTGTAAAGGATTAGAAAAGGCGGTAAGAATAAGTATAATAAATAAATATGCTTGACAAAAATTGAAGAGTAAAAGTAACTTACCCCTCTTACGAATATGAAGCCAAACGAATTCACCTAGAATAGGTTCAACAATAAGATTAGATAAGTTGCTAGATTAATGAAACATAAGAGGTTGAAAGCAATCAAGAGATAAATATATTTAAATGTCATTTATTTGTAACAAAGAAAGCCAATAATCAAGAAATGATTTAGCTCCCATACTCGACCTCAATTGTTGCTTCCATGGTGACTTATACCACCCACTGTATCCGACGACCTCCAACATCAAATACTAAAATTTAAATCAATCAGCTTAAGTGGAAATTAATTCCCTGATTCAAGATTTGCATATATATATATATATATTTAGCTGGTCAATATTTTAGAATTTTAAATATAGAAATACAATTTCAATTTGGAAAGTCTTATTAATGATACGTTTTGAACCTATGTTTTGGAAATTTCCATATTAAAACACAATTTAAATTTTATATGCTTTCAATGACACGTTTTAAACTTGTAAATCTGACTATAATTTAGCCTACCAAAATGGGATTGACAAATTTACCATAAATATAATGTAATTAGTGATACATACAATTAATGAGATTCATGCACCATAAATATTAATAAGGGAGATTTATTTTATAATTTAAAAAGAAATCAAAATTACCAGAAAAAAGATAGAGCAAAGCGGGTCCCACACCGCTTTGCTATAATAGATAATAGATAATAGATAATAGATGATAACGGTATTAGTTCTCAATTATTATAATCAATAAAAAATAACATTAATAAGTAATGTAGTGAAATTTAGTATGTGAAATTTTAATTAAGGATTTCGATTTGGTAAGTCAATTTTAAAATAAAGTTTAAAATTTAAATTTAATCCTAATGTGAATGTACTTAATTTAGACCATTCTTTATTTAGATATGCTAAGAATAATACATGGTAATAAATTTTGGTCTTTCCATTTGCATTAATGATCACAAATCACAATCAAAACATTGTAAATCTTCCCATTTTGGTTGCAAGTGAATGTAATAGGAAAGTAATTTAATTTGATTATCTAATTTAAGAATAGTAATCAATCTTAAAAAATTTAAACCAACCAATAAGAATTTTTTATTTTATTAAAAAATTTCAAAATTCTAGAAAATTAGGATTAAGAAAAAACTGTGCTATAATATAGTAGAAGATAGATAATAGATAATAGATGATAACGGTATTAGTTCTCAATTATTATAATCAATAAAAAATAACATTAATAAGTAATGTAGTGAAATTTAGTATGTGAAATTTTAATTAAGGATTTCGATTTGGTAAGTCAATTTTAAAATAAAGTTTAAAATTTAAATTTAATCCTAATGTGAATGTACTTAATTTAGACCATTCTTTATTAAGATATGCTAAGAATAATACATGGTAATAAATTTTGGTCTTTCCATTTGCATTAATGATCACAAATCACAATCAAAACATTGTAAATCTTCCCATTTTGGTTGCAAGTGAATGTAATAGGAAAGTAATTTAATTTGATTATCTAATTTAAGAATAGTAATCAATCTTAAAAAATTTAAACCAACCAATAAGAATTTTTTATTTTATTAAAAAATTTCAAAATTCTAGAAAATTAGGATTAAGAAAAAACTGTGCTATAATATAGTAGAAGATAGATAATAGATAATAGATGATAACGGTATTAGTTCTCAATTATTATAATCAATAAAAAATAACATTAATAAGTAATGTAGTGAAATTTAGTATGTGAAATTTTAATTAAGGATTTCGATTTGGTAAGTCAATTTTAAAATAAAGTTTAAAATTTAAATTTAATCCTAATGTGAATGTACTTAATTTAGACCATTCTTTATTTAGATATGCTAAGAATAATACATGGTAATAAATTTTGGTCTTTCCATTTGCATTAATGATCACAAATCACAATCAAAACATTGTAAATCTTCCCATTTTGGTTGCAAGTGAATGTAATAGGAAAGTAATTTAATTTGATTATCTAATTTAAGAATAGTAATCAATCTTAAAAAATTTAAACCAACCAATAAGAATTTTTTATTTTATTAAAAAATTTCAAAATTCTAGAAAATTAGGATTAAGAAAAAACTGTGCTATAATATAGTAGAGATATATCTAATATATATAATATATATATATATTTTTATAATACTTCAAGATTGTAAGAAGTCTTTCTTGTACTTCAGTTTCAACTCTATTTTACAAATTCATGCATTTATACAACCCTTAAACCCCTCAACCCACGTTTCTTTTACTCTGTTACACAATTTAATCCACCTTTCAACATAGATTTTCACCATTTTATTCGTGTTTTTTCTCAAGATTTTCTGGGTTTTTTCATTCTCAATCTACGGTAATTTTTCAATATATTGAATTTTATTTCAAGATCAAAGTGGTTTATTTTTTTTTATTTAAATAATTTAGCTTTTATTTTGAATGTTAATATCTTTTGTTTGACTTGAAAATTCTTGATATTGCTTATTGGTGGCTATGTGAATTTTATACGTACGATGAATGGGTCAATAAACTGAATTTCGTGTAGATTAAGAAGTCTCTTTGTCAAAGAGTGGCCTTTTGGCTGTTTTTTCTTGTTTGAATATAGTTCTATGGAGATAATTGTGGAGAACAATTTTTTTTATTCAAAAAGGTGTTTTCTTTTGAGGGATTTGCATACTACAATCAAATAGGATTGTTTACGGTATATAATTGATCTTTTCGATATATTTTATTGTTATATTTGAAAAATATTGGAATTTCTCGTTTTCGACAAAATATTAACAATCTCATGTAGTAATCTGCAAACTAATTCTGTTTTTGTTGTGTACTATGTTGTTATATTTTATTGTTATATTTGAAAAATATTGGAATTTCTCGTTTTCGACAAAATATTAACAATCTCATGTAATAATCTGCAAACCAATTCTGTTTTTGTTGTGTACTATGTTGTTAGATTTCAAAGTTTATCTTAACGCCTTTTTTAAATGCGTTTTGTTAGAGGGATTTGCACATGGTGTTCGATAAGTCTTATAAGAAAGGCAACACGGGACGCAGGTATAAAACGCGATTAAAAATTACCCATTTTTGCATATGAGGAAAAGCGATTGTATAATAGTGATTTTTCGTTTGCTCAGCACAATGGCCAAAAAACCAAACGAAACTATGAAAAGACTTATTTCCATCTGGTTTGGAATGATGTGTGGTTTCTTCATAACAAAGGTAAAGAATCTTTCCTTGTGTTTGTTTAACACCCCGTTTGGCTCTGTAATAACGAATTTTATTCTATTATTTGGCAGCTAAATATCGCATCACCTCTTCTTCGTGATTTAGCGATAATTGGCAACAAAAATGCAGCTAACTCTACATCTAACAAAATTCAAATTGTGAAAGATACATCAAGGGTATGTATTTTGTGGTCAATACAGAAGACTTAAAATTTAGAAAAATTTGTATATTTTTTGTTTGTTTTATATGTATTTTTTCGACAAATTCAGATTTGGGTTTCGTCAAATCCAAAAGGCGCAGAATTGTTACCTCCAGGCATTGTTGCATCCGAATCAGACTTATTTCCCCGTAGACTATGGGGAAATCCTAGTGAGGTTTGCTTATAAACTTATATTTATACGTATTTAATATTGTAATTCGATATCTGAGATTTGAATAAAGACTTCTTTTTTACTGTCCCAAACAAACATGGAATTTGTTTTTAGTGTGAATTTTGATTTGTTATTACTTTGCCATTGCTTAGGACTTGACAAGCACGCCGAGATATCTAGTGACGTTTACCGTTGGTTATGGTCAAAGGAATAACATTGATGCTGCTGTGAAAAAGGTTAGTAGTACATTTTCAAACGCTCGACAGAAAAAGACAGAAAATAAAGTTTATTTCATTCTCTTTTACTGCAGTTTTCGGAGAATTTTACCGTTCTTCTGTTTCACTATGATGGAAAAACAACCGAATGGGACGATTTTGAGTGGTCCAAACGAGCAATTCACATTAGTGTGATGAAACAAACAAAATGGTAAATACTATATATTTTTCAGACAATTGCAGTTTCCTTTAAGGCAGTGTTTGGGCTGTTGTGAAATAATGAACTTGAGGGATGAATATCAAGTTAAGGATTACAAATGACTCCATATTGTGAAAATAACTCAAAATGAACGCTAGCTATGTTTGTTTATGTTTTTAAGTTAGAATTTTGAAAATTTCTCGGGAATGGCATTCCATTGAAATTCGTGTGAAAATGGTAGATGTTTGTTTATGTTTTTAGAATTAGGTTGAAAATTGTAATGTGTCAAATCAATGATTATTGGTTGATGTTTAATGATTGAATTAGTTGTTTTTGTAATGATTATTTAAATAAATAAATATATATAAGTGTGTAAAATAATGTATATATTAATTGTAATTGATGGATGTGTAAAATGATTGATGTGTTGATTGATAGGTAGTTAGTATTGGAGATTGAAAAAGTAGAGTTGAAAAAAGAAAATTGAGATGAAAATTTGGTGTGTTAAGTAGATTTAAGATTTTGTGATTTGAAATCTTAAAATTGAATTTCAAAAACATAAACAAACATTTAACAGTAATTAAAAATTATCTAAATAAATTTAACGAAAAATCAAACAAAACCTTAGTCTATATTATCGAAATCGTGCTAAGATATTTTTGAATGTTGTAAAAGGTGGTACGCCAAACGGTTTCTTCATCCGGATATTGTTGCCCCATACGACTACATATTTATCTGGGACGAAGACCTTGGAGTCGAGCATTTTGATGCCGAAGAGTAAGTCCAAATAACTAGTATCTTTATAAATAAATTTTTCACCAATTTACTTCTTGTTTAATATGTTTTTTTTGCAATTTGCAATATCTAGATATATTAAGCTTGTGAGAAAACACGGGCTAGAAATTTCACAGCCGGCTCTCGAAAGGGGTACAACTTGGCGGATGACAAAAAAACGAGGCAATCGTGAAGTTCACAAGTAAGGATTAGGAATTTTATCAATATTCGTTAAGTAATTAGTGTTATATGGTAGATAATATATTTCATATTTTAAATTAATATATTTCTATATCTTCGTTAAAAGAGGAATATATTATCTAACATTATATATACAATTTTTTTTATGACTTTTGTTTTTGAATATAGGGAAACAGAGGAGAAGCCTGGCTGGTGTTCTGATCCCCGTTTGCCTCCTTGTGCTGCGTATGGACTTGTTTTTTTTTTACGTATTTATCATGAAATTTTTTTTTTCTTTTTCGATGATTTAAGTTGAGGACTAATTTATTTTATTTATTTATTTATTCTGCGTCTTTATAGGTTTGTAGAAATCATGGCTCCCGTTTTTTCTAGAGACGCATGGCGCTGTGTGTGGCATATGATTCAGGTAATTATTTGGAGAATATGTGGTGCATTGTTTTAACGGATAGAAATTCAATTCGAATGCTGAACTGTAACATCAAATTTCTCATTCATCTAAAATCAGAATTGAGAAATTCAAAAGACTAAGGATATATACTCGGAACGTACTTTCATAATATATAAAAATATTCTCATTCCGAGTGCTATACATTTTCGAATTGTGTCTAAGATTTCCAACACAATATATAGAATCATAGATCCTCACAATAGTTTATTTTCTTCTTAGTATGTGGATTTGTTTCTTGTTGATGTGAAAATTGTAGAATGACTTGGTCCATGGTTGGGGTCTAGACTTCGCGCTAAAAAAATGTGTCGAGGTAAATTTCAATTTTTTGAAAAATATTAAAAGAGTTACAATTTTTTGTTTAATAATTTCGTTATATGACGACTTTCCTTTTTATTTTAGCCTGCTCATGAAAAGATAGGAGTCGTTGATGCTCAGTGGATCGTTCATCAAAGAGTTCCTTCATTGGGAAACCAGGTATAGAATATAAATGTTAGTAGCAATTTTCTTTCATTATGAAAATTGTGACCCCTCTATTCCAAATCGTTCGTTTTATATTATAACTCATAAAATATAAACACAATTCAACCCAATTTTAAAAAAATGTGAGATATACTGTAGATATTGAAATTTTGCAACCAATCAAATCATGCCACATGGAAATATTGACCAATCAAAAGTCGTCTACGACAAATGATATTTATCTATTTAAGTTAATTTATGGATAATTATCAAATCAAGTTGATTTTTGGATAATATCTAGAAAATCTATCTAGATCTTCTATCAGCCAATCAAATGGCTCCAAAATTATGATAATTATTTATTAAATTAAGTGGATAATTATCAATGGATTCCAAATTATCCATAACTCTTCCATCCTACACCTATAAATAGGGTCCTTTGAAGTTCATAAATTACACACACACAGAAGTTCAATCAAAAAACTAGAGAAGACGAAGGAAGCTCTACAAATTTTCTCTACGAAGGTTCTTCGAATATACAAAGAAGATTCAAGGCGTTCTAGGCGATATTCAAGGCGTTCTTGAGGAAGTTCATCAAATTATAGCGTTTGATTCGTAATTACGGTGCTAAACCTACGAATTAACGTTATAGAAATTCAAATCAAATTCAAGAAAGATCAAAGTCACAAAGTCAACCTTGAAGATTTCAAATTCCATATCAAATTCAACGTTTGATCCGAGATTAAGCTGCCAAGCCCTCGAATTAACGTTATAAACATTCAAGTCAACGTTGGAGAAGATTAAAGAAGCAAAGTCAACTCCAATATTCAAGTCAACATATTTTGAAGGAAGAATCAGAGGACTAGAATAGAGATTTGTACCCCATATTTCATTTTTGATTTATATAAATTTCATTTGTCACAATTTTTGTGTTTCTTGATTTTCAGAATTACAAATTTGTTGTGTACAAATTTTTGGCACGCCCAGTGGGACCTCTCATCTCTTCACTTCAACAAGTTCAAATGGATGCTCAAGTCAAAGCTATGAAGATAGTGGAATCCAAGATGATCATTTCAAATCCTTCAAACTCCACGAGTGAAGTCATTGCCGTCACCACAAGAAGTATGCCCATGAAGCTACAAACATCTTCAAAGGTGGTTCCCCTACTTGAGCATGTTGAGGATAACGCATTCCGCTTTGGTGATGAGATCAATCTTGATGAAGAGAAGTATGCATCCCCACAACGTTCTACATCGAGTGACTCAAACATCGCATGTGTCATGATGACAAATGTTACCACTCCGGATGAGCAAATTGCAAACTTGACAAAAGCTGTTGAAGGATTAACGAAACATGTTCAAGAGCAAGCCACTCTAATTGCAAAGTTGATGAAGAAATCAGATGACGTGGATGTCATGCAAGAAATTGAAAAACAAGTTGAGGCGGAAGATGAAGCTGAGGCGTCAAAGAATCAACATCTAGTTGAGAAGGAAAAATCCATTGTCGAGGAGCTTTCAGTTTCAAGTGATGGGACGATTCCAGCTGCTCGACTTAAGAAGTTTATCATAAGTACTATCCAAGACAATCGCAATGGGAGATCCAAGATGCCTATAACTTATGTCAAGCCATATACTCGAAGAATTGATAATATGAAGATGCCAACTGGTTACCAACCCCCAAAATTCCAGCAATTTGATGGCAAAAGCAATCCAAAGCAACATGTGGCTCACTTCGTCGAAACATGTAATGATGCTGGAACTTATGGCGACCAACTAGTCAAGCAATTCGTTAGATCACTGAAAGGCAATGCATTTAACTGGTACATTGATCTTGGTGCTGACTCAATCAACAATTGGGGGCAATTGGAGCAAGAATTCCCCAATCGCTTCTATAGCACTCGTCGCACAATCAGCATGATTGAACTCACCAATTCCCGTCAATTGAAGGATGAACCAGTCATTGACTACATTAATCGTTGAAGAAATTTGAGTCTTAACTGCAAAGAAAGATTACATGAGTCCTCTGCTATTGAAATATGTATTCAAGGGATGCATTGGGGTCTTCGATACATCCTTCAAGGAATTCAACCGACAACGTTTGAAGAGATGGCCACTCGAGCACATGATATGGAGTTGAGTATAACCGGAAGTGGAGTTGACAAGTCATATATCCAAGAACCTTATAGAGAAGAAATCAATAAAGGGGGCAAGCCATTCACAAATGCTTCTGATGATGAGCCCATATCTGATAGTGATGAACATGTGGAAGAAAGTGACGTTCAAGATCGTCATCCAAACTTTGACTAAAGATGCTAAATCAACGCTCCTCGATAAGAGCATAAACTGTCATCAACGCTCCTCGATAAGAGCATAAACTGTCATCAACGCTCCTTGATAAGAGCATAAACTGTCATCAACGCTCCTTGGTAAGAGCATAAACTATCATCAATGCTCCTTGATAAGAGCATAAACTATCAACAAGTCTCCTTGATAAGAGTTTAAACTTTCAACAAAATCAAATCAAATCAAATCAAATGAAGTACTCCTCGGCACGAGTATAAACGGTCTACATGTCAAAGCAAATCAAATGAAGCCCTCTTTGACAAGAGCGTAAAATGTCTACATGTCAAAGCAAATCAAATGAAGTCCTCCTTGGCACGAGTGTAAAAGGTCTACAAATCAAATCAAATCAAATCAAATCAAATCAAGCCCTCCTTGACACGAGCATAAAAGGTCTACAAATCAAATCAAATCAAATCAAATGAAGTCCTCCTTGACACGAGCATAAAAGGTCTACAAGTCAAATCAAATCAAATGAAGCCCTCCTTGACACGAGCATAAAAGGTCTACAAGTCAAATCAAATGAAATTCTCCTTGACACGAGCATAAAAGGTCTACAAGTCAAATCAAATCAAATGAAGTCCTCCTTGACACGAGCATAAAAGGTCTACAAGTCAAATCAAATCAAATGAAGCCCTCCTTGACACGAGCATAAAAGGTCTACAAGTCAAATCAAATGAAATTCTCCTTGACACGAGCATAAAAGGTCTACAAATCAAATCAAATCAAATGAAGTCCTCCTTGACACGAGCATAAAAGGTCTACAAGTCAAATCAAATCAAATGAAGTCCTCCTTGACACGAGCATAAAAGGTCTACAAGTCAAATCAAATCAAATGAAATTCTCCTTGACACGAGTATAAAATGTCTACAAGTCCAACCAAATCATGTACTCCAAGCCTTGAAGAGTATAAACTAAATATGGCATCTCTATGAGAAAAAAAAAATTGAACTACGTTATGACTTGATCTCTTTTTCTTAGGGTACGTAGGCAACTTAGACTCTTCTAAGTTCAGTCATAAATTCAAATCAAATCATACTCTCTCGATGGAGTGACATCACTCATTAAAAAGAATTTTGAAATGAAGATCACATCTTGACATGGAGGCATGTTAATCTCGTTGTAACACAAACAACTTGCGATGGAAACCAACAAAGTGTTTTCGAGGAGACACCAAACTGTAGGAAAGACTTTCGTGGTATAGAAGCACAAGACGAAGCTATTCTTAAGGCATGATTTTTATGTTGAGACGTTGCGACTCATCCACTACGAAGTATGCTTTGAAATAACCAAACTTCCGTGAACGAGTCTCAAGGGGGCATTTGTAGATATTGAAATTTTGCAACCAATCAAATCATGCCACATGGAAATATTGACCAATCAAAAGTCGTCTACGACAAATGATATTTATCTATTTAAGTTAATTTATGGATAATTATCAAATCAAGTTGATTTTTGGATAATATCTAGAAGATCTATCTAGATCTTCTATCAGCCAATCAAATGGCTCCAAAATTATGATAATTATTTATTAAATTAAGTGGATAATTATCAATGGATTCCAAATTATCCATAACTCTTCCATCCTACACCTATAAATAGGGCCCTTTGAAGTTCATAAATTACACACACACAGAAGTTCAATCAAAAAACTAGAGAAGACGAAGGAAGCTCTACAAATTTTCTCTAGGAAGGTTCTTCGAATATACAAAGAAGATTCAAGGCGTTCTAGGCGATATTCAAGGCGTTCTTGAGGAAGTTCATCAAATTATAGCGTTTGATTCGTAATTACGGTGCTAAACCTACGAATTGACGTTATAGAAATTCAAATCAAATTCAAGAAAGATCAAAGTCACAAAGTCAACCTTGAAGATTTCAAATTCCATATCAAATTCAACGTTTGATCCGAGATTAAGCTGCCAAGCCCTCGAATTAACGTTATAAACATTCAAGTCAACGTTGGAGAAGATCAAAGAAGCAAAGTCAACTCCAATATTCAAGTCAACATATTTTGAAAGAAGAATCAGAGGACTAGAATAGAGATTTGTACCCCATATTTCATTTTTGATTTATATAAATTTCATTTGTCACAATTTTTGTGTTTCTTGATTTTCAGAATTACAAATTTGTTGTGTACATATACATGTGAAGTGTATAAATATTTCCTTACACATTAGACACACAATAGTTATGTGACATACTAGATGAAACACTAGTTTTATTTATAGAAAAATTCAAAAAAATAAGACCGTTTTGATTATTTTAAATGGATTAAAAATCTCACCATCTTTTTATTTTTTTCGTGATGATAGGGGCAAGGAAAGGCTCCATGGAAAGGGGTACGTTGGCCAATCAATTTTCATATACACTTGTCGATAATATTTCCCTTTTCTTCTAACAATGATGTCGAAAAATGAATAATAATTAATATATCGATCATGCATAGGTTATTTTTTCAAAATACAATCTAATTTTTTTTTTTTTTTTTTTTTTTGCTATTTGTTTAGGTAAGACAGAGATGCCGAAAAGAGTGGGAAATGTTCACAAATCGAGTGGAGAAAGCAGAAAAATCTTATTACAAGTCCATTGGCATTGAACCTTCCAATTTCACAGTTCCAATCTCATCCTATCTAGGTCACATATAGATAGGATGAGAGATTAAAATAGCACAATTTTTTGCTTAGGATTCGTTAGCTATTAGATCCTTATAACTCAATTATTGTATTCGTTAATTCAAGGTGAATCGTTCATAAAAGTTTTCAATTATCTTGATATACATTAATTAAAGATCGAATTAGACTCAAATGGATTCAGCCATTTGCATAGCAATTCGAATTTGATGATATACATTAATTAAAGTTAAAAACTATTATATAAAGAGGAGCCAACTTTAGGTTGAAGGACAAACCAAAATACTAGATACGGCTCAAACTTAATCGTCAAAAGCTAATTCAAGTTCGACTCATTAATTTATCAATAAAGCTGGAACTACGTCTTGATTTTGATAAGTTTTAAAGTTTGACCCGAATTTGACTTGATTAGTAAAAAACCAGTAAAAATATGTTAAAAAGGAAAACTCAAACTAATTAAGTTTTGTTCGATTAAAAATTTAAAACCCATTTAAACTTGACTAACTATCAATCAAACAAACTCAAACAATAAATTTTTATTTTTAACAAACTTGAACAACTAAATGGTTTTTAATTTTTATTCATTCACACCTTAACCAAACCCTATGAATACGACCCTAATAGCCTAACGCGGTAACTTAGATTAATTAAACCATAACTTAACACTCAATCATTGTCTACGCGGCTCAAAAGATCAAGAACCTTCGTCAATTGTGCCACGTGGCACCATCCTATTGGCCTGCACAGAAGATCATGCCTCGACGCGTGGCATACGATACATACCCCTCCTGTAAAAGACCAGCCTTAATCCAATCATACAACAAGCACAATAACCTTACACGTGTTGCCACGTGTCCACATATCCCACCCCCAATTTCCCCAATACGACACCGTTTTGTTTGTTTATTTATAAGTAGCACCCCCCTAGATTCTCTGCAACCATTTCTAGTTCAAGCAATTTGCTACAAACCCCTAAAAGAAATCTTTAGATTTTAGTTTCTATAATTTTTTAATTACAAAAAAAATTATGGGCTTATCGAATTTTCAGAGTCCATGTGAAGGGGTGCTACCACTGCTAGTAATGAACACAGTCATGTCAGTGGCTCTTGTCAAAAATAAGCTCAGATCAGTATTTCTGAGCGGCGCCGGCGCCGGCGATCAAGAATTCGAGGATGAATATTCCGGCGAGGGGTCGAGGGAGAGAAGGGTGACGATCACGCGTTACAGTTTGATTTGTAAAAACCGGTGCAGGTTGATTAATTCCAGAGGTGGTGGCGGCGGCCGTGATTGGCCGGCGGCGGCGGCGGCGGTGGAGTGTTGTGTGTGTTTGTGTGGATTTGAAGGCGATGAGGAAGTGAGTGAGCTTTCTTGCAAACATTTTTTTCACAAAGGTTGTTTGGACAAGTGGTTCGATAATCAACATTTGACGTGTCCTCTTTGTCGTTCCATTTTGTAATATCAAATATGTCCTCACAATTGTTATTGAGGAATATACCCCCTCTTATTGTTTTTATCTATATTGAGGGTTTCTTTAGTTTCTTCTTTTTTTCATGAAGAAATTATAATCTATTGTAATACTTTTTTGAATTTGAAGGGTAGCAAGTCTTTTTGCATTGTGTTTGTTATTCCTATTTTCGTGATCGATCATTTTTTATTGTATCGTTTTTATAGACAAGGAGTTTAATCGTTTCTTAGATCAAGTCGTGCAATTATTACTACTTGGCATAATGATTTTGGATCGAGTATTGATGATCATAGTTGGCAAGATCACTTTTTTTTTTTATTTAGCTTTTTATAGTACAACTTTTTCTTTTATACCAAAAAATGTTTAGTATTGAATCTGCCCTTCTAAAATCTAGAGGTTAAGATACTGCAAATCTTTGAATTTTTCTCTAATTTAATATTCTATAAATCGTTTTCTCATAACCACTATATTTGGTGGTGCAAATATGTTTGCTGGTCCAATAACGTGATATTTAGACATTGAACTTCACTATCCGAAAGAGATAGCTAACTAACATTGTCACATGTGGTAATACACAGAAGTTTCCATTTTGTTCTACTACCACATGAGTCGATGACATTTATAAGATGATTCCAATTCACTTTAACTAGTTTTGAATTAATTTGGATTTTAAGAATTTTGTTTCGCGTCTATTTGGGCTCAAGTCGGATATAAATTGGGCCCAATTTTTATTTTTTTATATGGTTAAATTTGGTTGAATGCATACAAAGGATTTTACATGGTTAAGTTTGGTTTCTCTTTGTTTTAATTTTGGTTTTATTTTTAAACCATAATGAAACAATTTATATTATATCAGGCCAATTAATTTGTAACGAATCTAATTCACCAATTTTTACCACATTTGGCTTTTATGTTACGACTGGCCCGATGGGTTTTTGAACATTTTTTTGTTCAACGCACCTGATTGGTAAAAATCACTCACCCACCATTAAACGTGTGGTTTACTGGTCTTATAGTGTGACATGGAATCACCCATGTTTAGACCCATTTGTCATGTTTTTACTCACATGACTGTCAAGTCTAAGAAAAATTGTATTCGTTTTCTAAATGGGTATAATTTTGATTTTAGTATTTTATTGAGAATTTGAATATCTGGTGTTTAGCATATGATTCTAGTGCAAACTCAGTTCTCAGTGCTAGAAAAATTTTAATTTTTATAAAATTAACTCGTGTGGGTCACGAGTTAACTCACCGGGTTGACATTTATTTGGAGGGTATTTATTTCTTTTAGTTTTTCTTAATACACCATATAAATTTACGGTAAATTTTCCCTCCTCGCTTATTACATGACTAGTTCTAGTGAGTCAAACTATTTCCCAAACACTTTAGAAAAACATATAGTCTAATTCTTAATTTAACTTCAAGTTTCTAAATCAAAAGAAAAAGAGCACAATGTCCATATTGAATCCCTTTCCTCCTAAAATTTACTTGGAAATTTTTGTGTTCCCTAATTTATTTTAGGTTTCGGTCCGAGTTCAATCCATCCAATACTAGAAATAATTTCATGTTTTCGAAGATGGGCATCGATTAAAATTGACAAAGATTTTGGTGGGCAATATACATAGTAAATAGAACACATATATTATTAATATAAAACAATAACTTTCACACATTATACTTTAATAAAATGTAATAACATACGTTGATTGAAACCCTAATTTACAACAAATCTTTCATAAAACAATCTTTATATTTAATGAAGTAGGACATTATCAGGCTCTTCAAGCATCAAATTTTCCTCAAATACTCCACGATTTGATGAAGAAAATTAGTACCAATTCATCGACATCCATTTGTTACGATCAAACTTCTCATGCTTCAACTCGATAAACTCTTCTGCATCAACATCAACGGTTTCACTAGAAACCGGCTCATTGGCATCATCAATTGGGGGCCAATAGTTTTGTTGTAAGATTCTTCCATTGTCATAACGATCATTTGGAATCTTTTCATGTGAATGAGATTCAACACGATTATCACTTGGAACTTTATCAAGTGTGTGCATCTTGTGCTCGATCTCATAATCCTCAAAGGGATCTCTTGGCCTATGGTGTTTTTCATGCTTGATATGGTGCTTCATCTTCTTTATCATCTCCATTGTGTATATATATATATATATATATATATATATCGATTATGTAAAGTTTTTGTGAGGGTTTGTAAAATGAGTTGTTTTGGTAACTTATGAAAAAATGGTTGTTTTTGGGACTAGATTTATAGGCTTAACTTCTTGAATATGGGAAGATAAGAGAGAATCATATTCCTCTTACCTTTGCTATACTTTTCCAAGTAACATGTTACTTGATTCTTTATTAGGAAAATGTTAGAGAGTTTCATAAATCTTTAAAGAGTTCAAAAGTACTTTTGGGAACTTGGTTTATGCCCTCGGAAGAAAGGACCTTTTTTGTGCAAGTAGATTATAAAATTAATTGTTAGGACTTAGGCTGCTTAAATTGCTTTATGGAATAAGAATCTAGCTAAGCCAAATTTTGACACAACTCCAATTAATAATTATAAGGTTTAAAGAAGCTTTAAGTCTATTTTTGGCACAAAATTGCCCTTTGTTTTTGTTAGAATTCATATTAGGTAATGTGTATAGAATTCTTGTGTATGTATATTTTATGTTATGCTTTTATAAGAGTATATACAAGGATATATGTAAAACATAACGGGGTTTATATTATACAAAGATGGGTCGGATTGTACACGGTTGATTAACACATCTTAAGATGAAAATTGAAAAATTCGATAAGATATGCCAAGATTAATCAAAACCTTACGAATGTTATATATTTTCTCCTAATACCAAAATATGGTCTAAGTTTTAATTATACTTAATGTGCTATGGACAATTTTGATGCAACTGTTTATGTACTTCATTTCAAAAAATAAAAAAGAAGTATGGAAATTAAAGTTTGATTAAGGGATAAGAGTGTGACATTCAAACATGATTACATGAACTAGTCAATATATATGTATGGCCTATATTCACTAGTTCAAATATTCATCATGTTTGGAGAATAGAATATATATTAATGCTTAGAAAGGCAATGGACCATGTGTTGAAAATTTGAAATCATCATTTTGGTAAATTTTCCTTTTGGGCTGGAGGCTATATCCTAAATGTCTTTTATTATTCCAATTTCAAGTATTGTAATTAAGTCGATCAAGTTGTGTTTGCTTGAACTTAGGCTCGATTTCGTATTACATGAGTTTATTTAAAAATAAAGCGTAGACTTGGCTTCACAAGCTTTAAATCTAGTCATGACTTTGACTTAATCTTAGAGTTTCAATAATCTTATTCTATTAATACAATTAATGTGATAAATTTACCAAATAAAAATATTTTTGAGAGAGCAATGTCTACAACAACACAAAACTGTCTTTTAACAATGAAATAATAACGATTGAAACACCAAAAATATTACGGCTTTGTTTGTTTATGTTTTTGAGATAAAATTTCAAAATTTTCTCGGAAATTGTGTACTATATATGGAAATTAATGTGAAATTGGTAGGTGTTTGCTTATGTTTTTAGAAATATGTTAAAAATTGTAAGACATGTCAAATCAATGGTGATAGGTTGATGGATGATGTGTATGATAATTGTATTAGATGTATATATAATGATTATGAAAATAAAAAATAAAGAAATATAGATAAAAAAAAGTGTAAAGTATGAAAGAGAAAGTAAAATAATGATTGGTTTAATTGGTAGATGTGTGAAAAGTTGTATATATGATTGATAGTTAGTTATATAGGAGATTGGAAAGTAGAGTTGAAAAAAGTAGAATTTGAATGAGAATTTAGTGTGTTAAATTTATATAGAATTTTGTGATTTAAAAAGATGAAAATTAGTTTTTAAAACATAAACAAACAAGACCATAATTCTTCAAAATACTGAATCTGGAGAATTTACGAATCACAACAAAACTCTTATTTAAGAGAAACGAAACTCTAATTCGAGAGAGGAAGCAAGCTCTCATTTTAGTAAAAATAATTAAATAACCAAAAAAATAAAAAATCTAAAAAGCTATATAGAAACTAATGTATCTTTTTTAGATCCATATCAATTTCCTTAAAAATTAAAAGGTGTGTCGTATCTCATGTTAGTGTCGTGTCGTATCCCGTGTCTCGTATTGGTACATCATAACATATAGTTATATATTATTATAATTTATAAAGTTCGAAATCTAAGAATCAATATAGATATTTACGTGGTTCGATCAATTAAGCCCCACGTCTACAAACATAAAGTTTGTCACATGGATTGTCCATAATCATACTCAATCTTTATACAAGCTTTTGGTAAGAGCTCAAAGTCACTATACTAAAATACATTTAATAATAAGAATAAATTAAGATTGTCGAGCAGTTAACAACTAAATCCTATTCACTAACTAGCTAATTTGTGACATAATAATCGACATACTCACAAAATTTTTATAATGAAGCAGATTTAAAAATTTAAAATAAAAATCCATTCAATACCAATAAAAGAGTTCACACAAAATCGACTAAAATGATGATATATCAAAAATGTATTAAAAACCGTGAAAAATAAAATTAAAAAAAATACAAGGTACAAGACATGGCCACAAGCACTTCAAAAGTAATATATCCCATCCATCCATCCTTAATCTGTCATTAGTATAAAAACATCATCATTATTATCAATGTATACGCTCATATTACAAATATTATTTAAATTAAATAACAAAAAGAATAGAACATCTAAACATAATTCAAATACAATTGTACGTCAATGCATATCTTCAACATGCAAATCTCGTTCTGTTTTGTTAAGATAATAAATAATCTGGATTCATTCTAGATTAATTAAGTGTTTCAGATATATTTTGAAAGATTATATATGTATGGATGAATAGGAATTTTGAATTAATCCATATATTTAGTAAACTAAAATGAAATAGCATATATTAGTATTGTGCACGAAAAAAATAATATAACTAATATATATTATGGATAGATGACTATAATTTTAAATAAGATGGAAATTATTTAGAAAAAATTATCACAATACAAATAAAGAGAAAACCATAATAAAAATAAATCAGAAAAAAGGAAAAAAGTTGGCATTTAGGCTCCGTTTGTTTGACAGGGAATGAAATCTAAAATGGGAATACGATTTCTGGTAATTGGATTACTAGAAATTTGATTCCATTAATAGTGTTTGTTTGTCTACAAAAAAATGGGTAAGGATATATATATATATATATATATTATGTTTGGTTCAAACACATATAATAAAGAACGGAATCTAAAATTAAAGACTTTGACTTAAATACCCTTATTTTAAACCATATTTGTATAATTTAATTATAAATTGTCAACCATTGTAGAATATTTGATATTATATATATATATATAATATACACATATAGATTTAATCTGGTTAAATAATAAAAATTAAATAAGATATCAATTTGGTTCAATTGAATTATCCTCTTTTAGAAAAATGATAATTAAATTGAACATACTTATTTTTTGTTTACATATTGTTTGACTTTAAAAAAAACTGATACATATATGGATTTTTCATATACATTAGCATTGATAATTATTTTAAGTCGGAAATATATTATTGTTAATAATTAAAATATACTAATTGACCAACAATCATTTCAAAAGTACTATCACAAAAATAACATAATAATTTTTCAATTTCATTCAATAAATAAATATTAAATAAAATGAAATCACGATCTATTTTGAAAATAAAAATATTCTAAATAAATTAAAAATACGAAACTATTTCTTTCATAAATAATAACTTAAATGAAATGCATAAATAAATAACTATTTTTGTTGATTTTATATTATATTTGATATAGGGATAATAAGAGCATTAAAGTATTATATTTATGATTATTTTGATATAGCAATCACATTACCTCAATAAATAAGATATTGTAATTCCCTTATTTGAAATGACAATTCCCTAATAATTCCCTTATTAGATTGCATTCCATAATATCAAATAAAAAATATCAAATAAAAAATACCAAACAAGGTTATTTGAGTTTTGGGAATCTTATTCACTATTTTGATTCAATTCCCTTGAATTGAAAATAAAATAAAATTATCATTAGAGATATAATTAGGAAATCGAGAAAAGAAAATGAAAAGGGCAAAGACTTGATTAGTTATGAATTGCACCTATAAAATGTATATTAATTCATTTAAAATAGAATTTAATACTTAGATAAATTCCAACATTTCCCACTAAAATGAGTTTAACTTCCATCATATATTGATACAAAGAAGACAATCCACTTTTCTACTTGCTTCTGTCATGACTAAATCCACACTAAGTACGCTAATGCATACTATCCATTCTCAAGAAAATCAAACTCTAAAAAGAACTATACACAACAAACTCACTCGAGATAATCCAATAAACCGTTCCAATTTTCCCAGATTCTTGAAAAAAGAATCAACTGGTTTAGGCCTGTCAACGGACGGGTATTTTCCGTACCCGACCCGTTCGAAATTTATTTCACCCGGACCCGGTCCATGAGGAAGTTCACCCGGACCCAACCCGGACCCGATGATTATTAAATGTGAATTGTGAAGTCAATTTAAGTACGACCTCATCGAGTTTCGACCTATAACTCCATCTTTTTCATATCAGCCACTCTCTCTTAAGCAATTCCCGGGCAAAAGAAATTTAAACTCATCAGGATTCTCGAAAAGATATGCAGGCAAATGAACGGCCGAGTATGAATGTGGGATCGGTCCCATTTTTCCCTATAATTTCCTTGAAACTATACTCTTCGGGCAACATATCAAACAAATCAGCCCCTTTGCATATAACTCTCTGAACCCGTTTCGGTTTCAAAAAACGAGAAAACCTCACCCTATCCACGTGGCTATACGCTTTCATCTTAAATATAAATTCATTTATTCGTCTAAAACAAAAGCTACAATGCCACCCTGCATCGGCCAATAATTCATCAGACTGTCGATAATGAGCATATCTCGTTTTTCCAGATCGATAAACGTGAACTGAAGCTCTCCAGCTATTATTGTCAACAAGAAACTCGAACGAATACAAATAGTTCTTCAAACGGAGATGAAGAATCGGGGGTATATCATCACACCACCTTAAAAGATCGATAGTATGTCTACTTGGAATCTCATCAACATCAGACATTATAAGTAAGTTGTCATCTTGAATACCGGCTTGTTTAAGGAGGTAATCCAAAGCGAGGCGTTGATACGCTTCTTCGATGAACGGGTTTTGTCCCTTTGTAAATCCGCCCGGAACTTGACCGTAAGTCAACCTCGGCTCGAGAAATTTGAATTGGTCCCTAATATTGGAAAACACGTAAGGCTTAGGTAAACCGGTGAATGTTGAATTTGACTCGAGGAGTACAAACTCCGAAACATAAGGGTACAACTCTTTCCAGCGCAGTTTAAGGATGTCTAGTTCGTTGCTGAATAATAGGCATCGAAAACTCGCCTTTGCATACTCACGAATTCCTCACATAACCTTGTCACACTACACATAATCTCAATATATCAAATAAATGCAACCAAGCCCTAAATCAAAAAACCCAAATTGAAAATCTCTCCAAATAGCCTCAATAATGTCACAACTTCTGGAAATTAAATTATTTTTAAGACCGAAATTTGTTAAAAATGGGGTGGCAATAATTGTAATAGCCTGTCTGGCAATTGTTGCAAGAATACAAGATGATTAGGTTGCCTACATTTATATATTCATTAAAAAGTTGAGAATATTTGTGTGATTGGACTATAAAGCCCATACAACGGTATGGTAAAAGGACAATGCTGATGGGTATATAGGTCATTTGATTTATAGATGTAGGGGTATATTGTTGGGTTGGGGTCTTGTGGGTAGGGGGTGGTGTAGGGCAACGGCTAAAAAATCTTTTTAATTGTTAGAGATTCTAATTTGCTAAAAGTTTATTTGTGTTTCTCTGAAAAACTAAATTAAGTTTGAATGATATTAAGTTATCTGAATTTGGAGCACTCTTTAGTTCGATCAAAATTTGTTATAGTTTTGTTGGAACAATAAAATTAATTCCAAGTGAACTCTTCGAGCTCAATAAAAGTCTAATTCTGTTCGGCTCGTTGACATCCTTATTCATATATTGCCAAAGAATGTGAGAATTTTATAGGAAAGCATGATTTTTGTAATATGAAATATAAAATTAGTGAAAAGTGAAATATATTAAAGATCTTATATTGGGTTACTACATACAACATTTGAGTGTAATTTGGATTATAAGGATTTGAGATAATAATTAAAATTCGGGCTACTTAACATTGATATTTGGACTAGAGGGTTTTTTAGTATGCATAAGAGCTTTGTGTTAGTTAGGCTAACTTTGTCAATCCAACATCGATCTAGGTCCGCAAGTAAATGAGACTCAATTGAAGCTAAACTCAATACTCTTTCTATTAAATTAGTGTATGGTTTGTGTTATGTAGATAAATTAATAGGGTTATTAATACATTATCATCTTTTATCTATATAAAATAAAGATATTGTAGTTCAAAAACCTCATAGCTTAACTGTTTGAAACTCCAATTTACAAAAAGTATTTCGAGTTAAAAATTTCAAAAATATCAATTTATTTTGTATCTCACAAAAAGATTCTTCAAACAAATATCTCAAAATTCTAAATAATTTTGAAGAAATTCTTGTAAATTTTTTTTAAAGAAATGGTTCTTGGTTCTTAATTAATCGATTTAAAATATTTTTCGGTTATTTTTCAACCCTAAAATTGATCATATTTTCTGTGTCTATATCGATGATTTTGACTAAAATATTTACTATAAATTATACAACCATGCTAATCTCACAGATTTTACAGCCGGTACAAATTAAAGAAAGGGCACACTTCAAGTTTATAAATATTGCTAAATTTTGTTCTTTTCTATTAAAAATTTAGACCCTATTTATATTATATTTTTTCTTTTCTATTAAAAAAATTATTATTATAATATATTATAATAATAATAATACATAAATATATAAATAAATATTTACTTTTATATATTATTTAAAAATTAAATTTTTTTATTCCGGCTCGCTTGGCGAATACATTTTTTCGGCTCGAGCTCAGCTCATTTAAAAAGTTTGACTCGTTAGGTTTGGTTCGAGCTCTAATTTTCTCAAGCTTGTATTGAGCTATTTTCGAGCCAGTTCGACTCGTGAACACTCATACTTGTACTATTTGTTTACCGTAGGCAGTTTTTTTCTTTTGAAATAAGTAATCAACAAATACCTAAAATAAGAATTTTAGTTATGGTACAATTTTACCTAATATGATCTAGGGTGAATAAATAAATCAAGAAAACTCGAGCTCGAGCTCGAATTTTTAGCCCAGTTCGACTCATGAAAAGTACAATCCAATTTGTATGGTTATATACATATCTTTTAGTGGAAAATGTGTCACTTAATAATGAATCTATTGAGAATTTGAGAATAAGAAATACAAATAGTATATATGAAGTTGATTATATATACAGTAAAACCTCGTTAAATTAATACTCGATAAATTAATAACCTCGCTAAAACTAATAATTTGTCCGGTCCCAAGTTGGGACCAGTACAAATTTGGGACCCAGTCTATAAAATTATAAGATAATAATTTTTTTGAGATCCCAGTGTATATATATTGGTCCCGACGAAACTATAAATTAATAATTATTAAAAATAATCCATATATATATGATGCACTTGAATATTCTTAAGACAACTTAGTAAAATAAGAATCTACTGTAACTTGCTTTTTCTTGAACTTCAAATCTATGTTGATCTCATCTTTAAATCTCCTTACTGCACCCAATAGTTGTGGTGTTGTCTTCTCGTACTGCAACAAAAAGTTATGAAGAGTTGTTGATGCTTGCAATGCTTCTTTTAGAGTGACCGGTTGCAAAGCTATTGAATCATCCTCTGCTTCATCATCTTCCAAATTATGAATGACATCGGCCACTATCTCTTCTAGACTCTGAACTTCGTGACATCGGCCACTATCTCTTCTACTAGTATACTTAATTTTCATCAATAACTATGCATGTATACTTAAAGTTATTCAAAGAATTTGGAACTTTGAAGGTCAACTGTGCATATACGTTAAAACCTCTTTAAATTAATAAATTATTAATTTATCGATATAATAATATCTCTATAAATTAATAAAATTCTCCGGTCCGAACATTATTAATATATAGAGGTTTTACTGTAGGTGAATTAGAAAATACAAATAATATGAGTGGCTTAATTAAAAAAGAAAAGAAAAAGCAAGAAATTGACGGTAAGGTTACAGTAGGTAAGATTGTCTTTTTCCTAAATTATATTCAAATATCAATTCAAACAAATTTTTTACGAGAATAAAATATATCACATCAACCATAATTATTATATATTTTTCTCGACATTTCTTATCATTATAAACGAAACAGTTCACCAATCGAACGACTGGGAATCAAGAATCAAAATCTAACAGATGCTACGAATAATTCAAGGAAAAAACTTAACAAATTAAACACCGATTACACCATAAGTCTAAATACTGCAAAATCAAGGAGAAAAGCCTACAATAGGAACTAAACTATAAATACTGGAACATATTGACTGGCATTATTCTGATTGTTTAACCAAATACCTTGATAAACAACTATCTACTCAACAACAGTATCCACAAGCTTTAACCTTCAAGAGACAATATGAGATGCAAAACGTCAATGATCTGTTGCAACTTATCACCAACTAAATAAACTATTCTCTATATCAAAAACTTTCAACAATGAACAAGAATACAATATTAAAACATTAACATAAATTTACTGCACTAAAGACAGATCATAAAACAAATCAAAGCAAGTTCGAAAAATTAACTATCCCAAACAGAAGGATAAAGGACAACAAATAGGGGTTATTAGTACCAACAACAGGTAAAATACTAACAAATTAATTTATTTATAAATCAATAGAAAAAAACAATCAAGCACGCTGAATTGAAAGATAAAAAAACAAATACTATAAAACTAGAAATAAACAATTTAAATGAATACTAGTAATACTAGTTGAGATCGTCAACGATCCAAATAGGGGTTTGGCAGCTCATTGCAGGTGTGTTGTAATGAATTGGTTCAATAGTTCCATCTTCAAGGTGGAAAACACCCATATCAGTATACCCAAATTTATCACATCTGGGATTAGTAAACTCAAATCTATCCGTAAACTCAAATCCATCTTATCACATCTGGGATTAGTAAACTCAAATCTATCCGTAAACTCAAATCCATCCGATGTGAAGTAGATGGAGTTGGAGATGCATCCATCAAAATCTGAAGCCCTTATGCATATCGACTCATTATCCCCAACAAACATGGCACAATCACCAATACTTTTCATCTCCATCCACTCAGACTTATCAAAATTCAGTTTGAAAACTTGAAATTTAGTGGTTTTTTTGTACAGCAGAGTTGTGGGGTTCATGAATAAGTTTATAATCCCTATCAACTTGTAGTAAGTCGCCATCTATAGACTCCACCAGATACTTTTTGGCACCGTGTGGAATTGTGCCTAGACCTCTAGAAACCATCCTGGCCGTCCAATTATTATGATCAACGTGCTCACAGGACACAACCATTCCATAGCAATCAACAGCAAAAACCTTACCTTTGTAGTAAATCACATCAACAAACGGCTTCTTATAAATATTTCTATCAAGAAACGTCCAGGTGGAATCAGTTCCAGGTCTAATGAAGGCCAATCTGTTGAAAGAGTCATAGATGACCATGACAACATAGTCATTAGGGTTTGAAGATGGATCACAACTCAAAACAGCCTTGTGGACAGAGTGATTGTGGTACAAATCCAAACTAATTTTAGAGTTGGCAAAATCTGTACGGACGAAAGAGAGTTCAGTAAGATTTTCTGTGATAGGGGGAAGATTCCTGATACTATTATTTGAAAAAGGATGGAAAAGAGAGATGTGTAGAAGGTCTTGGTCATCAACAATGGAGGCAATTAGCCATCCATGAGATGAACCGCAGAACCTGTGGGTGTTGTGAAATTGAGGGGGCAATTCAATTTGGAATTGTAAGGGTTTTTCGAGTAAGATGGAGTTTAAACTTCTTCTTCCATTGTTGTAAATACTGATCACATTATCATCAACTTCTTCTTCTTCAATTATTTGGCTCTCAATGTGATCAGGAACTAAGAGAAGGGGAAATCCACGACGGCGACTCGAACAAATCGGTATCCCCATTGTTTTTTCTTTTTAATGGACCTGAAGAGGTTAGAGATGTTTTAAGATCTGAAGAGGCTTAGAAATTTATTAACCATAACTTTCTTTGGATGAGTATATATATATATATATATATATATATCTAAAATCCTATCCCAATTAGGATTCATATATTATCGTAGGCTTAGTTTTATGACAATTATTATGGACTGGGCCGGGGAATCCGAAACCTCTAATAACAACAAATAAGAACGAAAATTGAAAAAGGAAGACAAATATTTAGGGCATGAGAAAGAAAAATCCTATCCCAATTAGGATATATATATATCCTATCCCAATTAGGATTTATAAAAAGTGTAGAAAATTGTCACTATCAGTGATTAAATATATAAATCATTAATATATAGGCTCTCATATTTACTAATACATGTCAATATTCAAGTATATGTCAATTATTAGATGCAAAATTTATTGTATTTTCTTGAAATGTCTTCAATATAGGGGCACCGACTGAATGGGAAAATTTATAAGTTGGATGAACTATGTCTATATTACCTGGCCCCTGCACTAATTTGCTGTATTTGTTTACATATTAATAGCTAGGGGTGGCAAATGGGTGGATCGGATCGGATTTGGGTTGGGTCCAATTGGGTTTGTAAAAAAAATAAGTTGGAACCAACAAGAAACCAAAATGTCTTTTCAATATGAATTGGGTCCTTATTGGTTTTGATTGGTTCCAAATGGTTCTTATACAAAGATCCATTTAGGAACCATAAAGGATCCAAAATAGGAGGTTGGTGACTTATGGATCCAACACAATGCAAACATTTGTATACTAATCACTAATCTTTTTTTCTTGTTCACCAACTAATCCAATATAATGCAAATAATTTTTTTTTCTTGTTCACTAACTAACTTATTACATTATATTTTTATAATTTTCTTATAAAAATTCCAATCATATTATACAAATGTAATAATTTATATGTAAAATATATTATTAACTAATGTATTTTGATTTATAACGAAAAAATTAATGTAGAGAAATTAAGGATATAATTTTTTTTTTCGGTTACAAAAATTAAAAATATAATTTTTTTTTTGGGTTACAGAAATTAAAGATATATTAATTGATACTAAGTTATAATTTATGTTACTATTTGAAAGTTAGTCGGTTCAGAATAGAGGTGTAAACGAGCCGAGCTTGACATTTTTTTCGAACTCGTCGAGCCCAAAGTTTTCGAGCTCGGGTTCGAGCTCGTGAGCATGGATTCGAGTCGAGCCCAAACTCGCGAGCTCGAGCCCGAACTTGAGCCGAGCCGAAAATTTTCGAACTCGGACTCGAGCTCGTGAGCATGGGTTCGAGCTCGAGCCAAGCCCAAGCTCGCGAGCTCGAGCTCGAGCTCGAACTCGAGCCGAGCCCAAGCTCGCGAGCTCGAGCTCGAGCTCGAACTCGAGCCGAGCCCAAAATTTTCAAGCTCGGACTCGAGCTCACGAGCATGGGTTCGAGCTCGAGCCGAGCCCAAGCTCGCGAGCTCGAGTCCGTACTCGAGCCGAGCCAAATATTTTTATTTATTTTTAATTATTTAATATATATTTATTAATTATTTAATATATATTTATTAATTATTATATTAATAAAAATATAATATATATTAATAAATAAAAAAGCTCAAATGACTAAAAATAATATAAAATAATTTTTTGATCTTATTATAAAAATTTATTTAAAGTATAAGTTCAAATGACTAAAACAAGTATGTATTTAGTTCTTAAGCAATCACACATATTCTCTACAAGTGAAATTTTAAATAAAGAAAACCAATTGGGTCTAAGAAAGAAAAAATGGAGAATTATTTCTCTCTTTTTTAATTGGATCCATTTGGGAACCAAAATAGGCCAATTATTGGAACCAATTTGGACCCAATCAAAAACCATAAGAAACCAAAGTCTTGAAAATTCAATAAATACAAAACCAATTGGAACCATAATTCTTTTTTTTAAGATCCATCCAAACCCAAAACTAATTGGGTCGGATTGGACCCACGGTTCCGAAACCAATTTGCCACCCCTATTAATAGCCATTTTCTAGTACTGTCAAATTAAAATAATTGATCACTGGCTTTAATAAAAATAAATAGTTAACTAGAAATATATAAATTCATGAAGGTATGATTTTCTGAATAATTGGCCATATAGTTTTGTTTAATTCATGTTTAGTGGAGCATTAAGGAACTTTTTCTCCCTTTTTATTTCAAATTATTGGCACTAAAGATTTCAGTTAGTTAACTAATTCACAACCAATAATTATAGCACTGAGGTTTGATTTTGGCCTTCTTGATTTCATGGGGTATGAAAGTGGAGATCTACAAAAGTAGAAATTATTTTAATTTGGTGGAAAATCACTTGTATTCGCATAAATTTAGTTAGAATATAATAATTAGGCGTGTGTAATTTAGCCTTATGCTTTGGCTTTATGTAAGAGAATTAGAAATGTACTAATGTCCACATCACATGTTTTTAGAGATTCGATATTATATCAATTCTTTAATTTAATAGAATTTAGGTGTAATTCTGAAATTAATTGGATGCAATAATATTTTCTCGATTTTAGTAAGTTTCGATCGAGCTCGAAAGTTTTTCAAAAGTGTGTAGTATTTTCTATTATATGACTAAAAATGTCCTAACACTAAATTTTCTCGACTTTACTAAGTTTCGATTGAACTCAAATTTTTCCAAAATTATGTATATTTTCTATTATACGACTAAAAAAATGTTATAAAATACACAGTCATGCTCCACAATGGCTCTGATATAAAGCTAATAAAACAACAAATTATTTTGGGCCTATTTAATTTGTTTATCGATTAAATAAGAATATTTTGGGGTCCACGTGTCTTTTTTGTCACCCGTTTGGGTAGCACAGATTGAGACCCATTAGGCTATGTACAACAACTAATCAAATTGTCAGCTTCTCTTCCCTGTCACGTCAGATTTCCTACCACATTTCCTATCACATTCCTTTCAATTTCACAGCAGCTAGTCAATTAAATTTTTTTTACTTTCTCTTTCATCCACATCACTAATTTTAATAATTAATTTTATAGTTATAATTAAACCGAATACTCAGAAATTATTAAAAACGTACAAGAAAAACACAATAAACATCGATAAACTTAGAAAATTTGAAATTTGGAGTAAATCTTAAAAAAAACCTCAAATTTGAAAATATTGTGTAAAAATGTCAAAAAAAAAATTGGTGTCGAAATGACACAAACTTAGGCTCTATTCATAGAGCTTGAAAAAAGAAAAATAATGGTAAAAAAAAAAAATTGCATAATTAATACATAAAAAACGATTTATAAAAAATGAGGAAAAAGAAAAAAAAGATGTTGCCACTTGGCAGCGTCCCATTGACAGCCATTTAGGTGCCAATTGGATGGCACTCTTTTCTCCAAAAAAAAATATTTCATAGAAAAAAGCTATGAAAATTGCATTTGTTTAGATGTTCAAAAAAAAATTCTTACAAAAAAAATCTCTCAAAATTAAAAATAATTTGATTTTTTTTTTCAACAAATGAATTTTACTATTCATGATTTGACAGTTAATACAATCAATTAAAATGATTTTTTCGAATATATTTCAAAGCAAAAAATTAATTTAATTACACATTCTAATACAAAATAATGCAACGTTTAAAATAAGATCCATTGTGACTATTTTAGGATGTCTAAATCAACGAGTTTGACTAATCACATTTAATAAAAAATATATTTAAATACCAAATCAAACAAATTTCTCAAAATAAAAAACATATCACATCAACCACAATCATTACTTATTTTTCTCTTAAAAATTTCATCTTCCACAAATCACATTTCTCATTTTTACCTTGGAAAAAAATTCTTGGAGATGGATATGCCATCCAATAGGGCCCTTATTTCCCTTGGAAGTGAATATTTCTCTACCAAATTCCTCATTTAATTCCCTCCCATTTCTCCCCATTTTCCCTTTACATAGCCTTAGGCCATTGTGAATTATGCGTTTCCATACATTTATAAATTCCCCAAATTTACCCTTGGTCCAGGGGTGGACCGACAAATTGAAATCGATCGTTTTTCAGTTTTGGTCGAGCCATATAGGGGTGTAAACGAGCCGAGCTCGAGCCGAGCTTGGGAATTTTGCCAAGCTCGAGCTCGAGCTCGAGCCCATTTAGGCGAGCTCGAGCTCGGGCTCGAGCTCGTCGAGCTCATAATTTTCGAGCTCGGGCTCGAGCTCGCGAGCTTAAGTTCGAGCTCGAGCCGAGCCCGCTTAAAATTTCAAATTTTAGGCGGGAAATTTAAATTTTGAATTTTTATTTATTTTTTTATTAATTATTTAATATATATTTATTAATAAAATTAAAAAATAATAATAATATATTAAATAATAAAAAGGTGGGAAATTTAAATTTTGAATATTTATTTATTTTTTATTAATTATTTAATATATATTTATTAATATAATTAAAAAAATAATAATATATTAAATAATAAACCGGCTCGCGAGCTTTTTTTAGAAATGATTGGGCTCGAGCTCAAGCTCGCGAGTCGGCTCGGCTCGACTTACACCCTAGAGCCATATGGTCTTAGTGGACATCGATTGAGCCAAGACATGGTTTTTTTGGAGCCATCTTAAGCCTTGGTAGACATAATTAAACCGCTACACAATCAGATGTCCATTTTTATTAAATCGTGTGATTTTATATGCTAATAATTCTCGAAATTTGGAGTCAGCGGCTTCTATATCAATTGAATTTATCATATGAATTATTATACGCCTAAGAAAATAAATTTGTATTTTTACGTACTAACAAGAGAAACTTCTAAAGCAAATATAAAATTATTATATTTGTAATCATATTAGTAAATATATACATATAACTTTACGCAACTTAAAGCTATTATGAGAAAAATAATTGTTATTTCACTGTGGTTTCATTTTTCTGGTGATTTGGTATTCTTGGTAGAAAATCAAGCATATAAAAGAAAGATACTATTAATTATTTCATTCACTTGGTCCCATTCAAAAGTTATATATTGTTGTAAGTTGGGAAAATTCTATAATGGGTCTCGGTCCATTCACCACCACATATTTATGGGGTGATGGGTAGATCACACATAGGTGGGTGTATGTGAACAACCACCTACCACCCAAAAAACGTGTGGTGTATATGGGCCGAGACCCTTGGTCCCGGTCCCTTGTAAGTTGACTGTCTGAAGGTGGAATATTGGTGATTTTAATTTCTAAAAATAATTATTATGCATTACTAGTCATACAAAATTAATCAGAATCTTGCTTTTTGACATTTGATAAACAAATCTTATTTTACTTTTTAATCTGTCGGATTATTCTATTTACTGCAAGAAAAAATACCATTAAAGTAAATATTAACTCTTAATGCAAAAGTTGTTAATAAAATATGCACCAAATAACAATAAAAAAAATTATTTTGCCAAAAGATAATTATCACAAATTCAAGCCAAAAAATATTTGTAAATTTTTGCTTAATCTATTTAGTCGTACGTGACACATATATAATGACTACTCAAGAAAACAATTATAATATAAAACCATATTAGTTCTAGCCATATGTGTCTACCATTATTTATCACGCTGATATACGAAAATATAACTTATAACTAAGTATAACTTACAGAAAATTCTAATTAAAGCAGATTGCATGCATTCAATTAAAAGATATGAATCAAGTAGTAATTAATCGTCAGATGTTACTATCACGTTCTTATGACTACTAGGTTTTTCGATCAATTAAAGGACCCCAAAAATAATTGCAGTCTCATAGTTTCAACTCATTGATTTTGTAGATATTTTATTGTATTTTAGTTACTTATTACTTTTAATATTTATGTTTAGTGAATTTCAACCACTTGCATCAAGAGATAATTACCTAATGTACCTTTAACAGAAGAATACAATGCAGAAAACTGGTACACACCAACTGGCTAATTTGCAGCTTAAACTTAATTAATTAGCCAAACAAATCAACTTTCTAATGCTAATAATCGAGATCATGCAAATCAATTTTAGTTCTACCTGCATTTTAAAGATATATTAACTCAATTGAAGTTAAATTTTGACACTTTTAATCAAGTATGTGCATGTGATACACAAGCCGTTAATCTATTTTTGTATGTTTATGATACTTAAATATGGTGCGTAAATTTTTAACATTTTAGGCCAAATGTGTTTTAACTTAGAAGCCAAAAGGACCGAAAGTGTCAAAAAGAATCATGAGACTTGAAGTGGGTCAAATTGCAATATTATTAAAATAGTTCAAATATTATTTTTATATTATATTTTGGCAATAATGACGTGTCATATGAGGCAAAGTGCATACGATTTACTTTGCATACGATGCAGTGTACTTGAGGCAGTGTTCATATGAGATAATTTGCATACGAGGCAGTATGCATACAAGGTATTTTGCATACTAGGCAGTATGCATACGAGGCAAATGTATGTTGGTGCCTCAATAATCCATTCAAAAAATAATGGGTCGGACCATCATACGACCCGACAACCCAAGGACAGATGGCCCATAGATATAATGATACATGGCAGCCATTGTTAGACTCAACCATCACATCATAAATAGTAACCAATAAGCCTATAAATACCCTCCTACTAGTTCATTTGAGGAGGGGGATTCTCTCTAAAAATATCACCTCGTATTTTATACAAGGCACACTTATATAATAGCTCTCTTTAATTTGTTAGAACTACGATAAACTTGATCCTAAGTAATTAGGTACGTAGGTAGCTCAATACATTTTCGCGCAGTCTATAATTTTTTCAAGAGATCGATTTGGTTCAAATTGACCAAACGAGATTTGAGCAAAATCAAGACTAAAATAATTTATGTGCGATAATTAACCCAAATAAGAAATATCTCAATAATAACGTGTTGGTGACAACAAATTCATTAAGGAAATTTGTGGACCTTGAATTTCGGTGGAAAAAAAGGAAATAATAAAAATAAAACATAGATTACTATAATATTTTTCTCAACTTTTTACTTAAATCCAATAACGAAACGGAGGAGAAAATGGAAAAGTTGCAAAAGTATTAAAGAGTTTTTTTCTGGTGGAAAGCAAGAAGTTCTGATTATGTGGCAGCTAATCCTTGACCACTTTGTAAGATATAATTAAATTATATTATCTGAGTAATTAACGAATTAGGTGATCAAAATAAGCAACTATTTCAAATAAAGTAATTGAGCTTATATTATAACCAAAAGACTAATTTGTAACTCTTTCAAAGTCGAAAACTTATTCAAATTTATTAATAATTGCAAACAAAAGATATTTCAGCTAAATAATATATCATGATGATCCAGCAAAAATATAGTGCTTAATGTACTCATTATTCACAATCATTATTATATACTATGCAATTTCACATTCTTTTTTTTTATAACAGTTTTTATATTTTTCAGTATAATTCTTGATAGAATTTAATTTTGCTCTCTGCTGTTATCGGAACATCTGAATAATTGGATAATATTTGTCAATGGAGCATTAAATTATTTTTTGATAATGAGCCGAGAATTGAATTTGCATGGTGATGCGGGATTAAATAGTAAGGTCACGTGAAGGTCACATGGGGATGGGATCCGACCCGACTCACGACAGACCAGATAGAGTGTTTTTAAAGAGTGGGGCTGTGCTAAGTAACTTCGAGCTGCCTACGTACCTACTTAGGTAGGATCAAGCCTCTTCGTAGTTCGTAGTAATTATACTCCTCAATCTCGTGGATTTTAGAGAGTATTTGATAATTCTAGTTCTCAAAGTGGAAACCAGATAATCCCCAGTTCAGCTAATCAAGATGGTATTTATAGAGATTTTAGTTGGACCATGGACTCGCTTTATTGGGCTCTCGGCTGGAAGCCCACTATGGCAACATATTAATATTGCTCTTATATCAATTATTTTATTAAATTACGAAAGTGTCCCTAGTCATAATTAGGAACCCATCACATGGCCCCTCATGCATTTACGCATGAAAAAACGGTCCCTCTTATTTTCCTTAAAAACAAATTTAAAGATAAAAAATATAATATAAAATATAATTATACACATATACATGTATATACTGATGTTGTAAATACTGATGACATTATCATCAACTTCTTCTTCTTCAATTATTTGGCTCTCAATGTGATCAGGAACTAAGAGAAGGGAAAATCCACGACGGCGACTCGAACAAATCGGTATTTCCATTTTTTATTTTTATTTTGGATATGAAGAGGCTAGAGATTCTTTTGGATCTGAAGAGGCTTGTGTTTGTTTATGTTTTCAAAATCCATTTTCAACATTTCAAATCACAAAATTCAAAATATACTTAACACACCAACTTTTCTTCCAAATTCTCTTTTTTTTCAACTCTACTTCCCAATCTTCTATATAACTAACTATCAATCATATATACAACATTTCACACTTTTACCAATCAAATCAATCACTATTTCACTTTATCTTTCATACTTTACAATTTTTAATCTATATTTATCTATTTTTTATTCACATAATCATTATATACACAATTAAAATAATTATTTTATACATCATCCATCAACCTATCATTATTGATTTGACATATTTTACAACTTTCAACCAAATTTTAAAAACATAAACAAACATCTATCATTTTTACACGAATTTCCATGATACACAGTTCCCGATAAAATTTCAAATTTTTATCCCAAAAACATAAACAAACATTAGAAATTTAATTCCATAATTTTCTTTGGAGGCCTATATATATATAGGAGATTGTTATCTAAAATCCTATCCCAATTAGGATTCATATATTTCTTAACATGGTTCTAATTTTTCTTCTTTTCCATCGAAAAGTTCGAAAAGTTTCCATTTTTCAACTAAGCGAAAAGAAATTATGAAGTAGTTTCGAAATTACAATGTTTCCAAAGAAATTCATAATGTTTCCATTGTTTCCATTGAAACAGTGTTTCCATAGTTTTCACGTTCTTAATTCTTTTCGGGATAGAGTATAACAGTGAATAAAATTTAAAAAAACAAAAAAACAGAAAAACAGAAAAGAGTTATAAATCTAACAATTTACTACATTAAATCCAAAATATAATCAAATAAGTTCTAATCAACGAAATCATAGACAATTTTGTTTATATTCAAATACGCACGTAAAAACACAAAAAGTTAAGATATTACAATTTTTATTATAACGATATATGGGTAATTAAATGATTATTTTAACAAACAACATAACACGTACTTATATGAGCAATTTTTTCTTTTAATAATTTAAAAATATATACCGTAATATTTTTATAATTTTATATTTTATAGGTTAAGTTGCTTGAACTTTGTCGATTATATGTTGTAAGAGCGCTAAATTTGAATCCAATATTATCATTTAGTTCATTTTTGAAATTTTTATCAACTAATGGTATATTTGTATAAATTTTGAAACAAAAGATTGATTTTTAAAAATGAATAAAGATGTTTAGAAAAATTTCAAAAAATGTTTAGAATAGTCTTTGTAAATATCTAGATAAAAATGTTCTAGATAATTGATTACAATTGTTAAATCAAGTTGATCACCATCGTACATTGAGGAAGGGGAGTTGAATAAATAGAAGATAAAAATTCATTTGTTGTAAGAGCCCTAAATTTGAATCCAATATTATTACTTAGTTCGTAAAATTTTTATCAACTATTGGTATACTTGTTTAAATTTTGAAACAAAATATTGATGTTTAAAAATGAAATTTAAAAACAAAATATTAGTTTAAAAATGATCTTTCACATTGTTTTTATTTTTTTCTTGTTTTTACGAGTTTTCTCCTATTTTTCTGAAACGTTTTCGAAACGTTTCTAATATTTAATAACCCGAAATTTATGTTAGAAACGAAACTTTAAACCTTGTTTCTTGATAGATTGTTATCTAAAATCCTACCCCAATTAGGAATCATATATATCTTCCTCCTCCGTATCCTAAACTTTAATTCTTTTTTTTCCTAATTAAATTATGCTCCAGTTCCTAATTAAATTATGCTCCAATTAGGAAAAGAAAAGAATTAGAATGTGAAATTTGAGGTCAATGGTTCGAATTCCCTTTACCCATTTAAAAGAAAATGTATATCTAAAGGTCAGGCCGGTACTAGGTGGATTGCAATAAAGGTCCCAAATTCGGTCTATCATGCCTAAAGGACCGACTTAACCCATTAGGCCTTGTTATTTTAACGTACTAAGATTTAAGATAACAGGCCTCAACACACCAGGCTTGTTACAAAGATTTATCTTTAATGTCTCTGAATTTTCCCCCATTTAAATACATTTTAGAAAATTAAATATTTAAGGAAAATATTACATATGCATTTCTTTTCATTTTTCTACTACCGAGCTAGACAAAAACATTATTATTGTGATTAACGTTTATTTTATATTATATTAAAAAACTTGTCAGTTGGAGATTGTAATTTTTTTTAGTATTGCAGCGAGTCAAATTTAAAATAAAAAGATTGTTATAACTTACGTGCAATTTTATTGTCATGTTATCATTATGCTATTTGTGAACAAACCGCTGATGATACCTTGCCGCTGCCTCACTGTCGAAAAACCTGTCGCAGAGATGGCATGCAACCCTTTGAGGGTCGTCCTCAGCCGGCGGCGGCGTGTGGGGTGAGTGAGGGGAGTGCGGCGGAGTGTTGGGAATCGTGATCGAACGGGTGGTTGAACTCTCGGGAATCGAACGGGTTTTCTTTGATTTAAGCGCCATGTTTGAAAGAGAGAGAGGGGGGGGTTAATTAGGCCTTTTTCAGTAATTTATAGATGTTTAGGCGTAAAAATTGTTTATTTACAAAAAAAATTAATTAAATCTAACTTTGAACCATTTACTTTTGAACTCTAGATGTAATTAATAAACCAAATGTTATTTCTTTCCTTTGTTTTCATTTTGGTTGGAGCTTTCCATAACAATCAAATAAAAGAAAATGTTCTGCAAAAAAAAAAATCAATTTCTTAATTGTCTTCTCTAGTCAACAAAACAAACTTTAAAAAAGTTGGATTTCTCAAATTTTATTTTCTTCGCCAAAATACTTGAACCAAACAGAGTGTTGCGGTTTTGATCTGTATATATATTCTTACATAAAAGATCAAATAAATCGATAAATTTTGAGACAGAAAAAGCAAAAATAGATTTCATTATTACTTCCATGTTTGGCTCTTAACAAGTTCTATGATTAAAGGGTGGTAGGTATATGAGAAAGGTTGACATTCTTGGTATGGTTGTCTCTAGATATTCTTAATTCTACCATTATATCGTCAAATTTCTGGCCACCTATCCAGTTAAGCGTATTCACTCTTTACCTTCTCATACAAGTACTGCATCTTTTATAAACAGAAAACACATTGTTTCGTAAGATTAATGATTTCAATAGAAGCTTCCAGAAGGCAACACCGTCATTGACAATGGTGGTTCTCGAGATGAAACAGAAAAGCAAAACAATGTTCCTACAAAATTGGAGACATATAAGTGGGGACCTAGTGATGATGGTCGTTCCCCTGAGGGACTATCTGCTGTGGAAGATGAGTTGCCACATGGCTGTGATATTACCAAGGCAAAAAATTATTTGACTGAAAAGGTTGTTGAGAGAAATGAAAAAGCCGATGAAAAATTGGATGCCAGAAGGTTGACAAATGATGATTATCGAACCCAAAATAGTGGGTAAGAATGATAGACATGATTCAGAAAGGCGTTCAAGAACTGAAAGGATGGATTATCATAGTAATTTAAAAGATAAAGAGAAGGAGAAAGGTAGAAGTGAAAAAGTCATGACAGTCCAAAATCCCCGATAGCATCTCATCCATCTTTTAGATATGCCAGAATTGGAACTCCTTCTGAGGGACCCGTTCGATGGCAGTATTTTGCTTGCTTATGAAACATCCATCTTTTACATCCAAACAACCTTTTAACCACCGAACAACCTGCGACGTCATCGTCATTAAAATCGATTCAATAACCATATATTACTCTTCACTGTTTAATGGGCTGATTTCGTTCTAAATTCTATTCTATTTTCTCAGCGTCTCCATTCTCATGGATACGAGGTAACTTCACAATAGTTTCTCATTTAATTGTTTACTACATGTATAAAGTATGTTTAATCAATGTGTTTTGACATAGTTCACTAATCTTATTGTTGATATTTTTTCAAGATCGATCTTTGTTGAACTATTAAAAGCGTGTTTTATATATATAAGTGTTGTTTCAGTTTGTTGGAGTGTTTGTTAGATGCTTTAGGCTACACATATATATTGGTTACAGTAGCCGTTGTATCTCATTCTATTCATTCATTCAAGAACTCTCTTTCAATCAATATACATGTTTTTGATCTTCAAGTCTTCTTCTTAACATGGTATCAAGAGCTTGGATTGATCATGAAGATGAAGAGTACGATTTGTAATATTTTCTCTTTCATTCTTTTTGCTTATGCATAACATCTTCATACTGGGATTTTGTATCACACCAGATCTTGGTGAATCGCTTCATCTGTGTTCTTTTACCTCTTTTTTTACCAACATATTCGATCTTATCACGATCGATTTCACCGTCACAGGATCAATTTTGATGCGATTGATCTGTTTTTCCCCAATTTCATCACAATCTTGGTTATATCTCTTTTTTTAGCATCCATGTCAAAACTTGAAGCCTCTGGATCCTCTACTGGTTACGATATCAATGATCCGCTATATCTACATCCTTCGGATGTGCCCAATCTCCACCTTGTACCACATGAACTTCAAGGTTCCGAAAATTATGGTGTTTGGTGTAAAGCGATGCGATTAGCTTTGAACTGTAAAAGCAAGCTCGGTTTTGTCACCGGTAAATGCGAGAAACCGTCTGATGAGTCGCCGCATCTTGAACAGTGGGAAAAGTGCAATGCACTAGTATTATCATGGATACTGAAATGCGCAAGTAAAGAAATATACAATGGATTGGTATATGCAGAAAATGCAGCAGACGCATGGCGAGATCTTGAGGAACAGTTCAGTAAGACCAACAGATCGAGAATCTTTGCTCTCTTTAGAGAAATCAACTCCCACACACAAGGAACAAGTACTATTACTGCATACTACTCAAGATTGAGACAAATGTGGGAAGAGTATGATTTTTTGATCAATCTTCCCAACTGTGACTGCAAGGCATCTAAGGATATATCCAATTATGCTCAGGAGCATAAGCTTATGCAATTCCTAACCGGGCTTCATGAATCTTTTGCGAGTCTGAGGTTTCAAATTTTAATGATGGGCCCTCCTCCAACTCACAAACAGGCATACTCCATGATTTGCAATGAGGAGTCCCAAAGAGGAATTTACAGCACCGGTTCCACTGAAAATCCTATTACCTTCTACTCCAATGCACCCAAACCTAGAAATCTTGATGTTATTTGTGAACATTGCAATATCCCATGGCATTCTAAAGAATCTTGCTACAAAATTATTGGGTATCCTCCTAGAGGAAGGGGTAGAGGGCGTGGCAGAGGTGGCAGAAATGAAAAGGGGCAAGCTAGGAGCTATTGTTCTTCAACTCAACAAACTAATTGCCCTGGACAGATTGTTAACACTCAAGGACAAATTGGAGAGCAACCAGCCCCTACAGACACAAGAGTTGTACCTGGTCTTAATCCAAATTCTGGATTTACACCACAGCAGTACCAACAACTCCTATACATGCTTCAATGCTCCAACATTGGAACTCCTAATCACAATCAGGGCCCACCATCCTATAACACTGTAACATGTAGCTCAGGTATTGCTTCTAATGGCTTGAGTTGTTGCTTACACACTAGCACTAATGTAAGATGGATAATAGACACAGGGGCTACTCACCATATGTGTTGTGATGTAAGCCTATTCAGCACTTTTAATGTTAAGCCACCATCTCAATCTCATGTCAGACTTCCCACTGGTAAATTGACAGATATAAGTAAAACTGGCAAAATCATTTTGAATGATGACATTACCTTACACAATGTTTTATATGTGCCTCATTTTCAGTTCAATCTCCTTTCTGTCTCT
This sequence comes from Verbascum thapsus, assembly GCA_963669365.1. Taxonomy (NCBI): domain Eukaryota; kingdom Viridiplantae; phylum Streptophyta; class Magnoliopsida; order Lamiales; family Scrophulariaceae; genus Verbascum; species Verbascum thapsus. Next base: position 22,628,199 of record OY770108.1, read on the forward strand.
AAGTTCACACAGGAGCACAATTGTTATGTCTCTTTTTATCTTTCCTTTTGTATGTTTCAGGATCTTTGGAATGGAAAGATAAGGGTGATTGGTAAGGCCCAACCTCTCACTATTTATCCAGACATTCAACAACTTTGTGCCCACTCTTCTCATAAAACTTTGAATACTGATATTGCTTGTAATAATAATGTCAGTCTTAATCAGGAAAGTGCTTGCATAAAGTTTTCTGAATTCTTTCCTTGTAACAAAACTGTGCCAAGCAATAATGATTCTACTTGTTTTGCTTCTTCTCTATGGCACCTTAGAATGGGACATATGTCCTATTCCAGACTTAAGCTTTTACCTCAAATAGGCTGCCACATTCAAGAAAGTAAAAATCACTGTCCTATATGCCCTGTTGCAAAGCAAGCTAGGAATCATTTTCCTCATAGGACCACTGTTACCACACATTCTTTTGAGATCATACACCTTGACATTTGGGGGCCTTACAAAGTACCCACTCATTTAAATCACTCATTTAAATCATAGGTATTTTCTCACCACAGTGGATGACTATTCTAGAGCCACTTGGACTTTTCTTATGTTTTATAAAACTGACGTGTTGCCTATCATTCAGCGGTTTTTTACTTATGTTAATACTCAATTTGGGACTTCCATACTCAATTTTAATTATCATTATATGTGTTTGTCATTAAATATTTGTGATTGTTTTTTAGTGGTAATTAAAAAATATTGTCACTAAGAAATGATATTGTGACGAAATAATAACACTAGGCCTTGTTTGTTTTTGTTATCAAATTTCAGTTTTAAGTATTTGGATTATAATTTTAAATAAATGTATCTCACTAAATTTTTATTTAAATTCACATTTATTTTAACTTTATATTTTCAATTTCTTATCTAAATTACATATCAGTTATATTTACATCATTCCACTCATTCACAAATCAAAATCATTTCCTATAATTATATTTATTCACATAATTAGTATATTTAGAGCTAACGTAATTATTTTATATATCATCCATCAATATATCACTTTTGATTTTAACATATTTTACAACTTTAACTCATTTTCAAAAATAAACATTTTAAAAATACACAAATACTTATTATTTTTGCATAAGAATTTTTATAATACATTGTTTCAGAGAAATTTAAATTTTTTTAACTCAAATTAATAAAAATCCATATGAAGTTATGAAGTATGAACCATGTAATTGATATGGTCTCCCTTACAAACAAACGCATAATGGGCCTTTCGTGCCCTCTTTAGACCCAAAGTTGAATATCTATGGGCTGCGGTCCTTTGAGCTTAATACTATTGGGCCGATTTAATCCTAACAAAATTTAGCTCATTATATAATTCAAAATTCACTTACCTAAATTGCTCAGCCCAACTCAAGTTACTAGACAGTTGTTTATCGAACTCCATTTTATCTTAGTATAAAAAATAAATCAATCAATTGTTTTTGCCTCCTTCATAGTTTAACAATAATTTAATCATTCATTAAGTTACTACAAATTATTTTTATAAAAATGATTGACTAATAATAAGCTTTTTTTAATATATAATAATGACAGTATCTTAACTACTATCGAATATTTATCAACTAATTACTTATTAAATCATTTATAAATACACCAATAAATAAAGTATTATTATTTAAATATACCACTGTAATTATTTTCTTTGATAGAAATGGCCAATTATAGTTTGAAAGAATAAATTAGGTCTCGCATGAACAAACAAACACAGAGACTAAAGAATTATAAATCAATCTCAATTTCTTGATTTCTAATTTTATTTATTTATATTTTTGTTCTTCCATTCCCCCTCTTCCTTCTTCCTTATTTTTTAGCTTCATCCTTTTCAGCACATTATAAATTTATCACGTTTTGTCTTTTAACTATCTCGATATCTCGTCTTAATTTAAATTAGAATCTTCTTCCAAATTTCAAAGATCAAATAAAATTTCTTTGAAACCAAACTAACTCAAGCTAATTGAATTAGGTTGCAACCATAATTTTGAACTCATTTGGCCACCTCTAAATTATATATATACATATATATAAAAATTATTATTGCCTTTCTTCCATTTTTTTTTTTGCTTGCCCTATAGATGAAAATATTTAGAACCATCGAAAAAATATTATTTATGAAAAAATATATATCTTCCTCTACTGCATCAGTAATATATCCAACTATTACCTAAATAGAATATAAAATAAAAATCGAATTTGTAAAATAATGTCGTGTAGGTAAACTGTCTAGAATTTATTATTAATTTCCAAATGGAATTAGGGTGAATTCTACCTTTTTCTTCTTTTGAAGCCATCTACATACAATTGGATTGAGATTTTTAGGGTTTACATCTCATCCATGACTTAGTTCTAATTTTGGATCAAACTGGATTTAGCCTAACGACTCAAGATACGAGCCAGTTGGGTCTGAATAAAGATTTAAATAAAGATTGTACTTGGTATCCCAATCTGCCTATGTACCTTTGTGAGAATTAAGTTTAGTAGTAGTTCAAGATAAGTATTTGTGTTTATAGGAGAATCATATCGTAAGATTATATTGATATATTTATATTCCACTACATAGACAAAGCAAAATTTCACATTCAACGAAATGAAATATTGACAAGTGTATAATGTGAAATTGAATATCAATTTTATTATTTAATCATATTTTTGGGATTATGTTTCAAAACGTTATAAAGCAAAATTTCACATTCAATGAAATAATGACAAGTGTAAAATGTGATATTGAGTATCAATTATATTATTTAATCATATTAAACTACAACACATGTTAAATTGAGGTGTTCTATTTAATCAAATCATATCTTCAAATTGAGGGTGTTCATAAGTCGAGTTCGAGCCGAGTTGGGCCAAAAAATTCAACTCGAGCTCGAGCCACAATTTTTGAGTTTGAGCTCGTTCAAACCCGAGCCTGAGTCGAGCCGAGCCTAGCTTTGCTTTATTAGAGCCATAATTGTGGGTGTTAATGTGTTTTGCTTTATTGAATTATGTATAAGATCTAGTCAATATTTGCCTACCAAAACATACTTAATAAGCAGAGCTCTTATTCAAAGAAAAAAGAATCATAAATAAAGAAGTGACAAATTGTCACTATTATCACCACCTTCTTCTCCATTGCCTATCAATCCTTGTATGTCACGGTTTGTTGTGGTTTTGTATTTCTTTCTTAAGAGTTGAGAGAAATAGATATTTTTGGTAAAAAATTCGAAGCTAAGGAAAGATTAATTGATGTTTAGATTGAATGCAAATTTGAAAAGTTTAAAATTTGAAAATTATTACAAAGGTGAATAATAATTCACTAAAAACTAAACTTGTAATAATTGAGTTGAATTCAAGTCAAACTCCAAATCAATCCAGCCTTTAATTTTAGTTTGTGTTTTATGAAAATCAAATTCAGACGAACTTCTCTAGTCATCAAACCCGAGAAACTTGATACATTTTTCATCGATAGCGAATTCATGTATGGGCCTTGGGAGAATGAATGGATTATTAAACCCATAGTCCATAGACTAAAGTCCAACTCTCCTTAATCAATCCCATAATCTAATTGGTAGGCCCAATATTTTTGAGCCCACGTACTGATCGGCTTTGTAGTTATAGCCCATTAGATATAATTGGGCCAGTATATTAGATGGCAAATGGTTTGAGTTGGCCCAATAACGTAGTTCTAGAACTTCATTTTTCTTTCCAGAAACACGACCAACTTTATTATAATACAGTAGAATAACATTTTCTCTAAACAATCAAATTAATTCAAAATTAAATTAGGATTGAATTTTGTAGTTTTGTAGATTTTTTTTAATATTGAAAGGTAAAAGTTAATTATTTTTTTCATGGATGTTAAGATAATCGGGAAGTTAATTATGAATGGATAATTATGAATTATTAATTAAAAAAACTCTAAATTTTGTAAAATTTGTATTAAGAGAAATGTAACTGAATCATTGTTATAATATTATAGGTTGAACCGTGTGATATATCTAGGAGCAAGCCATTTAGCCATGTTAGACCTCAAGAAAATTAAAAGGTTGTTTGACTACGTTTAAAGAGCTTATAAGCTCTAGATGTTTTGGAGCTTATAAGGTCTTCAAAAATTAGTTGACCTTATAAGCTTATTTTGAGTGCTTAACACTATTTTACCGAAAAAAACATGGAGCACTTCATACGAGCTTCTAAGTTCTCAAACAGATTATAGATAGTTTTGAGGAGCTTATAAAACTCAGACAAACACCCTCTAAGCAACAGACTGATACTGTTTGTGGGCCAAAATTAAAATAACTCACAGTATGTAAGTGAGGGCCTGTCACGTCAACTCCACCAAGCACCAAGGCGGCTGATACATGCATAAGAAGCAAAATCAAGTTATTTTAGATGAGACTTCAGAAGTGAAAGAGCTGTCACAACCCTGGACTCTCGACCAGTATGATAGCGGTGCAGTTTCAGCTAAGAGCTAACCATGTCTACCAACATCATAATATAAAACAAGCAAAAAAAGTTAGATGTATGCTAAAAGGTTCTTATATTCGTGTTTAATTTAACATTAACAATAGATAAAAAACGGACTGACAATATATATATATATATATTTTGTCAAGCTGATATAGGTAAGTACTCAAGTCACTTTTTCCACTACTTACTAATAATCCAATAGCAACGGGGGATCATCTTCACCACTAGAATTCATTGTTATTCAGCCAGAACTGAATTAGGCAATTAAAACCTGCTGTTACCTTAGTTTATGTAAACATGTTGCATTCAAGAAAATATTTAATATATTAATAGTGCATTAATAATTTATTTCAAATTCATAATTAAACCTAAATTTGTCAAAAACAACAAACATTAAATAATTAGTTCAAAAAAGTATAAAATAAAATAAATTGGTATAAGAAAAAAAAATATTATAAAAGAATTTATTTAGATAGTAATCAAACCGATAGAGTAAATGTTCCATAGATAACGCTATGCGGAACAATTACAATTCCCTGAAAAAATTTATAACGCACATGTCTGTTATTAACCACAGGGTGAGTGAGGTGGTGAAAATCACTCACCCCACATATTTGAAGTTTGTTGACCCAACATGCTATAGAATTTTCCTCCCAAAAAGGATTAAAATTGCGAAAGTTTTCTTTTTATCGAGAAGGGTAAAACTACAGAAGCATAAGGCGAGACTTGTCGCAAAGGGATATGCTCAGGCATTGACTGTACGGAAACATTCTCTCCAGTTGCTCGGATGGACACAATTAGAGCACTCATTGCTCTAGCAGCACAAAAGAAATGGAAAATCTATCAACTGGATGTCAAGTCAGCCTTTCTTAATGGAGACTTAAAAGAAGAAGTTTACGTGGAGCAACCTGAAGGATTCATAACAGAAGAAGGCAAAGTTCTTCGACTAAAGAAAGCACTTTACGGGCTCAAGCAAGCACCACGAGCCTGGTATAGCAAAATTAATGGGTACTTCATTCGTCAAGGATTCAGGAGGAGCAAAAACGAGGCCACACTCTATATCAAATCCCAAGGTAACAATGATATTCTTATCGTTTCTCTCTATGTTGATGACTTAATAGTCACGGGAAACAATGAAAAATTAATTGAAGAATTCAAGAGAAACATGATGGACACATTTGAGATGAGTGACCTGGGATTATTATACTACTTCCTCGGTATAGAGATAAGTCAAGAAGAAGAAGGTATCTTCCTATCACAGAAAAAGTATACCGAAGATATGCTAAGAAAGTTCAAGATGCAAGATTGCAAGCCGGTCGTTACTCCTCTGATTCCAAACGAGAAGCTAAAGAAAGAAGACGGGACAAAACCCACAAATGCTACAAATTATCGAAGTTTGATTGGGAGTCTACTCTACTTGACAGCAACAAGGCCATACACATGTATGCCACGAGTCTGCTATCCAGATTCATGGAAAATCCAACTGAGACACATTATGGTGCAGCAAAAAGAATCCTTAGATATCTGCAAGGAACACTTAACTACGGTATATGGTACAAATCGAGCTCCGACTCAAAGATCATCGGATATACTGATAGCGATTGGGCTGGATCTCAAGATGATATGAAAAGTACATCAGGCTATGTCTTCAAACTCGGTTCGTGCATTTTCTCATGGGGATCAAAGAAGCAAAACTCAGTTGCACTATCATCTGCTGAAGCTGAATACGTTGCAGCTGCTGGAGCAGCATGTCAAGGTATATGACTCAAAAGAATATTTGAAGACATGGGCGAACTACAAGAATCAGCGATAAAAATCTACTGTGATAACAAGTCAGCTATCGCAATGGCTAGAAATCCAGTTCAACATAACCGTACCAAACACATCGATATTAAGTATCACTTCTTGAGAGATGTCCAAGAAAAGGGATATATTGAGATGAAGTATTGCCCTACAGAAGAACAACTCGCAGATATCTTCACTAAGGCACTACCAAGAGATAGATTCCAGTTTCTACGGAAAATGCTTGGAGTCACTGATAAATGCATCAAGGAGGAGTATTGAAATGTGATGCATTTATCTAGAAAAATCTAGTATAAAAATATCTAATATAATATTAGTATAGTGTGTTCTAGAAATATCTTAGCTAGAAGTTTCATATGAAAAATCTAGACTAAGATATTTTAGGAAGTTTCCTATGTAACTTCCTATATAGAAAAATCTAGATATTATATCTAGATATTTTAGTAGAGATATCTAGAAACTTAGTGATCTAGAATGATCACTTAGCACCTATAAATAGGCCTCACTTGTAACCATTTGAAACAACAACAACAATTCAAGCTAAGCTAATACAATCTACAATATTTTGAAGATACGTATTCCACTCTAAATCACATTCTATATTCTACACTCTACACTACTAATCTTCATCCACTCACTACACTAAATCACTTCCTACACACTAAAACACTCTATATCCACTTCTAATTTCTAACACTTCTATTACGTTTAATCGCATAAAAATACCTAAACATGGCGCAGTGTTTTTATATGTCATTCTGTCGAAAATATGAATATATCCTTCAGTAATTCCCTATCAAGAAAAGATACGATAACTTGGGTTTTTTAAATTATCTAATGGTGTGATTGAATCAAAGGATTTCCTGTATCATCAAGATTCCTACCAATATCATCAAGAAGCAAGAAATTAGAAAAAAATAGTCCATCAAAAATAAATAAAAAAATCAAAAGAAAAGGAATACCACAGTACCTAATGATCATTATAAGAATGCAGGTCCCTTGCGGCGGTGCTGTAAAACCGCCTCCAGCACCTGCGGCATTTGAAGTTCGCCCCTATGTGAACAAACCGCTGATGATCCCTTGCCGATGCCTCACTATCGAAAAAGCTGTCGCAAAGATGGCATGCAACCCTTGGAGGGTCGTCCTCAGCCGGCGGCGGCGTGTGAGGAGAGTGAGGGGAGTGCGGCGGAGTGTTGGCAATCGTGATCAAACGGGTTGTTGAACTCTCGGGAATCGAACGAGATTTCTTTGATTTACGCGCCATGTTTGAGAGAGAGGGAGGGGGTTTAATCAGGCCTTTTTCAGTAATTTATAGATGTTTAAGCGTATTATTCCTTTCCTTTGTTTTCACATAGCAGCTTGAATTTTTCTACTTGAGCTCGAAGGAGATCGAATTCTGCAGTGGTGAAATCCCTTTAGCTTGAAGGAGATCGAACTCTGCAAGAAAATTTGCACCATAAGCACAATGACTAAGAGGAAGAATGGAGAAAGAAATACAAACTATTAACACTACTCCCATCACATATTTTGCATTTTGATTATCCACCATCTGGCTCTTCAGAAACACCAAAATGGGAACACCCTTTGGGACAACAAAAATAGAAGAAATATAGTTATAGTACGTCACTCAGATACGTCATCAACATGTATGAAAAATGTACTTTTTTGTTTCTAGAATTAATTTTTTATAACCTCCTCAATCATGTAAAAGAATACAGTAAGAACGATAGACATAGAAGAGAATAAGCAAGAATTACACTCAATAAGAATTTAAGAGAATGTACTCAAAAGAGGATAACATTTTGACTGATAAGAAATCAGCTATGTTTTACCTCTCCGCCATTGACTACTCTATTACGTTTAATCGCATAAAAATACCTAAACATGGCGCAGCGTTTTTATATGTCATTGTGTCGAAAATATGAATATATCCTTCAGTAATTCCCTATCAAGAAAAGATACGATAACTTGGGTTTTTTTAATTATCTAATTGTGTGTTTGAATCAAAGGATTTCCTGTATCATCAAGATTCCTACCAATATCATCAAGAAGCAAGAAATTAGAAAAAAAATAGTCCATCAAAAATAAATAAAAAAATCAAAAGAAAAGGAATACCACAGTACCTAATGATCAAAAATAAATAAAAAAATCAAAAAATCAACCCTTGGAGGGTCGTCCTCAGCCGGCAGCGGCGTGTGAGGGGAGTGAGGGGAGTGCGGGGAGTGCGACGGAGTGATGTTTAGGTGTAAAAATTATTTATTTACAATTTGACAATTTGATAGTACTTATATTATAAGATAGTGACAATTTGACCCTAAGAACGCCCCCTAATTAAAATCATATCGTTACTTGTCAATCAAAATCTAACTTTTTTTATTCACATTTGCATCCCTTGTACTTGTGAATATTGTGATTGGTGAATTGCTTCACGATAAACAAAACGATTAGGTTTAAATCAACTTTATTATGTCTCTATTATTCTTAATCATTTTCCCCAAACATGTTTTAGTCACTTTAATTACGTTGACTGAAAATCTGTTTATTTTTTTCTTTTATTTTTCAGAGAAATAACAAAGCTAAGGCTGAAGGCAAATTTGGTCATGTCACACTGATCCTGCCTAACCATGCGTTCCCATGAGAACATTAGACAAAATATTTGATGTTGAATGTATAACTTGGATATATCCAAAGGCCAAATGCATTTGAAAATAGATTAGTGAGTTGTTAAGGGGTTAACAATATTTCATTTGAATTTTACAAATTCGAGTTTCAATATTGTTATTTTATGTGAATTATTGAATTAAGAAGTTGTGAAAAATAAAAATAAAAAAGTTACGTTGTTATGCATGAATTATTGATTGGAGTTGAACCGAATTATGTCCACATCGTACAAAAGTTACAATGAATTTCACTCGAATTAATATTTTTTCTCGTGATCTTGTCAGATCAGTTACGTGTAATTTTTTTATTGGGATTAAGTCAATCACAATTTCGTCCATGATTTCAGCTGGTATATGAGGTGTACTTAGTGTGTTTTTCCCCTCCACATCCAAACAAATGAGGAAAATTTATAGGGTATATATGAACTATCACTATTATGTCAATTGTCACTATTTTGGTAATCATGCCGTTCAGGTTATTGGGTCGGGTCGTATGAGAACCCATCCCAACACGAGTATATTCAAGCTCCTGAATTGGAGGACTGACTAATATATATATATATATATATATATGAGGATCACCTAAAATTAAATGGTTCAATTCGTACTTCGTCTCATGAATAGATTGATTCGTGGTATAGAATTATACCCATAATCTCATATAAGCAAAAACATTTTAAATTAAGAGCAAAATAAAATATGGAAAGAATGGAAAGGTTGATAAGCCAATAATTAGCAAATATCAAGTAAGACTGAAAAATGCTAAAAAGAATATTTATGTCCAAAAACTCTAATAACTGCAGCCGGCAACTGAAAAGGAGAAAAGCATTGTAATTTTATTACTTATATATATTATGAAGAAATAAAGGGTAAAATGAAATTTAAAAGAGTAATGTGGAATTTCAAATTTTCTTATTTGTACTAAAATAAAACCCAGAAATTTACGTAATCATACAAATATAAGAACCAACCAGTATGATTTATTAGTCCTGGTTTTTGTTTCTTAATTCATTTCTATAGTTTTGTTAAATCGTTGTAAAATTGCTATTTCTACTAAATTGAAGAGCTTCTAAAACTATATTTCAATTAACACAAAAAGTGCAATAACATGCACAAAATTGCCATAATTAAATATATAAAATTATTTTCTTATATATATATATATATATAGATATTGAAATTTTGCAACCAATCAAATCATGGCACGTGGAAATATTGACCAATCAAAAGTCGTCTACGACAAATGATATTTATCTATTTGAGTTAATTTATGGATAATTATCAAATCAAGTTGATTTTTGGATAATATCTAGAAGATCTATCTAGATCTTCTATCAGCCAATCAAATGGCTCCAAAATTATGATAATTATTTATTAAATTAAATGGATAATTATCAATGGAATCCAAATTATCCATAACATTTGTAGATATTGAAATTTTGCAACCAATCAAATCATGCCACGTGGAAATATTGACCAATCAAAAGTCGTCTACGACAAATGATATTTATCTATTTGAGTTAATTTATGGATAATTATCAAATCAAGTTGATTTTTGGATAATATCTAGAAGATGTATCTAGATCTTCTATCAGCCAATCAAATGGCTCCCAAATTATGATAATTATTTATTAAATCAAATGGATAATTATCAATGGAATCCAAATTATCCATAACTCTTCCATCCTACACCTATAAATAGGATCCTTTGGAGTTCATAAATTACACACACAGAAGCTCAATCAAAAAGCTAGAGAAGACGAAGGAAGCTCTTCAAATTTTCTCTACGAAGGTTCTTCAAATATTCAAGGCGTTCTAGGCGAGACTCAAGGCGTTCTTGAAGATATTCATCAAATTATAGCGTTTGATTCATAATTACGGTGCTAAACCTACGAATTAACGTTATAGAAATTCAAATCAAATTCAAGGAAGATCAAAGTCACAAAGTCAACCTTGAAGATTTCAAATTCCATATCAAATTCAACGTTTGATCCGAGATTAAGCTGCCAAGCCCTCGAATTAACGTTATAAACATTCAAGTCAACGTTGGAGAAGATCAAAGAAGCAAAGTCAACTCCAATATTCAAGTCAACATATTTTTGAAGGAAGAATCAGAGGATTAAAATAGAGATTTGTACCCCATATTTTATTTTGATCAATATAAATTTCATTTGTCACAATTTTTGTGTTTCTTGATTTTCAGAATTACAAATTTGTTGTGTACAAATTTTTGGCACGCCCAGTGGGACCCTATTGTTGGAAACGAAATTGATTAAATTGAAAATAAATAGAAAATACTTTCGATTGCTCGAAAGTCCTACAAGAATAAATTCTTGCCCAACAAACCGAAGTTTGCGCCAAGCCTAAGCCGATTCTTTGATTCTAAATTCAATGAATAAAAATAACTCCTAACAATCCTATTTATAATACTAGTAATCCTTCGCAAGCTAGGACTCCTAAACTGAAAAGGACTAGACTCCTAATTAGACAGAACTCCTAATTCAACTAGACTTCTAACAGTAATTAAAGAAATATTTGAAATCTTCAAGGTCGACTTTGTGACTTTGATCTTCCTTGAATTTGATTTGAATTTCTATAACGTTAATTCGTAGGTTTAGCACCGTAATTACGAATCAAACGCTATAATTTGATGAACTTCTTCAAGAACGCCTTGAATATCGCCTAGAACGCCTTGAATCTTCTTTGTATTCGAAGAACCTTCGTAGAGAAAATTTGGAGAGCTTCTTTCATCTTCTTTGGTTTTTTGATTGAACTTCTGTGTGTAATTTATGAACTCCAAAGGACCCTATTTATAGGTGTAGGATGGAAGAGTTATGGATAATTTGGATTCCATTGATAATTATCCATTTGATTTAATAAATAATTATCATAATTTCGGAGCCATTTGATTGGCTGATAGAAGATCTAGATAGATCTTCTAGATATTATCCAAAAATCAACTTGATTTGATAATTATCCATAAATCAACTTGAATTGATAATTATCCAAAAATTAACTTAGTTGATAATTATCCATAAATCAACTTAATAGATAAATATCATTTGTCGTAGACGACTTTTGATTGGTCAATATTTCCACGTGGCATGATTTGATTGGTTGCAAAATTTCAATATCTACAAATGCCCCCTTGAGACTCGTTCACGGAAGTTTGGTTATTTGAAAGCATACTTCGTAGTGGATGAGTCGCAACGTCTCAACATAAAAATCATGCCTTAAGAATAGCCTCCATTTGAGCTTTGATACCATGAAAGTCTTTCGCACAGTTTGGTGTCTTCTCGAAAATACTTTGTTGGCTTCCACCGCAAGTTATTTGTGTCACAACGAGATTAACATGCCCCCATGTCACGGTGGGATCTTTCTTTCAAAATTCTTTTGAATGAGTGACGTCACTCCATCGAGAGAATAAGATTTGATTTGAATTTATGACTGAACTTATAGAAATTTAAGTTGCCTACGTACCCCTATGAAAAGGGATCAAGTCAAAACGTAGTTCAATTTTTTTTTTCTTCATAGAGGTGCCATATTTAGTTTATACTCTTCAAGGCTTGGAGTACATGGTTTGATTTGACTTGTAGACCTTTTATACTCGTGTCAAGGAGAACTTCATTTGATTTGATTTGACTTGTAGACCTTTTATGCTCGTATCAAGGAGAACTTCATTTGATTTGATTTGACTTCTAGACCTTTTATGCTCGTGTCAAGGAGGGCTTCATTTGATTTGATTTGACTTCTAGACCTTTTATGCTCGTCCCACTGGGCGTGCCAAAAATTTGTACACAACAAATTTGTAATTCTGAAAATCAAGAAACACAAAAATTGTGACAAATGAAATTTATATAGATCAAAAATAAAATATGGGGTACAAATCTCTATTTTAATCCTCTGATTCTTCCTTCAAAGTATGTTGACTTGAATATTGGAGTTGACTTTGTTTCTTTGATCTTCTCCAATGTTGACTTGAATGTTTATAACGTTAATTCGAGGGCTTGGCAGCTTAATCTCGGATCAAACGTTGAATTTGATATGGAATTTGAAATCTTCAAGGTCGACTTTGTGACTTTGATCTTCCTTGAATTTGATTTGAATTTCTATAACGTTAATTCGTAGGTTTAGCACCGTAATTACGAATCAAACGCTATAATTTGATGAACTTCTTCAAGAACGCCTTGAATATCGCCTAGAACGCCTTGAATCTTCTTTGTATTCGAAGAACCTTCGTAGAGAAAATTTGGAGAGCTTCTTTCATCTTCTTTGGTTTTTTGATTGAACTTCTGTGTATGTAATTTATGAACTCCAAAGGATCCTATTTATAGGTGTAGGATGGAAGAGTTATGGATAATTTGGATTCCATTGATAATTATCCATTTGATTTAATAAATAATTATCATAATTTTGGAGCCATTTGATTGGCTGATAGAAGATCTAGATACATCTTCTAGATATTATCCAAAAATCAACTTGATTTGATAATTATCCATAAATTAACTCAAATAGATAAATATCATTTGTCGTAGACGACTTTTGATTGGTCAATATTTCCACGTGGCATGATTTGATTGGTTGCAAAATTTCAATATCTACAAATGCCCCCTTGAGACTCGTTCACGAAAGTTTGGTTATTTCAAAGCATACTTCGTAGTGGATGAGTCGCAACGTCTCTACATAACAATCATGCCTTAAGAATAGTTCCGTCTTGTGCTTCTATACCACGAAAGTCTTTCCTACAGTTTGGTGTCTCCTCGAAAATACTTTGTTGGCTTCCATCGCAAGTTGTTTGTGTTACAACGAGATTAACATGCCCCCCATGTTAAGATGGGATCTTTCTTTCAAATTTTTTTTTAATGAGTGATGTCACTCCATCGAGAGAATATGATTTGATTTGAATTTATGACTGAACTTAGATATATTTAAGTTGCCTACGTACCCTAAGAAAAAGGGATCAAGTCATAACGTAGTTCAATTTTTTTTTTCTCATAGAGATGCCATATTTAGTTTATACTCTTCAAGGCTTGGAGTACATGATTTGGTTGGACTTGTAGACATTTTATACTCGTGTCAAGGAGAACTTCATTTGATTTGATTTGACTTGTAGACCTTTTATGCTCGTGTCAAGGAGAACTTCATTTGATTTGATTTGACTTGTAGACCTTTTATGCTCGTGTCAAGGAGGGCTTCATGTGATTTGCTTTGACATGTAGACCTTTTATACTCGTGCCAAGGAGTACTTCATTTGATTTGATTTGACTTGTAGACCTTTTATGCTCGTGTCAAGGAGGGCTTCATTTGATTTCATTTGACTTGTAGACCTTTTATACTCGTGCCAAGGAGGACTTCATTTGATTTGCTTTGACATGTAGACCTTTTATACTCGTGACAAGGAGTACTTCATTTGATTTGATTTGACTGGGCGTGCCAAAAATTTGTACACAACAAATTTGTAATTCTGAAAATCAAGAAACACAAAAATTGTGACAAATGAAATTTATATTGATCAAAATAAAATATGGGGTACAAATCTCTATTTTAATCCTCTGATTCTTCCTTCAAAAATATGTTGACTTGAATATTGGAGTTGACTTTGCTTCTTTGATCTTCTCCAACGTTGACTTGAATGTTTATAACGTTAATTCGAGGGCTTGGCAGCTTAATCTCGGATCAAACGTTGAATTTGATATGGAATTTGAAATCTTCAAGGTTGACTTTGTGACTTTGATCTTCCTTGAATTTGATTTGAATTTCTATAACGTTAATTCGTAGGTTTAGCACCGTAATTACGAATCAAACGCTATAATTTGATGAATATCTTCAAGAACGCCTTGAGTCTCGCCTAGAACGCCTTGAATATTTGAAGAACCTTCGTAGAGAAAATTTGAAGAGCTTCCTTCGTCTTCTCTAGCTTTTTGATTGAGCTTCTGTGTGTAATTTATGAACTCCAAAGGACCCTATTTATAGGTGTAGGATGGAAGAGTTTTGGATAATTTGGAATCCACTGATAATTATCTATTTGATTTAATAAATAATTATCATAATTTCAGAGTCATTTGATTGGCTGATAGAAGATCTAGATAGATCTTCTAGATACTATCCAAAATTTAACTTGAATTGATAATTATCCAAAACTTAACTTGAATTTATCCAAAACTTAACTTGAATAAATAAATATCTTTTGTCGTAGACGACTTTTGATTGGTCAATATTTTCACGTGGCATGATTTAATTCGCTTGCAAAATTTCAATATCTACAAATGCCCCCTTGAGACTCGTTCACGGAAGTTTGGTTATTTCAAAGCATACTTCGTAGTGGATGAGTCGCAACGTCTCAACATAAAAATCATGCCTTAAGAATAGCCTCCATTTGAGCTTTGATACCATGAAAGTCTTTCGCATAGTTTGGTGTCTTCTCGAAAATACTTTGTTGGCTTCCACCGCAAGTTGTTTGTGTCACAACGAGATTAACATGCCCCCATGTCACGGTGAGATATTTCTTTCAAAATTCTTTTGAATGAGTGACGTCACTCCATCGAGAGAATATGATTTGATTTGAATTTATGACTGAACTTATAGAAATTTAAGTTGCCTACGTACCCCTATGAAAAGGGATCAAGTCAAAACGTAGTTCAATTTTTTTTTCTTCATAGAGGTGCCATATTTAGTTTATACTCTTCAAGGCTTGGAGTACATGGTTTAATTTGACTTGTAGACCTTTTATACTCGTGTCAAGGAGAACTTCATTTGATTTGATTTGACTTGTAGACCTTTTATGCTCGTATCAAGGAGAACTTCATTTGATTTGATTTCACTTCTAGACCTTTTATGCTCGTGTCAAGGAGGGCTTCATTTGATTTGATTTGACTTCTAGACCTTTTATGCTCGTGTCAAGGAGGGCTTCATTTGACTTGATTTGATTTGATTTGTAGACCTTTTATGCTCGTGTCAATGAGAACTTCATATGATTTGATTTGACTTCTAGACCTTTTATGCTCATGTCAAGGAGAACTTCATTTGATTTGATTTGTAGACCTTTTATGCTCGTGTCAAGGAGAACTTCATATGATTTGATTTGACTTCTAGACCTTTTATGCTCGTGTCAAGGAGAACTTCACTTGATTTGATTTGACTTGTAGACCTTTTATACTCGTGTCAAGGAGGACTTCATTTGATTTGATTTGACTTTTAGACCTTTTATGCTCGTGTCAAGGAGGGTTTCATTTGATTTGATTTGATTTGATTTGTAAACCTTTTATGCTCGTGTCTAGGAGAACTTCATTTGATTTGCTTTGATATGTAGACCGTTTATACTCGTGCCAAGGAGTAATTCATTTAATTTGCTTTGACATGTAGAACGTTTATACTCGTGCCAAGGAGTACTTCATTTGATTTGATTTTGTTGAAAGTTTCAATTCTTATCAAGGAAACTTGTTGACAGTTTATGCTCTTATCAAGGAGCATTGATGACAGTTTATGCTCTTATCAAGGAGCGTTGATGACAGTTTATGCTCTTATCAAGGAGCGTTGATGATAGTTTATGCTCTTATCAAGGAGCGTTGATGATAGTTTATGCTCTTATCAAGGAGCGTTGATGACAGTTTATGCTCTTATCAAGGAACGTTGCTGACAGTTTATGCTCTTATCGAGGAGCGTTGATGATAGTTTATGCTCTTATCAAGGAGCGTTGATTTAGCATCTTTAGTCGAAGTATGGATGATGAACTTGAACGTCACTTTCTTCCATATGTTCATCACTATCAATTATGGGCTCATCATTAGAAGCATTTGTGAATGGCTTGCCCCCTTTGTTGATTTCTTGTATATAAGGCTCTTGGATATATGACTTGTCAACTCCACTTCCGATTATACTCAACTCCATATCATGTGCTCGAGTGGCCAGCTCTTCAAACGTTGTCGGTTGAATTCCTTGAAGGATGTATCGAAGACCCCAATGCATCCCTTGAATACACATTTCAATAGCAGAGTACTCAGACAATCTATCTTTGCTGACGACGTGGATGCCATACACGAAATTGAAAAACAAGTTGAGGCGCACGATGAAGCTGAGACGTCAAAGAATCAACATCTAGTTGAGAAGGAAAGATCCATCGTTGAGGAGCTTCAAGTTTCAAGTGATGGGACGATTCCAGCTGATCGACTTAAGGAGTTTATCATGAGTACTATTCAAGACAACCACAAAGGGAGATCCAAGATACCTTTAGCTTATGTCAAGCCATATACTCGAAGGATTGATGATTTGAAGATGCCAACTGGCTACCAACCCCCAAAACTGTCATCAACGCTCCTTGATAAGAGCATAAACTGTCATCAACGCTCCTCGATAAGAGCATAAACTGTCATCAATGCTCCTCGATAAGAGCATAAACTGTCATCAACGCTCCTTGATAAGAGCATAAACTATCATCAATGCTCCTTGATAAGAGCATAAACTATCAACAAGGCTCCTTGATAAGAGTTTAAACTTTCATTAAATTGAAAATCAAATGAAATTCTCCTTGACACGAGTTTAAAAGGTCTGCAAGTCAAATCTAATCAAATGAAGTACTCCTTGACACGAGTATAAAAGGTCTACATGTCAAAGCAAACCAAATGAAGTACTCATTGGCACGAGTATAAACGGTCTACATGTCAAAGCAAATCAAATGAAGTCCTCCTTGGCACGAGTGTAAAAGGTCTACAAATCAAATCAAATCAAATGAAGTACTCCTTGGCACGAGTATAAACGGTCTACATGTCAAAGCAAATCAAATGAAGTCCTCCTTGGCACGAGTATAAAAGGTCTACAAATCAAATCAAGTCAAGCCCTCCTTGACACGAGCATAAAAGGTCTACAAATCAAATCAAATCAAATGAAGCCCTCCTTGACACGAGCAAAAAAGGTCTACAAGTCAAATCAAATCAAATGAAGTCCTCCTAGACACGAGCATAAAAGGTCTAGAAAGTCAAATCAAATGAAGTTCTCCTTGACACGAGTTTAAAAGGTCTACATGTCAAATCAAATCAAATGAAGCTCTCCTTGACACGAGTTTAAAAGGTCCACATGTTAAATCAAATCAAATGAAGTTCACCTTGCCACGAGTATAAAAGGTCTACAAGACAAATCAAATCAAATGAAGTTCTCCTTGACACGAGTATAAAAGGTCTACAAGTCAAATCAAATCAAATGAAGCCCTCCTTGACACGAGCATAAAATGTCTACAAGTCCAACCGAATCATGTACTCCAAGCCTTGAAGAGTATAAACTAAATATGGCATCTCTATGGCAAAAAAAATAAATTTGAACTACGTTATGACTTGATCCCTTTTTCTTAGGGTACGTAGGCAACTTAAACATATATAAGTTCAGTCATAAATTCAAATCAAATCACATTCTCTTAATGGAGTGACGTCACTCATTCAAAAGAATTTTGAAGAAAAATTCATAATCATGAATACACTCAAGGATTACAAGATAGAAATAAAGTTCTATTAGGTAATCTCAAAAGTGATGTTCATGACATGGGGGCATGCAAATCCCGCCCGATATGGACGACTTGCCAGTGGAAGCCAACAAAGTAATTTTAAGTGGACACCGATTGTAGGAAAGACTTTCGTGGTATAGAAGCACAAGACGAAGCTATTCTTAAGACATGATTTTTATGTTGAGACGTTGCGACTCATCCACTACAAAGTATGCTTTGAAATAATCAAACTTCCGTGAACGAGTCTCAAGGGGGCATTTGTAGATATTGAAATTTTGCAAGCGAATCAAATCATGCCACGTGGAAATATTGACCAATCAAAAGTCGTCTACGACAAAAGATATTTATTTATTCAAGTTAAGTTTTGGATAAATTCAAGTTAAGTTTTGGATAATTATCAATTCAAGTTAAGTTTTGGATAATATCTAGAAGATCTATCTAGATCTTCTATCAGCCAATCATATGGCTCCAAAATTATGATAATTATTTATTAAATCAAATGGATAATTATCAATGGAATCCAAATTATCCACAACTCTTCCATCCTACACCTATAAATAGGGTCCTTTAGAGTTCATAAATTACACAAAGAAGCTCAATCAAAAAGCTAGAGAAGACGAATGAAGCTCTTCAAATTTTCTCTACGAAGGTTCTTCAAATATTCAAGGCGTTCTAGGCGATATTCAAGGCGTTCTTGAGGATATTCATCAAATTATAGCGTTTGATTCGTAATTACGGTGCTAAACCTACGAATTAACGTTATAGAAATTCAAATCAAATTCAAGGAAGATCAAAGTCACAAAGTCAACCTTGAAGATTTCAAATTCCATATCAAATTCAACGTTTGATCCGAGATTAAGCTGCCAAGCCCTCGAATTAACGTTATAAACATTCAAGTCAACGTTGGAGAAGATCAAAGAAGCAAAGTCAACTCCAATATTCAAGTCAACATATTTTTGAAGGAAGAATCAGAGGATTAAAATAGAGATTTGTACCCCATTTTTCATTTTGATTTATATAAATTCATTTGTCACAATTTTTGTGTTTCTTGATTTTCAGAATTACAAATTTGTTGTGTACAAATTTCGTTTCCAACAAATCATATGAAGTTCTCATTGACACGAGTATAAAAGGTCTACATGTCAAATCAAATCAAATGAAGCACTTCTTGACACGAGTATAAAAGGTCTACATGTCAAATCAAATCAAATGAAGTACTCCTTGGCACGAGTATAAAAGGTCTACATGTCAAAGCAAATCAAATGAAGTCCTCCTTGGCACGAGTATAAAAGGTCTACAAGTCAAATCAAATCAAATGAAGCCCTCCTTGACACGAGCATAAAAGGTCTACAAGTCAAATCAAATCAAATGAAGCACTCCTTGACATGAGTATAAAAGGTCTACATGTCAAATCAAATCAAATGAAGTACTCCTTGTCACGAGTATAAAAGGTCTACATGTCAAAGCAAATCAAATGAAGTCCTCCTTGGCACGAGTATAAAAGGTCTACAAGTCAAATGAAATCAAATGAAGCCCTCCTTGACACGAGCATAAAAGGTCTACAAGTCAAATCAAATCAAATGAAGTACTCCTTGGCACGAGTATAAAAGGTCTACATGTCAAAGCAAATCACATGAAGCCCTCCTTGACACGAGCATAAAAGGTCTACAAGTCAAATCAAATCAAATGAAGTTCTCCTTGACACGAGCATAAATGCCCCCTTGAGACTCGTTCATGGAAGTTTGATTATTTCAAAGCATACTTTGTAGTGGATGAGTCGCAACGTCTCAACATAAAAATCATGTCTTAAGAATAGCTTCGTCTTGTGCTTCTATACCACGAAAGTCTTTCCTACAATCGGTGTCCACTTAAAATTACTTTGTTGGCTTCCACTGGCAAGTCGTCCATATCGGGCGGGATTTGCATGCCCCCATGTCATGAACATCACTTTTGAGATTACCTAATAGAACTTTATTTCTATCTTGTAATCCTTGAGTGTATTCATGATTATGAATTTTTCTTCAAAATTCTTTTGAATGAGTGACGTAACTCCATTAAGAGAATGTGATTTGATTTGAATTTATGACTGAACTTATATATGTTTAAGTTGCCTACGTACCCTAAGAAAAAGGGATCAAGTCATAACGTAGTTCAAATTTATTTTTTTTGCCATAGAGATGCCATATTTAGTTTATACTCTTCAAGGCTTGGAGTACATGATTCGGTTGGACTTGTAGACATTTTATGCTCGTGTCAAGGAGGGCTTCATTTGATTTGATTTGACTTGTAGACCTTTTATACTCGTGTCAAGGAGAACTTCATTTGATTTGATTTGTCTTGTAGACCTTTTATACTCGTGGCAAGGTGAACTTCATTTGATTTGATTTAACATGTGGACCTTTTAAACTCGTGTCAAGGAGAGCTTCATTTGATTTGATTTGACATGTAGACCTTTTAAACTCGTGTCAAGGAGAACTTCATTTGATTTGACTTTCTTGTAGACCTTTTATGCTCGTGTCAAGGAGAACTTCATTTGATTTGATTTGTAGACCTTTTATGCTCGTGTCAAGGAGAACTTCATTTGATTTGATTTGATTTGACTTGTAGACCTTTTATGCTCGTGTCAAGGAGGGCTTGACTTGATTTGATTTGTAGACCTTTTATACTCGTGCCAAGGAGGACTTCATTTGATTTGCTTTGACATGTAGACCGTTTATACTCGTGCCAAGGAGGACTTCATTTGATTTGCTTTGACATGTAGACCGTTTATACTCGTGCCAAGGAGTACTTCATTTGATTTGATTTGATTTGTAGACCTTTTACACTCGTGCCAAGGAGGACTTCATTTGATTTGCTTTGACATGTAGACCGTTTATACTCGTGCCAATGAGTACTTCATTTGGTTTGCTTTAACATGTAGACCTTTTATACTCGTGTCAAGGAGTACTTCATTTGATTAGATTTGACTTGCAGACCTTTTAAACTCGTGTCAAGGAGAATTTCATTTGATTTTCAATTTAATGAAAGTTTAAACTCTTATCAAGGAGCCTTGTTGATAGTTTATGCTCTTATCAAGGAGCATTGATGATAGTTTATGCTCTTATCAAGGAGCGTTGATGACAGTTTATGCTCTTATCGAGGAGCGTTGATGACAGTTTATGCTCTTATCAAGGAGCGTTGATGACAGTTTATGCTCTTATCAAGGAGCGTTGATGACAGTTTATGCTCTTATCGAGGAGCGTTGATGACAGTTTATGCTCTTATCAAGGAGCGTTGGTGATAGTTTATGCTCTTATCAAGGAGCGTTGATGACAGTTTATGCTCTTATCAAGGAGCGTTGGTGATAGTTTATGCTCTTATCAAGGAGCATTGATGACAGTTTATGCTCTTATCAAGGAGCGTTGATGACAGTTTATGCTCTTATCGAGGAGCGTTGATGACAGTTTATGCTCTTATCAAGGAGCGTTGATGACAGTTTATGCTCTTATCAAGGAGCGTTGATGACAGTTTATGCTCTTATCGAGGAGCGTTGATGACAGTTTATGCTCTTATCAAGGAGCGTTGGTGATAGTTTATGCTCTTATCAAGGAGCGTTGATGACAGTTTATTGGGCAAGAATTTATTCTTGTAGGACTTTCGAGCAATCGAAAGTATTTTATTTATATTATTAGTTATATCGAATTTCGTTTCCAACAATTTGGTCCGACCTGCCGGATCAAAACTCAACACCACCACCATATCAAAACCTAGCACCACTGCCGGATCCCAATGACTCGTTCACATGAAACTCGTTTTACATCCCTCGAGGACAATCAGGAGAAGGTAATCCGAGAATTGACCGAGATCAAGGAAAGTATGACTGGATTGAATGCACGTATGGATGCCCTAATGGTAGCCATTACGGCACTAAAACCGGCGAACCCTACGCCGGAAACTCCGCCGACGGCCAATCCAACGATGGATTCTCCACCGTCGGAAACAGAATTGCTGAATCGTAGCTCTGAACACCGGCCACCACCTCCACCGCTGAATCCACAAACCATTGAACCTAGAGGGGTAACACAGATCACCACCACCATGAACCTCCAACCGACAGAAACTAACACAGTCTCTGTCTATCAAATTCCTCAAACCTTCTCACAACAAACTCACAACCACCATGCCACTGTCCTTATTTTTGTTGAGCATCTCTACCTCTCATCTCCTCACTTCAACAAGTTCAAATGGATGCTCAAGTCAAAGCTATGAAGATAGTGGAATCCAAGATGATCATCTCAAACCCTTCAAACTCCACGAGTGAAGTCATTGGCGTTGCCACAAGAAGTATGTCCATGAAGCTACAAACATCTTCAAATGTGGTTCTCCTACAAGAGCATGTTAAAGATGATCCATTCCACCTTGGTGACGAAATCAATCATGATGAAGAGAAGTATTTGCCATCTCCACAATATTCTACATCAAGTGACTTGAGCCTCGCATGTGTCATGATGACGAATGTTACAACTCCTGATGAGCAAATTGTAAACTTAACGAAAGCTGTTGAAGGGCTCTTGAAGCATGTTCAAGAGCAAGCCACTCTAATTACAAAGTTGATGAAGAAAGCTGACGACGTGGATGCCATACACGAAATTGAAAAACAAGTTGAGGCGCACGATGAAGCTGAGACGTCAAAGAATCAACATCTAGTTGAGAAGGAAAGATCCATCGTTGAGGAGCTTCAAGTTTCAAGTGATGGGACGATTCCAGCTGATCGACTTAAGGAGTTTATCATGAGTACTATTCAAGACAACCACAAAGGGAGATCCAAGATACCTTTAGCTTATGTCAAGCCATATACTCGAAGGATTGATGATTTGAAGATGCCAACTGGCTACCAACCCCCAAAATTCCAGCAATTTGATGGCAAAGGAAATCCAAAGCAACATGTGGCGCACTTTGTTGAAACATGCAATGATGCTGGAACTTATGGCGATCAACTAGTCAAGCAATTTGTTAGATCACTGAAAGGCAATGCATTCAACTGGTACATTGATCTTGGTGCTGACTCAATCAACAGCTGGGAGAAATTGGAGCAAGAATTTCTCAATCGCTTCTATAGCACCCGTCGCACAATCAGCATGCTTGAACTCACTAATTCCCGTCAATTGAAGGATGAACCAGTCATTGACTACATTAATCGTTGGAGAAATTTGAGTCTTAACTGCAAAGAAAGATTACATGAGTCCTCTACTATTGGAATGTGTATTCAAGGGATGCATTGGGATCTTCGGTATATCCTTCAAGGAATTCAACCCACAACATTTGAAGAGTTGGCCACTCGAGCACATGATATGGAGTTGAGTATGACCGGACGTGGAGTTGACAAGTCGTATATCCAAGAGCCTAATAGACAAGAAATCAACAAATGGGGCAAGCCATTCACAAATGCTTCTAATGATGTGCCCATAACTGATAGTGATGAACATATGGAAGAGAGTGACGTTCAAGTTCGTCATCCATACTTCAACTAAAGATGTTAAGCAAACGCTCCTTGATAAGAGCATAAACTATCATCAACGCTCCTCGATAAGAGCATAAACTGTCATCAACGCTCCTTGATAAGAGCATAAACTGTCATCAACGCTCCTTGATAAGAGCATAAACTATCATCAACGCTCCTTGATAAGAGCATAAACTATCATCAACGCTCCTCGATAAGAGCATAAACTGTCATCAACGCTCCTTGATAAGAGCATAAACTGTCATCAACGCTCCTTGATAAGAGCATAAACCATCATCAACGCTCCTTGATAAGAGCATAAACTGTCAACAAGTCTCCTTGATAAGAGTTTAAACTTTCAATAAATTGAAAACCAAATGAAATCCTCCTTGGCACGAGTATAAAAGGTCTACAAGTCAAATCAAATCAAATGAAGCCCTCCTTGACACGAGCATAAAAGGTCTACAAGTCAAATCAAATCAAATGAAGCACTCCTTGACATGAGTATAAAAGGTCTACATGTCAAATCAAATCAAATGAAGCACTCCTTGTCACGAGTATAAAAGGTCTACATGTCAAAGCAAATCAAATGAAGCCCTCCTTGACACGAGCATAAAAGGTCTACAAGTCAAATCAAATCAAATGAAGCACTCCTTGACATGAGTATAAAAGGTCTACATGTAAAATCAAATCAAATGAAGTACTCCTTGTCACGAGTATAAAAGGTCTACATGTCAAAGCAAATCAAATGAAGTCCTCCTTGGCACGAGTATAAAAGGTCTACAAGTCAAATCAAATCAAATGAAGCCCTCCTTGACACGAGCATAAAAGGTCTACAAGTCAAATCAAATCAAATGAAGTACTCCTTGGCACGAGTATAAAAGGTCTACATGTCAAAGCAAATCACATGAAGCCCTCCTTGACACGAGCATAAAAGGTCTACAAGTCAAATCAAATCAAATGAAGTTTTCCTTGACACGAGCATAAAAGGTCTACAAGTCAAATCAAATCAAATGAAGTTCTCCTTGACACGAGTATAAAATGTCTACAAGTCCAACCAAATCATGTACTCCAAGCCTTGAAGAGTATAAACTAAATATGGCATCTCTATGAGAAAAAAAAAATTGAACTACGTTATGACTTGATCCCTTTTTCTTAGGGTACGTAGGCAACTTAAATATATCTAAGTTCAGTCATAAATTCAAATCAAATCATATTCTCTCGATGGAGTGACATCACTCATTAAAAAAAAATTGAAAGAAAGATCCCATCTTAACATGGGGGGCATGTTAATCTCGTTGTAACACAAACAACTTGCGATGGAAGCCAACAAAGTATTTTCGAGGAGACACCAAACTGTAGGAAAGACTTTCATGGTATAGAAGCACAAGACGGAACTATTCTTAAGGCATGATTGTTATGTAGAGACGTTGCGACTCATCCACTACGAAGTATGCTTTGAAATAACCAAACTTCCGTGAACGAGTCTCAAGGGGGCATTTGTAGATATTGAAATTTTGCAACCAATCAAATCATGCCACGTGGAAATATTGACCAATCAAAAGTCGTCTACGACAAATGATATTTATCTATTTGAGTTAATTTATGGATAATTATCAAATCAAGTTGATTTTTGGATAATATCTAGAAGATGTATCTAGATCTTCTATCAGCCAATCAAATGGCTCCAAAATTATGATAATTATTTATTAAATCAAATGGATAATTATCAATGGAATCCAAATTATCCATAACTCTTCCATCCTACACCTATAAATAGGATCCTTTGGAGTTCATAAATTACATACACAGAAGTTCAATCAAAAAACCAAAGAAGATGAAAGAAGCTCTCCAAATTTTCTCTACGAAGGTTCTTCGAATACAAAGAAGATTCAAGGCGTTCTAGGCGATATTCAAGGCGTTCTTGAAGAAGTTCATCAAATTATAGCGTTTGATTCGTAATTACGGTGCTAAACCTACGAATTAACGTTATAGAAATTCAAATCAAATTCAAGGAAGATCAAAGTCACAAAGTCGACCTTGAAGATTTCAAATTCCATATCAAATTCAACGTTTGATCCGAGATTAAGCTGCCAAGCCCTCGAATTAACGTTATAAACATTCAAGTCAACATTGGAGAAGATCAAAGAAACAAAGTCAACTCCAATATTCAAGTCAACATACTTTGAAGGAAGAATCAGAGGATTAAAATAGAGATTTGTACCCCATATTTTATTTTTGATCTATATAAATTTCATTTGTCACAATTTTTGTGTTTCTTGATTTTCAGAATTACAAATTTGTTGTGTACAAATTTTTTGTTGTGTACAAATTTTTGGCACGCCCAGTGGGACGACGGTGATGACCTCAAGTTTCCCGGTGAACATTGGAGGCAAGGCCAAGTGAGACGGTGATGATTTTCAACTTCTTGATGGAGTTCAGTATATCAAAGGCCATTAGCAGTTGATGGAGGACGTACCTAGCCGATGTGGATTTTGAACTTGGAGATGAAGCACTTGAATCATCCTTCGCGATGGAGAACAGAGAGTGGAGGAAGATATGACGCTTTCTTACAAAAAACAACCAAAGCGGGATAACGGAGGCAAGGCCAAGTGAGACGGTGATGATTTTCAACTTCTCGATGATTTGCACTACATCAAAAGCCATTAGCAGTGGATGGAGGACATACTCTGATTTGGATTATGGACTTGGAGATGAAGCACTTGAATCATCATTGGCGATAGAGGGCATGCTTAGTCGAGGCGGAGACAAGTTTCAAATAGGCGAATCCATCATATGAGGAGCGACACACCATCAACACTCAAATGAGGATTCTTTCTCGTCGACTTTGGGATTCTGGATCATTGAAGGCATGCGGAGTAGGATCGTGATGGTTTTCAACTTCTTGATGGCGTTCACTATATCAAATGCCATTAGAAGTGGACGGAGGACATAACCAGCCGATGTCGATTTTGAGAAGAAGAACTTGACCATCCTTGGCAATGGAGAATAAATAGTGGAGGAAGATATGACGCATCAATCATTTTCGTTTCTAGTCAAATTGCGGAGTCAATGACCAAAGTAGTAGGACTTACGAGCGAAACTTTCAACAATCCAAGAAGGTTCACGTTGTCGACGTCAGGCGCCATATCATTGAAGCGAAGGCAAAACAAAGATGATTTCCAACTTCTCGGTGAATTCCACTACATCAGAGGCCATAGGCGTAGGGCATATTCAGACGGAGTGACAACAATCTATTTTCCACCAAGATGTGTGATGTGGCGTGTACTTCTAAATTTTCGATGCCATAAAAGCTTTTCTCGCAGTTAAGTCTCCTTCGCATATACTCTATTGGCTTCCACTGACCAGTCGTCTGTGTCAAAGTGAGATTGTTGACTTGAATGTTTATAACGTTAATTCGAGGGCTTGGCAGCTTAATCTCGGATCAAACGTTGAATTTGATATGGAATTCAAAATCTTCAAGGTTGACTTTGTGACTTTGATCTTCCTTGAATTTGATTTGAATTTCTATAACGTTAATTCGTAGGTTTAGCACCGTAATTACGAATCAAACGCTATAATTTGATGAATATCTTCAAGAACGCCTTGAATATCGCCTAGAACGCCTTGAATATTTGAAGAACCTTCGTAGAGAAAATTTGAAGAGCTTCCTTCGTCTTCTCTAGCTTTTCGATTGAACTTCTGTGTGTAAATTATGAGCTACAAAGGACCTTATTTATAAGTGTAGGATGGAAGAGTTGTGGATAATTTGGATTCCATTGATAATTATCCATTTGATTTAATAAATAATTATCATAATTTTGGAGCCATTTGATTGGCTGATAGAAGATTTAGATAGATCTTCTAGATATTATCCAAAAATCAACTTGATTTGATAATTATCCATAAATTAACTCAAATAGATAAATATCATTTGTCGTAGACGACTTTTGATTGGTCAATATTTCCACGTGGCATGATTTGATTGGTTGCAAAATTTCAATATCTACAAATGCCCCCTTGAGACTCGTTCACGGAAGTTTGATTATTTCAAAGCATACTTTGTAGTGGATGAGTCGCAACGTCTCAACATAAAAACCATGTCTTAAGAATAGCCTCCATTTTAGCTTTGATACCATGAAAGTCTTTCGCACAGTTTGGTGTCTTCTCGAAAATACTTTGTTGGCTTCCACCGCAAGTTATTTGTGTCACAACGAGATTAACATGCCCCCATGTCACGGTGGGATCTTTATTTCAAAATTCTTTTGAATGAGTGACGTCACTCCATCGAGAGAATATGATTTGATTTGAATTTATGACTGAATTTAGAAGAGTCCAAGTTGTCCACGTACCCTAATGAAAAGGGATCAAGTCATAACGTAATTCAATTTTTTTTTTCTCATAGAGATGCCATATTTAGTTTATACTCTTCAAGGCTTGGAGTACATGATTTGGTTGGACTTGTAGACATTTTATACTCGTGTCAAGGAGAATTTGATTTGATTTGATTTGACTTGTAGACCTTTTATGCTCGTGTCAAGGAGAACTTCATTTGATTTGATTTGACTTGTAGACCTTTTATGCTCGTGTCAAGGAGGGCTTGATTTGATTTGATTTGTAGACCTTTTATACTCGTGCCAAGGAGGACTTCATTTGATTTGCTTTGACATGTAGACATTTTATACTCGTGCCAATGAGTACTTCATTTGATTTGATTTGACTTGTAGACCTTTTAAACTCGTATCAAGGAGAACTTCATTTGATTTGACTTCTAGACCTTTTATACTCGTGTCAAGGAGGACTTTATATGATTTGACTTCTAGACTTTTTATACTCGTGTCTAGGAGTACTTCATTTGATTTGATTTGACTTCTAGACCTTTTATACTCGTATCAAGGAGTGCTTCATTTGATTTGATTTAACATGTAGACCTTTTATACTCGTGTCAAGGAGAACTTCATTTGCTTTGATTTGACTTCTAAACCTTTTATACTCGTGTCAAGGAGTGCTTCATTTGATTTGATTTGACATGTAGACCTTTTATACTCGTGTCAATGAGTGCTTCACTTGATTTGATTTGACATGTAGACCTTTTATACTCGTATCAAGGAGTGCTTCATTTGATTTGATTTAACATGTAGACCTTTTATACTCGTGTCAAGGAGTGCTTCACTTGATTTAATTTGACAAGTAGACCTTTTATACTCGTGTCAAGGAGTGCTTCATTTGATTTGATTTAACATGTAGACCTTTTATACTCGTGTCAAGGAGTGCTCCACTTGATTTGATTTGACATGTAGACCTTTTATACTCGTGTCAAGGAGTAAATTTGGTTTTAAATTTCTTGAAAGTTTAAACTCTTCCATCCTACACCTATAAATAGGGTCCTTTGGAGTTCATAACACACACACAGAAGTTCAATCAAAAAGTTAGAGAAGACGAAGGAAGCTCTCCAAATTTTCTTTACGAAGGTTCTTCGAATACAAAGAAGATTCAAGGCGTTCTAGGCGATATTCAAGGCGTTCTTGAAGAAGTTCATCAAATTATAGCGTTTGATTCGTAATTACGGTGCTAAACCTACGAATTAACGTTATAGAAATTCAAATCAAATTCAAGGAAGATCAAAGTCACAAAGTCGACCTTGAAGATTTTAAATTCCATATCAAATTCAACGTTTGATCCGAGATTAAGCTGCCAAGCCCTCGAATTAACGTTATAAACATTCAAGTCAACGTTGGAGAAGATCAAAGAAGCAAAGTCAACTCCAATATTCAAGTCAACATATTTTTGAAGGAAGAATCAGAGGATTAAAATAGAGATTTGTACCCCATATTTCATTTTGATTTATATAAATTCATTTGTCACAATTTTTGTGTTTCTTGATTTTCAGAATTACAAATTTGTTGTGTACAAATTTTTGGCACGCCCAGTGGACCATCTCTACCTCTCATCTCTTCACTTCAACAAATTCAAATGGATGCTCAAGTCAAAGCTATGAAGATAGTGGAATCCAAGATGATCATCTCAAATCCTTCAAACTCCACGAGTGAAATCATTGGCGTCACCACAAGAAGTATGCCCATGAAGCTACAAACATCTTCAAATGTGATTCTCCTACAAGAGCATGTTAAGGATGATCAATTCCACCTTGGTGACGAAATCAATCATGATGAAGAGAAGTATTTGCCATCTCCACAATATTCTACATCAAGTGACTTGAGCCTCGCATGTGTCATGATGACGAATGTTACCACTCCGGAGGAGCAAATTGCAAACTTGACAAAAGCTGTTGAAGGATTAATGAAGCATGTTCAAGAGCAAGCCACTCTAATTACAAAGTTGATGAAGAAAGCAGACGACGTGGATGCCATGCACGAAATTGAAAAACAAATTGAGGCGCAAGATGAAGCTGAGACGTCAAAGAATCAACATCTAGTGGAGAAGGAAAATTCCATTGTCGACGAGCTTCAAGTTTCAAGTGATGGGACGATTCCAGCTGCTCGACTTAAGGAGTTTATCATGAGTACTATCCAAGACAATCGCGATGGGAGATCCAAGATGCCTTTAACTTATGTCAAGCCATATACTCGAAGAATTGATGATTTAAAGATGCCAACTGGTTACCAACCCCCAAAATTCCAGCAATTTGATGGCAAAGGCAATCCAAAGCAACATGTGGCGCACTTTGTTGAAACATGCAATAATGCTGGAACTTATGGCGATCAACTAGTCAAGCAATTTGTTAGATCACTGAAAGGCAATGCATTCGACTGGTACATTGATCTTGGTGTTGACTCAATCAACAGCTGGGAGAAATTGGAGCAAGAGTTTCTCAATCGCTTCTATAGCACCCGTCGCACAATCAGCATGCTTGAACTCACCAATTCCCGTCAATTGAAGGATGAACCAGTCATTGACTACATTAATTGTTGGAGAAATTTGAGTCTTAACTGCAAAGAAAGATTACATGAGTCCTCTGCTATTGAAATATGTATTCAAGGGATGCATTGGGGTCTTCGATACATCCTTCAAGGAATTCAACCGACAATGTTTGAAGAGATGGCCACTCGAGCACATGATATGGAGTTGAGTATAACCGGAAGTGGAGTTGACAAGTCATATATCCAAGAGCCTTATAGACAAGAAATCAACAAAGGGGGCAAGCCATTCACAAATGCTTCTGATGATGAGCCCATATCTGATAGTGATGAACATGTGGAAGAAAGAGACGTTCAAGATCGCCATCCATACTTCAACTAAAGATGTTAAGCAAACGCTCCTTGATAAGAGCATAAACTGTCATCAACGCTCCTTGATAAGAGCATAAACTATTACCAACGCTCCTCGATAAGAGCAAAAACTGTCATCAACACTCCTTGATAAGAGCATAAACTGTCAACAAGTTTCCTTGATAAGAGTTTAAACTTTCAACAAAATCAAATCAAATCAAGTACTCCTTGGCACGAGTATAAACGGTCTACATGTCAAAATAAATCTAATGAAATTCTCCTTGACACGAGCATAAAAGGTCTACAAATCAAATCAAATCAAATGAAGTTCTCCTTGACAAGAGCATAAAAGGTCTACAAGTCAAATCAAATCAAATGAAGTTCTCCTTGACACGAGTATAAAAGGTCTAGAAAGTCAAATCAAATGAAGTTCTCCTTGACACGAGTTTAAAAGGTCTACAAGCCAAATCAAATCAAATGAAGTTCTCCTTGACACGAGTATAAAAGGTCTACAAGCCAAATCAAATCAAATGAAGTCCACCTTGACACGAGTATAAAAGGTCTACAAGTCAAATCAAATCAAATGAAGCCCTCCTTGACACGAGCATAAAATGTCTACAAGTCCAACCAAATCATATACTCCAAGCCTTGAAGAGTATAAACTAAATATGACATCTCTATAAAAAAAAAATTGAACTATGTTATGACTTGATCCCTTTTTCTTAGGGTACGTAGGCAACTTAAATATATCTAAGTTCAGTCATAAATTCAAATCAAATCATATTCTCTCGATGGAGTGACGTCACTCATTCAAAAGAATTTTGAAAGAAAGATCCCACCATGACATGGGGGCATGTTAATCTCGTAATGACACAAACAACTTGCGGTGGAAGCCAACAAAGTATTTTCGAGAAGACACCAAACTGTGCGAAAGACTTTCATGGTATCAAAGCTCAAATGGAGGATATTCTTAAGGCATGATTTTTATGTAGAGACGTTGCGACTCATCCACTACGAAGTATGCTTTGAAATAATCAAACTTCCGTGAACGAGTCTCAAGGGGGCATTTGTAGATATTGAAATTTTGCAACCAATCAAATCATGGCACGTGGAAATATTGACCAATCAAAAGTCGTCTACGACAAATGATATTTATCTATTTGAGTTAATTTATGGATAATTATCAAATCAAGTTGATTTTTGGATAATATCTAGAAGATCTATCTAGATCTTCTATCAGCCAATCAAATGGCTCCAAAATTATGATAATTATTTATTAAATTAAATGGATAATTATCAATGAAATCCAAATTATCCATAACTCTTCCATCCTACACCTATAAATAGGGTCCTTTGGAGTTCATAACACACACACAGAAGTTCAATCAAAAAGTTAGAGAAGACGAAGGAAGCTCTCCAAATTTTCTTTACGAAGGTTCTTCGAATACAAAGAAGATTCAAGGCGTTCTAGGCGATATTCAAGGCGTTCTTGAAGAAGTTCATCAAATTATAGCGTTTGATTCGTAATTACGGTGCTAAACCTACGAATTAACGTTATAGAAATTCAAATCAAATTCAAGGAAGATCAAAGTCACAAAGTCGACCTTGAAGATTTTAAATTCTATATCAAATTCAATGTTTGATCCGAGATTAAGCTGCCAAGCCCTCGAATTAACGTTATAAACATTCAAGTCAACATTGGAGAAGATCTAAGAAGCAAAGTCAACTCCAATATTCAAGTCAACATATTTTGAAGGAAGAATCAGAGGATTAGAATAGAGATTTGTACCCCATATTTCATTTTGATTTATATAAATTCATTTGTCACAATTTTTGTGTTTCTTGATTTTCAGAATTACAAATTTGTTGTGTACAATATATATATATATATATATAGCATCTAATATGTACTAATACATATCAATATTCAAGCATACGTCAATTATTAGCTGAAAAATTAATTGTATTTTCTTGAAATGTCTTCAAAATAGGGGCACCGACTGAAGTGGGAATTTATAAGTTGGATGAACTATGTCTATATTTCCTGGCCCCTGCACTAATTTGCTCTATTTATTTACATATTAATAGCCATTTTTTTGTCCTGTCAAATCAAGAATAATTGATCACTGGCTTTAAAAAAAAAAAAATAGTTAGCTAGAAATAAACAAATTTATGAAGGTATGATTTTCTGGCATATATTGGGTACTATTGTTGGCCATATAGTTTTGTTTAATTCATGTTTAGTGTAGCATTAAGGAACTTTTTATCCCTTTTCATTTCAAATTATTGGCACTAAAGATTTCAGTTAGTTAACTAAGTCACAACTAATAATTATAGCACTAAGGTTTGATTTTGGCCTTCTTAATTTCATGGCTATGAAAGTGGAGATCTACAAAAGTAGAAATTATTTTAATTTGGTGGAAATTTACTTGTATTCGCATAAATTTAGTTAGAAATGTACTAATCTCCACATCATATGTTTTTAGAGATTCGTTATTATATCAATTCTTTAATTTAATCGAATTTAAGTGTAATTCTGAGATTAATTGGATGCAATAATATTATCTCAGTTTTAGTAAATTCAATCAAACTCCAAAGTTTTTCAAAATTGTATAATATTTTTCTATTATACGACTAAAAAATTGTCATAACATTGAATTTTCTCGATTTTAGTAAGTTTCGATCTAACTATTTTTTTTCCTTCAAAATTGTGTAATATCTTCTTCTTCTACTATATTATAGCACAGTTTTTCTTTAATCCTAATTTTCTAGAATTTTGAATTTTTTTAATAAAATGAAAAATTCTTATTGGTTGGTTTAAATTTTTTAAGATTGATTACTATTCTTAATTTAGATAATCAAATTAAATTACTTTCCTATTACATTCACTTGCAACCAAAATGGGAAGAGTTACAATGTTTTGATTGTGATTTGTGATCATTAATGCAAATGGAAAGACCAAAATTTATTACCATGTAAAATTCTTAGCATATCTAAATAAAGAATGGTCTAAATTAAGTACGTTCACATTAGGCTTAAATTTAAATTTTAAACTTTATTTTAAAATTGACTTACCAAATCAAAATCCTTAATTATGAGGAATATTTAATTTACATTAGCTAAATTTACGTATTAATTCATTCCACAATTGATGGAATTATGCAGTTAATAAAAAAACTGATATATCTATAAATTATTTTCATTTAATCTAAAATCTTATAAATTATGCCATACTTTTTCTGCTTTACAAATCAATTTTACGTTTCTCCATGTTCACTAATTTTTTCATCTACAAAAGTGAATTTGATTTGATGTGAGGTATTTTATTTTATTAGTTCTTTATTTTTCATCTTTCAATAGTTTTGAATTTTACGCTTTCAATTTTATTCGATTTTCTTCATTTAATTTAGTCTTAAACATTAATGACATTATGAGAATTTCTTAGTCGATCGAAATTATTGGTCCATATTTTATTTGGCGATAAGTGGTTATGAATGGAGCAATGGAATACGTATACATATATGCTTGAGGTAATCATTTCACTCCATTAATTTTTATTTTTTGTAGTTAATACCATTGTGTACTATTTTTTTCTGTTTATTGTATTCTTTTTGTTGTTAAATAATTTATTGTATATTAACAATTGTTTTTAATATATATGTGCAAAGGAGTGTAATAATAATTTTTTTAATATATATATATATTTAATAAAATTGGGGAAAACTTTAGATTATGAATGTGGCAAATAGCGTTCAATATTGTATTAGTAAGCCAACAATTAAATGAGATTATAAAATGTTGACTAAAGTTTAATTTTTTAAGATTTGTTAGATGTAAATAGACTTATTGTATTAATTAAGAAATGAAATTCCACAATAAAAAATTATAGTTAATAGTATTTGAACAATATTTAGGATAATTGTATTTATTTGTTCCTTACATCTTGACTTCTAAAAATAGTAAAGAAAAGATTTTACAGACAATTAGGGTAAACAATAAGCTTCCATAATTGATGCTAATTAAATGAGTAATTGACTCTTTTGGAATGACAAAATGAGTAATTGATTTTTTAAATGAGTAATTCACTATTATTGTAAATATTGACGTCCATAATTGATGTTAATTAAATGAGTAATTGACTATAGTTATAATTTTTAATGTCCACAATTTAAGCTTATAAAATGAGCAATTAATTCTTTTAAAAATTAAATGGCTACTTTTCTCAATTCTCTATAAATTGGCATTTCATTGTAATATCATAATTGTGCATGTTCATAGTCTAACATCCCATTTACAAGATCATAAAGTTTTGATTTCTTTCTTATTTTTATGTTATTACTCTCAATTTTTTATTCATTTTTTTATTTGTTTTTTATTTTAATTTTCTATTAGTGTTAATCTATGGCAGACATAAATCAGATGACTTCCATGGACACAAAGCTGGCAAATGTGGAAGCAGACTACTATATTTTATTTATTTATTTATTTATCTTTATTTGGTTTGAGTGGATATTAAGTGTAATTAGTAAATTTTTTAAATAATTTTTTCCATTAATATTCTTTTTATAATTTATTGGTTTAATTAGTTGTGTGGAATTGAAATAGTCAATATTCATGTAAAAAAAAATATTTTTATATATCTCTACATATTTTCATATGTTTATAATTTATTATGGCATTCAGTTTTCTTCAATGGAAATGAATAATAACTATTATGATTATATTGAGGACTTTTTTATTTGATAAAGACTAATGAGCCAGCCGAAATAACCTTGAAGTTTGTAAAAGTCTGAAAATAAGAGAATTTGTAAGTTATAATAAGCTTGAGTAGAGTTAGAATAAGAGAATTTGTATGTTGGCCTTAAACTTATTGTATTCCAACTCAATGAGTTTGAGTCATTTCATTTTTAGCTCATAATATTTGATTTACAAGCCTAACTTTTGTATGATAAATGAAACATATTACAATTGAGTATAATCATATTCTATTTATAAGTGACATTTGTTTATTATTATTATTATTATTATTATTATTATTATTATTATTATTATTATTATTATTATTATATAATTTAGTCCCTTAATATATTTACTTTGATAGATAGATATCCATGACTTTACATATTAGTCACTAAATATATTGATATGATTGGTCATATTTAATGTTTTTTTATCTACGAAGTTATGGATTTCACCAAATCTTTTTTATAAGTTTGTTTCATCTTCTACATTAAAGTTAAAGAAAAAATTGCTCGATTAAAATTCAAATATATCACCTAAAAATCTTAAAAATATATATTTGGACAATTTATTTAGAAAAGAATATGTTCAAAAAAATTACATTTCAATTTTAGTTTAATAAACCACTTTAATATTCTTCATAATAATAGTAGGATTATAATAGTCTTTAAAGAAAAATAAATTTTTAGAAGGAATGAGCTCTATTGTTTTGTGGTACTCTTTTTGACAACAAATTGTTTATTTATTTATTTTCTTAAAGAATGTTCTCAACTTCTTCCACCGAACAAATTTGTTGAAAAGTATTGTTGGGTTATATAAATAATTTGTTGTTTATTTGGCACAAGGATTTTTTTACTATTCAGTGACACTATTTTATATTTCTCATGAACGATAAGCTATCATAATATTATGATTTTTTTAATATTACTAAAATTTGATCTATTTCTTTGTGTTGTGCTACGGCCACTATATAACATAAAGTTAAGAGAGTACAAGCAAGTTAGGATAGTATATATATATGGCCTATGGAAGGCCATGTAGATTAAGATCAATGTTTAATTTTCTTTTTAATTTTCATATAGTCACCATATATTTGAGGAGTTTCAAGATAATATTCGAAACAAGTTTAATAACTCCCAATTATGCATATTTACTACCGTATCGAAAAAATATCACTAAACAACTTTATAAATGAATAAGCATTTTAATTCTTCACACACATCAATTGGACGATTTGCAATTGGTTATAAGTTTTTTTTATTCAGTAAAGGACCGTTTTGTACCTTAGCTAACAAAGTTGGATCATATTACTTTATCAGTTGTCATTAAGTAACTATATTTTAAAAATTTTCATTGTTTTATTGAATGATTTTTTGTATTGAGTTAATGGATATAAATATGATAATTATGAGTTTTCAAAAGAGATATTTTAAATTATACTCCGTGCATAGCACGAGGTACACACTAGTTTTCTATTATACGACTAAAAAAATGCCATAACATTTGTATCGCAACTTGACACAGTCATACTCCACAATGGCTCTGATGAGCTAGTAAAACAACAAATTATTTTAGGTCTATTTAATTTGTTTATCAAAGAAATATGAATATTTTGGGGTCCACGTGTCTTTTTTGTCACCCCGTTTGGGTAGCATAGATTGAGACCCCGTACGCCATTGTGAATTATGCCTTTCCATATTTTATGAATTCCCCAATTTGCCCTTGGTCCATGGGTGGGCCCACGGGTTCGAATCGACCTATCTTCTGATTTTGGTCGAGCCATATGGTCCTTAGTGGACATTGATTGAGCCTAGACATGGTTCAGTTTTTGGAGCCATCTTAATACTTGGTAGACATAATTAAGCCGTTACAAATTATATGTCCATTTTTGTTGAATGGTATAATTTTATATGTCAATAATTATCGAGATTAGGAGTCTGACTTGCATGAATTATTATACGTATAAAAAAATATATTTATTTTTGTACGTATAAACAAGAAAGTCACATGTAGAATTATTATAATTGTAATCATATTAATAGAGGGCTTTTTTGATATAACCCCCCGAGGTATGCAGCTTTGGCAAACAACCCCCCGAGGTTTGAAATTTTGGCAAACAACCATTTCTGGTTAGTTGACCGTTAGTCAACAGTTAAGGTCATGGGCAAAATTGTAATTTAATAATTCCAAACAAATATATTAATTTTCAATGTATTTATTTGGAATTATATTGAAAATAAATACATATTAATTTTATTAATTTTATTTATTTGCAAAATTGTAATTTAATAATTCCAAACAAATATATTAAATAAATATATTAATTTTATTTATTTGCAAAATTGTAATTTAATAATTCCAAACATATATATTAATACTACATTGAAAATAAATACATATTAATTTTATTAATTTTATTTATTTGCAAAATTGTAATTTATAATTCCAAACAAATATATTAAATAAATATATTAATTTTATTTATTTACAAAATTGTAATTTAATAATTTCAAACAAATATATTAATTTTATTAATTCCAAACAAATACATTGAAAATTAATATATTTGTTTGGAATTATTAGATTACAATTTTGCCCATGACCTTAACTGTTGACTAACGGTCAACTAACCAGAAATGGTTGTTTGCCAAAATTTCAAACCTCAGGGGGTTATTTGCCAAAGCTGCATACCTCGGGGGGTTATATCAAAAAAGCCCTATTAATAGATATATACATATAACTTTACGCAACTTAAAGCTATTACGAGAGAAATAATTGTTATTTCACTGTGGTTTCATTTCTGGTGATTTGGTATTCTTGGTAGAAAATCAAGCACATAAAAGAAAGATACTATTAATTATTTCAATCAATTGGTCCCATTCAAAAGCTATATATTGTTGTAAGTTGACTGTCTGAATATGGAATCAATTGATTGATGATGATTTTAATTTCTATGTTTTTTAAAAAAAAATAATTATTATGCATTACTAGTCATACAAAATTAATCAAAATCTTGCTTTTTTGACATTTGATAAACAAATCTTATTTTACTTTTTAATCTGTCGGATTATTCTATTTACCGCAAGAACAAATAACATTAAAATAAATATTAACTCATAATGAAAAGTAGTTTATAAAATATGCACCAAATGAGGAAAAAAATTAATTATTTTTCCAAAAGATATTTATCACAAATTCAAGCCTAAAAACATTTATGTAAATTATTGCTTACTATATTTAATAGTGAAACATATATAATGACTACTCAACAAAACAATTACACTATCAAACTATATTAGTTTCAGCTCATTGATTTTCTAGATATTTTAGTTTATTTTATTAAAATTACTTCTTATTTATATTTACATTTTGTGAATTTCAACCACTTGCACCAAGAGATAATTACCTAATTTACCTTTAACAGAAGAATCCAATGCAGAAAACTGGTACACACCAACTGGCTAATTTGCATCTAATTAAAATTTTAGGACCAAATGCGTTAAGGTTTGAATCCGAAAGGACTGAAAATGTCAAAAAGAAATTATGAGACTAAAAGTAATTTTTGTGCCCTACTGAACCCTAATAAAGAAAATATCGATAATAACCCGGACTTGAACAAATTCGTTAAGGTAATTTTTAGACCTTGAATTTTGTTTTAAAAAAAGGGAAAAAAATTAAAATTAAAATTAAAAATACATTAGATTACTATCTTTTTTACTATAATATTTTTCTCAATTTTTACTTAAATCCAATAACAAAACGGAGAAAATTGAAAAAGTTGCAAAAGTATTAAATAGTTTTTTTTTTCTGGTGGAAAGCAAGAAGTTCTGATTATGTGCCAGCCAACCCTTGACCACTTTTTAAGATATAATATAATTAGATTATATTATCAAGTTAATTAACGAATTAGGTGATCAAAATTAGCAACTATTTTAAATAAAGTAAGTAAGCTTATTTTATAACCTAAAGACTAATTTAGTAACACTTTCAAAGTGGAAAACAAGTATTCAAATTTATGAATAATTGCTAATGATAATATATGATGATAGTGCTTTCTCAATCATTACTATATACTATGCAATTTCACGTTCTTTTCTTGATAACATTTTTTTTGTATTTTTCAGTATAGAATGTAATTTTGCTCCTCTCCTTTATCAGAACATCTGAATAATTAGATAATTTTTGTCAATGGAGCATTAAATTATTTTTTAATAATGAGCCGAGAATTGAATTTGCATGGCCCCTCATGCATTTACGCATGAAAAAACGGTCCCTCTTATGTTCCTTAAAAAACAGATTTAAAGATAAAGAATATAATATAATATAATTATACACATATATGTATATATATCATAAACTGAATTGAGGTCAGTATGTATGAACAGTTGAAGACTTGTAGCCATCACTGATAGTGATAGTGATTCTATATATAATATATATATATATATATACTTTTCCTTTGCAATTCTTTAATCATCCCTCCCTTTATGTCATTTCTTTTGAATAAATTAATATTAATACTTTTATTACGTAGAAATTATTTAAATTAAATAAAATGTTCTAGGACCAAATATGACTGATTTCAGGATAACTGATAACCATGTAGTGGATAAATGATTTTTAAGAGAACTGATTAGTCGAGCTTGATCAAATTATTCAACTCAAGTCTCAAATTTCTTAAAAATTTATTTATAACTAAAAAAATTAACATATTTATGACACAATACATCACAACAAAATAAAAAATTACTTTATTTATAGTATTTAAATAATTATGTACATACATCAAGTACCCCACAAGATTATTATATTATAAATACTTTCCGATTTATAATAATTTCTTCTGCAGCAAAATACAACTCAAACATAATATAAATAAATCCAGGGTGGTGAAGAAAATATCATTCTGTGGTAATAGAAATTCCAATGGCAATGATGACGAGAGAGACAAAAGTGGGCGCAGGATAAGCACGTGGGCGTCGCCTTTCTCTCATTACTTGCACGCTGCCATGGCTGTTTAGCAAGCTTAAAACATTACTCTTCAAGTTTTCCAATACAGAAAAGAAAAAAAAAAATTTAATAAAATAAAAAAAAAAAACAGCTATCAGGAAATGATTGGCGGTTACTGGTGAGTACAAAACAACCTTAATTTTTTGCAGGTTTTGGTTATATTTTATTCTATCTTTCCTTAAATTTTCTTATAAAAAATGTTTTGGGTCTGTAATGATTTTAGTGGCGTATACAGTTTCTTTTTTCTCTCTTTTTCTTTTTTCCTTTCTTTTCTTGTTGTTTTTAGCCAAAAGGGTATGAAAAAAAATTGATTTGTGTTAAAGTTTTTAGATGAAAAATGATGGGATTGATTGTGAATGTCTATGTCAAATTGTTTTTATTTTGGTTACAGAATTGACTGAAGTGACAAGAATTTCAAGGAGTGGTTGATTTTTTTCTGGGAATTTTTTGGTTAGCATAATCTTTCCAGTTCATCACACATAATAACAAGTTTATATAACTTTTGGAATATTTCTTAAATTCTGAAGGTTCCTCAAGGTAAGGTGGGATTTCAGTATTTCTTTTTGTTTTTTCATTTATTGATCAAGATTATAGAAAATAATTATAGTAAAGTATTAATTTTTTCGACAAAATCTATTGCTTGCAGGTGGAGATTTTGGAATTTTCTGTTCTAAAAAGTTGAAGCTTCCAACAGCGGCAAAAGTTGGAATTTTGATACACTTGTTGTGAATTTCCCACAATTTTAATAGCAAATTAGAAGGTTTTTTAAATAAAATAAAAAAATGAAGTTTATGAAACTTGGATCTCGGCCTGATACTTTCTATACCACAGACTCTGTGAGGTAAAATTTTTATTTTTTTTAAAAAAATTCTTGTTTTTAAGATGTTTTCATAGAAAAATGATTAATTTCCTTAACCCTTTTGAGTTCAATTTCAAGAATTTTTTATATTAAGCTCAATATGTTGTATTTTTCTTGATTTTTTTAGGTCTGTTTCATCAGAAGTTTCAACTGATCTTATCATCCAAGTTAAGGGGACCAGATATTTACTCCATAAGGTGAATTTTCAATAATTCTTCTACCTTTTTTCTATATGATAAATAATGTTTTTTCTAACTTATAATTAATTTGCAAAAAAAAAAAAAAACAGTTTCCCCTGCTCTCCAAATGCTTGCTTTTGCAAAGGATATGTTCAGAAACCCCTGAATCCCCCCACATTCAAATCATCCAACTCCCCGATTTTCCAGGCGGGATCGAAGCCTTCGAACTATGCGCAAAATTCTGCTATGGCATCACAATAA
This sequence comes from Verbascum thapsus, assembly GCA_963669365.1. Lineage (NCBI taxonomy): Eukaryota > Viridiplantae > Streptophyta > Magnoliopsida > Lamiales > Scrophulariaceae > Verbascum > Verbascum thapsus. The sequence continues at coordinate 22,670,406 of OY770108.1, forward strand.
CTCTTAGTGCCTACAACCTCGTATCCATCCGATGCGCGTCTGAATACTTACAAATGACCGAAGATGTCGAAAAAGGCAACTTAATATACAAAATCGAAGTCTTTTTCAATTCTTGCATTCTCCATGGCTTTAGGGACACCATCATAACCTTACAAACCACCAAATCCTTCCCGTTATGGTCCGAAGATTTAGGCATAACGGGCCGTTGCATAGAAGCTATAGCCTCAAAGGTTTTAACTCATCCCTCGAAAGTGAGCTTATCACATAGCTACTCAAGAAGGGGTAGAGATGATAACATTTCGTGTACCGGGTCGGAAAGTCACCGCCATAATAAACCCGACCCGAGTAAAGGTTGGTGGGCCGAAGATTTAGCCGAGTTGGGGATCGATCTTTATTGGAGAACGATGATTGCTATTAAATCGGGCGGGAAAGTTTCGTCGGGCCTTATCGGTGAGGCGTTGAGAATTTACGCGTCTCGATGGTTACCGAATATAACTAAGTATATCAATATTGAGAACCAAGAAGAGTCTACTTGTGGGGAGGTGAGTAAGAAACATAGGCTACTTTTGGAATCAATTGTGAGCCTATTGCCCTCCGAAAAAGGCGAAGTTTCGTGTAGTTTCTTGTTGAAGCTATTGAAAGCGGCTAATATTCTAAAAGCTTCTTCGTCTTCGAAGATGGAGTTGGCACGACGTGTCGGGCTCCAATTGGAGGAGGCGTCGGTGGGCGATTTGTTGATACCGTCGAGCGAGACAATATATGACGTGGACGTTGTAATAACTATATTAGAGCAATTCTTGTTGCAGGGTCAAAGCCCACCGATGAGCCCTCGAAGAGTTAAAGGGGATTTCGAGAGGCGAAGGTCTCGATCAGCGGAAAACGTTGATTTCATGTTTCAAGAGAGTAGGAGATCGTCTTCGGCTTCGCATAGCTCGAAACTAAAGGTGGCCAAGCTTGTGGATGGGTATTTGCAAAAGATAGCTAAGGTTAGAAATTTGCCTTTGTCGAAGTTCGTTGCAATTGCGGAGGCGATTCCGAAGTTCGCTAGGCTCGAGCATGATGATCTCTACAAAGCTATTGACATTTACCTTAAGGTAGATATCGAAAATTTAACTCAACTTTTTGGTTCTATTTGACATATATAGGGAAAAAATAGAGTTTTTTGTAGTAGTAATAGTTGGAATATATTCTAAGATCTATTATGTTTATGGTATTATTAGCATGTTAATATGATATAGGCTTATATAGTATAGAGATAAGGATATGTTCCATTAAAATATAGTGAAAACGAACCCTCTAGTTATAAACTTATAGTTTAAATCCCATGTCTAAAATGATGGTTGGGCAAACTGAATCTTGTGATATTATTAGAAATGCCCAAAAAATATCATATTCGTAAAGCAAAACCATAGACGCACTCCTATGAACGTGGAAAATATACCGGATTGGTCGATTCGAATTGAAGTTGTAAAGTCATCCATAACTGTTTAGTCAAAACAAGAATTCATTTTGACCAAACCATCTAGTTTCCTTTGTTTATTGCGGGGCATATCTCATTTCAAGATTTATCGACTGACTTGACTGGGATCCTATTTCCAGTCTACTTAATTTTTTTTTTATTTTCTTGAATTTCTTTAGTTAGTATAACTCTAACTATGGTCACGGATTCGATTCCCACTGAAGGAATGTCTATTAGCCTTCTTTACTAGCCTTCTTTACTGTGAGTCTGTCAGTTATGACACCCTAGTCACCCTAAGTTGGTTTTTTCAGCTTCCCTATTTCAGCAAGAAATTATTTCAATTTTGGTAAGTCGGAAGAATGTTGATATATGGTATAAATCATTTTTTGACATCAATTTCTTGCTTAACGAACTATATAGGGCCACCCCGAGCTCAATAAGAGCGAACGAAAACGCCTATGCAGAATACTCGACTGCAAAAAGCTATCCATGGAAGCTTGTATTCACGCTGCACAAAACGAGATGCTCCCTTTACGTGTTGTAGTTCAAGTTCTCTTCTTTGAGCAAGCTCGAGCCGCCATGTCTGGTGGCCAACTCACTGAGTTGCCTAGCAACATAAAGGCGTTATTAGCTGCCCATAAGAATACATCAAAAACCGCACCCTCTATTAGCAGCACCAATGCTACTATGCCACTAGAAGACCAATGGAGCGTCTCGGGCCTAAAATCATCGCCAAAATCGAATCTTTCGACCCTCAAGATGAAGCTCGATCAAGATGATAACGATTTGGATGTGAATTTTCGTAATGGAAATGAAAAGGGTTCGAAAATGATGGCGTTTAGTAAGACTCCAAATAGGTCCAAGAGGATGTTGAGCAAGTTGTGGCCTATAAGTAGAAGTGGAACGGAAAAGAATTGAGAAATCTTCGATTTTCGGAATTTCTTGTTCGGGTTTGTTTGTTTTATTGTCGGGTACAAATAGTACGCTGCTTATATTTTATTTTATTTTATTATGATGTATTTTCGAAATTACTGTCCAGATCTTTGTAATTCATTAGGTAAAGAACATGAGACTTTGTTAAATTACTGTTGTAATGTGATAATAAAGGTGAGGGAAACATATATTTTTGACATGAGTGAGAGAATTCTAGTAGGAACATTTCTTTGTGGAAATTAGAACTTGCAAATCTGTACTTAAATGAGAAAATTAAGGATGGTTAGTTATGTAATAATGTACCCTTCGACTTGGGTTATCTATACTTATTATAATAAATGATTTTGATCGGTGAATATGTGAAATGATGTATACATGATTAACATGTAGTTTATATATGAAATTAACGAAAAAACGGAGTTAAAAAATATATGAATTTGAATGAGAATTTGGTACATTATATTTATTTAGAATTTTTTGATGTAAATACTTGAAAATGAATTTTGAAAACATAAACGAACAAGAACTTATATATAATAGGTTTTGTATGATCCGGGCTTTGTTTCTTTACTATTTAAGAAACCCATTGACCGTGGAGTGCTTTTTCCTTTAGCCCAAAGCCCAATCTTACAAAGATAACCACAAACTTTGTTCAAGATTCAGAAGGAAGATTAAGCCCATGTAACTAAGAAATCCAATGTGGACTTAACTGAAAATACAAATAAAATAATTAATTATTTTGTTATATATATGTATATTTGCTCAAACCTTCATAAATATATTGTTTTATCAATAATTTTATATCAAATGTTGCGATTAAGAAATAAGTTGGAGAGATAAATATATTATTTTACCTATAACTATAATAAATAATAGATAACTTTGACACTTGCCAAAGTTTGAAGGGTAGAAAAATCTCATTAAAACTAATCGATAGTCTAATTTTTATTTGATTCATTATCTTCAATTTTAATTAGATTGACCATATAAATGGAAAATGGTTGAAACGTATATCATGACTGATGTATTGTAGCAACTAGCATATAAATAAGATTTTTCGACTATAGGGATATTATGTTTACTAGAGTAATTATTTTATTTACTTATTCAAACATTCTCCATATATAGTTCTTGAGAATAAGTTTTAGGGACAATTCTTCATAAATTCCTAGAAGTTATACATATATACACACAGATATATATATATATAATATATATATATATATTTGTGCACATGAGTGTATATATATATATATATATATGTGTGCACATGAGTATGAATATAGTTTATATGCGTTCAATATGATATTAGTAATATTACATAATAAACTAATATGTGCACCTATAAATTTTATATACTTTTAACTATAATAAATAGTGTACGGTATGTTTATATAATCTTGTATATTGTGCTATTTAATAAGGGTTATATTAGTATTGTAGTATTCATATCTAATATGGGACATGTATTATTTGTATCATGATTAGTTAACGTTTGATCATACTAAGTGTAGATTAAAATTTCGGTCATTATTTTGTAACTAATTATTTCGCATCACACTTAATTTGAACATTTATTTGCCTTTGATGGAATAGTAAGTTAGTAAGTATTGTTATAATAATTGATATCAATGCAAGAATGCATTTAAAGCACACATAGGCATGTACTCAAATTTCAAAGATAATTATACATGCATTTAAAACAACGCGTTGCCCTTATGTTTATCTATACGAAATGGAGGGCAGTGTTTTGAAACCCGGCCCGGACCGTTCGGTAGGACCGCTGGGCCCGGGAACCGGGCTTCAAAGCGGGTGGATTATCGCTCAAAACCGTTAGGGGGTCAAAAACCGCTGTTTTTGCTTGACCTGGCGGTTGGATCGGTCGACCCATCGAACCGTTCGTGGGTCGCTGGAACCGGCCGGGTGTATGACATGTGAAAATCAGCCCAAATCAACCATGGACGCCTCTAATGTCTCAGTATCAAGATTTAATAAGAACGAAAATGAGGTGCAAAAAGTGTAATAGAATGAGAAAGAGATGAAAAGATTAGAAGAAGAATCGAAAAATAGTAAATAATTGAGGTTAAAATGGAAGAAAAATAAAAGGATAAAGGAAGAAATCAGGGAAGAGAGTAGGGGCTGCGGCTGCTGTAAAAAAACAAAGGAAGAAGAAGATGTAGGGAAGAGAGGGCTGCGCAGCTGTTGTTAGAAGTAGGGTTTGCATTTTTAGGTTTTTATATCATTTTTTTTTCAGTTTTTATTTTATTTTATAGTTTTATTTACTAATTAATTGTAAAACAATATGTTTCTAATTAATTCATTTTGATTTAGTTTCATATAAATTAAAATCTGAAATGCATTTACATAATTACATGTTTTTTAATTATTTTGTAATATTAGTAGTAAAAATATATAGAATTTATTATATAAATATTATTTATATATATTTATGACGTCACTGGTTTGATCACGGTTGACCCACTGGTTGAACCAGTGACCCTTGACCCGGTAAATTTTCCGGTTCGATGAACGGTCCGGGTTTCAAAACATTGATGGAGGGTAGCCCAAAAAAATTATTTTTCAAGATTTGCTTGGTAAGACAAGAATCTAACTATTAATTTGAGATCAAATGCATAAATATCGTAATTGAGACTATTGAGTATATATATATATATATATATATATATATATATATATGTAACATTCGATCAGTAATTTGAGACTTCTAAACTTTCAAATTTGAATTCTAATTGAATCCAAATCCCTTTCTCTTGTAGATTTTAGTCAAACTCTAATACTTGATATTTTCGAATATATATTCTATCTTATAATAGTGTACCATAATATAGTGTACCATAATACAGTTATATTATTGTGGAATTAACAAATATTAATTTAAAAATAATTTAATAAAACTATTGTTAATAAATTGGCAGTAATCAATTTTACAATAATGCGACACTATTCTAGTATACCAATAGAAAATGGGTATTTTTATTATCCAAGTAGTTGAAAGATTTTAATTTTGAACGTGAGAAATTATTTATCAATGTTCCAAAAAATAAACAAGAAACATGTTGCTGGATAAGTAGGTCTTTAATTAATTCAAGCATTCTTTTTCTTCTTGTAATGAATTTAATTGACCTAGCTACTATACACTACTAACACGCATTAGAAAGTCAGAGAGCATATCTCATCAGTATCTCTAATTGTCAAGTGAATGTACTATTAAATTAAAACATAACGTAAAAATATAAAAAGATTCTATATTTAAAGTGTCCTAAATACTTTATAAGTTTAAATTTGAATGTCGCTTCTAACACAATTTTGAATGAGTGTTTAACCTTTTTGTATTGACACAATTATTCTATTTTAATGCAGAAAATAATGTTATGGCAAAACTAGAAATTCAAGTTTTTGCCATTATCAACTCCAACAAAATTCTATTCATCCCGTTATTAATTATACAATAGTTTGATCGATCTAGCCCCTATAAGTATAGTCTACATAGTATAGTTTATACAGGGTATGGCGCACGACACGAGGCATAACATTATAAGAAAATATTATGATACGACACGACTTTGACACCGCTATAAAATATATATAATATATATTTATACATATATATGTTTATTAATTTATGTTAACATATATAAATCAGACTTGTAATTTCGATTTCAATATAATTGATTCGAGAAATAAACTACAAGAATGATGGTACATCATAAACTTTGTATTTGATTTGCAAAGTTAAACATGTATATAAGAAAAATAAATATTTCGTTTTTCAAAACCACCGAACATAATTAAATGAAATAACATCAAGTAATAAATAATATATACATACTTAACACGCGCTCTAGCCGTGGTGTTCAAATTTTATTTTATTTAAGCAGACAAATTTAATTTCCAACAGTGTTAAAGAGTGTCGTGTCTAATAAAGTGTCACATACGACATGTTGTGATTTTTCAAGTGTTCATACTTTATATAGTATAGCTAAGGGAAGGACTATATATGGTGTACAATTAAATAATTTTTTCAATATTCAAATATAAAACATTGGTTAATTCCACCATCAAGAAAAAAATGTAACATAACATTATTGAAATTAATATTGGAGCATCAAAAGTACGAAAATATCATAAATTTAAAGCATTAAAACAACTATACCAGTACCATCTCAAATTTAAACAGGATACTAGCACTTGGAGACAACTTACACTCTTTATGTTCTATAAGTGAGAGCACATTTATTCACCAAACAAGCACCTTCCATGTTCAATTCACCCAAAAACGTGTTATTATTAAAGCATAGAAAATAAATTATTTACAGCCTCATAATAACACACACACATATATATATATATATATTATACATAATTATTTTGGCAAACAATGATGATATAATTGTAATTGTCGGAAGTTCTTGCAAACATCCCTATAAAAGCATTGATGCCATTGTTGGAGACGTACGAAGTATGATCCAATGATTACGTAATTGCATCATCTGCATGCATGCCCATGCATTTATGTAAACTACTCTAAGTTTGTTATTAAATTTTGCCACCAAAATTTAATTCTTGTTGTGGGACAGTTGTGTATATCATAATTCCTTTTAAATAAGAAGAATTGGTGTTCATATATGATTAATGTTTTATAAAAGTTATATGAACTGAAGTTATAATATTTTCCTTATGCATTATGCATCGGGATTTTTGTTCTCAATGTAGTTATATAAGATAATCGTTTCGACTAGAACGGTGATATAAAAATGTATTTTGGCGTTTCTTCTCAATGGAGAATATAATATATTATTAGATACCAAATATAAAATAAAATCAAAATGCTACAAAAAATTTGTTAGGGTTACTAGAAGAGTAGAAGTAAAACATGCTATTCGACTAATTGTTGAGGATCATAGATGAATTATAATGTTTTAATGCTTATTTGGTTCACGTATGATTGGAAAGGACGGGTGATAATTGAACCTTCTACTTTAAACCTGATATGATTGAATTATAAAGTCAGTAATCAATCACATAATCATATACGCACAAAACCGGTGTTTGATGTTGCTCACTTTTGGGTTGACGATGAGTTTATTTGTATAATAATTACAACCCACCTAATTCGCAATAACTCACAACATGACTGCTAATTTTTTATAATACACACAAATATATACGTTAACGGTTAGCATTATACTATATAGATATATACTTTTACAATAAATATTTTATTCGTCGTGTATATAACACACTTTATTTTTTATTTTGTCAAAGAAATGCCTTGTTTTAATAATTATTTTAACTTTATTTGAACAAAGTTTTATTTTTTTTTTAACTAAGGAAATATATATTCATATTTATGATTATATTTTGACACAACTTAATTTTCTATGTCCCATCTACTTAATTTTTTTGGTTAAATCTACAATGAGTAATTATTTTTTTTAGTTTCTTATTTACTAGTTATAACTACAAAATAAAATGAAAGAGTTAAACTCGTCAATTCACCCGCTAAATTCATTATAGCCGATCGAGCCATCGATTTGAAAAGATAATTGTGCAATTTCGGCTTATATTTTGTTTATTTAGTCATGTCGGATTGGGTTGATTTTTCTCTTATTACACTATATAAACACAGTTGTGTATATCCATACAAAGTAAATATAATTTCCTTTATCTTATAAATTAGTGTTACATTGACCAAATCAAGTATGCCCTAGAATTTATCCCCTCTCTAATTTATTTGAGTAGACAATTGTTCATTTAACAATGGATCATCAAAACTGCTTATCATATTTTTTATGTTATGTAAGGGTTTATTATAATCACTAATACTAAAATTTAGATGTTTATGTAATTATATATGTTAGATACACATGCACGTACCAAACGTCTCACCCCATTATAAGGTTTCCCAATTAAGAGGGTCATGTGGAGAATTCAATATTCGATCATATTTATCTCTTTAAAGTTCATTATTACTGAAAATACACACACATATTCATATATATATATATATATATATATATATATATATTTGTTGTGGAATTTGAATGTCTGTAAATTTGCCACACCATATATAGGCATTAATGGGGGATGATTGACATGGTTTTATCTATACCTAAACTTTTGGCTCTTTGTGTAGAATGAACAGTTACAGCTTCTTAACTACAACCGACCAATGAAATTCGAAATGTATCAACAAAATAATTAAAAAGATTCCATATGCTACCTAAAATCTATACAAATAAAATATATATGGATAAGCAATAAGTATTATAGATATGGTCCTAATGCAATCCAGGATTAATCACTAATTAATCAATCTTTATTAGGTCAACATTTATTTAACTTGCATACTTTCGTAAGCTTCTAGATTAAACTTTAAGCTGAATTTTTGGAGAGATCTAGATAAGTCTAAGTAGGCCAAAAGGACCTGCAAATGCAATAATCCTAAATTCTTGTCCAATTTGTATGATTAATTTAAAGTGAGGGGAAACCCTAAACCTTGGAATAAATTTTTCGAGTTCCTCATTATAAATCATAATCTTCCCAATTTGTCATACTCATAATTAGGGACGAATACAAAATTAGTTGAGTTAGCTCGAAATTAGTTTAACTTGAGCGCGAAAAAATTCAAATTCGAGTCGAGCCTAATGAGCCGAGCTCTTCAAGTAAGCCTGAAATACTTTTTTTATTCATATACATAAAATTTAATATGTATTCATTTATATATATGTATATGTAACATAATATGCTATAATGTATATGTAGATAATGATATTTTGATATTAATTATGATTATGATTAATTATATATGAATAAATATAAAATTAATAATATATGTTAATAAAAATATTAATTTTTGAGCTCTTGAACACCTCTATAATGATAATCATGATAACGATGTGGGAATTTTATGTAAACTCTGAAAAGAAATCCATATCTAATTAAAATTCGAAGTGATTAGAAAATAATCTAAATTCGAAGTAGCTAGGTTAGATGACCATGCATATTCTAGCATCTACTCAATTAAGTGCTTCATATCCACATTTACAACAAAACCCACATGCATAAATTAATTTTTTCCCTTAATGACAATCTAACACGTCATTACATAATTAATTAAGTACTAATTAATTAGCTAGTGTCCACACTTTGAAAATTAGGGAAGGGCAGGAGTAGATGAATAGGGGGTATCCAATGCACTGTTCCATCTTTTCGACTTACCCTTGCAACTACGGATGGAATAATATTAATTAGCACTCTTAATTAAAATTAATTAAGATGGTCCATTCATCTTAACTTTTGTTAATTATTAAAGGTAGTTAGTGAAATAGGGTATTAAAATAATTAAAAAAATGTGCTGTCTTAATTAATCTAAAAGGAATTATCCGTCTATCAACTTAATTAACAAACATCTCCAGGTCCATTTCCACCCGTGTCCTATTGATATGAATGTAGTTTAAAAACATTATTATTAGTGAGAAAATATGAGGTGAGAATGTGACAAGTATAAATAATTACATATATTTAATGACAAAAAATTCTTTAAATTCATTATATTAGTAATAATATAATATAACAAATTTAATTCAAAACACTGTATATATCTTATGGCTTCTGATAAATAAAGAAAATATGTGTATTGATGACTTAGAAAAACAACAAAAAAAAATCACAATGCTACTTTTAGTAGTGCAAAGTTAAAGTTATCAAAGTCTTACGGGAAATTGAATATATTAGGGGTTAGAAGTAATATTCTAAAAAATATATTTTTAGTGTTACAAAACAATGAATTAATACATTATAGTAGTTGTGCAATTATTGTAGTGCAAAAGTTGCACCATTTAGTGCATAAGATACTCCCATTGATATATTAATCAATAAAATTTCTTATTTTCTTAAGGTTTACTAATCTTTTGGTACTCCTTTATTTTGTCTTCTTATTAATATATGTCTTTCATAATTTAGCTTTTTTAAACAGAAAAAAGAAATATGTAATTTTAATATGCTTAAAAAATTAGATAATATTTAGTGCAGAATTGCAGTTTAGATATTCTCCCATAAAATCCATGACCTAATTAAATGTGACCTAAAAAAGTGAAGGAAATTTGTTTTGTTCATTGAAGTTGATAACTGGCTCTCCTTTAATGTTTTCCTACCAGGAAATTTTTCGTGTATAGATCTAATTGCTCAGTATTTTGATTATCGGGAGGAACATGACATAACACACATAATATATTTCTATATATAAGAAGAAAAAAAACTTTTGAAACAAAAGTTATACTTATCAATGACTAACTATTAATGAAAAATAACTTGGTTTAATGTATTTATTTTAAATTTGTTACCTTATTTAAGCACCCCACATTCATAAACTTTTTAATGAAAAAATAAACTCACTCACATAAAAAATTCACAAGTTTTTTTGAGAATTTTTGATCGACTTCCTCCAAGATGACCCTAGTAACTTTTAAGAAGACCAATTTTGGTATAATTACAATTAATTATTTATAATTAAAATCTAAGTAGATTATACCACACATGAAGTCTTGTGAGTTTAAAAAATGATCCTAGTAAAAGTTAAGAAGCCTCAATTAAGACTAAATTTAGTACAAATTGCCTATGTATAGTTAACTCTTAAGTAACATATATAACATATGATCTATTTATAATTTATTTGGAATTCATATGATTCTTAAGAATAATTCACCTTTAATTTGGTCCAATTACTTTTAGCCTCAAAAGAAATTTAGTAAAATTTTCATTTTCGTTAGTTATATGACACTATATATACTTTAACAACATCTATTTTTTAAATAAAAATTATCCACGTGAGATACACGTTCGGTTAGTTAATTGACTTGATATTTCAAAAGTAATTAAACCAAAATTACTACCAAAGTTCTTATAAATTAAAAACTAAATTGATCAAATTTCAACTGAACTAAAATTATAAAATTATAAAATGAATGTAAACAATTGTCACATATATACAAATAATTATCCTTTGCCCAAGTACTTTTCCTTCACATATAGAGAGGGGTAAAAGTACTAGAATTACATTAAAATAATTGCGACACAACATATCAAAACATGGCACAAAAAGCCGGATACAACAGCTTTTTACAAGTCGAATGTCAACTCAAGAAAACCCCCCGAAAAGGCAAAATCATGAAAAGTAGGAAACTTTTGCTTCCATGAAAGGATCTCAAGGAAAACGAAATCTACCCACTGAATCAAATCATCTAAAATAATTTGTGAAAACAAAAGAAATATATCACCAGAAATTAATTATATACCTAATTAACAATTAAATTTTTTGCCACACACAACAAATGTTAGAACATAAACTGCATATTGAATATGCATTTCACTACAAGAAGGTTAATACATATCTTCATTACATAAGAGTAATCTGGAAATCAAACAAAATACAAATAAAATCAGAAAATTGCACCGTAAGTTTCGATCAAGGGTTACAAAAACAGCAATACTATACTAGCATAATCTTGTTAAAAGGGAACATTTGTCAGATTCTTGGAGGTCAAGAAGCAATTATCAACACAAAAAGTTGAAGCTTTGATTAAGCATTTTGCACTTTAGCTGAGAAAAGACTCAAAGCTTCCTGGTAATGAAAAATGTCTCCCGAAATCCCATTCGATGATGCGTTAAAAGGAAGATTGGACGTCTGAAAATCACTTGAAATGTTGTTTGATTCAAAACCATAGAAATTGTTAGTAGAATTCAGCCTGCTCTGATCATGGTGTAAACCAGCTCTCTGGTAATCAATGGGAAACCCTAAATATTCATTTCCAGGTTTCACAGAAACCTCATCAAACGACGGCGCTTTAACAGCTGAAACCACCGTAGCTTGCGGTGGCTCAGCCTTCACCACCGCCTTGGGTTTCGGAAAAAACCCTTGTAAAACTTCTTGCAACAAACCTGAACCAGAATTATCAGTAGGGAAAAAATCCATGCAGTTATCAGCTTGATCATCAGTCTTCGTCAAAACCCCAACAGAATGGTTGATATTTTCATAAACACCAAATTTTGATAAATTTAGAGATGAACCCTCGTCGGAAACTATGGTTGCGTTCACACTTGGGGCTTCAGAAATTGTGTTACATGAAAGATTCGACAAGATTGAAGATGAGCCCATAAAAGCATGATTTGGAATTGAAGAACAAGAACTGTTGAGAAAGTTCAAATTAGGCTGCATAATTTGCTCGTGTAAAGGCAAGTTAAACGACGACGTTTCCGGGACGTACTTCGAATTGTTGTTACAGCTGAAATAGTCACGTAGCATGATTGTGTTAAGAGAGCTACCACTGTTCTTAAACGAAGGCCCGTTGAAATCGACATTAGGGTTTGTAAACTGGTTACGAGAACCCAAAATGGACGGCTGAGATGATCTCCCATAGTTAAACGAAGGAATGAGATTTTCTGTAGCAGGAAAAGAAGGGTAAACGAAATTAGTTCTCGCCTTAACGCCACGCATGGCACGCGCCGCGCAGTCGTAAGCGCAGGCAGCTTCCTCCGCCGTGTCGAAGGTGCCGAGCCACCTGCGTTCTTTGGACTGGGGATCTCGTATCTCCGCCGCGTAACGGCCCCAGGGACGGCGGCGCACGCCGCGGTAACGCATGGTGGTGGTGGAGGATACGACGCCGCCGTCTTTGAGGGCTCTTTTGTTGGTGGGGCAACGCTTCGGGACGGCGGTGGGGTGGAGGAGAGGGTCCGGGTCAGTGGTGGTGAGATTGCCGTTGAGTCTTTTTAAAGCTTCTTCCATTTTTCGTTTGTTGATTGAGTGTTTGTTTGTTATTAGGGTTTGTTGTAAGAGAATGTTTTTTTTTTAGGAATATAATATGGATTAAAATTTAGGGTTTGAAGAAGGGTTTGTTTTTGTTTTTTTCTTTAAAGAGTTTGGGACATGAAACCGTGTGATGAAGCGTGGGGTGGATGTTGTATTTATAATGGGAATTTAGAGTCATCAATATGAGAGAGAGAGAGAGAGAGAGAGTTCTTGCATGGTCTCATTGATATTTGGTGGTCCGTAATTTAATTTTTTCCGGTGGTATGAATTAATTCAATAAATTTTAATCACCTTATTTATAAAATAATAATCATAGAAAGTTAATTTTGAATTCGAAAGTAAGGATGAATGATGAACTAAATTATTCAATATTCGGTTTGTTTGTTGAATAACTCATTCGAGCTTGGTTGTTGATAAATTAAACCAAATTTTAGCAACTTTTTGTTTGTTTAATTTTGAATCTTAGTACAAATTTGATTCGATTAATTAAATATTATAGTTTATGTACATAATTTACTTTGTTTTTGACTTGATTAAAGTTTGTTTGAACTCTATTCAATTATAAACAAATCAAATTCAAACAGAAATATGAAAGTAATAATTCTAGTAAATTTGAACAACAATTTGTTCGACTCAATTAGTTTATTGTCTAACATTGGAGCACTTTCATATAAATTTTAATGTGAGTTTCAAGATAAGTGTATTCGATTCAGTTAAGTAAGTTTATAATCTGAAATACAGCTTTTTGGAGTTAAACCATGTTGTCTTTGAACACTACGTTACATTATTTAGCGTAATTAAATATTGCTTATATAGTTCTAAAGGCAAGTATAGGATTAATATTTCTGTAAATTTCGAATTGGCCACTTGTTTCCCTTGCCAAATTATTGTTGCTACTTTACTTCTTCTGACATCCATCCTCTTAAAAGTCAAATTGATTGAGTACTATATCTTATTACCTGTACATTTTGTTGTACATATAGAGCCATGATTTAATAAAATTGTAGAACCAAAGTAATTAATTATTTTGTTGCATATTTTTTTATATTTTAAAGCAATGCACTTAGAGATATTGTAGATATGCTTAAACTGGTATCTGTTAAGATAATCAATGACAAGTAGACTTCAAAATTAGTTACTTAACTCTCTCTCTCTCTCTCTCTCTCTCTCTCTCTCTCTCTCTCTCTCTCTCTCTTTCTCTATATATATATATATATACTGCTGAACTGTCTTAAGATTACTATCTAGAATACATTTATTAGCGAACTAAAATATCCATACATTTCGGGGGGCGTAAGATCCAGAGCTTCAAAGTTATAAATTATCCATGATATTGATTAAATACATGTGGTAGTAACTAATATAAAACTATAATTCCCATAAACCCTAGGAATTATTTCAAATTGACTCGAAAAATCTAAATGCAAATTAATAATAAGTTACTTGCAGTTTCTAGCTAATAAGTTGAAGAATTTCTGAGAGTCATAATGATCAGCCAGTAGCAATTGTTGCATGATTTTACTGTCACTCTATTCTATAATTATTCCAATTTCTCTCGAGGTAACTATTTAATTATTTGCCCTTCCTTTTCACGATGAAAATGCAGTATAAATGTTCAACTACCATGCATAATATTTATATTCCTCTCTTGTGTTTTGAGCCATATTCATCTACTCATTCATTGGTGAATAATTAAGCTCCTAATCATATATCCCTGAACCTATAAAACCAATAAATAAGTACGTGATAACTTCAAAATTCAGTTTTAATGACAATTTATTTTTATTAAAACCCCATTATTGATAGTGTCACGTCATGTTTTCTTTTTGAACAGAAATATAGTTGAGATGTGTGACAGCAAAAAGTAATTGCATACGGCTATTTCCAATGAAAAAAAGAGTGTCATATATTTAATAAGAACTTATAATTATGTCTGTTCTTATACTTATTTAGAGAAAGGAAAAAATAACACAAATATTAGAAAAATAATAAATAATTTGCAATATATATACACACTATTGATATTGGGGAGAAATTAATTAAAGGGTCAGCATCAAAAATGTCTCAATCAAGATGAAATAAAAGAAATCGCATTAGAAGGAACAACGATTTTTGTTTACTAGTTTCAAGGAAGTCACTTTTTGTATATAATCCTTTCTATGAATGATTACACTGGCGGCGTTCAGATTTTGTCTCTCTCACTTTGGAGCCCTGAAAAACTCTTTGTTTTAATTGGCAAGTTTTTGCTCTAGCAGTTTAGTGGTTATATATATGTGTGTATATATATATATATGTATTATTTGGTTTTTAAAATAATAAAGGAAAGCTCTACGTGTTCACAGGTCAAATTATAATATAATATGGATAAATTAATTTTGATTGTTCATAAGTGACAGATTTATAATAAAAAGACCAAACTAAAATCACAAATTATAATAAGTTATGCAGTATATAATTGTTGTTAGGGTTTGAATATACCAAGTGTTAAGCTTTCACATGGCTTTGTCTCAAGTAGCTATAGTTTTATAGGCTCTTTAGAGAGTTTAGGGTTATGTTGGCAGATGATGAGACTAAAAGATGTGCCCCTAGTCAGAATAAGGGGGCAACTTGTCTACTGTAATATTTCCTAATTTCTAATTAATTATATAATATTTGTTCTTAATTTTGGATTCATTCTGTTGGCAGTTCTTGATTTTTGAATGGTGATGGATCATCTTATTATCCATGTTTAATTTTGAAAAATTAATTTATTGCTCAAAGTTTTTATTTTGCATCTTAAGAACTTTTAGGGTAAGTAAATTTTTGATTAATTATATTTATACACTACCACAAAATTCTGTAAATTTACTTTTATTTTTTAAATTATAAGTTGGATATTTGAAAAATTATGCTGATTCTTTAGAATTGTTAATCCAAATTAATTTTTTTTTAATTATATGGTGGTGGGAACAAGTTGAAAAATATTGAGAGGTGATACTGTTAGATCTAATGACTATTAGCAAATTGATATCTCTACATAAAATTAACGGTGAACCGACTTACCAAGTAATTGACATAAATAGGAAATTGTTTATTCTATTACTCTTTTAACCCTTAATAATTTTAAGCTTTCTCATGTTCATTTGTAATTAAAATTCAATTACTCTATAGTCATTTACATAATCTAGAAGCTAAAGTCCTAGCCTGACAATCACAATTAATAATAATAATAATAATAATAATTTCCTAATTCTTTGAATGGTTTTGAAGTTATAAAGGACACTTCATGCCTAACGATGGTCCACTACTTCAATAAAAAAAAGATTGTTAGATTACAAAAAATCTCATTGGAAACTTATATTATTTGAGAGATACATGTACAGTAGAAACTCTATAAATTAATACTCACGGGACCACCAAAATTTATTAATTAAAAGAGTTATTAATTAATCGATAAATTAATAATTATTAATTTATGCATTAATTAATATTTTATTAATTTATAATAAAATATTCAATTTACAAAGACCATTCAAATTTCCACTTTACAATGCATTTACAATAATTAAAAAATATTTTCTATATAAATAAAAGATAATAATGCTAACACAAACAAACCATACACACACAACATGCCTTCCCATCTTAAAGGTGTGAAATAAAAAAAAATGATCGACGAGATTCGAAGAGCACTATGCAAACACAACAAGGATAATCCAAGTCTCACTCAAAAACAATTGCAATAATGAATGTTAGCAATTATGCTAGCTCAACAAGGATCATTTAAGAACAATTGCAAATTGATTTGCAAGGTGAAATTCATTTCAACAAAAAATAAAAGATAATTGAATCATTTCCAAGAAATCTTCATAAATCATTCATGTAATATGTAGTATATAAGGAATTATTAATTTATATTTTATATGGGGCCTATAGAAATTATCAAAAATGTATTATCTTATAATTTTAGCGAATTATTAATTTAGCACCCTATTCCCGAGTCGGGACCGGCCAAAAATATTATCTTAGAGAGTTTATTAATTAATCGAGTATCAATTTATCGAGTTTCTACTGTAGTTGTATAAATAAACCCTAACTATGAATGAGCAGGTATAAATATAAAGAAACATAATACATAAAAAAAATATTAAATATAAAACTAATATAAATGTCCTAATATATATATATATATATATATATATATTAACAAAATTAATCTCCAATGGGACCCTTTATTTGCAAATGGCTCATAACCTACGACAGTAACATATATCCTATTGAATTAATGCTGATAAATCTTTTGTTGTTTCTATTTCTATTGGTTGATCTTATTTAAGATAATAATCTTGAAATAATGGATGATAACCAGATTACATATAAGCAAAGAGTAAATGGCAAGAATAATTAGATGTGTATGAGTTGAACAAAAGTTAATGCAACTCATAAGTTAATGTATTGCACACCAATGTATGGGATTAAACTTGCAAATTAAAAGCCCCCCCTTTTAAGTCATTATAGTTCCAAATCATATGTTTTGCATTAGTCCTTCACCTTTATAATTCATATTCTATGCATGGCATGGCACAACATATGATCGGTACCCACATATCGAGACTCTAGAAGTGGCTCGTACTAGTCCAGTAAGTGGTTTCTGCACTGGACCAAATGATTCAGCAATCATGATCTTTGTTCCTCGTATACCTTTATTGAGAATTGAGATTTTTCTGGTATACCTTTGTTGCTACTTTCATGGCATCGATTAACTTTCTCAATATATTGGAAATAAATGATGTCCATGTTGAGTACAATATCATATGGATCTTATGGTTCTTGCCCGGGCATTCCTTGAGTTTCTTAGTGGATGCTCTCTTAACCTTGTACCGACGAATGTCAAGATTAGTTTGACGTGAAATCTACACCTTCTCTAATTGAAATATCTCTCTAGAGGATTATTTGATCATGTTACTACCATTCGATGATGGTAGTGCTAAGGTTGTCTCATTAGTTTGGATATTGACCAAATTTGTCATTCCAAATTGGGAGAAAGATTCTGCCAGTTCTTGAAGATCGGTTACATCTATTATTTATATCTGCATGTCACTTTATAATTCGAAATAATTGTTAAATCTTTCAAGATTTTGACTTTTGAATCATTGTTACATTGCCTATAATATATAGAAGAGGCACTGGTCCAAAAGCGTCATAAATTCTTTAATTAGATTTGGATAATCAAGTGGTAACATTCTAACTATCCTTTAGATATGTATGATGTATACATTTGCTGGTTAGGCATGACTTTACCACGATCCAGGGAAGATCTTGAATATTTCATCCGTTTCTTGGTTTAATGCTTCTATTTTTACAAGTACCTAAATTATCATGTGGCTATAGTTTTGAACCATATCTTTTGGATTTCTCTAAGATCTTAAGAGAGCTTACATGTATTTGTTCCTATTTTATTGTATTCAAGTGTTATCTTGAACGTCCAATTTTCATTTTACAAAATTTGAAAAATCTACCGGTGTTCCTAACTACTTGAACTTGTGTTTGGTTGTTCCAAATTTGAAAATGGTCACCATTAATGGCACAATGTTGATATGTGATACTAGGTAATTATTTCATAGATAAAACTTAATACCCTTATACCGTTTTAATTTGCATAGAAATTAATAATTTTGTTTTTAAATTTTAATTAAAATTGGCCGGATTGTATTTGTAATATTGAAAAATTGTAATCCGGATTACTAATAACTAAATTAGAAAAACCCGGGCCTAAATGGTTCGAAGAATTTCTGATTTTCAAGCGGTTCATTATCTAACTGGAAAGCGAAAAATCAGTGGTTTATTTTTAATTCCCTCTCATTCACTGAATAGAAATTATTCAAAAATTGTAATCAATAATAGTGTTATTGTCTGGATAATATATAACATGGACTTATTTATGTCCGTGTGCAATAATATACGTACTGACATATTAAAGATTTCACTGGAATTATCTGATTAAAATTGCAAGATTTAAGCTATGCTGAATGTGGGCGATAAATCAGTAGTTCTAATTTTTTTTCCTTTATTGCATGAGTTATTAAATAATCATTAATACAATGGATAGATATAACATATGGCGTTCTAATATATTGTGAGCCCCTACATCTTTTCGATAACGTCTTCAAACGTGGCTAAGTATGTAAATTTTATTGTGTACTATGAAATGATGATGATTAATTCATAATATTTAATTCATTGAAGTTTAAATTTATTTTGGCGATCAGCCTATATTCAAGCAAAATTTCGCAAAAGGAGTGTCCAATTTAATGATATATTCATCTTAGAAAACAAAATCATAATAAAAATGAGAAAAAATATTTTTAGGGATAAGAATTGTGGCCTTAGATTAGGATGGGATTTTTAGAAAAAAATATATAAAGATTATAGCTGGTGTGATATATTTTTTGTTGTCAAAAATAAGTTTAGATTAATATTTGAATATAATTTGTTGTAAATAATTTTAGACAGATTAATCGATGTAGAACTAAAAAAAAGAGTTATAATGAATCTTATTTTAAACACCGTGTTATTTTGGATTATAATATTTGATTAATTTGACTTTTGATATTAAAAGATTGTAAAAATAAGTAAATTGTTTAATAGATGCTTTGGAGTGTCAAATCTTGAATAACCACAACCATTTTTCTTTCTTTTTTTTTTTCAAGAATTCATTCAAATTTTTTACTTTGAAATATTTTTATTTTCTTGGATTTACATTTCCAACTAATTGAGGCATAAATATCCTTTGTTTGAGAAGCTCGTTTTATCCAATTCAATTGTTTATTATTAAAAGATAATAAATATATATTTGAAAATTTATTAAACTAGTAGTTTTTATTAGGCGACAGTAAAGTAATCCTTTCTCTTTTAGGGCAGGGGAACAATAAAGGGCAACTAGATTTTAACGACAAGAGGGAGATACTGTCAGAGGATTTAAATCAATAGAAAACATCAGCTTTTTTTCTTCATTTTTGCAGAATTTTTTGAGCTTAGATTACTGTGCTAATAGTACATGAAAATATAAAAAAGATTTCCACGTATGCATGTTCATTCTTTCAATTGAATTTTTAATAATTATTTTTAATCCTTGGGACAATAATGGTGAAATAAGTGATGATTTTAATTTAATATCTGCAGCTTTCTCTTTGATCTGTTGCCCAGAAATAATAATAATAATGTGTTGGAAATTCGTATATACACAAACAAAAATGCATTATGTGATATGGCAGATAGAATGGTTGGATTATTTACCGAATATAAGCAATCTCAGACTCTTATTTAAATATCCTATTCACATTTTTGCAAGTTTATTCATCAACCTGAACAGTCATTTTTTTTTTTTGTAAGGTATTCAATATGAATATTCAATGTCTATATATAATGTGCGTATATATATATGAGGATCTACTGTGATTATGTAAACTATTTTTAATTATTAAAATTCAAATAAATATTTTTTTAATTAATGATAGAGAACCCATCAGCTACACATTTCTTATGTGATATTTTATCTTCACTTAGATTAGAACCAATGTTGATATTACAAGTCAAAATTGTGTTCATCTTTTATTTAATTTTTTATGTATTTAATTGTTTGCAATATATATAATTAATTATAAATTTAATGCTTATGGAAGATTAAAACTCGTATTAAATGGTTGTATATGGCATTTTCCTAATTTAAATTTGGAGAACAGTTTATAAGAAGAAATGCAAACTATTTCATATTAAGTTGATTTGAATTAAAGCCAGTGTATAATATATATTAAGAAGTTCAAATAATGGGTTTAGATACAATACTAGTTCTTTATATGGTGAGTATTGGACCGTTCGAATTCGTCTCAATTTAATTTTGAAAGGTATTTATATAAATATAACATTAATATTATCTTGAGTACTATTTAAGTCCCAAGAGCTCCTAATAAATTCCAAATTAATCTAAAAAACACAACCGCCATGAGACATGATCATAACATAGCTATAACAAATTAAACATTTAGTATGCAAAGTAAAGAACTAGCAAGCCTTAAATTGGCAATGGCTTGAAGTAATATATATATATATACATATAATATATATATTGTATATATTATTTATAGTTGTACATTATTGTTAAGTATAATATAAGCTATCTACAAAGTGTGAAAGCAGTTATTATACGAAGTTGATGTCGGAGTGCCTTTAGATGGGCACGAAACGTAGCTATCCATACTCTGAATAACAACAAAAAATTTCAATTAATTCAACAAACAGATTAATTAAATTTGTTACACATGCACGACAATGATTATGGCTCAATTAATTTGATCTGTTATAAAAAAAATTGGAAAAAAAAATAAACTGTGGATCTATATATTTAGCAACAGTCTTAGGGGCACTCATGATGTTTTTCAGGAAGTTGACTTCTATAAAAAAAATTCACTTTTACATGCACACGCACAAAGGTGGTACAGGTGAATTAATAAAAAAAATTAATTAGCAAAAGAAAAAGTAAAAAATGTAAGTCATAATTTCACTAATTGATTTGTGTTTAGGCAATTATGAGTAACCAAGTGATATTTTCACATAATGGAAAGTTAATTGTTGATAATGATATTTGTCGTTTGATTATGGGGTATTTACTATGATATATATAGTTAGGGATAAACTACAATTTCAAATAATAAGTACGTATAAAGTATATGACTAACATTAATTAAATAAAATATTAATAATGACATTGCAACATTATCAGACTATTGAAATTGTTTTTAAAATTTTGTAAAACTTGATACTAAAACTAAAATTTTGATATCTTCGACTAAATTTGTAATTTTTCCAGCATAAATTCGTATTACCTATATATATTTATATACTTGAAGCGTACTTTTTCCTCAACATTATAGTTTTGAATTAGCTATCTGATTTTTTTTTGCCCCATATTTTCAATTCTTCACCTATACTTAGGAACGTACTATAATATTATAATACACATCAAACCAGGAATATTGAAAAGAGGTCTATTTTCTTACTTATACAAGTCAAATTCAATCGAACAATTAATTAACTCTACATGACTTACTCTATCTTCACTACAATTTTTTTGGAGAAATTTCTTTTATATGATCTCTATTCTCTATTCTAATTAAATCATTTGAAAAGGAAGTAAAATTACAAACAACAGATAAGAATTTAATATTTAATATTTAATGATTTTAATAAATTGATCAGAAACATGATCTGTTGAAATTAGTCAACCAATGATATGTGGATGCAAAAAGGAAGGCGTGCTTGAGTACCGACTTACTTGTCTTAGCTTTATCACACAATTTCTAGATGTAATCATACCCTAAGCCAAAAATATCATAAATGTTATAGTCAAAAATCACTAATTTTAAGTTCTAGAGTAGACTAGCTGATATAAATTGATTAGGACCATATTTATAAATCTAAAAAAAAAGCTGATTTCTATAAATTCCAGAAGTACCCAAATTTTCGTATATTGGTTTAAATATATAGTACTATATATATCTCGATCATATTGATCATATTGAATTTGATGTGAAATAATGAAAACTTCAAAAATATGTTGTATGTCACATCGATTTTGGTAAAACATATTACAAGCTCTTTTCCAATAATTCAGGTATTCGAAAGTTTTCAAGTCGTGAAGCTTAGTATACCTATTTTCACACTATTTATATTTTAAATTATACAAAACTTAACTTAACGTAATAAATTATATAGAAAGTTTATGTAGTAATAATACAATAAGAAAATATTAAGATTAAACAATAATACTAATATTGTTTATAGTAACTACATGACTTTTATTCATCTCAAACTTTTGATCGATGTAAGTGAGCTCAATTAAGTACGAGTTTCAGATTGAATAAGCTCGATTATATGAGTTATAAGTTCAATCGTGTGTTATTTTCTACAATGCAAGCTCAACGAGTTCATACACAATTTTTTTCTTGTAATTAATTAGCTCAAACACAAATTTAAATGTGTACTTATAATATAAAAATTCAATCTTAAAATATATTCAGAATTATATTAATTAATATATTTCAGATGAACTGAAGCAAATTACATCGGCTGGTAACCGGTTCTTGCGCAGCACTTAAATTTGTTCTATCGTTTGAAATTTCACTCCCCCAAATTTTTTTTTTCTTCGTGCGAGTAGTGAAATTTTCAAAATTCGTACTTTCACCCCAACTAATTTACAATTAATTGTTTAATCAAAAGCTTGCCAAAAAATAGTCTAAATAGTAGTATATTAAAGTAATTATCCCAATTAGATAATGTTGAGGACTACTTTTTTTTTGTTTAATTCATAAGTTGGCTTATTTTAATTTGCATAAACTCATTAGATTTATAAAGTCCATCATCTATTTTTCAACATTTATGAATATAATATTTCCCCCTAAATCACTCAATAAAAGTCATTTTCTTCTTTGTGATTAAATTTTTGTGAAGTTAATATATAAATTATAAAACATAACTATAATGTTTATGTGTTCCAGAAAAGAGGAAAATCAATAACTCCAGCCATGAAGGCCTAATTGAATTGAAAATGTCTTAGAACTATTTTGAACTGAATCATGCACTCAATTATATAAACGCTTTCACACATATATAGTTCTATTATTAGAGTACTTAGCTATTGAATGCATCTTAATTATAGAGTGGGAAATTAAATTTAAGCTAAGTTTTAGGAGGTTGAAGGATTTAATGATCTCTATTCTCCTTATGAGCTGGCTCAATAATACAATAAATAAATAAATATTTAACTACTTTTCATGCATTACCTTTTGAATAATTGAAATCATAATATATATAGATCTAGTATTCAATACATATATATATACATATGGGTTTCAAAAAAAAAAAAAAAATACATGCACATATTTGTTGCGTACGTTTGCAACTAATCAAATGCATAAATAACTTGTCCTTATATTGATGAAACAAAATATGAAAAGTCTATGTAATATGATATGGAAATGAAAAATAACTTGGATTAGTGGGATTAATTATAAGTGGACTTTTTGGAAGTAATTGTGTACTTTCTTAAAGTTGAAAAAAATATTATATTTGTGGCCTTGAATTAATTACAATATTAATCTAAGGTCCAAATCAGATCCAGTGGAGATCAAAGGTGTAGAATTTATCACCATGTTTCGTACACCAAATCATAACACTCGTGTACAGACGATAAACATTACTACTAAAAGAATTGTAAGAGCCCAAAAGGCCCAACATAAATATTTCTACTCTTACAATTATATTC
This sequence comes from Verbascum thapsus, assembly GCA_963669365.1. Lineage (NCBI taxonomy): Eukaryota > Viridiplantae > Streptophyta > Magnoliopsida > Lamiales > Scrophulariaceae > Verbascum > Verbascum thapsus. Next base: position 22,694,925 of record OY770108.1, read on the forward strand.
GTAACTTAAATAAAAATGTCATTACAACTTGAGCTATGTTCAATCACGGGCCTAAATATTTGTTCAAAACGTTAATCTTCTCTTTTTTATTTTTCTAAAAGTTAGAATCACGTTGAATTATCGAATTAGATTACTTATGATAATCGGATTAATTGTTCGTATAACTCCAATAGTTTTAGTATTTAAAATAGTTATAAAAGGTTAATGTCTCTTAGCATTATCAAATAATCGATTCGATCTCAATATGAAGTAGTAATACTTTTACAATTCCAACACTTCTTTGTTCCTTGTTCCTTATGTCATATTTCCGAGGAACGAAGGCTCTGATACCAAATGTTATGATGCAGTGGTAGTAAGGTTACCTATCTATTACCTATTTGTCCTTATATCTTGTTTTATTTTTGCTAGCCATCTCAATCGATTAAATAACGCGTGATATTTAGTGAGTTTTGAGATTACCAATTTATTAAAATATGATACCCTAGAAATTCGCCAATGTGGAACCTAGGATACAATAGTCGGTATATAGATTTGTTTTAGTTCTCATATAATATTTCCCTAACGAGAGTTTTAATTCTCATATAATAGAGTTTGATGTTTTATTGTAATTTAGATAGCATCTTAACAAGTAATTTCATAATTATACTACTTCAATAGTTATTGTTATAGTAAAATTTGAGTCATACATGTGGCAAATTTTTAATATTAGTTTTACGAGATATCGTGATTTTAGTTTTCATCTCATATTTTATAATATTTCAAAAAACATCTTTATATTTCATTATAATTGAAAACTTGATTCTTTTTTAAAAGAATTTGTCTCCAATGATACTTTTTATGTCATATGATCTAAGACATTGGACAATTGAAAATTATATTTTAGCCCTAAAATTATATATCTTGTACCAAACACCTCTTAATCATATTTTTTTCATTTACCCTTTAAAAATTTAAAAAACTCATTATCTTCCCCAACAATTTAACATTTTAAAAAGAAATTCAGGGGTAAGGTGAATTATTATTTGTTTATGGGTCTTTAATACCTCTCGTATTAAAACTATTTTTTGCTAATTTCTGTTAACTTTTAAGTTTAACAAAAAATAAAGCATGGAACTAAGTAACTAACTTTGTTTAAAAATAGACTAACATTGAGTTTTTTCAAAATATTGACTATTATTTTTAAAATCTGTAAGACATGAGACTAAAGTTAAAATTTTGATATTACGTGAGACTAAACGAGATTTGAAGTTGGACTGGAAAATTCATAAAGAGGCATTAGATTATTTTAAATTTAATAATATAATGCTAGATTTTATTTTTAGGACCATCCACTCATTGACAATATTAATTATCAGGCCCCATAAAATTAGAATATAGGAAGGTTCGTGAAACTGGCACTGCAGCATCACTATCAAATTAAATTGATTTGTACATTTTTTTTTTTTTTTTGGATGACGAGGGAAACCCGCAGCCGCTACCGTGAGGTGCGCACTGGGTAAACCCCGCTCTTGTGTAATAGCCTGCAAACCACACAAGAGAGGTAAATCAGCCTAGGTTGCCCATAGCTGACAGGCTCACAGTAGAGAAGGCAAATAAGCATTCCCTCATCAGGATTCGAACCCATGACCTAAGCCACAAGTTCAGATGCCTTTACCAACTCTACCGGGGGTTGCCCCCTTGTACATTTTGTTTTAATTCTACATAAACTAATAACTGTTAAAATCATGCAAAACAATATTCAGAATTATTTTTCAAAATGTATCTTATACATATTTTTACTTGCACGTATTTTACTTTTACTACATTACTATTGTAATTGAACTTTGTATGTTAAATCAATCTCAAATTAATTACAAGAAAAACGGAGTAATTAAAATTTCTATTTATTTTCGATGCTGAAAGGAATCAACAGAAATGGATCCCTTCGTATGTATGTACGTATATTATACAGCCCATGTACATGCATATTATAGTATCATATATTAATACGTATTTTATAATATATATTATTTTCCCCTAATATCTAGTATTTCCTAATTTCTACGACCAAATGGACCAGCTCCTTTACTTTCGCCAGAACGTTTTTGCTATTGCCAGTTCTTCCCATTATGTATCAAATATACACGGCCACCATTGCCATGGACATGATGATGTTGATAGCCATGTTTATGGCCGATTTTTCCGGCAGCCTTCCCACTAATAGTAGGGTACAACGGTGGCCGGGGCGGTCGCCGGAGGCAACGTCTGGCGGCGGCTATAGCGGCGAAATCGAATGGCGATTTCGGCGAGCATGAGGAGGCGGCGGAGGGAGGCGGAGACGCTTTCTTTGGGGCGGAAAGGAAGGCCCTGATCTTGATTGATGACGGTGGCGGCGCCACCGACGCCGCCGCACGATGATATTCCTCTATGAGATAGGTGAGATCTTGATCGGAGGTGATCGATACCAAGGCGTCTAGATCTTCAGTGGGAAATTGACACCTCAGAGTCACCGATGATCCACACATCTTCCCCATTTTCTGCAATAATTCTGCAAATTAAAATAGAAATTTTAGCAAATTTTACCCGAAAATGGAAAGAAAAATATTACTGAATTTGGAATATAAATTATAAAATAAATACTAGGGAGAGTTACAAAATTAATCCCACTAAATATATGTTTTGATGTTATATTTAGTGTTTTAGTTTCAAACGTTAAAATAATATAATCAATCAATATCATTAGTTCCGTAAAAATATAGAGAGCCGAAATTATTACTTTAATTATTAGTAATAAAACTAAGAAGAACGTGTGCATCAGTGCATCACATAAAATTCCAATCCCATTCCATTTTTAGATATAACTAATTTTATTTATTGATTATATGAATAAAATTAAAACATGTCTACATACGAACTAATTTTAGATATAACTAATTTTTAGATATAAAATTAAAAAAAAAATAGCAGCACTCACCGTCAAAAGAAACGGAGGAGTCGACGGAGAGGACACGGGTTTCGCCGCCGTGGTAACGGAGCTTGCCGTCTGGGTAACGGGGAAGTATACGACCGCCATAGCTACATACGAACTTAATGGATTTGAGAGTGAGAGTATCAGAGTTGAGTGAAGATCCAACCATAGTTTTTTCCTTTAGGGTTTTGATGGACTCTGAAATATATATATATATATATATATATATATATATATAGAGAGAGAGAGAGAGAGAGAGAGAGAGAGAAATGCTTTAGATTCGGCTGTGTTTAAGGTATTAGGTACTCTTGAAGCAATAATATTTATAAAGAGATTTTGGGAGGGTAGAAACAGAAAGAGACCAATAACCTAGATTCCTCCCATGTTCGTGGACCCAATATTTAAATATTATTATTTTTATTATTCTAAATTTTGCCCTACCATCTATGCATAATATAATTGTATAAATTAATTTTAAAAAATTCTATGAATAATAATAAAACAAATCTAAATTTACTCGATTGTTGTTCGAATGGTAGGGCATGATTTCAATCAAAAATCAAAATTGTTAGATATGTGGGGAAAATTAAGAAAATTCTTTTTGGAAATAACTTTAAGAGAATTGGAAAAAATGTTAGATTATAAAATAAATATGACATGGGGATGGGAAAAAATGAGTATACATTTTGGATCCATTTTGATGGGGTGGAGAATGAGTTAAAGAATAGGACTAGCTTCGAGTCCGAGTATTAAAAATTAAGACATATGTTTAAGTTCAGATCGATTTCCAGTTTGACAGATAGTTATTTTATTTCCGAACCCAAACTCGGTCATTTTTAATATATTATATTATATATTATTATTATTTAATTTATTACTTAAAATATAACAAAAGTTATTAATTTTCAAGTAAAAACTTTATGGTTGATAATTTATTTGATATTTATACTTATTTTAAAACTTTAGAGATGTCCTTACCCACTTACATTTGTAGTTATTATGTATTAATTTCCTTTTAACTATCAGATAATTATTCTTTTGGATGTTGTTGTCGTTTATATTAATTTAATATTGTTTTGAATCTATTTGTGAGAACATGATAGATAAAAAGAATTTAAAATTATTATTCTACCGGGTATATCGAACTCGCCAAAGGCCCGTCGCGTCCGAGTACTAACTGGGTCCGGAACGAGTTCGAGTATTAAAAATTATGAACGGGGCGATCTCGAATCTTGCATTATTTGTCATGAACCCGTCTTATTGCCATCACTATCCTTCAAGATAGAATCTCAATTATTATTATTAAATTTCGGTTGACTTGTATAGAAAGGGTATGTTGTTTTTAGAGAGTTCTGAAATTTTAAATCTTGATATAAGTATAAATATTCAAAGAAAATACAAAAATTAATGCGAGAAAATAATGGACATTATATTTTGATATGTTTCCCAAACAAAATACAATAGTAATATGTATATTTGAGAAAGTACATTTTGGTATATCACATTGAAATATAGTAATAAAAAATATTGAATATAACATATATATATATATATATAAATACAATATCATCCGTTACAAATTGCAATCAACATCGACGAGATGGTCCAGGACCAAGACCGGGTTGTTTGAATAGAAAGACTATTCAGACGCTATGGCAAATTACAATCGTCTTTAAGACATATAGGATAGTTACGTTCTATTTATCTTTAACTATTTTAAATTTCGCAAAAATTAAAATAAAATTTGTATTTCGTACAAAATTATAAATTGACTCCATTTATCTTAGAAATTTTATAATTGACAATTACGATGATACCCCTTGATGCTGGTCAAAACCTGCAAACTAACACACTCATTTCTTTTTTTGTTAATAATACTCGTCAAATACACTAAGTGAATTTTAAATTTTAAATTAAACATTTAAATCATGATCCAAAATAAATATTCATTATTGTAATTAAATTATGATGTAATTTTCTTTTTGAAGTAATTCATTTTTTTTCATTATCCACGACCTGAAAATAGATATTGGAGCTCAACTCTAAGCTCAATCCAAATTATTATTAATCCTACATGGAAATAATCTATGTGATGTATAAAAAGAATTCATTTACACAACTTTCAGATATTTTGATGGTATGTTTCATATGCATCAACTATATATGTAACATTATAAATTAATGAAATAAACTTTTATGTTATTATTTTATAAGAAAAAGATTTCAACTTGTTTTTTAATATTATAAAATCATCAAGAATGTGATCTAAGCTCATTATCATTGACTGATTAAATTAAGAATAGTATTCACTAACTTTTACTACTTTTTTTCTGAAATAAATGGTTTTTATCATTATATTCTATTTCATCTACACGTTTGTGTGAAAATCAGCAGATTTTGGGTGATTGATATTAATTGATACTGATAGTTCAATTACTCAAAAGCCAAATTTAATATTTCATCCTACTATAAGACATTTCTAAAGATACGATTAGCGAACGTGTAAAGAAATCGTGTAACAAAGTAAAAGTATTTGGACCTCGTAAGAAATATCTACGTATGTTCATAAACAAATGAATATGTTAATGATTGTGACTACAAATATTTAAATCTATATCTATATTTAATATAATAATTTATAGAGGACACCATTGGAATTAAAATTCACCATTTGTGAAAGATGACATCTCTCTCAATAAATTTCCGTCTTAAGAATTTATTACGTCGGTTGGGTATTTAGTGAATATTTTTTTATTGTCTATTTAATAATACCATAAATATTAATTATCCTTTTTTCGAATTTTTGGAGCAAAAATTGTTGTCCCTTCGATCAATTTGATCATGTCATTTTAGAATAGGGCCCCATAACGTGCTCAATTGGCTCAATGGGTCCCATGTGTGAGCCCAAAGATTGCTTTTGTTATCTGTTTTCAAGGGTGGTGGTGGATCATATCCACATTTATCACCTTATCTTTTTAGCAAAAATATTAATAAATTATATTTATTGAATGAAAAAAGGGAAGCACATGACGGGTTTATCGGTTCATTTGTCAATTACATATATGTCAATTTGTTAGGTGCATTTTGAGATTCGGTTGTGTGTATTAATACATAAGAAAAAAAATTATAAAAACAATGTTCGATTTTAAGTTTAGGCTTTAGTGAAATAACTAAGAAAGAAAAGTAAAATAAGATTACTTAATAAGAATAATTTTTTTCAATAAGTAAATTAAAAATATATAAGATGACTCTCAAATATGGTCTTACTAGATTAGTATGATCTTCTCCTAAGATTATATTTATGAGGTTAATTTACGAACTGATGAATAATTAAGTAGGTTTATATGTGCCATGCTTGTCTATAATAAATAGAAATCATAAGAAATCACTATAGAGTAAAATCCTAGTTAGTAAGAAATTAAATACAGTAAAAACTCTATAAATTAATATTCATGTGACCACGAAAATTTATTAATTAAAAGAGTTATTAATTAATCGATAAATTAATAATTATTAATTTATATATTAATTAATATTTTATTAATTTATAATGAAATACTCAATTTACAAATACCTTTCAAACTTCTACTTAATTATTGTACAATGTACACGTATATCAAATGAAGGGTCCAATTTGAAAGAGCCCTTCAATCTTCCACCTTATTATGCTTTTTGCGTTAAATATATCACTTTTATGGACATTAAAAATATTTTCTATATAAATATGAGATCAAAATATGCTAACACAAACAAATCAAGCACACAAAATGGCTTCCTCTCTTAAAGGTGTGAAAAAAACAACAATGATCGATGAGATTCGAAGACCATTATGCAAGCACAACAAGGATAATTCAAGTCTCACATTGAATAATTTCTTGTTGAGTTATGAGAAAACAACACCAAAAGTTCTTACAATGATAAGGAAAATTAGAGACGAGATTCAAGGTGAAATTAATTTTAACAAAAAAAAAAAAAGACAATTGAGTCATTTTTCAAGAGATCTTCATAAATCATTCATATAATTTGTAGTATATAAGAAATTATTAATTTATATTTTATATGGGGTCTATAGAAATTATCAAAAATGTATTATCTTATAATTTTAGCGAATTATTAATTTAGCACCCTATTCCCGAGTCGAGACCAGCCAAAAATATTATTTTAGAGAGTTTATTAAATAATCGAGTATTAATTTATCGAGTTTCTACTGTATATAATAGTATGATTTCTTCTATTTGATTAACCTAGTTAGTCATCTTATATTCTAATTTGATGAATGAAAAATTTCAATTAGAGCCTTGAAGATGGCCTCAGAAACATTTTAAACGACAATAAATATAGGAGTAAAATGACAACCTCAAAAGGCTTTTACGTGTCTATTAATGTTAGGGTATATTTGTCCTGACCATAAGGACTGCGAATTTTCAATAACCATGTGAAACTGTTTATACGTGTCAAGAACAAAGGTAATCAAATGAAGTATGATTGGGACTTTGATCGAATTGTACATGAAACTTGCCAAATGTTTGGTTGGTTTTGGGATATATAAACATCTGTATAATGTAATAAATCGGGTAATAATGAAATCATTATATTATGTATTTTATTAAATGTGATAATAAGGGATTGTTTTATCAAAATTTGTCGAGATCGAGCACTGTAATATAGAGCTGAAATGACAATATATACGAATATGAAACTTTTGTTAGAATGTAATGAGTCGAAACCATCACGTATTTTGCAATTGGTTATGTTTTTTTTTTTTATCTTTATTCGATCATGTTGCCCCTATTTAACAACCATTTGATCAAAATAAATGGCTGAGATTAAATACAAATATATATAAAAGTTAATCAAATTAAAAGTAACCATACATCTTAATGAGATGAGTGGTCAAATTTATCCTTTTATATGTTGTGTTCAATATATTTGCATGGATTCCAACTATAAACTGGGATTAAATAAAAACAAAGAAGAAGAATAACATATGGTGGAAAATTAGAATGAATAAAAGTTAATTTCAAAATGGGCATATCATACTTTTTTCCTGGACCGGATCACTCGACCCATAACATAGCTAAGAGGCCCAAATTACATAGCCCATGGGCTGCTCTCCTTAGTAGCTTACCGGGTATTCGACCCGGTTTATTCATATACAAAGCGGGTAATAATTCAGCAAATTCATATACTTGGTGGTTTATTTGATATTTGTACTTCTTTTAAAATTTAGAGATGACTTTATACACTTAAATTTATACTTATTATGGATTAACTTACATTTAAGTGCAAGATAAATTATCTCTTTGATGTGGTTTTGGTGTGTATATTGATTTAATGTTGTTTTATTTGTTTTGAATGTGTTATTGAGAATATGATAGATAAAAAAAATATTAAACATCTATCGGACCCATCGAGTAAGACTTGGACTAGCCAAAGATCAGTTGGGTTTGGGATGAGTCCGAGTATTAACCAGGTTCGAGAGGGTCCAAGTATAAAAATTATGAACGAAACAGGTCTCGAGTTTTGCATTACCGTCCCAAAACCGTCTCATTCCCATCCCTATTGAAGATGCCTTTAACCTCCACTAATCATGCTTTAATTGCAAGTCCAAAAATATACTTGAACCAATCAAAAGTATTCCTAAAAAATAAAAAATAAAAATAAAAACCAATAAAAAAAAATATAATATGTTAGAGGATGTGAAGAAAACATAAAAATCTTTAATTTAATGCCAATAGTTCCTATGTCTCTTCTAGCTAAGAATTTATTTGTTTGGATAAAATGTAACATATAAATGCTTCCAAGACCAAGTGGATATTGATTGGATTTAGAGTATCATTTGAAACAACACTCTCAATCTTCTTCATCTTCCCACCACACATTCAAAGCTACCTTCCAAATCCACACTCACATTTCTATTTTTCCACCAAACAAGAAAAATATTCAAAACCAAGAAAATGCAAAATCAAACTGAATAATTCCCCAACATATTCCCTTCTGTCTAATTCATGGCTTCATCTTACTGCTTATCATCCACCCCAGAGCCTCTGTTATTTCACAACAGTTCACAAATCTATCTCTGTAAATACAAGTCAAATCATCTTAGAAGATCAGATTTTCTCATTTTGAAGCCTCAAACAGCACTCTCAAAGCCATTTAATCCACTTTTAAAACTTAAAACCAATGGATTTACATACCCTTTTGCCGCCTTATCGTCTTTCGCTGAGGCAGAAGGAGAAAAAGTCGAAGAATCGGAAGCCAAATCTGATGAAAACGAACTGCCTGGAATGGCTCAAGCTTTCAATATATCGTCAAAAACAGCTTCAGGCATATCGATTTGCATAGCAATGGCAGCTCTAACTTTGCCTCTCTTCATGACTTCATTAGGGCAGGGTTTAGCTTTGAAGACTAAAGTGTTGTCATATGCAACCCTTTTGTTTGGGTTCTACATGGCCTGGAATATAGGGGCGAATGACGTGGCGAACGCGATGGGGACGTCGGTGGGGTCCGGGGCGTTGTCGCTCCGGCAGGCGGTGGTGATGGCCGGAGTTTTGGAATTTTCCGGGGCGTTGCTGATGGGGACCCACGTGACGAGCACAATGCAGAAGGGGATACTTGTTGCTAATGTCTTTCAAGGAAAGGATACTCTGCTTTTTGCTGGCTTGTTGTCTTCTTTGGCTGCTGCTGGTACTTGGCTACAGGTCTGTTTTTCAATTTTTTTATGTTTTTGAAGTAAATAATGTTGTTCTTAATCTTGATTTAGTTGGTAATTTCTGATATAAATTGTCCACACAAATCGCTGCAAACCAGAGTGTTCACATAGTGTATAGGATATCAGAAACTTATCATCATATATGAACTGAACAATGTGATAACACAGTGAATGCAACACACAAGTAGAATTATAAATTTAATTCTGTTGAAAGAAACTTAAAATCATAGTACCTTCAATCTAAGTCCTGTTTTCCATGTGAACTAAGTTTATGGCAAAATATTTTTTAGGGTATTTTAGTCTTTACGTAATCCTTTTCTTATTAGGTTACGTATATAGTATAAATAGCCATATTCTCATTGTAATCTTATTATTCGAAATATAGTGAATATCCTGGCTTGGAATTGCCACGTAGTCAAAATTCTTTTGACGAACTGGGTAAATAATTAGTGTGTTCTTTTATTGTTCTTTTCTTTCGTGTGATTATTCATTAACATCATATTCCTAACAATGAGCACATTTTTTGTACTCAGGTTGCATCCTACTACGGTTGGCCAGTCTCGACTACACATTGCATAGTAGGATCAATGGTTGGATTTGGTCTTGTTTATGGAGGAACCGGAGCTGTCTTTTGGAGTTCACTGGCAAGGGTAACTTCATCATGGGTGGTCTCGCCTTTAGTGGGGGCGATGGTGTCTTTCCTTGTCTATAAATGCATTCGCAGGGTATGTTTTGTTCTCACATAACCTTTCATATATAGTCTACCATAGTTGTAAATTGCGCTCGCCATGGCGCCACCATGCCCCACGGCGCCAGGCTTCAGCTTGGCGCCCGCCATGTGTGCCATGGCGAGCGCCGTAAAGGCGCGCCATGTTGAAGAAATCGGTCATTTTGAATAAATTGGCCAAAATTGAAGGTCACCTATTAAATTGGGGATGAATTAGATATTACACAATTAAAAATAGGTTAAATAGGCTAAAGTATTAACCTAAATTGGTCAAAAATTGAAAGTAACCCATTAAATTGGAGCTAAATTGGGGGTAAATTGGGTATTACACAATTAAAAATAGGTTAAAATAGGCTAAAATTTTAACCTAATTCCCAATAAAAAAATGTCACGCCCCAATTTTTGGCCGCGTGATGGCCATGTCTTTAAGCCCATAAGGCTCGAAGACACGAAGCCCATAGGATCAAAACAATACTAAATTATAGTTAAAAATATCATTTTACTGAAAATAACCCCAAAAGACGAGAATTCTTAAATACTATCTTTACAATAATCCAAAAACTAATTATTGAATCCAATTAAAACTGATATGGCATGACTCAAGAACCATGAATCTTCTTCACCTCCAATACTTCTCTTAGTTTTCCTCTTACTCAATTACACTTTCTGCATGGATTTTAAAAAAAATAGTGGGTGAGCGACAAAATCGCCCCGTAAGTAGTTCTTACACCTCCTATCGGTCTAGAGCATGTTACATACATATATTTATACATTTTTCAAATCAAGCAAAAGTAAAATTTTACGATTTAAAAATATATACTTTTCATGAGAATAAACTTTGCAATATATGAAACCATTCATAAAACATATGATCATATTTGTAAGCAATTCACACACTAATAACACATTGTCAATTATTTTCAAAGAATGTAAATCGATTCAAGAAGTATTCTAATCCTCATGAATTCTTAGAACCTAGTCAGTAACTTGATCAAGTCCTAGCTGTTCATCCCGCTAGGTAGGCCAGAACTGCTATTAATTCGCCGCAGTAGGCTCAATGGTTCAGACACTGCTATTAATTCGCCGCAGGAGGCTCAAAGATTCAAATACTGTATATTTAAAGCCCTACAGCAGGCTCGGAATTAATTCCTTACTAACAGATACTAATACTTCAGAGCATACGAATCATTCAAAAATCTCAAAAGAAGACCTTTATTATAAGTAAATCGTTTTTCATAAATCATAAATCATGATCACATAGTAGCGTTTTTTTTATATACGAAAACAAAATAGCATGCTCAAGACCAAGTTGTATATACGAAAATAACTTTGAAAACATAGTACGATATTTGATTAAAAGAATTTTATATAAAAGCATAGGAAGGAAAAACCACTTACAATTTGGAAGGTCATCTCTTAAATATCGTATCAGGTTCTTCTTCTACGGGGCTTTCTAAGTGTAGACGAAAAGTTTGAGAGAAGTAGGAGAAAAGATGCAAATTTCGTATGTGTCTCTTGAGGGTATTTATAGGAGGTTCTAGGGCTTAGATGATAGAGTTTGAGTAGGTTTCTAAGTCCTATATGGATTATATATGATATGGTAGGTTTAAATCTAGCAAATATGATTGTTTCATTGAGATATGCTTATCGAAAATGACCGTACAAATATACATCCGAAAATTACAAAATAAATTAGAAAATTTGAGATACTTGTTGATATGTATTAAGTCTATAATATAAGATAAGTAGTTAGGATCAGATTTTATCAAGATTCAGTAAATCTATAGATTTAGTAAGTTGTTATTAGAGATCTATATATATTCAGATTTGTTATAAGTTAGAGATATAATCAATCCCATATGAAATTTGAATATATCAAATTATATTTATATATACATATTATATAGTAAAATATATTTAATTAATATACTAATTAATGGGCCGGGTATTACAAAAAAAGACTTTAAAAAAATTTGCATATTATTGATCATATTACTATATATAATTTTTTTTATATATATAATTCTTTCTTCAAAAAGGCGTGCGCCGCGCCACGTCATGGGACCCTTGTCGCCACGCCGCGCCATTCGCTATTAACAACTATGTAGTCTACCATCTGCTTACAACAGTCTAATGCTAAAAGAGAACTATTTTTAGTCTATTGTGAGTAGTACTAAACCCTGGTAACATAACTGCACAATGCAGTATTAAGGCGTTTTCGGAAATTTTGTTTCAAATCGTTTTTCATCTCGTAATATATTTCATATACACATGACATGTGTATAAAGTTCATTTCACTTGTATATATAGAGGAAAAATCTATACATGTGGCATACATATCAACCACTATTGAGTCAACATATATATATATATATGTAAATATGTAATAGACTAAGAGAGTATTTATGTATAGTAAATTCAACTTTTTGCAAAATAATCCATATTGGTGATGCAATCTAAAACTCTTAACTTTCTTCACTACTTCTAGTTTGTTTACAGTGCCCCAAACCCAGGCCAAGCAGCAGCTGCAGCTGCACCAATCGCCGTCTTTTTAGGCGTCACCGGAATCTCATTCTCCGCATTCCCTCTCAGCAAGACCCTCTCAATAGCTCTTGCCCAGGCCTTAGCATGCGGGACAGCTGGCGCCATCCTAGTGGACAGAATCATACGAAAGCAACTAGGCCACCTACTCGCCAAGGCATCCGAAAAACCCGACCCGGACCCAAAACCCGAAACCCATCACACCACCAAAGGTATCGGGATTTTCTCCGACATAGCGGGCCCCACGGGCACCCAATTGGAGATAGTTTACGGCGTGTTTGGTTACATGCAAATTTTGTCCGCGTGTTTCATGTCGTTTGCGCACGGAGGTAACGACGTTTCAAATGCGATAGGCCCTTTGGCTGCAGCTTTGTCGATTCTTCAAGGAGGGATGAGTGGGGCCGAAATCATAATACCTAACGATGTTCTAGCGTGGGGCGGGTTCGGGATTGTGGCGGGGCTTATGATGTGGGGATATAGAGTTATAGCGACTATTGGGAAGAAGATAACTGAGTTAACGCCTACTAGAGGATTTGCGGCTGAGTTTGCAGCTGCATCGGTTGTACTCGGTGCATCGAAGCTTGGACTTCCTATTTCGGCTACTCATACACTGGTGGGGGCCGTTATGGGGGTCGGGTTTGCACGAGGGCTTAATAGTGTACGAGCTGAGACGGTTAGAGAGATTGTTACGTCTTGGGCTGTGACGATTCCTGCTGGTGCTACATTTGCTGTTATTTATACGTGGATTTTGACTAAGGTTTTATCGTTTGTGTTATGAGAGTTTGAAAGTGCCTAAACTGGAAGAAAGTTTCAGGGTTTTATAAGGTTGACTTTTGTTTATGTCAACTGAGGTTGATATTACAGTACAGAGACGAATTTTTGACACATTGTGGAGGATTTGGTCTAAAGTCAGTTTGAGTTGAAAACTGTTGAAAATTCGTGTGTGTATTTGTCGACATTGAATGACTGAAGATGCCTTAGTATTCAATTACATGCTCAGGCCTCGTTTCGCTTTGTATGATTTGTATGGATTTATTCTATTTAATTTTGCATCTAATAATTGACATATACTTGAATATTGACATGTACTAGTACATATGAGAATGAGACCCTATATATAAATAATTTATATATTTAATCACTGCATGTGACAATTTTCTGCACTTTTTATGAACCAAGTATAAAATAGCAATTTTACAGCGATTTAACAACACTATAGTAATGAATTAATAACGGAAAACAAGGATTAATTAATCATACTGATTGGTTCTTATATTTGCATGATTGCATATATTTTTCTGGGTTTTATTTTAGTACAAAAAAATGTTGATTATTTTTCAATTCCACATTACTCCTTTTAAATCTCTTTTTTTATGTTTCCCTTTTTTTCTTCGCATTAAATATAAATTCTATAGCAAATAAAATTACAATGCTTTTCTCCTTTTCAGTTGCCGGCTGCAGTTACAATGCTAAGTATTGTATTATCAACCTTTCCATTGTTTCCATATTTTATTTTGCTCTTTATTTAAAATGTTTTTGCTTATATGAGATGATGGGTTTAATTCTATGTCACTATGGGACCAATATTGATTAGGTTTAGTCCATAACAAAAGATAAAACTATTAGGTTTAAATGGGTAAGGGAATTCGAACCGTTGACCTTAAATAAAGTATGCTCCAATATAATTAGGAAAAAAAGAATTAGAGTTTAGGTTTAGTCGTTTAGGTACGGAGGAGGACGATATATTCATATATACTTGTATTGTCATTCCTAATTGGGATAGGATTTTAGTTTCCTAATTGGGATAGGATGTTAGATAACAATCTCCTATATATACACATGCAAATAAAAAGAAAATAATTAAATGTTTAAGCCTCTTCATATCGGAAAAAAAGAAAATAAAAAGATGGGTATACCGATTTGTTCGAGATTTCCCCTTCTGTTAGTTCCTGATCACATTGAGAGCCAAATAATTGAAGAAGAAGAAGTTGATGATAAGGTGATCAGTGTTTACAACAATGGAAGAAGAAGTTTATACTCCATCTTACTCGAAAAACCCTTACAATTCCAAATTGAATTGCCCCCACAATTTCACAACACCCACAGGTTCTGCGGTTTGGATGGCTAATTGCCTCCATTGTTGATGACCAAGACCTTCTACACATATATTTTTTCCATCCTTTCTCAAATAATACTATCATCAATCTTCCCCCTATCACACAAAATCTTTTTCGTGCGTCAAGATTATGCCAACTGTAAAATTAGTATGGATTTGTACCACAATCACTGTGTCCAAGGCTGTTTTGAGTTGTGATCCATCTTCAAAACCTAATGACTATGTTGTCATGGTCATCTATGACTCTTTCAACAGATTGGCCTTCATTAGACCTGGAACTGATTCCACGTGGACTTTTCTGGATAGAGATTTGTTTATAAATTCCCCATTGTTGATGTGATTTACTACAAAGGTAAAGTTTTTGCTCTTGATTGCTGTGGAATGGTTGTGTCTTGTGAGGCCGTTGATCATAATAATTGGACGGCCATGAAGGTTTCTAAAGTCTAACCATAATACCACCCGGTGGAAAAAAGTATCTGCTGGAGTCTCTAGATGGCGACTTACTCCAAGTTAATAGGAATTATAAACTTATTCATGAGCCTCACAATTCTGCTAAACAAAAAGCTACTAAATTTCAAGTTTTTAAACTGAATTTTGATAACTCTGAGTGGATGGAGATGAAAAGTATTGGTGATTGTGCCATGTTTGTTGGGGATAATGAGTCGATATGCATAAGGGCTTCAGATTTTGATGGATGCATCCACAACTCCATCTACTTCACATCGGATGGATTTGAGTTTACTAATCCCAGATGTGATAAATTTGGGTATACTGATATGGTGTTTTCCACCTTGAAGATGGAACAATTGAACCAATTCATTACAACACACCTGCAATGAGCTGCCAAACCCCTATTTGGATCACTATTGTCGTTGACGATCTCAACTAGTATTACTAGTATTCATTTAAATTGTTTATTTCTAGTTTTATAGTTAATTATGCATTTAAATTAGAGACTTGGGTAGTATTTCTTTTTAATCTTTCAATTACCTTGTTTTTTTTCCTATTGATTTAAATAAATTAGTTTGTTAGTATTTTTCCCGTTGTTGGTATTGATAATGTTTGTTTGGGCTTGACTAGAAGAATTGTCAAAGTTATTGAGAATTGAGAATTTGTGTCTCCTCTATATTCTTGACATACATATCAAAGAATGAAATATTTTTTCACACCAAAAATGTTTTAATGAAATATCAGCAATGCACAAGTACATAACAATTTAATGGAAACGATTAGTACAAGGTTAGTCGAAAAAGGGTTGAAGACCGAATAATAAAATATCATCATCTGATAGACGCTTGAAGACATCAGGCCGGGCTAAACATACCTGGATATTTTTGGATCAATTCATAGGCACGGAGGGCATTTTGGATCACTACGGTCAACCACGATCTCATTTAAATTCTTTATTTCTAGTTTAAAACTTGCAATTAAATTAGAGTTAAATTCTTTATTTCTAGTTTAAAACTTTATTTATTATGCAATTAAATTAGAGACTTGGGTAGTAATTTTTTTTTTCCATCTTTCATTGTTTGTATTTTTCTATTGATTTATAAATAAATTAATTTGGTAGTATTTTTCCTGTTGTTGGTACTAATAATAATTAATTTTCCTTTATCCTTCTGTTCTGTTTGTTTCATTTGTTTGTTTGGGCTTAACTAGAAGAATTGTCAATAATAATAATTCGTTTTCCTTTATCCTTGTGTTTGTTTGGGCTTGACTAGAAGAATTGTCAAGAATTTGTGTCATATAGGAGGCCTATATTTTTGACATACAGATCAAAGAATCATGGATGCAAATAGATAAGTACATTAATGGAAACACAGATTATTAGTACAAGTTTTCTCTAATCCGCACATTTAAACCATGCAAACATATCGACAGCAAGTACAATCTCGACTATTTCTTTCAAAAACATAACCACAAGTAGCAAAGAGAAAATCTAACCAGATAAACGGTAGTCGAAAAAGGGCAGTTGAGTCCATTAAAAGTGATCCTCATGGTGATACGTCTTGTATAGAAGTTAGACTCGGCTCCCATTCAGGCTCCCTCCTTAGCTTCGACCTCGCAATTGGAGGCACAAATTTTCTCGTCTCTTTGACATATTGTTTCGAACCAAAATTCTCTTTAGATATAAAAAAGTCCCTAGCAGAACAAATATCTTCACTTTCTTCAGACATGAACATCGTTTTGTCCCTATAACCACGTTCTTTGATTCTCCCTTTCTGTGTACGTCTACGTTTCAATTTCTCCATAGTAGTACACCGAATAATAAAATATTTATGTCCAGGTAATAAAATATCATCATCTGATAAAAGAGATTCATGCGGACGCTTGAAGACATCAGGCCAGGCTATACACATACCTGGATATCTTTGGATCAATTTATAGGCAGGAAGTGCATTTTGGTACATTTCTATCCGCCCGCCAGCATGAACTATCCGAACTGTAGTATCCTCTTGCAGCCATTTTTGTCTCTTCGGTTCATTTTCCACCACTGAATTAGACCAAAAACAAGAACACATGTCTTAAGCATTGGGCTCAAAAGATTTCACCCTTGTTAAGGATCATATGTGGTCAAAGTTCTTTATTCGCCAGGCGGGCCCTACATTTTCGGCATTTTCCCAACAGAACAAATGATTAATCCAAAGGTCAGCAGATAAAAGAATGTCAAGCCAACAAGTGGTTTCTTGATTCCTCCGCTACGTTAATAACAAAGTCATATTCTTTTAATAGATAATTGCATGGAACCCCCTCACTTATTGGGTAATAACTATCACGAGCCCGTGAGGTTTTGCAAATTACCAACACACGTCCTGTCAAATCTTGACAAATTTATCACTTCGAGATGTTTTTTCTTAATTAGGGGTGTCTATATAATCTACCATATCTTTAAAAATAACTTGTGACGTTATCCTTGTGCCAGCTATGCATACACATCCTAGTGTCGATATCATAATCCCAAAGCCCGGATAACACCTGTCTTTCCAGCTTTTTCTTTCTTCCACTAATCCAGTTGTTATGGATTATGATACAACCATTATCTCTACAAGCTTTGGTTAAGTTCTTTTCCTCCCATAGACCTTTGTATGCACCATTTGGAAACAGATCTCTATTTAAGAAATGGACCGTCAAGTTCGTTTCGGGCTCCAAGCATTGGTGATCACCTAATCTGTGGGACCCATTTTCGCCACATAATGTGTCGTAGAAGCTTGGTTGTTCGGATAAATTAGATTTAGCTGCATGCTTCACAACCTTCTCCAAAGCCGCGATGGTTGTACTATCTGAATGAGCATAATAGAAGCCTGAGTTTAGGCGTCGAGGTACGTTTATAGGTCCTGCAAGAAAGAAAAAAGCAGCTAAGAATAATTAAAGGGTAAATTACATTGACACCATCTGCATGAGACCCTAATTACATAAAACACCCCGAGGTTTGAGATATTACCATAACTTCCCCTGTCCGCTAAACATATTTTGGTGTGTTTGGATCGAAGGATTTGGATTTGGGGAGGGGATTTGGAGAAGGGATTTGAAATGACACCTAAAATGGAGTCATTTGAATCCACCGTAGTTGTGGAGAAAATAGGTCAAAATGAATGCCAAGGGATTTGAAATCCATCGTAACATGAATTCATCCAAACGAACTTAAATGGATTTCTTGATGAACTTGAAATCCATAGATTTCAAATCCTTCAATCCAAACACACCTTTACAGTTTTATCCCTATGCGCATGAGTACATTGAGTTGAATATAGAACATCAATCCAGAATTCAACATTGAAAAATTGAATCAAGATAGAGAAATGGAGAGCACGTAAGCAATATTAGGGGGGAAAATTATTTAATTTATGTATGTCATTTCTGTTGGTACTATTAGAAATTATATAAAGTATGATTGTTGTTCTAAATACCTGTGATATTGTATTGATCAGACTGTGCCACGAGAACAGCAGGACCAAAAGAACTAAGATAGCTCAACGGATTACTAAACCAATATACATCCACATCACTCAAAAGCACATTATACCCGAGCTTTAAGATCTGTAGAACCATTCTAGACTTGACTTTAGTTACTTTTGTAAAGCATTCAGTTCCAAAATGGCAGTCGTCAAAGCTGATGTTGGTTGGAGGATAGGCACACTTGATAACTGGAAGGCCCTAGCATTGTATACATACAAAAGGTTTTTATATGAATATCTGAGAAAATTGCAGGCTTCTTGACAATGTTAATGTTAGGATAGAAACAAGCGATAGATGAATATTGAATAATGCCTTCTTACATGAAAATGACCAAAATACCCTTCTGGGACGACAATTTACACAGTAAAAAGTGAGCAAAATACCATTTTAAGATAATTGGATCTACGAGATGACATACATTTTACAGTATTCTTTTTATTAACAGTTCCATCAGTTAAGCTGGGGGTGAATAAGTAATATCAACACGAATGCAGCAAACAAATTGCAATGGTATAAGCCAAAGAAAATCGAATCAAATCACCTGCAAGATGGAGAACTCATAAACTTCATCATCAAGAGCGCACACTAGAAAGTTAAGTACTTGGATTTTACGTAGCCTGCAAGCCCAGCTCATTAGCATATCCTTGTAACTATACCCAGCAATTCCTAGTACAATGGTTTTGTTCTGATCAGCACGCATTGACAATAGAGATTCCAGTGAAAATGGAAGTGAAATTGGCGTCGAAAATCTCAACTTCTCCTTCACAGAACATCGCCCAATTCCTTCATTTGATTTCATCATATCAATACAATCCCGTATTTCCTTTTGTGTCGATGATAAAGAGATGCCTTTGTTCCTTAAACTTAAGGGTCTCTTGTATCCCAATGGGTAAGCAATGTTTTGTTCTGTGTTAACAAAAAGATGGGTTTTTCTACTGCACTTAAATATTTTGAACATGTTAGAATAGTTAGCTTCACGAAAAGAAAAAGACCCGTAAAGCCTTCCTAGGAGGGCATTTCCGATTAATTCCCAATTTCTCTTTTCAAATTCGGGAATAGTGGAACTTGTTGAGACATAATCATCTACGTCAAGATCGTTAATGAAGAAACTTGAAATAGTCAAGCTAGCATCGATTACTATCCTAAAGTCAGAGTTCAAGGCTTCATTGAGAATCCAGCGGTTATGATATCCCTTCCCATACAAGAAGGGGGGAAGGACACCTTTATGAAGAGGAAGCTCTCCGTTGTTCCATGCGATAAGCATTTTTTCTCCACATGGTTTCCAAGAACATTTACGAGCAAGAAATTCCTGCAACTGATGAAAGAAGATAATTTTAAGGATAAATTATATAGACACCCAATACATGAGACTCTAACTACAAAAAAAACCCGAGGTTTGAAAAATTACCATAACTTCCCTATCAACATGTTAAGTAAAAGCATTTTACAATCCAACCCCTGTTCTGTTTAGTTGACATATGAAAAGGGTATTACTAGTAATTTGGAAAAATTTGGGGGATTGATGGTAATTACTCAATAAGTAAGGGGTAACAATGCAATTATCACTAATTGTCCAGCCGAAACATGGCTATTTCATACCTTTTGTGCACCGACATGGTTACCATCATCTGTAAACCAACTTTTCCCATCAGGATCCAGACGAAAAGGGAAATTGGAAATATTTATTGATAAAGCAACGAGGAGCCAATCTTCATCAATCTTGTGAACATACTTCAAAGTGGATATAAAGTTTGACAAGAGAGTGGTTTCAGGATCAATCAATACGGAAACATCTGATAGTGATGCCAGAGATCTAGCAACCATTGAATGAAAAAATGGTGTACCTAGAAACCTAATACACAATGTCATACAGCGAACAATTTTAAGCAAATTGCACCATTATCTGCGAAATATTTTGAGAGATTATCTCTGCATTGTTTAGGAAAATCTTAAAACCCGGGAATTGTGCTACCACATAAGAACTAGAATTAAATGAAACATCAATTCGTTCATATTCAGGTTACAAATTTAAATTTAAGAATGATCAACTCAATGATTATTAGCAGTTTAGAACTAAAATTGAAACACCATATGAATGGAAAATTCCCCAGCCTTCTATTCTATGATTTAAATTCCACTGCAACCATGATCTATCGATTTTTCAGCTAATGTTAAAACGATCACAAAACTTGAATCTTATTTTCTACAAGTATGGTAATGAATCAATGAAATATCATTACACATGATTGCTAGAAAACTTTATACCTCTGAAAAAAACTACTAATAATGAATCCATCAATAATTCGAGGAAAGCATAAAGAAAACTCACGTGAAGTCAATGTTGGGCTCAACCGAGACCCGCGAACCGAGCGAATCAGCAAAGGAGAAAACAGAGGGATGTTGGCCAAAAAGAACAACATTTATATTTCCAGACAAGCCTAGCCATGATCTTACAGCAAGAGCCTGTCTTTCTCCAATTAAACCAGTAAAAGGCCTTGGAGCTGTAAAAAAGGTGATCTTAGGTAAACTTAAATCATCAGAACTAACGGTAGAATCTGGGTTCATTATCTGTATTTGTTGTTTGAGAAAAGTGGGCAGCAGCATTTGAGTAGTATAGAAGGAGACACCAATTAAGAATAACCCACATATCCAAACAAGCCATAGCCCACTTCGCATAACCTACAAAATTGCAAAATTCACAGCAGGATCATATGCAAACATGCTAGATAAGTGGACACAAATAAAAATGGAAAAGTTAGTTTCTGCGTGTTACCTTGTTGTTGTAGAAACTGGAGAAGAGTGAGTAGCGGTATTCCATGTTTGCTCGGATGAACAAGTCAAAAATTCTGGGTTTTTCACGAATCGGAGTGTTTTTGCCTCTTTGTATCAAAGAGTGGAAATGCAACAAACATTTAGAGTATAGGAAAATGAAAAAGAATTTGCCTAATTTGAGGCGCCCGCAAAGAACATGTGATGGTGTCACAATTTTCATTTAAAGAGTAACTAGCGTGTAACCCGTGCTATGCACGGTGCATAGCAAAATAACCGCTAATCCTTTCTTTCTATTACTAAGAAAGTAAGTAAAGTTTGGTATATATTTTCAAATTAATAATAGTAGCTAACTTTTGTATAATTGATCAAATAACTATAATGAAAATAATGATTTTGTTAACAATTAAATCTTTTTAAATTTGAATATAGAGTAAAGAGATAGATTCTAACTTGGGCTATTTTCAGAATTATTTAAGTGATAAGAATGATAACTTGTATTGTATTGTCAAAACTTATATTTATTAAGATAATTAAATATTATATTATTTTCACAAAACTTAACATTTTTGACTTACCACAAAACTTGATAACTTAAGTGGCCTTTGCTAATATCACCCTGCAATAAAATTATATATTCAAAAATTGATATAGCGTTCAAATTAAAAAATTATTTAATAATTTACTTCAATCCTCCCGAGTGAGGATTTATAATGAGGGGATCATATTGCCAGACTTTGTACCCATTTTCACAAATTAAGAAAAGGTTTAGAATAATTAGAAGGGGCCACATATTAATTTACTTAACCAAAATGAGAATAATTGAGCAAACACAACAATTAACGCATATTTTAATAGAACTATCAGTTGTATGTAATATAAATAATAAAATAGAACCGTAACTATAAAAAAAAGTGAATAATTAAAATTAAATCAAAGTCAAAATTCCTAAAAGGAAAATTAAAAGATCATCAGTAAATTAAATATATAAAATAGAATCAAATATGATAGGGGAAATGATAAGTCCAAAAGAGAAAAAAAATCACAATTCCAATAATTTCGCTTTGTAATTGAATTAACAAAAATTAGATTGGAAAAAAAGAACAAATGTAAAGAAAAACTAAGGAAAATAGTGTTTTGAGTTAAATGAGCAAAAAAATAATAAAAATCCATTGGTCGAGTTGGTCGTGTGACCCGTGCTATGCACGAAAATCATACCAATGAATTCTTTTTTAATTTTTATCACATGCTTTACAATTTTCAACTATATGTTAAATATAAACAAACTCACCACGTACAATCATTATTGTACAAAGTTTTTAAAAATCTTAATTAAAAAATTAAATTAAACATAATAATTATTTCGAAGAGTAATATTGGAAAATAAATAATATAAAATTTGTAAAATAGATCATAAGCAACTTATGCATATGTGAGTAATGCCTTAACCGAGAATTATATATATACATATATAAATAATTATGAAAGATGAAAGAAACTCTTAAAGATAAATAAAATATTTCTTAGAGAAAGAGCTTATAAATGAAAACACAAAACTTGATGAATAACATATCACAAAAATTAAAAACTCGAGAGAGAAAACATGCATATATCATGTGTGGGCATGTTACCTGCATGGTGAATAGTTTTCCAATCATATTGTGATATGGCAGTAATATTGAAAAAGTATTAAAACATATGATTGGGTGTAAAGCTAAATTAGGAGTGTCATTGTTTATTAGGAAGAAAAATAAATAAGAATGATATCAACAAAGAAAATGTTACCAGAATTCACACATGAAATAAGATTGGTGGATTGATTGATATAAATAAGAAAACTATTAGCAGAAAAGTTCAAATTTGAAATAAAATAGTTGTTACAATTAACAAATATTTTAAGATCAATGAAAATTTAGAAGAAAAACAAATATTTTAAATGTAGATAGAATTAAACAAATAAGAAAACTTATTATTCAAAAACACCTACTCGTGCAATTCAGGCTATAGAAAATAATAAGTATACATATACAATAAATTTGGAGAATAATATGAATATTCAATAAAGCGAAATATGACGAATGAGAAAATAATCCATCAAACAGAACATATATGTGAAATAACAATGTATTACAATTGTAAATAATAATGAAGCGTTTAAACCACGATAAATCTCCATCAAAGAAGTAAGCCATCAAAAAAGACTTACACATGACGAAAAAAACAAATTACAATCACAAATTTAAAAAGAAGCTTTAAAAACAAAGAAAAAATCCATAAAAGAAGTAATGCATCAATTACTGACTAATATATAAATGAACAACCAAGACAAATAAATGAAAGTGACCAAAAAAATACAAATTTAAAAGTTAACTTGATAAATAAAACCAAGATAACTTGTCAAAATGAAAAAAAAAAAAAAAACTAACACAACCACATATGAGCAAAAATTTGCTTTGAAAACTGAATAAAATGTCCAAAATTCCAAAACTATAACACACAATAAAGAAATAGCTTCTAGTTAAGACCTGAAAAATATTCTAAATGGCTAAACCTTATAGCATAAGAAAGAAAAAGAGAAAATTTCAATGGCATATGACAAAAAGAAAAAAAGTGTGCAATATAAATGAGTATTTATACTAAATAAAACTCATTTCAAATAATTGAAAATTAAAGGAAAGTTTTAAAAAAAAACCATTATGCTAAAATCAAGGGTAGATCAAGGGAAAAAAAATATATTAATTTGTAAAGTGAATTTATTTCAAATACACGGTCAAATGAGAATTGAAAGCTCCATTAATTAAATTTCCTTATTTTACAATTAAATAGGTTGCTAATGGAATTTTCATTATCTTGTATGCAAGATTTTATGATTTCAGTTACCAAATAAATGTTCCATTAATCAATGAAATTTTTTTACTCCTGCTAAATTCATGCACACGATTTGGTAGTTACTTTTTTTATAAGTATTTAAAATTCAAGTTTAACCAATCAATGACATAATTTTAATATATTAAAAAAACTCAAAATTATGAGAAAAAAGATAGATAGCAAAGTGGGTCCCACACCGCTTTGCTATAATATATATAATAGATAATAGATAATAGATGTTAGGCTGAAGCTTTGCCTAACCTTTAAGTTTTAGAGCTCATCAAGTTGGAAGGAGAGACCTCCAGGAAATTAAAGCTAGAGATAATATTTTATTATTATGAATTATAGTATTTGTGAAGAATGTAGTGATATAATAATGTATAGGGAACACTAGTATTAATATATATGAGTGTTTTATTTATAATCTACGAGGTCATTAACTCAAATCACGAATCAAATTCGATTTTTCTTTTTTGTC
Organism: Verbascum thapsus; assembly: GCA_963669365.1. Lineage (NCBI taxonomy): Eukaryota > Viridiplantae > Streptophyta > Magnoliopsida > Lamiales > Scrophulariaceae > Verbascum > Verbascum thapsus. Next base: position 22,720,040 of record OY770108.1, read on the forward strand.
GACCCTGGAATTGGGCTTTAGGTGTGTTACCACCGAGCCGGGTAGCTTATTTTTATGGTCTATGGCTCGTTGTTTGACGGTTCAAGGCACGGTATGAGCAGATTTTTTATTTGTAATATGATCGCCATTGTTTGAAGCACAAATGAACTGGCTGGATAACTAATATTGAACATTCTATTGGTGATCCGTAAGTTATCAATAGTACACTAATGACCAATTATGTGTTTGATCGTGTATGGAGCTACATTACTCAATACAAATTGTTTGTGGTTCGAAAAGACTGATCAAAGATTGCTAACCAATAACACTGATTGTAAACTCTGCAAACAATAACGTAATGGTTGATAGCTCCATTGGTATCTTTCCACCCAATCAGGTTACTTTCGAACATGGATTCAAGTCAGAAAATGATCACTATTCTTGTACAATCTTGCAAGCAAAAGAGTTCAAGTTCCAAACCCCAAATATGTCGTTTCACATCAGACGACTCAGAGTTTAGCTCGTCTTAAAATTGTACCACCCCCCATTGCTAGAAAAAAAAATGTCCATTTTTGTTTTTGGCCAAAAAAGAGCATATTACATGAAAATTACAAATGCCACAAACAAGGTACAAATCAAAATTCAGACATTCGATTAACAGAATCAACATCGCCACAAATAGAAACTAAACTCCAAAAACAGGTAAATTGTACATATCCCAATACTCATACTATAACATCATTACATATACCTCAACCCAGTTCTTTGTCTTGCAAAAAGGGCAGCATGGCAAAACATTTTTCAGCATCATTGACCTATCTGCTTCACCCACCTATCAAGCATCAGGAATTCTATTGATTTGAACTATTCCAATGCATTTATTTTCTAGTACCGTCGCCTATGTACAGGTGATCTTGACCGTGATCCTGATACTGATCTTTTTCCCCTACAATTAAACATCAATATGTTCATAACAACATTAAGAGTATATGTTATGCATGATAAATCAAACTCTATATTTCACCTGACTTGCAACTGGACGAGCCTCATTGACTCATTAAAGAAAAAGAAGTCGAGAATTCAATATGAAGTAAAGTAGAAAAGTACCTTGTGGTCTCAAGAGAAGAGTAGGGAGAATGCCTGCGCTTAGAATGCTTGCTATGAGGAGACCGCGAAACTTGTCTAAAAGGAAAACATTACATACTAAGCCAGTGAGTATAGCACATAAAATTACTCTGGCGTTATACCCAAACTCTGGAAGAATTAAACTGTTACAATAACAATTCTTCTGGGGGGGCAAAATATCATACACATTTTCTCTTTATGTAGTGAAGCAGCTATTCTAAAAAAACCTTAAAGACATGGAGAATAAAACTTCATAAAAAGAAATATCATTTCGAGCAAGAGACATCAAGTATAAGACTTTATTATTTACTTTGTTATAGAGTTTTTCGATAGTGTGGTTATGTATCAGTAATCTACCCCATGATGAAGGCACATGCCACATGATTCTTCCAATTTAATTTATGTTTCATTTCGAAAAAAAATTGAAAATACAGTCAATAACCTCAACAACATGATGATATTGTGCCTAAACTACAAAATCATTAATGATAGTCACACTAGAAGTGACTATATTCATTAATTATTTCCTTGAAGACAGAAAGAGTAAGAGATAGATGAAAGAAAAGAAAGCAATTGTTAGGGCTTCAACCATAATAAAACATCACTGCATACATCACAATCCAAATCAGGTCAGTGTGTTCACATTATGTGCAAAGGCTCCAAAATATAAGCATACAGAGATCTGCTCTGCCAGGAAAAAGTTAACGACAGCACAAAAATTTAGCTGAAAACAGTTAAAAACAAAATGAATTCGTAGAAGGAAACGGGCCAATAAATAAAAAACAAAAAAGCAAAACACAATGACAAAAACAAAAATTACAAAGATAATTGTTTTGTGTTTGTATTTTACAAGTATGTAGAATGTAGTCTTTGTTTAGTCTTATCGTTATTTTCCTCTTTTCCATAAGCAAAACAAGTCAAAGGGACAAAACTATCCAACTCAGTAGACAATGTGAAAGCTATTTTCGAAGCAAGAGACATACCTTTTCTTTGACCTGATTGGTGAGGGAGATCTGCGTCTTCTGGAGTGATGTGTTTTCCTGCCCACCACAATCAATATCAAAAATAACTCAAAGATACTGAACAAGACACTCCTATTTGGATCAGAGAGCACACCTCTTAGAATCATCAGAGGATTCATCACCAGAATCATTTGAACGATGACGCTTATGTCGGCTGGATTCACTTCCACTTTTATGTCTAGATCTTTCCTTTTTATCATCTCCTGTTCCATCTCGTCTTTTCTCATCACTATCTTCTTTACCATTCGTTCTTTTGACTCTACGTGTATCCTCAGAAGGAGATGGTCGTTTCCTAGATTCAGAACTCTTTACTTTTTCACTTCTACCTTTCTCCTTCTCTTTATCTTTTAAATTACTATGATGGTCCATTCTTTCAGTTCTTGAACGCCTTTCTTCATTCTTTTTATGCCCTTCATCTCCCTTCTTATCCACTCTCTCCTTCACACTTTCTGAATCATGTCTATCATTCTTACCAGACCTATTGCCACTATTTCGGGTTCGATAATCATCATTTGTCAACCTTCTGGAATCCAACTTTTCATCGGCCTTTTCATTTCTCTCAGAAACCTTTTCAATCAAAGAATTTTTTGCCTTGGTGATATCACTGCCATGTGGCAACTCATCTTCAACAGCAGATAGTCCCCCAGGGGAAAGACCATCATCACTAGGTCCCAACTTATACGTCTCCAATTCTGTAGGAACATTGTTTTGTTTTTCTGTTTCATCTCGAGAACCACCATTGTCAATGACGGTATTGCCTTCTGGAAGCTTCTTTGAGGATGATTGCTGATGTGTGGAAGTTTCCTCCATATTCAGCTTATCAGCACTCTGGATCTCCTCATCTGACTCATAACTACCTAGACCTAGTATATCCCCAGGGGCGCCAGAAGTAGATTTTTCACTAGCATCCTCCTTATCACTTTCCTTCATCTTTGTAGGAATCAGAACCTTCGCAGAAGCCTTCGGTGTTAAAGTAGATGGAGTATTTGGTAAAACTTGATGGTTTGACAAGTCAACATCCCGGTCAACTACAAAGACATGGCAAGAAACAATATTAATATGAATTATTTAAAAATAAAAGTACAAGGTAATTGACGAAATTACAAGTCTGAAAAAAGTCACCTTCAACTGATAGATCATCTTCTTTCATAACTTTGGTTGCTATTTCATCAAAAAGTTCATCCGTAACCTGCCAAAGAACTTGCGTTCAAAACATGTTGCAAAGCCAAATGTGAAAATTTATTAGTAATGGACCAGCTACAACCTTCAAAAGAACTTCAGTCAGAACACGCTTTATTTCCTGGTTGATAGCTGCAGTTCTAGCCGCTTCCACCTCATCCTACAAAAAGCAATAAGAGTTCAGCATATAATCATGAAGATTATTATGCAATACCCTAAAAATTACAAAAAGACAGGTAATTACATTTAGGAACACAAAATTTTAACATCGTGAAACAAGACATACAGAAAATGTAGTCTAAAATATCATGGAATTCAAGCATTACAGTAAAAATAAATGGATGCAGAAAACAGATTCCATAATGGCATTCAAAGGCAAACCCGTCACTAGTATAAAGTATTTACTTTCTATCTATATACAGTGAGGTCTCAAAAGGCGAGGAGGGCGACTATAGATATAGGATGCCACCATAAAAAGATCTCTCTTAAGCTCCAAAATAAGTGAACAAAATCTCCTCTCTAATGCCTCATAAACGTAGATATTTAAAGGTTTTAAGAGAAAGAAGAAAAATGGAAGATGATTACCTCATCCTCATCTTCAGTTGATCTAGAAGAATCAATGCTTTTGCTATCTGCTTGATCTTCCTTTCTAGAGGACTTACCAATACTGTCTTCTTCAAGGGATCGGGAATCTTCCTTGGGAATTTCTGGGGCAGAACTGGTGATAACAGCTTTGTTCTTAATTATTTCCTCCCTCAGCCAGTTAGGTACTGATGCCTGAAACCCAAAAGAGTCTCTTTCACGTGATTAATAGCTATTAAATTCAAAGGCGGCAAATGAAAAATAATATACCTTCTTAGGACGGTCAGAAACACCATAAGCATCTCCAGAAAAAGGTGTTGGATGAGGTGTTACACCTGGACCCACACCAAAAGAAGCACCCATCATTGGAACAGTTGGCTGAAAACCAGGTCCAGTAGGGAACACTGAAGCACTATGTCCAGAAGCTGGAGAATGCATAGCTATTGGATGATCAACCTACGAAATGTGAAACAAATAAAAGAAGATATAATGAAAAACGTAACAAGATGAGTAAATTACACAGCACCCCATGTGTGAGACCCTAAATACGAAAAACACTTCAAAGTTTCAAAAATCGCTGTAACTTCCCCTACCCCTATCAGTAAAAGCATATTACAATTTCACTTCCTACCAGAGAAAAGCAGATTCCAATTTTAGCCCCTGTTCTCTCAATCTGTCAAAGAGGGTGTCTTGGTAATTTTACAAAACTTCAGGAAGCTCATCGGAATAACCCAATAAGTGAACGGGGGTGCATGTAATTATCCCTAAAAAGAACTTACAGTAAGAAGAATATGAAGATTTTATATTCTAAACCTGTGGCCCTGATGACATTGTCGGAGGAAGCGGAGGATAAACAGGACCTGGTGCAGAAGAAGAAGCCCAAGCATAGTTTGAAGTTACAGGGCCTCCAGAAGAATGAGTATAACTGTGTTGCACATGTGGGTCTGGCCCACGATTAAAATGAGGTGCAAAAGTCAATGGTTGGTCACGTAGATCAGTTACAGAACCTGGCTGACCACCAAGTGACTGATGAGGCTCCTCCATCCATCCAGACCTACCAACTGCAGGTGGCAGTGGCTGGACAGGATACTGCATATTAGATGCAACAGGCAGAGAGGGAGAGCTATTGAATTTTTCATATCTATCTCGCACCTCTTGATTACCTGCAATGAAGAATACAAGTTAGGATTGGATAATGAATCATACTCCTTCCAAGAGATAAAAATTGCAACCGGAGTACCAGACTTGTAACATGGTTCGAGTATTGTCAGCCATGAGCAACCAAAAAAATGTTAAACTACGACAATAAAAAGTCTCACTTCACTACGAAGTTACATACTTTCATTCCTGTAAATTTTCTGATCATAGAAACATGTTTATCAGCTTGCTAATACTCCTAACTTGATACCAATAGAATATAGCTAATCTTAACCCGTTATGATGTTAAGTGACTCCAACAAATTTTCAGAATAATAATCCACATACATTCTTCCTGGAATTCACTTATTTATGTCTTCTATTTTACAGATTTCTAGACTTGTTACTGCAGTCTCCAATGTCTCACTAATTTTTAATCACATACATAATCAATGCGTTGAGCAGAAGAGTTGCAAGCAGAATCAACATTCTAATTACGTTTTTACCTGCAACAGAAGAATAACTAGAAGGTACCTCCTGCTGATGGACGTATGGCCTTATGGATGATTTCTCTTGATGAGGATACGATGCAGTTGAATCTCCAACAAGGCTTCCATCTCCTGCAGTATATGGTGCATGCATGTCTGGCCTGTTTGGAGGTTCCATTCCGACTGGCTGATGTTGATAGTTTGATGCTGGAGCTAATGGAGTATGAGCATCAGAAAAATGAGGATCAATGGGTTGAGAATATGGATCACGAAAATGATTCTGATCTTCAGGTCTTCCAGGGGGTATAAACTGTGATGGAGGGTTCTGATTGTCTGTGGCAGATTTTGCAGCAGCCCATGCTCTAGCTTTTGCCGCCCAGTCTTCTTCATTGTTACTTTCTACAGGTGCAGAACCAAAACATATCAGCAGAGATTCTTATAGAAAGTTACTATTACACTCTGATGAATTCAAAACTACTTATTTACAGAAAATAGTTCGTTTTCATTTCAGAAAATAAGCCACTGGTAATGCTTTTCAGGATCTACAAGATCAAGCATGAGCTTCTTTAACCAAGATTAGCGAAATCCAAGCCTACAATAAGGGATGATGTTTGCAGGGAGAGTTGCAAGAGATATTTCACTAGAAAAACATGGGAAGGTAACTGGGAGTTCCATAAAATAATACTGATAAGTATCCAAGATCATGGTCTTCAGCAACAAGTGGCTCACCACAGCTGCTGTTAAAGCCAGTTAATAGGGAGAGCACAGATGCATCGTAGGTCAAGTGTCTGAATTAGCCACATTAAGTCATGGAAAATAACCTTTTCATTGATTTATATTACATAGAGCACTGTATATAAGCACAAAATATCAAAGAATAATAATTCAAAGCAAATAGCAACTCATTTACTGACTTGGGTACTCCCAACTCTGATGATGACTCCAGCTGCCATTCCCCCAATCCTACAATAACAATGATAAGAAGTTAACTACAAATATATATCAACTCAAGAATGTTCATACAAAATCAATCATACTCAATCCCCAAGTTAATAAAAGAGTTGATGTCAAATGTCAATTTACCAATGTGTCTCTCAAAATAGTACACAGAATGACAAACAATAACGTAGTTAGCAAAACACACTGAAGCCCTATACATATGCTCCACATCCACTATACTGATATAAGTAAACCTTAGTTTAAACAAAATTAATGAAGAAAAATCTTCACAAATATGTAAATGTACGGAACAAAATAAAAAACAAGACGGCATATTTTCCCCCATCCATTTCATTATCAGACATGCTTTCAATTAGAACATAATCAACAACTGTAATGAATGATATATAAATCAACGTGAGCAGAGAAATATTGAAAAATACCTGAGAGTAAGATTGGGGAAGGTGAGGGGGTCTGGGGGGAAGAGCATGCGGCGGAGGAGGAGGATAAGGAGGGTGCGCAGGATAGGGAGAATGCGCAGGATAGGGAGCGTGGTCGGAGTGTTGAGGTTGAAATTGGGGGGTTTGGTATTGAAATTGGGGTTGGGGGGAGGAGTAGGAAGGCGGCCATGAGTGGTTGGGAGGCATCGGCGGCGGTCGTTGGTAGGGATCTGCCGGAGACGGAGGCGCGTGAGGTGGTGGCGGCCTCATGTAGCCATGGGGGTGCTGGTAGTCCATGTTTGGGTTTTAAGGGTTTGGCAGTTTTGAGTAACTTTGATTTGAGTTTACAATTTCATTAAGAGTATATAAAAAGGAGAATGAAATGAAATGAGAGGAGATTTTAAGAATATGACCAATTACACAACTTGCTCTATATCAATGGCGGTAAAGACTAATTTTATTGGGACAACTTACCCTTCCATTAGGGCTACAAATAAAATAAGTCGAGCTCGAATTTGAATCAGTTTAAAAAAGCGAGCGCGAATTAGATTGTTCATAAATTGAGTGTTTCATCAAATCGTTTCATCAAATTCATAAGCGACTAAATTTAATATAAACTCTTCTCTTACCATATAAACAAAAAAAACTTGAGAGTTGGGGCAACCCCCAATAGAGTTGGTAGGGCATTTGAATCTTGTGGCCTAGGTCAAGAGTTCGAATAAGTGAATTCGCAGCAGCTGCGAGTTTCCCTCGTCATCAAAAAAAAAAAAAAAAAGACTTGAGAGTTCCCGAGATTGCAACTTACAATCAATCAGCAACATGATTTTCGTTCTAGAAAATAAACTGTTAAACCATTATCAGGACAATTACTATTATTTAGTTCTCATTCATTCCAATAGGGGGTTGCAGTAGTTTTGAATTTAGATCGTATAAATTATTCTAATTCAATTAGTTCGAAAAAAGAAATTCTAATATATTTACGGGTCTTGACAAAAAAAAGTAACAAACACATCAACTAAAGTAATCTCACAAAAAAAACATAAGATTTTGAGGATGAAGATGATCTTGATGTAATAGGGTGATGAAAAAGTACTCAAAAAGGGTTCAATACCAATTCTTCGTGACATGCTATCCATCCTAATGTATACCATAGTTTCAAAATTTTCTTTTAGTGCTAGTGAAAGAATAATGGTGGATAAAAGATATCAAATGATATAAAAATGATCAAAACATACATATTTGAGGCTCATTCGATGTAAACCCAAACCGATTCGTCTACCTTACTAAAGGAGCTGAATCGACCCGTCTACAGGACCCAAACCGGCTAGCAGGACGAGGTGACATCTTTAACATCTTTAGTTCCAACACTATTAACAATAGTCCCCATAAAATGTGAGATTTTAAATTCAAAAAGCCAATAAAAACATACTCTTGATGTGGAAAGGTGCGAAAAGAACATATATGTATACCATTGTCTCATCAACTATATCATTCAGTTTTACTCGATTACATCACGTACAACAACTTAAACTCATCAAAAACGAAGATACATTTCGTTTCAATGATATAAGAATCACTAAGTAGTGTCAATAATCCGAAAACTAAGTATAAGACTTGGATTTGTACGATCCCAATATCACCCTCAAGTCAAAAAAGTCGAGGTGGTTATAGACTACAATACCCTCATTGCAATATGCTCATTTGAAGCATCTTCAAGTTCAGTCGGGCCAGGGCAAGACCACATATTACCAAATCGACCCTCAAGTCCCTTTATATTCCTCGTTTTTTAAGGATTTAAGATTTGTAAGAGGGTATATGTGGCCATTATTTGAGTTGTATAAGGTAGCTTGAAATTAGGCAACTGCATCAGCCTGTCTTCTTGTTAATCGTGCATATAACCCGTCTTGCTGTAATAACTCAGCGTGTTTGCCCATCTGAAGAGTTCAACAAAGTACCAAGATGAATCAAGATCAAGTAAGCTAATAAGATGTAACTGCAATTCTTTCAAATGATTTATCGAAACGTGTATGTTCATTATTTCACTTTATGATCATACAAGTATCTAATGGCTCTGAGACTGGTTTTGTGTAGTACCCAAGTGAGTAAGCATGAGATTTAACATACCTGGACAATTTTACCACCATCCATTACTATTATTCTGTCAGCAGCTTGGATTGTTGAAAGCCTGTAGAAGATGGTCATTAGTATATCAAATCAACAATCATATCTAGGGGTGGCAATTGGGTTGAATGGGTTGGGTTTGGATCGGGTCCATTTGGGTTGGGCTTAAAGTGGGTTGGGTCCAATTGGATCCAATGTCAAAAAATATGCATTATAGTTGGACCCAACAAGTGGATCCAGTAAGGACCCAAAATAGACCCAATAAGGACCTATTATGGCATGGGGTTGTTGTAGAGTGTAAAATTTAGATTATTGACTCTAAGTGGAGAAAAGGTTGGACCCAATTTAAGACCCAATTGGACCCAAATATTATTAAAACCCAACCCAGTTGAAACTAAAATGCTAAAATGTAAGAACCCAACCCATTGAAAACTTAGTTTGATTTGGGACAAAATATATGTACGGACCCAAAATGCCACCCCTAAATTCATATCCATTGCTCGGTTTTCAAATAACTCACCTATGAGCAATCACAATAACCGTCCTCTTGGTTTCCAAGTCACTTTGCACTGAACCAAGCACGCCCTATATACGATACCAAATCATTAAAACCTCGAAATTATTCTTCCAATTTCACACATAAATAAATTCAAATTTCTCTACCTTAACATTGTGTTCACTTTCTGCATCTAAAGCACTCGTAGCTTCATCAAGGATCAAAATGCTAGGGTCTCTAAGAATGGCCCGAGCAATAGCAATTCGTTGCTTTTGTCCACCACTGAGTAAATCATCATCGACAAGTGTTTGGTAGCCATTGGGCAGTGATGATATGAAGTCATGTGCAAAGGCTTGCTTAGCAGCCCATTCTACATCTTGTTGACTAACATCTCGAGGGCATCCGTATTTTATATTTGCACTAACATCCATGCGAAAAAGTCGAGGCTCCTGTTTTATGAATGTGAAAAAAGAATCATCTTTTCACGGGATTTATTTTATTTGAATTTTTTCATTGTAGAAGTTTTTGAGGTTACCTGTCCGACGTATCCAATCCTTTCTCTCAACCACTTTATGTTCAATCCTTTCATTGGGTATCCGTCAATTAGTATCTGTATTCAGAACAAAAATGTGTTGGTGAAAATGACAAGCTATGTAGTAACAGACAAAAAGGCGTGTATAAAATTTGTTAGGAACACGGCGTTTTAGCAAGTAAAACAATAAGGTTAAAATTATCCTCACTCCAATCATGAACTTGTGCTTTTCTTTTTCTATTATATGGGCCAAATGGAGGGTTTAATTTTTTTTTATAATTCCGATAAACATCTCATACATGGGAATACACAGAATAAATGGCTTACCTCGCCATTTGTTGGTTCATAAAGACGGAGAAGAAGATTCACTACAGTGCTCTTCCCACTACCACTAAGGCCAACCTGAAATTTTTTAACAAAAAGGGTATTCATGTCTCGAGATTTTCATACCAACAGTGAAATGTTAATCCGAAAAACCATCAATATTAGGAGTTAGTTGCGAGACAAATAAGATTCAACTGAAGTATGACAGAAACAAAGAGAAAAGCATCTAGAAAGTTACAATATGCAAAAGGGTCGAAAGAAAGTAGACTTACGATGGCCACTACTTCCCCAGGATGCACAGCTAGGTTGAAGTGTTGCAATACAGGCACCTGTTTTCTCCAAAAGAACAAAAAGAAAAATAGAGTTAAAAGGAAAAAAGAATTACAATGTATGAACACATGCAACATTTGATGTGGAAAGGACGGATAATGCAAATTTGTATAGAATTGCCTCTTCCAAAATAGAAGAAATATAGGCAACATGATGAAATTCGAAAACAAAAATGCCAAAATTGCTGACAGTATATGAATTATGGACTTATTATGCTATAGTATCATTTCAATAGGCTTGTACATATTTGCAGACTAGAGCGGGTTGCAAGGGTACTAGAGAGTTGATACTAATACAATATCAAAGACGAAAAAAAGCTCACCACAGTTCGGGAAGGATAGTGAAAGGTCACGTCCACAAACTCAACTCGTCCTATCAACTTTTGCAACTTTAATCCTGTAATATATTAGAATATAATTCAATCCAATACCGCAACAAAACTGTAACAAATTAACTAGGCTAATGACAGTGTTTTATGTTTCGGACCTTATCATTTTTATTTTTCTTTTTGTAAGTAAATACTATTTGTTATGGTCACAAGTTGAAAAAAAAAAAACCCATGATGGCAGTTGAATACTTGTGTACAAACATAGAAACACAACCGGGATTTATTATATATTGATCTATCATGTATTAGCAATTCAATATAAAAAAGTCGAGAAGTGAATGCCTTTTGCGGTAAACTGATCACTGGGAGAACGATCAATCAAATGAAAGACTTTTTCACTTGCTCCAATAGACTGCATCAATGACGACAAATTATCACCAACCCACCATGTTGAGTAGATTAGCCATTCACTATACAAAATGAACTTCGTAAGCTGCTCGGCTGTTATATGACCACCCAGAATCGACATTCCTCCTATCAGCACAGCAATCACCTATAAAATTTATTTAAGAAAAAAATATATGCTCTTTTTAAGTATTTGTGAATAAAATATAATTTACAGGTGAAAATAAGGGCAATCATGATGAATCAATATTTGCCGTTAAATGGCATAACCTGTGTTGAGTGATACAAAGTGTTGAAGCTGAAGTTCCAAAACCCATAAGCAGCACTCTGGCGCAAACTTATGCCAGCTAATTTCTCCAGCCATAGCTCATATCTAATCACCGAGAAAACAGAAATTTTGGAAATGATTCAAGTTAGAGCCGACATTAACAAAGCAGATACATATCATCATAATGTCACTAAGGGTGTGTTTGGATTGAGTGATTTGGATTTGGAGAGAGGATTTGGAGAAAGGATTTGAAATGACGCTGAAATTGGAGTCATTTGAAATCCACCGTAGTTATGGAAAAAATAACTCAAAGTGAATGTCGCGAGATTTGAAATCCATTATAACTTGGACATATCCAAACAAACTTCATGGATTTGTTGACGAATTTGAAATCCACAGATTTCAAATACTTCAATCCAAACACACCCTGAAAGACGGAAGTTAAGAGTAGATTGACGTCATAATTAAGAATTTACCTTCCAAGTTCTTGTTTCTCTGTCCCATACACTCGAACAGTTCTCATCAAAGAAAATGTCTCCTGTGCAACCTATATAATTGAAAAGATTAATTTCAATTTATGAATGAAAAAGCAGCTTAAGGGACATGAATCAGCAATGGGGAGATTTGTTATTTACTTCATTGGCAGATGCAGTGAATTCTTGAACTAACTTGGCAGATTTCTTTTGATACCTTTACAAGAGATCAGTGGTATAACAATTAGCACAACAGCTAATATAAATCAAAGAATGTGTTCCTAGTTAAAAGAATAAGTTTCTCATATAAGCAGGATTCAAGAATTCAATTCTACAAGCTAACGATTTGAACTTGATTGTATGTATACTTATGTGATGTCATAAAGTGAAATGTTATGAAATGACATGTCCACATTTATCATTAACAGCTTACAATAAATGAATAATGTAACATAATTACTAGTTAACAATAAATTACTAAATTATGCATGATTACAAGTTAACGATTAGTTTAGATAATCTTACTGGCCATAAATCAGCATAATGGTCGAGAGAGCGATGCATATTGCCAATACACACAGCCCAAGTGGTAATGACAAAAACAACAAGTATATCATTGCACCTGATCCCTACAAGCGATAGTAATGAAACTCCTTAACTCACAGCCAAACTGGAAAATGTGTTTTAATGTTGCAAAAAGTTCGAACCTGAAGTAGATTGCGCAATATCAGGTTTAAATCATTTCCGATAACGCGTGAGACTTGTTGACAATCCGAACCAAGCCTACTTGTTAAACCACCAACTGTTTCAGAGTCAAAAAAGGATATATCCTACAAAGAATTGTAATTCATAATGATAAATAATGTTTTCAGCATACAAATTAAGCACCAAATGGTGAAAACAAGAAATAGAAACTACTTCAGAAGATTGCAGGAACCTGAAGAAGAAGCATAGAGTATAATCTTTCCCTCAGTCTCTTCACCTGAACATCAAGAACGAACTATTACGAGGGGTGACAATAGTAAATGGACTCAATAGTTTAATTATATGCATCTATTTCAAGAGATGAACACAAAATATATAATGCTTTTCCTAATTATGTTTTTTTTCTTCATAAAAGTAATGTATCTCCTTTCTCGCTTTTAAACAAGTCGTCTTTCAAAAAGAGATTCAACATCTTAGGTTGTGATATAGATGGTTTGTAAGACGGAAATTCTTCCACACAACTAAAGTGGAACATCAGCATGTATAGATTATGCCACATCAGCATGGCATATAATCCACACTCTTCATTGTATTCCACACCAGGTTTACAGAGGAAATTTTTCATGGTAGACAAAATAAAGGTCGTAACACTAACCAGGATCATATTTGCGATACCGAATAAGCAACCCCGTATACCACTGTGTGTTTGAGGAGAAAGAGAGGATTAGTACATTAGTTTACCAAATGGGCAAAAGTAATGGTATATAGAGCTTCTCAGAAAAAAAGATATCCATGCAAGTAACTGCCAAACCTAGATAACATGTTAAGAAGAAGGGAACTATGACCGTACAAGATTTTAACCTGCATATTCCTGCAGTGATACACAGCAGAACCAAGAATCGCACATTCTGATGGAACAATGCAACTGTACTACTTTGCGCAGAAAAGATTGATGCAGTCAGATAATGTGGAATCGATATCTCTGAAACCTGAGCCATAAGAATGCAATTTACAAAAGATAACAAGTTAGTTAGATAAAAGAACAAAATCGAATACAGTAAACTCTTGAACAAGGTCCCCTCTGATATTCTATAAGAAAAAACAAACAAGCCATTCAAGGAGTAAGAATGGAGATTAATATAACATATTCATTCAAGAAGAAAAAAAATTAAAAACCATGTAAGACATATGATGCTTTGATGCATTATGATATGGATACAGGACACTCATATTTCCAAAGTTTTAGGATGCGATACGTTTGGGATACGAATATATATATAAACACACATAACTTTATACTATACCATACACATGTTCTACATATTGAAGATTTTTGAATACATAATAAAGTTTTGTTTTATCAGATTTCATGATAAACACAGTAGAGAAAACTCAAATTCTCCAAATTTTCCTGTAATCCACTTTATGAGGTCACAAACAACTGCATACTTACAGGACATGCTATTATGATAATTACTGAAAGCTAAATCTTCTAATCAGTAGTCACAAGCAACAAAACGACCCCCCTGTAAGTTCAAGCAATAAGTCAAACATATATCCATCCGTATCTCGATTTTCCTTTTTCTCAGATACTTCAAGAATGTATGCAGGCGATATCCAATCTGTATCTCTATCGATATGAAACCATTTTTATAAGTATCCATCTAGCACATTCAAATTTGAGTACATCTCCAAAACATAGCAATCATTTCGCCTACCAAACATCCTCTGTTAATGATCTTAACCAAGCAAAAAATCTTTATGCACATAAACAATCTACACGAGCACAAGAAATAAACGAATTAAACTACAAAAATTGCACGTACTGCCGTGACAATGAGCGACACAAAGGCAGTAAAAACAACCCATCGATCCTGGGCAATCAACTCCCACATTTTCCCAAGTGCCCTCAAAACGGTAACGGGTTTAGCCGAAACGACAACATCAATCTCTTCATCTGAAAGCCTCCACCAATCTCCACCGGGCAATACCTCTCTAACAAATGTAACCCATTTCTTTAGCTTCTCACTCAACTCAACTTTTTCATTTTCGTCCTCTTTGGTTATGGGGTAACCATTGGGTGAAGCTGATTGTAGTGAAGAAATGCAACGGAATCTGAGATGGGCTTTTCTGTGCTTGAAGTGGGGACTTATGGAACAGGCTTTTAATTGGATTCTTCTTTGGTGAAGGGGAAATAAGGAAACGGGCTGGAGATTGCAGAGAGGGAGAGCCATGAATGAGAATTTCAATTCAAGTTAGAGATTTAGAAAAAGAAATGGAATTTTTCTGGCTTGGAAATGTATATATGGCATGATTTGTTCTTGTAATTTTTAGGAAAATAGACATGTGGTGTGGAGCTCAATTGTCCTTTCTTTTCTTCTTTTTTTCCTTCTATTTTCACGTTTTCTTTCTTGGTTCCAAAGTTCAAGCAACCTTTAGAATCGAAGTTAATTAAAATTTAATCAAGATCAATATTTTTTTCAAGTCTAAGTTTGAACTTAATTGTACAAGTTCCAAGAGTTGTAACTTGATAAATATATTGTTTTATATTCTTATAGTTAACAATCGAACTCATCAATATTTATATGTAGTAGTATTTAATTTTTATTGATACAATTAGAATATGTACATATAAAATATTTATTATTATTATTATTATTATTTTTTGACTCAACTCAAACACAGTCTAATGATCATTCGTGTCACATTCATCTCATGGAATGTAAGTAAGCATCAGAAAAATGTCACATGTGATTTAATTACTATATATTGAGTTAATTAAAAAAACATACAATTAACTAGAAAAGAGCAAAATATTAGCTATTTGTGTGAAGGATATCGAAGAGGACCACTCATTGTTTGTTTGTGTGAAGGATACTCACCAAAAATGTTATGATAGTGTCATGATTTTGCTCATTTAAGAGGTAAATATATGATGCGGGATCAAATAATTTGTGTCACGTGAGAGACACGTAGAGATGGGATCCGACCCGTCTAACTTGTCTCACGACATACCAGATAAGGCGTTTCGGATTATGGGCTGCACTCGAGCGATTCAAGGTACCTAACAGATAGGATCAAGCCTCTTCGTAGTTCAATATTATGGTTTTCTCTAATAATGAGAGCTGAGGATATTCAGACAGATTAGGGTAATCTTCAAAATGATCAGAACGTAATTAATGAATTAACTAAAGCCGTATTTATAGCTGTCAGATTTGTAGACGGGCTGGACTTAGGGAACATGGGCCTAACATGCTCAAACCCTAGCCCATGAAGTTAAATCCATGGTGGGCCGTAGGCCATTAGACCTGGGCTCTTGGGCCAGGCTTAATTGAGGCCCATCAATATAATTATACATTTAGTAGGTAAAAATAGTTATAGTTTTGATTATAAAATGAGAAGTATGTGTAGTACACATGTTAGTAATGTCTTCAATATTTTCGAACTCAACTCAATAATTTATTTCAATACAATCTCTTCAATAAATTTCAATCAATTTGATTGGAAAATTGGTCAAATACCACATAAAAATCTCAGAGTTTAAATTTTACTTTAATCCCTCAATTTTAAATACTTGCCACTTTAATCCCACAACTCAACAATTTTTTTTATGCAATATCTCTGACCAATTTTCAGTCAATTTGATAAAGAAATTGATCATATGACACATAATATATTATAGTCCTTTAATTCTTCAAATTTAAATACTTATCACTTTAATCTATCAATAGTAAAATAATTATCTTTTTGATTCCTCAACTTTTAAAATTATCTTTTAGTCCTAAAATATCCTAAAATATAATATATGCATGATATATGATCAATTTTTGAATAAATATTTAATATAATCATCGCATTGAAATGAATTAATAAGTTGAGTGATTTTGTTCTAAATGTAAAGTCAAGATAGGTATAAAATTTTCTATTCCAAATGCTGTTACATTTTTTATTTCATATATTAAAAATCTGCACATGTTAAATATTCTTAAGTAGCTATTTTTTAAAATTACACGTATTAAAAATTTAAATATATAAATAAGATATGAAATAATAATTTGTAATAAAAATCTTATCCCGTCCACTAACAAAAAATTATATTACATCATTTTATAATTAATTACAAAAGTGAAATTTAAGATCAAAATGATGTTCAATTGTTGTCAAGTTGTGCCGTGTGAAAAACTCTGAAACTACACAGCCGCCACACGACTCTACACCTCATCCCATCGCGCCACGTTTCTCTTTATTCTCCAGACAATAATACCCCTAATAATCCAAGTAATAAAACACCACAGTTGCCAAAATCCAAAGGCTAATCCAGTCTTTTCACTCACCACTTTCTAAAAATATCCCCCACTTTCCTTTGTGCTTCTTCCAAACCAGAATTTCAAACCGCCATACAATTTCCATCCACCAACACGACGCCGTTTAGCATGGCCGTTGCTCTCAGCAACATCTCCCCGTTCCTAGACCTCGCCACGTCGCCGCCCCGCACGGCGCTCCCACGCCCCTTTCCGTCCGACGTCGTCGTTTTGGGCCTCTTCAAGAAGGATCTCCACCACAACCCCAATTTCCACGCTGCGTTTGAATCGGTGTTCGATCACAAGGAGAGGTTGATGATGATAAACAACAACAACAACAAGAGGAACAACAAGATCAATCAGTCGAAGGTGAACGAGGTGGAGTACGACAACTCAAGCGACGACGAGAACGGGAACGGAATTGATGAGGACGACGACGACGACGATGGAGGTTTCGATTGGGAGAAGGATATGAGGAAACGAGTTAAGGAGATTGAGGAAATGAAGGAGCTGGAGAAGAAAGCCGAGGAATTGCAGTATAAAGTGGATCAGGAGTATGGCGATGGTGATCGGGAGGGTGAGGCCAATAGTGAAGAAACTGAAGAGCAGAAGCGTATGAGAGTGAAAAAAGAGCTAGAAAAGGTAAAAACCTAAATGGGATTGTATTAGATATTTATCTACACAAATTTCATATCAATCATTGATCTCTAACAAATCTAATCAAATGACTATAAGATTAGTGTCAAGAGTGTACTAAAAAGCCCCAAATAGCATACAATAATAACCATTAAAACGCTCGAGTGTGAGGCGTGTAGGGAGTTATATTGCTTCAAATTGCCCTTTGTTTTTTCAAGGGGCTTTTTTGCTATTTCGAGATTTTAATTGCAATTCGCCCGTTTTTATTATAAATTACTTCATTTCCCTTGTGGAGTTGTTAAAATTTGTTTCTTGAAAGATTATAACATATTAATTGTACAAAGAAAATGTTGAAGAATTCGATTGTATAAGAAACTGGGCGCTAATTTTATCTTATTTAAATCCATCATGAAATATAATCGTTTTTAAATATACAATCTTGTTCTGTGAAGAGTTTTGGGTGAGCCTGGAGTTTCCAAATGAGGCCTTTGTTGGTTGCCTAAACTTATTGTTTATTGTGTTCCACGTAGTAACAAATGAAGAATTAACTATGCTTGTTTCGATTGGATTGTTAAAGACTGCACTGTCCCATCTTTGTAGTTGTTTAATGCTACTTCTTATGCTTGTGCTAAATTTGGAAACTCTTTTTGAGCTTATGCCAAATAATTTTCTTTATCCCAATTTCTTTGAAGGTGGATGGATGCCTATTTAACCTTTTCCCATTAATCTAATATAGAAAATGATTTATACTTAAGCTTGTAAATTGTGGTAGAATCCCTTTTGGTATATAAATTTTCCTGTCAATTCTGTTCTTTTAGTACATCGTGGATAATTTAGTAAACATATGTATAGATGGACGAAATCTTTTGGCTGTTTACAGGAAGTACACCTTTATATACATTGAATGAGATATTTACATTTCGAGAAGATGAAACAAAAACTTAACGTTTTGTCTAGCAGAAGGGCAAGAACTGTCTGTGATATCATGTAGATGAAGCTATTAGTATCATAAATATTAATCATTTTGGTATCGAAATATAGGTAGCAAAGGAGCAAGCAGAACGAAGAAAAACAGCCCAGTTGATGTTCGATTTGGGTCAGAAGGCATATGGAAGGGGTATGTATGGACGTGCCATTGAGTTTCTTGAAGGCGCCCTCACAATCATCCCGAGGCCCACCTTGTTTGGCGGTGAGGTCCGTAAGTAATTAATTGCCTTTATTTCGTACAAACATATTATTCCCTTAAGATTTGTTCCAATGAGAAACTAAATTTTATGCTGGTGTTGTTATGTTCAGATACAAATATGGTTGGCTATGGCTTATGAGGCTAATAATCGCCATGCGGACTGTATTGATCTGTATCAGCAATTGGAAAAGAAGCACCCCAGTGTCAGTATACGACGTCAAGCTGCAGAACTGAGATACATTTTGCAAGCACCAAAGCTTAAGATAACACAGGAAGAGATGGTTACTATCCCTTTAATAGGTTCAAGTTATGATAGGTAAGTAACTTTTGGTACATAATCTGATTAAGGTTCTAAACATTAATCTAAACTTGTTTATAGGTACACCAACATCATAAGTTCAACTGTGCTCATCTTCCTGCCCGAAAATATGGCATTCATGAATTATGATTGTTTTAACACGTGAGATTGGGTTCTTATGCATAGCTAACACCCAAGTATACATATCATTGCTCATTAACTTGCCTTTTTCAAACTAAAGCGCGTTCTGATTGATTGTCGTGAGTGATTTATAAAAAGATGGTCTGCAAAAAATTGTAGCGATAATTGCATGCACACCCCGTTACGTATTGTGTAATTCACACGAGCCCGTGAAGTTTTGTAGATTACCAAGATACCCCTTTCACATTCTCACAACTCAAAAAGCTCGAAATATGGTGGTAAAATGGTAATATGCTTATTATACTGACAGGGGAAGTAAGTTATGGTAGGTTATCAAAATTTCTTAGTTTCTTTTATAGTTAATATCTCAAGCAGTGACTAATTATGCAATTTGTCCCAATTTATATTAGAAATTAGGGGTGGCAATTTGGGTCCATGCATATATTTGGACCCAAAACTAACTAAGTTTTCAATGGGGTGGGTCCTAACATTTTAGCATTATGGTTTCAATTGGGTTGGCTTTTAATAATATTTGGGTCCAATTGGGTTTTAAATTGGGTTCAATTTGGGTCCAACCTATTTTTCACTTTGAGTTAATAATCTACATTTTTACACTCTACAACAACTCCTTACATTACTTTGATTCATAATGAGTCCGTATTGGGTCAACTTTTGGGTCCAACTATAATGCATATTTTTTGACATTGGACCCAATTAGACTCAACCCAAATGGACCCGATCCAAACCCAACCCATTCAACCCAATTGCCACCCCCTATTAGAAATTATAAATACACATTGCAACTAGATTTTGATGTTGAATTGCATCCGAAATAGTCATAATTTTCTAGATTACTATTTTGTTTATCATAATTTATGAAATTTGTTGATACGTTGTTCATTCAGTTATGCGGCAACTTGGACCGATAAAAACAAAGACAGTGATCAAAGGATGAGCAGTTCAACAACAAATCAACTTCCATCAGACAGAGATTTCTTAGGGGACTTTTTGATGTTGAAACCGCCTGCTGGATTTGAGAAGAACACTGCATTCTGGGTGTCGTTAACTGTGTGGATCGGTCTAGTTGGGGCTGCTCTTTTTCTGCAAAGATGAAGCATGCAGATGTACAGTAATTCTGATAGCCTTTATTACTTGTGTTAGTTGTTATTCTTGTGCGATTTGTTGCTATAAGTGCATAATTGTTGTAATATAGTTACATGCATGAAAATCGATTTTTTATGTTACATATATGTTTATATTGTTATAGTTACTTTGATTTTGAATGAATAGATTGTGAAAAGCTTGTTTGAGTTTTGTTCGTGATGGGTCCCCAATTATGAATAGGGGTATTCTTGTAATTTAATAAAATAGTTTACGTAAGTGCTACCATGGGCCCCAAGTCGGCGGCTAATAAGATGAGTTCATGGCCCATCAGAGCTTATTATAAGTACCATCCTAATCAGCTAAATGAGGGAAAATGAACTGTTTTCCACTCTAAGAAAACGAAATTATTGAATACCCAGTTTACAAGATTGAGGATTACAATATCTGAGAACTATAAAGTAGGTACGTAGGTAGCTCGAAGTTACAGAGCGTAGCTCACGATCAATCAAAACACTATCTAGTTTATCGTGGGTTGTGTCAGATACCATCCCAAATGACACATATTTGATCCCATCAGTTTGCAATCGTAACAAATCAGGTTTAGCAATTTGTAGTGTTTTGGGGGTTTTAACACACGGATCGAGTTTGACTTGATTAGTAAAAGAATGATAAAATATGCAAGGCAAATTGTGCTATTTCAACTCGATTTTGTACAATGTGCAGTTAAAACTTTGTCCTTAACAATCAAGTTTTGAACATAATTTTTGAAATTTTTATATACAGTTTGTACAAATTTTTTAGAGGTACATATTGTATGTTATCTTTGGAAAAATATTATAACATATAAAATATAACTTTCTAACAAGATATAATCAGCCAATACATTACGTAAATACAAGAATATTCAAAGATGATTTTCTTACAAGGCAAAATAGACTTAAAACACATCACTATTCTGCTATTGATCAACTTAAGTAGAACTAATCCCCTTCAAATATAACTATTATATTTCCAAAATAATCAAATTTGTTCGATCTAATCAACACGAAGATCTTGTTTAGAAGGCCTATATTTGCTCTTCTCAATTCTCAAATCCAAATTACTTTCACCATATAAATATTTTAAACCAACATTTGATTCGTTTATTTCTCAGCATCGTTTGATTTACCATCCCGTTCCCCTCCCCACATCCTGATCCTTTGAGCTGCAACAGAAGCCTGTATATAACACACCAAATTTATTGAATTATTATTGAATTATAAATAAAAAGATAGAAAAAAAAAAAAAAGACTTAAAATCGAATGCTCTCATAAAAGCATACCTCTTTATTCCAATTAGTTTTATGAACGATCCAAAAGAGAACGAGGGTTTGTAGTAGCGTTCCTGCTACCATTCCGTACCATATTCCCTGAGATTTATTTGTAGCATTTTGTATAAATCGACATGTTTATAAGTAATTAAGATTTGAAATTCAAATTTGATTTTGGAAAATAAAATAATTTCGACTTACTTTAACGCCCATGTTGATTGCATATCCCAATATTAGACCTAGAGGGATACCAAAAACATAGTAGCATGCAAGGTTCACATAGGCAACCAAAGCTTGCCATCCAGCTCCTATTGCCACTCCTGTAATAACAAGGTTTTATGAGTTATATAAATATGATTAATCTAATTAAGAATAAAACAATTTGAAGATTCTTAATCATATGATAATTTTCATAATTTTTCCACCATCTATATTCATCTTAGTTAATATAATTACATTTGATTATAAGGTTCACACTAATTATCTAGTACAAACAACAAAGTCTTGAAACATTAAAACCATCATTTTGTAATTAATTTTATTCGTTGTTAGGACATACGTACAATTAGCGAAAAATAATATCATACTTTATACTTACGGAAATATAAATTTCAATCAAATAAATTCTTGAAACTTGACGTATTACATAACATTACATAAAGATAGTGAAATAAATATTATCGAAAAAACTAAACATAATTTAGAATGAATAAATTACCTGAAAGAGCAGGTTGAACATTGTTAACCACAACACAAAAGGCAAGCAAAGGTGTCAATTGATAGACAATTTCTTTAACAGAAAAACTGTCTGAAAATAAGGAAGGATATTGCTTCTGGAAGATTAGAAGTACAATCGAACATAAGAGGCCGATGAAGAACGAAGATATAACCACAACTAAAACGGAAAATTTAGCTGTTCTTGGATGAGATGCACCCAACTCGTTAGATACTCGTACGCTGAAAAAACGATAAAATTTTATGATATATATATATATATATATGTAGGAAAATAAATACTTGAACAAACAATTATAAAAAGATAGAGAAAATAAAATGATAATAAATTTATTTGTGCTGATGTATGAATTTGATTACCTTATTGCTGCATTGAAGCCAATGGCTACCATAATTGTCCATCCAAGTATGTTTGTGCTGCAAAATATAATCAAGTCAGGAAAATATTTACTGAAATTTCTACTTATAATTCACTTTTGCATGCAGAATATCCACTGAAATTTTGAGAAAGTCGAAAATTTTAATTTTTTTTTTTAATTGAATTTAAATTTTTCTGAAGTTTCAAATATGTAGCTGAATATCCATGAATTTTCGAACAATACCTGAAATCTTCATCGAAACCCAAAATTTTCCATAATTTAAAATAATGTTAAAGTATTAATTTATAATGAAATATTTATGTTTAATTATATCATGTAAAAGTTAATTTGAAATACTTTATAGTTATGCAATGAACTGAACTATTTTTGTTTTAGATAAAATAAGATGAGAAATTCAAATTATGAATTTTCCTCTAAAATTCGAATATATCCATCCATGTCTATAAGGTCAAGCTAAGTACCCGGCACATGCATTAACGACATTTGTCTTAACATCTGAAAATTGCATAGTCCTTAAATTGTCAATGTCATAACGACTTAAAAGTCTAAAGACTAAAAGTGTCATTTAAAGGACGAATTATATTGTGTAATTTGTGGGTTTCTAAATAAGTGCTTATATATACAATTATCAGCTTAACCTAACAATTTTGTGTACAATGTACATTCAAACTATAAT
This sequence comes from Verbascum thapsus, assembly GCA_963669365.1. Classification (NCBI taxonomy): domain Eukaryota; kingdom Viridiplantae; phylum Streptophyta; class Magnoliopsida; order Lamiales; family Scrophulariaceae; genus Verbascum; species Verbascum thapsus. Next base: position 22,743,679 of record OY770108.1, read on the forward strand.
TAATTGTACATTCTATTTAATTAAAATGTTTACAAATGTTTGTACTATAATTGATTGTACATTCTATTCAATTTTGAACTATAATTGATTGTACATTCTATTTAATTAAAATGTTTACAAATATCATTTACATCATAAATAAAAGCTATTGACAATCAACAGTTAAATTCCACTAACAATAAAATATCAACTCAAAAGCTACTTTTACAGTTGGAAAAATATTCACATGAATTGAAACTTGAAAGGATTTAAACTCAATTATTAGAGTTCTTGTCACATTTCCCACATATATGGGGCCTATCGAACAAATGAATAAGTTCAAAGATGTACCTAGAGTATTACCTCATTTCATAGTTTTTTTTTTTTTGATAAAATAATAGTTTAATTTATCTTTATGGATCTAAACAAAGATATTAGGTTCAAAATCTTGCCAACCCTCATTACATTTATTTTACATATGTACCTAGTACCTACCCTAGAAAAGAACCCGTCTTAACAAATGCAATGTGGTTATGAAGTCAATTGATTTTTTTTTTTTAATTTTGTGATTCAAAATTTTAAAAATTGAATTGAAAAACATAAACAAAGAAGGACCAAAAAAACCAATAATTAGCTGGTAACGTGAAAATTGACACTACGAGAATTGGGTACGGTATCATTCATTGCTATATGTTGGCAAGCACTAAAAGGCATGTATAAATATAAAGGTGGCAAGCAATTATTAAAGGAAGTAAATAATTCATAAACGAGTTTAAAACGGGTGATTTTCGACAAGTTTTGAATTTTGGTCTTTCAAGAGAGCTACACTATTAATCTTATATAAATACGCACATAAGGTGGTGTATTTATAAAAAAATGGATATTATATATGTTAAATCGAAAGCAATATTCCTGATTTAACGTCCATCTTATCTTATCTTATATATTAAAAAGGTAGGGTGATTTTTTGATGAAAAAAATATCCCACCTAACAAACATATACAGTATAAAATAAACCAAGAACATTGACCTAAAATAATTATTATCATTTTACTATAAAACATCACATCACATCACATTAAAAAAAATATATAACTATTAAAAAAAATTCAAACATGAAATAATTAAAAATGATAAAATTACCATATTGACAGAGCATCGACAGCAACTTCAGCGTTCTCCAGGTACCCAGCAAACAAGACCAGTGCCATAAAATACCATGTTTCCAAGCTAATGTCAAATCGATAAAAAAAAAAGTTTTATTTATTAGAATATATAAATCAGAATAGTCCAAAACTAATAATCTGAAAACTCTAAAGCTTTTAAATAATTTGGACTGACAAATGGTACCACATATGTCACGTGTAATATTTTAAAAAGCAAGAATATTAATCAACTATTCAACTTATATAAACTAAAATAATATCTAGGTAATATTTTATAATTAATAAAGCTAGTCATTGTCCATATTGCTAAAGTAAAGTGTGGAAACGACCAGAAATAGAGGTTCGATTGAGACATGCATGATTATCTCTTTCACCCATATTTCGAATTTGTTATCAATTTACATAAATTAGTTAAACGTACAAATCAATAAGAAATATAAGTTAGGAATTTATGTCCAAATATTAGTTTGCCTAATATATGCTCACATCTTTAAGGCCTAATAATTCTTAGATTAATTTAATGTTTTATTTTATATTTTGATTTATTTAGTTATAAAACATATATTGAATCACATTAGATACACTTCGAAATAGATTATATACGCACCATGTATCATATAACAATATATGTGTATAATATGAATAAAACATGTAATATAAATTGAATTAAATGGAGAGTAGGTGAAGGAAGATTGTGATATATTTAATAGTTTCAGTTGAAATAACATTGATGATAGATATAAATGTATATCTTTGAAAATGATATAGTAGTACTGTGGCATCCGTATTAACAAATCCTAATTTATGGAAACAGAAAGATAGTAAATCTACTGTGCATAAACTTTAATAAGCCATGTGAAATGGCACATCAAATAAGAGACCCCATACTTTCAACAACTAACTAACTTAATTATTTTTCCCTAATATATACCTGAATTAATGCTAATGTCATGTAGTAAGTGAAGGTCTAGTAGTATTCAATGTTTTTCAAATGTTTGTTCATTTTACAAAAGTCATTATCCTATTTTTGATAAAAGGTAACACATTAAATTAGCCCATCACTTAATTAAATTTCACCACATTGATATAAATGCCTCTAGTATGTTAAACATAATCCTTACCATTTTTTTTAAACCAAACATAGAATAAGTATTTGAAATTCGATGTTCTTGATAATTTTAAAAGTTATGACGAATACATACCTTAAATGATTGGTAATAGAAAAGGTCCGTAAATATGACTCAAACTTTTTCTTACGTAGAATTAAAATCAGTTGAAATTGATAATTATTTTTAATTAAATTTAACAAAAATAAAACTCGCAAATAATTCTAGGTGGACATATTGACTCCACATACTAACTATAAATAATATGATTTGACCGATTTTTTTATAGCGTCCTATAGTTTTTAGTCTTTTGATGCTACTTTCATTTCCACACGCAAATATGACTAAGTTCACCTTTTAATATTAACTAAGACCTCTATACTTTTTTTTTTTTTTTTTATAATAAGGGAATCCGCAGCCGCTACCGTTAGGTGCGCACTGAGTAAACCCCACTCTTGTGCAATAGCCTGCAAACCACACAAGAGAGGTAAACCAGCCTAAGTTGCCCATAGTTGACAGGCTCACAGTAGAGAAGGCAAATAAACATTCCCTCATCAGGATTCGAACCCGTGACCAAGGCCACAACATTCACATGCCCTTATACGAACATCCAAAAGGCAATTTAGTCAACTTAATTACTTTAAAAAGAATCTAAAGATATTTCAACCTAACATGGATCGCCTTAATCAAATCCCATTTAAATTACTCACCCAAAATTAATAAATAAAAAAACAATTTAAAACAAAACAAAATAAAATAAATAAAAATACTCACCACATCATCACAGCAGATGAAAGAGACAATCTCATGAACCCCCACAGGTTCTGAAAAGCCCGCCATGAAAACCCACTCCAAGCTCTCCCGCACGTCCCGCTGAATATATACGCCAGCTGGGCCAACACTATGAACCACCACGACGCGTTCAGCACCACCGCGCCGCCGCCCATTCCCCACCCCAGTTTCAGCATCAGCAGCCAGCTGAAGAACACATGCAGCACCAACGCCGCTGCTGAAATCCAAGCCATAGCCATGATCTTGCTCTGGGCCTGCAAGAACTTGGCGATCGGGAAATTTAGAGCGTATGCGTACAGCTGAGGGATCATCCAGATCGCGAATTTTCCGGCCAGTCGTGAAATGTCCTCAGTTTGGCCGATTAATAGCAGAAATGGCAACGCGAAAATGTAGATGAACATCAGCAGAAAGGCTGTGACGAGGAGGATGACCCATGATCGTTGCATATAGATGCCCAGCATTTCGATTTGACCCGCCCCGTAAGCTTGCCCGCATAGCGTTTCAAGTGCACTTCCCATTCCCAACTGTTAAAGATTCTAATTCAGTGTTTGTTCTAAATGGATAAATGAATTTTTACTGTAATTATGCACTAAACCTCACTTTAACAAAATAATAATAATCATTTTTACCAGCACCTCACGGTAGCGGCTGCGGGTTTCCCTCGTCATCCAAAAAAAAATAATAATCATTGAACTATAATTGTAATTAGTAAATATAGTTAACTAGTAATAAATGTAACATTGTATTATTACTAATAAATTTACATTTTTTAGTGTTTGTTTCTCACTTTAAACATTGGAACTTGGGTTTTAATGTGAAAAACAGTAAGAGATTTTTTTTTTAATTCAAATCGTATTATCTCTGATGTAAATATTATAGCATAAAGAAAATGACAAAAAAGATTTTTGCTTGGAAAAATGACACAGAAAGAGGGCGGCTGGGAAAATTCCATGCATACATTTCAAAGAAAGATATTTTTCCCAAAAACTCACTAAATATGGAATTTTGGTTCAGGCAAAATATTATTAATGGTCTATGTAATTTCATATTTCTTTATCAATTTAATTTTTTAAAGCAACAACTGTTAAGAGACAGTCCCTAAAATTCATTTTATGTTTAATTTCGTCCTTTTACATTATTTCTAGTGATTATGAACAACATGCCCACTAAACTTTAGCTTTAAAAAGTCATAAGAAACGAACATGTTGTCTGATCCAGTCAAAATCAAATGCTACACGATTTTTCTAGACAAAACATTCATACCAAACATTTTTTTTAAGGATTAGAGCACAATAAATTTGGTATATTTAAATACGAAAAGTGACATAAAAACTGAACCACTAATGATATTAACCCAACTAATACAATTACTTACCATAACGCCGAAGGATAAACCGGCGATGACAGAATTTTCGATGGAGAAGGCGGCGAGGTCGAGTGTGCCGACATGGCCGGCGAAGGTCTGTGTGATGGCGCCGAGTGAGTACTGACAAAGCGACGTGAAGATGGCCGGCCCGGCCAAGTACCACAGCTTTTTCGACTCTTTAACAAAGGCGTCGTAAAATTTTCGAGCATCGTCGATGGGTGGAATATCGTCACCTTCATCGACGAAAGATTCTGTAATAAAGGAATGAATAGACCATCTTTGGATCAAGTAATCCTGGGTTGAAAGCTCTGGTTCATCTTCTATGGGGGGCAAAAGTGGCTGCTTTGAGGTGTTCTCCATGGATGATCTAGAGAGAGAAAGAGGAGAGAGAGAGAGAGTATTGTGTTTTTTAATGTGTTGTTTGGTGTTTGGTTTTGATTGATATTTATGTTGACTGTTGAGGGGATTTGGATTAGGAGAGGAAATAAATTAGTATGATATGCGTGTGATTAATTGGGTTGACGAATAGTGAAGGGTCGAGAAAGAATGTGAATGGCACTCTCTCTTGTGCATATTGTTATGGTATAAATTTGGAAAGTAAATGACTTTTGCATCTTATATCACACTATCACAATTGTATCACATCATTATAAGATTAATAATAATTCAAATAAATAAACATAATTGTGGTACACCATTCATTCTGGATCTTTTATCCCACAATAGTGTACCACTAATAATTCAGATAAATAGACACTTGTTAATCCCATTGTCACACAATTACGGGATAAAAAATCCATTATGCTCTCTCCTTATACATTATGGTATAAATTTGGATGAATATCTTGGTATATTAATTTGGAATTTTACTTATAATAGATGTTGTATATTTTTATTTGGGATCAAACTAATTCTAATTCTAGTTCTTTTTTTTTTTTTTGTATGTGTATTAACATTTTCCTTACTACGATTCCGTCCTCGATTCAATAAATGAAGGGTATTTATAAGAGATTGTTTTAGTATTTCTAACAAACATTTGACAGGGCAACGTGTCGAGTGTCCTTATTGTAATGGTCCATGCTGTTCGAGTTGGGGCAATTCTTTCACGGACTCAGACCTTTGGTCCCGGCCCATGCCTACCATACATTTGGGGGGTGGGGTGGTTTTCATAGGGTATCTCATGTGAGAAAGCCACCCACCACTCCCAAAACTTGTGGTGAAAAATGGACCGAGACCAAAGGTCCCGATCCATTATAGAATTTTCCTTCGAGTTGTGGGGTTGGGTTATATAGGAGTCCAACGTGATACGAGTGGTATATTGAGGGAGTTGAGAGACTATTTGGACCACCGCTGGAAACGCTAAAAATTGTATTTGAATTATTACTCATGGGGAAAAAGTTAGAATAACATGGGTTTGGTTTTGTCCATTTCAATTTTTTCAAAATCAATTATCTCATAATTAATTATGTAGAAGTCGGGTCAAACATAGTTTGATTCGCGAATAAGAATTCCCTCTTAATTTTCTTGAATTTATTTGGTTTTTTATCGAGCTTTAATAAATTATTTTATTCAAGTATGAGAGCTGATTGGATAGAGGAATTTTTGTTTGAGTTAATTATTTTACACACATTTTATTTTATTAATCAACTGATTGAGGTCTAAGTCACTTTAAGTGTTATACATCAAAAATATTTTTCAAAGTTGATTTGTTATGTGTAAAATAAGTCATGCTCAAATGAGCTTTTAATAATCATCTATCTCGAATCAAATATTAGTAGTTAAATTAATTAATTTCTAGTCCCAAAGCTTATATGGCTGAAATCTAGCAAATTGGAAGATTGCAATATGATGTCACATCCTGTATTTATCATGTCCACATAATAAGGTACCACTTTGTTATAGTAATCTCTAATGACCTCAATTCATTTAATTTCATTTATTAGATTTGTTTCTTATCAAACTAAAAATTCAATTGAAAACAAAATAGTTTAAGAGGTGACAATAGATTCTTTTTCTTATGAGCTCATGTGAGATTTTGCATAAGTATATGATATAGTACAGTGATGTGACTATTTCACAATTAAAAATTCCGACAATTTATACTTTATATATTGTAAAAATTGATTAATTTGAATTTGCCACTTTTTCGTATGACACTTCAACGACCTCTATGATTTTGATAATTGTTATTTGTTTTATTGTCCTTCTATTCTTCTTCATGGTCCCCAACTTTTCCAAGGCTTCAACCCTTTCTCATAATTTTATTCTGTCCTTTTTTACTTCTATTGCTCTTTTCAACTCATGGTTATTAACAATTTTACAATTATAAAGTAAAAAAAAAATAGTTTAGAATTAAATATAGTTACTATATAAATAATGTTTTTGAATGAATAAATAGTATAGGCATCAAATGGGCTCATATGAATATATATATATATATATATATATATATATATGAATGATGAGATATTTTATTTTAGAACAAACGACATGGCTACCTCAATCTGATATCATAATTGTAGCAAAGATAGTCAGGAGATCTACTCATATTGAGCATTAATGGAAAAAATATAATAACAACCTAAATTATATTGAAATATTGTAACAATAAAATAAAACACATAATCATGTAAATTGTAAAAATTAAATGAATAATGTCTTAATCAAAATTTGTCTGCGTTGAATTTTGAAGATATGGCTAGAATCTTGATACAGTAATTAAAAGACGATGTACAGAGATATTAGAATATCTTTTAAAAATGAGTGTGGAAAATGTAACATGTTTGAGATATATATATATATATTGTGTAAAATGTTAGTATATATGAAAAGGTTACGGATACCATTTTACATTAACAAGTTAGAGTGCATTATTGTAGCATTAAAGACATTAATATTTTCCCATACCTATTTATTATTTTATAAAAAATTTATTATTTTTATACAGGGAGATCATATTGACACTCCATTAAATGATTTAATGCTAAACAAAATTTTTTGTAGCATCTTTTGGAATTAGTGAGAACTGATAAACCATTTTATAAAAATATATCTTATGTAATTGAAATATTTGTTTTACATACAAGATTCCTTACTATCTTTATTATTTGTCTAAAGTATTACTTATATATCATTGTTTAGAACCTATTTATATGTTTTATCTTGAATAAATTATGCATGAGATAGTAATAGATGGTTCTATTTGCTTGTTTGGGTGGTAAGTTTAACAACATATTCAATATATTAGCTTTAGATTTATCGTTTGGTTAGTTTATATGAGCTGAGCTCAAGTCAAAAATAAAAACTTGAATTCAAATTGAAGCCAAGCATCAGCATTATAAGGTCGATATGAATTTTTTTTGGCTTGCTCTCATATATAAGTGTGCATAGATATTATATGAAGAGTAATTATAATAATAACATGTAAATAATTCTAAATTGTATGGAAAATTCCAAGACTTTAAATTAGGATTTATTTTTAAAAAAACATCATTTATTTCTAACATTTTACTAATGCATAACACTATAATCTATAATTAAATATTTCAAAAAGTGAAAATTTTTCTTAATTTAACCCTAAGAGTCCGAGCACTTGTTATGTAATACATACACTTCATCACATACATTTATGATTGACAAGTTACTACGTTTTGTCTTTAGGAGGATGTGTTTCTCATATTTTTCATAAAACTCTCAAGCAATTTTCTTGTAAATATACAAATTCTCATTTGCAGTTCTAAGTTCAATAAAATTGGATTTAAATGCAAGTATTCAATTATTATAAATAAAATCTCTATTTTGACATTTTAAAACCAATTTTTATGATATACATTATAGCAAAGGATGATGTCAATCTTTGGATCATTTTCAGACAAAAATAAGACTAGAGGGCTTCTGGGCTTTGGCTAATAAGGCCACGTTTGTTATGTTTTCAAATTCCATTTTTATTGGATCACCAAAAAAAAAAAAAAAAAAAAACAGTGGGCAAAATATTTGATTCTAGGGGGTAACCCCTGGTAGAGTTGGTAAGGTAGCTGAATCTTGTGGCCTTGGTCACGGGTTCGATTCCCACCGTTGGAATGCCTACTGCCTTCTCTACCATGCGCACTCTAAGGGTAGCGGCTGCCGATTTCCCCCGTCATCCAAAAAAAATAAAATTATTTGATTCTATAGTCAATACTATTAGGTATCGTTTGGTTGGGGTTTATAGGGGTGATATATTAATTATCACCCCTAATAATAAGTTTGGTTCAACAAGTCCGACCCATGATACGTAACAAGCCCGATATTTAATCACTCCATATCTTGGATAGTAGATACCACTTGGTCACAAGATTATATCCAACATATTTTGAAAAGTAAAATTACTAATTTACCCTCACATTTAACCTAATTTATATTACTTAAAAACCACGCCTATACCCAAATTTTATTCACAATCTGAATTTCAGCAGTTCTCCTCCATCTCCATCGCAACCCTACGGCATCTCCATCAAGCATCTCCATCGCAATCCTAAGGCATCTCCATCAAGCATCTCCATCGCAACCCTAAGAAAATTTTATCGATAGTTTTATGTTAAGCAATTATGGAAGAATTATATTTATCTCAAACACGTAAAAATTTAAATTTCTTAGTTCCACATTTTTCTCCTTTTCTGTCATACAAATTGCAGAATAAAACATGAATCACTTTTGTCGTTAGTCATAAATCATCTGTAGTTTCCATCGTTGCATTGCTATCCATATTAAGCCCTCATTATTCTTTCATCTCAGAATTTGGGGGTTTTCTGATACATTCGAATTAATCGGGATCGCATGTAAATTGCGTTCAGGTAATTCGATATCGGGTTTCAGGTTCTAATACAGTAAAAAATGGGTGTAGATATTGAAATTTTGCAACCAATCAAATCATGCCACGTGGAAATATTGACCAATCAAAAGTCGTCTACGACAAATGATATTTATCTATTTGAGTTAATTTATGGATAATTATCAAATCAAGTTGATTTTTGGATAATATCTAGAAAATCTATCTAGATCTTCTATCAGCCAATCAAATGGCTCCAAAATTATGATAATTATTTATTAAATCAAATGGATAATTATCAATGGAATCCAAATTATCCATAACTCTTTCATCCTACACCTATAAATAGGATCCTTTGGAGTTCATAAATTACACACACACAGAAGTTCAATCAAAAAGCTAGAGAAGACGAATGAAACTCTCCAAATTTTCTCTACGAAGGTTCTTCGAATATACAAAGAAGATTCAAGGCGTTCTAGGCGATATTCAAGGCGTTCTTGAGGAAGTTCATCAAATTATAGCGTTTGATTCGTAATTACGGTGCTAAACCTACGAATTAACGTTATAGATATTCAAATCAAATTCAAGGAAGATCAAAGTCACAAAGTCAACCTTGAAGATTTCAAATTCCATATCAAATTCAACGTTTGATCCGAGATTAAGCTGCCAAGCCCTCGAATTAACGTTATAAACATTCAAGTCAACGTTGGAGAAGATCAAAGAAGCAAAGTCAACTCCAATATTCAAGTCAACATATTTTGAAGGAAGAATCAGAGGATTAGAATAGAGATTTGTACCCTATATTTTTATTTTGATTAATATAAATTTCTTTGTCACAATTTTTTGTGTTTCTCGATTTTCAGAATTACAAATTTGTTGTGTACAAATTTTTGGCACGCCCAGTGGGACCATCTCTACCTCTCATCTCCTCACTTCAACAAGTTCAAATGGATGCTCAAGTCAAAGCTATGAAGATAGTGGAATCCAAGATGATCATCTCAAATCCTTCAAACTCCACGAGTGAAGTAATTGGCGTCACCACAAGAAGTATGCCCATGAAGCTACAAACATTTTCAAAGGTGGTTCCCCTACTTGAGCATGTTGAGGATGACGCATTCCGCTTTGGTGATGAAATCAATCATGATGAAGAGAAGTATTCATCCCCACAACGTTCTACATCAAGTGACTCAAAAATCGCATGTGTTATGATGACAAATGTTACCACTCCGGAGGAGCAAATTGAAAACTTGACAAAAGCTGTTGAAGGATTAATGAAGCATGTTCAAGAGCAAGCCACTCTAATTGCAAAGTTGATGAAGAAAGCAGACGACGTGGATGCCATGCACGAAATTGAAAAACAAGTTGAGGCGCAAGATGAAGTTGAGGCGTCAAAGAATCAACATCTAGTTGAGAAGGAAAAATCCATTGTCGAGGAGCTTCAAGTTTCAAGTGATGGGACGATTCCAGCTGCTCGACTTAAGGAGTTTATCATGAGTACAATCCAAGACAATCGCGATGGGAGATCCAAGATGCCTTTAACTTATGTCAAGCCATATACTCGAAGGATTGATGATTTGAAGATGCCAACTGGTTACCAACCCCCAAAATTCCAGCAATTTGATGGCAAAGGCAATCCAAAGCAACATGTGGCTCACTTCGTTGAAACATGTAATGATGCTGGAACTTATGGCGACCAACTAGTCAAGCAATTCGTTAGATCATTAAAAGGCAATGCATTTAACTGGTACATTGATCTTGGTGCTGACTCAATCAACAATTGGGGGCAATTGGAGCAAGAATTCCTCAATCGCTTCTATAGCACCCGTCGCACAATCAGCATGCTTGAACTCACCAATTCACATCAATTGAAGGATGAACCAGTCATCGACTACATTAATCGTTGGAGAAATTTAAGTCTTAATTGCAAAGAAAGATTACCCGAGTCCTCTACTATTGGAATGTGTATTCAAGGGATGCATTGGGGTCTTCGATATATCCTTCAAGGAATTCAACCAACAACATTTGAAGAATTGGCCACTCGAGCACATGATATGGAGTGGAGTATAACCGGAAGTGGAGTTGACAAGTCATATATCCAAGAGCCTTATAGACAAGAAATCAACAAAGGAGGCAAGCCATTCACAAATGCTTCTGATGATGAGCCCATATCTGATAGTGATGAAAATATGGAAGAAAGTGACGTTCAAGTTCGTCATCCATACTTCGACTAAAGATGCTAAATCAACGCTCCTTGATAAGAGCATAAACTGTCATCAACGCTCCTTGATAAGAGCATAAACTATCAGCAAGTCTCCTTGATAAGAGTTTAAACTTTCAATAAATTGAAGATCCAAATGAAGTTCTCCTTGACACGAGCATAAAAGGTCTACATATCAAATCAAATCAATTGAAGTTCTCCTTGACACGAGCATAAAAGGTCTAGAAAGTCAAATCAAATGAAGTTCTCCTTGACACGAGTTTAAAAGGTCTACAAGTCAAATCAAATCAAATGAAGCTCTCCTTGACACGAGTTTAAAAGGTCCACATGTTAAATCAAATCAAATGAAGTTCTCCTTGACACGAGTTTAAAAGGTCTACAAGTCAAATCAAATCAAATGAAGCTCTCCTTGACACGAGTTTAAAAGGTCTACAAGTCAAATCAAATCAAATGAAGCTCTCCTTGACACGAGTTTAAAAGGTCCACATGTTAAATCAAATCAAATGAAGTTCTCCTTGACACGAGCATAAAAGGTCTACAAGTCAAATTAAATCAAATGAAGTTCTCCTTGACACGAGAATAAAAGGTCTACAATTCAAATCAAATCAAATGAAGTCCTCATTGACATGAGCATAAAAGGTCTACAAGTCAAATCAAATCAAATGAAGCCCTCCTTGACACGAGCATAAAAGGTCTACAAGTCAAATCAAATCAAATGAAGCCCTCCTTGACATGAGCATAAAAGGTCTACAAGTCAAATCAAATCAAATGAAATTCTCCTTGACACGAGTATAAAATGTCTACAAGTCCAAGTCCAACCAAATTATGTACTCCAAGCCTTGAAGAGTATAAACTAAATATGGCACATCTATACATATATTTGAACTACGTTATGACTTGATCCCTTTTCATTAGGGTACGTAGGCAACTTAAACTCTTCTAAGTTCAGTCATAAATTCAACTCAAATCATATTCTCTTGATGGAGTGACATCACTCATTAAAAAGAATTTTGAAAGAAATGTCCCATCTTGACATGGGGGCATGTTAATCTCGTTGGAACACAAACAACTTGCGATCGAAGCCAACAAAGTGTTTTCGAGGAGACACCAAACTGTAGGAAAGACTTTTGTGGTATAGAAGCACAAGACGAAGCTATTCTTAAGGCATGATTTTTATATTGAGACGTTGCGACTCATCCACTACGAAGTATGCTTTGAAATAATCAAACTTCCGTGAACGAGTCTCAAGGGGGCATTTGTAGATATTGAAATTTTGCAACCAATCAAATCATGCCACGTGGAAATATTGACCAATCAAAAGTCGTCTACGACAAATGATATTTATCTATTTGAGTTAATTTATGGATAATTATCAAATCAAGTTGATTTTTGGATAATATCTAGAAAATCTATCTAGATCTTCTATCAGCCAATCAAATGGCTCCAAAATTATGATAATTATTTATTAAATCAAATGGATAATTATCAATGGAATCCAAATTATCCATAACTCTTTCATCCTACACCTATAAATAGGATCCTTTGGAGTTCATAAATTACACACACACACAGAAGTTCAATCAAAAAGCTAGAGAAGACGAATGAAACTCTCCAAATTTTCTCTATGAAGGTTCTTCGAATATACAAAGAAGATTCAAGGCGTTCTAGGCGATATTCAAGGCGTTCTTGAGGAAGTTCATCAAATTATAGCGTTTGATTCGTAATTACGGTGCTAAACCTACGAATTAACGTTATAGATATTCAAATCAAATTCAAGGAAGATCAAAGTCACAAAGTCAACCTTGAAGATTTCAAATTCCATATCAAATTCAACGTTTGATCCGAGATTAAGCTGCCAAGCCCTCGAATTAACGTTATAAACATTCAAGTCAACGTTGGAGAAGATCAAAGAAGCAAAGTCAACTCCAATATTCAAGTCAACATATTTTGAAGGAAGAATCAGAGGATTAGAATAGAGATTTGTACCCCATATTTCATTTTGATTTATATAATTTCATTTGTCACAATTTTTGTGTTTCTTGATTTGCAGCAATACAAATTTGTTGTGTACAATGGGTCTGGAAATTTGTTATTCCGCTGTTTTTAGAGTTTGTCATGTGTTATTTTGACATTTGATAATAATTAGATCGAGATTTCTGCGTCAATTTTGATTTCCATTGAATCTCAACTTCAGCAGCTCTTCCATCTCAATCAAGCATTAAATCTTGCCCCTCGTTCGCAACCCTAATGTAATTTTAACCCTAATCTATAACGGATTCAATTTCTCTAATCGGGATCGGGTGTAAATCGCGTTCGAGTTATTCGAATTTGGGTTTCGGATTGTAATACAGTAAACAATGGGCCTGAAAATTTGTTCTTCGACTGTTTTTAGAGTTTGACATGTATTATTTTGACATTTGATAATAATGAGATCGAGATTTCTGCATCAATTTTGATTTCCATTGAATACGTAGCTCATTGTATCAATCCTTATGGATTTGATTTTGATAATTCAACATCAAGGGTATTTTTAAGTATAATTTTATAGATTTGATTTTGATAATTCAACATCAAGGGTATTTTAGACTTTTTCATTGTATCAATCCTTATATATAATGTCAACCAAACAACTTGAATATATATCATTTAGGATATCACTCTCATTTATAATCCTAACCAAACTAGTTTTTGCTAATTAATCTCTCAATTTATCTCATAATTATCAAGCCTAATATTATCACGTTCAATCACATGATACGAACCAAACGATACCTTAAAATAAACATGCGAACAATTCATTTTGTTTGATTTTACCTATTTTTAAACAATTCATTAATTTGTTTCTTAATGAAAAGGATAAATCTGATGGCACCGTCAGTTTAGCCCTCTTAAAATAGAAATTCAAATGGTTTACGTTCTCTTTTGTTTGGTCCTAATTTATTGTATGTTTGGCTGGATGCACTTAAATGAAATGATTAGATATTAAATAATATTTATAATTAGTTTAGATTGTATTATATTATATATTTTATTATTATCTTGTCGTTATTGATTCTTAACGATATGACAATTGTTTTAGAAATATTACTACTTATTGTGATTTTGTGACCAACAAAGCTATTAAACAATTGTGTGTGTACACAACACATGTATACACATTTATAACTTGAAACTAAAGTTATCAAGTGGGTCCATTCTTTTATTAAATGGACAATAAGATCTAATAGAATTCAATTTGAGCATTGACATAAAAGAAGTAGAGCAAGAGAGTGAGAAGAAGTTTGAAGATGTGGCGATGCTTATGTTTCACGAGGATTATGTGTGTGAGCAACAAAAGGATTATGTGTGATGAAAATTATATACGTGTCGGGCTGACCCGACCCGGATTTCATTTGACATGGAATCGAATGGAGTGGTTTTTCTTCTATTTATACTAAAATGGAAGTTAGCAAAAATCAAAGGAGATATAACTCCCATAATCTACAGTAATTAAACACACTCTATATACACAAAATAAAAGAACATGAATTTTCGTCCATAATATGGGGTAGAAAATAGTGAGATGAAAACATCATGTTATGTATTATTATACTTTGTTTGAAGCACTTTGGGTTGTGAATTCTTTTAAAATTTGAGAGAATTTTATTTTTTACTGAAATTTGAAATTTCTTTTGACATTGAATAAACCGTATTTCGAGAACCAATCATATGTCACAAGAGGTGGATACAATATGCACTTCTTCTTATCTTCTACTATATTATAGCAAGGAAGTAATTATTTTGCACTTAAATACTAATTTCTTAAAATTTTAATTTTCTTTTAATAATAATTAATAATTATCCTTCCATAACCAACTCCTTACTATCTTAACTTCCATAAAAAATATTATATTTGCACCTTATGTGTTTGACTAATTTTGACTATCTATTGTTTTCAAAAAACTTAATTCTAATTTTTGATAATTTAAAATTATTTTTAATTAATAAATATTAATTTCTATCACAATACCAACTTATCAAATTCCTCAATCAAGAAAAACTACATAACAGTTATCAAATTCAAAAAATTTTAAATTTGAAAAAAAATCAACAACAAAATAATATTTGAGAATTTATTTTCATTCTCTCAAATTCCATAACAGTTTACAACTTTTATGAAACTCAATTGCCACAATTACCCTATAATTAGCCTTTGAAAGTTGGATTTTACAATTATGGGCAATTGTTTCCCATTAAAGTACTTTATATTATTATTGTTAGTTTGAAATTTCTTGAGTTTGAAAATCAATTGCTTATGGTAACTTTGAGGACCAAAATTGATTCATGTGGAAGGAAGTATTTTGGGTTTCTGAAATTTGATTTTTGTTTCTTTTTTCATTGAAGTATTCTCAAATAAATGTCACACAATTTGGAAAAAAAATGACTTATAACTTATCAAGTGTGTTATTATCACCTATATAGTTAGAGATTAGATCTATCATTTCAGATATGATTTGCTTAGTGTTTTTTTTTCTTTTTATATTCTTTTTTGTTTACTTAGATTTCACTAACAACTAAAATAATACCATATCCGAATAATATATCGTGCGTAGCACGGAGCACACGCTAGTATATCTTGTGACATAGTATTATGTTGCCAAGATATCTACGATCCATGCGTATTCACTAAAAATTAGAAGAATTGGAATCAAAAGTGGCATTTCAAAGATTATGGGAAGTGGGAATAATTTGAATTTACGTGATTGAGAGAAAGAGAAAGAGAGAATCATTAGGAATGTGGAATTAGTTTTGACAAGTAGGTGATTGTGGGAGGTGGAATGAAAGACATGTGCATGAATATATGAAGTGGGGATGGAATTTGAATTAAAAATTGCAGAGAAAGAATAATCTGTATTATTATGATGTAATATAAAATTTTGATTTTTGCATGTGCATGATTATGGGTATGCAAAATAGAATTGATAAGTGGTTATCTAAGATTTTTTATTTTGTTTTTTCTTATATTTAATACGTGTCAAAATATTTATATATGTTAAACATATATTAATAAGTGTATACATAAATAAATTATATATATGAAACATTTGAATAAATAAAAAAAATGAAATAAAAAATTTATAATAGAATATATATCCAACTATTAAAAAAATATTTGAATTTACATATGCATAATTATGGGGATATATACTAAATAGAATTGGTACGTGTATAATTATGCATGGTGGAAATATGTGAACACCGCTATAGTGTATATACATTATTAAATGTGTGTCTTTTATTCTTTTTCTTGGATCAAGAATATATCCAACTATTACTATAAATTATATATAAATTAAAGATCGAATGAATAAACATTCAAGAATATGTAAATTGGTAGATGATTTATTCATTCTAATTTTGCAAAATTCATATTTTTTAGTCAAAATTATTTACCTACCAAAACAAACTTCGATCATTATTTGTATTTTTACAACTTATTTTACTCTTACTAAATAATAAAAATCAATATATATACAGCATTCATTTTATTAATCAAAAGTATCTAATGTTTCATTTAAACTTTCATAAGATCTCTATCAATAGAATCAGATTTATTTTAAGTTAGAATTTGTTTGCTTTGCATCCATATTATATCACATCATTTCTTATCTATTGTGACCGTTCTCTTAATGATAATGTGAAAGTATAAATTCAAAGTAAAATCTTATTAAAAAATATGGTAATTAATTACAAAGCAAATATATTCATAACTCACCATACAATTGAGTCAATGGAATCAAATCCGGTATCCAGTAGAAATATATTATATATATTATCACCTATCCCACAAAGAATGGCTCATGCGAAAGGTAGTCAGGGAAGAAAGTCATATTCAAATTTCAACAGTACAAACACAAGGATGTAATTAAAAAATGGAGGGAATATATAGATTAATACCATAGAAAAATATTTCCTCATTTGTTGCATTACTTCATGGAATATCACATATAGATGCTAAACAGTATATATATAGAATTACCATTCCCATGCAATTCACAAACACAAACACAAACTCTCAAAAACCCAACAACTCAACTAAGAGTTAATAAGAATGGCTGAATTAATCGAGAAGTGTAAGCTTAAGATAGCCATGTTTCCATGGTTAGCCATGGGGCACATTACTCCATTCATCCATTTAGCCAATGGGTTGGCCAAACGAGGTCACTCAGTCACCTTTTTGCTCCCTCAAAAGCCCTTTCTCAAGTGTTAGGCGGTACGCGCTGCGGAAGCGTTAGAATATGACATTATTTGAATTGAGACAACAATAAATATATAGAAAATAAGGGACACGAAATTTAACGTGGTTCACCCAATTTAGGCTACGTCCACGGGACAAAGCTATGATAATATCCATCTGAAAGGAATTACAAACATTTTCACTAATCACAAGAACGGAATAATTTTATCCTTCTCGAACTAGGAAGAACACTCTGATCACACTCTCTTTTATTACAAACAAAAGGAGAAAAAAGTTCATAGGGAGAAAGAGAAATGTTTTCGGGATGGATTTCTAACACTAGGCGAAGCTCAATTTATAGGAGAGCTTCGCCTACATTTTTGACAATTTTGATCAAAAATGTCAAAAATCAAGCTTGATAATTTTGATCAAAATTAAGCTTGAGAATTTTGATCAAAATTGTCATGCTTTGAAGATTGAATTTTGACATTCTCCCACTTGAAGACTAATGACAAATTAGTTCTTCACACAACCTTTCGCCTTGTCCGTCCGTGTTGCCTATGTTTCTGTAAGACCAATCGAGGATCTACTCCAAACAAACTTGTTGGTACTGATTGGCTTTGTCAATACATCTGCTAGGTTTTCCCGAGTGTGAATCTTTTATCATGTCAACACTCCCATTCTCGACCGCTTCACGAACAAAGTGGTAGTGAACACCAATGTGCTTCGTCCTGGAATGAAAGACCGGATTCCTTACAATGTGCAAGGCGCTCTGACTGTCACAAAACAAAGTAACGCTTTCTTGTTTGTGATAAATAAGAAACATACATAAATTAATAATTATAAATATTAAATGCTATAAGCAAAAGATTATTCTCCAATAATTTAAAATTCTACAGTGATTAGGTTTTAAAA
Organism: Verbascum thapsus; assembly: GCA_963669365.1. Lineage (NCBI taxonomy): Eukaryota > Viridiplantae > Streptophyta > Magnoliopsida > Lamiales > Scrophulariaceae > Verbascum > Verbascum thapsus. Next base: position 22,762,245 of record OY770108.1, read on the forward strand.
ACTTAACTACATATGGGAAATATAATAAAAAAGATATTGTAAAAGTTGTGGATATAAGTTGAAAAACATTAAAACAAATGCTTTCATCTCTAAGATAACATCCATGTCATCTCAATCCCAATTTTAATGGTATTTTCGACCAAATGATACGTATTCGATAAGATTAATATGAAAATATAAAAAATATTTAGTCTGTGTTTCTTTTGTTATCATTATTAGTGTGTAGTTTTGAAGTAAGAACAAGTTCATTTACAAAAATTAAACTTTATTTTAACATATAACAAAGAATATGACAAATGCAATATTATATTAGATGGTAATAATATATACTTCTATTTTTAAAATGTTAATATATAATTTTAGTCAATATGAGAATGTTTTAATGTTTATAAGGATATATTAGTCAAAGTTATAGAACTCAAACAGATTACCTTTATGTATAGTATTAAAAGTTCACATTTGCGTAAAGCTATTAATTGAAGTAGATGACAAATGTAAAAATATGAAGAAAACAATAAAAAGAGATACTTGACTGAGGATATAGTATCGATGCACTCTACATTAATATTTTTTAAAAAGATTTGTAGACATGCACAAAAAATAAATTTACTTGTATGTATAAGTGCTTAATATATTACATTCATGATCATATACATGAACATGGTAGAAAAATATTCAGATTTTTTTAAAGGTTAATTTACATTTAAATAGACCAAATATTTTGCTTAGACATATCCAAAATATAGCATAATTAAGTATAATAGGAAACTATTTAATTAGTCAAAGAAACAAAATAGTTAGATCTCGCATTTTTAAAGATTATTTAGACTGCTTATGAAACTTAATTACATATATTTAATTATATATGAAAAATTGTAATATATGATATAATTGAGTCCTTACACTTATAATTTTTAAGCATGAGGTGTTAGAGATACATTGGAAGAAAACTAAACAATAAAAGATGGTTACCAATCATATTTAACATATGACTCATTTCATCCTAATTTTATAGGTTCACTTTAATGGAATTTGAGTTTTAACTGAGATTTGTAAATGTAAATTTAGTTTAATAATGAGATTTAGCTTTTGACTCATTTTACAGAATGAAATCTTATCTTGGCATCTTTTGTGGGAAGAAAAGAAGTAATTATGATGAAATATGTAAAATATAATATTTCATACTAAAGATATAGATGTGTCACATGTGTTTTGATGATATTGTTTTCACAAATTAAAATATTTATATTTGAGCTCTTTTAGTTTTGCATATAAGAAAACATAAGTTAAGTTACAATATTCTTACAAAAATCATTTAATCTTATATTAGAAGTTAGCTCATCTTATAGTTCATAAAGTAACTTACAAATATAAAAATGTATATGAAATTAAAATCAAAGAAATAACTGATGTGTGATTTATGAATATAATTTAATCTATGTTCAAATTTGTAAAAATTCATAGTTGTGAGTACTAACGTTGGCAGTAACTTAGCCTTTATAGTATCACATTAAGTACCATGTTCTAAGTTAGGATATATAAAATTATATAATAGATACTATATATTATCTACCTTATTAGAAAGAGTGATATGAAAAGAGAAATAAGTCTATTGTTATTTTATATTCATATATTAATTTAAATATGCAATGTATTAATTAGTATATATGATGATTAGATAATTAAAACAAAAAATTAATTATGTTGTAATAATTATTGTACCATCAAACTATGTTACAACAATAACTTAAACAATTATCAACAAATTGTTATTTAATTTATTTGCTATAATTTGAAATATATAAAGTCTTTTAAATATAAATCTGTAATTATTTATTTAGAGTTTTTTAAAATATGAGTTTTGTAATCATAAATTTGTTTAATATTTTTTAGTGGTTAGTCATTATGTGATCAGTCAATTCCGGGTTCAAGTAAGCATTTCTTGAACCGTAATTCTATGAATTCTACATTATATGTTCGCCAAGTTGCATCATGACTGAGGTAACAAAGTGGTCAAATTTACTAGGTAGATCATGTAAGGCTTGAAGCACACAAGATTTACAAAGGAGACATGTGAATTAACAAGTTGTAAAATTATCGGCGATTGATTTATTTTTCCAGGAATGCATCACACGTGAGAGATCCTTTTAAAAATTTTAGAATTCTGTTATTTTTACTGAAATTTGAAATTTATTATGCCATTGAGTTTTAGATATCTTGTGACATAGTATTATGTAGCCAAGATATCTCTTATCTACGATGAGGAGTTGGAATCAAAAGTGGCATTTCGAAGATTATGGGAAGTGGGAATATAATTTAAATTTACGTGATTGAGAGAGAAAGAGAGAATCATTAGGAATGTGGAATTAGTTTTGATAAGTAGGGGATTATGGGGGTGGAATTGAAATAGACATGCCCATGAATATGGGAAGTGGGGATGGAATTTGAATTAAAAATTATCTCGGATTAGATAAGAATAATCTGCATTAATATGATGTAATATAAAATTTGATTTTGCACATGCATGATTATGAGAATACAAAATAGAAATAGTAAGTGGTCATATAAGATTTTATATTGCAAATTATGTTTTCTTTTATATTTGATATGTGTCAAAATATTTAACATGTTAAACATATATGAATAACTGTATGAATAAATTATGTTTATCAAAACCTGTGAACACATAAAATAAAAGATGAAATAAAGAATTTAAATTAAAAAATCATATCCTATAATTATTAATTATGAAATGTCTTTCTTTTATTCCTTTTCTTGTATCAAGAATATATCCATCTACTAAAAAATTTTTGAATTTGCATGTGCATAATTATGGGAATGCGAAATAGAATTGGTACATGGAAAATTACGAATGGTGAATCTGAACACTGTTACAGCGTATATACATTATGAGAGAGTTTAAATATTATTAATGTAAAATAATTCTAAAATGTCAAAAATTAGGATTGATATTTTAAAAATTTTTTAGAGGACAACTTGTCAATGTCATAGGCACCCAAGTTTCTTTATTGTTTTGTACACCTGCAAAATTATGTGTTAGAGAAGAAAATCAATTAATATCAATGCACAAAAGAGAAAGCGTGTATATTAGAGTGGAAAAACAAAGAAATGCCAAAACTGACCATTAGTTGAAGCAAATATTTATGGGATTCAACCACTGAACTGGTAGGATGCATGAATCTTGATAATTCAACCTAAAAAGCAAAGCAAACAGATCATTATCCAAAATATGTGTTTAAAGAGAAATTTATTGTAAAAAAATTACAAAAAAAATGAGTTATTATAGGAAGTCATCCATTTTTGAATAATGGAATAAATGTGCAGAATGTGGGAGTCTAGAATTATTTCAGGATTAATACGTGAGTTAAAGAGGGAGGGATGTTTATTATGTTAGGTTTTTTAATTTCAAAAGATAGTGGGAAGTTGAGATGTGATAGTGGGAAGTTGAGATGTGATAATTGGAAGTTGAGAGAAGTTAATATAATTAATAATTATTAATCAAAAAAATAATTGTAAATTACAAAAAATTAGAATTTACTATTTTAAAGATTTTGGAGGGTCATCATAAATAACCGACAGCCCTCCTATATATATATTAATAGATATATATATATATAAATTAATAGATGTATAAAATTTAGTCTATATTATTTACCTATCAAAACATACTTAATTATTTGTATTTTTACAACATATTTTACTCCTACCAATAACAGAAATCACTATATGTACATCATTTTTTTTATTCTAAACGTATCTAATATTTCATTTAAACTTTCATAGTATCTCGATCTATCAATAGAATCAGATTTATTTTCTAAGTTAGAACTTGTTTGCTTTATATCTATATAATAAATATCATATCATTTCGTATCAAGAATAGTTGAAAGATAGTTAGGGAAAGAAGCCATATTCAACTTTCAACAGTACAAACACGAGGATCTTTGTAATAAAAAAATGGAGGGAATAAATAAATTGACACCATAGAAAAATATCTCTCCAGGTGTTCCATTATTACTTCAATACAGATTGCTAAATAGTATATATATAGATGCCATTCCAATGCATGCAATTCACAAACACAAACACAAACACAACTCAGAGTTAATAAGAATGTCCGAATTAATCGAGAAGTGCAAGCTTAAGATAGCCATGTTTCCATGGTTAGCCATGGGGCACATTACTCCCTTCATCCATTTAGCCAATGGGTTGGCCAAACGAGGCCACTCAGTCACCATTTTGCTATCTCAAAAGCCCTTTCTCAAGCTTGCCCACCACAATCTCTATCCAGATTTAATCAAATTCCACATTGTTTCCATGCCTCAAGTAGAGGGCCTTCCTGCCGGTGTCGAGACTTCAGCCGACATCGACATCAATCCTTTCAACCCACTTGCCGTTGCTTTCCAGGCCATGTCCACTGAAGTGAACGCCTTTATACGCAGCCTGAAACCCGATATCGTGTTTTATGATTTCGCCCATTGGATCCCTAAGCTGGCTGCCGAGGTTGGTTTCAAAACCGTTTGTTATAATTGCACTTGTGCTTCATTCTCAGCCATTACTATTGTTCCGGCGAGGCATTTCCCCAGAGAAAGGCCATTGACAGGGCAAGAACTTTTGGAGCCGCCCAAAGGTTACCCTTCTTCCACCGTGGTCCCCCGTAGCCATGAGGCGTATGCCTTAGAGATGATCCCCCTAGCATGCGGTACCACCACGTTTGATGTGGTTATGAGCACCGCCATGCATGGATGTGACGCTATTGGTGCACGTACTTGTCGTGAGTTGGAGGGGCCCATGTGCGATTATTTGTCAGAACAGTATAATAAACCTGTCATTCTAAGCGGGCCGGTTTTGCCGGCATCTCCTAAAGGCATGCTTGAGGAGAAATGGGACACATGGTTGTCTAAATTTAAGCCAAACTCCGTAGTTTATTGCGCATTTGGAAGTGAAACAACTCTTACCAAGAACCAATTTCAGGAACTGGTGTTGGGTTTTGAGATGATAGGTTCTCCCTTTATCATACGTCTATTAAAACCCAAAGGAGCAAACTCCATTGAAGAAGCTTTACCGGAGGGATTTCTGGAGAGGGTCGGGGATAGAGGAGTGGTGTATGGGGGGTGGGTGCAACAAACTCATATACTGAAACATCCGTCAGTGGGTTGCTTCGTGAGTCATTGCGGGTTTGGATCTATGTGGGAGTCTTTGCTGAGTGACAAACAGATAGTGCTGGTGCCATGGATAACGGACCAAATATTTAATGCTCGACTACTGGCGGATGAGCTGAAGGTGGCGGTGGAGGTGGAAAGGGGTGAAATGGGCTGGTTTTCTAAGGAGAATTTGTGTAAGGCCGTCAAGTCTGTGATGGACGAGGATAGTGAGTTGGGGAATTTGGTGAAATTTAACCACAAAAAGTGGAAGGAGACTTTTACCAGTCATGGTTTTATGGATAATTACATGGACAATTTCGTTCAACAATTATACAAACTTTAAGTTAAATCTATTCCCTATTAATGATCTGTCGTTCAGTAAATTTTTCTACTTTTCAGTTTATTGCGTCCTGTATGAAGTCTGTTATTAATCTTCGTCGTTAACGTTGTGATATATCCATCTTAATATATATATATTAATATTTGGATTTGATGTTATAAATCAAGATTTGCAATGAAAAGATTCTATTTGAATTAAGTAATTTGCTTTGGTGTAATTATCAATGATGATTCAACTGTTGGATACGTGCCATCGAGAAATATCCAACAAAATATAAAATAATAATGTTAACTTTATTACTAAATCATAGAAATAACAAGTAAACTAATTTATACTTTGCCCCCATAATAACCTTTAGTGAAAATAACTTTTTCTTTTATGTTGTCACTATTGACAATTAAAAACAAATGTTTCAGTTACAACACATCCATAGTAACAATTATATTTCTTATAATTATGTTACTATTAAACATGTTTAGCTATTTATCAATGGTAATAATGACTTCATTGTCACTAATTACTATGAATAACAACTAACATTCAAATTTTGATACTAATGAGCTTTAGAAAATTATTTTTTGTGACAACATAAATTCCTGTCACTAAAATTAATTAATTAGTGACAACTAATATATTATATTCTTGTTGTGTACAGGTTTTTGACCAAGTTCTAAGTGAATGGAGTTGAAAAAATCTAAAATTATCTGTTTATATTAAAAAAAAAATCTAAGTGAATTAGTTTCTATAGCCATGCAATTAGATGGCTCGAATGTATTGATAATCTTTTAATAAATACAAAATTAAAAAGATAATTATTAAAAAAAATTAAATGAGTTATAACTTCTTTATCCTATAACTATAGGGTCCTTGGATTTCATAATAAAGAGACTTGGATCTCGTAATAAGTGTCTTTTAAGCCAAATTTGGGGGGATTCGGAGCTCAATTGAGACCTCCATTTTCAAATTTTCCAACTTTACATCTAAATATTAATGTCTTGTTATTTTTCCTACTCAAGTGGATGCAATTTAAAAAAAAAAATGCATTTGTGGGAAGCAAGTTTACTTGTGGACGTGAAGAACGAAGGTAACCAACTTCAACTTTTCTTTCTTTCAGGAATCGATCTTCGTCTTAGTTTGGAGCTTGTTATGATTAGAATTTTGTAAGATTTTAGTGGATTTCTTACTGGCTTTTGGATTTTTGCGAGACATGGAGAGAATTCAGAATAGAATTTGTAAGGTTTTAATGGATTTTGCTCATACTATTGTTATAAGAAAAATGTTAATATCTTAACTTTTTTTTGTTTTCTTATGTAAGTATATGTGAATGCAAACAAAACTCTCGTATGATGATTTTAGTGATTAATTATCTAGGTCAAACTTGTTTAATTCTATTGTATACTTAATTTAGTAAATTATAGATTTATAACTATTTTTTTCTATATTTTCTTTTTGATATTTTGTTCACTATTATACTCTATGCAAAAAATAATTAGGGGAACTATCAATTTTTCATGAAAATTATGAAAATATTAAAAGTTCCGTGCAAACAATGAAAATATTAAGAATTTAATTGGAAACATGGTAATTTCGAAACTAATTCATAGTTTCTTTTTCATAAGTTGAAAAACATAAACTTTAACTTTTCGACGGAAAAAATAAATTAGAACCATGATTGGAGCATTATAAAGCTATGAACGAAGTATGAGATTCAATCGAAAAAGGTCCTGAATTCCGGGTCTAGTAAGCATTTCTTGAACTGTAATTTATGAACTCTGCATTATATGTTCGTAAGGTTGCATCATGCCTGAGGTAACAAAGCGGTCAAATTTACTAGGTAGACCACGTAAGGCTTGAAGCACAAGATGTAAACAGATTGTAAATTATCCGCGAGAGATTTTATTTTTCGCAGGTATGCATTACATGGGAGAGATCTTTTTAAAATTTGGAAAAATTCAGTTTTTTTAATGCTGAAATTACCACGGACGGGTTAATATATCATGTTTCGAAAATCGACCAGATTTCACGAGAGGTGGATCGAGGATTTTACACGAGTTGGCCGAGATGGTTGAGTACATTTGCCGGAGGGCATGGCATAGTACCATCAATGTAGTCAAGGAGATTAAAGGAATTGAAATAAAAAGTGGCATATCCATAAATTATAGGAAGTGGGAATATTATTTCAATTTACGTGATTGAGAGAAAGAGAGAATCTTTAGGAATATGGAATTAGTTTTGATAAGCAGGGGATTATGGGAGGTGGAATTGAAATAGAGACATGTGCATGAAGATGGGAAGTGGGAATGGAATTTGAATTAAAAATTAGCTTCAAGAAATAGAGAAGAATAATCTGCATTATTATGATGTAATATAAAATTTAAATTTGCACGTGCATGATTATGGGAATGCGAAACAGAATTGATAAGTAGTTATCTAAAATTTTAAATTGCAAATTATGTTTCATTTTGTGTTTAGTACGTGTTAAAATATTTATACATGCTAAATATATATTAATAAGTGTATATATAAATTATATGTATCAAACATCTAATACCTAAAATAAAAGATAAATTAAAATTTTTTGAATTGAAAATCATATCCTATAACTATGAAATGCCAAGAATATTATACAACTATTAAAAAATAATTTGAATTTGCATGTGCATAATTATGAGAATGCGAAATAGAATTGGTATGTGAATAATTATGGATGGTGGAACCTGAATAAAGGTGTCAACGGCCGGCTTGACAGCCGGCCTAACAGGCCGACCTGTTAAGGCCCGCCAGGCCTTAAGTGGCTTGCCCCTTAAGGCCAACCGGCCTTAAGAGGCCGGCATTAATTGGCCCAGGCCGGCCCAGCCCATTATAGGAAATGGGCCGACCTGGCCCATTATTAAATTATTATTATTTATTATTTTTTATTATATAAATATTATACTAATAAAATAAATATTTAAAATTATAATACTATTATACAAATTATATATTTGAAATAATTATATACTGATTATATCGAAAAATTATATACTAATTTCATAATTATATAATATAACTAAATTAAATTAATATTTACAATATTTTTGTAGCCATATATTATAAAATATATTCAATCAATTTAGTTATATATATTATTATTAAATTATAATATGTAATAGTATTTACATAACTAAATTATATATATATGTCATAATATTAATACATAATACTGTTATAATATATCAATATATATCAATACATATCAATATATACTATTATAATATATATATATATCAATATATTGAAGATGACATTGAAGATGAAGATGAAGATGAAGACGATCAGAATGGAGACGACATTGAAGATGAAGATGAAGACGACAATGAAGTTGAAGATGAAAATCAAACAAGATATATTGACGACGATATGTATGATTCTTTGCACAATCGATTAAAATATTTTGATTTTTATTTTCATTACTTTGTAATAGAGTTGGATAATTTAGTTCTAATTTCTTTGTAATGATTTTTTTTAATTTAATGCAAGTTACTAATTTACTTACACAAAAATATATATAATAAATATTCAAAATTAATTTTTCTTAATTTTTTTTCATTCTATAAAGTATTAATTCTTATAATATAAATTACAAGAATATAGCAAATTTAGCAATGTGTATAATTATATTTCAATCTGTATAACTATACAATTTACAAATTATATAATAAATATTCAAAATTATATAATAAATAAAACAAAGGGAAAAAAAATTATTGCAAAAATAAATAAATTGGCTGAGCACTGTTATAGTGTATATACATTATTAAATGCATGTCTTATATTTTTTTTTCAACAAAAATATATCCAACGGTTATTGTTAATTAAATATAAATTAAATGTTAATCAAAGCAATAAGTGTGGGTGTTAATGTGCTTTGCTTTATTGAATTATGTATAAGATTTAGTCAAAATATTATTTACCTACCAAATTAAAACATACTTAATTATTTGTATTTTACAACATATTTTACTCCTAGCTACTAAATAATAGAAATCACTATATATACATCATTCTTTTTATACTTGAAGTATCTAACATTTCATTTAAAGCTTTCATAATATCTCTATCAATAGAATCAGAATTTGTTTGCTTTGTATCCATATAATATTATATCATTTAGTATCAAATAAGAATGGCCGAAAGATAGGTAGGGAAGGAAGTCATATTCAAATTTCAACAGTACAAACACGAGGATATATGCAATAAAAAAATGGAGGGAATAAAAAAATTGACACCATAGAAAAATATTTCCCCATTTGTTGCAATATTATATCACATATAGATGCTAAATAGTATATATATAGATGCCATTCCCATGCATGCAATTCACAAACACAAACACAAACACAACTCAGAGTTAATAAGAATGTCCGAATTAATCGAGAAGTGCAAGCTTAAGATAGCCATGTTTCCATGGTTAGCCATGGGGCACATTACTCCCTTCATCCATTTAGCCAATGGGTTGGCCAAACGAGGCCACTCAGTCACCATTTTGCTCTCTCAAAAGCCCTTTCTCAAGCTTGCCCACCACAATCTCTATCCAGATTTAATCAAATTCCACATTGTTTCCATGCCTCAAGTAGAGGGCCTTCCTGCCGGTGTCGAGACTTCAGCCGACATCGACATCAATCCTTTCAACCCACTTGCCGTTGCTTTCCAGGCCATGTCCACTGAAGTGAACGCCTTTATACGCAGCCTGAAACCCGATATCGTGTTTTATGATTTCGCCCATTGGATCCCTAAGCTGGCTGCCGAGGTTGGTTTCAAAACCGTTTGTTATAATTGCACTTGTGCTTCATTCTCAGCCATTACTATTGTTCCGGCGAGGCATTTCCCCAGAGAAAGGCCATTGACAGGGCAAGAACTTTTGGAGCCGCCCAAAGGTTACCCTTCTTCCACCGTGGTCCCCCGTAGCCATGAGGCGTATGCCTTAGAGATGATCCCCCTAGCATGCGGTACCACCACGTTTGATGTGGTTATGAGCACCGCCATGCATGGATGTGACGCTATTGGTGCACGTACTTGTCGTGAGTTGGAGGGGCCCATGTGCGATTATTTGTCGGAACAGTATAATAAACCTGTCATTCTAAGCGGGCCGGTTTTGCCGGCATCTCCTAAAGGCATGCTTGAGGAGAAATGAGACACATGGTTGTCTAAATTTAAGCCAAACTCCGTAGTTTATTGCGCATTTGGAAGTGAAACAACTCTTACCAAGAACCAATTTCAGGAACTGGTGTTGGGTTTTGAGATGATAGGTTCTCCCTTTATTATACGTCTATTAAAACCCAAAGGAGCAAACTCCATTGAAGAAGCTTTACCGGAGGGATTTCTGGAGAGGGTCGGGGATAGAGGAGTGGTGTATGGGGGGTGGGTGCAACAAACTCATATACTGAAACATCCGTCAGTGGGTTGCTTCGTGAGTCATTGCGGGTTTGGATCTATGTGGGAGTCTTTGCTGAGTGACAAACAGATAGTGCTGGTGCCATGGATAACGGACCAAATATTTAATGCTCGACTACTGGCGGATGAGCTGAAGGTGGCGGTGGAGGTGGAAAGGGGTGAAATGGGCTGGTTTTCTAAGGAGAATTTGTGTAAGGCCGTCAAGTCTGTGATGGACGAGGATAGTGAGTTGGGGAATTTGGTGAAATTTAACCACAAAAAGTGGAAGGAGACTTTTACCAGTCATGGTTTTATGGATAATTACATGGACAATTTCGTTCAACAATTATACAAACTTTAAGTTAAATCTATTCCCTATTAATGATCTGTCGTTCAGTAAATTTTTCTACTTTTCAGTTTATTGCGTCCTGTATGAAGTCTGTTATTAATCTTCGTCGTTAACGTTGTGATATATCCATCTTAATATATATATATTAATATTTGGATTTGATGTTATAAATCAAGATTTGCAATGAAAAGATTCTATTTGAATTAAGTAATTTGCTTTGGTGTAATTATCAATGATGATTCAACTGTTGGATACGTGCCATCGAGAAATATCCAACAAAATATAAAATAATAATGTTAACTTTATTACTAAATCATAGAAATAACAAGTAAACTAATTTATACTTTGCCCCCATAATAACCTTTAGTGAAAATAACTTTTTCTTTTATGTTGTCACTATTGACAATTAAAAACAAATGTTTCAGTTACAACACATCCATAGTAACAATTATATTTCTTATAATTATGTTACTATTAAACATGTTTAGCTATTTATCAATGGTAATAATGACTTCATTGTCACTAATTACTATGAATAACAACTAACATTCAAATTTTGATACTAATGAGCTTTAGAAAATTATTTTTTGTGACAACATAAATTCCTGTCACTAAAATTAATTAATTAGTGACAACTAATATATTATATTCTTGTTGTGTACAGGTTTTTGACCAAGTTCTAAGTGAATGGAGTTGAAAAAATCTAAAATTATCTGTTTATATTAAAAAAAAAATTCTAAGTGAATTAGTTTCTATAGCCATGCAATTAGATGGCTCGAATGGATTGATAATCTTTTAATAAATACAAAATTAAAAAGATAATTATTAAAAAAAATTAAATGAGTTATAACTTCTTTATCCTATAACTATAGGGTCCTTGGATTTCATAATAAAGAGACTTGGATCTCGTAATAAGTGTCTTTTAAGCCAAATTTGGGGGGATTCGGAGCTCAATTGAGACCTCCATTTTCAAATTTTCCAACTTTACATCTAAATATTAATGTCTTGTTATTTTTCCTACTCAAGTGGATGCAATTTTAAAAAAAAAATGCATTTGTGGGAAGCAAGTTTACTTGTGGACGTGAAGAACGAAGGTAACCAACTTCAACTTTTCTTTCTTTCAGGAATCGATCTTCGTCTTAGTTTGGAGCTTGTTATGATTAGAATTTTGTAAGATTTTAGTGGATTTCTTACTGGCTTTTGGATTTTTGCGAGACATGGAGAGAATTCAGAATAGAATTTGTAAGGTTTTAATGGATTTTGCTCATAGTATTGTTATAAGAAAAATGTTAATATCTTAACTTTTTTTTGTTTTCTTATGTAAGTATATGTGAATGCAAACAAAACTCTCGTATGATGATTTTAGTGATTAATTATCTAGGTCAAACTTGTTTAATTCTATTGTATACTTAATTTAGTAAATTATAGATTTATAACTATTTTTTTCTATATTTTCTTTTTGATATTTTGTTCACTATTATACTCTATGCAAAAAATAATTAGGGGAACTATCAATTTTTCATGAAAATTATGAAAATATTAAAAGTTCCGTGCAAACAATGAAAATATTAAGAATTTAATTGGAAACATGGTAATTTCGAAACTAATTCATAGTTTCTTTTTCATAAGTTGAAAAACATAAACTTTAACTTTTCGACGGAAAAAATAAATTAGAACCATGATTGGAGCATTATAAAGCTATGAACGAAGTATGAGATTCAATCGAAAAAGGTCCTGAATTCCGGGTCTAGTAAGCATTTCTTGAACTGTAATTTATGAACTCTGCATTATATGTTCGTAAGGTTGCATCATGCCTGAGGTAACAAAGCGGTCAAATTTACTAGGTAGACCACGTAAGGCTTGAAGCACAAGATGTAAACAGATTGTAAATTATCCGCGAGAGATTTTATTTTTCGCAGGTATGCATTACATGGGAGAGATCTTTTTAAAATTTGGAAAAATTCAGTTTTTTTAATGCTGAAATTACCACGGACGGGTTAATATATCATGTTTCGAAAATCGACCAGATTTCACGAGAGGTGGATCGAGGATTTTACACGAGTTGGCCGAGATGGTTGAGTACATTTGCCGGAGGGCATGGCATAGTACCATCAATGTAGTCAAGGAGATTAAAGGAATTGAAATAAAAAGTGGCATATCCATAAATTATAGGAAGTGGGAATATTATTTCAATTTACGTGATTGAGAGAAAGAGAGAATCTTTAGGAATATGGAATTAGTTTTGATAAGCAGGGGATTATGGGAGGTGGAATTGAAATAGAGACATGTGCATGAAGATGGGAAGTGGGAATGGAATTTGAATTAAAAATTAGCTTCAAGAAATAGAGAAGAATAATCTGCATTATTATGATGTAATATAAAATTTAAATTTGCACGTGCATGATTATGGGAATGCGAAACAGAATTGATAAGTAGTTATCTAAAATTTTAAATTGCAAATTATGTTTCATTTTGTGTTTAGTACGTGTTAAAATATTTATACATGCTAAATATATATTAATAAGTGTATATATAAATTATATGTATCAAACATCTAATACCTAAAATAAAAGATAAATTAAAATTTTTTGAATTGAAAATCATATCCTATAACTATGAAATGCCAAGAATATTATACAACTATTAAAAAATAATTTGAATTTGCATGTGCATAATTATGGGAATGCGAAATAGAATTGGTATGTGAATAATTATGGATGGTGGAACCTGAATAAAGGTGTCAACGGCCGGCTTGACAGCCGGCCTAACAGGCCGACCTGTTAAGGCCCGCCAGGCCTTAAGTGGCTTGCCCCTTAAGGCCAACCGGCCTTAAGAGGCCGGCATTAATTGGCCCAGGCCGGCCCAGCCCATTATAGGAAATGGGCCGACCTGGCCCATTATTAAATTATTATTATTTATTATTTTTTATTATATAAATATTATACTAATAAAATAAATATTTAAAATTATAATACTATTATACAAATTATATATTTGAAATAATTATATACTGATTATATCGAAAAATTATATACTAATTTCATAATTATATAATATAACTAAATTAAATTAATATTTACAATATTTTTGTAGCCATATATTATAAAATATATTCAATCAATTTAGTTATATATATTATTATTAAATTATAATATGTAATAGTATTTACATAACTAAATTATATATATATGTCATAATATTAATACATAATACTGTTATAATATATCAATATATATCAATACATATCAATATATACTATTATAATATATATATATATCAATATATTGAAGATGACATTGAAGATGAAGATGAAGATGAAGACGATCAGAATGGAGACGACATTGAAGATGAAGATGAAGACGACAATGAAGTTGAAGATGAAAATCAAACAAGATATATTGACGACGATATGTATGATTCTTTGCACAATCGATTAAAATATTTTGATTTTTATTTTCATTACTTTGTAATAGAGTTGGATAATTTAGTTCTAATTTCTTTGTAATGATTTTTTTTAATTTAATGCAAGTTACTAATTTACTTACACAAAAATATATATAATAAATATTCAAAATTAATTTTTCTTAATTTTTTTTCATTCTATAAAGTATTAATTCTTATAATATAAATTACAAGAATATAGCAAATTTAGCAATGTGTATAATTATATTTCAATCTGTATAACTATACAATTTACAAATTATATAATAAATATTCAAAATTATATAATAAATAAAACAAAGGGAAAAAAAATTATTGCAAAAATAAATAAATTGGCTGAGCACTGTTATAGTGTATATACATTATTAAATGCATGTCTTATATTTTTTTTTCAACAAAAATATATCCAACGGTTATTGTTAATTAAATATAAATTAAATGTTAATCAAAGCAATAAGTGTGGGTGTTAATGTGCTTTGCTTTATTGAATTATGTATAAGATTTAGTCAAAATATTATTTACCTACCAAACTAAAACATACTTAATTATTTGTATTTTACAACATATTTTACTCCTAGCTACTAAATAATAGAAATCACTATATATACATCATTCTTTTTATACTTGAAGTATCTAACATTTCATTTAAAGCTTTCATAATATCTCTATCAATAGAATCAGAATTTGTTTGCTTTGTATCCATATAATATTATATCATTTAGTATCAAATAAGAATGGCCGAAAGATAGGTAGGGAAGGAAGTCATATTCAAATTTCAACAGTACAAACACGAGGATATATGCAATAAAAAAATGGAGGGAATAAAAAAATTGACACCATAGAAAAATATTTCCCCATTTGTTGCAATATTATATCACATATAGATGCTAAATAGTATATATATAGATGCCATTCCCATGCATGCAATTCACAAACACAAACACAAACACAACTCAGAGTTAATAAGAATGTCCGAATTAATCGAGAAGTGCAAGCTTAAGATAGCCATGTTTCCATGGTTAGCCATGGGGCACATTACTCCCTTCATCCATTTAGCCAATGGGTTGGCCAAACGAGGCCACTCAGTCACCATTTTGCTCTCTCAAAAGCCCTTTCTCAAGCTTGCCCACCACAATCTCTATCCAGATTTAATCAAATTCCACATTGTTTCCATGCCTCAAGTAGAGGGCCTTCCTGCCGGTGTCGAGACTTCAGCCGACATCGACATCAATCCTTTCAACCCACTTGCCGTTGCTTTCCAGGCCATGTCCACTGAAGTGAACGCCTTTATACGCAGCCTGAAACCCGATATCGTGTTTTATGATTTCGCCCATTGGATCCCTAAGCTGGCTGCCGAGGTTGGTTTCAAAACCGTTTGTTATAATTGCACTTGTGCTTCATTCTCAGCCATTACTATTGTTCCGGCGAGGCATTTCCCCAGAGAAAGGCCATTGACAGGGCAAGAACTTTTGGAGCCGCCCAAAGGTTACCCTTCTTCCACCGTGGTCCCCCGTAGCCATGAGGCGTATGCCTTAGAGATGATCCCCCTAGCATGCGGTACCACCACGTTTGATGTGGTTATGAGCACCGCCATGCATGGATGTGACGCTATTGGTGCACGTACTTGTCGTGAGTTGGAGGGGCCCATGTGCGATTATTTGTCGGAACAGTATAATAAACCTGTCATTCTAAGCGGGCCGGTTTTGCCGGCATCTCCTAAAGGCATGCTTGAGGAGAAATGGGACACATGGTTGTCTAAATTTAAGCCAAACTCCGTAGTTTATTGCGCATTTGGAAGTGAAACAACTCTTACCAAGAACCAATTTCAGGAACTGGTGTTGGGTTTTGAGATGATAGGTTCTCCCTTTATCATACGTCTATTAAAACCCAAAGGAGCAAACTCCATTGAAGAAGCTTTACCGGAGGGATTTCTGGAGAGGGTCGGGGATAGAGGAGTGGTGTATGGGGGGTGGGTGCAACAAACTCATATACTGAAACATCCGTCAGTGGGTTGCTTCGTGAGTCATTGCGGGTTTGGATCTATGTGGGAGTCTTTGCTGAGTGACAAACAGATAGTGCTGGTGCCATGGATAACGGACCAAATATTTAATGCTCGACTACTGGCGGATGAGCTGAAGGTGGCGGTGGAGGTGGAAAGGGGTGAAATGGGCTGGTTTTCTAAGGAGAATTTGTGTAAGGCCGTCAAGTCTGTGATGGACGAGGATAGTGAGTTGGGGAATTTGGTGAAATTTAACCACAAAAAGTGGAAGGAGACTTTTACCAGTCATGGTTTTATGGATAATTACATGGACAATTTCGTTCAACAATTATACAAACTTTAAGTTAAATCTATTCCCTATTAATGATCTGTCGTTCAGTAAATTTTTCTACTTTTCAGTTTATTGCGTCCTGTATGAAGTCTGTTATTAATCTTCGTCGTTAACGTTGTGATATATCCATCTTAATATATATATATTAATATTTGGATTTGATGTTATAAATCAAGATTTGCAATGAAAAGATTCTATTTGAATTAAGTAATTTGCTTTGGTGTAATTATCAATGATGATTCAACTGTTGGATACGTGCCATCGAGAAATATCCAACAAAATATAAAATAATAATGTAAACTTTATTACTAAATCATAGAAATAACAAGTAAACTAATTTATACTTTGCCCCCATAATAACCTTTAGTGAAAATAACTTTTTCTTTTATGTTGTCACTATTGACAATTAAAAACAAATGTTTCAGTTACAACACATCCATAGTAACAATTATATTTCTTATAATTATGTTACTATTAAACATGTTTAGCTATTTATCAATGGTAATAATGACTTCATTGTCACTAATTACTATGAATAACAACTAACATTCAAATTTTGATACTAATGAGCTTTAGAAAATTATTTTTTGTGACAACATAAATTCCTGTCACTAAAATTAATTAATTAGTGACAACTAATATATTATATTCTTGTTGTGTACAGGTTTTTGACCAAGTTCTAAGTGAATGGAGTTGAAAAAATCTAAAATTATCTGTTTATATTAAAAAAAAATTCTAAGTGAATTAGTTTCTATAGCCATGCAATTAGATGGCTCGAATGTATTGATAATCTTTTAATAAATACAAAATTAAAAAGATAATTATTAAAAAAAATTAAATGAGTTATAACTTCTTTATCCTATAACTATAGGGTCCTTGGATTTCATAATAAAGAGACTTGGGATCTCGTAATAAGTGTCTTTTAAGCCAAATTTGGGGGGATTTGGAGCTCAATTGAGACCTCCATTTTCAAATTTTCCAACTTTACATCTAAATATTAATGTCTTGTTATTTTTCCTACTCAAGTGGATGCAATTTTGAAAAAAAAATGCATTTGTGGGAAGCAAGTTTACTTGTGGACGTGAAGAACGAAGGTAACCAACTTCAACTTTTCTTTCTTTCAGGAATCGATCTTCGTCTTAGTTTGCAGCTTGTTATGATTAGAATTTTGTAAGATTTTAGTGGATTTCGTATTGGCTTTTGGATTTTTGCGAGAACATGGAGAGAATTCAGAATAGAATTTGTAAGGTTTTAATGGATTTTGCTCATACTATTGTTATAAGAAAAATGTTAATATCTTAACTTTTTTTTGTTTTCTTATGTAAGTATATGTGAATGCAAACAAAACTCTCGTATGATGATTTTAGTGATTAATTATCTAGGTCAAACTTGTTTAATTCTATTGTATACTTAATTTAGTAAATTATAGATTTATAACTATTTTTTTCTATATTTTCTTTTTGATATTTTGTTCACTATTATACTCTATGCAGAAAATAATTAGGGGAACTATCAATTTTTCATGAAAATTATGAAAATATTAAAAGTTCCGTGCAAACAATGAAAATATTAAGAATTTAATTGGAAACATGGTAATTTCGAAACTAATTCATAGTTTCTTTTTCATAAGTTGAAAAACATAAACTTTAACTTTTCGACGGAAAAAATAAATTAGAACCATGATTGGAGCATTATAAAGCTATGAACGAAGTATGAGATTCAATCGAAAAAGGTCCTGAATTCCGGGTCTAGTAAGCATTTCTTGAACTGTAATTTATGAACTCTGCATTATATGTTCGTAAGGTTGCATCATGCCTGAGGTAACAAAGCGGTCAAATTTACTAGGTAGACCACGTAAGGCTTGAAGCACAAGATGTAAACAGATTGTAAATTATCCGCGAGAGATTTTATTTTTCGCAGGTATGCATTACATGTGAGAGATCTTTTTAAAATTTGAAAAAATTCAGTTTTTTTTATGCTGAAATTACCACGGACGGGTTAATATATCATGTTTCGAAAATCGACCAGATTTCACGAGAGGTGGATCGAGGATTTTACACGAGTTGGCCGAGATGGTTGAGTACATTGCCGGAGGGCATGGCATAGTACCATCAATGTAGTCAAGGAGATTAAAGGAATTGAAATAAAAAGTGGCATATCCATAAATTATAGGAAGTGGGAATATTATTTCAATTTACGTGATTGAGAGAAAGAGAGAATCTTTAGGAATATGGAATTAGTTTTGATAAGCAGGGGATTATGGGAGGTGGAATTGAAATAGAGACATGTGCATGAACATGGGAAGTGGGAATGGAATTTGAATTAAAAATTAGTTTCAAGAAATAGAGAAGAATAATCTGCGTTATTATGATGTAATATAAAATTTAAATTTGCACGTGCATGATTATGGGAATGCGAAACAGAATTGATAAGTAGTTATCTAAAATTTTAAATTGCAAATTATGTTTCATTTTGTGTTTAGTACGTATTAAAATATTTATACATGCTAAATATATATTAATAAGTGTATATATAAATTATATGTATCAAACATCTAATACCTAAAATAAAAGATAAAATAAAATTTTTTGAATTGAAAATCATATCCTACAATTATGAAATGCCAAGAATATTATACAACTATTAAAAAATAATTTGAATTTGCATGTGCATAATTATGGGAATGCGAAATAGAATTGGTATGTGAATAATTATGGATGGTGGAAGCTGAATAAAGGTGTCAAGCAGGCCGGTCAACGGCCTGCTTGACAGCCGGCCTAACAGGCCGACCTGTTAAGGCCCGCTAGGCCTTAAGTGGCTTGCCCCTTAAGGCCAACCGGCCTTAATTGGCCCAGCCCAGCCCAGCCCATTATAGGAAATGGGCCGACCTGGCCCATTATTAAATTATTATTATTTATTATTTATTATTATATAAATATTATACTAATAAAATAAATATTTAAAATTATAATACTATTATACAAATTATATATTTGAAATAATTATATACTGATTATATCGAAAAATTATATACTAATTTCATAATTATATAATATAACTAAATTAAATTAATATTTACAATATTTTTGTAGCCATATATTATAAAATATATTCAATCAATTTAGTTATATATATTATTATTAAATTATAATATGTAATAGTATTTACATAACTAAATTATATATATATATCAAATATTAATACATAAAACTGTTATAATATATCAATATATATCAATACATATCGATATATACTATTATAATATATATATATATATCAATATATTGAAGATGACATTGAAGATGAAGATGAAGATGAAGACGATCAGAATGGAGACGACATTGAAGATGAAGATGAAGACGACAATGAAGTTGAAGATGAAAATCAAACAAGATATATATATTGACGACGATATGTATGATTCTTTGCACAATCGATTAAAATATTTTGATTTTTATTTTCATTACTTTGTAATAGAGTTGGATAATTTAGTTCTAATTTCTTTGTAATGATTTTTTTTAATTTAATGCAAGTTACTAATTTACTTACACAAAAATATATATAATAAATATTCAAAATTAATTTTTCTTAATTTTTTTTCATTCTATAAAATATTAATTCTTATAATATAAATTACAAGAATATAGCAAATTTAGCAATGTGTATAGTTATATTTCAATCTGTATAACTATACAATTTACCAATTATGTAATAAATATTCAAAATTATATAATAAATAAAAGAAAGGGAAAAAAAATTATTGCAAAAATAAATAAATTGGCTGAGCACTGTTATAGTGTATATACATTATTAAATGCATGTCTTATATTTTTTTTTCAACAAAAATATATCCAACGGTTACTGTTAATTAAATATAAATTGAATGTTAATCAAAGCAATAAGTGTGGGTGTTAATGTGCTTTGCTTTATTGAATTATGTATAAGATTTAGTCAAAATATTATTTACCTACCAAATTAAAACATACATAATTATATGTATTTTTACAACATATTTTACTCCTAGCTACTAAATAACAGAAATCACTATATATACATCATTCTTTTTATACTAGAAGTATCTAACATTTCATTTAAAGCTTTCATAATATCTCTATCAATAGAATCAGAATTTGTTTGCTTTGTATCCATATAATATTTTATCATTTAGTATCGAATAAGAATGGCCGAAAGATAGGTAGGGAAGGAAGTCATATTCAAATTTCAACAGTACAAACACGAGGATATATGCAATAAAAAAATGGAGGGAATAAAAAAATTGACACCATAGAAAAATATTTCCCCATTTGTTGCAATATTATATCACATATAGATGCTAAATAGTATATATATAGATGCCATTCCAATGCATGCAATTCACAAACACAAACACAAACACAACTCAGAGTTAATAAGAATGTCCGAATTAATCGAGAAGTGCAAGCTTAAGATAGCCATGTTTCCATGGTTAGCCATGGGGCACATTACTCCCTTCATCCATTTAGCCAATGGGTTGGCCAAACGAGGCCACTCAGTCACCATTTTGCTCTCTCAAAAGCCCTTTCTCAAGCTTGCCCACCACAATCTCTATCCAGATTTAATCAAATTCCACATTGTTTCCATGCCTCAAGTAGAGGGCCTTCCTGCCGGTGTCGAGACTTCAGCCGACATCGACATCAATCCTTTCAACCCACTTGCCGTTGCTTTCCAGGCCATGTCCACTGAAGTGAACGCCTTTATACGCAGCCTGAAACCCGATATCGTGTTTTATGATTTCGCCCATTGGATCCCTAAGCTGGCTGCCGAGGTTGGTTTCAAAACCGTTTGTTATAATTGCACTTGTGCTTCATTCTCAGCCATTACTATTGTTCCGGCGAGGCATTTCCCCAGAGAAAGGCCATTGACAGGGCAAGAACTTTTGGAGCCGCCCAAAGGTTACCCTTCTTCCACCGTGGTCCCCCGTAGCCATGAGGCGTATGCCTTAGAGATGATCCCCCTAGCATGCGGTACCACCACGTTTGATGTGGTTATGAGCACCGCCATGCATGGATGTGACGCTATTGGTGCACGTACTTGTCGTGAGTTGGAGGGGCCCATGTGCGATTATTTGTCGGAACAGTATAATAAACCTGTCATTCTAAGCGGGCCGGTTTTGCCGGCATCTCCTAAAGGCATGCTTGAGGAGAAATGGGACACATGGTTGTCTAAATTTAAGCCAAACTCCGTAGTTTATTGCGCATTTGGAAGTGAAACAACTCTTACCAACAACCAATTTCAGGAACTGGTGTTGGGTTTTGAGATGATAGGTTCTCCCTTTATCATACGTCTATTAAAACCCAAAGGAGCAAACTCCATTGAAGAAGCTTTACCGGAGGGATTTCTGGAGAGGGTCGGGGATAGAGGAGTGGTGTATGGGGGGTGGGTGCAACAAACTCATATACTGAAACATCCGTCAGTAGGTTGCTTCGTGAGTCATTGCGGGTTTGGATCTATGTGGGAGTCTTTGCTGAGTGACAAACAGATAGTGCTGGTGCCATGGATAACGGACCAAATATTTAATGCTCGACTACTGGCGGATGAGTTGAAGGTGGCGGTGGAGGTGGAAAGGGGTGAAATGGGCTGGTTTTCTAAGGAGAATTTGTGTAAGGCCGTCAAGTCTGTGATGGACGAGGATAGTGAGCTGGGGAATTTGGTGAAATTTAACCACAAAAAGTGGAAGGAGACTTTTACCAGTCATGGTTTTATGGATAATTACATGGACAATTTCGTTCAACAATTATACAAACTTTAAGTTAAATCTATTCCCTATTAATGATCTGTCGTTCAGTAAATTTTTCTACTTTTCAGTTTATTGCGTCCTGTATGAAGTCTGTTATTAATCTTCGTCGTTAACGTTGTGATATATCCATCTTAATATATATATATTAATATTTGGATTTGATGTTATAAATCAAGATTTGCAATGAAAAGATTCTAATTGAATTAAGTAATTTGCTTTGGTGTAATTATCAATGATGATTCAACTGTTGGATACGTGCCATCGAGAAATATCCAACAAAATATAAAATAATAATGTTAACTTTATTACTAAATCATAGAAATAACAAGTAAACTAATTTATACTTTGCCCCCATAATAACCTTTAGTGAAAATAACTTTTTCTTTTATGTTGTCACTATTGACAATTAAAAACAAATGTTTCAGTTACAACACATCCATAGTAACAATTATATTTCTTATAATTATGTTACTATTAAACATGTTTAGCTATTTATCAATGATAATAATGACTTCATTGTCACTAATTACTATGAATAACAACTAACATTCAAATTTTGATACTAATGAGCTTTAGAAAATTATTTTTTGTGACAACATAAATTCCTGTCACTAAAATTAATTAATTAGTGACAACTAATATATTATATTCTTGTTGTGTACAGGTTTTTGACCAAGTTCTAAGTGAATGGAGTTGAAAAAATCTAAAATTATCTGTTTATATTAAAAAAAAATTCTAAGTGAATTAGTTTCTATAGCCATGCAATTAGATGGCTCGAATGTATTGATAATCTTTTAATAAATACAAAATTAAAAAGATAATTATTAAAAAAAATTAAATGAGTTATAACTTCTTTATCCTATAACTATAGGGTCCTTGGATTTCATAATAAAGAGACTTGGATCTCGTAATAAGTGTCTTTTAAGCCAAATATGGGGGGATTCGGAGCTCAATTGAGACCTCCATTTTCAAATTTTCCAACTTTACATCTAAATATTAATGTCTTGTTATTTTTCCTACTCAAGTGGATGCAATTTTGAAAAAAAAATGCATTTGTGGGAAGCAAGTTTACTTGTGGACGTGAAGAACGAAGGTAACCAACTTCAACTTTTCTTTCTTTCAGGAATCGATCTTCGTCTTAGTTTGGAGCTTGTTATGATTAGAATTTTGTAAGATTTTAGTGGATTTCGTACTGGCTTTTGGATTTTTGCGAGACATGGAGAGAATTCAGAATAGAATTTGTAAGGTTTTAATGGATTTTGCTCATACTATTGTTATAAGAAAAATGTTAATATCTTAACTTTTTTTTGTTTTCTTATGTAAGTATATGTGAATGCAAACAAAACTCTCGTATGATGATTTTAGTGATTAATTATCTAGGTCAAACTTGTTTAATTCTATTGTATACTTAATTTAGTAAATTATAGATTTATAACTATTTTTTTCTATATTTTCTTTTTGATATTTTGTTCACTATTATACTCTATGCAGAAAATAATTAGGGGAACTATCAATTTTTCATGAAAATTATGAAAATATTAAAAGTTCCGTGCAAACAATGAAAATATTAAGAATTTAATTGGAAACATGGTAATTTCGAAACTAATTCATAGTTTCTTTTTCATAAGTTGAAAAACATAAACTTTAACTTTTCGACGGAAAAAATAAATTAGAACCATGATTGGAGCATTATAAAGCTATGAACGAAGTATGAGATTCAATCGAAAAAGGTCCTGAATTCCGGGTCTAGTAAGCATTTCTTGAACTGTAATTTATGAACTCTGCATTATATGTTTGTAAGGTTGCATCATGCCTGAGGTAACAAAGCGGTCAAATTTACTAGGTAGACCACGTAAGGCTTGAAGCACAAGATGTAAACAGATTGTAAATTATCCGCGAGAGATTTTATTTTTCGCAGGTATGCATTACATGTGAGAGATCTTTTTAAAATTTGGAAAAATTCAGTTTTTTTAATGCTGAAATTACCACGGACGGGTTAATATATCATGTTTCGAAAATCGACCAGATTTCACGAGAGGTGGATCGAGGATTTTACACGAGTTGGCCGAGATGGTTGAGTACATTTGCCGGAGGGCATGGCATAGTACCATCAATGTAGTCAAGGAGATTAAAGGAATTGAAATAAAAAGTGGCATATCCATAAATTATAGGAAGTGGGAATATTATTTCAATTTACGTGATTGAGAGAAAGAGAGAATTTTTAGGAATATGGAATTAGTTTTGATAAGCAGGGGATTATGGGAGGTGGAATTGAAATAGAGACATGTGCATGAAGATGGGAAGTGGGAATGGAATTTGAATTAAAAATTAGCTTCAAGAAATAGAGAAGAATAATCTGCATTATTACGATGTAATATAAAATTTAAATTTGCACGTGCATGATTATGGGAATGCGAAACAGAATTGATAAGTAGTTATCTAAAATTTTAAATTGCAAATTATGTTTCATTTTGTGTTTAGTACGTGTTAAAATATTTATACATGCTAAATATATATTAATAAGTGTATATATAAATTATATGTATCAAACATCTAATACCTAAAATAAAAGATAAAATAAAATTTTTTGAATTGAAAATCATATCCTATAATTATGAAATGCCAAGAATATTATACAGCTATTAAAAAATAATTTGAATTTGCATGTGCATAATTGTGGGAATGTGAAATAGTATTGGTATGTGAATAATTATGGATGGTGGAACCTGAATAAAGGTGTCAAGCAGGCCGGTCAACGGCCTGCTTGACAGCCGGCCTAACAGGCCGACCTGTTAAGGCCCGCCAGGCCTTAAGTGGCTTGCCCCTTAAGGCCAACCGGCCTTAAGGGGCCGGCCTTAATTGGCCCAGGCCGGCCCAGCCCATTACAGGAAATGGGACGACCTGGCCCATTATTAAATTATTATTATTTATTATTTTTTATTATATAAATATTATACTAATAAAATAAATATTTAAAATTATAATACTATTATACAAAATTATATATTTGAAATAATTATATACTGATTATATCGAAAAATTATATACTAATTTCATAATTATATAATATAACTAAATTAAATTAATATTTACAATATTTTTGTAGCCATATATTATAAAATATATTCAATCAATTTAGTTATATATATTATATTAAATTATAATCTGTAATAGTATTTACATAACTAAATTATATATATATCATAATATTAATACATAATACTGTTATAATATATCAATATATATCAATACATATCAATATATATATACTTTTCAATCTCCAATATAACTAACTATCAATCATATGTACAACATTACACATATTTATCAATCAAATCAATCATTATTTCACTTAATCTTTTACTTTATAATTTTTTATTTATATTTCTTTATTTTTATTCACATAATCATTATATACACAACTAAGGTGTCAAATTGGCTTTAACGGGCCTAAATAGGCCGGCCCGTTAGGGCCAATTCAATTAGGGGGCCAGGCTAAACAAGCCAGGCCTTAAGGGGCCAGGCCGGCCCCTTAAGGACTGGCAGGCAGTTTCGGCCAACAGGCTGAAACGGCCTGTGGCCAGCCTTAACGGGCCGGCCATCAGGCCAACTCAATTCAATCTTTTTTTGTATTTTTTTTTCCTTTTTTCTTTTCATTTCTATTTTCATAATTCATTTCTATTTTCTATTTTCTATTTTCTTTTTATTTTTATTACAAAGAAATGAGAATTAAATTATCCAACTCTATTACAAAGTAATGAAAATATTAATATAATTTAATGGATTGATATTTTTGAGTTTATATAATATGTATATAATATTAGTATATCATTATTATATAATTAGTAGTATATATAATAATGTATTGATATTTTTGAGTTTATATAATATGTGTATAATATTTTTGAGTTTTTGTGTACAAATTATTTATTCAGAATATTTATATATCTGCTTTGATTTTGATAAATCTTCATGACGGATTTCATTCTGATTATCTGCTTTGATTTAATACATATTGTAATATATGGATACAAAATGAGGCTTCTCAAATAATATATGAATTATAATTCAAATTGTGATGTATTTGGTGTAAATGAGGCCTCATATTTATAGATGAACACAAATATAAATTAATAAAAAAAACATTTTAAAAAATAAAAAAAGTAATTAAAATAGTTGTTGGCAACGGCTGGAAAAAATCCAGCCGTTACCAACGGCTATATAGGGGGGGAGGGTTTTAATTAAAATAAAATTATATATATATATATATATATATATATTATAAATGGGCCATGCCGGGCCCATTCACGAAATGGGCCGGCCTGGCCTAGGCCGGATAAGGCCGGCCCCTTAAGGCCATCCGGCCTTAAGGGGCATGCCGTCCTTGGCCTGGCCGGCCTTAACTGGCCGGCCTGTTAGGCCGGCTGTCAAGCAGGCCTCAACGGCCTGCTTGACACCTTTATACACAACTAACATAATTATTTTATATATCACTCATCAACCTATTACTATTGATTTGATATATTTTACAACTTTCAACCTATCTTTAAAAATATAAACAAACAACTATCATTTTCACACGAATTTTCATAATACACAAATTTCGATAAAATTTCAAAATTTTATTAAAAACGTAAACAAACAGAACTAACTTTTTTAATATTTAAATAAAATTAGAAATGAAATCCAAAATACGATGATCATGACAAAAATCACGCATATAAGTTAATATGATTTATTGTACGTATATTATTTTCTCTATTGTGTATTAACTTTTTAAGTGTGAGCTATATAGTTTATATGTTCCTTATATTTTTCTTAACACCATTTATTCTTATAAATGAAAAATATACATTCAATATTAGCAATTCAAATAAAATGAAAGCATTATTAAACCAACATATTGTGTTAAAAATGCAATCGAGGCTCAAAATGAAGACGCAATAATAATCATAGAGATATGTTAAATAGCTTTAACGAGTAGAAAAGGTAAAATAAATTTGAAAAAAGGACTACATAGATATCCAATTATGAGCCATTATAATTTTATAAAGAGACATTTGCATGTACATAAAGAACTCAACAAAATACAAGAAGAAGTGAACATAAGATTTATTAAAAACATACAAGAGATGGACAAAAAGAAAGTTAATTTACATATATTACTTTTTTGCATTATTATCTAGGTTCAATTTAAAAAAAAAATGAATAACTAATTGTTTAGTTAGAAAATTGTAGTTTGCGTTTAAAATTTTAAATTAAACACCATTTATGTATATACACATTTTTACGAGATCCTATGATTCACGTGCAACGCACGTTTTATTTATTAGTATAGTAAAAAGTTGTAGTCAAATGATCCTTAATAGTATAAGGAAAGATAATATAAATGACCAATTATATAAATTATTAAGCATTAAGTTCAATTATTTACAAACTTGAAAGTGATAATGCGATATTAGACAATAAATTCAAAAAGGAACACAAAATAACAAGGAACACGTAGAAGTTTACGAGATACAATATGAAAATATTCTCATAATGAGTGGGTTCAAAATTTTAAAAGGCCGAATTTATATATGTCACTTAAAGTATAATTTTCCTTTATTTCTCGGAGTCTTGTTTAACATCTGATTCTCCTCCCCACTGTTTTATCCTTTTCGCAGCAACAGAAGCCTATATTACAGATCATCAATTATAATTTTGCATTACACAAGAAACAATTAAAAGAATAATAAATAAATAAACATGGTGAAAAGAAAATACAAGGCTCAATTGGTCAAACCTCTTTACTCCAATTAGTTTTGTACACCATCAGAAAGAGGCAGCATGTTTGTACAATTGTTCCTATTGTCATTCCAAACCATATACCCTGAAAGTCCATAAATACTCGTATAAATTATTAATTGTCTTAAAATATAATTTAAGTTGTAATTAATACCATGTAACACTTACTTTCACACCCATCTTTAGTGTGTATCCAAAAACTAAACCCAAAGGAACACCAATCAAATAGTAGCACACAATATTCAAATAGGCAACCAAAGATTGCCATCCAGCCCCAATAGCCACTCCTGTACCAACAAAATATTCATCAAAATCGTATTAAATTGTGTTTAATATAAAGAATATTTTTTTTGAAACTAATTAGTGATAATGTATTCACCTGATAAAGCAGGTTGAACATTGTTAAGAATGATGCAAAATGAGAGCAATGGTGTTAGCTCGTATATGATTTCTTTGACAGCTGAACTTTCTGTAAATAAGGAAGGATACTGGTACCGAGAGGAGGGCCATCAAGAATGACGATATCACGACCACCGTGACTGAGAATTTCGCTGCTCGTGGATGAGCTGCGCCTAATTCGTTCGAGACTCTTACGCTGTACGTAAATATTCATTAACATGTAAAAAAATAGCAATAATGATACACTACAAGACATGTCAGTCTTTTGGACATGATAGCAAATCATGTACAACTCAAACTAAAACTGGACAAACATCTGTATATGTATTACATTTACATAAACAAATCACAGAAATAAGGATAAAATAAAATTTAGCATATCGTAACGTTCAAAACTTCAAATAAAATTTCACTTACCTTTTTGTGCATATGACCTTAAATGTGGTTCCACATCAGTCTTTCATATGAATAATGCATGCTCTTATTTTAGGTTAACATATCAAGAAGGGTTTACATGAAATCAAATTCAAACATTACTGATACTAAAATCCCAAAAGGACATAAAACACAAATTAAACGAATCTGATATTAAGCATGAGGGACCAAAATGACATCAAACTTTTTTTGGTTAATATCATTATAGATTACATACTGACCTTATTGCTGAGTTGAATCCAAGGGCTACCGCAAACGTCCATCCGTATATGTTTATACTACAAAAATAAATGTAAGAGGTAAAAGTTATATATCTCATAGCTAATTTTTTCTTAAGCAACTGTAAATTCATCTTAAAATTAAGGATGATAATTGAGGAATCAACAGCCTAACGCTCAATCCGTATACCCAATAGTATTTTGTAAATTTATTTATATTTGTGTATTCAATAGTAAGAGAGAGAGAGAGAGAGAGAGAGAGAGTAATTTATTAGTTGTGTAAATTTTGACTTGAGTAGGATGAAAAACAGAATAATTATTATCTATATATTTCTAGTGACATCTCATACACACATGTATATAATGATTTTGTGCTATTATTTATACTTTTATTTTCAGTGGATGATATGAGTACTGCATTGAAAAATTGACTATAACTATAAATAGTGTAAAATAAATAATTAACAATTATTTAATGAGTGAAACATTAAATTTGATATATATATATATATAATATAGTGCAAATACAAATACACAATGGTATATATTTTTATAGGGGGTTAACACTTAACACTAAATTCTTAACAATTGTTTAATATTTCACGCATCATTTTTATTTGATTT
Organism: Verbascum thapsus; assembly: GCA_963669365.1. Lineage (NCBI taxonomy): Eukaryota > Viridiplantae > Streptophyta > Magnoliopsida > Lamiales > Scrophulariaceae > Verbascum > Verbascum thapsus. The sequence goes on from OY770108.1 coordinate 22,792,521, forward strand.
TTTAACCATTTTTTTAGACTATTTTGTAGTTCATATTTCATTAACTAGACATCCATAATTATTTCATAATCTTCGATCTCACATTATTTTCAGATATTTCTATTGAATAAGTGTACTATATTATCATGTTACATATTTTTGAACCTATGAACGTCAAAGTTAAATTGTATTCATTTTTTTAGTATACTTACATTATGAAGTAATATATTATCATGTTAAGGATTATCTTACCATTTATACTTCAAGATTACATTTATTAACTTAGTAATTTTAGTAAAAAAAGTTATACCAATAGAAAAAATAATTTCTATTAATTTTATTTCAAAAGAATGAATATTTGATTATGCAGAACAATGATTATAGAAATAACTTTTTACTTCACTATTTAAGAGAAATATATTATAAATATAAAAAATTAAACTTCGAATTTTATTTAATTGCATAAGTTAAAGAATACTTGATTTCCTTTTTTTTAACATATTCAATATTTTCTATAAAGAAAATTGAATTTTCAACTGATATCATAAATATAGTTTATTGATTAATCTTACTTGACACTAGATAAATATACTTTTAATAAATTTTATAAGGCTATCTCCGATGTACCCTTAGGGCAATGTATGCACTATTTTATTAAAGCTACAATAGTTAGTATTACATCAAATTTTAAGCTAAAAATTCTATAAAATATTTGTTTTTACACCTCATTTGTATTATTTGTCATGTTTTGTAAATGACACTCAACATTAAAAAAAATTATCTATTCATCTAAATAAACATATTGTAATAATTTTATTATTTAATAATAAAACGTAATATAAATTTAATCTGATATTTCACAAATGAAATTAAAATTTAACACAATTTATGACGATTGAGTGTAAATTTTACACATTATGCATGATAATAAATGCACTCATTATATCATGTATCACATTTGTTTTCCGAAAACATGCAACAATATTGGTCATATATCATAAATGCCATTGCAGATTGACTATTTCACCCTTAACTTGTCTAGTAGTTTAGTTACTGTTGAGCAATATAAAATCTGTAACCAAAAAATATTATATAAAATCCCATGAATTCTATTATTTATAATGAAAGGATACAAATAGAATTACAATAAAATTTAGTTAAATCTAACTTACGCTATAGACATGAAAATAAGATTGAACTAAATACTAAAAGATTATAATAAAAAATATGGTACAATATAACCTAAGGTCCTAAACTAATTTAGATATTATCTAACACTCCCCCGCACTTGAAACCTGGGGATCTTGAACATTGAAACTAGATTTGAACATTGAAAGGCGGCGACAATGGCTCAAACTCTTTATTTTCAAGAGTGAGCGGCTGTTAAAAAAAATGGCACATATATAGTGCAGCGATAATAACTCTAAGTCCTTAAGGTTGAGCGATGATAACATAAAAAAAAAAACTAAACTAAACTGAAATAAAATGCCCAAATGGGGTCGGTGACTTGCAGAAGCAAAAGATCGAGATACCATAGCTCGAAGTCCTAACGATGCCATGTTATAATTAATAACCCCGTAAATTCTATTATTGATGATGAAAGAGTATAAATAGAATTATAATGGAATCTAATGAAATCAAGACATGCGTCCTGCGCTATAGACAGGGAAATAAGATCAAACGAAATAACCACAAAATTATAATACAAAATACAATACGATATAATGTAAATTAATCTAGAGATTATCTAAGAGTTGCTACTCCTCTCCTCTCTTTCAACCCTCATTTCTTTTTTTTTTTATAAATTAGCAAATAATTGGTTTTTTACTTTCTTTGTAGAAATGTCATCTAGTCATGAGCAAACACCTATGAATGACAAATCATTGCAATAACTTTCTATAACTATTGTAGTATTAAAATAGAAATCACTACAATAACTTTCTATAATTAAGTCGCATTGGTGTTTCTTCAGTAACCATGTTTCAACTTGCGCAACAAAAATAAAAGCAATGTGGATGTATATAGGAAATCCATCCAACTATTAAAATTGTGATAAAATTCATCTAAAGGTTAAAGATAATAGGAAATTCAATAAGTGGCTGAGATTGAGTTAAAAATCTTGATAACAATGCGACTGAGATAAGATTTTTGATGTGTTTTTTGTCTATATATTTAGTGTTACTTTTCATTTTCATGTAATAGTAATTCGTGTTGCAATAAATATTTTAATATTTTTAAATTATTTCTACAATATATATTCATTATTAAATAAGAAACATATATGATTCAACTAAATAATAATAAACATATGGTCTAATTGTAATATTTTTCATAATTTAGCGACCTAATTATAGTAGACCTTATTGTAATTAATTTTTGATAAATATATATACTACTATAAAAACATATATATTAAAAGTAGTGGTTCTTGATGAATGAAAGAAGGAAATGAAAGATATATATAGGATAAATAAAGCTCCTATAAATTTTGTAACCACCACCAGCTAATATGTATTTTGTTGGCAATGGAAATAATATCTCACATTTAATTTATTAGCTACCTACTCCAGCAAACTTGTATAAGAATTAAGAACCCATCTCAATCTCATATAGAATTAATTACTCTTATATCATTATCATATTATTGGTGTGAATAGAAAACCCACAAAAGACATCTATTTCTGATAAAAGGTGTCATCTAAATTGCAAATGCAATTGCCTAATATAAGGTTTTATGTGTTGGGTAAAAGTTCAATTTAATTTTTGCACCTCTTATAAATCCCAAGAAGAAATGTTGTATTGAATATTACCTGTCATGCCCCGAGCCCCATACCATGACAATCGCCGCGAGTTTATGAGAACATCTCAATAACCCGCAAGGCTCACCTAACGGTTACCTCGGTATAGAGCGTCTATACCTAAAAGATACAAATTCCCAATAATCGAAAAGAAATACTTCCATTAAAAGAAACTCGAGTTATCCTGCGTACAAACCAGAAAAACTAATACTAATCCAATGTCCAAAAATGAAATAGTTAATGTCCTCGAAAGAAGTTCAAATTAAGATCAAACTGATAATAGAGTCTAGCTAAAAAAATTGAAATAAAGTCCATAAAGCTACGCCCATCCGAAACAACGACCTTTCTCCTACTAAGCCTCGATATCTGAAAAAAAAGTTTAATGAAAGGATGAGCTTGATGGCCCCGTAAGTAACTTCATCACTCAACCAACCGGATCAAGCAAGCCAGAAGTTAAAAATATAGTTTTATATTTCAATAGCATATATAATAACTTCTCGCACATGAGTTTAAAAAGTAAACCATTTAAAGAAGCAGTTTATGAAAACACGTTTTAAAAAAAATACCACCAAATCTCCACATACAAAATCACCATGTAAAACCAAAACATAAGCCAAACATGGTTAGGGACAGGCTTAACCCCCATGTCTTAGGTCTTGGTGCAGGTTTATCCCCCCTGTATTGGGTCCTGGTACAAGCTTAACCCCCTGTACTGAGTCTTAGTATAGGTTTAACCCCCCTATACTAGGTCTTGATATAGGCATAACCCCCCCTATACTAGGTCACTAACCAACCTCATTGGTCTCGGCTCTACATTTCCTATTCCGAAATAGTAAACGATGTAATGGTCTCAACAATGGGTTTTAAAAACCACCACCAAATCTATCACGTTTTCCAAAACCACGTTTTTCAAAATCACATTTTTCAAAATCACGTTCGTATCACAATGAAAATCATATCTCACTTTTCAAACACATTCACCAAAGCAATCACGTTTTCAAAACCACGTTCGTATCGCCATTAAAAATCATAACTCGCTTTTCAAACACATTTTTCAGAAAACATAGAAACGCACGATCCAAGTTATCAAAATCACACACCCACACCAAAACGATTACATATATAATTTTATAAACTAGAAGAGTGAAGAGTTACTTACCTCGATTTATCCGACTACAAGATAACTTAAAGTATTCTTCCGCCCGTCTTCACTCGGATCTAAATAATGCAATAATGGATTCAATAATACTTAAATATGAGAACTAGAATCTTAAAATCTCAATCTTAATCGTATCCAATGGTTACCTATTTGATATGTATTCTCAATCTAACAATTACATTATAAGCTAGGTAAAAAGATGTGAAACATATCCTTCTGCTGTCTACACCGAATAGTTATCTCTACTATTGCAGAATGCTAATGAACACTCCTAACGTACTCATGATTTGACTAAAAGAAATTAAATCTACTAATTATCAGAACTACTAAAGCGTACCCAAATCCCATCAACAAGGCTCTAATTAATCTAATATGAATAAACAAGATGTAATGCACTTAATTCTTCCACTTGATTATATAGTTTATTATATCTCTCAATAAATAAACAAGTTCTCAGTAAGGTAAGGCCACTACCACTTTCTCAAGCATAAACAATAATTTATATATCAACACCTTAGTTTTCACATGATCATATCTAATATGTATATATATTCAATAGATGTTTAGGTGGGCCTCTCATGAAATCATTAAAGAGTAAGAAATCTGACTTATCATATGCCAATAGAGCCAATGTCTGCGCTATCAAAATTTAATCGAGTGATCCTGTGAACCTTAATTAATGGATTAAGTGATCACATAACAAAATTTCATACCTCTTCACGCTCCAGTTGATTTGGTTTTCTTCCTCCGCCGTAAAAGTGAAGAATCTTAATTGTTTGTTTTTGTTCTAGTAGGGTTTACTCAATAACCTATTTATATTTATATTTATTTACAATAAAACCCCTCCCATAAGTTCTGACCTTCACTTTACTCCTCACTACCAACTTTTATATTTTTAACTAAGAATATTGTAAGTTATCTAAAGTATTGGGTACTACATTACATATAAAATTCTCAAATTCCCTTAGAAATGGTCTTGATAGTATTACCTATAAAATTCTCTCAAATTCGCAGAAAAGGTTTTTAAAGTTTTTATTTGCTTGATACTGTTGCATAAATGCATGTCTCTTCTAATCGTACAAATGTTATTATCAACATTATATTTTAGCAAATATATATTTATATGCTATGTATTAATATGTATATTTGCATATATTTACATGTTATAATATGCACTTACTGTATATATCAATACATATATAAATATAATATCTATCTATCAATATATATATACACACATATGCTAATTAAGATATTACTTGTTGCACATATATAATATAAATCTATATCATTATTGTAATCCATTTTTTCTTAAAAATCTGTTAATGTGCAGAAAAGGTACACATATTAGTATTAAAGTTGAGTATATGCTTAAAAAATCGCATATTTAATTTTGAAAAGAATCAAAATAGAAACAAGTTCCTAAATAATTAATAACGAAATCTTATGACAATTTTGTTTATATTCAAATACGCATATAATAAGCTAAAATATTGCAATTTTCTTATAAGGATAATATGATTATTAAATGATTAATTTAACAAAAAAATATAATACATACCATCGATTATGATGTTATATGAGCAATTATTCTTTTGATAATTTAAAAATATATATTGTAATGTTTTTATAATTTCGTATTTTATATATTAAGTTGCTTGAACTTTGTCGATTATATGTTAATCTATGAGCGCTATAATTTAAATCTAATACTATCACTTAGCTCGTTATTGAAATTTTATCAATTATTGGGTGTATATGTATAAATTTGACACAAAATATTATTTTTTTAAAAATTGAATATAAATAGCATTTGTTGTTTACTTTCTTTAACACTATTTCCGTCTTCTTTCTTGTATTTTCCATGAATAAAGATATCATTTGTTGTTTACTTTCTTTAACACTGTTTCCATCTTCTTTCTCGTATTTTGCAAGTTTTCTCATTTTTTTTTGAAATGTTTCTAATATTTAACAACTCGAAATTTGGGTTAAAAATGAAAGTTCAAGAGTATACTTTTGGAATATAGCAAGCACTTTGTCATGGGAAAACAATATTAGGACTGAAATTTAAATTTCAAGTATAACAAGCACTTTGTTATAGCAAGCACTTTGTTTAGACAATTGTTCTAAGCAATCGAGAACCTAAATAAATAGGGTATTAACTTGATCATAACCACTATCAAGTTAAGGAAAAAGAGTTCCTCTTACAATCTTATTTATTTTCTCTATTATGCATAATCTTTTCTATGAAACATATCTTTTTAATCTTTCTGTATTTGTATAAATTAAGCTTGATTTTATTAACGAAAAGGCAAATTTAGTGCAAAAATCAAATGAAGAAGGAAGCAACAATTAAACCAACCTGCTGTGACTCCTAATGAATGCAATTGTGGTTAATAATGAAAATACGTTTGATTGATTTTGAAAAGAAATTTGCTTAGTGACTCTACAATTTGAAATAAAAAAAAAATTTGGAATTAAGAAATAAGAGTTTTAAGAATGCAATTCTTGAGCCAAAACATAGGCTATTGTAAGTAAGCAAAAGAAAAAGGAAGGGAAGTGCTTTGTTCATAAAAAATTAAACAAGATAAGGTATAAATAAAAAATAAATTTGCAAAAAAGCTTATTTCATGATATTATAATCAAAGTTTCAATCTTTCAAATAACTTACTTCTTTCAAACATCGATTCCCTTCATGCAAATCAATAATATATATTTCAAATAACTATAGCATCTTAAATAATAATTTACTTAGTTGTATCATATATAAATTTTTTATTTATAATATTTTCAAGTCAAATAATATCTATGTATGAGATTATAAAAATAAAATCAAATGATTTATGTGAAACCCACATATTATTTAACATTATTTGAGAAAATAGCCGAATTTTAATATCAACTTCATTTCAAAAATAAATAAAATAGGAATAAATAAGGGTTTATTATGCATTTGGAAGTCTATACGGTTGTACCTAACAGGGATGCAATAAAAGGGTTAAGTATTCACGTGGTTTGGACCAATTATTTTGTGAGGGAAATCAGATTCACGTGTTCATACAATAATGTGAATAAAACAAGGATATAAATTAACTACGGAGTAGACTTGTGGTCTGAACTTCTAGAAAATCTTAAAGGCTTTGAAATTGTTTATGTTTTTGAATCAAAAATATTTAAATTGTTTTTTAGAGTCGCGCAAATCTCACGGAACAGATTTTTGTGAGATGAGCAGTTATATACAATAAAAACTTTATAAATTAATACTCATGAGACTACTAAAATTTATTAATTAAAAGAATTATTAATTAATCAATAATTAATAATTATTAATTTATATATTAATTAATATTTTATTAATTTATAATAAAATACACAATTTACAAAACCCTTTCAAACTTCCACTTAATTATTGTACAATGCATGTATGTATATCAAATAAAGGGCCCAATTTAAAAAATCCTTCAACCTCCCACCTTAAGAAAAACAACACCAGAAGTTCTTATAATGATAAGGAAAATTAGAGACGAGATTCAAGGTGAAATTGATTTCAACAAAAAATAAAAGACAATTGAGTCATTTTTCAAGAAATTTTCATAAATCATTCATATAATATATAGTATATAAGAAATTATTAATTTATATTTTATTTTGGTCTATAGAAATTATTGAAAATGTATTATTTTATAATTTTAGCGAATTATTGATTTTGCACATGCATCCTATCCCCGAGTCGAGACCGACCAAAAATATTATCTCAGAGAGTTTATTAAATAATCGAATATTAATTTATCGAGTTTCTATTGTACTATTATATAGGTAAGGAATTTGTTTTTCACAAAACTCACCTAAACATTTCTTATTTTATTAATTGACCCCATATTATATTAGGTAAAATTCTATTATAGTTAAAACACTTCAATAAGGTATGATTTGATAATTTTTTACTCTAAGAAAAACTTACGTACAATAAATAATAATACAAGAGAGACCCAAACCAACTTAATGTGCGATTTTGAGATTTTCTTTTATTTTACAAAACTAATTTTACAAATTTGTAAGGAATAAAACCTTTATTACAAAGGGATTCATATACAACTAATACTGTTTTCCTTGATTATAATAATATTGTATATATTGAAAAGGTTAAATATTATTACAAAACTAATGAGCACTCTTAAATTAATAACTAAATTGGTCATAATAATTTAAATAACATATATTTTGTGTAAATTTAATTACAAAATTAATTATAACTACATGTAAAGGTTTGTTTTTATATAAATAGTATATATGCATATATGCCCTAAGTTTTATTAATACATGCCAAAAATATTTTATAATTTGGTACCTGTAATTTTATACTTTCAAAAGAAAGTTCAATAAAATTATTTTAAACAAGCCACTTTTCATAAACTAACATTTTGTTTTGATCAATGAAAAATAATTTCTTAATGTACATTATAATTCAACGTTGGAGGTAGTAAATCGTTCTTACTAATTAAAAATACTTAATTTAACGTTCTATGAGTGAGATACAAATTTTTAATATTGATTATGTCACAGTCTTCTGGTTTATGATGTTTTCTTTCACTTATAATATATCTTCAAAAAGAACAAATTTTAACAAACGGAAAAATTAAGCTAAGTGGATAGTTTTGGATTTCAAACGGCAAAACTATGAGAAAAATAAAAAATGAACAAGAAAATCATGTATATAACTGTTATGTTTTACATTTAACGAGACTTGGCATCTCATAATAGAGAAACAGTGACAGTAGTTCAATTAAAGATAAAGATAGATTCCACTCGCATACAAACTACACGTGCTGAAGGATTGTCCTTGCAATGCGATGGTATTGCTGCGAAGGCATCGAGTCGTATCAAACGGGACGACACGTGGGACACATCGCTGCTCACTCAAGATTTTCATCGAGACAGATCGCTCATTTCTTGTCAAAATTAGGCCAACACAAGTTCGTATCCGAAATTGATAATTGAAGATAGAGAAGACGAATGAACCTCTCCAAATATTCTCCACAAAATTCTTCAAATTGAAGAAGATTCATGGCTTTCAAATCGAGTATCAAGGTGTTCTTGAAGAAGTTCATTAAATTATAACGTTATATTTGTAATTACGGTGCTAAACCTACTAAGTAACATTATAAAAGTTTAAATCAAGTTCAAGTAAGATGAAAATTACAAGTTGACTTTGAAACTTTCATCTTCCAAATAATAAATCACAGAGTTGATCTGACTTTAAGCTATGTAGCCCTCGTATTAACGTTATAAACATTCAAGTCAACTTTGAAGAAGATCAAAAAGAAAAATCTGCTCTATTCAAATTGATATTTTTAAAGAAAAATCAGATGATTACAAATAGAGATTTGTATTCCAATTTGATTTTGATTAATATAAAATTCATTTGTCACAATTTTTGTGTTTTTATTGTTTAAAATTATAAATTTGTTGTGTAAAGTTCACATAAATTCCAATCCATTTTTGCTCCTCACCCACTTGGTCCAAAGTTTCTGATGGAGTTCGTTTGGAGATTGAAATTCTAAGTGCAACGAAAAAATGCGAAAGTGGACTATAATTTTACAATGTAGGCCTAATGCTGATGTATAAATAATGGTGATGGCAAGTTAGGAGAAAATAAAATTTTGGTTTGATAACATAAGATGCCGACATAGTCTTATAAGCAATATCTTACGATCCCTGGTCGACATAGTTTATGGTTGAGACTAGGACGATATCTGATCGTTTTCGAGTCCCCAACTTTTGTATTTTTATTTTATGAGTATATATATTGATAATGATTATAATTATTATTATTTTTGTTCCAAAATTTAGGTTTTTTTAATGTTATAATATTTGAACAATTATATAAGTATCATATTAAAATGAAAATAAAATTATATAAAGTATTTAAAATATATAATATTACTAAATATAATTTATCATGTGCTATTTATCTATTTGAAATTGGTTAACACAAAGAAAAAAAACAGTAGCCAATGGTTATCTTAAGAAATGAAGATAACTTAGTCCAAGGATGATCTTATGGTTATTTGCGGAATGAAGAGTTCATGAAGTACGTTCTTGAGATTGAAAAAGATCTTGTTTGAATTTTGGATATAAATATTTTCTCTTTCTTATGATGCTCTACATTTGAGTTTTTTTATTGAATCACATTTAATTTATTGACTTTAAGTTAAAGCAGTATATGAAAAATGAGACAATTTATAAGCTTATTATATGAGACAATTGAAAAGAAGGAATATAGACATTTAAAATTTATACAATCCCTAATACTATTTAGATTTTAGGGAAAAATGAATTATACATGAGTAGATGCAATTATAAAAATATGATCAAGTTCCTCAATTTGTGAAATTTAAGTGTGAGGCATTGGAGATAAGTTGTGACGGAAATAAAAATAATTTTGAAAGGACAATAATACCATTGCTTAATAACTTCACTAACTTGTGTTACTGTTAATCTTTAAAAAAATATTATTCATTTAAATTTAATAATTATGATTCATACATTACATTCTATTATTGGTTCAACTCTATGTAATCAAATATTCATCTCATTTTTTAAAAGTGGAGTTGGAAGATCACCAATCGGTTGCATTAAATATATATTATCGCATTAAAAAAATATAACCTTATATACATACAAAATAATACATGTAAATGTTAGGACTTTGTTTCAAGTCCTAAAATTATTCAAACTTAATAAAAATGACATAAAAACTTGAACTATAACTAATTACAATGAACGGAGAAAATCAAAAGCTTTATACTAACAAATTTTGTTGATATAAAAAAAATAAATATAAATTATATAATAATGATATTTATATACGAGTTTTGTACTATATTTATCTTGCTAATTATCTTTATTTTTATTGCTTTCATTCTCTTAAAAACTTTATATCCATATTATATAATTAAGTTGGTGGAATGGAGAACCCAATTCAATAAGTTATTCATATCCCATTTTTAACCCATGTGATGGTTTAAAGTAATTTATTCGAACACTTTCAGATATTAAGGATCAATGGGAGTTTGAAGTAACACAAATGATGACCAAAACAACATAAAAATATCGATGCACCTTTCTATTTCAATTATTGATGTTTATCTTATAAAAAATAATTTGCATTCCTAATATTATTTTAAGTAATTATTTTTTTCACTAATATTGTATGAATATATAATTTATCTGGAAAAATAATCCAATTGAATATGAAAATCAATCAACTAATTTTATGTTTATATCATAATGTTGAATTGGTGGTAAGAAAATAACAAGTAAAGCATTTGTGGGATAAAAATCGAAGATAATGTAACGTTTAAAATAAGAATTATTTTTGTTTAAAATTTAAGTGAGAAGTGTAATGTTCACTATATACGTATATAATGACATGGACTTCAGAAGTACTATTAGAAATTAAAGTTTTACATTTATATATTTCCAAGTTCACGACATCCATATAGGCAAGACCCAATCCGAACTTCGTGCAAACGTCGTGATTACTCACAAATAAAACGTAGTGGAATTTATTTGACATTCATCAAAACTGAAAACTTACAAATAAAACAATTGTAATTGGGAGATTCCTACTTCAACTTTTGTGAACAGTTTGCTAAGGAGGTGCCTGCATAAGTTTGAGTAATGAATCCATCCATGCATACTTAGGAACAAATTTTTTTCGTTGTTATTATAGCCAAACATTATGCATTATGGTTTCTCTTCAGATTATTTCTCCAAGTCTTGTTTATCATCTGATTCTCCTCCCCATTGTTTGATCCTTTTTGCAGCAATAGAAGCCTGTATTATAAATTAGAAATATATTAGCTAGTGCATTATGCTACAAACAAGCCAAAAAAATGCAATTAAAGTCTCAATTGTGCAAACCTCTTTTTTCCAGTTAGTTCTGTAAACAATCATAAAGAGGCAGAATGTTTGTAGGACTGTTCCTATTGTCATTCCAAACCATATACCCTGAAAGTCCATGCATAAATATTCGTTATAAATTATCGACTGTCTTAAATTTCATTTTTAATCGTAAATCCCATCGAAATACTTACTTTCACGCCCATTTTGAACGTGTGTCCGAATATTAAACCCAAAGGAATACCAAACAAATAGAAGCATGCAATGTTCATATAAGCAACCAAGGATTGCCATCCAGCCCCAATTGCCACTCCTGTACCAACAAAAATATTCATACAAAAACCCTTAAAAATATAAAATAAAAAGTTCATTTTTCAGTCGAAATCTAGTTAAATTACCAGATATAGCAGGTTGAACATTGTTAAGAATGATGCAAAATGCGAGCAATGGTGTGAGCTCGTATACAACTTCTTTGACAGCTGAACTTTCTGTAAATAAGGAAGGATACTGATACCGGAAGATGGAGATTACTATAGAAAAGAGGAGAGCCATCAAGAATGAAGATATCACGACCACTGTGACTGAAAATTTTGCCGCGCGTGGATGAGCTGCACCTAATTCGTTTGAGACTCTTACGCTGCGAATATATTGATTATTATGTAAAATCATTTTTATATGTTTATTTGCTAAAACTATTATGGGCATACTTACTGACCTTATTGCTGCATTGAATCCAACGGCTACTGCACTCGTCCACCCCAATATGTTTATACTGCAAAATCAAATGCAATATATGTACAAGATAGAATTTTAATGCAACTGTATTGGGCAGCATTTCTGCTACGGATTTTTAAATCTATCCCTTTGCTCAAACAGATGAAAAGGCAAGAAGGGCTCTTGAACTAAAGTCTGAAGATGGTCAAGTTTTCCAATTATAAGCATTCGTTAATTTGAAATTATAATATATATAAATAAATATTCGAAACTATATCAAAAGAATTTCAATTGAGTAGAGATAAAAATTGCGAAATGAAATAGATAAATTGTGTTTACACGAACCATATCGATAAAGCATCAATAGAAACTTCTGCGTTCTTCAAATATCCAGCAAAGAGGATCAGTGCCGTGAAATACCATATCTCTAAGCTGCAAAATAGATAGAAATGCGATTTAAATTGGGAAGAAAATAAGTTTATGACTGAATAAATGAAAATATATAGGGTCCATGATGACCTAATGTTTCAAGAAAATCTTATTTTATTCGTCTGAATTTGGAATGAAGAGAATATAATGAACTAATTAATACACAAATAATTTAAAAATTAATTTATTACCAGAGCATGACTGCTGATGCGACAGATAATCTGACAAACCCCCATAGATTATGGAATGCCAACCACGAAAATCCAGACCAAGCTTGACCACAAGCCCCACTGAATATGTAAACCAGCTGCGCCGCCACCAGGAACCACCATGAAGCATTCAGCACCAATGCGCCGCCGGCCATCCCCCACTCAAGTTTCTGCATAAGCAACCAGCTGAATAGCACATGCAACGCCAACGTCACTACGGAAATCCAGGCCATCGCCATCATCTTGCTCTGAGATTGCAGAAACTTTGCGATCGGAAAATTCATGGCGTAGGCGTAGAGCTGAGGGATCATCCACAGCGAATATTTTCCGGCGACTCGAGATATATCCTCAGTCTGCCCGAGCAACAGCAACAGAGGTTCGGCGAAAATGTACATAAAAGTTAGTAAAACGCTGGTGGAGAGAAGAATAATCCATGATCTCTGCATGTAGACTCCCAACATTTTTGTCTGCCCGGCGCCGACAGCCTGCCCGCACAGCGTTTCCAGTGCACTCCCCATTCCCAACTGTTCAATATTATATTATAATTTAAAAGTGAGAAACTCGTACGGGCACAAAAAATCCTGTAATATTTTGTATGAGAAGAATAGCTATAGGGTTTTTCTTCATACCATGACCCCGAAACATAGAAGGGAGATGACGGAGTTCTCAATGGAGAAGGCGGCGAGTTCTAGGGTTCCGACATGGCCGGCGAAGGTTTGAGTAACGGAGCCAAGCATGTACTGGAAAACGGAGGTCAAAATAGCTGGGGCAGCTAAGAACCACAGCTTGCTCGACTCATCCTTGAACGCCGTTAAGAACCCACGAACACCGCTGATCGGAGGAATGTCATCTTCTCCGGCGACAAAGGATGTAAAAAATGAATGGTTTGATAATAGCTGGGACAGATAGTTTGGTTGTTCTTCATTGTTAACGGGGAGAAGAAGTGGATTCTTAGAATCGGTCTCCATTTTCAGACACTCACTCACAAAAAAGAAATGGTCTATACGTTTTAAAAACCCTAATACTATTTCTATGCTTCTTACTACTTGGTTTTTATAATGAATGTGTGGTCTACGATTCTTAGCTGTTAATATATCTTTATTTTAAATAAATTTGGTGTTCTATTATGTATAGTCTGAAACATTTGTTTTAAATTTGGTATTTGATCTCCTATTCGAGAACACGTAAGCAAAGTAAGGTATGAATGATAATTAATATGACAACTTTGTTAATAAAATAAAAAAGGTTTGCAGAACTAACAGCGAATGCCTGGAATCACGCGTTCACACAAACGCGGATCTAGAAATTAATGTAGATCGAAAGAAGTTCACTAACTAAATAATTAACAAAATCATGTAATTAGTTTCGATTTTATTTGTGAGATATGAGTGTTATAGATAGTTTAACATTATTATAAAATACTAAGGCAGATTTAGAATACATTTGAAGTATTAAATATTATTAAGTAATATATTACTTTTTAATCGTGGATTTTATTATTTAATAGTATAAAATAACAAACAAAAAATTTGATGAAATTACAAAACTTGAAGTGTGGACTTTAACGTAATATTGACTTTTACATGTTTTCATTGAATAAAAGTTAGTGTTTAATAATTTAGTCTATAAAATAACATATATGCTAGTTAATTAATTTTATGAAATGCCCGGATTGAATTAGAAAAATTTGAAGTATTTAATATTATTCAATAATATAATATCTTTTAATTGTGGATTTTATTATTTAATAGTAAAATAGCAAATTATATTTTCATGAACGAAAATGCACAAAACTTCAAGTTTGAGCTTTATTTGTGAATATGAGTAAGATTATATGTGAGATGTCAAAAAAGTTCCTAACGAATTATATTTTTTTGTGAAAAAGTTAGATTTGTAGGTTCGAGTGAATTTACTATTGCAACACAAAACAGTGCGAAATAATTATATATTTTAGAGTTGCAGGTTAGAGATGACCTTAGATGATATAATTCTTTTTTTTTTTTTTTCATCAGGTAGATATTTAAAAATACATTTTCTAAGTATTTTATAGAGAATAATAATAATTCATTTATTTTGGGCATTTCGAAATTTATTTTAAAGATTTTTAGTAACTTTTCAAAAAATATATCCCCTTATCTAGTGGACACAAATAAACAGTATTATGTAATTAAATTATTATTATTATCAGATACCTGAGTTTAATATGAACTACAAATAAATGGAGCCTTAGAGATCTCAAAAACCAAACTTCAAGTCTCTAATTCATGTTTTCTTAAACAAATGAAATGCTAAGGTAGTTGGCACTTACACATGGTGTTATAAATTAAAATAAATAGATCACATGGATCACAAAGATACCAAACACGAATAATTAAATAAATAATCATTAGTTTAGTCATCATTAAAATGGAAATCCTTGACTTCATATAACCGAGAAGACTCAGAAAATGAGTTTACAAATGTACCCCTTAATTTATTATATAATATCAAAGGAAAAAGATTTTCTCAAAGTTGTAAGATTTGAAAACCTTACAAACAAATCTCAGCCACAAATTGTGGTTGAGATAAATGGGTGACCTGCAAAGTAGGTTACAATATTTTATATGAATTATTTAATGAAATGGGCCACATATTTGCATATTATTAGGATAGGTTCTCACCTAATTTATAACTTTGTATTTAGACCCCAACTTACTTTTTTTGGTTAATCGTTTGAGGCTACAATCATTCACCTCACCAATAATATGTATTTTTATAGCATCTATTTTTATTATTAATTTCATTATAAGCAAGAGTATTATATCAATAAATATTATGTGGAAAATATTTTCATCAAATTAATATTTTAGTCTTATCATTTAAGAATATAAACTCTATTGACTATCCAAAATTATTTTTAGCACATGCCACTTCTCTGAAATTCTAATTTGACAACAATTTTTCTTGAAAATTCAATTTGTCACCACTAATTTATATTAGTTTAGGAGTTTTTGTTTTACTTTTTCTACCTTAATTTCCTGAATAATATTTACAAAATTTCCATATAATGCATATGACTGTCTTATTACTTGTAGAAAATTATAAAAATAACAACAATTAATTTATATATATATATAATATAATTCATGCCAATTTAAAATAATTTTTTCAAGTGTTTTATTTGAAGGATATAGCTGAAATTTCTGATAAAAAAAAATATTGTTATATTATAAACATTATATAATATGAGAGAAACTATTAAATATTATTATAAATTTTTTTATATAGCACTCAATTAACCAAAATAAATTGTGATATATATTTCAGAATAATATTATTATAAATTTGAGCTACAGTGTAATCTTATCTAATATGATGGAGATTGGAGGGTGAATCAATAAAATAAGGAATCTTGAAGTGGGATTTTGTGAAAAGTTTTCTTAATATTTATTACCGTCTTTAACCGTCTGTCAATGCTAAATCTCACAGATTCATGTGAGATTAGCATGACTCATTATCAAAGCCTCTTTTTATCAAAGATTATTAACTGATTTCCTCATATTAAGGGTATTTTATAGTTTTTATCTTTATAAACGTACAAATAGACCTTTGAGGAGTCTGTTACAATTTTTAATAAGTAAAAGAATTTTGGTAATTAAATAATAATTAAATGAAGGGGTCTATGTGTAATTTTCCTATTTAAAATTCCTATAAACTAATTCATGAGAAGTAGCACTCAACAATTTTTTTGCTAAACCTAGAATGAGATATTTAGGGTGTTTGTGAAACACATTTTAGATGGGTTTCAGAACATGGACGTATACATATAAATGTCACTCAATTGGTTCTTAAAAATGAACGAATTTTCGATATAATTAAAAAGACCAAGAACGTGTATATTAAATTAAGTTTGAACACTTTTAGAAAAATCACTTTATTTATTTTCATTAAAATACATTACATTTATAAAAGCAAACATTTTTAATGCCACTTGCCAACGCTTTACATGGACCTGTTTTCTGTAAATAACAAAAATATATTTCATTCAACTCCTGAATTAGGTCTGTTGCACTCGTTTACCCTTTATATTTTAATATTTTTTTTCTCTTTTTGACATATGAAAAAACAATATGTAGAACAATTCATCAAGTGGGGGAAACAAAATGCTTTGGTGCTTGTTTCATGCATCTCATATATATATATATTGAATAATATAAACCCGTAAATGTTATATTATTAATAATGAATTATTTATAGAGATTATAAAGAAATCAAATGAAATCATAATCTACCTACAATTAAGAAAATAAAATAAATTTAAATAACTGAAAGATACAGAAAAATATGACAATTTAAACTAATATATTTTATTCTAATACTATCCAACAGTCGTAACAGGAGATTCTCGAATGTTGAGACTGGAATGAAAGATCAAGAAGATGAGAGGGATGGCGTTGTAGGGAGCGCCTCAGCTGCATGACCGGCGGCAATATATGCTGGCGCAATAGATGGTACCGCAGCAAAGACATCTGCGAGGAAGGGAGAGTTGTCGGAGAGAAATGACAGGAAAAGGAGCAATCGGTGGTGACACCATGGCAATTGCTATTTTTAAGAATGAGAGGGATTTAGGAGAGAAGAGATGTCGGCGACGACCAAGATAAAGAGGGGGCAGTGGCGGCAACAACAACAATGACATAGAAGAGAGGAGTAGAAATTTCAACGGCGTTGTCTAAATAGTAAGCAGTGGCAGAGGGTGCCGACTGCGGTGGTGAAGGCCAAGAGAAGGGTGGCCAAATAATATACATTAGAACAAGATAGATGTGCCGGACGGGCCGAGTACGACGAATTGAAGACAACGGAAGCAAAAGATCAAGAGACCAATGCTTGAAGCCATGGCTCTGATACCATATTTAATGATCTAAACCCGTAAATGTTATATTATTAATAATGAACTATTTATAGAAATTATAAAGAAACCAAATGATATCATAACCTATCTACAATCAAGAAAATAAAATAAATTTAAATAACTGAAAGATATGATAATCTAAATTAATATATTTTATTCTAATAATATATATATATATATATAATATATATATTGAAGCCCGTCTTATAAGGCAAGATGAGCATAACGTCAAATGAAAGTTCTGATTTGCAGATCTCGAAACAATATGCGGATATGGAGTTTTTGAAGTGCACAAATTAATTAAGTTTTTTACTTTTTCTTTAATATGAAGGTATTTGTAGAAGTTATTATGCATTGAAAAGAAGTATTAAATAATGTAATTTTTTCTAACATTAGATTGAGATATATACGAACTCCTATGATATGATAATTATCAGCCCAATTTTTCTGATAAGTAAAAAACAAGAAACCCTTGTGCGAAAAGTCAACAAATAATTTCATTACTCATGACACATAACACCCTTTTGAAGTGATTGATTGAAAAAAATTAGGATATGATATCTGAAACTGATACATTTTGGATATGAACGCCGAACTATGTACTTTTTAGTGTTATTTTTGTATAAAACTTAAAAAGATATTGTTTGTGGTCTTTTTTGGGCTAATCATTTTCTATATCGATATGATAAGTCGAACCTTAATAATCCTATAATTTTTTTCCAATTTTGATCACATATTTAATTTCAAAACACATTGCCCCCAACGCTTAGTACACAACTAGAATTAAAATTAAAATCAAGAATTACGAATGGTTATTATCTCCACGGTGGTGGATGTAACATTACATCAGCTATTACAACAGAGGTGGATATATTGTTTTTAACTGCACTAAATTCAAACAGTAGTTCGACTGATACATGAAGGTTCTTCAAATACAAAGAAGATTCAAGACGTTCTAGGCGATATTCAAGACGTTCTAGGCGATATTCAAGGCGTTCTAGGCAATATTCAAGGCGTTCCAGGCGATATTCAAGGCGTTCTTGAAGAAGTTCATCAAATTATAGCGTTTGATTCGTAATTACGGTGCTAAACCAATGAATTAACATTATATAAATTCAAATCAAGTTCAAGGAAGATCAAAGTTACAAAGTCAGCATTGAAGATTTCAAATTCGATACAAAATTTAACGTTCGATCCGAGATTAAGCTGCCAAGCCCTCGAATTAATGTTATAAATATTCAAGTCAACGTTGGAGAAGATCAAAGAAGCAAAGTCAACTCCAATATTCAAGTCAACATTCTTGAAGGAAGAATCAGATGATTAGAATAGAGATTTGTACCCCATATTTCATTTTGATTTATATAAATTTTATTTGTCACCATTTTTGTGTTTCTTGATTTTCAGAATTACAAATTTGTTGTGTAGATACGCCTCTTGAGATAACTTCAACATGCCTCTCTGAAAATCCTCATGCCCAATATTTGTGTTGCTCTGAACATAGCAACAATGATCGCTATCAGCTCTTAAGAACCCGCTCGTACTCATGAAATTGTCAAACTTTATGTACCACTGTCTTGGAGCTTGCTTCAAACCATAAAGATTCCTTTTCAGTTTGCATACAAAGTTCTCCTTCCCGAGAACATTAAACCCATCTGGTTGCTACATGTAGATCTCCTCCTCCAAATCACTATATAAAGGATAGTTAATTCAATATTCATATAATGATATAGGCACGTCATTCAAGAAAAGCATATGCGCAAAAAGCATGTGCGCAAAGATATCAAATCCACAACATTCGTAAAATTCACATCTCACTACATATGTTAGACTCGTTTTCTTTTAGCCTCGTATTTTGTGGAATTTTTTTTATTTCCAATATCTAGATAATATTGTAAAGTTTGTCATGTTACTTAATTTAATAATTATTTTATTATTTTCTTTTCTTCTTTCTTACTTGCATAGTCACTACCTCAATTTCAGCAAATTCCCCCAAATTTTGTGATTTTGGTGGAAAAATCACAAAAATCCCTAAATTAATAAGTCACGTGCGTGTCACGTGACTTTTTAAGGTGAGAATAGCATTTTCCTGCTAAATTTGTACTGAAATCGCGATTTTTTTGAATATAATGTATCAAAATTGCCAATAGTTCAACATAAAGTATCAAATTCGTATACACGCCAACTCAGGGTACCAAAATTATAATTTTGCCTTAATAAAATAGTCGACTTCATTTATTTTATGGTGTCATTAAGAGGGGATCGATGGGGTTCGATTTATATAATTAATTAAGATATTATTTGTTTAAAAAGAAATTAAAAGGAGTTGTAGATTTTGAAATTACAGACTTACAGCTAGCAGAAAAATTCAAATAAAATTAGAAATATTCAATTATTTCAAAACTGCAAATCTCATAAGCTTTAATATTAAATTCAATGCTAATGTAAAAACTTAATTTTGACATATATACTGACAAAATTATATTTTAAAATAGTCATGTGATCATGTCACAAGTTCTCAAGTGGCAAATTTAATTATTTCCACGATTAGTTGGCTATAATTAAAGGTATCAATTTAGAATTGTAGAGAATGCTCATCAAGTAAGTGTATCAATTAGAGATTCCAGATTTAAATTAATTAAAAAAATCAAATCTTTTTTTGTTTAATGCTCTGATATCAAATCTTAATTTTAAATTACTGACAAACTTATATTTTAAAATACCACGTCGTAAAACGTGGTATTAAAAATAAACAAAATAGCTCTTTAAAGTGTTGGAATTAAAACACAAAACCATGTAAAGCGTGATATTAAAAGAAATCAGCGATGGAAAACAAGTTTGACCAAATGTGCATATATATTTCAGAAAATAAGATAGGCCTAAAGTATTGGGATTAGTGTTGGGTGCGAAAGCTATGGTAGGAAAAATTATATTTTTATTGAAAGAATTTTTTTTTATAGGAGTAGAGTAGCTACGGCTCACTCTATTACAATTTCTATCTTTCTCTTTGACTTGATTTTTTTTTTCTCTAATTGTTGTTATTATTACACTACAAATGACAACACCTTTATTTATAGTGCACCTATTTAATGTGAAACTATGATTTCCCAAATGTGAAACTTTGATTTCCCAAATGTGAAACTATGATTTCTAAAATGTGAAAATATGATTTCTAAAATGTAAAACTATGATTTCCCAAATGTGAAACTATGATTTCCAAAATGTCTCTTTTGACTCCAAGTTTGAATCCATCTTCTTGTGCCAACTTTTCTTGATTCTTCTAGGATATTCAAGAGTTACAAATTATCTTTTTAACACCCCTCCTTAATTTGTAATCTTGACTCGCTTTTTGAATCTTTCGAATTTATCGAAGGTCACTGCTTTTGTCAAAACATCAGCTGGTTGATCATTGGTATTCATGAACTTCATGCAATTTTTTTCTTGGTTTACTAGCTCACGGATAAAATGATGTCGAATCTCGATATGCTTGGACCTTGTTAAGTCGTGTTTTGTGCATATTTTACATGTCTATATTCGGGTTGATTGTTACGTTTACTCCTCTTATTTTGTGATTTTAGGTTGACAATTGAATTTTAGAAGATTAAAAGAAAAAGAACTAAAAGAGACACAAAAGAGGAAAAATGAAGAAGAAAAGAGTTAGTGCTAAAAATTCCAGTAGAAGACTTCGGAAAGTTAGGCGTGCCCACGCTTAAATCCCAGAACGCTTCTGCCGAGAAACGCGTTTTCAAACGCATTTTCTGAAGATTCCTGAAGATCTTTTCACTAAATTTTGGATTTTATTTGATTTTTGCTGCCTGAATTAATGGGATTTATTCCCTTTTATTTTGTTAGGATTTTATTCCCTTATTTCTAAATTTTCCAAGATTTTGGTTGTTAAGTTTGTTAGAGCCCTAATTAATTTCCTTCTTGGATTAGGACTCTATTAGTTTAAATATGTGGAATTTTATTCCACAAGACACCTTTAATTCTATTTTTAATTCAGCATCGTTTTTCCCTATTATTCTGGAGCTCTCGATTTTATTAATTTTCTGCGTACGTTCGATTATGAGCAGCTAAGCTCAAACTTATAGTCGAGGATTCTTCAAGGTTTGATTCTTTAAATTTGTGAGATCGAATTGTGCCATAATTTCTCTGTTATTAGGTATTTACTTTTTCTCTGAGCTTTGTTGACAATATGTTTCAATAGGTTAGATAACCTGATCAATTATTTAATCTTTGGAATCGTATTTAGCTATTTAGGGGTAACTCCGTGACTGGCTAACCCTAATTTTGTAGCAGTTAGCGACATTGATTATTTAATCGTTTTCGACTAGTCGTTATGGGAATTAGTAATCTGGTCTAAATAAATCGAGCTTATGTGTTTGTTGGCTAGAATTGGTGTCTTTCTAGTACGTGCATGCTATCGATAGGCTAAATCCTAAGAGCTTGTTTAGGGTTGTCTAATTGGTAAGAGAAGTAGTCAAAGAGCTTGTTTTGGTTACCGACGACTTAAGGAAAGACTAGGTTATTAGAGCTTGTTAATAACTATAGCCAATTTATCTATAAAACATTGAATTATCATTGCATCAGTGATCGAATTAATTGAATCAATACCGAGAAAATCCGAAGACTAGAATTCCTCATCATATTAAAAATCCGAATTTCACTTTAATTGCTTTACTTGCGTCCTTCGAATCTGCGTTTTTAAATCTTGTGCTTTTTAATTTACGTCTTTTTACTTTAATTAGTTAATCCAATCCAAAACCCCCTTGTTATCGATATTAGTAATTTAGGAATTGAATTTTACACCATTCCCTGTGGATCGACCCTACTTATCGCTGATTACAAATCTTTTTAAAGTAGGTTTTTATTTTTGTTGGATTCGACACCCACCAAATTTTGACGTCGTTGCCGGGGATTGGTGCTAATAGATTGATTTCTTTTGTTACTAATATTTTTGTTTAGTTTTTTTGTATTATTAGATCTCTTCATATAGGTGGATTTCAGATCAAGAAAAGAGTTCAAGAGATCATACAACGTTCTTGGATGCCATGGCTGCAGTCGATAAGACTTTAAAGGAGTTGTGGGCTATGTCAAACATTAACGAGCAATCTTCTTACTTTCAATGTCCTACTTTTGAAGTTGATTTTGAATTAACATATGAATTTATTTGCTCACTTCCTATTTTTCATGGTTTTGTAGGAGATGATCCTCATAAGCATCTAAATGAGTTCCATGCGGTCTGTTCAGTAATGAAACCAAGGGATGTCACTGAAGATCAAATCAAGTTTCGAGCCTTTCCTTTATCTTTAGCAGACAATGCTAGGGATTGGTACTACGATTTGTCTTTTGGTTTAATCAAGACATGGACTCAACTGGAAGCAAAATTCATAGAGAAATTCTCCTATGCCTTCCGTGTTCAAGAGCAGTCGTATGGACAAGCTTATGATGGATTCTGGAGTGTTCCGCAGAGTAATTACAACTCATATTTCAACACTTATAATCCAGCGAGTTATCACTCCAATCTGAGCTACGCCCCACGACTTCCTAGCTATTACGAACAACAAGACCCACCGTTTCCTCAACAAACCCAATCCTCAGGAATGTCTGTAGAAGATATGATTAAAGCTTTGGTCACTAACACTCAACAATTCCAACAGGAGAATCAGAATGCTATCAAAAATCTAGAGAAACAAATCGGTCAAATGGCTACCTCCGTGAACGAATTAATATCACAAAATTCGAGTAAACTGCAGTCCCAGGTCATTATAAATCCGAAGGAGAATGCCAATGCAGTTACCTTACAACGCGTGAATGAATTGAAAGAAACAGAATCGTTTCAAGAATTAGGCGTGCCCACGCCTAAAACTCAAAACCCTTCTGCTGAAAATAATTCGAAACACGAGGATGAGAAAGAGCTGGAAAAAGAAGAGGAGCCTGTTACCAAGAAGAAACCGATGACATTTGTGATACCTCCTCCATTTCCTGGTCGTTTTGCCAACTGTAAACACGTGGTGGATATAGAAGATGACTTTTCGACATATGAGATGTTTGAGGAAGATGAGTTCAGTGATGATGAAGAGGTGGAAGGTGAGTCAAGAGAGAAAAATATGGACCATCAACTAACAAAACCAACGGAAACACTTACCGAGCAATCTAAGGTTATTGAGATCACTCCTCTAAAATATGAGAATGAAGTCAAAGAATATGAAATTTTTGGGGAAGATGAGATCAGTGATGATGAAGAGGTAGATATAGAAGATGAATCTCCAACACTCGAAAATGAGGTGACTTCAAAATGCAAAGACCCAGGTAAGTTTATTATCTCTTGTAAAATAGGTAATGTGCAATTTGAGAACACTACGTTAGACCGTGAATCTTCTGAAAATATCATGTCCTATTCTATTTATGAGTCTCTGAGTGTGGAAAAATTGAGAAAAACGGACATGATTATACAATTAACTGATGGGTCTAATGCATCTTCAAAAGGGTTTCTTTAGAAAGTATTAGTTCATGTTAATGACTTAGTTGTTCCTACTGATTTTTATGTTGTTGATATGGATGAAGATCAATCTAGTAAGTTAGCCCCTCTCATTCTTGGAAAACCATTTCTAAAAATATCTAGGGCTAAAATTAATGTGCATGATGGAACTCTTACTATGGAACTTGAAGATGAATTTGTGATGTTTAATTTATGTGATTCCATGAAGTGTTCTACTAATGTTTGCTCTATGTTTGGTTTAGATGCTACTAATCTCAGCGAATTCTTGAATTTAATGATGATGATCCACTAAAAGTAGCTTGGCATAGTGATGGTTTTGAACCTCCGACTTAAGCCACTTGAAGCATAGCTACGTCTAGCCAATGACGTTAAAGAATGGCGCTGCATGGGAGGCAACCCATGAGTTTATCTTTCCCTTATTTACTTGTCTTTTATTTTCAGTTTTTATTTTTTTACAGAAGCGTTTCAAAAGTTAAGCGTGCCCACGCCTAACTTACGAAACCCTTCTGTTTTGCACACTTCATTTTTTTCAGATTTATATATATTCAAAAAATAATAATAAAAAAAAATCAAAAAAAAAAAAACAAAAAAAAAAAAACAAAATTGAATTAGGGATTTCTAACCCTAATTTCTCCCCCCCCCCAAATCGCGAACCCTAGTTCATACCTGACGTTACTCACCTATCTTTCACTCGATTTGCAGGTTTTTGATCATTCTCGCCGCAGCCTTCAACCACGGCGACCCCTATCGCCGCCTCTTCTGAAACCCCTGCTACTGCACCACCACCGACTTCGGCTATACCTCCTGCTATCGCGACACCTGTCGCCGCTCTAAAGCATACAATTGTAGCACAACTCGACACAATTATTGCCCACTCATTGATCACTTCGGCATCATGACCGAGTGATGTCGTAGGGAAGTTCCCCTCCTTGTTCTTTTATTTTGTTGCATTGCTTGTTATTTTATCATTTTTACATTGAGGACAATGCATGTTTTAAGTGTGGGGGAGGGGGGGGTGCTTTCTCGTGCTATTGTACTTCTTGGTGCTTTTGCTTAATTATGACTATGTGAAACAAAAATTTTCATTTTCGGCATTCTTAAACTTTAGCTTGTGTTTCTTTTGAACGGTTAGACAAGGATAAATGAGCATGCTTTGATTGAGTTTTATGCCATATGAAGTTTGTGTTATGTTCAATGATTAAAAGCGAGCATAGGAACGCATGTTTTAATCGACTACCCTACCTTGTGAGGACTTGTGCCATTTGATCAATAATCCGCGATATATCTCTTTCTTCTTGTGTGACTCACGTGTTTTTGAAATTCTAGAACTTGTTTTGAACCTTGTCAAAATTACACGAGTATGTGCATGATTGAATATGATAAAGGCATTTAGGATTTAACCACTTTACCAAATAAACCGTACCATTGCATTATCCCCTAGTTAGCCCACTTTGAGCCTTTTTATCCTATTTTCTTGGTTTACCTCGAATTTGAGCCGTTACCGTTTTTTATGCCTCCTCGTTTTACCCGTCTAGAAAATAAGTCGAGCATGGAGGTTGTATATTATTTGGGGACGAAAAGTCAAGAAGATGATGTTGCTGAATAAGTGTGGGGGAAACTCGTGAAAAATACAAAGAGTACACACAAAAAAAAAATATTCGAAAAAAATTCGAAAAAAAAAAGGGGGAAACAAAAAGAAAAAAATAAAAGAGCAATTCGAAAAATTGATGAGGTACCGAGCCCTCGAGAAAGATAGAAAATGTGTGGTATTTGGGTCCTTAACGTCAAATATACCCAATGCGATCTCAATGCTCGATAAATTTCCAGACTTAGCCACTTTTTCGACCTCTCTTTTCATTCCTACCCCGAGCCTTAGCCCCGTTACAACCCTTAATAAAGACCTTTTGATTCGATTGTGCACACTCTCAATCGTAGTGGCGACATTGGTGTATAACCAAGCCTATGGAATAACACTAACACGTTGAGACTTGAGCGAAACACATATACCCATACATGAGAGTTGGAGAGTTTGAGCGAAAGTCGACTGAAATTTTTGTTTTCCTTGTTCAATTGAGGTCATTGTTCTAGCATGAGATTATTATGATATCGATAATTTTGATTGATTACGTGTTTCGTGCTTTCGAGTTTGATTTTGTTCTTTTGATCACAATGCTAAATGGTTTAATTTGCCGCATGATACTATTTTGAGTAGTTTTTACATAGTCAACTTTTGAGCATTGTCCGAGGACGTACAATGGCCTAAGTGTGGGGGTATTTGTTAAGTCGTGTTTTGTGCATATTTTACATGTCTATATTCGGGTTGATTGTTACGTTTACTCCTCTTATTTTGTGATTTTAGGTTGACAATTGAATTTTAGAAGATTAAAAGAAAAAGAACTAAAAGAGACACAATAGAGGAAAAATGAAGAAGAAAAGAGTTAGTGCTAAAAATTCCAGCAGAAGACTTCGGAAAGTTAGGCGTGCCCACGCTTAAATCCCAGAAAGCTTCTGCCGAGAAACGCGTTTTCTGAAGATTCCTGAAGATCTTTCCACTAAATTTCGGATTTTATTTGATTTTTGCTGCCTGAATTTATGGGATTTATTCCCTTTTATTTTGTTAGGATTTTATTCCCTTATTTCTAGATTTTCCAAGATTTTGTTTGTTAAGTTTGTTAGAGCCCTAATTAATTTCCTTCTTGGATTAGGACTCTATTAGTTTAAATATGTGAAATTTTATTCCACAAGACACCTTTAATACTATTTTTAATTCAGCATCGTTTTTCTCTATTATTCTGGAGCTCTCGATTTTATTAATTTTCTGCGTACATTCGATTATGAGCAGCTAAGCTCAAACTTCTAGTCGAGGATTCTTCAAGGTTTGATTTTTTAAATTCGTGAGATCGAATTGTGCCATAATTTCTCTGTTATTAGGTATTTACTTTTTCTCTGAGCTTTGTTGACAATATGTTTCAATAGGTTAGATAACCTGATCAATTATTTAATCTTTGGAATCGTATTTAGCTATTTAGGGGTAACTCCGTGACTGGCTAACCCTAATTTTGTAGCAGTTAGCGACGTTGATTATTTAATCGTTTTTGATTAGTCGTTATGGGAATTAGTAATCTGGTCTAAATAAACCGAGCTTATGTGTTTGTTGGCTAGTGGTGGGTGTCGAATCCAACAAAAATAAATAACCTACTCGAAAAGATTTGTAAATAGTGACAAGTAGGGTCGATCCACAGGGAATGGTGTAGAAATAATTCCTAAGTTACTAATATCAATTAAAAAGGGGTTTTGGATTTTGATTAACTAAAAATAATTTGAAAACAATTTAAACGCAATTAAAACGCAAGCAAAAAGGTAAATTTCGAATTCAATGAGAGATGAGATTCTAGTCTTCGGATATTTCGGTATTGATTCTATAATTCGATCATCGATTGCAAATAAAATAGTTCAATGTTCTTAAATAAATTAGCTATAGTCGTCAACAAGCTCTGACGACCTCGTTTTTCCTTACGTCTTCGATAATCAAAACAAGCTCTTTGATTACTGCTCTTATCAATAAGACAACCCTAAACAAGCTCTTAGGATTTAATCTACCGATAGCATTCAAGCACTAGAAAAATACTAATTCCGATCAATGAACACACAAGCTCGGATTATTTAAACCGGATCACTAATTCCCATAACGACTAATCGAAAACTTGTCCATAATCAACGTCGCTAACTGCTACGAATATTAGGGTTTACCAAACAATTACGGATTTGGGTCCTAATTAGCTAAATACGATTTCAAAGATTAAATAATTGATCAGGTTATCTAACCTATTGAAACATATTATCAACAAGGCTCGGAGAAAAAGTAAATACTCAAAGAACAATGAAGATAAAAGCACAAGCAATCTCACGAAATTAAAAGAAATCAAACCTTAAAATCCTTTGACTAGAATTATGTGTTTAGCAACACATAATCAAGAATCGTCTACAAAAGTTGAAGTATTCGAAATCCCCCGAGAAAGAAAAACGTGAATAGTAAAATAAAGATAGGATAGGATCCCTTTGTGGAATAATATTCCACTTATTTAAACCTAGGATAATCCTAACTAAACAAGGAAACAAATAAAAGATAGGATTTTAAGAATCCTATTCCAACTAGGATTATTCAAAACAAGAAAATAAAATTCCTAACATAATAGAAAATAAATCCCAACATATTAGGGAACTAAAAACGCGCAGCATAAGTCGAAATCAGCCAAAAAATCGGAATCTTTAATTTTTCTTCGTCCCAGGATAGAAAGCTTGCATGTTTTGGGCGTGACCAGAATGTCACGCTTAATTCTGGTAACCTTTCTGCTTCCATCCATTTGCAAAGTCAATCTTATTCGTTTTTCACCCCTTTTTGCCATCTTTTCATTTCATTCTCATATAAACACCTAGACATGACAATAGAAGCACAAATCTATGAGATATGGACTAAAAACATAACAAACGATGCAATATAAAACATACAAAACGTGTATAAAATACACGTTAACAAATACCCCCACACTTAAGCTATTGCACGTCTCGGGCAATGTTTGACATTTGGGCAACGCAAAGTCAACAAACTTCAAACACTTGATAAAGTAGAGGTATATGAACCAAATGACAAAATCGAGAATGTTAAGTTGACACATGCAAATATCAAGGAAATCAATGCCACAATGAACCAAAAACCAACATAACAATCTCACTTCGAAAAATAAAAATGCACGAATTTAGATGACCATTCTCTCAATCCTCTCAAATCACTCGTGCATAGGGTATTTCGTGTATCACTCAATTCTTAACATGTCAATGCGATCCCATAAGCTTGCTTATACACCAAAATCGCCACTACTATCGAAAGTATGCACAAACGAATCAAAAGGTCTTTTATTCAAGGTTGTAATGGGGCTTAGGGCTCGGGGTAGGAAAAAAAAAGGTAATGAAAAGTTAAGTCCATAAATTCGAAGAACATCAAGACGCTATTGGGTAATTCTAGCAATAAGGACCCAAATACCTTTATTTTCACACTCTCTCGGCGCTTGCTTCATTATTTTCCTTTTCCTCAAATTTTTTTTCTTTTTTTTTCCTTTTGTTTTCTATATTTTTTTTTCTTCGAACTTGTTCGATTTTTTTTTTTTTTTTTTTTTCAGTTTGTTTTTTTCTTTTTTCTTTTCGATAAACTCTCTTTTTTTTTCCTTCCGAGGTCCCCCACACTTAATCAAAACACAATGTCGTCCTTAATTCCCAAACAAATATAATGTTCTCGATGTTCGACTCATTTTGTGGACGGGTAAAACAAAGAGGTATACAAAAAACGGTGAATGCTCAAAGTTCGGGTTTTCAAGACAACAAATAGGCTAATAGGCTCAAGTGGGCTCACTAGGGAAAAATAAAAAGGATAGGCTTATATGGCTAAGTGGCTAAGTCCTAATGCCTTTATCCTTTTCGAATATGCACACAATCATGTAACCTTGAAATGGTTCAAAGCAAGTTCTAGAACACGCACTAATCATGCAAGATTCACACAAGAAAGAAAAATTCACATGGATATGCAATCAAATCAAGGCTTCAAAAAGCTCACATGGTGGGGTTGGTCGAACTAAACGTGCAATTCTATCGTTCTCATTCAATGTCGTGCTAGCAATTGAAATTCATACGACACGATAATCCATCAACATGCACACGGTCAAATCAAACAAACTAGACTCGGTCAACCAATTAACGAAAATTATACTCTACAATCACAAAGCGAAAGAAATTTTGAAAAATTTTATTGCGCCAAAAGTAAACAAAAACCAAAGAACATGTGCCAAAATTAAACAAAACCAGAGAACATGCAAAGCAATTGGAAATCATCCCCCCACACTTAAAGTAGACATTGTCCTCAATGTAAAGCATAGAAAAATTCGACAATGCATAAGAGTGAAAAACAAAAAGTGGAAGGATAACTTCCCTGGTGCTTCACTCGGTCGTGAAGCCGAGTTGGCGGAGGATTTGCTCGTTGTGCTGTAGGAGGCGGTCCATTTTAGTTTCAAGTGCGTCGAGGCGCTTCGACAATGCGTGGGGCAGAGGATGTAGTAGCGTGAGCGGATGGCGCGAAACCGATTTCAGCAGAGGGTTCAGATGGCTCTTGGTCGGAAGATTGGTTCGATTCTTCTTCGACCGAGGGTTCTAATTCAGGTGGGTTTGGTGGTGGTGTGGGTTCGGATGGTGGTTGTCGAGGTTCTTCCTTGTTCGTGCGACCCATGGATTTGCGATTCTGAGAGCACGGTGGCTTGTGGTGGCACTGCAAAAAAATGATCAGAGAAGAAGAGTAGTGGAGGCAGCGTGAGATTAGGGTTTGAGAGATTTGATGTAGGGATTTTGTGTTTTGAAAGATGATTTAGGCATATAATTGGTGAAGAAAAATCTTTTTGTTGTTAAGGAAAGATTTGAAAGATTTTTGAAGATTTTGAAATAAAGGTTGTTAAGAAAAATCTTTTTGTGATTAAGGAAATATATATATAAATATATATTTATTTCCAAAATTTGTTCATTTTTCGAATTTTTTGGATTTTCGAATTTTTTCAATTTTTTTTGGATTTTTTTTTTTTGATAAAAGGAAAGAAAACAAAAAAAGAAATAAAAAAACTGAAGGCAGAAAATATGCAAAAGGCTGAAAGCTTTCAAATTTTAGGCGTGACCAGATGGTCACGCCTAATTCTGGCAACCTTTCGGCTTTTGGAAAAAAATGCTGAAACGAAAATACGAAAAATTAAAAATACTAGCATGGGTTGCCTCCCAAGAAGCGCCATTCTTTAACGTCTTCGGCTAGACGATGCTACAAAGTTATGTAGCATGGTTTGACGGCTTCAATTTCGTTGTTTCGACATCGTATTTTTGAGATCCTTCACAGAACGGTTTCGAACGATGTCTATACACCTTGAGAATCTTTCATGTGGTTGGATTTTGAATATAAACTGTACTAGATGAAAAAATGTCAATGATAATAAATGGTCCAATCCAACGGGAACGTGGCTTACCTGGAAATATTTTGAAGCGGGAATGGGCAAGAATAACTTTTTGTCCTATGACTAAGTTCTTTCTTGAGATCGTCTTATCTCGAAAAGGTTTCATCTTATCTTTATAAATCTTCGAGTTCTCGCATGCTTCATTTCGAATTTCCTCTAATGCTTGGAATTTCATCTTTGGTGTCTGCACAATGGAAGGAAGTAGTTTAGAAGTTGATGAATGTAAAGAAATATAGGAAACATTAAGAGGAAGCGATTGAAGGGAATCAAGGTCCAATTTCATCTCTTCAAGTTCTCGATTTAGCTTAAATTGCTTTTCCTTCCCATCCAAGTCGTTAGTGGTCAAAGCTGTTTGCAACGGATCGCCATACTCAAGTTCGAACATATTCTGCGTCAAAGAGTCAATAATATCTATACCAAAAACAGAATGATCATTAGGAGGGTACTTCATGGAATCATATATGTTAAATTTTATGATTTCTCCATCAAATTCCATGGTGAGAGTTCCATCGTGTACATTAATTTTGGTTCTAGACGTTTTCATGAATGGTCTACCAAGCAAAATAGGAGCTAAGTTACTAGACTCGTCATGACCCATGTCGACTACAAAAAAATCAGCGGGGAAAACTTGATCATTAACTTGAACTAAGATGTCTTCAAGAACACCATCAGGATAAGCATTAGATCTATCAGCTAATTATATGATTACACCAGTTTCTTTTAGCTCCCCTACATTTAGTAATTCGTAAATAGATCGTGGCATGACATTTATAGATGCTCCTAAATCTAGCATGGCTCTCTCAATTCGCATATTTCCTATCTTACAAGGAATCATGAACATACCTGGGTCCTTGCATTTTGGAGGTAATTTCTTTTGAAGCACGGCAGATACATTTTCTCCTACAAGTACTTTTTCGTTGCCTATAAGCTTTCTCTTTGTCGTGCATAATTCCTTAAGGAATTTAGCATAACGAGGTACTTGCTTAATGGCATCGAGAAGTGGGATATTTACCGCAACTTTTCGGAATGTCTCGAGTATTTCTTTCTCTTGCTCTTCTTTCTTTGGCTTGGCAAATCGACCCGGGAAAGGAAGTGGTATCACGAATGTTGGTTTCTTCATGGTTTCTTTATCTTTCTTTTCCAACTCCTACTCATCTTCATGCTTTGAGGTTCGTTCAGTTTCTTTCAATTCTTTTTCGCTCCTCAAAGTAACGGCACTGGCATTTTCCCTTGGATTCACGATGACTTGGGATGGAAGCTTGCTCGAATTTTGTGTCACTAATTCATTCACAGTAGTAGCCACTTGACTTATTTGATTCTCTAAATTCTTAATGGCATTTTGACTCTCTTGTCGAAATTGTTGCATGCCTTGTTGAAATTGCTCAGTGCTCTGCTGAAAACGTTGTGTATTCTGCTGCAATTGTAAAGTGTTAGTCATCAAAATTTTAACCATATCCTCTAAAGATGTACCTGATGACTGAGTCATTTGAGAAACCGGAGGTCCTTGCTGGTTTTGACAGAGAGGTCGCGGAGCGTAGCTCAAGTTAGGATGATCCCTCCATCCAGGATCGTATGTGTTCGAAAAAGGATCGTATTTTCGCTGTGTGGGTCCCGGAAAACTAGCCGCGTTGGCTTGTTCGAAATTTTGATTTTGTGCGGTCGGGCACATCTCGGCCACATGGCCAATTCCAGAACATATTCCGCATGCGTTAACCTGTTGAGAGTTTCCTAGAACCAATTTTTGCACCATAGATGTTAGATCATTTAAACGTTGATTAAACAATGACACGTTTACCTCATTCGCTTCTTTTGCCTCTTTCGGTGCATGATCTTGTCGTAGACTGAACTGTTGGGAGTTGGAAGCCATTTTTGATATTAGATTTCTTGCTTCAATCGGAGTTTTGTAGATTAGTGCACCACCGCTTGCAGCATCGATCATATTCCTATCCATCATCGTGAGTCCTTCGTAGAAATACTGGATAAGAAGCTGTTCAGGAATCTGATGTTGTGGGCAGCTTTCAACTAATTGCTTGAAACGTTCCCAGTACTCGTAAAGAGTTTCGCCCATAAACTGTCGAACTCCACAAATCTCTTTCCTAATATTTGCCACTCGAGATGCTGGAAAAAATCTTTTCAGAAACAGTTGTTCCATCTCATTCCATGTATTGATCGAGCCGGAAGGGAGAAAGTAGAGCCAGTCCCTAGCTTGGTCGGCTAAAGAAAACGGGAAGGCTCTCAGTTTGATTTGATCTTCGCTCACATCTTTCGGTTTCATAGTCGAGCAAACCAAATGAAATCCCTTCAAATGTTTATGCGGGTCGTCTCCTGCAAAACCACGAAAAATAGGTAGTAAGTGAATGAATCCAGATTTTAATTCAAAGTCTACCTCAAGATTAGGAAAGGGTATGCAGAGAGGTTGTTGATTAGGATTTGGCATGGCCATATCCTTCAGATTCCTTTCGTTGCCATTGGCATTTGCACCGTTAGCAGGTGCTGCATTGGCATTAGCGGGGGCAGGATTAGCCATGTGTTTGTATCTTTCTTCTGAATCGCTAGAAGAATCGGTATGTTCCCGCGCAAAGTTTAATCCGGGTGATGAAAAACGTGAAGCGGGTTGATTTCGTTGCCTTGTTTCTTTACGTAAGCGGCGAGCTCTCTTTTCGATCTCGGGATCGTATTCGAGTTCACTTCCACGAAAGGTCCTAGGCATACAAAAACTAAAACAAAACAGAAAATATCAGTAGTACAGGAAATAAATCTATTAACACCGCTCCCCGGCAATGGCGCCAAAATTTGGTGGGTGTCGAATCCAACAAAAATAGCATTCAAGCACTAGAAAAACACTAATTCCGATCAATAAACACACAAGCTCGGATTATTTAAACCGGATCACTAATTCCCATAACGTCTAATCGAAAACTTGTCCATAATCAACGTCGCTAACTGCTACGAATATTAGGGTTTACCAAACAATTACGGATTTAGGTCCTAATTAGCTAAATACGATTTCAAAGATTAAATAATTGATCAGGTTATCTAACCTATTGAAACATATTATCAACAAGGCTCGGAGAAAAAGTAAATACTCAAAGAACAATGAAGATAAAAGCACAAGCAATCTCACGAAATTAAAAGAAATCAAACCTTAAAATCCTTTGACTAGAATTATGTGTTTAGCAACACATAATCAAGAATCGTCTACAAAAGTTGAAGAATTCGAAATCCCCCGAGAAAGAAAAACGTGAATAGTAAAATAAAGATAGGATATGATCCCTTTGTGGAATAATATTCCACTTATTTAAACCTAGGGGAATCCTAACTAAACAAGGAAACAAATAAAAGATAGGATTTTAAGAATCCTATTCCAACTAGGATTATTCAAAACAAGGAAATAAAATTCCTAACATAATAGAAAATAAATCCCAACATATTAGGGAACTAAAAACGTGCAGCATAAGTCGAAATCAGCCAAAAAATCGGAATCTTGAATTTTTCTTCGTCCCAGGACAGAAAGCTTGCATGTTTTGGGCGTGACCAGAATGTCACGCTTAATTCTGGTAACCTTTCTGCTTCCATCCATTTGCAAAGTCAATCTTATTCGTTTTCACCACTTTTTGCCATCTTTTCATTCCATTCTCATATAAACACCTAGACATGACAATAGAAGCACAAATCTATGAGATATGGACTAAAAACATAACAAACGATGCAATATAAAACATACAAAACGTGTATAAAATACATGTTAACAGCTAGAATTGGTGTCTTTCTAGTATGTGCATGCTATCGATAGGCTAAATCCTAAGAGCTTGTTTAGGGTTGTCTAATTGGTAAGAGAAGTAGTCAAAGTGCTTGTTTTGGTTACCGACGACTTAAGGAAAGACTAGGTTATTAGAGCTTGTTAATAACTATAGCCAATTTATCTATAAAACATTGAATTATCATTGCATCAGTGATCGAATTAATTGAATCAATACCGAGAAAATCCGAAGACTAGAATTCCTCATCATATTAAAAATCCGAATTTCACTTTAATTGCTTTACTTGCGTCCTTCGAATCTGCGTTTTTAAATCTTGTGCTTTTTAAATTACGTCTTTTTACTTTAATTAGTTAATCCAATCCAAAACCCCCTTGTTATCGATATTAGTAATTTAGGAATTGAATTTTACACCATTCCCCGTGGATCGACCCTACTTATCGCTGATTACAAATCTTTTTAAAGTAGTTTTTATTTTTGTTGGATTCGACACCCACCAGACCTTGCATGAAAGACTGGATTTTTTTCATAGCAATTGCGGGCATATTATCACAATAAATTGTAGTAGGCTCATTTTGCTTGAACTTCAGATCTTTCAATATGCGTCTTAGCCAAACTGCTTCGCAAGCTGCATCAGTGGCTGCAATGTATTCGGCTTCAACTGATGATAAGGCAACTGATTTTTGCTTTCTTGAACTCCATGAAATGATATTTGTTCCAAGACAAAATATATAGCCCGATGTACTTTTTCGATCATCAAATGATCCAGCTCAATCACTGTCGGTGTAGCCCACAAGCTTGAAATTGTCTTCTTTTTTAAACTCAATTCCTTGACTCTTAGTACCTTTCAAGTAGCTTAAAACTCTTTTTGCAGCTAAGAAATGAATCTTTGCTTGGGTCATTCATGAATCTTGAAAGTAGACTTATAGAATGAGTTATGTCCGGTCTTGTATTGCGGTAGATCAATGAACCAATCAACTTTCGGTAAAGTGTGGTGTCAACGTTTTCTACATCATCATGAACTTGCAATTTCTCATTTAACGCCAATGGTGTAGAAATAAGCTTGCACTGGTTCATATTGAATTTCTTCAACAAATTATCAATGTACTTCTCTTGGCATAGAAAAATTCTTCCAGGGCTTTGCTTGACTTGGATTCCAAGAAAATATCGCATGAGACCTAGAGCAGTCATCTCGAATCTTTCCATCATGTTTTTCTTGAAATTCTCCACCATGGTTATGTTTGTCCCAAAATAGATAAGATCATCTACATAGAGACAAACCACAAGAAAATCGTTCCCGGCATCTTTCGCATAGAGAGAAGATTCACTAGAACTTCGATTAAAACCACTTTCAATGAAACAGCTATTAATTTTGCTATTCCATGCGCGAGGCGCCTATTTTAGCCCGTATAGTGCTTTTCTTAGTCGATAGACTTTTTCTTCTTGGCCTTTGACTTTAAATCCTTCAGGTTGCTCGATATATACTTCTTCAATAATTTCTCCATTTAGGAACGCTGATTTCACATCTAGTTGATACACTTGTAACTCCTGTTGAGCAGCTAAAGTAAGAAATGTGTGAATTATTTCGATTCTAGCTTCTAACAACCGTAGCAAATATTTCGGTGTAGTCAATTTCGGGTTGCTGAGAATACCCTTTTGCAATGAGTCGAGCTTTGTACTTCTGAAATCTCCATTTTAATTGAACTTGACTTTATATACCCATTTTAGCCCAATTATTTTCTTTCCTTCCGGTAGATTACCGAGCTCCCAAGTTTTATTTTTCTCTATGGTGGACATTTCTTCATCCATTGCTTTTTTCCAATGCTCATTTTTTGATGCTTCTTCAAAATTTTGAGGTTCAAAAGAGAATAATCCAAGTTCACAAGACTCGTAAATATCGCTTAACAAACGTGTTCTTCTTGGAGGACTTTCATCTTTGGATTCATCCAGTTTTGGAACAGGAGCTGGCTTTTCAGATGGACTAGCTTGAGATGCCAATGAATCTTCATAAATTGGCGATTTTACAACTTGTTTCCAGTCCCAAGTAGAAGCTTCATCCAAAACAACATCTCGAGATACCGTTAGTTTATTTGTGGTTGGATCAATTAGTCGGTATCCTTTGGATTCATCACTGTAGTCAATAAAGAGAAACTTCTTACCTTTTTTATCAAATTTTTCACGAGTGTGGGATGGAATGAGTGCATATGCGATGTTACTAAATACTTTGAAATGATCTACTGTCGGTTTCTTTTTGTGCCAGGGTTCAAATGGTGTTTTGTTCCTTACAGCTTTGGTAGGAGAACAGTTGAGAATGTACACGGATGTGTGTACAGCTTCTGCCCAGTAAAGATTTAAAACTCCTTTTCCTTTCAGCATGCTTCTTGCCATCTCCACGATTGTTCGATTTTTTCTTTCAGCAAACACCGTTTTAACCTCCACGATCAGTTCTAAGAGTTTTTATCAAAAAACCACTTTCTTTTTCAACAAGTGCTTTGAATTGCAGGAATGTAGCGAATGCTTCGGACTTTTGATTTAGAAAGTATATCCACATCATTCTTGTAAAGTCATCGATAAAGAGAATGAAATACCTCTTATTTCCTGGAGTAGGAGTCTGCATTGGTCCACAAATATCTGAGTGGACTAGCTCTAACGGTGCTTTGGCTCGCCATGATGTTTTTAGGAATGGAGGCTTGTGCATCTTTCCAAAAATACAACCTTCACAAACTTGATTGTTCTTCTGAATGGTTGAAAGTCTGATCACCGTATTTTTCTCCTTTAGTAATGGAAGTCCTTTGCTATGTAGATGACCATAGCATAAATGCCAAAGATATGATGAGTCTTCATTTTCAGCTTTAAGAGCATGGTTACCATGAAAAGGTAACATGAGGGGAAACGTTTTGTTTCTCATCCCAATACTTGCGATAATAAGATTTCTCTTTTTGTCAAGAATTTTGCATTCTCCGCCATCAAAGTGAACTGAGAAATTCTTCTGAATGAGCTGACCAACACTAGAAGGTTGTGTGATAAGTTTGGCACATAAAGAACATCAGTGATGAGTTTCTGGTTACCTTCCTTAGTTCGAACATCAATAGTTCCCTTTCTTTTTGCGCTTTTTTGTGAACCATTACCTAGAATAATTTGAGATGTGATGTTCGGATCAAGCTCAATAAAGAGATCACGATCACCTGTCATGTGGTTACTGCATCCACTATCCAAGTACCACAAATTTTTGGTTTCTTGAAAATCACTTGAATAGAATAATAATTCTTCTTTTGTTTCGTTCAAGAATTTTGCCTCATCTTTTGATTCACTCTTTTCTTTATTTTGGAACCAACAATCCCTTTGAGAATGATTAGGGATTTTGCATCTTTTGCACTTAAAATAACAATCTTTGGATTCATGATTAGGCTTTTTGCAAATAAGGCAACTAGAATTGTTACCGGAATTTCGAGGTGACTTAGATTGCCAATTTTCTGTCTTCTCATTTGGTCTCCATTTGACTTTATTGTGATTTGGGCATCCTTTGAATTCCCCTTTATTTGGTTTTGATATTTGCTTTGATTGGAATGCTTGTTCGGTTGAAGGATTTGTCGTTCGATTAATTCTTTGCTCATGTGCGAGAAGAGATCCCGTCAACTCGTACATTGACATCTTGGATAAAAAATCTTTTGATTCTTCAATTGCGGCAGCAACATGATCAAACTTCGGAGGAAGACTATGAAGGACTTTTTGGACGACTCTCTTTTCTTCAATTGTATCTCCACAGCCTTTGAGTTGATTTACAATCTCCGATACTCGTGTAGAGAAATCACGAATAGGTTCTCGATCGTCCATTTTGATATTATCAAAATCTCTCCATAAAGATTGAAGTTTCAATTCAATCGTCTTCTCGGTTCCTTGAAATTCTTGTTTCAAGATGTTCCAAGCATCAATGGCTTTTTTAACACCAAAGATACGTGGAAAAATTATTTTTTCAACACCTTGTTGAATATATCGCAATGCCATTGCATCTTTCTTCTTAAACTCCTTTAGCAACTTGGCATATTCTTCATCATCTTTATTTGGTTCTTGAAGCTCTCCATCGATCACGTCCCATAACTCCATGGACTCAAAGAATGTTTGCATTTGGCTACTCCAATACTCATAGTATTCTCCTTCAAAAATTGGAACTTGACTTGGTGAAAATGCGAAGAGTGGAGAAGTAGAACTTGACGTCATTGTAGAAGTATGCTGAAATTTTCAGCTCTTGATACCAAATTTATTGGGTGCGGAAGCTATGGTAGGAAAAATTATATTTTTATTGAAGGGATTTTTTTATAGGAGTAGAGTAGCTACGACTCACTCTATTATATTTCTATCTTTCTCTTTAACTTGATTTTTTTTTGCTCTAATTGTTGTTATTATTACAATACAG
The DNA here is from genome assembly GCA_963669365.1 of Verbascum thapsus. Lineage (NCBI taxonomy): Eukaryota > Viridiplantae > Streptophyta > Magnoliopsida > Lamiales > Scrophulariaceae > Verbascum > Verbascum thapsus. The sequence goes on from OY770108.1 coordinate 22,832,310, forward strand.
ATGACAACACCTCTATTTATAGTGCACCTATTTAATGTGAAACTATGATTTTCCAAATGTGAAACTATAATTTCCCGAATGTTAAACTATGATTCTAAAATGTGAAACTATGATTTCTAAAATGTGAAACTATGAGTTCCCAAATGTGAAACTATGATTTCCAAAACGTCTCTTTTGACTTCAAGTTTGAATCCATCTTCTTGTGCCAATTTTTCTTGATTCTTCTAGGATATTCAAGAATTAAAAATTATCTTTTAACAATTAGTAATTACTTAAAAAATGACATTCAGATTTAGTAATTACATATGTAAAATAACAAATATCATGAAAATAAAATTTACTTTCAATGTATGTACAAATAGTTTCAATATATATAAGTCATTCTTAAATAAGTTTATTGAAGTTGTATACTACGTTATTAAAAGCTTATAATAAAAGTTAAATTAGTGTAAGCTCATTAGTTATAAAAATCTTAAAAGTTCATAGATTTCTATTATATCTCATCAAGTTTTCATTTAGTTAAAGATTGCTAATGCCCCTAACTATGTTATTAGTAAAAGTACAAAATCTGCATCAAAAGTTATAATATAATAACTATATATTAAATTGTTGACATAAGATTGAATCAATGGGATAAAATCCGATATCCAGTAGAAATTCATTATAATATCACCTATCCCACCAAGAACGGCTCATGCGAAAGATACTTTGGAAAGGAAGTCATAATTCCAACAGTACCAACACGAGGATGCAATAAAAAAATGGAAGGAATAAATAAATTGACTCCATAGAAAAATATTTCCTCAATTGTTGCATTACTTCATGGAATATCACAAATAGATGCTAAATTGTTTCAAAACCGTTTGTTATAGTCTCACTTCTGCTTCATTCTCAGCCGTTACTATTGTTCCGGCGAGGCATTTCCCAAGAGAAAGGCCATTGACAGGGAAGGAACTTTTGGAGCCGCCCAAAGGTTACCCTTCTTCCACCGTGGTGCCCCGTAGCCATGAGGCGTATGCCTTAGATACAATCCCCCTAGCATGCGGTACCACCACGTTTGACGAGGTTATCAGCACCGCCATGCATGGATGTGACGCTATTGGTACACGTACTTGTCGTGAGTTAAACAAGCATAAATCCATGAGAAGGAGGCTAAAAACGTGACAAACAACACCGATTTAAACAAGCAAAACGTGTGCAAAACACACGTTAACAATCTTCGTCTTAGTTTGCAGCCTGTTATGATTAGAATTTTGTAAGATTTTAGTGGATTTCATACTGGATTTTGGATTTTTGCGAGAACATGGAGAGAATTAAGAATAGAATTTGTAAGGTTTAATGGATTTTGCTCATACTATTCTTATAAGAAAAATGTTAATATCTTAACTTTTTGTTTTCTTATGTAAGTATATGTGAATGCAAACAAAACTCTCGTATGATGATTTTAGTGATTAATTATCTAGGTCAAACTTGTTTAATTATATTTTATACTTAATTTAGTAAATTATAGATTTATAACTATATTTTTCTATATTTTCTTTTTGATATTTTGTTCACTATTGGAGCTATCAATTTTTCATGAAAACTATGAAAATATTAAAAGTTCTGTGCAAACAATGAAAATAGTAAGAATTAAATTGGAAACATGATAAATTCGAAACTAATTCATAGTTTCTTTTCCATAAGTTGAAAACCATAAACTTTAACTTTTCGACGGAAAAAATAAATTAGAACCATGATTGGAGCATCATAAAGCTGTGAACGAAGTATGTGATTCAATCGAAAAAGGTCCTGAATTCCGGGTCTAGTAAGCATTTCTTGAACTGTAATTTATGAACTATGCATTATATGTTCGTAAGGTTGCATCATGCCTGAGGTAACAAAGTGGTCAAATTTACTAGGTAAACCACCAAAGGCTTGAAGCACAAGATGTAAACAACTTGTAAATTATCCGCGAGAGATTTTATCTTTCGCAGGTCATGCATTACATGTGAGAGATGTTAGTGAAAATATGTATAAACAGTAGGAGAGTCGAGACATGAGTTTCGCAGGTATGCATTACATGTGAGAGATCTATTTGAAATTTGGAAATGGGAATATTATTTGAATTTACGTGATTGAGAGAAAGAGAGAATCTTGAATTAGTTTTGATAAGTAGGGTATTATGGGAGGTCGAATTAAAATACACATGTGCATGAAGATGGGAAGTGGGAATGGAATTTGAATTAAAAATTAGCTTGAAGAAATAGATAAGAATAATCTGCATTATTATGATATAATATAAGATTTAAATTTGCACGTGCATGATTATGGGAATGCGAAATAGAATTATTAAATGATTTTCTATAATTTTCTATTTCAAATTTTATTTTTGATACATGTCAAAATATTTGCAAATGTTAAACACATATATATATATATTATTCAGTGTATGCATGAATATCAAACATTTGTATATATAAAATAAAAGATAAAATATAAAATATAGAATAGAAAATCATATCCTATAATTATGAAATGACTTTCTTTTATTCTTTTTCTTGCATCAAGAATATATCCAATTATTAAAAATAATATTTGAATACAAATGTGCGGGAATGTGAAATAGAATTGGTACGTGTATAATTATGCATGGTGGAATCTGAGTACAGCTATATATCCAACTATTACTGTAAATTAAATATGAACTAAAGATCAAATGAAGTAAACAGTCAAGAATATGTATATTGGTAGATGAATTATGCGTTCTTATTTTGCAAAATTCATATTTTTATCTTTGGCTATGCCATAATAATGTTTGTAATCTTCAACTTGGTACATATATTTGAAAAACAGGGGCGGGGGTGGGGGGGTGGTGGTGTTAATGTGCTCTGCTTCAGTGAATTATGTATAACATTTAGTCAATATTATTTACATACCAAAACATACTTAATTATTTGTATTTTTACAACTTATTTTACTGATACTTAATAACAAAAAAATCACTAGATATACATCATTCGTTTTATTAACCAAAAGTATCTACTGTTTCATTTAAACTTTCATAATATTTCTATCAATATTGGAGTTAGAATTTGTTTGCTTTGCATCCATATAATATCATATCATTTCTTATCTATTGTGACCATATTCTCTTAACGTTATTGTGAAAGTATAAATTCAAAGTTAAAGCTTTTTAAAAAATATGGTAATTAATCACAAAACGAATATATCCATAACTCACCATATGATTGAATCAATGGGACCAAATCTGATATCCAGTAGAATTTCATTATATTATCACATGCCCAAGAAGTTTCATGATTTTCTATTGCAAATAGTGTTCATCTTCAATAGTATCTCGATCTATCAATAGAATCAGATTTATTTTTTAAGTTAGAACTTGTTTGCTTTATATCGATATAATTAATATCATATCATTTCGTATCAAGAATAGTTGAAAGATAGTTAGGGAAAGAAGCCATATTCAACTTTCAACAGTACAAACACGAGGATCTTTGTAATAAAAAAAATGGAGGGAATAAATAAATTGACACCATAGAAAAATATCTCCCCAGTTGTTCCAATATTATTACTTCATGGAATATCACATACAGATGCTAAATAGTATATATATAGAATCGCCATTCCCCATGCAATTCACAAACACAAACACAAACTCCCAAAACCCAGAGTTAATAAGAATGCCTGAATTAATCGAGAAGTGTAAGCTTAAGATAGCCATGTTTCCATGGTTAGCCATGGGGCACATTACTCCTTTCATCCATGTAGCCAATGGGTTGGCCAAACGAGGTCACTCAGTCACCTTTTTGCTCCCTCAAAAGCCCTTTCTCAAGCTCTCTCACCACAATCTCTACCCAGATCTATTCAAATTCCACATTGTTTCGATGCCTCAAGTTGAGGGCCTCCCTGCCGGAGTCGAGACTTCAGCCGACATCGAAATCAATCCTTTCAACCCACTTGCCGTGGCTTTCCAGGCCATGTCCACTGAAGTGAACGCCTTTCTACGCAGCCTGAAACCCGATATCGTGTTTTTTGATTTCGCCCATTGGATCCCTCAACTGGCTGCCGAGGTTGGTTTCAAAACCGTTTGTTATAATATCGTTTGTGCTTCATTCTTAGCCATGACTATTGTTCCGGCGAGGCATTTCCCCAGAGAAAGGCCATTGACAGGGCAGGAACTTTTGGAGCCGCCCAAAGGTTACCCTTCTTCCACCGTGGTGCCCCGTAGCCATGAGGCGTATGCTTTAGGGGACATCTCCCTAGCATGCGGTAGCACCACGTTTGACGTGGTTATGAGCACCGCCATGCATGGATGTGACGCTATTGGTGCACGTACTTGTCGTGAGTTGGAGGGTCCCATGTGCGATTATTTGTCGGAACAGTATAATAAACCTGTCATTCTAAGCGGGCCGGTTTTGCCGGAGTCTCCTAAAGGCATGCTTGATGAGAAATGGGGCATATGGTTGTCTAAATTTAAGCCAAAATCTGTAGTATATTGTGCATTTGGAAGCGAAAGAGCTCTCACCAAGGATCAAATTCAGGAACTTGTGTTGGGTTTTGAGATGATAGGTTCACCCTTTTTCATAGCACTATCAAAACCCAAGGGAGCAAATTCCATTGAAGAAGCTTTACCAGAGGGATTTCTGGAGAGGGTCGGGGATAGAGGAGTGGTTTACGGGGGGTGGGTGCAACAAACTCATATACTGAAACACCCATTAGTGGGTTGCTTCGTGAGTCATTGCGGGTTTGGATCTATGTGGGAGTCTTTGTTGAGTGACAACCAGATAGTGCTGGTGCCGTGGGTGTCTGACCAAATATTTAATACTCGATTACTGGTGGAGGAGCTGACGGTGGCGGTGGAGGTTGAAAGGGGTGAAATGGGCTGGTTTTCTAAAGAGGCATTGTGTAAGGCCGTCAAGTCTGTGATGGACGAGGATAGTGAGGTGGGGAATTTGGTGAAATTTAACCACAAAAAGTGGAAGGAGACTTTTACCAGTCATGGTTTCCTCGATAATTACATGGACAATTTCGTTGAACAATTATACAAACTTTAAGGTTTTGATCTAAAGAGTCGTAGCTCTATCATTATCTTAAGTTAAATCTAATCCCTATGAATAAGTCATGCTGAAAGTTTCTCTACTTTTTAATTTATCGTGTCCTATATAAAAGTATGTATTTTCGTTTGTCGTTGTAATATATCCCATCATATATATTTATATTAATATTTGGATTTGATGTTCTAATTCAGGGTTTGCAATGAAAAGATTCTGATTGAATTAAGTAATTTGCTTTGGTGTAATTATGAATGATTATTTATTCAACTGTTGCATCTGTTCCATCTCGGACGGATAGAATTTCACAAGTAGCTTACAAATATAACTTTACGTGCTTAGATTACATTGGATAAATTACATGAATATATCTGACTTTTGCAATACTAAATGCTAAACATTATTTTTGCCAGCTTGCATAATATAAGAGTTTTGTTTTTTATGAAAATGAATGCAAATTAAGTAACTGATTAATTGGTTACTTAAAAAGCACATTACCTTTTAGTTTTTGAAAATATGTATGTTACCTTTTAAGATAACTCAATTAATAATGTTGGTTAATATTAAGAACCGAAAGACTCCATAGACGAATTTTAAGATCTATTTTATTGAATGAATAATGTGTATGAAGATACATGCAAACCCTATATATAAAGGAAAGAAAACCCTAACGGTATAAACCATAACAAACTCTAACAGCCGCCTATAACTACCAAGGGTATAAAGGTAAAATACATACATATAATAAATATCAATAGTTAACAGTTTATCTAGATTATTAGATCTCTTTCTGATTTATCTACTTTCAATTAACTATTTTTATTAGAAAATTATTACGAACTCTCTAAAATACAGTTTTATGCTCTAAAAACTCACAAAATTAATTTTAAATTTAATGTATATATCTTATTAGCTTTTGGTTCAAAAACCTAATGCATAATTGAGAATTTATAAATTTTTTGACAAAATCTTCATATTAGGTCACTATTATTAGTATCAGATTATTACTTCGATCGAGTAACTTTGCTAAGAAAATTATTCTACGACAAAATTAAACCTTATTTTGTCATATCCAAACAAGAAAAAAGGAAATAACATTGTGATATTTAAGAATTATTGTATTACATATTAAAGAATTGCTTGTATTATGATAATGTGATGAATTATTGTCTTGCACAAAAACATTTATTACTTTTTTTGTTTTGGACTTGAAAATGATACAAATGTTGAAATTATAACATGCTTATGAAATTGGACAAATAATCTTATATCTCAAAAATTATACACATTCAAATATATTAGAATGAATAACAAATGCAAAAAAAAATATCGGTTGAAAAAAAATTACATAATTTCAATGAGACTGTGATGTATTTTGTACAATTAATTTGAGTATATGCATATAAGCAAGTATGTTTAACTAATACAAATTATACATTTTTTGACTTTTACGATGAACAAAATAAATAGTGATAAATAAGAAACGTACATAAATTAATAATTATAAATATTAAATGCTATAAGCAAAAGATTATTCTCCAATAATTTAAAATTCTACAGTGATTAGGTTTTAAAAACTTAACTACATATGGGAAATATAATAAAAAAAGATATTGTAAAAGTTGTGGATATAAGTTGAAAAACATTAAAACAAAAGCTTTCATCTCTAAGATAACATCCATGTCATCTCAATCCTAATTTTAATTGTATTTTCGACCAAATGATACGTATTCGATAAGATTAATATGAAAATATAAAAAATATTTAGTCTGTGTTTCTTTTGTTATCATTATTAGTGTGTAGTTTTGAAATAAGAACAAGTTCATTTAAAGAAATTAGACTTTATTTTAACATATAACAAAGAATATGACAAATGCAATATTATATTCGATGGTAATAATATATACTTCTATTTTTAAAATGTTATATATAATTTTAGTCAATATGAGAATGTTTTAATGTTTATAAGGATATATTATTTAAAGTTATAGAACTCAAACAGATTACCTTTATGTATAGTATTAAAAGTTCACATTTGCGTAAAGCTATTAATTGAAGTAGATAACAAATGTAAAAATATGAAGAAAACAATAAAAAGAGATACTTGACTGTGGATATAGTATCGATGCACTCTACATTAATATTTTTTAAAAAGATTTGTAGACATGCACAAAAAATAAATTTACTTGTATGTATAAGTGCTTAATATATTACATTCATGATCATATACATGAACATGGTAGAAAAATATTTAGATTTTTTTAAAGGTTAATTTACATTTAAATAGACCAAACATTTTGCTTAGACATATCCAAAATATAGCATAATTAAGTATAATAGGAAACTATTTAATTAGTCAAAGAAACAAAATAGTTAGATCTCCTCATTTTTAATGATTATTTAGACTGCTTATTAAACTTAATTACATATATTTAATTATATATGAAAAATTGTAATATATGATATAATTGAGTCCTTACACTTATAATTTTTAAGCATGAGGGTGTTAGAGATACATTGGAAGAAAGCTAAACAATAAAAGATGGTTACCAATCATATTTAACATATGACTCATTTCATCCTAATTTTATAGGTTCACTTTAATGGAATTTGAGTTTTAACTGAGATTCGTAAATGTAAATTTAGTTTAATAATGAGATTTAGCTTTTGACTCATATTACAAAATGAAATCTTATCTTCGCATCTTCTGTGGGAAGAAAAGAAGTAATTATGATGAAATATGTAAAATATAATATTTCATACTAAAAATATAGACGTGTCACATGTGTTTTGATGATATTATTTTCACAAATTAAAATATTTATATTTGAGATCTTTTAGTTTGTGCATATAAGAAAACATAAGTTAAGTTACAATATTCGTACAAAAATCATTTAATCTTATATTAGAAGTTAGCTCATCTTATAGTTCATAAAATAACTTACAAATATAAAAATGTATATGAAATTAAAATCAAAGAAATAACTGATGTGTGATTTATGAATATAATTTAATCTATGTTCAAATTTGTAAAAATTCATAGTTGTGAGTACTAATGTTGACTGTAACTTCGCCTTTATAGTATCACATTAAGTACCATGTTCTAAGTTAGGATATATAAAATTATATAATAGATATTATATATTATCTACCTTATTAGAAAGAGTGATATGAAAAGAGAAATAAGTCTATTGTTATTTTATATCCATATATTAATTAATTTAAAGATGCAACGTATTAATTAATATATATATGATGATTAGATAATTAAAACAAAAAATTAATTATGTTGCACTAATTATTGTACCATCAAACTATGTTACAGCAATAACTTAAACAATTATCAACAAATTATTATTTAATTTATTTGCTATAATTTGAAATATTATTAATTCTTTTGAATATAAATTTGTAATTATTTATTTAGAGTTTTTTAAAATATGAGTTTTGTAAACATAAAATTTGTTTATGTGATCGGTCAATTCCAGGTTCAAGTAAGCATTTCTTTAACCGTAATTCTATGAATTCTACATTATATGTTCGCCAAGTTGCATCATGACTGAGGTAACAAAGTGGTATGCTAGGTAGATCATGTAAGGCTTGAAGCACCCAAGATTTACAAATGAGACATGTGATTTAACAAGTTGTAAAATTATCGGCGATTGATTTATTTTTCCAGGAATGCATCACATGTGAGAGATCCTTTTAAAAATTTTAGAATTCTATTATTTTTACTGAAATTTGAAATTTATTATGCCATTGAGTTTTAGATATCTTGTGACATAGTATTATGTAGCCAAGATATCTCTTATCTACGATGAGGAGTTGGAATCAAAAGTGGCATTTCGAAGATTATGGGAAGTGGGAATATAATTTGAATTTACGTGATTGAGAGAGAAAGAGAGAATCATTAGGAATGTGGAATTAGTTTTGATAAGTAGGGGATTATGGGGGTGGAATTGAAATAGAAATGTGCATGAATATGGAAAGTGGGGATGGAATTTTGAATTAAAAATTATCTTGGATTAGATAAGAATAATATGCATTAATATGATGTAATATAAAATTTGATTTTGCACATGCATGATTATGAGAATACAAAATAGAAATAGTAAGTGGTCATATAAGATTTTATATTGCAAATTATGTTTTCTTTTATATTTGATATGTGTCAAAATATTTAACATGTTAAACATATATGAATAACTGTATGAATAAATTATGTTTATCAAAACCTGTGAACACATAAAATAAAAGATGAAATAAAGAATTTAAATTAAAAAATCATATCCTATAATTATTAATTATGAAATGTCTTTCTTTTATTCCTTTTCTTGTATCAAGAATATATCCATCTACTAAAAAATTTTTGAATTTGCATGTGCATAATTATGGGAATGCGAAATAGAATTGGTACATGGAAAATTACGAATGGTGAATCTGAACACTGTTACAGCGTATATACATTATATACATTATGAGAGAGTTTAAATATTATTAATGTAAAATAATTCTAAAATGTCAAAAATTAGGATTGATATTTTAAAAATTTTTTAGAGGACAACAAAAGTAACCAACAGCACTCCTATATATATATTAATATATATATATATAAATTAATAGATGTATAAAATTTAGTCTATATTATTTACCTATCAAAACATAATTAATTATTTGTATTTTTACAACATATTTTACTCCTACCAATAACAGAAATCACTATATGTACATCATTTTTTTTATTCTAAACGTATCTAATATTTCATTTAAACTTTCATAGTATCTCGATCTATCAATAGAATCAGATTTATTTTCTAAGTTAGAACTTGTTTGCTTTATATCTATATAATAAATATCATATCATTTCGTATCAAGAATAGTTGAAAGATAGTTAGGGAAAGAAGCCATATTCAACTTTCAACAGTACAAACACGAGGATCTTTGTAATAAAAAAATGGAGGGAATAAATAAATTGACACCATAGAAAAATATCTCTCCAGGTGTTCCATTATTACTTCAATACAGATTGCTAAATAGTATATATATAGATGCCATTCCAATGCATGCAATTCACAAACACAAACACAAACACAACTCAGAGTTAATAAGAATGTCCGAATTAATCGAGAAGTGCAAGCTTAAGATAGCCATGTTTCCATGGTTAGCCATGGGGCACATTACTCCCTTCATCCATTTAGCCAATGGGTTGGCCAAACGAGGCCACTCAGTCACCATTTTGCTCTCTCAAAAGCCCTTTCTCAAGCTTGCCCACCACAATCTCTATCCAGATTTAATCAAATTCCACATTGTTTCCATGCCTCAAGTAGAGGGCCTTCCTGCCGGTGTCGAGACTTCAGCCGACATCGACATCAATCCTTTCAACCCACTTGCCGTTGCTTTCCAGGCCATGTCCACTGAAGTGAACGCCTTTATACGCAGCCTGAAACCCGATATCGTGTTTTATGATTTCGCCCATTGGATCCCTAAGCTGGCTGCCGAGGTTGGTTTCAAAACCGTTTGTTATAATTGCACTTGTGCTTCATTCTCAGCCATTACTATTGTTCCGGCGAGGCATTTCCCCAGAGAAAGGCCATTGACAGGGCAAGAACTTTTGGAGCCGCCCAAAGGTTACCCTTCTTCCACCGTGGTCCCCCGTAGCCATGAGGCGTATGCCTTAGAGATGATCCCCCTAGCATGCGGTACCACCACGTTTGATGTGGTTATGAGCACCGCCATGCATGGATGTGACGCTATTGGTGCACGTACTTGTCGTGAGTTGGAGGGGCCCATGTGCGATTATTTGTCGGAACAGTATAATAAACCTGTCATTCTAAGCGGGCCGGTTTTGCCGGCATCTCCTAAAGGCATGCTTGAGGAGAAATGGGACACATGGTTGTCTAAATTTAAGCCAAACTCCGTAGTTTATTGCGCATTTGGAAGTGAAACAACTCTTACCAAGAACCAATTTCAGGAACTGGTGTTGGGTTTTGAGATGATAGGTTCTCCCTTTATCATACGTCTATTAAAACCCAAAGGAGCAAACTCCATTGAAGAAGCTTTACCGGAGGGATTTCTGGAGAGGGTCGGGGATAGAGGAGTGGTGTATGGGGGGTGGGTGCAACAAACTCATATACTGAAACATCCGTCAGTGGGTTGCTTCGTGAGTCATTGCGGGTTTGGATCTATGTGGGAGTCTTTGCTGAGTGACAAACAGATAGTGCTGGTGCCATGGATAACGGACCAAATATTTAATGCTCGACTACTGGCGGATGAGCTGAAGGTGGCGGTGGAGGTGGAAAGGGGTGAAATGGGCTGGTTTTCTAAGGAGAATTTGTGTAAGGCCGTCAAGTCTGTGATGGACGAGGATAGTGAGTTGGGGAATTTGGTGAAATTTAACCACAAAAAGTGGAAGGAGACTTTTACCAGTCATGGTTTTATGGATAATTACATGAACAATTTCGTTCAACAATTATACAAACTTTAAGTTAAATCTATTCCCTATTAATGATCTGTCGTTCAGTAAATTTTTCTACTTTTCAGTTTATTGCGTCCTGTATGAAGTCTGTTATTAATCTTCGTCGTTAACGTTGTGATATATCCATCTTAATATATATATATTAATATTTGGATTTGATGTTATAAATCAAGATTTGCAATGAAAAGATTCTAATTGAATTAAGTAATTTGCTTTGGTGTAATTATCAATGATGATTCAACTGTTGGATACGTGCCATCGAGAAATATCCAACAAAATATAAAATAATAATGTTAACTTTATTACTAAATCATAGAAATAACAAGTAAACTAATTTATACTTTGCCCCCATAATAACCTTTAGTGAAAATAACTTTTTCTTTTATGTTGTCACTATTGACAATTAAAAACAAATGTTTCAGTTACAACACATCCATAGTAACAATTATATTTCTTATAATTATGTTACTATTAAACATGTTTAGCTATTTATCAATGGTAATAATGACTTCATTGTCACTAATTACTATGAATAACAACTAACATTCAAATTTTGATACTAATGAGCTTTAGAAAATTATTTTTTGTGACAACATAAATTCCTGTCACTAAAATTAATTAATTAGTGACAACTAATATATTATATTCTTGTTGTGTACAGGTTTTTGACCAAGTTCTAAGTGAATGGAGTTGAAAAAATCTAAAATTATCTGTTTATATTAAAAAAAAATTCTAAGTGAATTAGTTTCTATAGCCATGCAATTAGATGGCTCGAATGTATTGATAATCTTTTAATAAATACAAAATTAAAAAGATAATTATTAAAAAAAATTAAATGAGTTATAACTTCTTTATCCTATAACTATAGGGTCCTTGGATTTCATAATAAAGAGACTTGGATCTCGTAATAAGTGTCTTTTAAGCCAAATTTGGGGGGATTCGGAGCTCAATTGAGACCTCCATTTTCAAATTTTCCAACTTTACATCTAAATATTAATGTCTTGTTATTTTTCCTACTCAAGTGGATGCAATTTTAAAAAAAAAATGCATTTGTGGGAAGCAAGTTTACTTGTGGACGTGAAGAACGAAGGTAACCAACTTCAACTTTTCTTTCTTTCAGGAATCGATCTTCGTCTTAGTTTGGAGCTTGTTATGATTAGAATTTTGTAAGATTTTAGTGGATTTCGTACTGGCTTTTGGATTTTTGCGAGACATGGAGAGAATTCAGAATAGAATTTGTAAGGTTTTAATGGATTTTGCTCATACTATTGTTATAAGAAAAATGTTAATATCTTAACTTTTTTTTGTTTTCTTATGTAAGTATATGTGAATGCAAACAAAACTCTCGTATGATGATTTTAGTGATTAATTATCTAGGTCAAACTTGTTTAATTCTATTGTATACTTAATTTAGTAAATTATAGATTTATAACTATTTTTTTCTATATTTTCTTTTTGATATTTTGTTCACTATTATACTCTATGCAAAAAATAATTAGGGGAACTATCAATTTTTCATGAAAATTATGAAAATATTAAAAGTTCCGTGCAAACAATGAAAATATTAAGAATTTAATTGGAAACATGGTAATTTCGAAACTAATTCATAGTTTCTTTTTCATAAGTTGAAAAACATAAACTTTAACTTTTCGACGGAAAAAATAAATTAGAACCATGATTGGAGCATTATAAAGCTATGAACGAAGTATGAGATTCAATCGAAAAAGGTCCTGAATTCCGGGTCTAGTAAGCATTTCTTGAACTGTAATTTATGAACTCTGCATTATATGTTCGTAAGGTTGCATCATGCCTGAGGTAACAAAGCGGTCAAATTTACTAGGTAGACCACGTAAGGCTTGAAGCACAAGATGTAAACAGATTGTAAATTATCCGCGAGAGATTTTATTTTTCGCAGGTATGCATTACATGGGAGAGATCTTTTTAAAATTTGGAAAAATTCAGTTTTTTTAATGCTGAAATTACCACGGACGGGTTAATATATCATGTTTCGAAAATCGACCAGATTTCACGAGAGGTGGATCGAGGATTTTACACGAGTTGGCCGAGATGGTTGAGTACATTTGCCGGAGGGCATGGCATAGTACCATCAATGTAGTCAAGGAGATTAAAGGAATTGAAATAAAAAGTGGCATATCCATAAATTATAGGAAGTGGGAATATTATTTCAATTTACGTGATTGAGAGAAAGAGAGAATCTTTAGGAATATGGAATTAGTTTTGATAAGCAGGGGATTATGGGAGGTGGAATTGAAATAGAGACATGTGCATGAAGATGGGAAGTGGGAATGGAATTTGAATTAAAAATTAGCTTCAAGAAATAGAGAAGAATAATCTGCATTATTATGATGTAATATAAAATTTAAATTTGCACGTGCATGATTATGGGAATGCGAAACAGAATTGATAAGTAGTTATCTAAAATTTTAAATTGCAAATTATGTTTCATTTTGTGTTTAGTACGTGTTAAAATATTTATACATGCTAAATATATATTAATAAGTGTATATATAAATTATATGTATCAAACATCTAATACCTAAAATAAAAGATAAATTAAAATTTTTTGAATTGAAAATCATATCCTATAACTATGAAATGCCAAGAATATTATACAACTATTAAAAAATAATTTGAATTTGCATGTGCATAATTATGGGAATGCGAAATAGAATTGGTATGTGAATAATTATGGATGATGGAACCTGAATAAAGGTGTCAACGGCCGGCTTGACAGCCGGCCTAACAGGCCGACCTGTTAAGGCCCGCCAGGCCTTAAGTGGCTTGCCCCTTAAGGCCAACCGGCCTTAAGAGGCCGGCATTAATTGGCCCAGGCCGGCCCAGCCCATTATAGGAAATGGGCCGACCTGGCCCATTATTAAATTATTATTATTTATTATTTTTTATTATATAAATATTATACTAATAAAATAAATATTTAAAATTATAATACTATTATACAAATTATATATTTGAAATAATTATATACTGATTATATCGAAAAATTATATACTAATTTCATAATTATATAATATAACTAAATTAAATTAATATTTACAATATTTTTGTAGCCATATATTATAAAATATATTCAATCAATTTAGTTATATATATTATTATTAAATTATAATATGTAATAGTATTTACATAACTAAATTATATATATATATCATAATATTAATACATAATACTGTTATAATATATCAATATATATCAATACATATCAATATATACTATTATAATATATATATATATATCAATATATTGAAGATGACATTGAAGATGAAGATGAAGATGAAGACGATCAGAATGGAGACGACATTGAAGATGAAGATGAAGACGACAATGAAGTTGAAGATGAAAATCAAACAAAATATATTGACGACGATATGTATGATTCTTTGCACAATCGATTAAAATATTTTGATTTTTATTTTCATTACTTTGTAATAGAGTTGGATAATTTAGTTCTAATTTCTTTGTAATGATTTTTTTTAATTTAATGCAAGTTACTAATTTACTTACACAAAAATATATATAATAAATATTCAAAATTAATTTTTCTTAATTTTTTTTCATTCTATAAAATATTAATTCTTATAATATAAATTACAAGAATATAGCAAATTTAGCAATGTGTATAATTATATTTCAATCTGTATAACTATACAATTTACAAATTATATAATAAATATTCAAAATTATATAATAAATAAAACAAAGGGAAAAAAAATTATTGCAAAAATAAATAAATTGGCTGAGCACTGTTATAGTGTATATACATTATTAAATGCATGTCTTATATTTTTTTTTCAACAAAAATATATCCAACGGTTATTGTTAATTAAATATAAATTAAATGTTAATCAAAGCAATAAGTGTGGGTGTTAATGTGCTTTGCTTTATTGAATTATGTATAAGATTTAGTCAAAATATTATTTACCTACCAAATTAAAACATACTTAATTATTTGTATTTTACAACATATTTTACTCCTAGCTACTAAATAATAGAAATCACTATATATACATCATTCTTTTTATACTTGAAGTATCTAACATTTCATTTAAAGCTTTCATAATATCTCAATCAATAGAATCAGAATTTGTTTGCTTTGTATCCATATAATATTATATCATTTAGTATCAAATAAGAATGGCCGAAAGATAGGTAGGGAAGGAAGTCATATTCAAATTTCAACAGTACAAACACGAGGATATATGCAATAAAAAAATGGAGGGAATAAAAAAATTGACACCATAGAAAAATATTTCCCCATTTGTTGCAATATTATATCACATATAGATGCTAAATAGTATATATATAGATGCCATTCCCATGCATGCAATTCACAAACACAAACACAAACAAAACTCAGAGTTAATAAGAATGTCCGAATTAATCGAGAAGTGCAAGCTTAAGATAGCCATGTTTCCATGGTTAGCCATGGGGCACATTACTCCCTTCATCCATTTAGCCAATGGGTTGGCCAAACGAGGCCACTCAGTCACCATTTTGCTCTCTCAAAAGCCCTTTCTCAAGCTTGCCCACCACAATCTCTATCCAGATTTAATCAAATTCCACATTGTTTCCATGCCTCAAGTAGAGGGCCTTCCTGCCGGTGTCGAGACTTCAGCCGACATCGACATCAATCCTTTCAACCCACTTGCCGTTGCTTTCCAGGCCATGTCCACTGAAGTGAACGCCTTTATACGCAGCCTGAAACCCGATATCGTGTTTTATGATTTCGCCCATTGGATCACTAAGCTGGCTGCCGAGGTTGGTTTCAAAACCGTTTGTTATAATTGCACTTGTGCTTCATTCTCAGCCATTACTATTGTTCCGGCGAGGCATTTCCCCAGAGAAAGGCCATTGACAGGGCAAGAACTTTTGGAGCCGCCCAAAGGTTACCCTTCTTCCACCGTGGTCCCCCGTAGCCATGAGGCGTATGCCTTAGAGATGATCCCCCTAGCATGCGGTACCACCACGTTTGATGTGGTTATGAGCACCGCCATGCATGGATGTGACGCTATTGGTGCACGTACTTGTCGTGAGTTGGAGGGGCCCATGTGCGATTATTTGTCGGAACAGTATAATAAACCTGTCATTCTAAGCGGGCCGGTTTTGCCGGCATCTCCTAAAGGCATGCTTGAGGAGAAATGGGACACATGGTTGTCTAAATTTAAGCCAAACTCCGTAGTTTATTGCGCATTTGGAAGTGAAACAACTCTTACCAAGAACCAATTTCAGGAACTGGTGTTGGGTTTTGAGATGATAGGTTCTCCCTTTATCATACGTCTATTAAAACCCAAAGGAGCAAACTCCATTGAAGAAGCTTTACCGGAGGGATTTCTGGAGAGGGTCGGGGATAGAGGAGTGGTGTATGGGGGGTGGGTGCAACAAACTCATATACTGAAACATCCGTCAGTGGGTTGCTTCGTGAGTCATTGCGGGTTTGGATCTATGTGGGAGTCTTTGCTGAGTGACAAACAGATAGTGCTGGTGCCATGGATAACGGACCAAATATTTAATGCTCGACTACTGGCGGATGAGCTGAAGGTGGCGGTGGAGGTGGAAAGGGGTGAAATGGGCTGGTTTTCTAAGGAGAATTTGTGTAAGGCCGTCAAGTCTGTGATGGACGAGGATAGTGAGTTGGGGAATTTGGTGAAATTTAACCACAAAAAGTGGAAGGAGACTTTTACCAGTCATGGTTTTATGGATACTTACATGGACAATTTCGTTCAACAATTATACAAACTTTAAGTTAAATCTATTCCCTATTAATGATCTGTCGTTCAGTAAATTTTTCTACTTTTCAGTTTATTGCGTCCTGTATGAAGTCTGTTATTAATCTTCGTCGTTAACGTTGTGATATATCCATCTTAATATATATATATTAATATTTGGATTTGATGTTATAAATCAAGATTTGCAATGAAAAGATTCTAATTGAATTAAGTAATTTGCTTTGGTGTAATTATCAATGATGATTCAACTGTTGGATACGTGCCATCGAGAAATATCCAACAAAATATAAAATAATAATGTTAACTTTATTACTAAATCATAGAAATAACAAGTAAACTAATTTATACTTTGCCCCCATAATAACCTTTAGTGAAAATAACTTTTTCTTTTATGTTGTCACTATTGACAATTAAAAACAAATGTTTCAGTTACAACACATCCATAGTAACAATTATATTTCTTATAATTATGTTACTATTAAACATGTTTAGCTATTTATCAATGGTAATAATGACTTCATTGTCACTAATTACTATGAATAACAACTGACATTCAAATTTTGATACTAATGAGCTTTAGAAAATTATTTTTTGTGACAACATAAATTCCTGTCACTAAAATTAATTAATTAGTGACAACTAATATATTATATTCTTGTTGTGTACAGGTTTTTGACCAAGTTCTAAGTGAATGGAGTTGAAAAAATCTAAAATTATCTGTTTATATTAAAAAAAAATTCTAAGTGAATTAGTTTCTATAGCCATGCAATTAGATGGCTCGAATGTATTGATAATCTTTTAATAAATACAAAATTAAAAAGATAATTATTAAAAAAAATTAAATGAGTTATAACTTTTTTATCCTATAACTATAGGGTCCTTGGATTTCATAATAAAGAGACTTGGGATCTCGTAATAAGTGTCTTTTAAGCCAAATTTGGGGGGATTTGGAGCTCAATTGAGACCTCCATTTTCAAATTTTCCAACTTTACATCTAAATATTAATGTCTTGTTATTTTTCCTACTCAAGTGGATGCAATTTTGAAAAAAAAATGCATTTGTGGGAAGCAAGTTTACTTGTGGACGTGAAGAACGAAGGTAACCAACTTCAACTTTTCTTTCTTTCAGGAATCGATCTTCGTCTTAGTTTGCAGCTTGTTATGATTAGAATTTTGTAAGATTTTAGTGGATTTCGTATTGGCTTTTGGATTTTTGCGAGAACATGGAGAGAATTCAGAATAGAATTTGTAAGGTTTTAATGGATTTTGCTCATACTATTGTTATAAGAAAAATGTTAATATCTTAACTTTTTTTTGTTTTCTTATGTAAGTATATGTGAATGCAAACAAAACTCTCGTATGATGATTTTAGTGATTAATTATCTAGGTCAAACTTGTTTAATTCTATTGTATACTTAATTTAGTAAATTATAGATTTATAACTATTTTTTTCTATATTTTCTTTTTGATATTTTGTTCACTATTATACTCTATGCAGAAAATAATTAGGGGAACTATCAATTTTTCATGAAAATTATGAAAATATTAAAAGTTCCGTGCAAACAATGAAAATATTAAGAATTTAATTGGAAACATGGTAATTTCGAAACTAATTCATAGTTTCTTTTTCATAAGTTGAAAAACATAAACTTTAACTTTTCGACGGAAAAAATAAATTAGAACCATGATTGGAGCATTATAAAGCTATGAACGAAGTATGAGATTCAATCGAAAAAGGTCCTGAATTCCGGGTCTAGTAAGCATTTCTTGAACTGTAATTTATGAACTCTGCATTATATGTTCGTAAGGTTGCATCATGCCTGAGGTAACAAAGCAGTCAAATTTACTAGGTAGACCACGTAAGGCTTGAAGCACAAGATGTAAACAGATTGTAAATTATCCGCGAGAGATTTTATTTTTCGCAGGTATGCATTACATGTGAGAGATCTTTTTAAAATTTAGAAAAATTCAATTTTTTTATGCTGAAATTACCACGGACGGGTTAATATATCATGTTTCGAAAATCGACCAGATTTCACGAGAGGTGGATCGAGGATTTTACACGAGTTGGCCGAGATGGTTGAGTACATTGCCGGAGGGCATGGCATAGTACCATCAATGTAGTCAAGGAGATTAAAGGAATTGAAATAAAAAGTGGCATATCCATAAATTATAGGAAGTGGGAATATTATTTCAATTTACGTGATTGAGAGAAAGAGAGAATCTTTAGGAATATGGAATTAGTTTTGATAAGCAAGGGATTATGGGAGGTGGAATTGAAATAGAGACATGTGCATGAAGATGGGAAGTGGGAATGGAATTTGAATTAAAAATTAGCTTCAAGAAATAGAGAAGAATAATCTGCATTATTATGATGTAATATAAAATTTAAATTTGCACGTGCATGATTATGGGAATGCGAAACAGAATTGATAAGTAGTTATCTAAAATTTTAAATTGCAAATTATGTTTCATTTTGTGTTTTTGTGTTTAGTACGTGTTAAAATATTTATACATGCTAAATATATATTAATAAGTGTATATATAAATTATATGTATCAAACATCTAATACCTAAAATAAAATTTTTTGAATTGAAAATCATATCCTATAATTATGAAATGCCAAGAATATTATACAACTATTAAAAAATAATTTGAATTTGCATGTGCATAATTATGGGAATGCGAAATAGAATTGGTATGTGAATAATTATGGATGGTGGAACCTGAATAAAGGTGTCAACGGCCGGCTTGACAGCCGGCCTAACAGGCCGACCTGTTAAGGCCCGCCCGGCCTTAAGGGGCCGGCCTTAATTGGCCCAGGCCGGCCCAGCCCATTACAGGAAATGGGCCGACCTGGCCCATTATTAAATTATTATTATTTATTATTTTTTATTATATAAATATTATACTAATAAAATAAATATTTAAAATTATAATACTATTATACAAATTATATATTTGAAATAATTATATACTGATTATATCGAAAAATTATATACTAATTTCATAATTATATAATATAACTAAATTAAATTAATATTTACAATATTTTTGTAGCCATATATTATAAAATATATTCAATCAATTTAGTTATATATATTATTATTAAATTATAATATGTAATAGTATTTACATAACTAAATTATATATATATATCATAATATTAATACATAATACTGTTATAATATATCAATATATATCAATACATATCAATATATACTATTATAATATATATATATATATATCAATATATTGAAGATGACATTGAAGATGAAGATGAAGACGATCAGAATGGAGACGACATTGAAGATGAAGATGAAGACGACAATGAAGTTGAAGATGAAAATCAAACAAGATATATTGACGACGATATGTATGATTCTTTGCACAATCGATTAAAATATTTTGATTTTTATTTTCATTACTTTGTAATAGAGTTGGATAATTTAGTTCTAATTTCTTTGTAATGATTTTTTTTAATTTAATGCAAGTTACTAATTTACTTACACAAAAATATATATAATAAATATTCAAAATTAATTTTTCTTAATTTTTTTTCATTCTATAAAATATTAATTCTTATAATATAAATTACAAGAATATAGCAAATTTAGCAATGTGTATAGTTATATTTCAATCTGTATAACTATACAATTTACCAATTATGTAATAAATATTCAAAATTATATAATAAATAAAAGAAAGGGAAAAAAAATTATTGCAAAAATAAATAAATTGGCTGAGCACTGTTATAGTGTATATACATTATTAAATGCATGTCTTATATTTTTTTTTCAACAAAAATATATCCAACGGTTACTGTTAATTAAATATAAATTGAATGTTAATCAAAGCAATAAGTGTGGGTGTTAATGTGCTTTGCTTTATTGAATTATGTATAAGATTTAGTCAAAATATTATTTACCTACCAAATTAAAACATACTTAATTATATGTATTTTTACAACATATTTTACTCCTAGCTACTAAATAACAGAAATCACTATATATACATCATTCTTTTTATACTAGAAGTATCTAACATTTCATTTAAAGCTTTCATAATATCTCTATCAATAGAATCAGAATTTGTTTGCTTTGTATCCATATAATATTTTATCATTTAGTATCGAATAAGAATGGCCGAAAGATAGGTAGGGAAGGAAGTCATATTCAAATTTCAACAGTACAAACACGAGGATATATGCAATAAAAAAATGGAGGGAATAAAAAAATTGACACCATAGAAAAATATTTCCCCATTTGTTGCAATATTATATCACATATAGATGCTAAATAGTATATATATAGATGCCATTCCAATGCATGCAATTCACAAACACAAACACAAACACAACTCAGAGTTAATAAGAATGTCCGAATTAATCGAGAAGTGCAAGCTTAAGATAGCCATGTTTCCATGGTTAGCCATGGGGCACATTACTCCCTTCATCCATTTAGCCAATGGGTTGGCCAAACGAGGCCACTCAGTCACCATTTTGCTCTCTCAAAAGCCCTTTCTCAAGCTTGCCCACCACAATCTCTATCCAGATTTAATCAAATTCCACATTGTTTCCATGCCTCAAGTAGAGGGCCTTCCTGCCGGTGTCGAGACTTCAGCCGACATCGACATCAATCCTTTCAACCCACTTGCCGTTGCTTTCCAGGCCATGTCCACTGAAGTGAACGCCTTTATACGCAGCCTGAAACCCGATATCGTGTTTTATGATTTCGCCCATTGGATCCCTAAGCTGGCTGCCGAGGTTGGTTTCAAAACCGTTTGTTATAATTGCACTTGTGCTTCATTCTCAGCCATTACTATTGTTCCGGCGAGGCATTTCCCCAGAGAAAGGCCATTGACAGGGCAAGAACTTTTGGAGCCGCCCAAAGGTTACCCTTCTTCCACCGTGGTCCCCCGTAGCCATGAGGCGTATGCCTTAGAGATGATCCCCCTAGCATGCGGTACCACCACGTTTGATGTGGTTATGAGCACCGCCATGCATGGATGTGACGCTATTGGTGCACGTACTTGTCGTGAGTTGGAGGGGCCCATGTGCGATTATTTGTCGGAACAGTATAATAAACCTGTCATTCTAAGCGGGCCGGTTTTGCCGGCATCTCCTAAAGGCATGCTTGAGGAGAAATGGGACACATGGTTGTCTAAATTTAAGCCAAACTCCGTAGTTTATTGCGCATTTGGAAGTGAAACAACTCTTACCAAGAACCAATTTCAGGAACTGGTGTTGGGTTTTGAGATGATAGGTTCTCCCTTTATCATACGTCTATTAAAACCCAAAGGAGCAAACTCCATTGAAGAAGCTTTACCGGAGGGATTTCTGGAGAGGGTCGGGGATAGAGGAGTGGTGTATGGGGGGTGGGTGCAACAAACTCATATACTGAAACATCCGTCAGTGGGTTGCTTCGTGAGTCATTGCGGGTTTGGATCTATGTGGGAGTCTTTGCTGAGTGACAAACAGATAGTGCTGGTGCCATGGATAACGGACCAAATATTTAATGCTCGACTACTGGCGGATGAGCTGAAGGTGGCGGTGGAGGTGGAAAGGGGTGAAATGGGCTGGTTTTCTAAGGAGAATTTGTGTAAGGCCGTCAAGTCTGTGATGGACGAGGATAGTGAGTTGGGGAATTTGGTGAAATTTAACCACAAAAAGTGGAAGGAGACTTTTACCAGTCATGGTTTTATGGATACTTACATGGACAATTTCGTTCAACAATTATACAAACTTTAAGTTAAATCTATTCCCTATTAATGATCTGTCGTTCAGTAAATTTTTCTACTTTTCAGTTTATTGCGTCCTGTATGAAGTCTGTTATTAATCTTCGTCGTTAACGTTGTGATATATCCATCTTAATATATATATATTAATATTTGGATTTGATGTTATAAATCAAGATTTGCAATGAAAAGATTCTAATTGAATTAAGTAATTTGCTTTGGTGTAATTATCAATGATGATTCAACTGTTGGATACGTGCCATCGAGAAATATCCAACAAAATATAAAATAATAATGTTAACTTTATTACTAAATCATAGAAATAACAAGTAAACTAATTTATACTTTGCCCCCATAATAACCTTTAGTGAAAATAACTTTTTCTTTTATGTTGTCACTATTGACAATTAAAAACAAATGTTTCAGTTACAACACATCCATAGTAACAATTATATTTCTTATAATTATGTTACTATTAAACATGTTTAGCTATTTATCAATGGTAATAATGACTTCATTGTCACTAATTACTATGAATAACAACTGACATTCAAATTTTGATACTAATGAGCTTTAGAAAATTATTTTTTGTGACAACATAAATTCCTGTCACTAAAATTAATTAATTAGTGACAACTAATATATTATATTCTTGTTGTGTACAGGTTTTTGACCAAGTTCTAAGTGAATGGAGTTGAAAAAATCTAAAATTATCTGTTTATATTAAAAAAAAATTCTAAGTGAATTAGTTTCTATAGCCATGCAATTAGATGGCTCGAATGTATTGATAATCTTTTAATAAATACAAAATTAAAAAGATAATTATTAAAAAAAATTAAATGAGTTATAACTTTTTTATCCTATAACTATAGGGTCCTTGGATTTCATAATAAAGAGACTTGGGATCTCGTAATAAGTGTCTTTTAAGCCAAATTTGGGGGGATTTGGAGCTCAATTGAGACCTCCATTTTCAAATTTTCCAACTTTACATCTAAATATTAATGTCTTGTTATTTTTCCTACTCAAGTGGATGCAATTTTGAAAAAAAAATGCATTTGTGGGAAGCAAGTTTACTTGTGGACGTGAAGAACGAAGGTAACCAACTTCAACTTTTCTTTCTTTCAGGAATCGATCTTCGTCTTAGTTTGCAGCTTGTTATGATTAGAATTTTGTAAGATTTTAGTGGATTTCGTATTGGCTTTTGGATTTTTGCGAGAACATGGAGAGAATTCAGAATAGAATTTGTAAGGTTTTAATGGATTTTGCTCATACTATTGTTATAAGAAAAATGTTAATATCTTAACTTTTTTTTGTTTTCTTATGTAAGTATATGTGAATGCAAACAAAACTCTCGTATGATGATTTTAGTGATTAATTATCTAGGTCAAACTTGTTTAATTCTATTGTATACTTAATTTAGTAAATTATAGATTTATAACTATTTTTTTCTATATTTTCTTTTTGATATTTTGTTCACTATTATACTCTATGCAGAAAATAATTAGGGGAACTATCAATTTTTCATGAAAATTATGAAAATATTAAAAGTTCCGTGCAAACAATGAAAATATTAAGAATTTAATTGGAAACATGGTAATTTCGAAACTAATTCATAGTTTCTTTTTCATAAGTTGAAAAACATAAACTTTAACTTTTCGACGGAAAAAATAAATTAGAACCATGATTGGAGCATTATAAAGCTATGAACGAAGTATGAGATTCAATCGAAAAAGGTCCTGAATTCCGGGTCTAGTAAGCATTTCTTGAACTGTAATTTATGAACTCTGCATTATATGTTCGTAAGGTTGCATCATGCCTGAGGTAACAAAGCAGTCAAATTTACTAGGTAGACCACGTAAGGCTTGAAGCACAAGATGTAAACAGATTGTAAATTATCCGCGAGAGATTTTATTTTTCGCAGGTATGCATTACATGTGAGAGATCTTTTTAAAATTTAGAAAAATTCAATTTTTTTTATGCTGAAATTACCACGGACGGGTTAATATATCATGTTTCGAAAATCGACCAGATTTCACGAGAGGTGGATCGAGGATTTTACACGAGTTGGCCGAGATGGTTGAGTACATTGCCGGAGGGCATGGCATAGTACCATCAATGTAGTCAAGGAGATTAAAGGAATTGAAATAAAAAGTGGCATATCCATAAATTATAGGAAGTGGGAATATTATTTCAATTTACGTGATTGAGAGAAAGAGAGAATCTTTAGGAATATGGAATTAGTTTTGATAAGCAAGGGATTATGGGAGGTGGAATTGAAATAGAGACATGTGCATGAAGATGGGAAGTGGGAATGGAATTTGAATTAAAAATTAGCTTCAAGAAATAGAGAAGAATAATCTGCATTATTATGATGTAATATAAAATTTAAATTTGCACGTGCATGATTATGGGAATGCGAAACAGAATTGATAAGTAGTTATCTAAAATTTTAAATTGCAAATTATGTTTCATTTTGTGTTTTTGTGTTTAGTACGTGTTAAAATATTTATACATGCTAAATATATATTAATAAGTGTATATATAAATTATATGTATCAAACATCTAATACCTAAAATAAAATTTTTTGAATTGAAAATCATATCCTATAATTATGAAATGCCAAGAATATTATACAACTATTAAAAAATAATTTGAATTTGCATGTGCATAATTATGGGAATGCGAAATAGAATTGGTATGTGAATAATTATGGATGGTGGAACCTGAATAAAGGTGTCAACGGCCGGCTTGACAGCCGGCCTAACAGGCCGACCTGTTAAGGCCCGCCCGGCCTTAAGGGGCCGGCCTTAATTGGCCCAGGCCGGCCCAGCCCATTATAGGAAATGGGCCGACCTGGCCCATTATTAAATTATTATTATTTATTATTTTTTATTATATAAATATTATACTAATAAAATAAATATTTAAAATTATAATACTATTATACAAATTATATATTTGAAATAATTATATACTGATTATATCGAAAAATTATATACTAATTTCATAATTATATAATATAACTAAATTAAATTAATATTTACAATATTTTTGTAGCCATATATTATAAAATATATTCAATCAATTTAGTTATATATATTATTATTAAATTATAATATGTAATAGTATTTACATAACTAAATTATATATATATATATCATAATATTAATACATAATACTGTTATAATATATCAATATATATCAATACATATCAATATATACTATTATAATATATATATATATATATCAATATATTGAAGATGACATTGAAGATGAAGATGAAGACGATCAGAATGGAGACGACATTGAAGATGAAGATGAAGACGACAATGAAGTTGAAGATGAAAATCAAACAAGATATATTGACGACGATATGTATGATTCTTTGCACAATCGATTAAAATATTTTGATTTTTATTTTCATTACTTTGTAATAGAGTTGGATAATTTAGTTCTAATTTCTTTGTAATGATTTTTTTTAATTTAATGCAAGTTACTAATTTACTTACACAAAAATATATATAATAAATATTCAAAATTAATTTTTCTTAATTTTTTTTCATTCTATAAAATATTAATTCTTATAATATAAATTACAAGAATATAGCAAATTTAGCAATGTGTATAGTTATATTTCAATCTGTATAACTATACAATTTACCAATTATGTAATAAATATTCAAAATTATATAATAAATAAAAGAAAGGGAAAAAAAATTATTGCAAAAATAAATAAATTGGCTGAGCACTGTTATAGTGTATATACATTATTAAATGCATGTCTTATATTTTTTTTTCAACAAAAATATATCCAACGGTTACTGTTAATTAAATATAAATTGAATGTTAATCAAAGCAATAAGTGTGGGTGTTAATGTGCTTTGCTTTATTGAATTATGTATAAGATTTAGTCAAAATATTATTTACCTACCAAATTAAAACATACTTAATTATATGTATTTTTACAACATATTTTACTCCTAGCTACTAAATAACAGAAATCACTATATATACATCATTCTTTTTATACTAGAAGTATCTAACATTTCATTTAAAGCTTTCATAATATCTCTATCAATAGAATCAGAATTTGTTTGCTTTGTATCCATATAATATTTTATCATTTAGTATCGAATAAGAATGGCCGAAAGATAGGTAGGGAAGGAAGTCATATTCAAATTTCAACAGTACAAACACGAGGATATATGCAATAAAAAAATGGAGGGAATAAAAAAATTGACACCATAGAAAAATATTTCCCCATTTGTTGCAATATTATATCACATATAGATGCTAAATAGTATATATATAGATGCCATTCCAATGCATGCAATTCACAAACACAAACACAAACACAACTCAGAGTTAATAAGAATGTCCGAATTAATCGAGAAGTGCAAGCTTAAGATAGCCATGTTTCCATGGTTAGCCATGGGGCACATTACTCCCTTCATCCATTTAGCCAATGGGTTGGCCAAACGAGGCCACTCAGTCACCATTTTGCTCTCTCAAAAGCCCTTTCTCAAGCTTGCCCACCACAATCTCTATCCAGATTTAATCAAATTCCACATTGTTTCCATGCCTCAAGTAGAGGGCCTTCCTGCCGGTGTCGAGACTTCAGCCGACATCGACATCAATCCTTTCAACCCACTTGCCGTTGCTTTCCAGGCCATGTCCACTGAAGTGAACGCCTTTATACGCAGCCTGAAACCCGATATCGTGTTTTATGATTTCGCCCATTGGATCCCTAAGCTGGCTGCCGAGGTTGGTTTCAAAACCGTTTGTTATAATTGCACTTGTGCTTCATTCTCAGCCATTACTATTGTTCCGGCGAGGCATTTCCCCAGAGAAAGGCCATTGACAGGGCAAGAACTTTTGGAGCCGCCCAAAGGTTACCCTTCTTCCACCGTGGTCCCCCGTAGCCATGAGGCGTATGCCTTAGAGATGATCCCCCTAGCATGCGGTACCACCACGTTTGATGTGGTTATGAGCACCGCCATGCATGGATGTGACGCTATTGGTGCACGTACTTGTCGTGAGTTGGAGGGGCCCATGTGCGATTATTTGTCGGAACAGTATAATAAACCTGTCATTCTAAGCGGGCCGGTTTTGCCGGCATCTCCTAAAGGCATGCTTGAGGAGAAATGGGACACATGGTTGTCTAAATTTAAGCCAAACTCCGTAGTTTATTGCGCATTTGGAAGTGAAACAACTCTTACCAAGAACCAATTTCAGGAACTGGTGTTGGGTTTTGAGATGATAGGTTCTCCCTTTATCATACGTCTATTAAAACCCAAAGGAGCAAACTCCATTGAAGAAGCTTTACCGGAGGGATTTCTGGAGAGGGTCGGGGATAGAGGAGTGGTGTATGGGGGGTGGGTGCAACAAACTCATATACTGAAACATCCGTCAGTGGGTTGCTTCGTGAGTCATTGCGGGTTTGGATCTATGTGGGAGTCTTTGCTGAGTGACAAACAGATAGTGCTGGTGCCATGGATAACGGACCAAATATTTAATGCTCGACTACTGGCGGATGAGCTGAAGGTGGCGGTGGAGGTGGAAAGGGGTGAAATGGGCTGGTTTTCTAAGGAGAATTTGTGTAAGGCCGTCAAGTCTGTGATGGACGAGGATAGTGAGTTGGGGAATTTGGTGAAATTTAACCACAAAAAGTGGAAGGAGACTTTTACCAGTCATGGTTTTATGGATACTTACATGGACAATTTCGTTCAACAATTATACAAACTTTAAGTTAAATCTATTCCCTATTAATGATCTGTCGTTCAGTAAATTTTTCTACTTTTCAGTTTATTGCGTCCTGTATGAAGTCTGTTATTAATCTTCGTCGTTAACGTTGTGATATATCCATCTTAATATATATATATATATTAATATTTGGATTTGATGTTATAAATCAAGATTTGCAATGAAAAGATTCTAATTGAATTAAGTAATTTGCTTTGGTGTAATTATCAATGATGATTCAACTGTTGAATACGTGCCATCGAGAAATATCCAACAAAATATAAAATAATAATGTTAACTTTATTACTAAATCATATAAATAACAAGTAAACTAATTTATACTTTGCCCCCATAATAACCTTTAGTGAAAATAACTTTTTCTTTTATGTTGTCACTATTGACAATTAAAAACAAATGTTTCAGTTACAACACATCCATAGTAACAATTATATTTCTTATAATTATGTTACTATTAAACATGTTTAGCTATTTATCAATGGTAATAATGACTTCATTGTCACTAATTACTATGAATAACAACTAACATTCAAATTTTGATACTAATGAGCTTTAGAAAATTATTTTTTGTGACAACATAAATTCCTGTCACTAAAATTAATTAATTAGTGACAACTAATATATTATATTCTTGTTGTGTACAGGTTTTTGACCAAGTTCTAAGTGAATGGAGTTGAAAAAATCTAAAATTATCTGTTTATATTAAAAAAAAATTCTAAGTGAATTAGTTTCTATAGCCATGCAATTAGATGGCTCGAATGTATTGATAATCTTTTAATAAATACAAAATTAAAAAGATAATTATTAAAAAAAATTAAATGAGTTATAACTTCTTTATCCTATAACTATAGGGTCCTTGGAATTCATAATAAAGAGACTTGGGATCTCGTAATAAGTGTCTTTTAAGCCAAATTTGGGGGGATTTGGAGCTCAATTGAGACCTCCATTTTCAAATTTTCCAACTTTACATCTAAATATTAATGTCTTGTTATTTTTCCTACTCAAGTGGATGCAATTTTGAAAAAAAAATGCATTTGTGGGAAGCAAGTTTACTTGTGGACGTGAAGAACGAAGGTAACCAACTTCAACTTTTCTTTCTTTCAGGAATCGATCTTCGTCTTAGTTTGGAGCTTGTTATGATTAGAATTTTGTAAGATTTTAGTGGATTTCGTATTGGCTTTTGGATTTTTGCGAGAACATGGAGAGAATTCAGAATAGAATTTGTAAGGTTTTAATGGATTTTGCTCATACTATTGTTATAAGAAAAATGTTAATATCTTAACTTTTTTTTGTTTTCTTATGTAAGTATATGTGAATGCAAACAAAACTCTCGTATGATGATTTTAGTGATTAATTATCTAGGTCAAACTTGTTTAATTCTATTGTATACTTAATTTAGTAAATTATAGATTTATAACTATTTTTTTCTATATTTTCTTTTTGATATTTTGTTCACTATTATACTCTATGCAGAAAATAATTAGGGGAACTATCAATTTTTCATGAAAATTATGAAAATATTAAAAGTTCCGTGCAAACAATGAAAATATTAAGAATTTAATTGGAAACATGGTAATTTCGAAACTAATTCATAGTTTCTTTTTCATAAGTTGAAAAACATAAACTTTAACTTTTCGACGGAAAAAATAAATTAGAACCATGATTGGAGCATTATAAAGCTATGAACGAAGTATGAGATTCAATCGAAAAAGGTCCTGAATTCCGGGTCTAGTAAGCATTTCTTGAACTGTAATTTATGAACTCTGCATTATATGTTCGTAAGGTTGCATCATGCCTGAGGTAACAAAGCGGTCAAATTTACTAGGTAGACCACGTAAGGCTTGAAGCACAAGATGTAAACAGATTGTAAATTATCCGCGAGAGATTTTATTTTTCGCAGGTATGCATTACATGTGAGAGATCTTTTTAAAATTTAGAAAAATTCAATTTTTTTTATGCTGAAATTACCACGGACGGGTTAATATATCATGTTTCGAAAATCGACCAGATTTCACGAGAGGTGGATCGAGGATTTTACACGAGTTGGCCGAGATGGTTGAGTACATTGCCGGAGGGCATGGCATAGTACCATCAATGTAGTCAAGGAGATTAAAGGAATTGAAATAAAAAGTGGCATATCCATAAATTATAGGAAGTGGGAATATTATTTCAATTTACGTGATTGAGAGAAAGAGAGAATCTTTAGGAATATGGAATTAGTTTTGATAAGCAAGGGATTATGGGAGGTGGAATTGAAATAGAGACATGTGCATGAAGATGGGAAGTGGGAATGGAATTTGAATTAAAAATTAGCTTCAAGAAATAGAGAAGAATAATCTGCATTATTATGATGTAATATAAAATTTAAATTTGCACGTGCATGATTATGGGAATGCGAAACAGAATTGATAAGTAGTTATCTAAAATTTTAAATTGCAAATTATGTTTCATTTTGTGTTTTTGTGTTTAGTACGTGTTAAAATATTTATACATGCTAAATATATATTAATAAGTGTATATATAAATTATATGTATCAAACATCTAATACCTAAAATAAAATTTTTTGAATTGAAAATCATATCCTATAATTATGAAATGCCAAGAATATTATACAACTATTAAAAAATAATTTGAATTTGCATGTGCATAATTATGGGAATGCGAAATAGAATTGGTATGTGAATAATTATGGATGGTGGAACCTGAATAAAGGTGTCAACGGCCGGCTTGACAGCCGGCCTAACAGGCCGACCTGTTAAGGCCCGCCCGGCCTTAAGGGGCCGGCCTTAATTGGCCCAGGCCGGCCCAGCCCATTACAGGAAATGGGCCGACCTGGCCCATTATTAAATTATTATTATTTATTATTTTTTATTATATAAATATTATACTAATAAAATAAATATTTAAAATTATAATACTATTATACAAATTATATATTTGAAATAATTATATACTGATTATATCGAAAAATTATATACTAATTTCATAATTATATAATATAACTAAATTAAATTAATATTTACAATATTTTTGTAGCCATATATTATAAAATATATTCAATCAATTTAGTTATATATATTATTATTAAATTATAATATGTAATAGTATTTACATAACTAAATTATATATATATATATCATAATATTAATACATAATACTGTTATAATATATCAATATATATCAATACATATCAATATATACTATTATAATATATATATATATATATATCAATATATTGAAGATGACATTGAAGATGAAGATGAAGACGATCAGAATGGAGACGACATTGAAGATGAAGATGAAGACGACAATGAAGTTGAAGATGAAAATCAAACAAGATATATTGACGACGATATGTATGATTCTTTGCACAATCGATTAAAATATTTTGATTTTTATTTTCATTACTTTGTAATAGAGTTGGATAATTTAGTTCTAATTTCTTTGTAATGATTTTTTTTAATTTAATGCAAGTTACTAATTTACTTACACAAAAATATATATAATAAATATTCAAAATTAATTTTTCTTAATTTTTTTTCATTCTATAAAATATTAATTCTTATAATATAAATTACAAGAATATAGCAAATTTAGCAATGTGTATAGTTATATTTCAATCTGTATAACTATACAATTTACCAATTATGTAATAAATATTCAAAATTATATAATAAATAAAAGAAAGGGAAAAAAATTATTGCAAAAATAAATAAATTGGCTGAGCACTGTTATAGTGTATATACATTATTAAATGCATGTCTTATATTTTTTTTTCAACAAAAATATATCCAACGGTTACTGTTAATTAAATATAAATTGAATGTTAATCAAAGCAATAAGTGTGGGTGTTAATGTGCTTTGCTTTATTGAATTATGTATAAGATTTAGTCAAAATATTATTTACCTACCAAATTAAAACATACTTAATTATATGTATTTTTACAACATATTTTACTCCTAGCTACTAAATAACAGAAATCACTATATATACATCATTCTTTTTATACTAGAAGTATCTAACATTTCATTTAAAGCTTTCATAATATCTCTATCAATAGAATCAGAATTTGTTTGCTTTGTATCCATATAATATTTTATCATTTAGTATCGAATAAGAATGGCCGAAAGATAGGTAGGGAAGGAAGTCATATTCAAATTTCAACAGTACAAACACGAGGATATATGCAATAAAAAAATGGAGGGAATAAAAAAATTGACACCATAGAAAAATATTTCCCCATTTGTTGCAATATTATATCACATATAGATGCTAAATAGTATATATATAGATGCCATTCCAATGCATGCAATTCACAAACACAAACACAAACACAACTCAGAGTTAATAAGAATGTCCGAATTAATCGAGAAGTGCAAGCTTAAGATAGCCATGTTTCCATGGTTAGCCATGGGGCACATTACTCCCTTCATCCATTTAGCCAATGGGTTGGCCAAACGAGGCCACTCAGTCACCATTTTGCTCTCTCAAAAGCCCTTTCTCAAGCTTGCCCACCACAATCTCTATCCAGATTTAATCAAATTCCACATTGTTTCCATGCCTCAAGTAGAGGGCCTTCCTGCCGGTGTCGAGACTTCAGCCGACATCGACATCAATCCTTTCAACCCACTTGCCGTTGCTTTCCAGGCCATGTCCACTGAAGTGAACGCCTTTATACGCAGCCTGAAACCCGATATCGTGTTTTATGATTTCGCCCATTGGATCCCTAAGCTGGCTGCCGAGGTTGGTTTCAAAACCGTTTGTTATAATTGCACTTGTGCTTCATTCTCAGCCATTACTATTGTTCCGGCGAGGCATTTCCCCAGAGAAAGGCCATTGACAGGGCAAGAACTTTTGGAGCCGCCCAAAGGTTACCCTTCTTCCACCGTGGTCCCCCGTAGCCATGAGGCGTATGCCTTAGAGATGATCCCCCTAGCATGCGGTACCACCACGTTTGATGTGGTTATGAGCACCGCCATGCATGGATGTGACGCTATTGGTGCACGTACTTGTCGTGAGTTGGAGGGGCCCATGTGCGATTATTTGTCGGAACAGTATAATAAACCTGTCATTCTAAGCGGGCCGGTTTTGCCGGCATCTCCTAAAGGCATGCTTGAGGAGAAATGGGACACATGGTTGTCTAAATTTAAGCCAAACTCCGTAGTTTATTGCGCATTTGGAAGTGAAACAACTCTTACCAAGAACCAATTTCAGGAACTGGTGTTGGGTTTTGAGATGATAGGTTCTCCCTTTATCATACGTCTATTAAAACCCAAAGGAGCAAACTCCATTGAAGAAGCTTTACCGGAGGGATTTCTGGAGAGGGTCGGGGATAGAGGAGTGGTGTATGGGGGGTGGGTGCAACAAACTCATATACTGAAACATCCGTCAGTGGGTTGCTTCGTGAGTCATTGCGGGTTTGGATCTATGTGGGAGTCTTTGCTGAGTGACAAACAGATAGTGCTGGTGCCATGGATAACGGACCAAATATTTAATGCTCGACTACTGGCGGATGAGCTGAAGGTGGCGGTGGAGGTGGAAAGGGGTGAAATGGGCTGGTTTTCTAAGGAGAATTTGTGTAAGGCCGTCAAGTCTGTGATGGACGAGGATAGTGAGTTGGGGAATTTGGTGAAATTTAACCACAAAAAGTGGAAGGAGACTTTTACCAGTCATGGTTTTATGGATACTTACATGGACAATTTCGTTCAACAATTATACAAACTTTAAGTTAAATCTATTCCCTATTAATGATCTGTCGTTCAGTAAATTTTTCTACTTTTCAGTTTATTGCGTCCTGTATGAAGTCTGTTATTAATCTTCGTCGTTAACGTTGTGATATATCCATCTTAATATATATATATTAATATTTGGATTTGATGTTATAAATCAAGATTTGCAATGAAAAGATTCTAATTGAATTAAGTAATTTGCTTTGGTGTAATTATCAATGATGATTCAACTGTTGGATACGTGCCATCGAGAAATATCCAACAAAATATAAAATAATAATGTTAACTTTATTACTAAATCATAGAAATAACAAGTAAACTAATTTATACTTTGCCCCCATAATAACCTTTAGTGAAAATAACTTTTTCTTTTATGTTGTCACTATTGACAATTAAAAACAAATGTTTCAGTTACAACACATCCATAGTAACAATTATATTTCTTATAATTATGTTACTATTAAACATGTTTAGCTATTTATCAATGGTAATAATGACTTCATTGTCACTAATTACTATGAATAACAACTAACATTCAAATTTTGATACTAATGAGCTTTAGAAAATTATTTTTTGTGACAACATAAATTCCTGTCACTAAAATTAATTAATTAGTGACAACTAATATATTATATTCTTGTTGTGTACAGGTTTTTGACCAAGTTCTAAGTGAATGGAGTTGAAAAAATCTAAAATTATCTGTTTATATTAAAAAAAAATTCTAAGTGAATTAGTTTCTATAGCCATGCAATTAGATGGCTCGAATGTATTGATAATCTTTTAATAAATACAAAATTAAAAAGATAATTATTAAAAAAAATTAAATGAGTTATAACTTCTTTATCCTATAACTATAGGGTCCTTGGATTTCATAATAAAGAGACTTGGATCTCGTAATAAGTGTCTTTTAAGCCAAATATGGGGGGATTCGGAGCTCAATTGAGACCTCCATTTTCAAATTTTCCAACTTTACATCTAAATATTAATGTCTTGTTATTTTTCCTACTCAAGTGGATGCAATTTTGAAAAAAAAATGCATTTGTGGGAAGCAAGTTTACTTGTGGACGTGAAGAACGAAGGTAACCAACTTCAACTTTTCTTTCTTTCAGGAATCGATCTTCGTCTTAGTTTGGAGCTTGTTATGATTAGAATTTTGTAAGATTTTAGTGGATTTCGTACTGGCTTTTGGATTTTTGCGAGACATGGAGAGAATTCAGAATAGAATTTGTAAGGTTTTAATGGATTTTGCTCATACTATTGTTATAAGAAAAATGTTAATATCTTAACTTTTTTTTGTTTTCTTATGTAAGTATATGTGAATGCAAACAAAACTCTCGTATGATGATTTTAGTGATTAATCTAGGTCAAACTTGTTTAATTCTATTGTATACTTAATTTAGTAAATTATAGATTTATAACTATTTTTTTCTATATTTTCTTTTTGATATTTTGTTCACTATTATACTCTATGTAGAAAATAATTAGGGGAACTATCAATTTTTCATGAAAATTATGAAAATATTAAAAGTTCCGTGCAAACAATGAAAATATTAAGAATTTAATTGGAAACATGGTAATTTCGAAACTAATTCATAGTTTCTTTTTCATAAGTTGAAAAACATAAACTTTAACTTTTCGACGGAAAAAATAAATTAGAACCATGATTGGAGCATTATAAAGCTATGAACGAAGTATGAGATTCAATCGAAAAAGGTCCTGAATTCCGGGTCTAGTAAGCATTTCTTGAACTGTAATTTATGAACTCTGCATTATATGTTTGTAAGGTTGCATCATGCCTGAGGTAACAAAGCGGTCAAATTTACTAGGTAGAGATTTTATTTTTCGCAGGTATGCATTACATGTGAGAGATCTTTTTAAAATTTGGAAAAATTCAGTTTTTTTAATGCTGAAATTACCACGGACGGGTTAATATATCATGTTTCGAAAATCGACCAGATTTCACGAGAGGTGGATCGAGGATTTTACACGAGTTGGCCGAGATGGTTGAGTACATTTGCCGGAGGGCATGGCATAGTACCATCAATGTAGTCAAGGAGATTAAAGGAATTGAAATAAAAAGTGGCATATCCATAAATTATAGGAAGTGGGAATATTATTTCAATTTACGTGATTGAGAGAAAGAGAGAATCTTTAGGAATATGGAATTAGTTTTGATAAGCAGGGGATTATGGGAGGTGGAATTGAAATAGAGACATGTGCATGAAGATGGGAAGTGGGAATGGAATTTGAATTAAAAATTAGCTTCAAGAAATAGAGAAGAATAATCTGCATTATTACGATGTAATATAAAATTTAAATTTGCACGTGCATGATTATGGGAATGCGAAACAGAATTGATAAGTAGTTATCTAAAATTTTAAATTGCAAATTATGTTTCATTTTGTGTTTAGTACGTGTTAAAATATTTATACATGCTAAATATATATTAATAAGTGTATATATAAATTATATGTATCAAACATCTAATACCTAAAATAAAAGATAAAATAAAATTTTTTGAATTGAAAATCATATCCTATAATTATGAAATGCCAAGAATATTATACAGCTATTAAAAAATAATTTGAATTTGCATGTGCATAATTGTGGGAATGTGAAATAGAATTGGTATGTGAATAATTATGGATGGTGGAACCTGAATAAAGGTGTCAAGCAGGCCGGTCAACGGCCTGCTTGACAGCCGGCCTAACAGGCCGACCTGTTAAGGCCCGCCAGGCCTTAAGTGGCTTGCCCCT
Organism: Verbascum thapsus; assembly: GCA_963669365.1. NCBI lineage: Eukaryota > Viridiplantae > Streptophyta > Magnoliopsida > Lamiales > Scrophulariaceae > Verbascum > Verbascum thapsus. The sequence goes on from OY770108.1 coordinate 22,869,588, forward strand.
TAAGGCCAACCGGCCTTAAGGGGCCGGCCTTAATTGGCCCAGGCCGGCCCAGCCCATTACAGGAAATGGGACGACCTGGCCCATTATTAAATTATTATTATTTATTATTTTTTATTATATAAATATTATACTAATAAAATAAATATTTAAAATTATAATACTATTATACAAAATTATATATTTGAAATAATTATATACTGATTATATCGAAAAATTATATACTAATTTCATAATTATATAATATAACTAAATTAAATTAATATTTACAATATTTTTGTAGCCATATATTATAAAATATATTCAATCAATTTAGTTATATATATTATATTAAATTATAATCTGTAATAGTATTTACATAACTAAATTATATATATATCATAATATTAATACATAATACTGTTATAATATATCAATATATATCAATACATATCAATATATATATACTTTTCAATCTCCAATATAACTAACTATCAATCATATGTACAACATTACACATATTTATCAATCAAATCAATCATTATTTCACTTAATCTTTTACTTTATAATTTTTTATTTATATTTCTTTATTTTTATTCACATAATCATTATATACACAACTAAGGTGTCAAATTGGCTTTAACGGGCCTAAATAGGCCGGCCCGTTAGGGCCAATTCAATTAGGGGGCCAGGCTAAACAAGCCAGGCCTTAAGGGGCCAGGCCGGCCCCTTAAGGACTGGCAGGCAGTTTCGGCCAACAGGCTGAAACGGCCTGTGGCCAGCCTTAACGGGCCGGCCATCAGGCCAACTCAATTCAATCTTTTTTTGTATTTTTTTTTCCTTTTTTCTTTTCATTTCTATTTTCATAATTCATTTCTATTTTCTATTTTCTATTTTCTTTTTATTTTTATTACAAAGAAATGAGAATTAAATTATCCAACTCTATTACAAAGTAATGAAAATATTAATATAATTTAATGGATTGATATTTTTGAGTTTATATAATATGTATATAATATTAGTATATCATTATTATATAATTAGTAGTATATATAATAATGTATTGATATTTTTGAGTTTATATAATATGTGTATAATATTTTTGAGTTTTTGTGTACAAATTATTTATTCAGAATATTTATATATCTGCTTTGATTTTGATAAATCTTCATGACGGATTTCATTCTGATTATCTGCTTTGATTTAATACATATTGTAATATATGGATACAAAATGAGGCTTCTCAAATAATATATGAATTATAATTCAAATTGTGATGTATTTGGTGTAAATGAGGCCTCATATTTATAGATGAACACAAATATAAATTAATAAAAAAAACATTTTAAAAAATAAAAAAAGTAATTAAAATAGTTGTTGGCAACGGCTGGAAAAAATACAGCCGTTACCAACGGCTATATAGGGGGGGAGGGTTTTAATTAAAATAAAATTATATATATATATATATTATAAATGGGCCATGCCGGGCCCATTCACGAAATGGGCCGGCCTGGCCTAGGCCGGATAAGGCCGGCCCCTTAAGGCCGGATGGCCTTAAGGGGCATGCCGTCCTTGGCCTGGTCGGCCTTAACTGGCCGGCCTGTTAGGCCGGCTGTCAAGCAGGCCTCAACGGCCTGCTTGACACCTTTATACACAACTAACATAATTATTTTATATATCACTCATCAACCTATTACTATTGATTTGATTTATTTTACAACTTTCAACCTATCTTTAAAAATATAAACAAACAACTATTATTTTCACACGAATTTTCATAATACACAAATTTCGATAAAATTTCAAAATTTTATTAAAAACGTAAACAAACAGAACTAACTTTTTTAATATTTAAAAAAAATTAGAAATGAAATCCAAAATACGATGATCATGACAAAAATCACGCATATAAGTTAATATGATTTATTGTACGTATATTATTTTCTCTATTGTGTATTAACTTTTTAAGTGTGAGCTATATAGTTTATATGTTCCTTATATTTTTCTTAACACCATTTATTCTTATAAATGAAAAATATACATTCAATATTAGCAATTCAAATAAAATGAAAGCATTATTAAACCAACATATTGTGTTAAAAATGCAATCGAGGCTCAAAATGAAGACGCAATAATAATCATAGAGATATGTTAAATAGCTTTAACGAGTAGAAAAGGTAAAATAAATTTGAAAAAAGGACTACATAGATTATCCAATTATGAGCCATTATAATTTTATAAAGAGACATTTGCATGTACGTAAAGAACTCAACAAAATACAAGAAGAAGTGAACATACGATTTATTAAAAACATACAAGAGATGGACAAAAGAAAGTTAATTTACATATATTAGTTTTTTGCATTATTATCTAGGTTCAATTAAAAAAAACTTAATTCTCTTATGTATTGATTATAGTTTGTTGAATAACTAATTGTTTAGTTAGAAAATTGTAGTTTGACTTTAAAATTTTAACTAAATAGCATTTATGTGTATACATATTTTAACGAGATCATATGATTCACGTGCAACACACGTTTTATTTACTAGTATAGTTAAAAGTTGGAATCAAATGATCCTTAATAGTATAAGGAAAGATAATATAAATGACCAATTATATAAAACATTAAGCATTAAGTTCAATTATTTACAAACTTGAAAGTGATAATGCGATATTAGACAATAAATTTCAAAAAGGAACACAAAAAATAACAAGGAACACGTAGAAGTTACGAGATACAATATGAGAATATTCTCATAATGAGTGGGTTCAAAATTGAAAAAGGCCAAATTTATGTCACTTAAAGTATAATTTTCCTTTATTTCTCCGAGTCTTGTTTAACATCTGATTCTCCTCCCCACTGTTTTATCCTTTTCGCAGCAACAGAAGCCTGTATTACAGATCATAAATTATAATTTTGGATTACACAAGAAACAATTAAAAGAATAATAAATAAATAAACATGGTGAAAAGAAAATACAAGGCTCAAATTGGTCAAACCTCTTTACTCCAATTAGTTTTGTAAACCATCAGAAAGAGGCAGCATGTTTGTACAATTGTTCCCATTGTCATTCCAAACCATATACCCTGAAAGTCCATAAATACTCGTATAAATTATTAATTGTCTTAAAATATAATTTAAGTTGTAATTAATACCATGTAACACATACTTTCACACCCATCTTTAGTGTGTAGCCAAAAATCAAACCCAAAGGAACACCAATCAAATAGTAGCACACAATATTCAAATAGGCAACCAAAGATTGCCATCCAGCCCCGATAGCCACTCCTGTACTAACAAAATATTCATCAAAATCGTATTAAATATAAAGAATATTATGAATAATTTTTTTTAAACTAATTAGTGATAATGTATTCACCGGATAAAGCAGGTTGAACATTGTTAAGAATGATGCAAAATGCGAGCAATGGTGTGAGCTCGTATACGACTTCTTTGACAGCTGAACTTTCTGTAAATAAGGAAGGATATTGGTACTGAGAGACGAGAATAACCGTCGAAAAGACGAGGGCCATCAAGAGTGACGATATCACTACCACCGTGACTGAGAATTTCGCTGCTCGTGGATGAGCTGCACCTAATTCGTTCGACACTCTTACGCTGTACATAAACATTCATTAACACGTAAAATAGTAAAAATGATGTTTTGGGCATGATAGCAAATCATGAACAACTTAAATTAAAACTGGACAATTAAACATCTGTGAATGTATTATGTTTACATCCCAAAACAAAATCACATAAAAGTGAGGAAACAGCTCCCTTTAGAAGAGGGATGGTTGTGAAAACCAAAGTTCTTCTTAAGAATAATCTCAACTCTAAAGAGTTGGATGCTTCAAACTGTTGAAAATAAATTAATTTGCGAATCCAAAAAGTAATCTTAATGGTTACACATCAGTCTTTCATATGAAAAATGCATGCTCTTATTTAAGGTTAACATATCAAGAAGGGCTTACATGAAATCAAATTCAAAGATTACTGATGCTAAAATCACAAAAGGACGTAAAAAATAAACTAAAGAATCTGATATTAAGCACGAGGGATCAAAATGACATCAACCTTTTTAGGGTTAATGTCATTGTAGATTACGTACTGACCTTATTGCTGCATTGAATCCAAGGGCTACTGCAAACGTCCATCCGTATATGTTTATACTACAAGAATAAATGTAATTAAGAGGTAAAAGTTATATCTCAAAGCTAATTTTTTTTTTAAGCAACTGCAAATTCATCTTAAAATTAAGGATGATAATTAAGGAATCAACAGCCTAATACTCAATCCGTAATCCAATAATAGTTTATTATATTATTGGTGTATTTAATTGTAAGAGTGAATAATTTATTAGTTGTGTAAATATTGACTTGAGTAGGATGAAAAATAGAATAATTATTATCTATATATTTCTAGTGACATCTCATACACAGATATATAATGATCTGCTATTATTTATATTTTAGTTTTCAATTGATGATATGAGTACTGCATTAAAAATTAATTGAGTATAACTATAAATAGTATAAAATAAATAATTTACAATTATTTAAGGTATGGAACATTAAATTTGATATATATAATATAGTGCAAACACAAATATATTATAGTATATTTTTTTATAGGGGGTAACACTAAATTCTTAATAATTGTTTAATATTTCACGCATCATTATTATTTAATTTTTTAACCATTCTTTAGACTATTTTGTGGTTCATATTTTGTTAACTAGACATCCGATCCATAATTATTTCATAATCTTCGATCTCACATTATTTTTTGATATTTCTATTAAATAAGTGTACTACATTATCGTGTGATAGATGTTTTGAACCTATGAACGTCAAAGTTAAATTGTATTCATTGTTTAGTGTACTTGCATTATGAAGTAATATATTATCATGTTAAGGATTATCTGAAAATTTATACTTTCAAATTACATTTATTGACTTAGTAATTTTAGTAAAAAAGTTATACCAATAGGAAAAGTAATTTCTATTAATTTTCTTTCAAAAGAATGAATAATTTTATTGTGTCTAACAATGATTATAAAAATAATTTTTTACTTCACTATTTAAGAAGAAATATATTACAAATATAGAAAATAAAACTTCAAATTGTATTTAATTGAGTTAAAGAATGCTTAATTTCTTTTTAACATTTTCAATTTTTTCTATAAAAAATTGAATTTTCAACTGATATCATAAATTTAATTTATAATATTGATTAATCTAACTTGACGATAGATAAATATACTTTTAATAAATTTTATAATAGAGTGATCTAAACCAAACAAGTCACCCACTAAGTACAACGATACAACATTTAAACATAAACTAACGCAAAAGGTTCATACTAATTCAACAACTCAAAGTTGTTAAATTTATTTATATATATATATATATGAGTTTCATATTTTATCTTTTCTTTTACCTAAATAACATAATATAAGAAAATCTTTGATATTATTATTTTTGTTTTCACAATTTCAACGTTTTATCATTTAATAAAATAAGAGAAAAGTCACCAACAATCATATATTTAAGTAGAGGAATAGATGATTGAATATTCAAAAAGAAAAATAAAAAAGATCTTATAATATAAAATTAAAATCAAATGCCATGAAATATCAATTAGACAAACAAAGAATTTATACAAGCTTAAAAACCCATTATACCTTATTAAGTAAGCATCTATTTAGTTAAATTATGGTTTATTTTCTAATTAATATTGAAATTTTTTTCTTGATCGATATTCTTGAATTTTACTGCCTTCAAATGTCTTAAATGCCCTTTAGGCTGGTATTGTTTTGGCTCCGAAAGTATATTTTTTTAACTAAATTATTTATGAAACCAAATTACCAATTTTAGTTGAAGAATATTTATTGGAAAGAGGGCTACGACATGTTTGTGAAAAAGCATTTGATTAATGAAATCCAAAATTCGATGAAAATAAGAATCATTTAAGGAATAAAACAAATCCTAATTAAGTAGCTATATTTTCTCAATTATGAATTAGCCTCTATGTTGGCTTACATTTTCTTTTACTTCTCTAACATTTTTATCAATAAGACTAAATTTACAAATGGAGATACATTTATTAGTGCGGAAGCAAACAAAATATAGAAACATTGAATGTTCTGGAGAAGAAACATTCCACGGTTATTTTAAAAAAATTGAAAAGACCAAATTAAACAAATGTATAAAAATAATTAGAAGATTACATTATATCAAATTTTCGAGTCACAAGAAACAGTTATAATGAACTAACTCTTTGAGAAAAAATAATATTATTATATAAATTAAAAATATTATACAATAATTTAATCATTTATATTATTATCAAGGTTTAAATTTCTATACATAATTATTTTATGAATTAATTCAGTTTTCCACATCAACCCATGTTTAGTTTCTTAAATACTTATGATTTATTGCGTAATAAGTTCACTTTACTTGAAATCGATATTATTATATTTAGGTGTACTATTATTATTATTTTATTATGAAACACTTTCAATATTTAATAAATCTGTAAAATGAAAATTTTTAAATGAGTCACACAATTCACGTGCGATTTACGTATTATTTACAAGTCTAAAAAAATATTTGGAGTGTCTAGGTCTAGATCTAACTAGGAATTATATCTAAAAATGTGCACATCTATTTATCTAGCCTCCTGGAATTAAATTTCGTTGAGGTGCATGGTGTAACTGAGAAACTAAAAATAACATTCAAATCTTCTGTCCAATTAATATGAGTAAATCGTAAAAGTAATATAGTGAAATAAATTTTAAAATATCCTAGCCTTTAGGTATGACCTTGATGGGTAGTTTAATTGGGAGTCACATTAGTTTTTCTTTTTTAAAGACATACACAGCAAAAAGTTAGATGTTATTTTTATCACTGAATTTGTGTATGACAAGCAAAATGAAAATATATATGAATATATATATTATATATATATATATATATATGTATTAGCACAATAATTGTATTAGCACTAACCATATAGATAAAGCATCAATGGACACTTCTGCGTTCTTCAAAAATCCAGCAAAGAGGATTAGTGCGGTATAATACCAAATCTCTAAGCTGACAGCATATCAAGAAAAAAAGCAATTAACAATTAAATTCAAGAAAATGAATCAAATAAATCAATCTATCGCCTGCATTTAAATTTCAGGTCAATATACACCTTATTTGGCTCAAATTGAACAATAACAATAAATTTAAATGATATAATTGTTTAACTAGGTGCAAGTTGCAACCACCATAGTTTTCATTTAAGGAATGAGCATTGCCACATTCTAGTTAGTAATGCACACTCAATAACTTTGTTAAAAAGATTTTTAAATAAATTTAACCAAGCAATTAAATAAAAGATAGAGAAATAAAATTTCTAAAAAAATAAAATAAATTTGAACTTTTTTTTTCTTTATTAAGTGTTTAGACCTTATCATTAAACCGATCAAAATCAGTAGTGTCATTATATCATTCACCATTTTACGAGTATAACATAATAAAATAGAAGATAAATAAAAAAATATATTGAATCCATGTGATTGCATCATAAAATTTCACAAACTCTTGTACAAGAATATTAAAATCTTTCAAGCTTAAGAATTGGATCTAGCACTCAGATTCAGAATATAAATTAAAATTTAGAATGAATTGGGAACATGAATACAAGATAGAGTATATAATAAAAAAATAATTAAATTAATTAATTACTACACACCAGAGCATGACTGCTGAAGCAATTGATAACTTCACAAATCCCCACAGATTTTGAAATGCCAACCATGAAAATCCAGACCAAGCTTTACCGCAAGTCCCACTGAATATGTAAACCAGCTGCGCCACCACCAAGAACCACCACGAAGCGTTCAACACCACGGCGCCACCGCCCATCCCCCACACGAGTTTCATCATGAAAAGCCAGCTAAAAACCACGTGGAAAACCACTGTCACGGCGGATATCCAGGCCATCGCCATCATTTTGCTCTGAGCTTGCAAAAATTTTGCGATCGGAAAATTCATGGCATAGGCGTACAGCTTAGGGATCATCCACAGCGAAAATTTTCCGGCAGCTCGGGATATATCCTCAGTCTGCCCGAGTAACAGCAATAGAGGTTCCGCGAAAATGTACATAAACGTTAGTAAGACGCTGGTGGAGAGAAGAATAACCCATGATCTCTGCATATAAACTCCCAGCATGTTCATCTGCCCGGCGCCGACGGCCTGCCCGCAGAGCGTTTCCAGGGCACTCCCCATTCCCATCTATTCAAGTTAATCCAAGATAGTCAATAATCGATCGAATAAAATCATGTTTAAATTTGAGATTATTAACGAGAATGAAACTAAATCCATGAGATGTAAAATGCTGAGTTTAATTATACCATGATTCCAAAACATAAACAGGAGATGACAGAGTTCTCAATGGAGAAGGCGGCGAGGTCAAGTGTTCCGACATGGCCGGCGAAGGTTTGAGTAACGGCGCCAAGCGTGTACTGGAAAACGGACGTCAAAATAGCCGGGCCAGCCAAAAACCACAGCTTGCTCGACTCATCCTTGAACGCCGATATGAACCCACGAACACCGATGATCGGAGGAATGTCATCTTCTCCGACGATAAAGGATGTTAAAAACGAATGGTTTGATAATAATTGTGTAAGAATGTTTGGATGTTGTTCATTAATATCCTCTGAAACTTGATTTTCATCGTTAATGGGAACAAGAAGTGGCTTCTTTGAATCAGTACCCATTTTCAGACACGAACGAATTACTACTAGAATGAAGTGAAGGATTAATGAACGTGTTCTATGCTTCTACATGACTTATATAATTAATATGGTGTATGCTCCTTGCATGATTATTATAATGTGGTCTATGATCGTTAGTTGTTATATATTGACAAATCTTTTTGATAATAGCCCACCTAATCAATATACCTACTTCGATCATGTATAGTCAAATTTAACAGGACTAGAATAATTTTTTCGGTTGTTTACTTAATAAATTTAACTAAAATAAGATTGCTTTATCTTCTTTTACATTTGAAATATGTTTAATCTGATATATTCAAGTAAAATAAATAATTATATTCTAAAAAATAAATCTAAATGAAAGGTATGAAATAATACAATTTACGTGAATGATCATTTAACTGATACTAATAAATAACACGTTCGTTGAATGTGTAGCATATGATCTCCGTTAAGTAATTCATATATATATAATTATTGGTCTACCTAAAAGATGTTAATAATTTAAATTTAACTAAATAAACTATCACTTAAAAAGTTAATATTTAAAAAATAAAATATTGATTGATATGAATGAATTAATCAATTCTTCAAAGAATTAAGTTAATTAAAACGTGAAACACGACTAATAATGTACCTAAATAAACTTTTATGTAAATTCATGTTTCATTTATACGTATATCTTATTTAATTTTGAGGAATAAAACGCTTCACTTCTTCTTCTATTTCCGGTAATTTTTTCTGTGTACTCTCAATAATTTTTATAATGGCCTAAAAGTTAGACAGTTGTGTGGCGTTTTTGTTTCTTATTTCAAAATTATTCTTTTTAGTTCTCCAATATTTGCTAAACTGAGGGGTAGCATATTTTAAGATCATTAAATGTGTCTCACCTTAAAACCTTAATCTAAGTCTTTGCAAGTCATAGTAGGTTGACATAAATGATGCATCCATTTTTGTTTATTTTTCACTAGTTTTGTTTTTATGTTTATTAAATTGAGTCTGGTTAATAAAAAAATAAAAAATAAAAAATTGTATATTGTACATACAGTTAATGTACAATGTGGAAAATAATTAAAACATAATGAAAAATGATTTTTTCTTTAATTTGATAAAAATCGTCATATTTTAGTTTGTTATTGATAGGAGGTTCTTTTAAATAAAGTGTGCATTGGCCATAACTAAATAAAAAATTTCCTACTAACTCTTGTGATTTAGTTTCATAAATACATTTTACAAACTATGCATTTATTTTTTAATTTGTTGAAAAATTATAATTAGTTGAATGACCAAGTTTATAAAAGAGAAAATATCACTATACTCAAACGCCTAAATAAAATACTTAAAATAAACTAAGGCGTTAAATATTCAAAATTAACATTAATTTAACTAAGTAAATACTCACTAAATAAATTATAAGTCATGCATGATCTAGTAAAGTAATTCAATTATATAGATAATTCCTTATTTTGTAATATCTTATATTGAAAATTTAAATAATAATTTAATTAAGTATATCATTATTTAAAGAATAAATATCAATTGATATGATGGGTTAAATTAATAATTATAATATGTCGTTGAACATAGAAGGTGTTTTGACAATTTGATCTAAAAAATATTTAAAACATGTCTTAGAATAGAAAGTGTTTGTTTGGGTTGGATAATTAATAATCAAATAATTCATGACATGCTTTTGAGATTTAATAATTACTTAACAAAAAATGAAGTTTTTTATATTTTCTTATTTATTAATTGTTTGAACAAAAGATATTATTATCTAATATTATAAAAAATTGTGTAATTTGAATGTTTAAACTAACTATTTTCAATTAAGATTTAGTATTTATATGTTATTTTACCATAGAGTTCTTATGTGATATACACATATTTTTATCTAATTATATATCTTATTTTTATATACATATAACTTATTTAGTTGTTATTTATTATTGGACTAACACTCATACTTTTATAATAGAATAGATAAAGTTGATATATACTAATAAGTAATTTCTGATAAATGAAAAATTAAATAACTATTTTCCGTACTCATTGATTAATTTAACTGAGTATAATAATTAATTAAATATTTATGATTGTACCAAGAATAAATATTATTTGCTAATAATACTGTAGGGAACTTTTGTATAAAAATAATATTAATTATTTTTAATTGTTAATAGTTACGAGGTTCCTATTGGATATGTTTTTGTAGTATCCAAAAAAAATTATTATGCGATAGCCGATACGAAAATTAGAAGTTTATGATACTTCCCGATTACGCCTTGAATATTTTTTAAAATAATGTAACACTTCTTGCTAAAACTTGAATTTTTTTAATTTTACTGTGGTCTTCCTTAATAATTACAAACTAAATAAATATAATTTAACACGAAAAATTCTTGATTAATTGGGGAAAAAAGGTAGAAGTCAAAAACGAGAAATCCTCCTTCCACGCTTTAGTATTTCTTTGCTGCAATTATTCTTTATTGCAATTATGATTGAAATATAATTCTTCGTTAATATTATTGTGATCAAAATCATCTCCTTCCACGCTTGATTTCTCAAGTACTATTCAAGCAAGTTATTTATTATTTAGGGATATTTTTACTATTTTTTAATTTTTTAAATATTTTGTTGTTGTCCTAAGTAATAGAATTCATTGAAGTCGCCATCACAATATTAACCCATTTTTTGTTCTAATAATTTCTGACATGTTTGAATCATAACATTTTTATAAATTTATATTTTGTAAGAAAAAGTTGTTTGAACTTTGTCGATTAAATTATATAGGAACTCTAAATTGATAACAACAATATCTATTGGTTTGTAATTAAAATTTTATCAAGTACATGTATATATAGATTTTGAATGATTTACCTTTTTTTCATATTATTATTTTTATCTTTTTTTTCGTATTTTGCAAGTTCCTCCTAGTTTTTCAAAATATTTTCGATACGTTTTAATCGTTAACGACTGGAAACTTAACTTAAAAGCAAAATTGAAGTCCTTGATTTCACTTGCTCTATCAACGATAATCTCATTCAAATCTCAAAAGATGATGAAGTTTTAGACCAAGAGATTGAAAACCAAGAGATCGGGTTTGATAGAGTCAAAGCTAAATATGTGATTCTATCAGAGTTGAAGTTGTAGAAAGCCATGAACCTAGTGGTATTTTAGGAGAATATGTGCAAAACGTGTAATAGAGAATCTCAAATCGTACTTAACTAAGGTTATCTCCAATGTACCCCATGAAAATAGGGCAATGTATGCACTATTTTATTAAAGCTACAATAGTTAGTATTACATCAAATTTTAAGCTAAAAATTCTATAAAATATTTCTTTTTACACCTCATTTATATTATTTGTCATGTTTTTTAAATGACATTCAGCATTAAAAATTATTATGTATTCAACTAAGTAAACATATTGTAATAATTTTATTATTTAATATTAAAACGTAATATAAATTTAATCTGATATTTCACAAATAAAATTAAAATTTAACAGAATTTATGAAGATTGAGTGTAAATTTTACATATTATGCATGATAATACATGCAATCATTATATCATGTATCACATTCGTTTTCCAAAAAACATGCAACAATATTGGTCATTTATCATAAAGTTCATTGCAAATTGACTATTTAATCCTTAACTTGTCTAGTAGTTTAGTTACTGTTGAGTAATATAAAATCCGTAACCAAAAAAAATAATATAAAATCTCGTAAATTTTATTATTTATGATGAAAGGATATAAATAGAATTACAATAAAATTTAATTAAATATAACTTACGGCATACATAAAAATAAGATTGAACTAAATAACTACAAGATTATAATAAAGATATTGTACGATATAATCTAAAATAATTTAGATATTATCTAACACTCCCCCGCACTTGAAACGTGGGAATCTTGAACATTCAAATTAAATTTAAATCCAAAAAGATAAAAGCCGACGATGACGTTGAAAGGCGGCGACAATGAATCAAACACTTGATTTCCAAGAGTGAGCGGTTGTAAAAAATATAGCACATAGATAGTGCGGCGGCAATAACTCCAAGTCCTTAAGGTTGAGCGATGATAACATAAAAAAAAAGAAGGAAAAACTAAACTGAAATTAATTGCGCCGAACAGGGTTGGTGACTTGAAAATAGCAGAAGTAAAAGATCGAGATATCATGGCTCCTGGATCGGATACAATGTTATAATGAATAACCCTGTAAATTCTATTATTAAATGATGAAAGAGTAAAAATAGAGTTATAGTGAAATAAATGAAATCATGAACTACGATTTGGATATGGAAATAAGATCAAATTAAATAAATAAATACAAAATATAATACGATATAATGTAAAATAATTTAGAGATTATTTGAGATTTGCTACTCATCTCTTTCAACCCTCATTTCTTTAAAGCAGCAACACCCCACCCCCCCCCCCCAATTCGCACACCTACCCTTAAAACTTTCAAGTAGTTTTCTAATTTTAAACTTTCCTAAAATATTTTTTTATAAATTAGCAAATAATTGGTTTTTATTTTCTTTATAGAAATGTCATCTAGTCAGCAAACACCTTTGCAATAACTTTCTATAACTATTGTAGTATTAAAATAGAAATCACTACAATAACTTTCTATAATTAAGTCTCATTGGTGTTTCTTCAGTAACCATGTTTCAACTTGCGCAACACAAACAAAAGCAATGTGGATATATATATATATAGGAAATCCATCCAACTATTAAAATTGTGATAAAATTCATCTAAAGGTTAAGACAATAAGAAATTCAATAAGTTGCTGAGATTGAGTTAAAAATCTTGATAACAATGCGACTGAGATAAGATTTTTGATGTGTTTTTTTGTCTATGTATTTAGTGTTATTTTTCATTTTCATGTAATATTAATTCGAGTTACAATAAATATTTTAATTTTTTTAAATTATTTCTACAGTATATAGTCATTATTAAATAAGAAACATATATGATTCAACTAAATAATAATAAACATATGATCTAATTGTAATATTTTTCATAATTTAGCGACCTAATTATAGTAGACCTTATTGTAATTTTTAATAAATATATATACTACTGTAAAAATATATATATTAAAAAGGGCTCCACCCACGGCTCAGCTGGGGCAACCATTTTTGCGCTTCATTGAATCAAACCTAATATAAAAACAAAAACATAATTAAAGCTATATATAGGATAATTAAAGCTCCTATAAATTTTGTAACCACCACCAGCTAATATGTATTTTGTTGGCAATGGAAATAATATCACATTTATTAGCTACCTACTCCAGCAAACTTGTATAAGAACCCATCTTAATCTCAGAATTAATTACTCTTATTATCATTATCATATTATTGGTGTGAATAGAAAACCTACAATTATATATAAATTTGTTACAAACTTTGTGCAATACAATCATTCCTTCAAAAGTAACTAATATCATTACTTCACAAAAGACATCTATTTCTGATAAAAGGTGTCATCTAAATTGCAAATGCAATTGCCTAATATAAGGTTTAATGTGTTGGGTAAAAGTTCCTCATTTTTGGAAGGTAATCAAATTTGTATATTAAAAAATGAGTACCTGTGTCACATTTTCCAAATTTTCAATAGAAGTTTTTCATCAAAAATTCAATTTAATTTTTTGCATCTCTTACAAATATTTCCAAGAAGAAATGTTGTATTGAATATTACCTATAAAATTCTCAAATTCCCTTAGAAATGGTCTTGATAGTATTACCTATAAAATTCTCAGAAAAGGTTTTTAAAGTTTTTTTTTGCTTGATTCTGTTGCAGCATGTCTCTTCTAATCGTACAAATGTTATTATCAACATTATATTTTAGCAAACAAATATTTATATTCTATGTATTAATATGTATATTTGCGTATATTTACATGTTATAATATGCATTTATTGTATATATCAATACATATATATATAAATATAATATATATATATATTTACATATGCTAATTAAGATATTACTTTTTGCACATATATAATATAAATCTATATCATTATTGTAATCCATTTTTTCTTAAAAATCTGTTAATGTGCAGAAAAGGTACACATATTAGTATTAAAGTTGAGTATATGCTTAAAAAATCACATATTTAATTTTGAAAAGAAACAAATAGAAACAAGTTCCTAAATAATTAATAACGAAATCTTATGACAATTTTGTTTATATTCAAATATGCAGATAAGAAAACACAATAAGTTAAAATTTTGTAATTTTTCTTATAAGGATAATATGGTTATTAAGTGATTAATTTAACAAAAAAAATATAATACATACCACTGATTATGATGTTATATGAGCAATTATTCTTTTGATAATTTAAAAATATATATTGTAACGTTTTTATAATTTCGTATTTTATATATTAATTTGCTTGAACTTTGTCGATTATATATTAATTTATGAGCGCTATAATTTGAATCTAATACTATCTCTTAGCTCGTTATTGAAATTTTATCAATTATTGGGTGTACATGTATAAATTTGACACAATATTAATTTTTTTAAAATTGAATATAAATAGCATTTGTTGTTTACTTTCTTTAACACTATTTCCGTCTTCTTTCTCGTATTTTCCATGAATAAAGATAACATTTGTTGTTTACTTTTTTTTAACATTGTATCCATCTTCTTTCTCGTATTTTGCATGTTTTCTCATACTTTTTCGAAACGTTTCTAATATTTAACAACTCGAAACTTGGGTTAAAAACGAAACTTTAATTCTTGGTTAAGAGTATATACTTTTGGAATATAGCAAGCACTTTGATATGGGAAAACAATATTAGGACTGGAATCTAAATTTCAAGTATAACAAGAATAATTTTAAGAAATGAAAAAATAAAAAGTATTATATGTCAATTTATTGTTATTTATTGAATTGTTCTTGGGTTTAGAAATAGAGTCCAATGCAATATTATTATTTAGCAATAAACAAAACAAACAAACTAGCAAAATATAAAGGCATACGCATCCACTTCTAGAGTCGTAATAAAGAGGTAATTAAAGGTGTCTAATAAGTCTAAAATTAAAGGGGCTTCTTGATAGCGAACCTAATAAAGCAACCCCTTAAAGCTGACCATTAGGATCAAAGATCTTTAAGGGGCCGGCTCCTTATTATTATATTATATATAATATTCTATTATTTTTATTTTAAAATAAAATGTAGCATAGCACAGTTAAAAATGGGGCAATTAGCCAAATAGCTTTAAATTGGCATATTGATTTAAAACTAACCCTCATTTTAGTACATTTAAATGGCATAGCCTTCTCCTTTAAAACAAATTTGAATTGCCCAAAATACCCTTTATAAATAAAAATAATGTAAAATAAAAAAGTTATAAAAAATCTTGCAAATTGTCCAAAATATCCTTTTGGATAAAAAATTAAATAAAAAATTATAAAAAAATTAAAAAAAATTAATAAAAAATTTAAAATAAAATATTTTTTTTTCATGAAATATACATCCCAATCCCAATCCCGATCGATCAATATAGAATCAAAAAATATTATAATAAATTTTCGACCCGGTCGACCGGTCTTCCAGTCGTCTCAGTCGGTCAATGCAGAGACTTAAAACAGTTATAATAAAATGCCGACTAGGATAATTGGCTTACCAGTATGACCGATCGGCCAATATAGAATCAAAAAATATCACAATAAATATCCGATCGGGACGGCCAGTATTCCAGTCGTCCCAATCGGTCAATTCAGAGACTCAAAATACTTGAAATAAAATGCCGACTAGGACGATTAGACTACCAATCATCCCCGTCGGCCAAGACAGAGACTCAAAACACTTGCAATAAAATGCCGACTAGGACGATTGGTTACGTTATATTCAAGAAATTTTTAGTATTCTTAATTTAACATCTATACTTTTTATATGTATTTATAAGAAATTTATTTATAAGAAACTTAATATGTTCTTCGTTATTATATACTAGTTAGTATTCAATGCACTGGAACGACTAGTAATTATATAGAAGATTAGTAATAAAGTCGTAAGAGTATAGATGATTGATTACACACACTTAGCTTGATTCTGGATGATAATTGAAAATATTCAATTTGTTGATTTCTAATAGGTTCAAAATTCTTACAATAAAGTTCTTATCAAGACAATTAACATATCAATTTTCCTAGTAGGTTGATTTAGAGACTAAGAGATCGTTCAATAAAGTTATCGACTAAACAAACTAGTAGACCAGACCAACTCAGTCAGTCTAATGACCGAAAAGATTGTTAAACCATTCTGACCAATTGTGTAATGATCATATAATAAATAAGTATAGATGTTAATTTAGGGTTTAGGGGTTAGCCGACTAGGACGATTGGAATCCGATCATCCCGGTCAGAAATTTATTGTGATATTTTTTGATTTTGTATTGGCCGACCGGTCATACTGGTATGCCAATCGTCCTAGTCGGCATCTAATTGCAAGCGTTTTAAGTCTTTTAGTGTTTAGGGGTTAGCCGACTGGGACGACTGGAATACCGGCCCAGTCGGACATTTATTGTGACTTTTTTTATTTTGTATCGGTCGATCGGTCATATTGGTATGCCAATCATCCTAGTCGGCATTTTATTGCAAGTTTCTGAGTATCTGCATTTTATTATAACTAGTATATAATAACAAAGAACAAATTAAGTTTCTTATAAATGCATAAAAGAAGTATAGATGTTAAATTAAGAATACTAAAAATTTATTGAATATAACATAACCAAACGTTCTAGTCGGCATTTTATTGCAAGTGTTTAGAGTATATGCATTGGCCGAATGGGATGACTGGTAGGCCAATCGTCCTAGTCGGCATTTTATTGCAAGTATATTGATTCTCTGCATTGGCCGACTGGGACGATTGGTAAGCCAATCGTCCTAGTCGGCATTTTATTGTAAGTATATTGAGTCTCTACATTAGCCGACTGGAATGACTGGTAAGACAATCAACCTAGTCGGCATTTTATTGCAAGTATATTGAATCTCTACATTGGCCGACTGGGACGATTGGTAGGGCAATCGTCCTAGTCGACATTTTATTGCAAGTATTTTGTATCTCTACATTGGCCAACTAAGACGACTGAAATACCAGTCTTCCCGGTTGGATATTTATTGTGACTTTTTTTGAATGATTCAATATAACATTGCTAATAACCTAATTAACAGATTTCATAATGCTTTAATATAATTTTATTAACAAGAAACATATTATAGGTCCAACATCCTATAACACACCAAGAAACAAACACCATTTAATAAGAATTCATCCAAGAAACAAACAACATTCAATAAAAATTCATCCATAAGCAAAACACTACTCAGTAAGAATTCATTTAAGAAACAAACACCATTCAATAAGAATTCATCCAATGTTCTAACACATAAAAGACAAACACCATTCAATTCAATAAGAATTCGTCCAAACACATAAAAAACATCCTACAATAATCCAGCACAAAAAAACCAAGAATACGAATACGAATATAAGCGTTTCACTAACAAAACCAAGAATACTAATAAATAACCATATATGTTTACTTATTTGGAGGCTGGGTATATAGTCTTCTGAAATCTTGATTTCTTCGTCTTTCTCTTCGGTCGTTCCTGCTTTTGTTCCACTTCCTTCGACCTCATGGTTACATCTTATTCATTATCTTCACATTCAACATTTTCATCTTCATCGATCAAATGAGTTGGAATACTGCAGTTGTTCGATCCACATGATTCCTTTCGCATATACGATCATGAAGCTCTGAAAGTTTTATCTTGTTTGGATCATCTAGTATTAATATGTTCATCATTTGATCATTTCTTGACACCCATTCATATGATTTGTCCTCTTTTTTGTTCCATTCGCCATCATATCCGTAATATAAAAGAATCTCACACATTTTCCTATAAGATAAAAATGAAATACATATGAGCCAATTGAAAAAATTAGAAAAACAGGGGGCAGTCTAATGTGGCAGACTGGGAAGATTGGTGTACCGATCGTACCGGTCTATCAGTCTAAAGACTGATAAAATTCGACTAGACCGACTGGGTAGACCGGTTAATGTGAATACCGGTATGCTTCTACTGTTCATCGTCTTCCCCAAAAAAATTAGAATTTTTATGTGTAAAAGTTTAAAAAAACTTTTCATATAATCTATTATAAATCATATAAATACTGTTCAAAATTGTTTATCTACTCAACTACAATTTATAGGAATAACATGATAATGAAAATTATCAAATCAAACATAGTATTTTGAATAATACCTTAATCACAAATTTGTTATTTGCTTATACTTGTTCGTGCTAAACTCTTTAGGTTGTTCGAATTTTATGATGTTCGAATTTCTCCCTCGTTGAGTTGTTGGGATCTCTCATTCTCGTTCCTCCTCTCTGCGGGTGTTCCCGTTCCTCTCTCTATGGTGTGTTTTGTTTCTTTAAGGATTTGTGAGTTGAATTGGGGGAAATTTGGATATAGGCTTGTAAAATAATGAAGGGGTAAAAATGTCTTTTTACTATAAAATTAAAAAAAGTAAATGAAAAATAACAAGGGAGGCTATATGTTAAACCATAGCACAAATGAGGGTTATACACCCAATTGTTCCGTTAAAAATATATATGGGTGTGAATTCTTGGGCTTAATGGTTCTAATCCACTTACTTACTATTCAAATTTTTTCCTACAAATTCAAACACAACAAAAATAATTAAATAATTGAATTGAATTATGCCATGATGAGAATGACTTCTTGAATGGAAGAAAGATCCTTTGTCCAACGATCTCACACTTTGGGACGTGACAATATTCATCTTAAAATTCCTTTTAAAATATGACTAGCAATTTGTTTAGACAATTTTTCTAAGCAATTGAAAACCTAAATAAATAGGGTATTATCTTGATCATAACCACTATCAAGTTAGGGAAAAAAGGTTCCTCTTACAATCTTATTTATTTTCTCTATTATGCATAATCTTTTCTGTATTTATTAACGAAAAGGCAAATTTAGTACAAAAATCAAATGAAGAAGGAAGCAACATTTAAACCAACCTACTGTGGTTAATAATGAAAATACGTTGATTGATTTTGAAAAGAAATTTGCTGTAGTGACTCTACAATTTGAAATTAAAAAAAATGGAATTAAGAAATAAGAGTTTTAAGAATGCAATTCTTGAGCCAAAACATAGGCTATTGTAAGCAAAAGAAATTAAAAGGAAGGAAGTGCCTTGTTCATAAAAAATTAAACAAGATAAGGTATAAATAAAAAATAAATTTGCAGAAAAGCTTATTTCATGATATTATAATCAAAGTTTCAATCTTTCAAATAACTTGCTTCTTTCAAACATCGATTCCCTTCACGCAAATCAATAATATATATTTCAAATAATTTTAGC
Organism: Verbascum thapsus; assembly: GCA_963669365.1. Classification (NCBI taxonomy): domain Eukaryota; kingdom Viridiplantae; phylum Streptophyta; class Magnoliopsida; order Lamiales; family Scrophulariaceae; genus Verbascum; species Verbascum thapsus. The sequence continues at coordinate 22,889,772 of OY770108.1, forward strand.
TTCTTACATAATAATTTATTTAGTTGTATCATATTTAAAAAATTTATTTATAATATTTTCAAGTCAAATAATATCTTTGTATGAGATTATAATAATAAAATCAAATGATTTATGTGAAACCCACATATTATTTAACATTATTTGAGAAAATAGCCGAATTTTAATATCAACTTCATTTCAAAAATAAATAAAATAGGAATGAATAAGGGTTTATTATGCATTTGGAAGTGTATACGGTTGTACCTAACAGAGACGCAATAAAAGGGTGGTTAGTAGTCACGTGGTTTGGACCAATTATTTTGTGAAGGAAATCAGATTCACGTGTTCATACAATAATGTGAATAAAACAAGGATATTAATTAACTACGGAGTAGACTTCTACAAAATCTTAAAGGCTTTGAAATTGTTTATGTTTTTGAATCAAATATTTAAAAAAAATTTAGAGTCACGTGAAATCGGAACAAATTTTTGTGAGATTAGCAGTTACATACAGTTCCATAAATTAATATTTATGGACCACTAAAATTTATTAATTAAAAGAGTTATTAATTAATCGATAAATTAATTATTATTAATTTATATATTAATTAATATTTTATTAATTTATAATGAAATACACAATTTACAAACCCCTTTCAAACTTCCACTTAATTATTGTACAATGCATGTACGTGTATCAAACAAATGGCTCAATTTGAAAAAACCCTCCAACCTCTCATCTTAAGGAAAACAACACGAGAAGTTCTTACAATGATAAGGAAAATTAGAGACGAGATTCAAGTTGAAATTGATTTCAACAAAAAATAAAAGAAAATTGAGTCATTTTTCAAGCAATTTTCATAAATCATTCATGTAATATATAGTATATAAGGAATTATTAATTTATATTTTATTTGGCCGGTTCTATAGAAATTACCGAAAATATATTATCTTATAATTTTAGCGAATTATTAATATATCACCCTATCCCCGAGCCGGGGCCGGCCAAAAATATTATCTCAGAGAGTTTATTAAATAATCGAATATCAATTTATCCAGTTTTTATTATACTATTATATAGGTAAGGAATTTATTTTTTCACAGAAACCCACTTTTAACATTTCTTATTTTATTAATTGACCCACATTATATTAGGTAAAATTCTATTATAGTTAAAACACTTCAATAAGGTATGATTTGATAATTTTCTACTCTAAAACAAACGTACGTACAATAAATAATAATACAAGAGAGACCCAAACCAACTTAATGTGGGATTTTTAGATTTTCTTTTATTTTACAAAACTAATTTTACAAATTTGTAAGGAATAAAACCAAAATTACAAAGGGATGCATATACAACTAATACTGTTTTCCTTGATTATAATAATATTGTATATATTGAAAAGGTTAAATATTATTACAAAACTAATGAGCACTCTTAAATTAATAACTAAATTCGTCATAATAATTTAAATAACATACATATTGTGTAAATTTAATTACAAAATTAATTATAACTACATGTAAAGGTTTGTTTTTATATAAATAGTATATATGCATATATGCCCTAAGTTTTATTAATACATGCTAAAAATATTTTATAATTTGGTACCTGTAATTTTATACTTTCAAAAGAAAGTTCAATAAAATTATTTTAAACAAGCCACTTTTCATAAACTAACATTTTGTTTTGATCAATGAAAAATAATTTCTTAATGTACATTATAATTCTACGTTGGAGGTAGTAAATCATTCTTACTAATTAAAAATACTTAATTTAACGTTCTATGAATGAGATACAAATTTTTAATATTGATTATGTCACCATCTTCTGGTTTATGATGTATTCTTTCACTTATAATATATCTTCAAAAAGAACAAATTTTGACAAACGGAAAAATTAAGCTAAGTGGATAGTTTTGGTTTTCAAACGGCAAAAGTATGAGAAAAATAAAAAATGAACAAGGAAATCATGTATATAATTGTTGTGTTTTACATTTAACGAGACTTGGCATCTCATAATGGAGAAACAGTGACAGTAGTTCAATTAAAGATAAAGATAGATCACACTCGCATACAAACTACACGTGCTGAAGGATTGCCCTTGCAATGCGATGGTACTGTCGTGAAGGCATCGAGTTGTATCAAATGGGACGACACGTGGGACACATCGCTGCTCGCTCGAGACAGCTCATTTCTTGTCAAAATTAGGCCAACACAAGTCCGCATCCGAAATCGACAATTAAAGATATAGAAGACGAATGAACCTCTCCAAATATTCTCCACAAAATTCTTCAAATTGAAGAAGATTCACGGCTTTCAAATCGAGTACCAAGGTGTTCTTGAAGAAGTTCATTAAATTATAGCGTTATATTTATAATTACAGTGCTAAACCTACTAAGTAACATTATAAAAGTTTAAATCAAGTTCAAGTAAGATGAAAATTACAAGTTGACTTTGAAACTTTTAGCTTCCAAACAATATATCACAGAGTTGATCTGAATTTAAGCTATGTAGCCCTCGTATTAACGTTATAAACATTCAAATCAACTTTGAAGAAGATCAAAAAGAAAAATTTGTTCCATTCAAATTGATATTTTTAAAGGAAAATCAGATGATTAGAAATAGAGATTTGTATCCAATTTGATTTTGATTAATATAAAATTCATTTGTCACAATTTTTGTGTTTTTGATGTTTAAAATTACAAATTTGTTGTGTAAAGTTCACATATATTCCGATCCATTTCTGCTCCTCAGTCGTTTGGTCCAAAGTTTCTGATGGAGTTCGTTTGGAGATGTGAAATTCTAAGTGCAACAAAAAAATGCGAATGTGGACTATAATTTTACAATGTAGCCTTAATGCTGATGTATAAATAATGGTGATGACAAGTGAGGGGAAAATAAAATTTTGGTTTGATAACATAAGGTGCCGACATAGTCTTATAAGCAATATCTTACGGTCCCTGGTCGACATAGTTTGTGGTTGAGACTAGGACGATATCTGATTGTTTTCGAGTCCCCAACTTTTGTATTTTTATTTTATGAGTATATATATTGATAATGATTATAATTATTATTATTTTTGTTCCAAAATTTAGGTTTTTTTAATGTTATAATATTTGAAAAATTATATAAGTATCATATTAAAATGAAAATAAAATTATATGAAAGTATTTAAAATATATAATATTACTAAATAAAATTTATCATGTGCTATTTATCTATTTGAAATTAGTTAAAACAAAGAAAAAAAACAGTAGCTAATGGTTATCTTAAGAAATGAAGATAACTTAGTCCAAGGATGAACTTATGGTTATTTGCGGAATGAAGAGTTCATAAAGTACGTTCTTGAGATTGAAAAAGATCTTGTTTGAATTTTGGATATAAATATTTTCTCTTTTTTATAATGCTCTACATTTTGAGTTTTTTATTGAATCACATTTAATTTATTGACTTTAAGTTAAAGTAGTGTATGAAAAAAACCTTATTAGTATGAGATAATTTAAAAGCTTATTATATGAGACAATTTAAAAGAAGGAATATAGACATTTAAATTTATACAATCCCTAATACTATTTAGATTTTAGGGAAAAATAAATTATACATGAGTAGGTGCAATTATAAAAATATGATCAAGTTCCTCAATTTGTGAAATTTAAGTGTGAGGCATATTGGAGATAAGTTGTGACGGAAATAAAAACAACAAAAACTACTATAAATGTATGAATCTTTGATGGTGTTTTTTTTATAATTTTGAAAGGACAATAGTACTATTGCTTAATAACTTCACTAACTTGTGTTAGTGTTAATCTTTAAGAAGATATTATTCATTTAAATTTAATAATTATGGTTCATACATTACATTCTATTATTGGTTCAACTCTATGTTATGAAATATTCACCTCATTCTTTAAAAGTGGAGTTGAAAGATCACCAATCGGTTGCATTAAATATATATAATCGCATTAAAAAATATAACCTTATATATATACAGAATAATACATGTAAATGTTAGGACTTTGTTTCAAGTCCTAAAATAAATTCTAATTTAATAAAAATGACAAAAGAAACTTGAACTATAACTAATTACAATGAACGGAGAAAATCAAAAGCTTTATAGCAACAAATTTGTTAATATAAAAAAAATAACTACAAATTATATAATAATAATATTTATATACGAGTTTTGTACTATATTTATCTTGCTAATTATCTTTATTTTTATTGCTTTCATTCTCTTAAAAACTTTATACCCATGTTATATAATCAAGTTGGTGGAATGGAGAACCCAATTCTGTAAGTTATTCAAATCCCATTTTTAACCCATGCGACGGTTTAAAGTTTATTCGAACACTTTCAGATATTAAGGATCAATGGGGGTTTGAAGTAACACAAATGACGACCAAAATAACATAAAAATGTCGATGCACCTTTCTATTTCAATTATTGATGTTTATCTTATAAAAAATAATTTGCATTCCTAATATTATTTTAAGTAATTATTTTTTTTCACTAAAATTGTATGAATATATAATTTATCTGGAAAAATAATCCAATTGAATATGAAAATCAATCAACTAATTTTATGTTTATATCATAATGTTGAATTGGTGGTAAGAAAATAACAAGTAAAGCATTTGTGGGATAAAAATTGAAAATAATATTGTAACGTCTAAAATAAGAATTATTTTTGTTTAAAATTTAAGTGAGAAGTGTATATGTTCACTATATACGTATATAATGACATGGACTTCAGTAGTAAGATTAGAAATTAAAATTTACATTATATATTTCCAAGTTCACATTAATCACGACATCCACATAGGCAACACCCTATCCGAACTTCGTGCAAACGTCGTGATTACTCAACAAATAAATCGTCTTGGAATTTATTTGACATTCATCAAATTAAACTGAAAACTTACTCACAAATAAAACAATTGTAATTGGGAGATTCCTACTTCAACTTTTGTGAACAATATACTAAGGAGGTACCTACATAAGTTTGAATAATAATGAACCCATCCATACACACTTAGGAACAAATATTTTCGTTGTTATAGCCAAACACTATACCATTGTATTTGAGTCAAAAGTGAAATTACCTATACAAGAATAAGCCAAATAGTGTAGACCATCCGAATAATGTTTTGTAGGTACTGAACGTTACGTTAAGCCCTAAATTTAATAAACATGCATGTAATTATATAAATGACTGAATCTAGCTATTGTATGGTTTAATTTAAATGGTTTCTCTTCAGTTTATTTCTCCAAGTCTTGTTTATCATCTGATTCTCCTCCCCATTGTTTGATCCTTTTTGCAGCAATAGAAGCCTGTATTATAAATTAAAAATATATTAGCTAGTGCATTATGCTACAAACAAGCTAAATAAATCTCATTAAGAAAATGCAATTAAATTAAGTCTCAATTGTGCAAACCTCTTTTTTCCAGTTAGTTCTGTAAACAATCATAAAGAGGCAGAATGTTTGTAGTACTGATCCTATTACCATTCCAAACCATATACCCTGAAAGTCCATTTATAAATATTCGTTATAAATTATATATTATCTTAAATTTTGGTTTTAGTTGTAAATCTCATGGAAATACTTACTTTCACGCCCATTTTGAATGTGTGTCCGAATATTAAACCCAAAGGAATACCAAACAAATAGAAGCATGCAATGTTCATATAAGCAACCAAAGATTGCCATCCAGCCCCAATAGCCACCCCTGTACACACAAAAATATTCATTCAAAAACCCTTAAAAAATATTAAATAAAAAAAAAATTCCTTTTTTGAATAATCAGGTTAGTTACCAGATATAGCAGGTTGAACATTGTTAAGAATGATGCAAAATGCTAGCAATGGTGTGAGCTCGTATACAACTTCTTTGACAGATGAACTTTCTGTAAATAAGGAAGGATACTGGTACCGAAAGATTAAGATTACTATAGAAAAGAAGAGAGCCATCAAGAATGAAGATATCACGACCACTGTGACTGAAAATTTCGCTGCGCGTGGATGAGCTGCACCTAATTCGTTCGAGACTCTTACGCTGCATGCAAATATATTGATTATTACCTAATATATATATATATATATATATAGGGAGAGAGAGAGAGAGAGAGAGAGAGAGAGAGAGAATTAAGGAGACATTTTTTATGTTTATTTGATGAAACTAATACGGCATATATACTTACTGACCTTATTGCTGCATTGAATCCAACGGCTACTGCACACGTCCACCCCAATATGTTTATGCTGCAAAATCAAATATGCAAAAGGTAAAATTAATGCAATATATGTACAAGATAGAATTTTAATGCAAGCAACTGTATTTTGGGAGCATTTTTACTACGTATTTTAAAATCTACCCTTTGCTCAAACAGATGAAAAAGCAAGAAGGGCTCTTGAACTAATATCTTGACATGGTCAAATTGATAGGAGAAAACTTGCAATGTTTACCAATTATAACGAAATAGAGAAATTTTATTGATTAAAACGAACCATATTGATAAAGCATCAATAGAAACTTCTGCGTTCTTCAAATATCCAGCAAAGAGGATCAGTGCAGTGAAATACCATATCTCTAAGCTGCCAAGATAAGACCAAAAAAAAAAAAAAGATGAAATTGCAATTTAAATTGGGAAGAAAATAAGTTTATGATTGAATAAATGAAAATAGGGTCCATGATGACCTATTGTTTCAAGAAAATCTTATTTTATTCGTCTGCAATTTCTGAATTTGGAACTGAGAGAATCTAATGAAGAATAGTACCCCAGATCTTAAGCCAAGAAATAAAAATATTCGTAACAAACTAACACAAAAATAATTTAAATATTAATTTCTTACCAGAGCATGACTGCTGATGCGACAGATAATCTGACAAACCCCCATAGATTCTGGAATGCCATCCATGAAAATCCTGACCAAGCTTGACCACAAGCCACACTGAATATGTAAACCAGCTGCGCCACCACCAGGAACCACCATGAAGCGTTCAGCGCCAATGCGCCGCCGGCCATCCCCCAGTCGAGTTTCTGCATAAACAACCAGCTGAATAGCACATGCAATGCCAACGTCACGGCGGAAATCCAGGCCATCGCCATCATCTTGCTCTGAGATTGCAAAAACTTTGTGATCGGAAAATTCATGGCGTAGGCGTAAAGCTGAGGGATCATCCACAGCGAAAATTTTCCGGCGGCTCGGGATATATCCTCGGTCTGCCCGAGCAACAGCAACAGAGGCTCCGCGAAAATGTAGATAAAAGTTAGTAAAACGCTGGTGGAGAGAAGAATAACCCATGATCTCTGCATGTACACTCCCAACATTTTCGTCTGCCCGGCGCCGACAGCCTGTCCGCACAGCGTCTCCAGGGCACTCCCCATTCCCAACTGTTCAATATTAGAAATTTAATATATAAGACCAAAAATAAAAAGTTACGGGACAAAAATCCTCTAATATTTTGTATGAGAAGAATAGGGTTTTTTTCATACCATGACGCCGTAACACAGAAGGGAGATGACGGAGTTTTCAATGGAGAAGGCGGCGAGGTCTAGGGTTCCGACATGGCCGGCGAACGTCTGAGTGACGGCGCCAAGCATGTACTGGAAAACGGAGGTCAGAATAGCGGGGCCCGCTAAAAACCAGAGCTTGCTCGACTCATCCTTGAACGCCGTTAAGAACCCACGAACACCGTTGATCGGAGGAATGTCATCTTCTCCGGCGACAAAGGATGTAAAAAATGAATGGTTTGATAATAGCTGGGACAGATAGTTTGGTTGTTCTTCATTGTTAATGGGGAGAAGAAGTGGCTTCTTAGAATCGGTCTCCATTTTCAGACACACTAAAAATGAATGTACGTTAAAGGAGGGAAATAATTAAGATGTAATGATTGCAGTTTGTTCTATGCTTCTTGCTTGGTTTATATAATGAATGTAAGGCCTATGCTTCTTAGCTGTTAATATATATATATATATCTTAATTTGTTTTTTGGTGTTTTATTATGTATCTCGTAAGATAATTTGAAATATTGGTTTTAAATTTGGCATCTTGTATTCCGGAACCCTTATACATTAATTTTGTACACTTAATGTGTGTATATGATGGAAAAAGAATTTATTATGAAAACTATTAATTTGAGAAACACAATTTGTTTGCGGAAAAATAAGTTCTTGTCTTTTAGCATGTATAGTAAATGACAAGTTTAATTATATTACATGATATTTTGTTATTAATACTTTTTTTGGATAGATTAATCATTAACATTAACACCGGGCAGTAAACTAAGGTATGATGAAAGTATGACAACTTTGTTAATAAATTATAAAGGTCGTAAAAAATCACGTTGTTCACATAAACGCAGATCTAGAAATTAATGTAGATCGAAAGAGGTTTAATAATGGTCACTAACTAAACACTAACAAAATCATATAATATGGTTTAGACTAGTTTTGACTTTATTAGTAAAATGATAGTATTATTGGTATTTTAGCGGTATTTTAGCTTTTACTTTTTTATTATAGAAATAAAATTTAGTGTTTAATATTTAATCTATTATTAGATAATATAAAAGGTTGTTAATTAGTTTTATAAAATACCAAAATAGATTTATAGAATAGATTTTAAGTATTTAATATTATTAAATAACAAAATATCTTTTAATTGTGGATTTTGTTATTTAATAGTAAAATAATAAAATATATTTTCATGAATGAAAATGCACAAAACTTCAAATTTGGCTTTATTTGTGAAATATGAGTAGGGATACACAATGAGGTGTCAAAAAATATCTTAACGAATATACCTTTTTGTGCAAAAAAAATAGAGATGTAGGTTCCAGTAATTTTACTATAGCAACAAAATAGTGTGAAATGAACTGTATTTTAGAGTTGTGGGTTAGAGATGACCATAGATAATATAGTTTATTTTTATTTTCATCAAATAAATATTTTAAAATATATTTTCTAAGTATTTTAAAAAGAATAATAATTTAATACTAAAATGATTATTCGCATAAATCATCGAGAAACAAATTTTTTTGAATAAATAATTAACTGTAATAGACTAACTTTTAATCTAGGACGAAATTTTGGGTTTTTGGCAATGGAAAGTTTATGGAATGGATTTTTCTCATTGAAAAAGAATATATTTTGTGCATATAAAAATTTAGTTTTGGGGGTTTTAGTAATTTTTTCACAATAATATTCCCTTATCTAGTTTTTCGAACTCAAATAAAACAGTATTATGTAATTAAAGTATTAGAAAGGGAGCCTAAGAGCATCTCCAATGGAGATCACTAAATTGGTATAAGTTTTTCACCATTTTAGTGTCTGCTACATTAATGTTGCTCCAATGTATAACAGTAAATCTCACTCTAAAAGTATATGCCATAAAATATTCTTTTTTAACTTCATTTACTATTATTTCTTATATTTTACAAATAACACCCTACATTTAATTCTTTATTACATATCCATCCAAGTTAATATTTTTTTATATTTTATAAACTTATAAAATTATACAATAATTATTTAATAATAATACGTAGTATATAGATTTTTAATATTTTATCGACGAAATTAAATATCAATGAAATTAAAATTGTACGTAATATATAAAGCTCGAATTATATTTATTATTGTATAATTAAATATAAAAAAATAACATATATAAAAATATAATGGACATAATCGTAACATTTTCAAAATTAAAATATATACAATTTTCAAAAAATAACATATATAAAAAAAATAACATATATCTAATCGTAACATTTTTAAAATTTAGGGGCTTAATTGTAAATGAATCAAATTGTACTAAATCATAAATATATATACTAAATTGAAAACAAAAAGAAAAGCAAAAAGAATAAAAAAAAAGGCAAAAACCCACGGCAAATTTGCCGTGGGTGGGGCCCAGAAATGCCGTTCCATTGGAGCGCTATTTTGGTGCTCAAACACCAAAATAGCACCAAAATAGCGCTCCATTGGAGATGCTCGACCTCAAAAAACCAAACTTCAAGCTAAGTCTCATAATTGATTTATGATGAATTCGTAATATAATTGTCACACAATAGCAATCTGGATCCTCTTTGTTTTCTTAAACAAATCAAATGCAAAGGTATTTGGCACTTATACATGGTGTTATAATTTAATATAAATAGATCACATGGATTCTAATGAAAAAATTATCAATGTCAACTTTTCCATACAATAGCATAATATTAAATATTTTTTCCTTTTATAATAATCCACTGAAATACTTTAGATACTTTTTAAATGACCCTGTGCTATCACGATCTAAAATTTTAGATTAGTTTTATTACAATGAAAATCTAGATGTAGATGCATACTAGGGTCTACAATTTTCACAATATAAGATACCAAACACGAATAATTAAATAAATAAATCATTAGTTTATTTAATCATCATAAAAATAGAGATCCATCTTGACTTCATTATAACCAAGAATTTCAGTACCCACTACCAACCACGAGAAGACTGAGCAAATGAGTTTACACACGTACCCCTTAATTTATTATATAATTATCAAAACCTCTATTTATTAAAGATTATTAACCGATTTCCTCATATTAAGGCTATTTTATTCTTTTTATCTGTATAAACGTACAAATAGACCTTTGATGAGTGTGTTATTAGTTATAAAAAGTAAAATATCTTTTGTAATTACATAATGAATGAAGGATTCTATGTGTAATTTTCCTTTTTAAAATTCCTATAATTAAACTAATTCATGAGAAGTAGAGCACTCAATTGGTTCTTAATTAAATATGAACGAATTTTCTAAATAATTAACTCATATTTAAAAAGTCCAAGAACGTGTATATTAAATTATGTTTGAACACTTTTAGGAAATTCACTTTATTTATTCATTAAAATACTTTACATTTATAAAAGCAAACATTTTTAAAATGCCACTTGCCAACATTTTACATGGACCTGTTTTCTAAATAACAAAAATATATCATTCAACTCCTGAATTAGGTCTGTTGAACTCGTTTACCTCTTTATAATAACAGTATGTAGAACAATTGATCTAGTGGGGAAAACAAAATGCGTTGGTGCTTGGTTCATGCATCTTCCACATATATATATATATATATTGAAGCACGTCTTGTGATTTAGTTTGTGATTTAGTTGTTTACTTGTGTCTTCTAAGTGGTTAATTGTCAGTTAATAATTCTGTATCATGAGATTTTTAGTAGCTAATCAATCGTTTTTCCCTGTCACCATGATATAAGTGAAGAATATTGAACAAGAACATATGCAACTAAGTTTAGGTTCATTGTTTCATTTGTTGAGATATGGAGATATTAACTATTAGTGATTTATTTATTTTTTAGATTTATATGATAAACCACGTCCTATTTCATGAAAGACTTGAGTTTTGAATTTATAGAGCTTTAAACCATGTTATTGGATTATTCAAATGATATGAAAATTTAGTTATTATAAGGCAGGTGAGGTAGGGCCCGACGGATTGTATTTGGTTTTATTATGGAAATTTATTTTTGAGTGAATTTTGTGATGAGATTGTGTTTATTCTTATTTTAAGAGAAAATAATATTCATGATAGCAGCCAAATCATATAAGTTTTGATACGTTAATATTAATTTTTGATTTAAAATTATTATCTATTGAGATTATATTAAATTTATATATAAATATACAAACATATATATATGTATTAGTAGCATATATATATGTGAGCTAATTATATTTAATATATTATCAATTTAAATTAGTAGCATTAGTCAAGAGCATTGTTCCAATTTTCTATTTTCCATCAAAAAGTTCGAAAAGTTTTTATTTTTCAACTTAACGAAAAGAAATTATGAAGAATTTTCAAAATTATAATGTTTCGAAAAAAAACTTTTAGACTCTGTTTGTTTGACAGTGAATGTAATCTAAAATGGGAATTAGATCTCTGGTAATTTAATTACTAGAATCTGATTCCATTAATAGTGTTTGGTTATGTACTGAAAAATTGGGTAAGGAAATAAATTTTATTCTCTTTTTATGTTTGGTTTAGACATATATAATAAGAAATGGAATCTAAAATTAAAAACTTTGACTTAAATATTCTTATTTTAAACCATATTTGTATAATCTAATTATAAATTTTCAATCATAGTATTCTATATATACATGTGTGTATGTATACCCACATATATATTAATTTGGTTAAATAATAAGAAATGAATAAGACATCAATTTGGTTCAATTGCATTATCCTCTTTTAGAAAAATGATAATTAAATTGAACATACTTATTTTTTTATTTACATATCGTTTGACTATTAAAAAAAATATAAATGGATTTTTCATATAACAAAGCATTGATAATCATTTTAAGTCAAAAACACATTATTCTTAATAAATAAAATATATTAATCATATGTGGCCAATAACCATTTCAAAGGTACTATCACAAAAATTACATAACAATTTTTCAATTTCATTTAATAAATAAATATCAAATAAAATGTAAATCGCAATCTATTATGACCATAAAAATATTCCAAATAAATTAAAAATACTAAACTATTTCTCCATAAATAATAAGTAAAATAAAATGCATAAATAAAGAGCTATTTTTGTTGACTTGTATTATATTTGAGATGGGGGTAGTGAAGGTTAATAGAGTATAGTTTTTATAATTACGTTGATATGGGAATCACAATACCAAAATAAATTAGGGATTATGATTTCTTTTTTTTTTTAGGAGAATTCCCATATTTTTAGTAATTCAATTACATTCCATAATATCAAAAAATAATACCAAACAATATTATTCAATTTTTGAGAATCATATATCCTATTTAGATTCCATTACTTGACAAACAAACGACCTTTCATTGTTTTCACCAAAACTTTTAGTGTTTTCATAGTTTCCAAAATATTGAAGAGTTTCCTAATTATTTTTCGGATAGAGTATAATAGTAAATAAAATTTTAAAAAATATTTTAAAAAAAAGAATTATAAATCTAACAGTTTACTAAATTAAGTCCAAAATAGAAACAAGTTCCTAAATAATTAATAACAAAATCATACGACAATTTTATTTATATTCAAACATGCAGATAAGAAAACACAATAAGCTAAAAGATATTACAATTTTTCTTATAACAATAATATGGGTTATTAAATGATTAATTTAACAAAAAAAACATAATATATACCACCGATTATAATGTCATATGAGCAATTTTTCTTTTGATAATTCAGAAAATATATATTGTAATGTTTTTATAATTTCGTATTTTATATGTTAAGTTGCTTGAACTTTGTCGATTATATGTTCTATAAGCGCTATAATTTGAGTCTAATATTATCACTTAGTTCGTTATTAAAATTTTATCAATTATTGGGTGTACATGTATAAATTTTGGCACAAATTTTAAAAATGAATAAAAATAGCATATGTTGTTTACTTTAACAGTGTTTCTGAATCTTTCTTGTATTTGCAAATTTTCTAATACTTTTTTCAAAATATTTTAGAAATGTTTTTAATATTTAACAACTTGAAACTTAAGTTAAAAATGAAACTTTGATCCTATTATAGCAAGCACTTTGTTATGGGAAAACAATATTAGGACTGAAATCAAAATTTCAAGTATAAAAAAAATAATTTTAAGAAATGAAAAAATAAAAAGTATTATACGATTTATTGAATTGTATTTGACGATAGAAATAGAGTCCAATGCAATAATTTTGATTGAAACATGCTGATATTATTTAGCAATAGACAAATCAAACAAACTAATAAAACATAAAAGCATATATATGCATCCGCTTCTCGAGTCATTAAAAGATAATTAAAGGTGTCTAGTAAGTCTAAAGGGGGAAAATCTATCCCAGTCTCATACCAATGGAGTCGGTCATTCTACACCACACATTTAGGGTGGGGGTGGGTGGTTTTTGTATGGGTGGTGGATGTAAAAAATCACCCACCCCACCCTAAATATGTGGTGTAGAATGACCGGCTCCATTGGTATAGGTCTGGGATAGAATTTCCCGTCTAAAGGGGGACTGCTTGATACCAAACCTAATAAACCAACCCCTTAATGTTGGCCCATTAGGCTCAAAGAGCTTTAAGGGGCCGGCTCCTTAAGGTAGGTAGGCCAAATTGGCCCGGCAAATTTTATCTCGTGGGCCGATTTGGCCCACTTCAATTATTTAGTTTAATCTTTTTATATTATATTATATATATATTTTATCTTTTTTTATTTCAAAATAAAATGTAGCACAGTTTAAAAAAATCAGGGTGCGACTTCTTGAGGTTAATGGTTCTAATCCACTTACTCACTATTCAAATTTTTTCCTACAAATTAAAATACAACAAAAATAATTAAAGAAAAATTTAAAAATTAAAAGAAGGATCAGCCTGTTAGGCCGACCACAGGGCAAATTTTGAAATATGACTAGCAATTTGTTTAGAAAATCGCTCTAAGCAATTGAGAACCTAAATAAATAGGGTATTATCTTGATAACCAGTTAATGAAAAAAGTTCCTCTTAAAATCTTCTTTATTTTCTCTATTGTGCATAATCTTTTCTATGATACATGTCTTTTTAGTTGTTCTATATATGTTAAGATTAAGCTTGATTTTATTAACGGAAAGGCAAATTTAGTGCAAAAATCAAATGAAGAAGGAAGCGACATTTACGCCAACTTGTTGTGACTCCTAATGAATGAAATTGTGGTTAATAATGAAGATACCTTGAATTATTTTGAAAAATAAATTTAATATGGTGACTTTACAATTTGAAGAAATAAAAAAATGGAATTAAGAAATAAGAGTTTTAAGAATGCACTTCTTGAGCAAAAGAAGGTATAAATAAAAAAATAAAATTGTAGAAAAGCTTATTTCATGATATTATAATCCAAGTTTTAATCTTTCGAATAACTTTGTTCTTTAAAACCTCGATTGCCTTTCATGCAAATCCATGTTATATATTTCAAATAATTATAGCATCTTAAATAATAATTTATTTACTTGTATCATATTTAAATTTTGATTTACAATATTTTCAAGTCAAATAATATCTATGTATGAGAATTATAATTATAAAATCAAATAATTCATGTGAAACACACATATTTATTTAACATTAATTGAGAAAATAGCCCAATTTTAATATCAACTTCATTTCAAAAGCATATACAATAGGAATAGATTAGGGTTTATTTATGCATATTGGAAGGCTGTACTGTTGTACCTACCAGGGATGCAATAAAAGGGTTAGGTATTCCTTTTAGACTTTAGAAGCACCAATTATTTGTGGACGAAATCAAAATTCACGTGTTCATGCAATAATGTGAATAAAACAAGGATATGAATTAATTAAGGAGTAGGCTTGTGGTCTGAACTTTTACGATTTGTTTGATTTTGTTTTTAAATTAAATATTTAAAAATTTCTTATATGTATTATCGAAATTCGTATAAAAATGAAATATTTATTTAAATTTTTAAAAATAAATTAAAAATTGTAAAATGTATAAATCGTTCTTCGAAATTCAACATCTATTGTTAAATCACAAAACCACTTACATAAAATTCTAGAGTTTTTTTTATGGAAAATAGCTTTCTAACAGTCTGTACATCTACAGACCCAATATCAGCCGTAAGATTGCTCAAAGCAACTGGCAACTTGCTTTTCCAGTTCTTTGTCCATTTTCCACAATCATAAATTATTATATATATAATGATTTGATTGTTTACTATAAACAAATATTTATATATATACACATTATATACAATTTGATTTAACACATTTATACTTACTTTATTTATATGTTTAAAATAATATTACATTTTAATTTAGTATCCAAAGCAAAATAAAATTTAATAAGATTTGATTATGAGTGAGTCCAAATTTGCTCGAACTTTACAAGTTTCTTTAATGTATTTTTGATATAATGTGTTATATATAATTTAAAATCAAATCGAGCACAAGTTAAATGTTATGATCTAAATGTAACTCAATTTGAGCTTTAAGGCATGCACTGCTCAAATTGATAAGTTTATAAATTGTGACTAATAAAATATATTTAAATCGAATGCATTTTTGTGTGCCAAAAATGAGAATGAAATCATATACATAAATTCCATAAAACAAATTAAAAAAAAACATATAAATACTAGTCTCAAAAAAACAAAAAGGAAAAAGGAAAGAAATCAATGTTTGTTCCGCTACAAATTTGCAATGGGAAATAAATAGTTAAATATTAGATTAATTATTATCTTAATTAAAAAACAGGCTGTTAGGTTGCTAATCTGACAGATGTCTGTCAGATTAGCATTACCCTTTTTTTATATATAAATAAAATATTACATGTTCACACAAACAAAAAATAAAACTATCCAGCCCCTAAACAATCGTCTTTCGTATTTCGTACACATGTGCAGTGGCGGAGCCAGAAATCGAAAGTGGGGGGGCGAAATGTTAAATTTTTTAAAATATACTTATGTTAAAAATTTGGGGGGGCGAAATGTTAAATTTTTTAAAATATACACATGTAAAAAAAAAATTTTACACACGCATGTTAAAAAATTTAAAAATTTGGGGGGGGGGCGGCGGCCCCCCCGGCCCCCCCTAGCTCCGCCACTGCACATGTGTAACCTCTCTAAACATATGGAATAGAGGATGTGACACAATATTGAAATAGAAAATCTTATTCCCAACATCAAATCCCGAATATTTCTTCTTCTTTTTTCGCCGAATAAAATAACAATCGACTTCACACGACACGATCGAGTAAACAAGCCATATACATACAACACTTCCGATATTAACGATATATAAAGACAAAAAAAACCCCATAAAATGTAAAAACTTAAAGTTTATAGAGTTGTTGAATGAAATCATCCAAATAATTATCCATAAACCCCGGACTGTTGAAAGTCTTGTTCAAGATTGCATGGTTATATTTAACCTGATTCCCCACTTCACTGTCCACATCCATCACAGACTTAATCGCCATGCATAAATTCTCTCTCGAAAACCACCCCATATCACCCCTTTTAACCTCCACCGCCACCTTCAGCTCCTCCGTGAGCAGCCTTGCATTCAGTATCTGATCGGCCAAAAACGGCACCAAAACGATCTGATTATCACTCAGCAAAGATTCCCACATAGATCCAAACCCGCAATGACTCACGAAGCAACCCACAGAAGGATGGTTCAGTATATGAGTCTGTTGGACCCACCCCTCGTAAACCACCCCCCTATCCCCGACCCGTTCCAAAAACCCGTCGGGTAAAGCCTCTTCGACGGATATTGCGCCCTTGGGTTTCGATATGGCTATGAAAAACGGCAAACCCGTCATCTCGAAACCCAAAACCAGCTCTTGAAACTGGTTCATTTGCAAGTTCAATTGGCTTCCAAATGCACAGTAAACCACGGATTTTGGCTTGAATTTGGTTAGCCATGTATCCCACTTCTCCTCGAGTTTGCCTTTCAGAGCCTTTGGCAAAACCGGGCCAGTTAGAAGAACAGGTTTATTATACTGTTCCCCCAGGTATTTGCATATCGGGCCTTCCATCTCACTGCATGTACGAACACCAATAGCATCACAGCCCTGCATGGCGGCTGTCATAACGACATCAAACGTGCTGTTACCACATTCCAAGGGAATTCCAGACAAGGTCCGCCCCTCTTGGCCACGTAGCACCACCGTGGACGAAGGGTAGCCTTTGGGCGGCTCCGCCAGTTCCTCCTCCGTCAATGTCCTATCTTTAGGGAAATGCCTTGCCGGAACAATGGAAATGGCCCAATATGCAGCGCAAATGACACTGTAAAAAACAGTTTTGAAACCAACCATGGCAGCAAGTTTAGGAATCCAATGTGCGAAATCGTAAAAAACGACATCAGGTTTGAGGCAGCATAAGAGGGTATTGACTTCTTTGGCCATAGCCTGGAAAGCTAGAGCAAGTGGGTTGAAAGGACTAACGTCGATATCAGAAGCAGTCTCGGCGCCTGGTGGGAGGCCATCTACTTGAGGCACAGAGACAGTGTGAAATTTGATGAGATTAGGGTAGAGATTTTGGTGGCCTAGCTGAAGAATGGCCTTTCTGGGGATCAAAATCGAAACCGAGTGACCTCTTTCAGCCATCCCATTTGCAAGATGGATGAAGGGAGTGATGTGCCCCATTGCTATCCATGGGAACATGGCTACGTGAAGCTTCGGCTTCTCAAATTCAGGCATTTTTAATAAGTATTTGAAGCTGAAGCTGTGAGTAATTAGATAGTTTTGAGAATGAGGTTGTAATATATATATATATATAGTCTTTAAGTGCAAGAACTTTGGGGGTAGGTGTGGATTTCCATCTTCCCAACGGCTCCCTTTTTCACGTTGGGAGATTGTAACCACAAAAATATATACCATTAATGAGCGTATCTAACTTCTAGTTATTTTCCTTTTCTATCTACCACAATTATTTGCTTGGGCCACATCACTTTCTTTAAATAAAATAAAAGGATGTTTCGAGGAGAAAAATCTTGTGAAATGTGTTTGAGAGGTACCGGGTCATTTAGACAATGTAATAATGTGAGATTTTTAAGTGAAAAAATGTAATGATTATAGTTGATATTATTTTATTTTTTGAAAAGTAAAACAAAATGCTTGGTTATAAGATATTATGTGAAGAAATTCTCCAAAAAAATGTTTGCTTTGTGAATACTTTTTTAAATTTTCTTCTTGGTGTAAACACCAAAGTCCAAATAATTCTAGGGTGAAATAGATGTCTGTCCTTGTCCTTGTGTGAGTGATCAAGGGGATGTTGACATTTAAAGAATTGCTAAAAGCCTTGTTTGCATTCATAAATTCAATTTTTAAAAAATTTAATTACCAATTTTTAAATAATTTTAATAAAAATTATTTTCATTCAAATTTATATTTTTTCAACTTTAATTTTTTTCAATCTTTTCTAATTTGACATGGTATATAAGTTTCAACAAGTTTCAACTTTAATTTGAGACGGTATATAAATTGCAACAAGTTTTTAATAATACAAACAAAAAACTTTATTCTTACACAAATAATTCGTAGTAGTACTCCTTTTTTATAATATTAATTTTTAAATAAAAATCATAAACAAACATAGCCAAAAAAAAAAAACCAAGCACTTTGGAGGAATTCTCTCAATTGTTTTAGGAAAATTTATTTGAAATGAGATTTTCTGTTTTTGATTGAAAAGATAGAGTCAATTTGGGACAAAATGTTTTAGAACGTACATGTTTGGAATCATAATTACTCTTTGTAACGATTTCTTAACAGGTAAACAATATGGGCATTGCACGTGAAGATATAATCTCGTTTAAATAATTTATATACATAAATATTATTTAACTTGAAAATATCTTACATGTATAATCTTCAATAAAGCTTAACTAAATGAGTAATTCCTTAATAAATTACAATTATAAATTTTGAATGAAATGTTTAATCAACATCAAAAGACGATCGCTTTGGGAGCGGCACGGGGGAGGAAGATAGAAAGGTAACCTATGACACCGGGGAGTTACGCTTTTATCCCGCCTCAGCTTCGCGGATGGGACGAGGGCGAGAGCTGAGCTCATCTCACGATGTTCGTCTTGTCTGATTGTTTTTGTCTTGGTTGGTATGCTCCCCCTTAATATAACTAAATAAATTATTATGTCACTTCATGAATATCTTTTTTAACTTTTGATGGATAAGAAACTTGAATTCTTCATTTAATTTTATCATTGAGTTCTGAGTGTATGGGCACATCTTTTTATTATAACCAAAATTTGGATATTTACTTAATCTTCTAGTTTTTTTTAATTTGTAAGGCAGTATTTCTTCGTAAGACCACATGTGTTTTCATTAGAAGTGTACAAAAACCTACATAATCTATTCAAACCACAAAGTCGAGTCAATTTGCTGAAATTCGCAATCAGAATTTTTAAATAATAGTAATGTTTGTATAATATTGCGACTTGGTAGTTAATGATTAGGTGGTGGGTTTAATAATCATAATACACTTAATCGTTACTTGTAAACATATGTATATAGTTGAAAATTTGCACCAGAGCTTGAAAAAATATATACATCATCTTTTAGCGAAATTGTCTTATTAATACATTTAATTTTTTTGGACAAACAAATTGAAAACTTTATTTGAATATTTCCATATTTTTAGGCTACTATCCTAACCAAGAAAACACACTCACACACACAGATATATGATGAACTTATTTAATAATTTATTTTATATAATATTAAAGAATTTTCAAGCATTACAAATCATAATAATTTCATTTTCAATACTTATTCTCCATACCAACTATTCATCAAAAAAAATTATTTAAATCTACACAAAAAGTATGTTATTTACACTCTTAATTATTATTTGTAACTATAAATAAATTGATAGAATAATACTGAAGTTTGAATAACCTAATCTTATTGTTTGTTTTGATTTTTTTTCCATTAAAAATTGAATTTTCATAAAAATAATTTGGGTACATAAAAAATGTAAAAACTCAACTCATACTTTTATAATAATAGAGATAGAGATAGAGATGAGATTTATTTAATTATGTTAATTTATATTTCTTTATGTTTTCCATTTATCACATTTCCTGATCTTCTTTGAATCAGTATTTGTATTAATTTAGGTTTTCTTCTCTTGTAACTTTATATATATATATATATATATCATTATTAATAATATTATTTACAGTATTTTCTCTAATCTAACATTGCATCAGGACCATAGTTTCTCGATTCTTCACTTCTGACGTTCTCATGTCGACGACTCCATCTCACGCATCTTATCTATTTTAATTTCTCACTTCCCTATATATTCTTCTTCTCTTTAAGTTCAATTAGAATTTGCCATTATTCTCTTTGAACATATCAATACTAGCAACAACCCTTAATTGCATCTCCTATGACAAATCGTCAAGCCTTGCATTAAAAAAATGTTGCACACTAAGAAGCTTCAAGACCTAAAAAATGTTCAACCTTGAAAAGTAAGGAGTAGGAGCATTTGATGTTAGGAATATGATGCCAATGAATAATCACATGAAAGAAAAGAATAATAAAAAAACACATGAATTGTTTACCTAATTCGTCAAAAGAATTTTAACTCGTCTAAGGGCGCTGCCAAGCCAGGATATTCACTATATTTCTGATAAGATCAAGATTACAATGAGAATCATGGGGTTACAATGATATTATGAATATTTATACAAGATACATATCCCTAATAGGAGAATGACATAAAGACTAAAATACTCCTCAAAATATTTTGGGCCTATTTACAGTCCTTCAAGCTCCATAACTCAACAATCGCCCACTTGGAGACTAAACTCAACAGTAACCATCTCTCGATCTTCTCATTCAGTAGCCCATAACATACCTGGCAACGCCAAGCCTCTCCACTCAGGTTTTGAGGCCAATTGAAGCATGCACAGCTTCAATTTCTCTCAGATCACACTCTTAGTCAGCATTAGGTAATATAAAAAGGGCGAATACCTATCTGGTGCATGACGCTGTCTACTAGATCTCCACAGCGGAAGTGTCGGCGTACTCGGCTCTACTTCAACAACTACCTGATCATTATGAGCAACTTTGCTCCCACCCGAGTTAGAGATGTCTAACTCAATAACCTCAGTAATTTTAGCTTGAGTATCTGCCTTATCAATTTGTGGTGTAAGTCCCCATAAGTCACTATGCACCAACTCCAACTTCTCGTTCTTCAAGGTTCTGCCTCCCTGCGAAAAACTCACCATTTTCTGTTTTCCAAAAACACAATCCTCACATAAGCCAACATTGACTGTTTTGAGGCCTGACAGCTTACCTTTCGAAAAAAGCCCATTCATCCCCTTCTCGCTCATGTAGCCAAGTCGGCAATGCCACAAATCTGTATCAATGTTTTCTCCTGCAAGAGAAATACAGTCTTCGGTGTTAGTTCTCATATACAATGTACTTTCTTTCTTAACTCGAGCCAGTATCATGGACCCTTAGGTTATCTTCCATGTACCGCAACCAAAAGTCACAATGTATCCCTCATCGTCTAGTTGTCCTACGGAGACCAAATTCCTCTTTAAACCAGGAATATGT
Source organism: Verbascum thapsus (assembly GCA_963669365.1). Lineage (NCBI taxonomy): Eukaryota > Viridiplantae > Streptophyta > Magnoliopsida > Lamiales > Scrophulariaceae > Verbascum > Verbascum thapsus. The sequence goes on from OY770108.1 coordinate 22,911,873, forward strand.
CTCACGTCACACAACTGCAACACACTACCATTCGAAGTTTTAATTAGAACATCTCTCTTCCCCATGATTTTCAAAGGCTCATCATTAGCCAGATAAACCTTTCTGAAATCTCCGGAAGTATAATGTTCCATTATATCAGCATCACTGCAGGAATGGAACGATGCTCCAGAATCCAAAATCCACGATTCCAATGGACTGCTCACGCTCAATATCAGGGCGTCACTGATATATTCAGTTGCTGCATTAGCTGATTTCCATTCTTTTTGGGTGCTGTGCACTTGTTCTTGTAATGACCAAGTTGCTCACAGTTCCAACACTTTATAGAACTCAGGTCCTTCCTCGATTTACTTTTATCTCTCGACTTTGATTTATCTCTGTTCGAATTCTTTGTTTCCGATCTGCCTCTATTTTTTGTATTCATAACTGATCCCAAAGCTATACCCGGTTCTCTCCTGCAAATTTCTTCACTAATAATCACATCTCTTACTTCGTCGAATTTCAACCTCTCATTTCTTGCTGAAGCACTAACGGCAGTAACCGTTCCACTCCAACTTTCAAGTAGAGAAGACAACAGAATTAGAGCTCTAACCTCGTCATCAAAATCGATCTTAACTGAGCTCAATTGGGTTGTAATCAAATTGAACTCATTAAGATGCTCAGCCACCACAGTACTCTCTGACATCAGATGAACCTTGTTCGCCGCTGATGGCTTCTCATACATGTCTGCTAAAACCTTCAGAATACCTTTGGTAGTTGTCTCGTTCGTCGTATGGAACGCAACGTTCCGTGACAGAGATAAACGAATCACACTCATCGCCTTCCTGTCAAGCACCTTCCACACTTCGTCTTCCATATCCGACGGCTTATCACCAAAGGGCTGATTCAAATCTTTACCATACAGGTAATCTTCGATCTGCATCTTCCAGAACCCAAAGTCCGTCCCATCAAACTTCTCAATCGGCGTTTTCCTTCACCCATCATATCTGCTCCCACTCAATCTGGAGCTCTTGATACCAGTAGTTAGGAATATGATGCCAATGAATAATCACACGAAAGAAAGAACAATAAAAGAACACACGAATTATTTACCCAATTCGTCAAAAGAATTTTGTCTACGTCTGAGGCGCTGCCAAGCCAGGATATTCACTATATTTCTGATAAGATCAAAATTACAATGAGAATCATGGGTTACAATGATAGTAGGGCCATTTATACAAGATATCTAATCCTAATAGGAGAATGACATAAAGACTAAAATACCCCTCAAAATATTTTGGACCTATTTACAGTCTTTCAGACTCCATAACTCAACATTTGATGCCGTCTATCCTCAATATACGAGGACATAGAGCCCCCACAATGTTTTGAAACCCAATCCGGCCATCGACCCAAAAAATTGATCGGGTCACGGGTCACGGGTCACTGGTTCAACCGTTGGGTCAATACCGGTCGAACCAGTGATGTCATAATTACGCAATAAATATTAAATAAAATACTAATATTTATTATAAAATTTTAAAACATAAAAATTTGATATTTTCTATTTTCAAATTCATTTTTAGTTCATATATTTATATCAAAATCATGAAAAAAATTGAGAGTTTTTTAAATAAATAAGCAAAATTATGTTCAATTGATATAATTTTCGAATTCATGGAACAAAAATCAAATGTACATCACAAATGACATAATTGCTACATCATTATATAATAAACCGACAATTTTAAAGAAAAAAACTTAAAAGCTTTAATAATTTACAAACCAACAAAAACTAAAACGAAAAAGACTAGAGTTTTACAAATAATATATTTTGATTTGATTTGATTTGTTCGAATGAAAGATTTTCTTGAGAAATTTTCTTTGAATCATGTTGGATGAGCAAAATAATAGAAGGTTGGTGATTTTTTGCGAAAAAATTAAGTTTGAAGCTTGAATTTTGGTATTTATAAAAACCGAACGGTTCGATTGACCCGAGACCGGTTTTACTGGGTCACCGGTTCGACCGGTGGGTCGAATGGTTTTTGACCAAATTGACCGGTTTTTAGCCAAAAACGGTTTTGGGTCTGACCGGTTCGTTTTAAGGGCCGGTTCTGGGTCAAACCGGTTGAACCGGGCGGGCCGAGCTAGGTTTTAAAACATTGGAGCCCCATCCTCTTTTATTTGTGTTGCAATGATTACTTTTGAAAATTAAGGAGTTAGAGCCTTTGATGCCGCCTCTTAAAACTGTCGATGTTTTAACATATTAGATTCAGTCTCAACGTTCAATAATTTCACTATGAGGGAGTGCGAAAAAATATTATATTATAGATTCACTCCATATCTTTCTAATACTCGTGTTCGTTTAGATTTCTTTTATGCTTTCTATTTTATTATATTTCCCAATCTCCTTAGTATTAGTATTTGTATTAATAAATATTTTCTTTTCTTGTACTTCATATATACCACTCATAATTCATAATATTATACACTAGATTTTTCTAATATAATAATATAATAAAATTAATTACGTTTTATTTGCTTTTGTTGGGCATCACATCAAAGGTATAGCCCACAAAGAAAGAGAAGGTTGAACTTCATGGCCTGGATTTTCAGCTATTTTAATGGGTTCATATACCAACCGACAAACAGCTGTAATACAAAATATTTTCATTTTTAAGCTAAGGTCCTACAGTAGCAAGTACCAGTATATTGGTTCAATAATACTTTATATTATTATTTTTGTCTTATTATTATTATATTATCTCGTGATCTTTGCTCTAAGTACAAATTTCTTACATACATAAAACTTGGACACATGAGTAATTTCAGGGGATAATTGTATATATATTGAGTTCACTAGTTTCACTACGATATATATTGCAAATTTTTAATTTTTTTTTTTTGAATATATGGACTATTATACCAGATTTGTTGTATCTAATGTGTTATAATATTTTGCGTACACTTGTTTTGTTTGGTTTTTAGGTTAGGCTCTTTATTTTCTTTTCATCCATAAAATGATATATTTTTTGTTTATTTTCAGCTTTTTTTAAGATCATAATACCAAAGAACAAATATTACTTTAATTAAAAAATATATATATAATTATTGCTAAAGTAAGCACATGCTGGAAAATGACAGAGAAGAAGATGCAACCGTATATTAGCCACACATTTCAGGTGGGGGCCACACATTTGTATGGGTGGGTGTTGTATTTTAACACCCACCCACCCTGAAATGTGTGGCTATCCCGGACCGGCTGCATTGGGCAGGGTCCGGGATAGAATTTCCCTCAAGCTGTGGACAACTGCTTTGCCATTTGGAAAAAAGGGACCTCCTATTATTTAATTCTGTCTATAAAAATAATATTATATATATTATTCTTCTAGGTGATGCTATATACAGAGGGGCCCTCAGTGATATGGGCTATCAGTCAATATTACTCAAATGAATTTTTATTCAATTTTCATAATAGAATTTCATGGCGATCGTTCAGAAACAAAAAACAAATAAGGCCCTTATAATTAATTAATTAATTAATTAGAGGTTTAATTGTACTACAATTAGACTTGATGAACAATGAAAAAGAAGAAAACAACTACTTACCTGCCAATTATAGCACAACATTATACTATGCTAAATAGTTCATGTACTATATACTTGTGTTAATTAACACAAATATTTATGGAGGTCCCATACTACACATTTTATTAGGTAAAATAGGAATAAATATTAGAATTATTGATGGGACATGGACCACATATATTAATTAATATACTATGCATATAAGGAGCAAAAAAACATTTACAATATTATTACAAATTATTATAGCGTATAAAATATAAATATATATTTCAATTTCAAAATATGCGTAAAAAGGATCTCCATTTTTGTTTGAGGGTATTTAATACGTTGGACCTATTCCTTTTCTGTAACCTCCAATTCCCTGGGAAGGTGCCTGCATGAGGAGAATGATTGCTATCGTGTGAGATAAAAATCAATAAGTTTATAGCAGTATATTATTTTAGTGCAATATTTTAATTATTTTGAATCAAGTTATAAACATGTTAACAGACAAATTCAATTCATTTCACACATTTTATATAAAAATTCATTAGAAATTAATATATATTTTACTTATCTATATTTAACGATATTATTTTAAGTGACAATAATAATGCAAAAGAATAAATCCTAAAGAGAAAACTTAATTATAGTTTATATATTTGTTATTTTGAATTTAACAAATAATATGAAATGAGTCCGGATGTTATTAACCTAATTGATAATTTAAAAATATTAAGCCATTTGAATACTTTACTTATTAATTAATCATATACCTTTCAAAATTTTGAATTAATAGATACATTTATATCTACGTACATTAAAAAATACATTTTTCACTTGGTTCACTTATGTATACACAAGTGGTAAACACAAGATCTTATGAGATCGGATTCTCGATTTCAAATTACTGCTTCATATATATTTTCTTTATTGTTAATACACTGCATATATATTATATATATGTCATGTTAATATGACATAATATATAAGATAAAACACGATTCTAGATTAAAAAAAATCTGAATGAATCCTACTACAGACATAATATTACTAATACAACCCTACTATAAAAGTATTGTAGAGAAAATAAAAAATGGGGAAAAAGAATTCATCGTCTTACTTCATTTGATGTTTTATCGTATATTTTGTTTCTTATATTCATATTTCATATTATGTGTATACATTTTTGTAATTATGTAGTATATGGAACTTATATAATTAATTATTTGTACATGAAATAAAACCAAAATTTGATTATTTATATAATGGCACACTATTTCTTTTGCACTTGTCTGACCTTGAGGAATTAATTAATTTCCTACATTTAATACTTAATAATGGAGTGTATTTAATGAATCCCACGAGGCTGCTTGCGTGGGACTGAGTAAGTGATATCAATAATTGGACATTCAAACTTTTCTTCACATATATAAATAAGGTCTAATTAATTAGATAATTGGGTGGGTTGATTGATTAAAATTAGTAGTAGGTAATATACAATTATCTGGGTACATCATGTTACCTAAACAAATTAAATAATCAATTTGTGGATATAATATTTCAAATATAAATGATTGAGATCTCAAAAGCAGTGTTTCGTTAATTGGGAAAGGGGCAAAATCTAATCTTACTTTTGACTTTTCTAATTGATATTTAAATATATATGACTGAAAGTTTCATTGCTTTGCATTATTTATAAGTGTTCATATTTTTTCAATATATAAATCTATATACTGAATACAAATTGCATAATAGTTAAAAGACATCCACTCATCCAATTTATATCATCCAGTTTTTATAGACCATAATATTCAGTCACCTCTTAATTTAATCTATTATATCATCCAATTTATAAACCATTATTACCTTATATTTACCCAAAAATAAAAAATTAATTTAAAATTGGAGTTTTAAAATGAAACGCCCATAAAACATGGTAATTGATTTATGAGAATGGGGTCCAAATTACAAAATGTACTACATCTCACAACTTTTGTGTTTATTTAATTTGTTTGTTTTGTTTGCACGAGGCAAGCCGTCCCTACTAAGGAAAAAATAACAAAAAAAAAAAAAAAAAAAGTCAGTACTTTCTTCATTTATTCTTTTTGAATATTCATATATAATATTCAATTTTATAAAATTAAAATTTATTTTTCTTTATATGATGATGTATAATTGCCCCCAAACCATTCGTTTTCGGCGAAAAGTATCTATATGTGTGAGATAGAGATGTATCTAACGTGACCACATGAAGACTTATAATACAATATATGATTTATATTGCTTTTTAAATATTTTATTTAGTATTTTATTTTTCTCTCTCGAATGAAATTTGCAATCTGTCTGTTTCACATCTTTTGAACAAGAGTTTGATCTTGTTGAAGGATCTTGTTTGATGACTTGATCTTGTCTCCAATGAATTAATTTATTATGTTTTTTTATTCAACGGATGGTGTTCAATGGGCTTGAATTATTGTTATAAATGATAGAGTTCTAGGGTGTAAAGAATAAGAACTCTCAATATTATAATGTGTAAAAGTGAGTAATACAAAATACAACATGAGATATAAATACATATCTAATAGAGCCCTAATCAATACAAAGTATGGGCCAAAGCTAACATATGTAATACCCTAACACCCCCCCGCAATCCGAGCAGTGGGACCAACGCGAAGATTGGCACGAAGATGAAGAAACCGGGGCGCAGGAAGTGGCTTCGTAAAAATGTCTGCAATCTGATTCTTGGTGGAAACATAGTGAACAACAACATCACCGGTAGCTACTTTTTCTCGAACAAAATGGTAGTCAATCTCAATATGTTTAGTACGTGCATGAAAGACCGGGTTGAGAACAAGGTAGATAGCACTGATGTTGTCACAATAGACAGAGACGGGACGAGGAAGTACCACACCAAGATCACGAAGAATGTATCGAAGCCAACAAGTCTCAGCGACGACAAAAGCGACTGAGCGGTATTCTGATTCAGTGCTGGAGCGAGAAACTGTGGCCTGCTTCTTAGCAGACCATGAGATCAAATTATCGCCCAAGTAGACAGCAAAACCAGTAGTGGATCGACGACTGTCTGGACATCCAGCCCAATCAGAATCAGTGTAGACTGTGAGAGAATCTAAAGAGGATGGTGAAATAAGAAGACCATGATCAAGTGTACCCCGAAGATAACGAAGAATACGTTTGACCATCTGAAAATGAGATTCCCTCGGAGAATGCATAAACTGACTAACCAAGGCTACAACATATGCAATATCTGGTCGAGTGTGAGTAAGATACTGAAGGCCTCCTACAATGCTCCGAAAAAGTGTAGAATCCGAGAAGAGATGACCATCCATAGCAGAGGGGCAGGACTTAGCAGATAGAGGTGAGGAGACAGGCTTCAAGTGCATAAATCCAAAGCGTTCTAAAAGACTAGTTGCATACTTCTGCTGAGTGAGAAATAGACCCTGAGAATCACGTGAAGCCTGAATGCCCAAAAAATAGTGGAGATCACCTAAATCTTTCATAGCAAACTCCTAAGAGAGACGAGTAATAAGCGAAGAGACAGCCGTCGGATCATTTCCGGTAAGGATAATATCATCAACATAGAGAAGCAGTACCAAAGTGATAGAACCAGTGTGATAGACAAACATGGACATATCTGCCTTGCTATAGGAGAAACCAAGGCGAAGAAGATACGTACCAAAGCGCTGAAACCAAGCACGTGGCGCTTGTTTCAGACCATAAAGAGCCTTCTGTAACTGACAAACATGTGTAGGACGCTGCGGATCAATAAAGCCCCTCGGCTGGGCCATATAGACTGTCTCGGAGAGATCACCGTGAAGAAAGGCATTCTTCACATCCAACTGACGAATGCACCAATGTCGAGATATAGCAATAGATAAAACAGTACGAATGGTGGTGGGTTTAACCACGGGGCTGAAGGTCTCACCAAAATCAATGCCGGCCTGTTGCTTGAACCCTTGAGCCACTAAACGAGCCTTATAGCGCTCAACAGAACCATCAGAACGGAGCTTAACTTTGTACACCCATTTCGAACCAACAATATTCTGGGAGGAGTCTGGTGGAACAAGAATCCACGTGTGGTTAGACTGAAGAGCATTAAACTCATCAGCCATAGCAGCACGCGACAGAGGATCCTTTATTGCCTGAGAAAAACATGTCGGTTCAAGGGGAGTAGTGATAACAGAGAGAGATGGTAAGATTCGAGGTTTAGTGATACCAGCACGGGAGCGAGTAATCATAGAATGGCGAGGAGGAATAGGAGGAGAGGGTGAAGAATCTGAAGGCAAAGGGAGAGAGACAGGAGAAGGACTAGGTGGTGTGGAAGATATAGAGGCCGGAGATGGTAAACGAGGAGACAAGACAGGAGGGGATGAGCTAGAAGAGGGAGATTGAGGAACGGTAGGAGAAGATGAACATGGAATAGCGGAATCAGAAGAGTGAGGGAGAGGGGAAGGTTCGGGGACATGAGTATGTGGAGTGCTAGATTGAGTGGACAAAGAGCCAAGATACGGGAAGTGAGGCAGAAGTAAGGGAGGAGAAACAAACTGAGAGTCGGAGGAATCGGTGGGGGATGAAAGAGAGGGGTAAGGAAAAGAGGACTCGTCAAAAATAACATGACGACTGATATAAACGGAACCTGAGAGAGGATCAAAACATCGAAAACCTTTGTAATCACTAGCATACCCAAGAAAGACACAGGTAACGGATCGAGTATCAAGTTTGTGGCGAGCATGATGACCAAGGTAGGGATAACACGCACAACCGAACACACGAAAAATACGATAGTCAGGAGAACGACCCAGCAACAACTCATAAGGAGATATAGAAGATAGAGTGGGTGTGGGTAAACGATTAATGAGAAAGATGGAGGCATAAAGAGCCTCAACCCAAAATATAGGGGGAAGGGATGCTGTGACCAGAAGTGTACGAATGAGCTCTGAGATATGGCGATGCTTACGCTCAGAGACTCCATTTTGTTGCGGAGTATAGGGACAAGATAATCTCAACTGAATACCCCTTTCGGCAAAGAATGAGCGAAACTTAGCATTGTCAAATTCACGTCCACCGTCACTTTGAAAACATTTTAGAGAGGCGGAAAAAACATTGGAGATAATAGAGTGAAAATGTAGAAAATGTTGAAAAACTTCAGATTTTGCTTTCATGGGATAACACCAAGTGAAACGAGTAAAATCATCAATAAAAATAACATAATACTTAAAACCAGAAGTGGAGATAACCGGAGAGGTCCAAACATCAGAGTGAATTAACGAAAAAGGGGACTGACTACGCCTTTCAACAGACTGAAAGGGTAGGCGACGCGAACGACCTAACTGACATGCAGAACAAAAATCAAAATTGCACTGTTTAGGTGATAGAACACCTTTATTACATAAAGTTTTTAAAACAGATGTACTAGGATGACCCAAACGACGATGCCATATAGTGCTAGAGACGGTTGGAGCAACAAAAGCAGAGACGAAAGTAGAGGCTGGAGTGGGATGAACCGGATAGAGACCACTAGATGAACGAGACGTCAGTAGAGGGCGACCGCTGACTTTGTCCTTAATACAAAAACCAGAATCAGAAAAAGTGATGAGACAATTGTTATCACGACATAGCTGGCGAACAGATAAAAGATTATGAGACAAAGAAGGTACATGTAAAACATTAGGTAGACGTAAAGAGCAAGAAGAAGTATCAAGGGTGGCAGAACCAACATGTTTAATCGGCAATAAATTACCATTTCCAACGAGAATTTTATTAGTACCGGAATAAGGAGACAAGTTTGAAAGCATACCATCATGAGGGGTCATATGAGCAGAGGCACCGCTGTCTGGAAACCAAGTGAGATCAGGGGCATCACCAACAGTCAAGGCAGAGAATGACTTTGGTAAGTCGTCAGAGACATATGAATGATCAAAGCGATGTGGGCAAGAAGCTGAGGCATGTCCAGGAGTACTGCATAACTGACACATCTGACCAATACGAGATGGGGGCAGAAGGCCCTGTGGAGAATCCTGTTAGTAACCAGAGGAGCGAGGAGATCCAGAGAAGGACCGGGGAGCGGAAGATGAACTATGTTGAGAAGAAGCGGATGAAGGATGCCCACGACCATTCCGGCCACGCCCACGACCAGCATTATGACCACGACCACGAAAAGGACCACGATTCCGACCACGGTAAGAATTGGTTTGGGTAATAAAGGCAGGGGATGGTGGTGCAGGGTGTTGGTTAAGGAGACGGTGCTCAAATTGGAGAAGACGAGCACGAAGATCATCAAATGTAATTATGGATGAGTGCATGGTAATGGAGGTAACAAAAGAATCATACTCAGGTGGAAGCCCATTCAGAGTTTGTAGGACTAGATCAGTGGAAGAGACAGGTGATTTGACTGCTTGAAGGTTGTTGGCCAGTTGTTGAATTTTACTGAGATAAGCATCACAAGACATAGAGCCTTTGTGAATCGTGGAGAAATCACGTTTGTATTGTAAGTGTTTTGCAAGAGACTGTTGAATAAATCGCGTCTCGAGAGCTTGCCAAATAGCTCGGGATGTGGGTAGTGAATAAACAGATAATAAAATATCTTGTGTCATAGTGTTATGCATCCAAGTTTTGATGCTACTGTCTGTGCGAACCCAAGATAAATATGAGGGAGATTGGACAAGTTGGCCTAGAGAATTTTGGACATGAGAGGATGGACACGGTAACGAGCCATCTATGTAGCCAATAACAGAATGGCTCCCAAGAAGATTTTCGAATTGGGCTTTCCATAAAAGGTAATTATCGGAATTGAGTTTAGTGGACATGTGGTTTGGATTTGGGAGTGATGATAAAAAAGGAGAAATTGGTAAACTTTGATTAGATGGCTCGGCAACAGTAGGCCCACAAGGATTAAAGGGAGAGAGATATGGATGGGAATGGGCTAGGAAATTGTTGCAATTTGGCCCATTTGGAAGTGGGGCGTGCTGGACATTAGGAGAATGGACTAAAGGGCCACTAATATTATTAGTAAAATGGTGGGCTGAAAAATTGGTTGATGGAATGCCCATGTTTGCAGTTGGGTTTATTTGTTGGGCTGATATGATAGTGGATTGGGGGCCCAAGCTGTCATTTGGGTTTGTGTGTTGGGCCAATAAAAGGGCTGAATTGGGGTTGAGGTTGTAATCTGTCGAGTTCAAGGATGGAGTGGAGGCTAGGTTCAATTGTTGTGTTGAAGGGAAGGTGGCAGATTTTGAGAGAGGAGATTTTGAATTGTTGTAATTAGACGGATATCAGCAGCAGCAAAGTAGGAAATTTCGGCGGTGGTTGAGGTGGGTGATGGGGAGGCGTATGTGGTGGTGATTGATGACAATGGATGTGTGGGCGGAAGTGGAATATTCGCGGCGGCAGTCGACACACCGGAGGCGGCGGGCAGGACGGCAGTAGGTGATGTTGCCGTGAGGGCGGTAGACGAGGTCACAGGAGAGTCGAGACCGGTGACTGATACCATGATAGAGTTCTAGGGTGTAAAGAATAAGAACTCTCAATATTATAATGTGTAAAAGTGAGTAATACAAAATACAACATGAGATATAAATACATATCTAATAGAGCCCTAATCAATACAAAGTATGGGCCAAAGCTAACATATGTAATACCCTAACAATAAATTGATGTGTTAAAGGTTTATGTTGATTTAACTTGACAAATTAATGGGACATGAAAAAGAAAAACGTTTTGTTACACATTTAAGTATAATATTAATTAATGTGAAAAAAGTAAGATTCCTAGTTATATTGTTATGTTAATACTTATATATTTATAGTTTATATTATTTTTACTAAAGAAAAATCACTTGAAATAGTTTTTAATAATAAATAAATTGTTAGTATATTACTATCATATTAGTTTGGACTTCGATAAGTATATGATGAAAAGAATAAATTTTCTTCATAGTTCATATCAATATAAAGCAGAATTACTATCATTTTGAGTGAAAATTTATTTATTTTTCCAAGTATATATTTTGAACACTAGGGTTCCATGCCTTGAGGAGGTGAACTGATTCTCAATAAATCAGAGATTGCATTATTTAAAAAATTTATTATCTGACTAAAAATGTATAGGTAAATATGGGAATAGTGAGTCCATAGACTTTAAATTGTCATTATAGTCAGATGCCAGGTTGCAGAGTAAAATTAACAATATAATAATATATAAGTATATGAATATATCTTTTATATATATATATATATATATTTGTGATTGGCTTTAGTTTTTGCTGTCTATAGAAATTTAAAACCGAACCCAATTGGAAAAATATGATTTTTTTTAGCTTTAACCTAAGACTAATCTCATTTGCGATGCCATTTGGGTTTGGACAATGTAGTGGTTTGTTTGAACAGCCCAATATATATATATATATATAATATATTATATATATGAAAAATAATATGTTACTGTCTGGAACAAACGGGCAACTTCTTGTTCCAGTTGCTTTTAAGTTTTTTCAATTAAGCCACCCAATATTATTTGTATTTCTTAATTAACCTCATGTATAATCTAAATTTTTATAATTTTGCCTCTACTTAATTCTTAAAATATACGGTGATAATATAGTAGATTGAATTTTCAAAGATATATATTATAATTCAAGGAATTATTAATAGTGATTATAATTATAGAATATGCCTCACTCATATATAGCAATTTATGACAAATAATTTGTTGTCACTATTGAACATTATATATTGAGTAAAAACTAAAAACTAAGTCACGATAAATATAATAGTCAATAAATTTATGTTATCACTAAATTGTCATTAAACATGTAATTATAATTAATTTAACGACAACTAAAAGACGTGTTATTACTAAATCATTATTATCACAATATAAATATATTTTTCATTCATCATCTACATTTAATATCACCTTTAATATTATAAATTCGCATTACATAACTAATATTTTTATTTTAAATTTATTAAATATTAAATATTAAAACTATATGTTAAATAAGTGCCTTGAATCGACTATGGATTACTAATGGAACTCGGATTTGGGCCTGCAGATACGTGATGGGCTGAGCCCAAGTTAGATTAGTCTGTTAGTATTATAAATAGACCTGTTCGCAGGTTATTCTGAAAATCTCTGTAATCTGAAAACCTAGCCTCTAATAAAACTCGTTCTTCCTCTACCCGTGGACGTAGCCAACACAACGTTGGTGAACCACGTAAATTCTGTGTCTCTTATTTACGTTTTCAGTTCCTTCTTTGATTGCTCAGATTAATCCATCACAACAAACTGGTATCAAGAGCTAGATCAATCGATCAGGTTTTCCGCACTTGAATTTTTTCGGCAAGAATTGAAGATGTCTGCGTTTAACGTAAAGGTTGACAAATTCACCGGGAGAAACAGTTTTGGTTTGTGGCAGATCAAGATGCGATCTCTTCTGAAACAGCAGAGCTTATGGGCTCCGCTATCTAGAAAGACGAAGAAGGAAGATGTAGACGATGAAGAATGGAGTACTCTGGAGGAGAAGGCTCATTCTACGATCATGCTATGTTTGTCCGACGACGTGATCATTGAGGTCGCTGATGAAGATACTGCGGCAGGTCTCTGGTTAAAATTAGAGAGTCTCTACATGACGAAATCTCTGACCAACAAGTTGCTTTTGAAGCAACGTCTGTTCCGATTACGCATGCAGGAAGGTACATCCCTTCGGGACCATCTAGATAAATTGAATAAAATTTTGCTAGATCTGCGTAATATTGATGTTAAAGTAGAAGATGAGGATGCTGCTTTAATTATGTTGGTATCTTTGCCTGAATCATATGCAAATTTTGTGGATTCGTTTATTGTTGGGAAAGATAGTTTATCTCTGGAAGATGTGAGATCCGCTCTTCACACCAGAGAAGATCGTCAAAAGGCGTCTGGTTCCAATACAGAGAATCAGGCATCTGGTCTGGCTGCAACAGTTAAGGGAAGTGGAAAATCGAAAAAGAAAAAGATTAAAAAGGGTCCAAAACCTGATGATATTTGCAACTATTGCAAAGAAACAGGGCATTGGAAATCTGATTGTCCTAAGAAGAAAAAGCAGTCGGACAGAAAAGAAGGTCCTAGTGGGTCTGCTGCTGTAGCAGAAACTGATACAAAGTCTGAAGAGGATTTGGCCTTAGTTGCAGATGAACAGTCACATCGCAGGGATGTGTGGGTTCTTGATTCTGGGGCATCGTACCACATATGTCCGTACAGGGAGTATTTCTCGACCTATGAAAAGACAGATGGAGGCAGCGTTAACATGGCCAACAGTGTTGTCTGCAAAGTAATCGGAATTGGCTCAATAAAGATCAGGACACATGATGGTTCGTTCTGCACCTTGAATGACGTCAGGCATGTCCCACAGATGACTAAGAATCTGATTTCGTTGAGTTTTACTCGACAACAAAGGTTTCAGTTTCAAAGGTGAGGGTGGTGTTATGCATATCTGTCGAGATTCAAAGGTGGTTCTGACAGGCTTGAAGCGTGGTACCTTGTATTTTCTGCGAGGTTCTACGGTGACTGATTCCGCTGCGGTTGCATCGTCTGAAGTTCAAGACCAGGACATGACTAAGTTATGGCATATGAGGCTTGGTCATATGAGTGAAAAAAGGATGCAGATTCTATCTAAGAGAATTTTTCGATACCTTAGAGGCACGTCTGATGTTGGCCTCATTTATGGTGGAGATTCACAGTGTTCTGTGGCTGGCTATTCTGATTCTGATTATGCTGGAGATGTTGACAGCAGGAGGTCGATGATTGGTTATGTGTTCACTCTTGGTGGTTCTGTTATTAGTTGGAAAGCAACATTGCAAGCTGCAGTTACTTTGTCTACAACTGAGGCAGAGTATGTAGCGTTGACAGAAGCTGCAAAAGAAGGAATATGGCTGAAAGGGCTAGTTAGTGACCTTGGTCTACATCATGATCAAACTGTCGTTTATTGTGACAGTTTGAGTGCAATCTGTTTAGCCAAGGATCAAGTTCATCATGAGAGGACAAAGCATATTGATGTGAGGTATCATTTCCTGAGAAGTGAGAAGAGGATCAAGGTGGTGAAAGTTGGTACTGCTGATAATCCCGCTGATATGTTTACCAAGCCGGTTCCTCATAGCAAGTTTCAACATTGTTTGAACTTACTAAATATCACAAGCTGTTAAGTTACCCTTTGGGGTAATTCTGAGGTGGAGGAAGAAGTCTGGCAATCGAAAGGATGCGTCTGTTTGGAGGATTCAAGTCAAGGTGGAGATTTGTTAAATAAGTGTCTTGAATCGACTATGGATTACTAATGGAACTCGGATTTGGGCCTGCAGATACGTGATGGGCTGAGCCCAAGTTAGATTAGTCTGTTAGTATTATAAATAGACCTGTTCGCAGGTTATTCTGAAAATCTCTGTAATCTGAAAACTTAGCCTCTAATAAAACTCGTTCTTCCTCTGCCCGTGGACGTAGCCAACACAACGTTGGTGAACCACGTAAATTCTGTGTCTCTTATTTACGTTTTCAGTTCCTTCTTTGATTGCTCAGATTAATCCATCACAACACTATAAAATTATAGACGGCTAATTAGTATTTTACTAATTAAGTTAAGTCAAAAATTATTAATAAAAAAAATTAAAATGGAGGGAAGCAAGAGAGATAGGTAGATACGCACCCCATTGCAATTTCATTTTCTTCCTTAGTTAAAAAGGCAATTGGTTATTATTATTATTTTTTTTGATACTCGTATAATTGTATTAAAAGAGGGCAAAAACCCAAAGGAAGGTACAACGAACATGAAAACAACCTACAAAACAACAAACACGAAAAGAAAAAATGGTAACAACTGTCACCAAACAAGAAAACAGACATCTGCTTTACACTGAAAGAGATAAATGTTCGGGAGCAAAAGGTAACACACAAACAAACTGAATTGGAGTAATTGCTTACTAAGAAGCACTCCAGGGTTCCCGACAATTGGGAATTTGAATTGGCAAGGCAGCCTTCACAGGTAGATAAAGGCTCTAGAAGACCTCCCTAATGAAAAATCTCAGCCTTGAGTTGTGCCTAGCAGAACAGCAAGAAAAAGCGCCAAGAAGAGTCACCCTCATCTTCCCTGCGTGAAAACGAGTATGTCTCCGAAAAGCCAAATTCTTCAACAACCAAACAGAGTGAACATATCTAACAAACCAAAAAACTCCTGCTTTACGATTCAGCAAACCAAAACCATAGCTCACAAGAGATGAAATGTTCACTAGACAAAACAAACAAAACAAACCACAAAAAGCTAAAAACAAAACGAAAGTAAAAGCAACACAAAAGATGAAAAAATATAATAACCGAAAGACCAGCGGAGGGAATACAACAAAATTAGTCAAAGGTGGCCCAACTCCTTGACTTCCTCCTAGCGTAGCTTTATTAACCCAGGGCGAGAACCGCGAACGAGTCCGCGACTCTAGTGATGGTAGTGGAGATGGCCATATCCGGCGGATCCGGAGGAAGCTTGTGTGGCGGGATGGTTGTGGGTGAAATAGAACCCACATCTGGAGGGGAGCAGCAAATCTCAATAGGAAACTGATGGAGTAGAGAGGGGGTGGGCGACGGTGAGGTGGGAAGGAGGTTGGGATGGAGAGATAGAAATGGAGATGAGAGCTGCCAAAAAGCAGCCGCCATGAAAGCTCACTTGAAGCCAAACCCTAACTTAGGGAAGCACTATTCTCTAGAGAGAGAAAGTGCAGAGAAAATGGTTTGGAAGAAAAAAAAAAGGCAATTGGTTATTATATGACGGCTATATGGTTCTAATATGATAGTAATCTGTCAGATTAGCCACTCATATATATATATATTATATATATAACCTTTGCAATTTTGTAAGACAATATTTTTTCTGCAAATAATGAAACCATAAAATGACATGATGATTCATTCACAAATTAAAATACATAAGAGAAATCACACTATAGCTAGCAAACCCTAATCCTTTTCATCACCCAAATTCTAGCATTACAAAGGACAAAAAAGAAGAAAAGAATCACACCCAAATGCTACTATTTGCATCGAACATAACATCTTACATTAACATTTAATTTGTAGCACACTCAGAAATGATTTGAATTAATAAATTTTATCAAGCAAAATTTCTTCAAACAATTTTAATTATTTTCTGGGATTTGATTATTTATTCTCTCCACATCCTTTGCTTTTGTAGTATTTGTTTCCCCTCTCCACTGCTTGATCCTCTTAGCTGCAATAGAAGCCTGCAAATTCAATTTCACCCCAATATTATTAGTATAATACAAATGATTCTTCCAATTTCGATATTTCAAGTTTATAATATATATATTTACTAATTATTCATTTTGCATTAATATGAACAATATAAATGTTACCTCTTTATTCCAGTCACATCGATACACAATCCAAAAGAGAGCGATAGTTTGTACGACTGTTCCAGCTACCATTCCATACCAAATACCCTGATCATAATAATCAAATATTTTTACGTAAAACGAAATCTCTTTAATTTCTATAATCGTATGAATAATTTATACGTACCTTGACGCCCATGTCGAGAGTATACCCCATAAATAGACCCAAAGGAACTCCAAATACATAGTAGGTTATGATGTTCACATTGGCAATCAAAGCTTGCCATCCAGCTCCAATAGCCACTCCTGCATTAAGTAACAATTTTTTCTTCGATTTATAAATATTTTGAAACTTTTTTCGACACACATATATATATAATAATAATTACCAGATAAAGCAGGCTGAATACTGTTGACCACAACGCAAAAGGCGAGCAATGGGTTAAGGTCATAAACGACTTCTTTAACGGCAGTTTCGTTTGAGAATAAGGCGGGATATTGGTATTGGAAGACGAGAAGAAGGATGGAAACTAAGAGGCCGATTAAAAATGTCTGCATCACCATCACCACCACGGAAAATTTTGCCGTTCTCGGATGAGATGCTCCCAACTCATTCGACACTCGTACACTGCACAATGCAATTAGAAATTACTTTGAGAAATCAAAAAAATATATAACTAAAAATATGAACTTATATTAACAATTATAATGATTAAAATTGAATATTTGGTTTTGCAAATTAAATGATTGCTTATATATAGATTTACCTTATGGCTGCATTGAATCCACAAGCTATTGTATTTGTCCACCCCAATATGTTAGTGCTGTAAAAGTTAATTAAATTGTTAAAAACCCATTTGTAGAAATTATAAATCATAAGTAAAAAAGTTTATTCCCTTGTAACAATTATGTCGTATAAGATTTAAAGAACCCTGAACATATTTAATTTGATAATTTATTTAAAGATTCTAAATATATTAACGAAGACTTACCATATAGATAAAGCAGCGACAGCAACTTCTGCGTCCTTTAAATATCCAGCAAAGAGTACCAATGCCATAAAATACCATGTTTCCAAGCTGTCAACATATATATGAATTATTTAATTAAATAAATTTAAATTACGTATACGTCTCAATGTAAACAAACATCCCTTGTCTATGATTAGTTTTTTTTATGAGTGGATGTATACGTAAGAATTTCATCTAGAAACTCTTAGTAATATATAGTGACATTACTATATATTTAAGAGTTGTTTAATACATTTTATGTAGCCTAAACAACAAAATGCAATTTGAATAATATGAATAAATATGAGACACACATTGCATAAGAAAATGACAAAAAAAAAAATGGTAACTTTTTCAAAGTATTGAAATTATTTTTATAATCTCATAAAATATTAAATAAAAACTAAAATCATCATATCTTGTACTAAATATAAGATTTTGCAATATTATTTCCATCCCTCTCTAATCTAGAAAACCATAACGTGTCTTTCAAATAGTTGACTAATAGTCTAATCCCAACACCATTATCAATTTATCATCACTCCATGATCATAAAATTCAACAAATAAGATCCTAAAACCATTAATGCAAGAATCCAAAGCAAAATAAATCAATAAAAAATACCAATAAATAATAATAAATAAATCTCACCACATCATCACTGCAGATGCAACAGACAATCTGACAAAAGCCCAAAGATTATGAACAGCCCTCATCGTAAACCCCGGCCAAGCTTTGTCACACGTCCCACTGAACACATAGATCAGCTGCGCCACCACTATGAACCACCACGACACGTCCAGCACCGCCGCGCCGCCGGCCATACCCCAGCCGAGTTTCAGCATAAACAGCCAGCTGAACAGCACGTGCAGAACCAACGCCGCCCCGGAGATCCAGGCCATGGCCATGATCTTGCTCTGGGCCTGCAAGAACTTGGCCGTCGGGAAATTCAACGCGTAAGCAAAGAGCTGAGGGATCATCCACAACGCGAACTTCCCGGCGGCGCGTGAAATGGGCACTGTTTGTCCGATGAGTAGCAAAAATGGCAACGCGAAGATGTAGAGAAACATCATAAGAACTCCGGTGGCCAGGAGAATAATCCATGATCTCTGTAAGTATACGCCCAGCAAATCAAGCTGCCCAGCCCCAAAGGCTTGCCCACATAGAGTTTCAACAGCACTCCCCATTCCCAACTGTTCAAAATTGAAAAAGAAAATTGAAAATGATTTAAATCAATCGATAAAACAGGTGTTATTCATCAAACTTATTTGAATTTTTGTTGGGCTTCGTGATTTCTATTTTTAGCTTTGTTTGATTGATGAAATGAATTTTTATGTGTAGATCTCGAACTTAGTTCATCTTTCAACACTAGTAGCAATCCGTATTCTTTTTTCTTTTTCTTTTTTCTCATCTTTCATAATCAAATTTTGTTCCAAAAAAATCCAAATCTATTATTATATTTTTTTTCCATATATATGGAGTAAAAACAAATTAATGAAAAAGTTAAAAGTTAGAATATATATACATAGATTATGTAGGATCTATAGAGAAATTAAAATCTCAAAAATTTATCATGATTTTCTATCTTTTAACATTCTAAAAATACTCTCTTATGTGTCTCGATATACATTTATTACGCATTTATTTCCGTAAACATGTTACAAAACTTTTGAATTGGTGTTTGGGAACCAAAACATGTGTATGTGCGTGGGGACACCAAAAGCATGAGTTTCAAAGAATATACAGAAGATAATAAACTAAAAGGAGAAAAGGAATATACCATGACGCCAAGAGATAATCCGGCGATAACTGAGTTCTCGATGGAGAAGGCGGCGAGTTCTAGGGTTCCGACGTGTCCGGCGAAGGTCTGCGTGAAGGCGCCGAGTGAGTACTGGCAAAGCGAGGTGAAAATCGCCGGCCCGGCCAAGAACCACAGCTTACCGGACTCCACCCTGAACGCCGACAGGAACTCTTTGAAATTCTCGATCGGGCCTATATCGTCGTCGTCGGCGACGAAAGACGAGAAGAACGAGTAATTGGAGAGACGATGGAAAGAATATCTGGGCATACTCGACATGGACACAAGATCTGTAACCTGATCTTCTTCCTCCGCCGGAACAAGCAGAGGCTGCTTGAAATTATCCGCCATTGTTGACAGAAAATTTTTAGAGAGAGAAAAAATTGATTTGATGATTTTTTCTTTCTTTTTTTGTGGAGAAGAATGGATTGGTTTGAAGCTGGAAGTGGGGGGGGTATTTAACGTGAGCAGAAGAGAGTGAGCTGTCTGATTATATATTAATTAAATAAATAAAACATGAAGAGGAAAAAGGGAAGAAAGTGTACAAATTGGATAAAAAAATGAATTTTAAAATACTATTTTGGTCAAATATTATTTCTGGTATGTTAGGAATTCATACGCGCAGACATAATAATGTTAAAAAAATGGAATTAAAAGATGACATTTTTTTAAAGACATAAAACTCCCGCGCTTTAGCTCACATGCCTGAGTCTGGACAGTCCCCATCCGGTCAGAGAGATTGTGGCCCGGATGTAATAATGTAAATGTGTGTGTTCAAATTACCGTCCAATTTTTATATGATATATTAGTTATAAGGTTTGCATTTAACTATTTAGATAATATTTCTTGTAAACTCTTAATATGAGGATTGAAAAAGAGTTCACAAAATCTACATGATGAAATTAGGTTAGAAGAGTTCATGTCACAATTGCTTGGACATTTTTCCCATATTCCAGAATTAAAAAGTCTAAAAAAATATCATTTATTTCGTATCTTTTAAAAAAGAATTTGAGAAAAATCTCTCAGAATTTTATAAATAATTTTGACGAAATTCTCGCAAAAAAATAAAAAAAAAAATGAATCTTACTATTCTCGCAAAGAATTTTTTCGCCCATCTTTAAATACCAATAATCAAATTAATCACATAGTCTAATTCAAAATAGCGCAACGTTTAAAATAAGAATCATTTTGACTATTTTAAAGTCTAATTCGCTGTGTTGAATTTAATATAAATTATACATAAATATCCACACAAACAAATTCTAATTACAATGATAAATATATCATATAAACCATTAATCATTATACTTTTTTCTCTAGAAAAACTCATCCAAACACACATCTCACAAGTCAATCCATGTATCTTATTCCTACAATTTTTTTTCCTCACTTTATCATAATTTCATGAGATTGATATTCCATCCAATCAAAGCCTCAATTGTTTCGTAAAGTTTTAAGAAATTCTTGTACATTATGACCCTTTTGTATTTTCTCAGTGCTTATTATTATTATTTTTCTTATTAGTTCGGAAAGTGAATTTTTTATTTTTGAAGCACTAATATATTATTAGATATGGTCAGCGCGTATCCCCGGAAATTAAAGTTGAAAAATATTGATTAAAATAATTTTTAAAAAAAAAGAGAGGAAATCTTATACAACGTCACTGTAAGGATATCATGATTCATTTTGCAATATTGAAATTGCACGATAGCAGAAATGTGCATGGCCGTGGAAACTGAATAAATTAATTTTCTCTATTTTAATAATATATATTTGTCATATCATATTATTATGTCGTTGAATAAATTTTTTTGTTACGTAACGTCATTGAATGCTCTATAATCAATATCAATTATTTTAGTTCTTTGTTAAGACCTTGCTGTCAATAAACAAGATTACCTCTCTTTTCGTAAACACTTAATATTATTTAAATATATATATATATATATATATCAACATCAGCTAATAATATATTATTGATCATAACCTAATAAATTACACTTATTAACTATTAATTAAAGTGATTATAAGATGCAGACAAATGTTGGGTCAAGGATAAAGATGTAAATCAATTATTATCAATCATTTAATTATTATTTTAAATAGAATAAACTCATACTTGTGATGGAACTGAATCCAAAACGTCATTAGCTCTAACCATAATAGATTATTAGCAGTTTGTTTTGATAATTGCAATTGGATGATAATTATTTAATGTTTAGCAATGTTTAATTATGCTTAGATACTCTAAATTGTGATTTCCAAAACGAATTAACTTATAATATATCCTCCAGACAAATAAACTAGTCAATTAATGTAACCTAAAACTCGAAAGTAACATGGGAGACACATTGCACATGGACTTCTCATGTGATTATGAAATTTTGATAATGATTATTTTGCCTCAAGAGTGTACTACCTATTAGTAAAAAAATAAATATTAAAAAATATAATGTAAATATTGGAAAAATTGTATTTTCGATCTCATAAATTTAGTTCTTGTATTTTTTTTATCCTATTTCTAATTACTTGATTTTCACATTATAAGACGTCACTTTAAATATTTTTACATTTGATTTTAATCGAGTTAATTTTAATTTAAAATTCAAAACATTTTAACTATTTTTTTATTGGAGATTCCCTGTTTGAATGCACTCACACACGAACTATATTCAATATCGCGATATTTTTATTCAATATCACAAAAATTCTCCAAAAATCCAGTTAAAATGTCGATCAGTGGAGTTTAGGGCTAAATTTTGGATGAAAATTTTAATTTCTATCAAATATTAAAGTATTATAAAATTATGGGATCTAATATTTAGAATGATGTGAATAAAATTGAAATGACCAAATTTATAGGACCACAAATATTTTCCCCAACAGATGTCAAATGTTGTCTCCTATAAAGGGTGATTTTGGTCTTTAAAGAACTTAATTGTCCTCTTCTATTATCCCAAGTACCATGATCAAAGCATATCAATTATTCCAATACATCCAATGTCATGGACACGTAGATATGATAATAACTTATACAACCAAATCACCATCACATGACATAGACTTAAAATAACTTCCCAAAAAAAGCTTTAAAATAAAACATTATAATTTATTTCAATTTTTATATAAATGTGGTATGATAAATATATAGGAACATGTCAAAAAAAAAAAAAAGAATCCCATATATTTAGTACGTAAGCATATTGATCACAATTATACATGCATGTTACTTCTATTGAACTTACACTATTATTTATTGAAAATAAGTAACTCTATTGATGAACAATTAAGATCTATGATTAAAGAATATATATATATATATATATATATATATATATACGCATATATTATAAACTCAAATACATGTTTTGGTAATTAGATGCTTAAAATAAGCATGTCTTATATTATTCTTTTTTTTTGATGACGAGGGAAACTCGCAGCCGCTACCGTGAGGTGCGCACTGGGTAAACCCCGCTCTTGTGTAATAGCCTGCAAACCACACAAGAGAGGTAAACCAGCCTAGGTTGCCCATAGCTGACAGGCTCACAGTAGAGAAGGCAAATAGGCATTCCCTCATCAGGATTCGAACCCGTGACCTAAGCCACAAGTTCAGATGCCCTTACCAACTCTACCGGGGGTTGCCCCCATGTCTTATATTATTCTTACTGATATAGAACATGATGCTAATGTGTTTGTAAATATGATTGAAGGTAGAAAAGTGAAGAATAGGTGAAGTATTGTTGGTAAAATTTCAAATGATCATAAATTTTTATTCGTTTAAAGACCTAAGAGATACCGAAATTCGACTAACTTAATTAGCTACCTGAAAATCAACCATTTAGACCTTCTTTAGGGTTGTTTAGTGATTTTTTTCGATTTTCATTGTTTGTTTTATTTTTAATTTTTTTTTCTATTTATCGAATGGGCTCCGAATTTTCCCACGTGTCATCACAAGTGGTGAAGTATTTTTAGCTAAATTTGATTGCATTTAGGCAAGTTTTTAGGGTTTTTGGAATTGAAATTATGGAATAATAGTTCTTCTTAAGTATATATGTTGATGTTTTTTTAATTATTATTCACACTTTTATCATTAGTATTTTTAAAACTTACATATTGTCGAGTTTTAAAGACATTAATCCTTTTAAAATTGCAAAGTTAAGTACTTTTAAGAGAATCCACTAATGATTAACAAAGTTACCATATGCATAATTAAGGATACATATATATAATTAATTAGGCACTTTAAACATCCACTACTTATTAGATTAATCCTTCAAAATTGAAATTAATGTTCTTACCAATGATTAAACATAACAGAAGTTAGACCTGTACTCATGCAAATAAATCAAATAATAAACTTACTTTCAAATTATTAAAAAAATCAATAATTTTTAATGTAGGAAGTAGTAATTAACGAGCAAATTCTTTTATTTTTTTATACCAAATTTTATATGCATGCATGAATGTCGTGGACAAATATATAAATACTAGTGTAGCAGTTTCACCTACCAGATATTTAAGAAGTAATTAAGTCTAATTTTCGTCACATCACAATTATTAAGGCGTTCATACTAAGGCCGAGTAGTCTACAGTGGTCTCAAACATAAAAGTAACATATTAATTATTATCTACCACTAACTACTGTTTTATGAAAATTGTGTTTATATATTTCATTTGATTCAAGCAATATTCATTGATAATTGACCTTTCACTTATTAATAACTAAGAGGCTGATATAATTTAATTAAATAATAGTTGGCATTCATTTTATACTTTGAGAAAATCTCATAAGTTGTTATTGTGTTCGAGTACATTTTTTCTTCTTAATTTGATATAAATTTTACTTTACATTTTATAATTCGTCAAAAAAAATTCACTTTTAGTCACGACCCAATATTACATTTAAAAATTAACGGTCAATCCTATTTCTCGATTTTTTGACCTATTTTTGGAAGAATTCATATGTGAAGACTAGTGGGTTGTATTCACACTACCACGATATTTTATTTTAATATTGCTTGTCAACATTAACAAAAATTATCAATAAAAAATTAACAAAATCATCGACAATATTTTACTATCACATGGATATATAACTAATTAAAAAAATAATGATTATCTATAAATACTAATAGAAATGAAAATGAGGATGAAACATTATGAACACAAAAAACTTGGAACATTTTTATGAGATGGGGTCGACTTATTAATTAATTTAATTTATGCTTCTTACTACTATTTGTTGTGAGCCTAATTAGTGGCATGAATGAGTGGGGCTAGCCACGTTGGAAAAATAATTATATATCATTATTCTGGTATGACGTTAGGTTTTAAATCAACAGTTACCATTTATACTATCCCCAAATAATTCATAATACACCTCCCAATTTTTATTTAATTAGATGCGAATTCAGAATTGAAAGCTTTGAGGGATCAATTATTTATAAGAAATTTTGGAGTAATTTTTTAATTGTATAATTTTAATCAATTTTCAAAATTGACTGACAATACATATAACAAAAGTATATATAACTAAATTTTGTTCAAGTAAATATGCATGTTAGATACCTTCAATATTTCTATAGTCCATAAAAATTTTCTGAACTATAGCAAATGTCACAAATAGGTTACTAAACTTTACCAAAATCTTCCTTCAATGAAATTCATGAGTTATGTTAAATGTAGATCCAAACGTGACTCTTATATTTATTTAAAAATTGACGATAACATATTCACTTCATGTACACACAAAAGAACTAAGCAAGTATCATATATATCCAATTATCCATATTTAAATGACTTTGTTTTTATTATATTTTATCATTTAATATATTTATTAGTATTATTTTATTAGTATGACCAAGATATAGTAGCTCACCTCATCTTGTAATTAGTAGCAGTACGTAGGCATTTATCTCGATAAAATCGACTTAAGCATGGGCTCTTAGGCATTTATCTCGATAAAATCGACTTAAGTATGGGCTCTTGTAATTACTAGCAGTAAGGGAGTTAGCTAGTCTCGATAAAATTGATTTTTTAAGTATGGGCACTCCTATAAATTACATTGAATAGTATATATATATTATATATATATATTAATAACTAAATCGTGGATTAATTTCTTATATTTTCATCTTTTACATGTGTGGTTAAGAATGATTGCCAAACAAGTTAATTATACACAATACTTTGCTTAGTTTAGAAATTGCACAATTGGCTCGTGAAAAAAAGATTGCCAAATAAAAAGTCGATTTGTTATAATTAAATAATAAAATAGTTTAATATTTTTAATATAATATAATAAATCCGCTCTATTAAATACATGATATTGATAGAGAATATATATAGTATTGATTAGAAAAAATTATTGCTACTAGTAATCATAAAAGCACTTCTAGACATGTGACATTTAAGGTCCTAGTCAAATAAAACACTCAAAAAACAATAATTAATGTTACCTAGATCTCATCTAGCCTAACTAGGTGCCCCTCATCTATGACCATTCCAACAATTATTTATTGTCTTTTAGCAATGGTGATCTTTTTTAAGTGATTATATTATTAATATGTAATGAATATCATTTTACCTTTAACAATTAATTCACGGGTAATTTGCACTTTGCACCCTGAAAAGAGGGCTAATAGGCACTTTGCACCCTAAAATAGAAAAAATAGCACAACGCACCCTGGAATTAATTAAGTTTTGGCAAGTTGTACCCTATTTAATTTTTCAACCAAAAATTTCATTTTGAAAGGGCAAAATCAGCCATGAAATACCAATAAATTTCTAAAGGCAAAATAATCAACTTATATTAAAAATATTATATGCTACATTTATGGAGGTTTTAGCAAAATAAATAAAAAGTTCTCAAAATAATACGATTATAAAGCAAAATAAAAGTTCCCCATTTCTAAAGTTCTCAAATATCGTCTTCAAATTTTATATTTTTAAAATTTAAAAAAAAAACAGAAAGTTGCAGCTTGAATATGGTTTCAAATTTCTTATTTTGAAAGGTAGAACGGAGGGGATTCGCTTTTCTTTGAATATTTTTACCCTTATTGAGATGAGATTTTGAGTAAAAAATTAAATAGGGTGCAACTTGCCAAAACTTAATTAATCCCAGGGTGCGTTGTGCTATTTTTTCTTTTTTAGGGTGCAAAGTGCCTATTAGCCCTCTTTTCAGGGTGCAAAGTGCAAATTACCCATTAATTCACAAGTATTACTATTACAATCAATCAACACTTGAGAAAATGGGAACAAAACTAAATTTCATTTTTGGCTTAATATGGTGAGATTTAGATACCAAACTTTTGTGGTATCTAATTAATCCTTGTCAAGTTCTTTAAATAGCATCCCTAATTTTGAGGAGATATATAGTTAAACACTAAAACCAATGTTTGTATCCACTAATGCTAATTAAGCAGCCCATGTGTTTACTTTAGGGGTCAATTTTGATGGTAATTGGTGGGTTGGACATGCACTTTTTGCAAGTATTATATGTTATTTTGTTCACATCTATAAAATACATTTATACCCTATATTCTTAGGAACAATTTAATTATGATGGTGAATATCAAAAACAAACATTTCATACTTTGTAATGTGTGTACACATGTGGAAGAGTTTGTGTTTAAGTATGCTTATATGTAGCATTAATATGGGTAACACAATTGCTCGTCTCTAAACTTTGAGAAAAGCATTTAATACTTGCAAAAAGTATTTAATATTTGTCCACTCAAAACCCTGAATTATATGACTCAATATTATCTGTTAAATTTGTTTTTTCACAAATCTAAAAGAAGTGAAAAAAAATATGGCGAGTTAAAAGTTAACATGTTTTTTAAAATTTTCGATTGCGAAAAATGCGTTGAAATGGTCTTCTATAGGAAACAAACAATATTGTAAAATTATGTTGTTAGTAATCTAGTGGAAAAATGCTTCCTCGAATATCTTTATTCTAATGAAACGTGATTAATTAAGATGAAAATATGATCATTGAAAATTGACTTTTATTTGTAATTTGTCTTAATGATTAGCCTAATTGTATATCAAAATACATGCGTTTTCCATACACAATTATTGGGTGGATTAATTAATTCGTTTTTTTGGGTTACAGATTAATTAATTCTCAATGTGTTTGATACTCTCTAGAACTTAATTAGGTTGTATATAGTCAAAAGTTTACAATGGTTAGTCAAACTTTAATCAATTCAAATACTTAGAGTTGATTATAATACGTGTTATGAAAGAAAATGTGTGTACTTAGGTTCATTCCCACTTCAATTGGAAAAGAAAAAGGAAATAAAACTTTTCAATCAAGTTTGGCCTATTGGAAATAGCATCGTCAAAAGGTTATTTTGATTATGCATGTTTGTTTATATTTTTTAGTTGAGAATTTGAAAATTTATTGAGAATTGTGTATCATGAGAATTTATATAAAAATGATAAATATTGTTTATATTTTTTTAAAAATGGATTGAAAATTGTAAATTTTGTAAATTAATAGTGATAAATTGATGAATGTTGTGTAAAACAATTTACGTTAGTTATATATAATAATTATATAAATAAAAATGAAAAAATATAAATTAAAAGGTCTAAAATATGAAAGAGAATAATAATTATAATAAATGATTTTAATTAATTGATGAATGTGTGAAATGATATATATATATATATATATATATATATAATTGTTATGTAGTTATATGATAGAGTAGAAAATTAGAGCTGAAAAATATGAATTTAAACTAAAATTCGGTTTGTTACATTTATTTAAAATTAATGTTTGTAACTTTATGATCAAATAAATAAAAATGAATTTTAAAAACATAAACTAACAAGGCGATTACTTTTGGGTTCGGACTTTGACATGTTTTTATCATAAGAAATTTTTAGAAGTCGAAAATCTATTATTTGCACACTTTCCCTTATATGTTAAAAAAATATAAGTAGAACATTATTTTTTACTAAATTTATTATTTTATTATATCAATAATTAACTATGAATTAACAATCATCATTTGGTATTCATACTTTATTATAAATTATAAGCAATCAACTACTATATAATAATAATAAATAAAAAAAGCAACACAATCACTAAGTTTCAAACTCTTAATTTCTTGATCATGGGACCTTAAACTTGTGGTCTGAGCTGAACGTTTACAATAAAAAAGTTTTATACCTTTTTTAATTAATTCGAATTAATTAATCCAATTTCCATAAAATATAATTTCCTAGAAAAAAATTAAGCATGTACGGTAGAATACCTCTCTTGTTGTGACGTTAATTATTATTGTGCTTTTTTCTTCAATTATTTATCAGATCTTGGGCGGTTTGATTACATCTTTAATGTTTAATTAATTAGAATTTGTTCAACCAGAATTTGGTGATAGAAATACATTATTGCTTTTATTTCTATGTATCATATTATAGTTCTGGAATTAATGATTAGTGGCTATTAATTCCAAAGTTTCTTCTTCTAAAATCCAATGAACATAGAACATAAACATGTGCTTTATTTAACATGCCCACTAGGTGTGTCTGGGCTTATGCTTGGAGATATAAATTTCAGTCAGAAAACTTTTTTTACGCAAATATTATATATATATATATATATATATATATGCTCAGTATTGAGATTTGAGACGAAAAATATTTTGACTAAAATGGAATAAGGATATATAATACAAATGTTGTTATATGTCACTTCTTGTTGAGTCATCACTTTTTTTGGTGAGAAATACAAGTAATAAATGTGGTCGATTGATGGACAAATTAGCCTATATATAGCTTTTTCGATATATAATACATGAAAGTATTTAAAATTGTTACAATCTATTTTCTTAGTCTTTTACACATTAATTAACATACAACTTAAGTCGTTAATTGTCTGAAATAAAACGGATCAACCTAATAATGTTCTTAATCTCTCGTGTTATAAACAAAAATAATTTTACTTGTTATTGTGAGCATTTCTATCAATTCTTGAACACAAAAAAAAATTTACTATTTTTCTACAATTCATGAGTAAAATATACACAAACTAATTTTACATTATAGGCTTTTTACACAAAGAGAATAGTGTTTTAATTATTATTTTAGCATGGTCGATGTTTCATTAAATCTTTACATAAAATTTAGGTCTTTATTGAGCTATACATTTTTTATTGAAATGTTCTAAAAGATGGAGTAAAAATCCAATTTCAAATAATAACAATTTTAATAGAATAGTTTTTGTTATTTGGTTTTTTAAAACTATTATTGTGCCAAAATATAAAGTTGCTAAACACTTTAGCATACATTATAATAAATAAAACAACTCTCACGTTATTATTCAATATTTTAATTAGGCCAGCAAAGATTATAATGTATCCTAATACTTAAATTAGTGGACCTAATTATAATTCGAGATCAAGATTCCGAAATTTATAACTCAAGCACGGTGTGACGACATAAAGATTTTGAAAAATCCCATCAAATTAGGCTGATATTAGGGATCATAATCAACTATTTAATTATTCACACACGTCGGATCCACTAATGAAGAATATTCAATTTCAATATTTTACCCCAGAATATCATGCAAACACGCAAGTTTATATATATATATATATATATATATATATATATATATATATATATATATATAAATCTTTAGTTAGGCCATCTAGTTTTATTTATATTATAAAGAATATATATATATATATATTAATGTATCTAATTTCAAGATTCTAAAGCAATATGTTTTTATTTATTTCTTATTCTACTAGTGATATATATTTGCAAAGGCTTTTATAAAGGTGTTCTACTTTTTAGTAGATATTACTATTTCTTAAACCTACCAAACTTAACCTAGTTAAATTATCAACAAAAAATATGAAATATTATTTTGAAGATAGTTAATTATATAGACGTTAAATCACTAATCCAGAACTTAGTCTCTACACTGAATAACCCTAGTTTTTAATGCTCTTATTTCTCACCCACATTTCATCCCCTAATTTAGCTTTTATTCAATTTTGATCACATTGATACGTATTTATAATATTTAGTCTCATAACTTTATAAATATCTTATATTTAATTCCAAACGATTTTTTCATTTAATATTTAATAGTCAACTCTATTAGTCAACATTTTGACGTGACTTTTAGAAACAATTTTGAGCATAAATGGCATGTGATATTGAGTAGAAATATCATGATATTGAAGATAATCAATGTTTGATTATATTCGTGCGTGAAACTCTAATTAACGTAACTTTACAGTTAAATTTTGAATGAAAATTTCAATTAAAACTAAATACGAAATGATTCACTAATTATGGAACTAAATGTAAAAAAAAAGTGTCATAAATAAGACTAGAAATGAACTCCATTATTATTACATGCAATTTTTGCAAACTTTGCCAGGAAATAAAAATGAGTTATAAAGTTGTGATGCATTCATCTCATGCAGCCAATAATGTTGTTATCATTAACTTAAATGCTGGGGATATACTTAATGGTGAGTGACAGAGATGAGATAGCCCATATATAGGTAATAAAAAAAGATAGAAATTGAGCACTAAATTCTGTCAATATATTAAATATATATGATGAAACCCCACTACTTGCATTTTCTTCATTCAATTCAATATTTACGTCAATTTTTTTTTAATTTTTTTTTTTCAGAACATCATCAGGGCATGGTGTATTACAGATTACTTAGGCCTGTCAACAACTTGAATTTGGACCAAATCTACATCTCAATCCAATCTGAAATAAAATATATATTTCATTCTGTAAAATATATAAGATGGTCAAATAATAAGAAATAAGTAGCATGTATTGTTCCCATGCCAATTAGAGCTACATCATAAATTATAAATACAAGAGACAAAGAAACCCTAAATTATAAATAAACAAAATAAATAAATATGAAAAGATATAAAAATATTTAATATGCTTCACACCAAAAATGCAATATTTTCCCTTTAATGTATTATTGCTTGAAATCAACTCCAAAGCGTATTAAAAAAGTGAAGAATTTATAACATAAATGATTAGCACTACTGAAGATGGAAAATGCTTTTATGAGACTGAGACTTGCAGATATATAATTCTGAGCCACATGATTTAGAACCCTTATACTGTATCTTTCTTAATTAATTTTGCTATAATTCTATTAAAAGAATTAAATAATTAAATGCGCATAATTTATAGTTTGCCACATCATGCTGATCGTGTTACAGTATAAAATTACTCAGGTTATAGAAATTTTATAGAGAAAAAGCATAAAGAAAAATTCTTACTGATCTTTACATATATTACAAGCAACTCAGGGAAGATTTTACACTTAGCCAACATCACTATAAATATGTACCTAATTTTCTCGTTTAATCATAAATATAATCAATATATTTCCCATGTCACCATTAGGATCTATAAATATGCCACCTAATTCAACATGCACAATAGTAATATATTTGTCTCGACCAAGAATAGTCCATTTATAAACTCATTATATTTGTATAAATTGATCAAGCTTTTCAACAAAAAAGGAAAAAGTAAACTTATTATTGTAGCTAGTTAATTATTTATCTCATCTCATTTAATTAACCAATATCATATACATCTCTATTTGTTATTTAATCTTATACATGGAAATTGAAATTGGTATCTTGGGCCAATTATAGCCTCAATCCAATAGATGGGCTTTGTATTTATTGGGATTGAGCTTCTAAGTTGTACACACTAGAGGTGACAGTATATAACATATTAAGAGGCCTTTTTTTCTCTATAAATTGATCAAAAAAACAAATTAGAAAAAGGCCCAAACTACACAAATGTTTCCCCAACTTTAACAAAATAGAGTTAATATAATCAGCATCGAATCACTAAAACATTTTGAGATTAGAACTTAAAATTTAGTATGAAAAAAATTTGTCTATGTATATAGCTACCAAATTAATACTCACCATATGGACAAAGGGCATGAAAATCTTCAAAATTAAATGGGAAACTCGCATTTTTAGTCTCATTTGTCACAAGATTCTCAAATTCAATAGTGTATCTTCCAAAATATCTCAATTAATAACAACCTAAATTTATATTCAAACTTCAAAGGTGAAGCCCACTGCTCCATTAGTCAATATTTTAACCAATTTTTTATAAGAAATTTATATGTGCATTACATCTATACACTAATTATATTCAATAAAACGGTCTTTCTATTCAATATCAAAAAGAATAGGTCAAAAATGTTGCTTAACCAGAAAGGGATTCAACAGTCCAATTCTGGACAAAATATATATATGTTCACTTTCTGGCGAGACTTGAACTCAAACCCGCGATAAATAACATATAATTTCCCACCTATCATTTTTTACGACAAAAAAAAGATTGACTTGTACTAATCTAATACATGTAATTTAAAAAATCTATAACAAAGTGATATTTAATCTCATATTTTACTCCATGTAAACGTGACAAGTACATAAACTATCTTCTTAAATACAAATTTAATATGAATTATATATCTATCGTATGAGTTACATAATACAAGCTCAAACACATCATTATAAAATTATAATGCTTCAAATTTAGAAAACGACACACGTGCTAGGAAGAAATAGCTGATTATTATATAATTTAAAAAATATATAGAGAGAGATAAGAGTCAAGAGACCAAATTCAACACGGTATAACTGTACGATGCACAAAACATGGGCTAAACAAAGAATAATTAAATATTACTATTAGAAAAAATAATATTAAAGAAGAATGTAACTGAGAAGTGCTTTTCTTTCCTGTCACCCATAGAGAAACATGACTAAATAGATTTTCTATTACTATTAAATAATATTATAATAGTTTCATAGTATTATATAATATTATACACATTTTAAAACTTGATATGTTTATTTATGTTTTCAAATTTACATTTAAGATTTCGTATAGAAAAAATCATAAATTCATTCGAATCTATAATTATTTTCCTATCTTTTAAATCATGGGGTATAATTATCTATTCATCATTACATCCATCCTTTAGTTCACCAATATTTCACCTTTTCTATTATGAATAATCAATTAGTATAAATATAACATGTTTTAGATTTAATAATCATTTTCAAACACACAAAAAAAAACACAACATATTAAAGAGATTTGAGGTACAACTGTATCAAGCACAAACATGGGACGAGAATGTACAACCCGAAAGTGGCTTTTTCTTTCCCCTAAATTCCCCGAACCCCTTATTAAATCATTTCTTTCATCCCACCAACAATGGCGACAAAACCAACTTCATCAGCAAAAACCTTACCCACAACACTCCATCCCCATAACCAAACCACAATCTCAGAACAAGACGAAAAGCGAATCGATGAACTCCTATCAATCTCCATTCTACTATCCGATCAAATCAACCAAGCCCTCAGAGAATCACAAACCTTCAAATCCGAGTGCTCCGAGGTCGGCAAACAAGTCGACCGCCTCTGTTCCATGCTCCGCACCGCCGTCCGCCTTATCACCTCGTCCTCCGCCGTCTACGACCGCCCCCTCCGCCGCATCGCCGCCGAAGTCCTCAAAAACCTCGACAAAACGCTAACCCTTGTGAAGAAATGCCGCCGCCGCAGCATCCTCCGCCGTGTCGTCACTATCGTCTCCGCTGCAGATTTCAGGAAGCTTCTAGGCTCCCTCGATTCATCCGTGGCCGATATGAGATGGGTTCTGAGCATATCTGAATCTGGTGCGAGCGGAGGTATTGTTTTAACCTTACCCCCAATTGCTAGTAATGATCCTATCATCTCATGGGTTTGGTCTTTTATTGCTTCTTTACATATGGGCCAGTTGAATGATAAGATTGAGGCTGCTAATGAATTAGCTTCTTTAGCTAGGGATAATGATAGGAACAAGCAGATTATTGTTGATGAAGGTGGGGTTTTGCCACTGTTAAAATTGTTGAAAGATAGTTCATCCATAGATGGACAAATTGCAGCTGCTTGTTCACTTTATAATTTAGCTAACAATACCGATAGAGTTCAAGTGATTATAAGGGATTTGGGGGTTCCGATTATAGTTCAAGTTTTGAACGATTCGCCTACGAGGGTTCAACTTAGGTTGGCTAGTCTTGTTGCTGAAATGGCAGAGCATTGCCCCCTCGCACAAGAGGATTTCGCGAGGGAGCATGTGATTAGGCCACTTATCACATTGTTGTCATTTGATTTGTTCATGGATGATCCTAAGCTGAAAGCCGAGAAACAAAGTATACATTCGGTTTTTCAGATTAATAAAGAGATGGAAAGGAAGAATCTGTATAAGCCCGGATTTGGATCATCTCTGTCAATGCATTACTCCGATCATAAGAAGGAGAGAGAAAAAGAGAAGCCCGAGATCAAACTAAGTCTTAAAATCAATTGTGCTAAAGCATTGTGGATGTTAGCTAAAGGGAGTCTAGCAAACAGTAGGATAATCACAGAGACGAAAGGTTTGCTTTGTTTAGCAAAGCTCGTCGAAATGGGGGAAAAAGATGAACTGCAATATAATTGTCTTATGACAATAATGGAGATAACATCTGCAGCTGAATTAAACGCCGATTTAAGAAGGGCAACTTTCAAAACGAACTCTCCGGCTGCTAAAGCCGTTGTTGATCAACTTCTTCGTGTTATCAAAGATTATAACGATAACTCTAATTTGCAAATATCGGCTATAAGGGCAATAGGGTCATTAGCAAGAACTTTCCCAGCTCGGGAAAGTAGAGTAATTAGCCCTTTAGTCGAAAAACTTAGTCATACTAATCAAGATGTGGCGATCGAGGCTTGTATTTCGCTAGGAAAATTCGCGGGCCCCGATAATTTTCTGTGTGTTGAACATTCGAAGAGTATCATCGAGTTTAGAGGCGTAAATCCTCTTATGAGATTGTTGAGGATGAACGAAAGGGTGCAATTACATGGGTTGATTCTTGTGTGTTATCTCGCGATTAATGCTGGGAATAGCGAGGATTTGGAACGAACGGGCGTTTTGAGTGCGTTTGAAGGGGTCGATAGGGCTTTTATTGCTCAGCATTCTGTGTTGAGAGAGTTGATAGCTCAGGCTGTTTACCATTTGAGTGTGTTTCATCAGTCACATTCTGGTATGCTTATTCAAAAGGGCAGTTTTTAGCAACATAGATTAGATTGTTTAAAAGGGGTATTATGTGTTTTTGTACAAATGAAATGGGGATTAAATTTGAATAATTTTTTGATCTTTGGTAATAATTGTGGAAGAGAAATTGATGTATCTTGATCAATGTCACCTTTTCTCTTCTCAACTGTCTACTTTTCAACTTTTGAACACGAGAATGTACTTTACAGTTTCACAGTTTCGTATTTTTTACATTTAATTTCATAACTTTTAAAGTATTCCAGCATCTATAATTTAACATTCAACCTCACAAATCTAAATTTTGATCAATTCTTTTTGTAAAAACGTTAGGCAAAAATATACTCATATGATTATAATCGATATTACAATATTTTTACTCAATAGTACGTGTCTTATATGCACCACATGTCCCCAAAATCTAATCATAATGTTTGACTACGAGAATTAACTGCTAAATTTTAGATAAGGAGATTAAATGTGGGACATTTTGAAAGTTATGGGACTAAATATGAAACTCATAATGACTAGAACGAAATTGAACACAAATAAATTATGGAACGAAAAAAATATAATTTTCCTTGAACAATGCGGTATCTTAAAGTGTTTGTCTCTAAAGCCTAAGACATTAGAAACTTCACAATTTAGTTTTCAACAATTTCAGCAGATTCACAAAAATATAAGCCAATAAACCATAAATTATGAATGAAAACAGAACATTAAAAATCAATTATACACATTCACATGAAAATCATACCACAAAATAACTAAGGTATCGTCACATTTGTCGTTCTTTCTATAGAAAATATTTATTTTTAAAAAAAGGACTATTTATATTTGACGTTCAATATCTCGCTCACTTTATAAATAGAGTAAATTCAAAAGCTACTTATTTTTTCACAAGATTTTATAAAATAATCCAAGTCAAAGGATCGAAAACGATTCACCTAGAGGAAGGCAAAGGACGCCAATTGTTCGCAATAAGCATAGCTCTATCACGAGAATTTGCAGAGAGTTGATGAAGTATAGCGTTTTTCACATGTGCAGCTGCCGTTTCACCAGCTCTATTTGCCAACTCCAAATACACCACAGCCTTCATCATCTCCCCTTCCTGTCCAAGTAATAGCATTAACTTCAAACTAGGGGCGGCAATTAGGTTGAATGGGTTGGGTTTGGGTCGGGTCCCTTTGAGTTGGGCTTAAAGTGGGTTGGGTCCAATGTCAAAAAATATGCATTATAGTTGGACCCAATAAGGACCCAAAGTGAACCCAATAAAGACCCAAAATGAACCTATTATGAATCAAAGTGGTGTAAGAGGTTGTTGTAGAGTGTAGAATGTAGATTATTGACTCAAAGTGGAAAATAGGTTCGACCCAATTTAAAACCCAGTTGAAACTCAAATATTATTAAAAGCCAACCCAATTGGAACTAAAATGCTAAAATGTTAGGACCCAGCCCATTGAAACTTAGTTGAATTTGGGTGGAAATATATGTATGGACCCAAATTGCCACCCCTAATTCAAACCATTTCATCATCTAAATGAGTTTACATATTAGTTCTCTGTATTTTCATCATTTACCTTGTATTTTCTAGTTGTTAAGATATGAAACGAGTGACTTTGAAAGTAGCACAAGTTCAAGAAATTTGCGGGTTTATGGGCATCTAAAAAAGCGTCGTAAAAGTAATTTCAAGAAAGAGGGTTTTCGTTTGCTTACTGAAAAGAGAGCCAATCCGTGCTCAAATTGTGCTTTGCTATGACCACGATCAGCTGCCCTTTTCATCCATTTTCGTGCTAGTCTATGAGATTGAGATAGACCTTCGCCCAATGAGTAGCATAGAGATGTGTTATACATAGCACGCACGTATCCCCCTTCTGCAGCTCTTACATACCACCGAGACTGTAAAAGAAGTATTAAAAATTCATGGAAAGGAAATCATTAGGGATCAAAGTGAGAAATACAAAAACAATATAAGTTACCTAAGGGTGTGTTTGGATTGAGTGATTTGGATTTGGGGAGGGGATTTGGAGGAAGGATTTGAAGTGACACCTAAAATAGAGTCATTTGAAATCCATCGTAGTTATAGAGAAAATAGCTCAAAGTGAATGTCGAGTAATTTGAAATACATTATAACCTGGATACATCCAAACGAACTTCATGGATTTGTTGACGGATTTGAAATTCAAATCCTTCAATCCAAACACACCCTAAAAGTGTTCAAGCAGAGAAAGATTATACTTTATTTGGTTTTATTTCCAGAAAGCATTTCCTTGTTTCAATCGTTTTCTCAAAATGAGCATTTCTACCCAAAATATTACAAAAAATAAATAAAAATTTTCCAATTTAAAGATGTTGTGACGCCACTAATAGAAACGTAATATATCTTCCAATCATTTATAAAAATGTTCATTGCAATTTTGCTTTAGTATAATAACAGCAAATAATAGTATAATAACTTGGAAATGAAACCAAACAATTACCAAAATAATGTCTACATAGATCATAAGTGAAAAAGAAAAGATGGGGCAAATACCGCTTCTTGAAGACTTTGTTCCACCCCTCGACCTTGATGTAGACAAAGTGCAAGCTGGTATTGAGCACGAACATGGCCAGCAATCGAAGCTTGGTATAACCATTCAATCGCCTCTTTACTATTTGCAGGATTAGCTGCACCACGTACATATGATCATCACGACATGAGTTAAAAAGTAGTGAAAATTCGACAGGCTATTGCAATAATCAATCACGAACAAACTAGTGTTTGTCCAGAGAGAAGATAATTCTACTTCTAACAAATATATTAAACTTGTTGAAATCGATACGCCAGTTTATAGTTCAACTAAGCTACTTTTGAAAGCACTATCTTGTTAAGCAGACAAATTGTAATTATGGAAAAGAAAGGCATGTCACTCATTGATCCCAACAGTTAAAATTGACATTCTGAGAAATTAAGATAAACAGTTTAACATTTGAATTCAATTCATCTGCATTGTACAGAGTATTGCTAATTTTCTTTAATTTGAAGTCCTAAACAAATATATTTTGATTCAAAAGGGAAAAGGAAGACTCTTTTACTCGCTATGGTAACAAAACAACCCCAAAATGAAGTCTAATTTGCAATTCACAAATCACAATTCAATCTGAGCTCACTAAATTAAAAATCCATCAGTCTTAGAAACCAACAACAACTCCATCTGAAAACTCAATCACAAGCAATAGAAACAAAAACTAAATTACAACAAGATCATCAATTCAAAGAGATACAATACTACAATCAAATAAAAAAATATACCTTGTAAATAGGAAAGAGCCAAATTACACTGGCCAGCAGGATCGCCAAGCTCAGCCGCCCTCCTATACAAACCCACCGCCTCATCTTTCTTCCCCATCTCCCAATAAATCAAACCCGCATCCACCATCGCGAGCGTTGACCCACGCGCCGCCCCTTTGAGGAACGAATCCAGAGCCTTGCCCAAATTAGCCTTCACCCCGCCACGCCCGTGCTTGTACCTCTTCCCCCACTTCAAGAACACCATCGCCTCACGCAAGGGCCTCAGCGCGTCCCGCCATGCTCTGCACACCAGCGAGGCGGCCCTCAAATTGGGTAGGCTGAACGACGTCGCGATCCTCGATACGACGTCGTATGGGAGATCGGAGAAGCCGGGTTTGGGTTGCGGGTTTGAGGTGGAACTGGAGTGTGAGAAGTAATGGGTTTTGGGGGGTTTGCGGGAATTAGAGTTATTAGAACTATGGGGTTTATTGGTGAAAGGGAGAGATGTGAAATGATGGCCGTCTGATTTGCACGGCCATGTCCGTTGCTTCATCGGCGGCGGAAATGGGGCGGAGAAGGGTCGATTAACCTGACGAACTAAATGGGAAATTTTGTTTTGTTTTTTCCTCTTACATCGTACTGTTCTCTTTTATTTATTTCCACTATAAATTATTTAATATATATATATATAAACCAGTTGAATTTAACTAAAATTTGATCAAATTTTCAAGTTTAATGTTGAGCTCAATTATATTTTTGAATTTAAGTTTGACTCGAACATGGTGAGCCCAATCTTTAAGATTTAAGCTCAAACTCCTTATAAACAAGAGTTCGAGCTCACCTTTAAATAAAAACTTAATTTAGCTGTTTTTTTATTTTTCTAAAATTTAATTTAACTTATATTATAGGATATATATATATATATATCACAAAAACATAACTAAACTAATTTGTAGAAAATCTATCACGTACGCATTATTAAAATATATTTCTAATAAAAATTTAAGTATTAATTTTAAAATTTTGAGTATTAGTAATCATATATAAACATTAAAAGCAATACTGATAAAAAGTTCGTAGGCTGTCTTGTGAGCTTATAAACGAACAATTGCAAGTAATCAAAATTGTATAATATAAAACTAAAAATGTCGCTTTATTTTTTTTTTAATGTTTTTTTTTTCTGCGGTTTAATATCTGTCCATGT
This sequence comes from Verbascum thapsus, assembly GCA_963669365.1. Taxonomy (NCBI): domain Eukaryota; kingdom Viridiplantae; phylum Streptophyta; class Magnoliopsida; order Lamiales; family Scrophulariaceae; genus Verbascum; species Verbascum thapsus. The sequence goes on from OY770108.1 coordinate 22,952,213, forward strand.
CCGTTAATCATAAAAGATTAAAATCTAATAAATTGATGTAATTCTCTATTTTAAATGATTGTGACAGGCAAAGCATGAGAATTTTCTATTGTACTAATTTTGAAGTTATATTTTTGGGGGCCCTCGATCATTTTTTATATCATTGAAATTAAAGTATTGATTCATTTACAATGAAACATACACCAAACTAAAATAATAATAAAACAAATCCATTTATTCAAATATCTAGCTACTGTAATAAAAAAAATCTAGCTCCTACTATAGCCAACCCGTTAGGTAAGGGGCTCAGCTCAAACAAGCTTGGTTTGAGCTCGAGTTTTCTGAACTCGAGATCAAACTCACTTCTCTGAAGAAAAGCTCGCGAATTTTTTTTAAAATATATTATTTTATTATAGATATATTTTTAAATAATTAATAAAAATAGAAACATTCAAATTTCAAAATTTCGCCATATAATTTTAAGTTTACAAGTCGGCTCGAACTCGATCAAGGTTTTGCAAACTCGATTCAGAGCTCGGAAAATTTAGTTCGACGAGATGAAACCGAGCTCGACCCACGTAATATGGCTCGAGCCTGAAAAAATCATTAAATTCGACTTGACCTGGGCTCATTTCCAGTTTCCACCCTTATTCTTAAGTCCATTTCTTCATAATCATCAATTACTTTTGTTGGATGCAAGTATTACCAATTACTAATAAGTGTTGGGAATTTCAACATATATATATATATAAGCAAACATTTGTGGTAGCAATTAAACATTATGTTCATTGCCTGTCAAATTTATTGAAACTTAGTCCATATATATAATCATTGTATATATAGTAGTATTTAGATGCTATAATTTGAAGTGATTGTTTATTTTTTTAGTGCATAACTAAAATCCCATGTAACTAATATTTCTTTTCACAGAATATATATGATATATCTACTCCGATTTCAAAATATAGGATCTTTTCGAGTTTGAGGACTTGAGAATCCAAATAAATCCCCATTAATGAATCACTCAATGGTATGAAACAGTACTTGTTTTGTAACACATTGTCCAAAAATTTGTCATAAAAAATAGAACTTTATTTGTTACAAAATTTATTTGCCCTTCTTCAGTTTTTTGTCACCTTTCAGTAATGTATTATCTTATCAATCCTTAGAGTTATCCAAAAAGCCAAACAAAATAAAAAATAAAAATGGTATAAGGTTAAAAAATAAATATATAAACAATTAGTATATTCTGCTATGAGTTTTGTTCTCATCCAAAAACCACGATAGCTTGTCGACTGTTGTATTGGAGGCTGCAACTATTTGTGTGAACAGAATAATTCGTAGAATTATTTTACATAATTGATCCATTGAAGGGATATAAAATATTATTGAAATTATTTGGTTTTTAAAATTGTGAAATCTAGCCACAAAACAAAAGAAAAAGAATTACTTTAAGTTGGACTAATTATGTAAACAAATATTATTGTGAAAGTATGAAAATAAGAATGCCAGTCTCTCTGCAGAAATAACTTGGTTATAATTAGGGAGTTGCAAAGTTTGATTAAATAATTGATACATTAATTTGATATTTATTTTGAAAAACAGTTTCAATGACACAAAAGTGCATTTTAATACTAAATATATTACATTTTATATTTGAGTAGTTAATCTTTATAATATGTGACAAATGAGTCGAAAAAATATATCGTGAATGTGCACGCAATTAATATATACATCGAATGATATTATGCACTTTGGTACATAATACAAATCATGTCTAATGATTTACTTTGTAACACTTATAATTAGAACATCAGATATAAAAAGGTGCCCGCATGGGCAGCCCAGTTGGTCACAGAAGGGTGAAGTTTGGACAATGACCAAGGATCGAGTCCCACCAGCGGCAGTGTGGGAGCAACCTCTCAAGTGAGGGGGGCTCCTTGTGCGCAGTGGGCACTGGTCTAGCCCCTGTGATTGGCTGGGTTACCATGATTTATTCCTCCCATAGCTCTGTCGGGCCGGGGCATGGGGGGCCCTTGGGGTTGGGGATTCAACCTTTTTGGACAATCAGATATAAAAAGGTGAGATATCAAAGTGCAATTTGTGTCATAGAACAAGGTACCAAAGTACATTTCTCTCCAAGAGAAAGGACCTTTATTTTCTGAATGTTGGTAAATTATTTAGATATGCATGGTGTATTAATATAATAGGTACTATCTTCTAGTAATAAATTTGGAATACTAAATTTTGACAACTTATAAAGTGAATTCTATCTCTATTTTGTAATATAGAGAATTAATATTTGATGACTATTATTAGAAGTAATGATATGATGCTTATACGTAAAAATAATAATTTTAGAAAAATGAAGAATAAAATTTAAGCATACAGAGATATATATTAAATTGCATTAGTGTACGGATAAAAAATGCGCACTTTTAGTAAGTCCTGGTCACGTGCTGTCGCCAATTATTGCACTTAAAAAATTCCAATCTAATATGACGTCACTTATCAGACTTTGCAGTATTACAAAGACGTGTTGAATTTCTGCCTATTCGTAGGGCTCCGATCCCAACTAAGATTTTTTTATTAAAAATAAAATTAAAAATTAAAATGTAAAAAACTTTAAACTAATGAAAAATTCTTGTCATTATGTTAAAAAAATGTTCAAACTCCTATTTTCTCCACTAAAAAAATCAAATTGTTCAACTTCATGAACGCGATGGGGCAAATAAACGTTGATTTATGTTAGTTTAAGTCGAACTTACAAATGTGTTAGAGAATTATACGCAATTTTACTATATATTATAAAAATATTGAAATTACTGAATTAAATTTGGTCTGACATATATTTTTCTAAATAAGAGACAATCTTCTAATCGATTAAAAGATTTTGAACACTAGAGACCCGTGTTCGCTAATTTATAAAATTAAATGTAAACTTTGACTATTATCAAACCGGTTTGCATCGATCGTTGGATTAAATTAATAATCCCCTAATCTCAAATTGAAACATTTGTTTATCATGTTGTCTAAGCTTAAGCATATGCCATAGAATGATACTGTCATGACCTACAAATGATATAGCACGATCATAAAGTTTAATTTTTTCCTCATAAAATCTTGTTATTCAGAATTTGAATATAACTACATTGATTGTCCGGAAGTAGATCAATTATGAGATCAATTGCATATCCCAATTGATCAAATAACGCAAATCATTTTATATATTATTGCATGCATGTGTGTGTCACTTGTGAATATTCTCCTATTATACTATCTACCCAACAATAAACAAGTATAATAGACTTCATTACTTTAAACTAAAGTATATCTTAACCATAGAAAATTTTCAATTGTGAGATTTTTTTTTTAATTTGTAAGATTACACATACATCAATGTTTGTAATAGCTAGCTAGGGTTAGACTAGGCTCAAACCCCTCAAGAATATTAGAACAAAGTCTATGGAACTAGGTAGAGGTATATATTGAGAAAGCATTGGATTCTAATATAGTGATTAATCTATTCAATGACTTGTAGATTTTGTCTTATCACAAACAATAAGGGGGTCTCTAGCTAGGTGGGTAGGGAGTCATTGTTTTTGGTGGGACATTATCAAAAACTAAGATAAAAGAATATAATTAATTAGTATTAATATGTATATATATATATGTTATATATGAATTTTATAATAGATTGGGTTTAATGAAATCGATCTTTTACGGCTGGTTGAATATAATAATGATAGTTATTTTTACCAAAATACCAATATGACAGATCGGATTCATTGTACTATAGATTTGTCATAGTCAATATAATCATCTTTAGAAAAATAAATCCAATACTTTGCAAAAGAATTCCACTCCTTTGCATCCTTTTTTCTCCTTTTACCTTACTTTGTCAACTGATTTTCTAAGAGTTCATGTGCATATATCTTATTAGATAATCTTTGGCTGGTTTAAAATTTATCGAAACAATTTAACCACTCATGTATTACGTTCAATGATGAAACCATTTAAGATTTTAACATCGCAACCATTCAACATTTTAATTGTGACTTTGTGAGTCGATTTTAATTCCTTTTTCGTAGTTACTTGTGAAATACCAAATTGAAATAAATGCTCAACTTTTTGAAATTTGAAAATCTTACCCCTGATCACTTGTTTGGATGTAATTAAGGCAAAATATTTACTAATAAATCATTACTATATAGCATATATTGTCCCTGTCTATGTATGCATGATCGAAGATTTATACTATATAAAAACCACAAAATATAGTAAGTATTTTTTTTTTCCATTCGAAGACGCACATACATATATATATATATCATGCATAGTAAGTTTTGAATGATCAAATCAAAGAAACAAAACCTAAGTTACCATTAATTAATTCATTATATTTTTCATGACAGCTGATATTGAAGCAGCCACAGCCATTTAGCCGCATACAGCTTCCAGTTTCATTATCAAAATTCAAAACCAAAAAAATATACAATTTGAACACAAATAAACTAAGCAATAAAAACACTACCAAATCAAAATCGCCACATTATTTATGTATTTATAGAAATTCACATCAGAACCCTGAACTAAAAAGCATGGAAAATGTCAATAAACTTCAGAAAAAACCATAAAGTGGAACCAATAACAAATAATTATTCTAAAATTAAAACATAACTGGGGTTATAAATAATCAAATTAAAGTTAGGCTCCCTCAACACGTACGGCGTATGAAAATAGTTTCCAAATCTGGTGGATTGAAAAATTCTCTAACTCCTCCAAAATGACATTTTTTCGAAGAAATCGATTTTCGCTTCTTAGGGGCCGGGGGACAAATCAAACTGCTCGATATTCTAGATTCCTCAGACCTAGGAGTTGTCGGAAACCCTTCTTCAGAATCTTTTTTCTCCACTGTTGTAATGAAAATAGGCTTTAATGGGCTTCTTACTGAAATCCCAGAAAAAACCCATTTTTCAGAATCAACATTAACACATTCATCCACTTCAGGAAGCTTTTCAGAAACACCCATTTTCAATATCAACAAGATTGTGAAGGGGTTTTATAAATACTACACAAAAAAGGGATTTTTTTTTTTTTTATTACTTTTGTTATGTAGGGAAGGAAGAATATATTCTTAAGAAACTTGAAAGAGAAAAGGGGTGTGGAGTTAGAGTGATTGTGAATATTGTTTTTATGTGTTTATAGTGATTGAAAATATATATAATAATTAAATAATAAGATAAAAAGGAAAGAAAGAACCCGAGGAAATCGTGAGCTAAGCAAAGGCTAGTAAAATCAAAAAGGGATTGAGCCCGTGAAAATTATTCGGAGTAATTAATAATCAATTATTTACTTTCAGCCGTCATTTTTATTTACAAATTTCCATATTTGTCCTTCATTTTTGGGAATTTTTTGAATTCTGGATAGAGGGTATTTTGGTCCGATAAATTAGATCGACAATTTTTCGAGTATGAGTTATACACTTGTAAACTCCAAGTATAGAGAGAACAGTCGAAATGTGTGAATGAGATTGAACCCAGAATTTTCTGTATAAAAATGAAAATTGATATCTCTAGACTAACAAATCTTGTGTTCAGAATTCTTTTTGATAAATCTTAGAGGCAATACTGAAAGACATATCAAACTACTCGATACTTGACTCAAACACGGCGATCAAACGTTTGTTCGAATTCACTTTGTTAATATGTCAAACCAAGCTTGAATAAATTTTTATGTTTGGTAACTTTTGAAGTTCAGCTCGAATTCGACTCGATAAGTAAAAAATAATCAACTATTTGATATTGCCTTGTGTCCGATTCGATTAAAATACTTGTTTCATTTAATTCAATCAGTTTTAAATAATAGTTCATTTAATTCGACTCGACTCATTTTCATACTAGACGGCTTTGATTCAATTATTGTCTAGAAAATGACAATCTTTAATTCAGAACATTTTCTTGGATGTTTTAGTTGCTAGTTTTAGAGCCAATTTTGTGCTTTGAAGCTTTATCACTTGCATTAATTAGTGTATTCAAGATCTTGTATCAATTTCTTTTTTCTAAATGAACATTTCATTTCATTATTAAGCATACTTATTTTACAAATAACTTGTACTTTAATTGTCATTATCTTTACAAGCTGTCATCCAACTTCACTAAGTAGAAATAGATATATAGTTGTGGAGTCAAATAAATAATTTAAGTACTTTTCTAATAACGTGAAAATTATTTTGTAGAGAAATTAAATAAATTCTCTAGTGCAGTAATATTGGACTTATATATATGATGGATTTAGTAAATTTTATTATGTATGTATTGTACAATCATTCTTTCAACATTCATAGGTTTCTTGATTTGTTACTAACAAATCATGCTACTTTTCTTGTGGAGCCGATTTAATCCAGACAGAATAAAAGCAAATTTTTTAGATTCTTCTTTTGAACGATTTATTTTCGTGTAGGGTAGTTACTTTTAAAGGTAAACATAATTAGCGAATATATATCTTTCCATCTTTATATTCCTCGTTCGATTGAATATATTTCTTACATTATTGATTTACATCTCTGAGAAAGCTAAGACTAACATGATCCCCAAGTATTATTACACTTTATCTACATATATATATGTATGTATGTTTAATTGAGTATAACCAAACTAAATTAAACTAATCATTTTCGGCAAATTGGCACTAATTTTAAGCTGAGCAACGAAACCCGCTTATCGTATTTAATTCGGAACGGATCTTCTGTCACACAATTATATATCACAATTATATATCAGTGTTACATCATTATGAAATTAACAAATATCAATTTGTTTGAATTATTATTTATAATTTATTATTATATAAACACTTATAATTCGCACCAATCATGTAATACTCATTTTCAGAAGATCCATTTTGCAATTATTTGGCATCAAAAGGTTATGATTATACAATTTTCTTTTGTGATGGTCTATGTTTATTATATAACGTCAATATATACATCAAACTGTTGTGATTATGCTGTTCCACGACGATTAGTGAATTTATTTAGTTCCAAACTAAACAAGTTTGAATACATTTTAACTATGGATTGCAATATCTTGACTTGAGCTCGACTTATTTATAACAAAAGCAAATTATATGCACTTAAAATGACTTGAAAATTTAGTGATACTTCCATCTGGAAAATCTGATTCAAATCTGTGCTTATGAGATAATAAATTTTGCAAAATGAAACTAAATTAATCATCGATAAAACCAAAATAAATTAGTGATGAAACAGCGATTGATAAGCTTTAAGAATAAAATAGCCGTCTAGCACTGTCCATTGTTTTCTCAGCCGGCTGAGATTAAATTATTACATACCTTTTCAGTGAAGTATTTAATTATTTCCTGTCAATAAAATGCAATTGTTACTAAGTCAACATATACATAGAAAATTTTATGTTATATCGATTATTTTATTTAAACTAAATATTTGAAAGGTTGATGAGTGGTTTTGACCATTATATAACATAAATATATAATGTATTATACATCAAATCTGTTAAATTCGATTTATTATAAATTTATATCTACGTATGTTATTTTGAGCCGATCAAGACAAAGTTATGTCTCTTGTCCAATTCTTTTTCCAGACTATTTTTCCTAAGTTTGTTACATTAGCTTAGCTTGATAAATTGTGAACATCGACATTCTTTTGTTACTAGAACAACTTCCATCTTCCAAACTATTGGATGCACCAATAAAATATACATAACATTTGCCCATAAAATCATAAAATTTTCTTATAGTCTCAATCAAAAATTTTTAAACAATTATCAAAACGGAATAAACTAACAAACACATAGTTACAAAATCGAATAGGCTATAACAAAAATTTCCCAACTTCCACAATCATTCTACTCACACACAAAATCAAATTTATGGCTTATAAAAAAAATAATTTTCTCTTCATCATTCTACATTTCATGTTCTTACAAACTTGTACATGTGATAAACACATGTACCCTTTCAATTGTTCATCAAAGATCCAATCATGCAAGGCTCTTCTTTACCAGCACAACGGGTACCAAAAAGACGAAATCGCCCTTGCCTACTCGGTCGACTCGTCTCAAATCAAGGCAACCTCGTACGGGGACAAACAAGATTTTCTAGTGCCCGTTAATTGTTCGTGCAAGAATGTTGACGGCGTTTTGGGATACTTTTACGACGTGGTTTATAAAGTGGGACCCAATGACACGTTTTACGAGGTTTCGAATGAGAAATTTAGTGGGCAGGTTTGGGATGGGGTTGAAAATACTAATATGAGTATTGGGGTTGATAAAATTTTGCATATTTTGTGTGGGTGTGTGGAAAATGAGGCACAAATTGTGGTGAGTTATACTGTTCAGGCTCATGATACTGTGTCAAGTATTGCAACTTTGTTATCTGCTGAAGTTGATGGGATTGAGAATTTGAATGAGTATTTGGCGCCAAATCCATCTTATATAGACATTGGTTGGCTCTTGTATGTGCCTATGGAGAAGTATGGGATTCGGGCTCCGAAGAATAACGGTAACAATTTATTGAATTTGTTTGGATGTTTTATGAATATTTTTACGTGAATTTTAAATTTTTTTAACGTACGATTTGAGCTATTTTTTGGACCCTTTAGGTAAGATTTCATCAGATTTATTTAGTAATTGATTTAAGGTATAACTATATGTTCATTTTCTTACTTATTGGGTATTTAATTATGATGAACTTTTGAATATGGGTGTAAATGAGCTGAACTCGAGTCAAGATTGGTGATGTTTTCAGGCTTAAACTCGAGCCCCAGTTCAAGAACGCGAACTTGAAATTATACCAGGACAATATTAAACTTGAATTTTTTTAAAATAATTTAATAAATATGTATTAATATAATACTATAAAAAATCATAAGGCTAACGAGTTTTTTTTAGAAATGAAGTGGGCTCGTGAATCTCGGCTCGAGTTAGAAAAACTTGAGCTTGAGCCGCGCTTGTTAGAGCCGAGCCAACCCAGCTCGCAAACCGGCTCGTTTCGATTTACTCCCCTAGACTCTAGTGGTTTTATAAATTGGGAAGACAAAACCATTGTCATTTCACAAAAAATTGAAAACAAGGGATAAATTGTTGTTTTATTTACTGATAGAAAGTGAATTTATGAATTTAGGAAGTTATAATAACTTTACACTTAAAAGCATTTTTTGTATTAGGAGATATTGTAAGGGTGTGCATGTAATTTATCCTTGATTTAATATTGTGTATTTGAATTTTCCAGGAGCAAATATGGCGCACAAATGGACGATAATAATTAGCTTATTATCATGTGTGACAATACTTTCAATTTGCACATTAGCAGTAATCTTTATTAGAAAAAGAAGAAGCCAAAGAAAGAATGAGGAAGATCCAAAAGCTTTTTCCAAGAATTTAAGCACCAATAAGTCTCATTCCTTGCAGAAACATTTCACCAATAAACAAAGCATGCAAGGTCAGAATAATATTACTCAAATCATATTATATATATTATATAATTGGCATATATTTGTATCAAGCCAATATTATATGCCTATTAAATCAATATAAATAAATTATATCTTCATTATGTATAATGTAATTATTCCTATATATATTTAAATCTCAAAATTTGCAATAAAATATTTTTAATAGATTTTACAGCTTTCGAGTCGGAGAAACCCACATTATACAGTATTGAAGAGATCGAAGAGGCTACAAGTAATTTTGACGAAACTAGAAAAATTGGGCAAGGTGGATATGGGAGTGTATACTATGGAGTATTACAAGAACAGGTATATATATATAAGCTAAATTCATTTCTAAGTCATATTTGTCAATTTTTTTTTAATATATAATCTCATTATTATTATTATTTGAAATGTTGGTAATCTTATTTGTAACTAATATATTATTAGGAAGTTGCAATAAAGAAGATGAGATCTAACAAGTCCAAGGAGTTTCTTGCTGAACTCAAGGTGTTGTGTAAGATTCATCATATTAATGTGGTAAGAAATTGCTACTTAAAAATCAATAAATCAGTATATTTAATAAGGTGCTTAATAACATTATTTTGCAATAAATTAAAAATCTCATATAAAATTACTTATCCTGTCGAAAAATCGTATAGGTGGAGCTGTTGGGGTACGCCAGTGGAGAGGACCATCTCTACTTGGTTTATGAGTTTATTCGGAATGGTTCTCTTAGTGATCATCTTCACGATCCATTATTAAAAGGTTTTCACGATACATTAATTTTGTATTTTTTTAGGCGTAAGAGCATCTCCAATGTGATCTCTAAAATAGCGATTTTTTTTCTCTATTTTAGTGACTGCTACAGTAATTCTGCTCCAATGTATAACTCTATATCTCACTCTAAAAGTATATTCCACAGAATATTCCTTTTTAACCCCATTTATTATTATTTCTTATATTTTACAAATAACACCTTACATTTAATTCTTTATTACATATTCATCCAAGTTAATATTTTTTTTATATTTTATAAACTTATAAAATTATACAATGATTATTTAATAATAATAATACGTAGTATATATATTTTTAATAATTTATCGACGAAATTAAATATCAATAAAATTAAAATTAGTTATCAATAAAATTAAAATTAAAATTAAATATCAATAAAAAATACAATTCACTAATCATGTAATTTTCCATTCCATGTAATATTAGTTATTACCTATTTCATGTAATATATCCATGTTTCAATTAATATTTTTATATATTTTAATTTTTATTTAATATTATATAATCAAATATAAAAAATAACATATATAATCAAATATAAAAAATAACATATATAATAAAAATAACATATATCTAATCGTAACATTTATAAAATTTTGGGGCTTAATTGTAAATGGACCAAATTGTACTAAATCATAAATATGTATACTAAATTAAAACAAAATTAAAACAAAAAAAAATTAAAAAACCCCACGGCAAATTTGCCGTGGGGGACCCACTGATTTGCCGCTCCATTGGAGCGGCATTTTGGCCCACCAACGCCAAAATGCCGCTCCATTGGAGATGGCCTAAATCCCAATTTTTCGTCCATACATATATCATATGTTATGTCAATTTTGTTCCAAAAGTTTAAGAATATTATCACACTAGATTATATATATATATAGGTTTCATAAAAATCTCTCATTTCATCTCAACCACATTTTGGATATTTTCATCCAAAGTTTGATGGTTGAACCCTAAATTCCGATTTTCATTCTATTAATTGATTTACTAAATATTAGGATCAAAGTTGTATACTCATATACTTATGAAATGAAAATTACTATTTTAATACCCATTTTTTAGCAATAAGATTCTTTTTTTATGGAATAAATACAAATTGAAATTTATGAATTTAGGCCATCAACCTCTCTCTTGGAATGCAAGAACACAAATTGCACTTGATGCAGCACGAGGCATCGAGTACATTCACGATCACACGAAAGCTCGTTATGTGCACCGTGACATAAAAACAACCAACATTTTACTTGATGAAGGGCTTAGAGCAAAGGTACTTAATTAATTCATATATTAATTAAAAAATTATTCCAAAGAGCAAAAATTCAAAGATTTATTTCAACAGGTTGCAGATTTCGGTTTAGCAAAGCTCGTTGGTAGAACAAACGAAGATGAGTTACTAGCAACACGGTTAGTTGGAACCCCGGGATATCTCCCTCCAGAGTAAGCATAACTTCGAATAATTAAATACACATACCCTTTTTTTCGAGTAATTATAATATGCTTTTACTAACAAAAAAATTAGAATAATTTTTCAGAACTCGGTTTTTTTTTTTTGGTAATTAGCGTTTATGTAATTTATCCTTTTATCGTAATGACATTGGAATAATAATTCTCCATCAATATAAGTGTTATTTTTTCCATGCAGGTCTGTGAAAGAACTTCAGGTTACTATTAAAACCGACGTATTTGCATTTGGAGTCGTACTTGCTGAGCTATTAACGGGGCAACGTGCACTCGTACGCGACAACCAAGAGCCTAATAGGATGAAATCACTCATCACAATCGTAAGAGACAAACTTTTCGATAAATATATATTCAATACATTTTCACAAAATGATTGACTTGATAACAAATATTTGATCAGATTAATAACATCTTCAACGAAGAAGATCCCGAGTCTGCATTAGAATCAATTATCGATAAAAATCTCAATGGCAATTATCCACAAGAGGACGCATATAAGGTTGATGTCGTTTTTAATCACCATTTATCTATTAAATTGCTATAAAACACGAATTTTTTCAAATTATTTTCGTTAATGTTGTGTTTTTGTAGATGGCTGAAATTGCGGAGTGGTGTCTAAGTGAAGAGGCGATCGAACGGCCAGAAATGCGCGAAGTAGTAATTGCATTATCGCGAATTAAAATGTCATCGATTGAATGGGAAGCATCACTTGGAGGGAGTAGTCAAATTTTCAGTGGAGTTTTTAATGGAAGATGAAAAAAAAAAATTAGATCTCAATCGAGTTTTTGTCTTTCGTATATTATGATACTTATGTCGATATAAACGAGCGAAAAAAACCCGAGACTGTTTATTTCATTAGTGGATTTCAAGCAAATATTATTGCTTTCTTATGTAAGATATTAACAGTTTAATTCTCTTTGTAGTTTTGGTTTTAACATTGTCACAAGTTGAGAAGCTAGATTTGTAAGAAGTTATTGAGATGTAAATGTTATAATTCTTGAGCTGTTTACAGATGTGGTTAATCTTCTGAAGATGGCCCTCGGATTTACCTTGCAAATAGTAGCGAAATAGACAAATTCGTACTATATAACAATCTGAATTTATCAAAAACACAAGTCGAAATTGCTTTTCTATTCCGAAATTATGCAAAATGCATTATAACAAACCAAATAAATCTATAAACAAAACCTAGGATAGTACTTATAGATAGCCAAAAAAAGTGTGTGTTTGCTTAATCATCTCAATATTTGCACTCACCACAATGCCTAAATAGGTCATGGGTGCAAAAAGATGCCTATAAACTCAAATAATAAGCTATTTTGAACCTTAAAAAAGCACTTATATTCTAATTTAATTTCCAAATCTCATTAATACTTAATATTAGATAGTCTCTGCAAAAAGAGATCAAATTCTTCATCCCTACTCAGCATACTTATTCTCACATACTCGATATCACTTCCAAAGCGTTTTCCACTTCCCGCCATAACATTATGCCCTCCAAATAGCTTCTCACAATCCACACCCTCTTTGCATTTCATCCATGCAAAAGCTGTCGAAAAAGTCACGAAAAAAATTTTAGCGAAAAAATCTCAAAGTTGGGATGAATTATTAGGACAAAATAGCTTGCATGAGATAAAAATTTACGATCAAATTATTAGTTACCGGGATATGTTTCAGTGAAATCTGATGTGAAGTTGCAGAACTGAATGGGAAATTTGGAAACATGAAAAAATTCGTTATTTTTGACAGCGTTTCTCAGTTTGTTCCATCTTTCGGACATGAGATTTTGAGTGTATTCGAAGAAATTGGACAGTTTTTCGGGCTTATTTCTTTGGCAGCTAAGAGAAATAGTTTCCATAATATTAGCAGCTCTAAGTTGTGCCTCTTTCGACACCAATCGTGTTGACTTCGATAAATTCACCATCTTTCTAGCAACTTTTTCATCTCTAACTAGTGCCCATCTGAAAAACAAATTTAAATCTTAACTTCTTGGTAAATATATATGTATATACATATATATCATTATATAATACATACTTTTTAAAATAACGAAATTTCTAAAAAATGTACCCGATTCTTGATCCTGCATGTCCAGTGCATTTAGACACATTGAATTGTTAATTTAGAGAATAGAGAGGCATAAAACTGCTGTTTTTCATAGATAGATAAATAACGATGATTACAAAATATTAAATAGAACAAAGAACCACTACTAGCATATTCCTGATATTCAGGCAACCTCTATTGACTCAACTAAATATCCCTAAAGACTAGGACAAAACCAAACAAATAAATTCAAACGTAAATAATAAAATAGATAATACTTAATATTCTCCCTTAAACTGAAAGTCTTCAAACATTCAGTTTATCGCAAACACCCATCAGACCTCTGAGTTTCTGAAATGCAGCCACCTTCAATGGCTTTGTCATTATATCAGCAACTTGATCTTCACTTCTGCAGTAGTAAAGTTCAATCACTCCATCCTTTGTGAGATTCCGGATAAAATGAAATTTCACATCTATGTGCTTGCTTCTTCCATGTAAAACAGGATTTTTGGACAGTTTTATTGCTGAACTGTTGTCACAATAGATTGTAGTAGCTTCAACTTCCTTTTTCTGCTTGATATTCAGCCCCTCATGAATCCTCCTAAGCCAAATTGCTTGACAAGAACAAGCTGCTGCAGCAACATATTCTGCTTCGGTAGTTGACAAAGTGACTATTTCTTGTTTCTTTGATGACCATGAGATAGCTCCAGAACCGAGCATAAAGACATAGCCTGACGTGCTCTTTCTATCATCAATATCTCCTGCATAGTCGCTATCTGTATATCCAATCAAGTCTGATGTTTCTCCCTTCTTGTAGAAAATCCCAAAATCAGTGGTACCGCGCAAGTACCTAAGAATTCTCTTTGCAGCCAAAAGATGACTCTCATTAGGATTTTCCATGTATCTGCTAATCAGACTTACAGCGTGCATGATATCTGGCCTCGTTCCCGTTAGATACATCAGACTCCCCACAATTTGCTTGTAAATGTGGCTGTCAACTTTCTTTTCATCTGAATTTCGAACAAGCTTGAGACCTACTTCAGCAGGTGTAGCAACAGAATTACAATCTGACATCTGAAATCTCTTTAAAATTTCGTGCACATACTTCTTTTGTGAGATGAAGATGCCAACAACTGATTGCACTACTTCAATGCCAAGAAAATAATGCCTTTTTCCCAAATCAGACATGTCAAATTCCAACATCATAGACTGCTTGAACCTTTCAAACATGTTGAAATCATTTCCAGTGTAGATCAAATCATCCACGTATAAGCACACAATGAGTAATTTTCCTCCTTCCCCACTTTTTACAAAAAGTGTATGCTCAAAAGGGCATTTCTGAAAACCTTCCTTCAAGAAATAAGCTTCAATTCGGCTATACCAAGCGCGTGGCGCTTGTTTTAATCCATACAAAGTCTTCTTCAGTCTATAGACTTTATCCTCACATCCAGACTTGATGTATCCAGGAGGCTGATCAATAAATACTTGCTCTTGGAGATCTCCATGTAAAAATGCTGATTTTACATCCAATTGGAAGATAGGCCATGAATTTTGTGCAGCTAAAGCAACAACCATTCTGATAGTGTCAAGCCTTGCAACTGGAGCGAATACTTCAGTATAATCCACTCCAAACTCTTGCTTGTAGCCTTTAGCGACCAGCCGTGCCTTGTATTTGTCAACTTTTCCATCATCCTTCAATTTCGTTTTGTAAACCCACTTCACACCAATTGTTTTGTGCCCTTGTGGAAGATCAACCAGCTCCCATGTTTTGTTTTTCTCAATTGAAGCAATTTCTTCATCCATTGCTTTTTGCCACTTTGATTCTTTAACAGCTTCTTCAAAAACTGTAGGATCACAATCCGAGAACAACACAAAGTGAGTAAGTGGATTTTCAGATTGTATTCCACTCACTTCATAATCAGCCATCCATCCCGGCCTTTTTCTAGCACGATGAGGGCGCTCTTCAGTAACTGGTGTTGCTGGTGAGTCAGGAGCTTGTGTTGTCTGTTGTCGATTGTCAACAATAATTGGTTCTATTGTTTGTTGCTGTAAAAGTGACTGTTGCAGCTGCTGTTCACTTTCCTGAAATTCATCAAAATCAACAAGTGTTCCTTGTTGTTCACCAACTTTCTTGTTTTCAGTCCAGAAATTCAGCTCATCAAAAATCACATCACGGCTGATGATTATCTTCTTAGTGTTAGGATTATATAGCTTATATGCCTTGGACTGATGACTAATACCAAGAAAAATACACTTCAGCCCCTTGTCGTCAAGCTTTGTTCTTTTCTGATCCGGCACATGAGCATAAGCAACACACCCAAAAATTCTGAAATGATCAACACCAGGTTTTCGTCCACTCCATGCTTCCTCTGGAGTCATATTCTGAACATAAAATGTAGGACTTCTGTTCAGAATATGAATGCTCCAATTAACTGCTTCAGGCCAAAATGCTTTAGAGATTCCACTTCTCTTTAGCAAGCTCCGTACCATATTCATGATGGTACGGTTTTTCCGCTCACAAACACCATTCTGCTGAGGTGAATAGGCTGCTGTAAGCTGCCTCTGAATTCCCTGATTTTCACAAAATTCTGCAAATTCATGTGAGGTATACTCCCCACCCCGATCTGTACGCAAAACTGAAATTGAGCAGCCACTATCTTTCTCAACACACACTTTGAATGTTTTGAAAATATCAAATGCTTCAGATTTTTCTTTCAAAAAATACACCCATGTCTTCCTACTAAAATCATCAATGAAGGTAATGAAATAACGTTTACCCCCATTCGAGACTGGATTTAGAGGCCCGCAAATGTCCGAGTGCACTACTTCCAATACTTTCTTAGCTCTCACTGATTTTCCAGATGGAAAAGAGTCTCGATGTTGCTTGCTGACAGCACAATCTTCACAAATCTGATTTGAAGGTGCAATTTCAGGAAGACCTGTCACCATGTTTTTCTGCTGCAGCGTTTTCAAACCTCCAAAATTTAGATGACCATAACGAAAATGCCATAGCCATGTTGAGTCTTGAATCTTTGCTGAGAAACAAGAACCTATGGATCTGTGGATATTCAATGGAAACAACCGATTTTGTGTCATTTTAACTTGAGCAATCAACCCCAATTTATCATCTTGAACTCGACAAACACCATTTTTTATCAAAATCTCGTACCCCTTCTCTTGAAGTTGTCCTAGACTTATCAAGTTTGTCTTCAAATCCGGGACAAAGAAGACATCAGAAATTTTGTGATTTTTATTTCCTTTAGCCTGGAAAATAATATTGCCCCTTCCAGCAACAGTAATTTTTGAGTTGTCACCAAACTTGACGGTACTCTGAAAAGACTCATCCAAATCTGAAAACGCCGTCTTATCTCCGCACATGTGATTGCTGCAGCCCGTATCTAAATACCACACATTATCAGGAGTTTCCTCAGTCACATTGCACACCATCAAGAGAGATTCCTCTTCTTCTCTTTCTGTAAAGTTGGTTCTTTCTCCATTTTGGCCATTCAAATTAGTTCGACATTCATTTTGATAATGACCATACTTATGACAGCGATAGCACTCAACATCAGATTTTGGGCGATAATTGTTTGCATTATTATCTCCACGATGATAATTGTTTGAATGATTACCTCCACGATAGCCACTCCGGCCTCTTCCTCTTCTTGAGTTGTCCGAATTCTGGTGGTTGTCAGGATTGTTGCTATGGTTGCTGTCACGATCATTACAACCTCTACCATGACCTCCTCGACCTCTTCCTCTACCCCTGCCTTTGCGTCCTCTAAAATTAGAGGCATTTGAATCAGTCGAGGCTTTAAGAGCTTGCTCCTCTTTGTCTTGTTTGCTGATTTTTTGTTCATGAACCAGCAGGGAACTTTGCAACTCATCAATTGTGAGTGAATCAATATCTCTGGATTCTTCGATGGAGCAAACAACAAAGTTGAACTTTGCTGTCATAGATCTAAGAATCTTCTCAATAATGGCAACATCATCCATCTTGTCTCCATGAATTCTCATTTTGTTGGCAATGATCATTGTTCTTCCAAAGAATTCTGTGACAGACTCATCTGACTTCATGCGTAAAGTCTCAAATTCAGTCCGTAGGGCTTGAAGCTGCACTCGTCTTGCCCTGGCATTCCCTTGAAATTTCTTCTTCATTGAGTCCCAAATCTGTTTGGAGGTGTCTTTGTTGAGAATCGTCTCCAAAGTTGCTCGATCTATGGCTTGAAACAAGTAGTTCTTGGCTTTAAGATCCTTGAGTTTCAATGCCTCAAGTTCTCCTTTTTGCGCTTCTGTCTGAACTGCTCCCTGCGCAGGTTCGGTAAACCCGGAGTCAACAACTTGCCAATACTCCTTGGACCTCAAGAAATTCTCCATTAACATGCTCCAATGGTCATAATGACCATCAAAACGGGGAATTGCAGCTTGCACAAAATTCTCACTGGAATTTGCCATTGTGTTTTACAACTCCTTTGTTTTCTCTCAAATCCCACTTTGTTTCACTCAGATTTTTCTCTAAATCAAACCTCGCTCTTGATACCACTGTTAATTTAGAGAATAGAGAGGCATAAAACTGCTGTTTTTCATAGATAGATAAATAACGATGATTACAAAATATTAAATAGAACAAAGAACCACTACTAGCATATTCCTGATATTCAGGCAACCTCTATTGACTCAACTAAATATCCCTAAAGACTAGGACAAAACCAAACAAATAAATTCAAACGTAAATAATAAAATAGATAATACTTAATATGAATAGCATAATGTCATGATCTGCAGGTGAAGTTATGGCTGTGTATTGTGGCCAATAATAAGCAAGATCATGAATAACCATCCCTTTGCCTCCATGAAAAACCGGTTTTCTAATAAACCTGTCTGGGTTAATTGGAGAAGTCACCATTTCGCCTGCCCATTTGAATAGGCCTGATCGTAAAAAATCAGTCATCTCTGGATACGACTGCAAGAGATAATTCGAAGATTAAGACTATTAGCAACAAGTCTGATAATGATCATATGTTTATGATAATTTAAATTTGTTAATTAATTTACTTTGATAATGTTGTGATAAAATAGTCATTTTCTACACGTTCCATTTTACTATATTTGTCCTGTCAGGAGATCTTAGACACCCCCACAAACAAAAACCTCAGCAGAAAACAAGGGTTGTCTAGTTAAAAATGGTGTAATTTATTTCTTGGCAAAATTTGACTTCATTTTTATATTTTCAAGATTGATCTATTCATAAAAAGGAAAATTATAGTATTAAATTCAGGATAGATTAACGTGTCTTGCCAGTACTTTATGTTCATAAATCTCATGAAAAAACCCTATACTATAAAAGATTTGATTAAAAAACTCACTTTTGATTAATGTTTATGGTTCTATGTTGTTTGGTACCAATGTAGCAATTTTCTATCTACAAAATTACTATAATCTTGAAAAATCAATTAAAAAAACTATGAATTTAGAGATTTTGATAAGCTCACCGAGTAGTAGGGAGCTGCTGATACAACTTTGACAGGATTTGGATGCTCAGCAAGGGCATATAATGCAGCAAGAATGAGTTGACTCGATCCTGTTCCAACTATAATGTGACGTTTTTCGATTTGTTCTTCGAGTTTTGGCTCCAAAAACCAGCACAAATTTTTCGTGTTGGCAAAATAACTGAGGGATTGGCTTCCAGGAATAGTGAAATTCATCTTTTCTCCAAGTAAGATTCATACATTGTTGGATCACCACTGTAAAAATCAAACGATTATAAGAGATAAATTAAATTATATTAGCATAAATTGAAAATTATTTGAATCCCATAAACACAAATGTAAAAGATTCAATTTCGATTTTGATAAAAAATTCTCCATATATTGTTTAATCCCATAAATTCACACAAGTTGATACATATATAGACTCACTGATGTAATACCACAAGAAAATACAAAACACACAATGGCACACACAAACGTATATATACAGATACACACACAAATATATATATATATATATATATATATATATATATATATGTAAGTGAGAGACATACTGATCAAGATCGATGATGGCTTCAGAAGGGTTTTGGATGGAGCCATTGGCAGCCATGGAGGTTTTGATGGTATATATACAGATACACACACAAATATATATATATATATATATATATATATATATATATAAGTGAGAGACATACTGATCAAGATTGATGATGGCTTCAGAAGGGTTTTGGATGGAGCCATTGGCAGGTTTGGAGGTTTTGATGGTAATAACCTGGTCTGTTTCTGTGCCACACATTCTTCTCTTTTTTCTGCAGATTTTAAACCTAGTTTTTGGGTACACAAAATAATCTATCTCTCACAATCTTCCATCAATGTTTGCTTCAGTATTTATAGATCATCAACCCTTCAATTAAAATATTCGATATAATATTTTATTTCCTTTGATGAAAACTTAGTTAAATTAATAGATTTAGTTCCCTCATGACTACTCACAGAACCACTATATTTTCCTTTCCTTTCTGTTTCTAACTTTCTCATGCTTCTAATTTTCCTTATTTTCCATCGAAAAGTTCGAAAAGTTTCCAATTTTCAACTAAACGAAAAGAAATTATAAAATAGTTTCGAAATTACAATGTTTCCAAGGAAATTCGTAATGTTTCCGTTGGTGTTTCCATAGTTTCTACGAAACACTGAAAGTTTCTTAATTCTTTTCAGATAGAGTATAATAATGAACAAAATAAAAAAAACAAAAAAATAAAAAAAAAATAAAAAAGAGTTATAAATCTAACAATTTACTAAATTAAGTACAAAATATAATCAAATAAGTTCTAAATAATTAATCAACGGAATTATAGACAATTTTGTTTATATTCAAATACGCACGTAATAAAACGCAAAAAGTTAAGATATTACAAATTTTCTTATAACGATATATGGGTTATTAAATGATTATTTTAATAAACACATAATACATACTTATATGAGCAATTTTTCTTTTAAAAATACATACCGTAACACTTATACAATTTTGTATTTGATAGGTTAAGTTGCTTGAACTTTGTCGACTACAATATTATGACTTAGTTAGTTATTGAATTTTTATCAACTATTGGTATACTCGTATAAATTTTAAAACATAATATTGATTTTTAAAAATGAATAGAGATGTTTAGAAATTTTCAAAAGATGTTTAGAATAGTCTTTGTAAATATCTAGATAGAAATGTTCTAGATAATTAATTACAATTGTTAAATCAAGTTGATCACCATCGTACGTTGAAGAAGGAGAGTTGTATAAATAGAAGATAAAATTCATTTGTTCTAAGAGCACTAAATTTGAATCCAATATTATCACTTAGTTCGTGAAACTTTTATCAACTATTGGTATACTTGTATAAATTTTGAAATAAAATATTAATTTTTAAAAATGAATAAAGATAGTTTTTTACTTTCTTTCACATTGTTTTCGTCTTTTTCTTATTTTTGCAAGTTTTCTTCTACTTTTTCGAAACGTTTCTAATATTTAACAAGTTTCGTTAGAAATGAAACTTTGAACCTTACTTTCTATAATTTTAAAGTGTTTCCAAAGGTAAGAAATTTAATGAATTATTAGAGTTCTAAATATACCATATTTACTCGGATCCCTATATTCATGCAATAGTTTACGTGGATCCGCAATAAGTTGTTGGAGGATATAAGATTGAAAGTTTACATGTTGTAAGAATTATATTATTGACATATTATAATTTAAAGCCATTAGAATTTAGAAACACAATTCTAAGTCCTAAGGCCATCTCCAATGGAGCGGCATTTTGGCGTTGGTGGCCCAAAATGCCGCTCCAATGGAACGGCAAACCAGTGGGGCCCCCACGGCAAATTTGCCGTGGGTTTTTCAATTTTTTTTTATTTTTTTTTTATTTTTTTTTGTTTTAATTTAGTATATATATTTATGATTTAGTACAATTTGGTCCATTTACAATTAAGCCCCTAAATTTTATAAATGTTACGATTAGATATATGTTATTTTTATTATATATGTTATTTTTATATTTGATTATATAATATTAAATATAAATTAAAATATATAAAAATATTAATTGAAACATGGATATATTACATGAAATAGGTAATAACTAATATTACATGGAATGGAACTGAAAACGTAAATAAGACACAGCTCTAAATCCGAGTTCCATTAGTAATCCATGCATACCGTCGGGCCGGGGGCGTCTCCGCCCCCCCGGACCCCAGGCCAGGGGGCGCGTCGCCCCCCTGGACCCCCCGACTCGCTGACCGGGCAGCGAGACCCCCGACTAACTCTGCGAAGCGCACTATAAGTTTATAAAATATAAAAAAAATATTAACTTGGATGAATATGTAATAAAGAATTAAATGTAGGGTGTTATTTGTAAAATATAAGAAATAATAGTAAATGGGATTAAAAAGGAATATTCTGTGGAATATACTTTTAGAGTGAGATATAGAGATATACATTGGAGCAGAATTACTGTAGCAGTCACTAAAATAGAGAAAAAAAATCGCTATTTTAGAGATCACATTGGAGATGCTCTAACACCATCTCATTCTCTTGCCCAATTTCTCTTTTAACTCAATTTTTGATTGTCAATCATGGCTTATTTCATAGCATGACCCATGCCCATTACTATTTACGTTCCATAATCATCCCACGTCTACTTCTTCGAAATAATTCTTAGAACGTTATTTTCTGTGGAGAAACCATAAAAGTTAGAGTAGCTAAGAAATCCATCGATGTTCAAAAATGGATATTCGTTGTTTACAAATTTTACGAGAGCCATAATTTTGGAAAAATCATTGTTGGCCTCGACACTGAGTGGCGCCCCAATTTCAGCCCCGATGAAGACCACCCCATCGCCATAATACAATTATGCGTAGGCCAATACTGTCTCATCTTCCAGCTTTGTCATACTGATTCGATTCCTCAAGCTTTACACGCGTTTCTTGGCGATGAGAGGTTCACATTTTGTGGGGTTGACATTCAAGAAGACGTGAAGAAGTTATACGATCACCATGGATTGTTTGTGAAGAGTACCATGGATCTTAACGAAGTTGCGGTTTTGAAGTGCGGTCGTTGGCTTAAACGTATGTGTCTGAAGAGAATGGCTGTGGAGCTTCTCGGGAAACAGATGTTGAAATCAAAAGATGTAAGTCTTAGTGCATGAGATGCCGAGGTTCTTCATGTTCGTCAGATCGAATACGCCTTTTGTTTCTTTCCAACTCGCATTTAAATTGTCGTCAATATGATTGTTTTAGTTACAAATTTGTCGAGTTAATTTGTAGTTAGTGACACACAAGAAAATTGTATCTTGGTCAAGTGTTTAAAGTTGATTTTTGTTCTCAAAAGTTGTAACTAAATCTGGTTTTTCAGAAGTCAATTACGTGTCCATGTATTTCATCTTTGTTCAATTTGAAGTTATTGAGAGTTTATATGCACCGGTTTATGAATGTTTTCTAATTGTTGTTAATTTTCAGTTTTTAGTTTTATTCATGCATCTTTTTAGCATGTATTTACATTAACCAGTTTTATTTATTTATTTTTTGAAAAAATCACAAGTCAATTCTTTCGAGTAAAATTTGGGCTCTAGCTCGAGTTTTTGCCTGAATTGCAATCTTAAGTGGGAGATGCGATGGTGGGGTGGTGGCATTTCTCTTATTGTATGATAAAAATAAAAGGAAATGACATTATATAATTATTTATGGGATATGTGGAAATCGATAAGAAGAAAAGGAAATGACGTTATATAATATTTATTACTTAAATTGGATGTAAATGTAAATGTGAGTGTTTAAGACAAAATCTTAGTAAGACAGTTTTGTCAATTCAACTAATCATACAATAAATAGTATTAAACTTGTCTTGTATATGTTAGCAAAAAGATTCATAATTTCAAAAATATAAATAAAAATAAAAATAATATCTAAATCGATCGAGATCTAGGTTGATTAGTGAGTTTAGACTTTAGACTAACACATAAAAAATGTTACTAATTATTATTTGTTTATTTCATATATATGAGCAGTTCTGTGTTAGCATCACTTCCTTATTGACAATGATTATTGCTGACTATTTATCATTTAAAAGAATAATTTTAGGATGTGTATTCAATTATGTTATATATATAAAATGAATATGTAATGGTCATTAATTAATTAACCACATGCTATGCGCAATCGACGGTTACACACGTCCATCATGTAGGGGTGTTCACGAGTCGAGCCGGCTCGAAAATAGCTCGACTTGCTTGAGCCTATCGAGCCGAGCTCGAGCCTAAACATGCATGTTCGCCAGCTCGCAAGCCGGCTCGCGAGCTGGAATAAAAAAACAATTTTTAATTAAAATATATATAAAAATAAATATTTATTAAATTTTTATATAAAATGATATATTATAATGATATATTTATAAATTATAATATTTTTGACTTTAATTATAACTATATTTAATAATATATGAATAAATATAAAATTAATTAAATATTTTTACAAAAAACAAATTATAAAAAAAATATTTTTTAAAAAGAAATATTATTTTATAAAAAAAATTATTTTTTTGAGCTCGAGCTCGAACTCGACTCGGCTCGAACTCAAATTCCTGCAGCTCGTCGAGCTCGAGCTCGAATTTTTTGACCAGCTTGGCTCGAGCTTGACTCGTGAACACCCATATAATGCTATGCATGTGTAATTCCTGGGTAGATGAACTCTTTTTTTCTCGACTTTTTCCTATATTTTCGTTGACATGTTGCATAAAATTTCACATTTCTATAAATTCTCAATTTTGGAGACAAGTTTTTTAACTCATAAATGCCTAGAAAAAAGAGTTTATGAACAAACAATAATTTCTAAGTAATCTGGATAAGCTGAAAACAATGACCGAGACGGATTGTGTGCAAACATGTTGTAAAAATAAAGACGGATTTAATTCCGTCGCTAATGTTAGAGACGGGAATTCCGTTGTCTCTAATTAGCGGCGAGCCGTTTAACGACAGATCAGAGCGATAAAATTTTCCCTTGCTAAAAACATTTAGCGACGGAAAATTTGGCTGTCTCTGATACCCTGTTTTCTTGTAGTTGATTAATTATGTAACAAACCCAATAATCTAAGTATCAAATCATAGTACGTAGGACAAATACAGAGCCTCAAGGAATGAACATATATTCACATTTCCATCAACATCAACTTCAAAATCGAAAAAATAGAAAGAAAAAAACCGCAATATTACAATACTCTACCACTTGGATGACTATAGGTGCACTTGATTTGGCAATTTAGGAGTTTTTCTAAATGCATGTTTTCTACATCTCTCGAAAATACTATCGTATATCAAATCGAATTGTACACCGGCTCTATCTTTGTTCACTATGAAGAGAATATGATCCCCTTCAACAATCTTGTAATACCAAATGCCTGGGTTTAAAGACTGGCAATCCGAATCTTTTACAACAAAATGACTCGCATGTTCAACCGGGAAACGAGGGTGTGTCATCGAGATTGTATTCAACGCTCCATCGTTATCCCACCAATCTTCATCCCTATAGAAATATTCAACATTCTATAAGTATTAAACTTGAAAAGATTTTTTATATATATTTTGCAATGAAATTTTATGGGCAATTTGAGTCTATACATATACTTCCACTCAGACCTAACTAAGCTTCAATGAATCGGTACCTAACATTTTAGTTCCAACTAGGTTTTAAATTGGGTCTAAATTGGGTCCAACATATATATCAGTTTGAGTCAATAATCTACAGTCTACACTTTACAACAACTTCTTACACCAGTTTGATTCACAATGGGTTAATTTTGGGTCCACCGTCCACTTTGAGTATTTATTGGGTCCACTTTGAGTCCTTATTGGGTCAATGAGTCCAACTATAATGCATATTTTTTGATATTGAACCTAATTCAACCCACTTTAAGTTTAACCGGACCCAATTGAACCCAACCCACTTTAAGTTCAACCCAAGTGGACCTGACCCAAATCCAACCCATTCGACCCAATTGCCACCCCTACAAACTTTAAAGTGCAAAGTTATAAACGATAAATAGGATTAAGCTAACGCCCTAAGCAATATCACTCACCGGTAACCTTTATAAGGAGTGATATCCGGAGGAAAGCTCCATTGACTCATTTGCAAAACTCGAATGAACAATAAAGGGTGTATCCCTAATAGCCCAGAGGGAACCGTAAAACCCATTATTTTTCTCGTTCGTTTAGTTGCATAACTGAAGTAATAAGTATCGGGAAAAGTATGTGTATTGGTGTTCAATCTTATCGAGCCTTGAAGTGTAAGATCGGGTAGAATCCAATCACTCGATGCAAATGGACCGTTTTTCCCCACAAGGCAATTAACGAGACCCCAAATGCCTATTTTTCGCCTAGACATGTTGAAATGATCGAATCCGAAATTGTAATAGGCTTTTAGCCATTGAATATCGAACCAATCATATAGAATTACGCCAATACGGCATAATTGTAGCAGAGAGATGGGCTTCATGGATTTTCCATCTTCTGGCCTGTGTTTAAGATGAAAATAGAACTGGTTGATTATCAAAAATAAGCTGATATGGAACATTAGGAAAATATATTTCAATAATAGCAAAATTAAGACATAACAATAATCGTATAAATGATTTAATATTGTCGAAAACTTACTGCATTCCATCTAAGTAGGTTCTTGTTGTACCGTTGAATGCCCCAGATAACGAAGTTATGCTTAAAACCCAATTCGGTGAAGTATTTTCGTATCCTGTAAATACCTGAAATCAAATTAAACTTAATTCTTCACCTATTTTATCGATTAATCTTATTTTTCAATCCAAATATACAAAAAAAATCTTACTTTATCAGCAAGCATTTGTTGCAATACCCTTACAACCTGAGCTCCAGCAGAATGCCCCACAAAGTGAACTGGATGATCCTCATCCCATTCAGGGTAATGCCCTTCATTTTTCAGTTAAATTTATCAAAAATTGCTTTCTGTACTTATCAAAGAGCTAATAAAATGAATATGATATATTGATATGTAATAAAAATCCAACCTTTTTCATAAACTCTACCAAATTGTGAATGCCCACAAGCCTTACTATGTTCTTCACCATAATCAACCTGTCCCCCTTTCAAGTAATAAAATAATTCTCTAGCCCTGAACCCCAAAACCCATCAAAAATTACAAATAATCATCAGCAACAAAACCAAAAACATCATTAAAAAAAGCTAAATTTTGATTTAAGAAAATAGTAACCTGTCATATACACTAGTTAGTGAGCCTAAATCAGGCACAAGAACTCTATCATCTTTCTTCTCTGCTCCACCAAAATAAGACAAACCACCTAATCTCTGTACAAAATGGATACATATGTAAAAATTAAGAATTAAAATTCAGAAAATACTAAAGAACCCTAATTTTGAACTTTGATCAATGGAGATGAAATGACAAACATACCCCTTTGCCAAAACCAAATATCCCATGAACCAACACAATGGGAGGTAAACCATCAACACTAGTAGATTTTTCTGGATATTCCTCTTTCAATCCAGAAGCCAAATTAGGGTTATAAATCCAATCACTTAATGTTTGTGACAAATCACCAGCCACAGCTGTGCTAAATATGTAAAACCCATATGCCAAATGCACTAAAGAACTCACAAAAAGTTCCACCAATTGCAGGGCTGATATCCAACATTTCATCATCCCTTTTTCCTTTTCTTTTTTTTTTTCTTTCAAGAAACTAATATGGGCATTCAGAATATGTGAATATAATTAAACAGATGAGGCTGTAATGAAATTCTGTTTTTGAGCCTTCTTCAAGCACAAAATGCAAAAGAAGGCTCGTGATTATCAAATAAAAATCAAATCTTTGAGGATGAAATCAAGAAAATCCCTATCAATTATAAGAAATATAAACAAAAGGATGAGATAGAAAAAAAGTTTTTTTTTTTTAACCCTTTTGGATATGTAATGTTGTTGAAATGGCGGTTTCTTATATATGGCATGCAAACTTGCAGTTTATTCGTGGTTTGAAAAAATGTGATCTATCCAAAATTTTCTCTTTTGCCTAACACTCTATGAAAAAGTAGTTGAATGCTATACCCAAAAATTTATTTATTTTTTTTTTTCAATAGTTTTTTCTTCATTCAGATTAATAGAGGCTATGATTTTGCATGGGGCCGTGGAAATTAGCCATTTTCATTGGCCTATAAAAAGGTAGGTAAAGAATAATGCCACGAGCCATAATTTCGTACTTGATTTTGTCCCACATAAATATGACACATTTTGAGAAGAATAGACTTCACAAGATACTTAGGCACATGATATTATATTGGATAATCCATGATTAGTGAGGGGATTATGTTAATGAATTTTAAAAATAAAGATTCCTATATTTTGGGGTTGTATGTGAAAATCGAAATTTTGGTATAAAATTTTTGATGTGCGTGCTTAATTATTTATCTTTTACTTAATTATAAAAATGGTGATTTAATTTTGACTAATATGTATACGTGCTTTAATGGTCTAATAATGTCCTAGATCGTGGTGTAGTGGGGGGCTGATTAGTTGGTTAAAGATAAGATACGACTATTAAATGCTCATGTTAAAGAAGAATGTGCTCGATTGTTTGGTTTCGTATGAAACTAAGTCACAATGTAAACGATATTAAATAACATACGATAACATAAAGTGAAAATAACAAATCTCACTAGAGTTGGCTAGAATCTTGTAATATTAGACTGTCTATTAAATAAATGAGATTTACATAATATATATTAAGAGTAATAATATACACTAAAAAATGTCCCAAACTGTCACACATTATCCAATTATTGTCTTGGGCTAAAAATTAAAATAAATGTTGAAGATTTTGTAAGGTTCCATAAGAAGATATGCAATAAATGTAATTATGAACTGATTGGGAAACTCATAAAATATGTCGATCTTCGGACATGATAGATATTCACATCTGTGGTCTTGTTTGGACGACAAATATTTTTCCATTCTTCACCACGCCTTCGATATCTTGGGGGGACCCATATAACTCCTCGATAGCATTTCCAGCACGAGCTATGCTCGAGAGAATTGAACTACGAAAGTTACTATCGACTATCAATGGATCGGATGAGTAATCAATCACAACTTTCTCCTCTTTATCCATTGGGACACTGCAACCAACAATGTAAACGTTTCGATTGTGATTAAATGTAATAATACATATAAAATATTCATAAAAAAATATAATATTCAAAAAAAAAAAAATGTAACAGCTGCAAAAGATATAAAGCTTATTGAATTGAATACTTTTTTTCTAAAACATTACCTATCATAAAGGCCAGCACCAGCATAACCTTCTAGATCTTCACCATTTGAATCTGATCGGAAAATTATGGACCGCCTGATAAAAAGTCCTATAGGTTTGCTGGGGTAGCCTAAAACCTGAAAAGTCTCAAAGATATGCTCAAGTTCACCAGTCAACAATTCACATGATTTACATCACATAACATATACATACTGTACTATAGCATAATCTGTATGGGTTTGCACTGGTACATTCATTGTGACAAGAATGTAGGAAACCTTAATGTAATGAAAAATTGCAGAAATATGAAGGAATTCTTAAAATGGCCAGGTCAGAAAATTCATTTTGCAATGTAATATAAAGGAGAGGATATGTTCTGATGTTGTTTCGAGTATGAGGTCAATAATTTACCTGAGGAGAGTTGAGGTTATTTTTCTTGCAAATAAAGCTCAAAGCTCGACCTGGATAAGCTCCCACCAGTGTCTCTCCAAGCCCCTTAACGACCTATTGAGAACATATATATATATATATATATATATATATATATATATATATATATATATATATATATAAGCATATGTTACATTTTCTCACATAAGAATCCATATTGAAGTAAAACAAGGGTGTAATGCTACCTCAGCATATATTTCTGATGAATCGCCAGAAGATGGATTAGTGGTGTGGATAACGAATGCATAATCGGCATTTATTATTTCTTGGACAAGGACAGCCATGCAAAGAGAGTCATGATCAAGTTTCACTTTTCTCGTGCTGAAGTATGCTCTCTCATTCCATTTTGAAGCCCATACCTAGAAAAAGCAGAAATTGAGAAAATAGTTAGCATCGAATATAAACTCAATGATCGTAGAAATAACAAGAATCCAAAAGATTCTATTACCCTAAATACCAAACCACATTTTGTCACATCAATCATCATAGGCATTGTTCTGGAAAAATAATTACTTGGAGAATAAATTCTTATGACTTGGAAATATACACGAGTATACAGGTTTTTACCTTCTTAATGGCCATCCACGCTTGTTCCCATCTTTGTACACCTTCATCACCTGGCCAAGGCATGCCAGAACTTTGCATCTTCTCTTTAAGCTCTTTGACCTGGAAAAATGTTACTCAAGTAATATACATCTGCCATTTGGATGTGCAAAAACGAGAAAATCACTTTCTCAACAATGACGCATTCCTCTATCTTATATATCTTTGCCACTGGCAATAAATTATTTAGGTAAATAAGAGTTAGGTTTTGATTTCGCCAGTATTTATAGTCCCCAAGCGTCGAGTAAAAGAATTTCCACATTTACTAAAGAAAAATATTTCCAAACAAGCGAAAAGCACAAACTATATGTGAATATAAATCTCATATCCTTCCTAAAGACATACCAATAAAGATGGAGCTGACAGTTCTAAAACTGTGCTTCGAATTTCACCAAGGGCATTGAAGTTTCCTTCATCTAATTTTCTCTTCAGAACTTGCAGCTTTTTCGCCACTACCTGAAAAACGTGATTGAGTTATTTGCAACTCAAAGATTAATTGAGTCACTAACTTCACATTTTTAGTACTGTAATACGAGGTGCCCTTGTACAACCTTTTTCTGTTTTTCAAGAAAACCCATTCATATAGACAGTAATAGCCGTACTAGTTCAACTAGAAGATGATATAACATTTAAGTGTTATCCAAACATATCATTAAACTTATTCCAATTCTTCATCAAACTACCCAAACCCTTTTAAAAAAATAAATGCCATGCAAATTTTTTAGCAAGAAATTTATCATTTAAACAAATGGAGGGCACTAAGCAAATAAAATTTCTTCAACACTTTTTAACACAAAAAAGACCATATTTTCTTCTGAATTTCTACGTTATTTCTTGCTATAGATAAAATCCTCTTACGGCAGCAATGGACTTCCTTGAGGCAAAGTAGTCTTATTCCAACAATCATATTAAAGGATATTAGATAATAAGAAATCTGAACAAGCACGAGAGAATGCATCTGTAAAAAGTATGACCTGGTTCAGATTATCTGAAAGGACCGTCTCGAAAACACCAAATGGCAAGGCAACTGAAGTTGGAATGTTAACCCATGATGGAACTTTCCCTTTAAGGTTTGCAATATTGCGTGATTTGGCTCCTACCTGACAATTGGAATCATGCACATTACATTCTTAACATGTACAGAATTGAATCTTCAATAGCATGTTTTCTTTTTAAGACATATTACGCCTTGTGCTCTTACAAAGGGGCACATTTCCTCTGTGTTATTATACAGAACTGATTATCTGCTCCTTCTGTGTTTTCAGAAATAAGGCAAATAACATCCAACCCAATATTTTATCATTTATCAAATAAAAAATAACAAATATACCCTTTTTTATATAGTAATCAATATCTAATGCATCTTCTTATTCTTTTCATCATTCTTCCTAATCATTAAAAGTAATAATGATATTAAATATATATCATATGTTTTAATATAAAATATAAACATATTACACTTATTGACAGCCCAATTTATATTTAAAATAAAAGTAATTTATAAGTATAATGGCATTATTTTGTTTTATTTCCGTACTTTAATTATTTGAATACCATTATAAAAATGTTAATAAATGGATATAGTTTCTTTCATACCCTTTAATAATATACATTATAATTTAATACAAAATTTATTTATGTGCACTAACGATAATTTTAAAATAACTGACAAAATGCAAATAAGAAAAAGGAAAATGGATAAAGAGGAAATCTCATCACTCTTATTTTGATAAATAATAAGAAAAGAGTTTGGGTATTATTAGCCTAATTTTTTAAAATACAATTGGTAATCAGCCCTTTAAGTTTAACACAAGGGGCAATATGTCTCTTTTAATAACACAAGGTGGTAAAATGCATTTTACCCAAATAATGTCTAAGAAACATGAATTTAGAAGAGAAAAAACCATAGATGTATCTCAAGATGATTAATAAGAGGTTGACCATTTCACTTGTAAATTCCTCACACGATATTGCATATTTGCCAGCAAACTGTTTTTTAACCAAAGTCACAGATGGCGCAGAGGAAGCTTCATTATAGGTGGTAAAATGCATTTTACCCAAATAATGTCTAAGAAACATGAATCTAGAAGAGAAAAAACCATAGATGTATCTCAAGATGATTAATAAGAGGTTGACCATTTCACTTGTAAATTCCTCACAAGATATTGCATATTTGCCAGCAAACTGTTTTTTAACCAAAGTCACAGATGGTGCAGAGGAAGCTTCATTATAGTTGGTTGAACTTGCTAGCTCATCCTCTTTTACCTCACTGTAGTTAATTCGAAAGGAAATATAAGCTTTTTCCATCACAAAATTCAAAAATCTTGTGACTTTTCAGTTGAGTCAAAACAAAGATGCACAAAAGAACTCAAGTATATCCTTTTTTCTTTGATATTGATGTATACGAACAGATACCTGTACACCACATCTGTGGATGTAGGTTTTAACCGCAATAATTTTCCTTCATTTGATTGGATGTCAGCCAATATACTGGACTCGAAGCACGTTGCAAAGAAAACCTACAAAAGAGAGACCCATTATCAATGTCACTGAGTACATTCCATCTTGAACGACAACACTTTAAGAACTATATAAAAGGTAACAGAAATACTACCTTATTATTCCTTGCTCGAACAGAAACATGGGACAGTACATCAGGCATGTCTGGTGTTATCACTGCAACAGCACCATCAGGAATTTCTTCCTCCCCTTTAACAGATTTTGCCACCAATATTGTTGGTTTTGAATAAGATTTATTCTGAACAGAAAGCAACTCATTCACTACAACTACATATCCAATAGATTCAACTGGGCTGATGACCTGCCAACTGTTCGGAAACATAAAACAAGACTAATAAGCTACTCATGCGTCTTTTTTGGTTGAAAGTGGACTTGTGGTGCTAAAATACTTGGATTTCATGCATTGAAATAAAGAAATTAAAATTTTTGCAGTATGAAAAAGTAACGCAAATTATATTCACCTTCCAAGGTTAGCAGTTTTCCGAAGAATTGGATCAAGTCTATTAAGAAGGGATGATAATGAAGCAGCTGATCCAGCACGAATAATTTCTTCAGTAAATATATTGACCTGCATGAAAAAGAGTCATTACAAATGTTATCTTTAACAAGTAATGAATGAAGGGATTAAATAACCACACAAGTTTTTGTTGTTACATACCGCCCATTGATCCACCCCAAGCCGTGCACCTAAATACTCTGCTGAAGGTTGCAGTAGTTGATGGTATGACTCAGCCTTGCTTGTAAGTGCAAGCCGAGTTCTGTCAAGCACTGATTTAGCAAATAATGCCCAACTATCATCTTTGCTGTTCAACATGCTTAGTGCTGAATCCCAACCCTTTGTTAAAGAAAATTGATATGTTAGATACCTACAGAAAAAAATGAGAATAATATTGCTGAAAATCATGCAAAGTCATATATGTTGTTCATATTCCTTCTTCAGAGTTTCCTTTTAGCTTTCTGTCAATTTTCTTGCTCTTCTCCTTCATGGTTTGGTTGAACATCGAATGGCTCCAAGTCAAATTGTGTATATATATATATATGTGTGTGTGTGCGTGTGTAATATATCAACTTAGTCAAAAAATTCAGAAACTGGTCATGACAGCAAAGAAAGAAAACATGTATGATTTCTTTCTAAGTAAAACTTTTATATAGAATGTTGCCTTTGGTGAAACTTGGAGACCATCGTTAGTTTTTCCTAGCTGCCAAAGTTTCAAATGAACCCCTATAAAGAAGACGAATAGTGTTGCAACATTGACGGCCCCCTTAACGCGTCTAGTTAAGAAATCACAATAATTTTAAGTCCAAGCAGCTGCAAATCAAAAAATTGAAAATAACTACTCGTTTTGTGCATAATTGAACCTCACCTTTAAGCAGTAAATGAGATCTTCATTATTGCCGACCGAAAGCGCAAGGTTTTCAACAACTAGGGAGATGAAGTACATGATTTTCTGCATAATCCATGGATGAAATGATGAAAAACATGTTTTACAAATAAAATGCATAGTAGGACGAAAGTTCACCTTGGAAAAAGTATTCAAAGATAGGTTCAATTATCAAAATAAACGCTAGACAAACATAACAGGTCTGTAGCATACCTCAGGGCTTGCATTACTCAATTCTTCATATCCACGTTCTACAGCTGTCCTAACTGCTGAATCAAGGGAAATGTCCAGGAATATAAGATCCTTAAGACGGTCATTCGGTTGTGAAAGCAATGGCCTGAGCTCCTCACGAGACTCTAGCAATCCCTTAATGTAGATTATTATCCCACAATATACAAAAGTAACAAAATCAAATCGACTGAATAAATCATGAAACTAGTTGGTGGACTAAAACAAAAAGAGGAACTACCAGAAAATTGATTTACCTCTAGAAGGGCTTCTACATTTTTATCTTCAATGTGTCCAAGAACAAATTGCAGTAGTTCCTGTTCTCATAATCACAACAAATTAAAAAACTTTTGCAGAATGTGTTTATTAATGAGGAATATATTGAATGATACTTTAATATTAGAGAATATGCACTACCGGAAATCCTGATGGCAAGCCAGATACTGGATTTATCTGCACGCCTACCATGAAACCTTCTCCCTGATGAGAATTCATGACCATTTAGATAAAGTTGCAATGAGATCAAGAGAAGTTTTTTGAAGAAATTACAATGAGCAGAGTTACCTCAGCTCTGTAACCCATGCAATTTGTGATTGCAGACTCAAGATCAGCACCTGAATGAACTGCCTGCATCCATATAGTGGTGGGATTAAAACAATTGACGGCAAAAAGTGACACAAGTGATATCCTATTCTATCGGTATTTAACTTAGGCAATTGGGATGCATTCAATAATGTAAATACCGGGAACAAATGTCACTTCTAGAATTTCGATAAAGCCATCCAACATGGGATTAAAGCACTAACCTTCAACGTTCGCATGTAATTTCCAAGATCACGTAAAAGTCCATCCTTCTGATACCTCCTAAAATTCGGTTCAGAGTGGATTGCACGGTCATAACTAAGAAGGCGCTCTTTTGTTATCCCATTATCATTTAAGGTCTTCCAATAAGCACTAATGTCAAAGTCACTCCTGATATAATCTATCAATGCCTGCAAAGAAAGATTGATTGGTGATTGTAATTATTTATAACATCATCTATAGGAGTCGAATCGAGCCAAAATCATTGTTTACGCATATGCTTAATACCTGACAGATTACAACATCATCAGGACTAGTGTTATTATGCAACTTCTGGTGCCATTCCTCCATCATTCCACCCTTGCAATCATTGTTTCTCTGCAATTGTCATAAAATATCATGCGACATTATCAAACCCAAAGATCTAATAAAAAAGGGTATAAAGGAAGACTTGACAATGAGACCTGAATAACTAAGATTTCATCCCTTATCCGTTGCCCCACATCTCCTTCACCTCCACGGCCAACAGTCGACATTATCATACGTAAAATTTCACGATACTGCGGAAAATTTCTGTAGACATTCTGTAATAAGTCTGTAAGCCTGTTCTGAGCTTTGCTAATCTCACTGCATGGACAAAAGGGTCAAAAGCTATATTTGTAAGAGAAATAAATAAAGGACATCAAGAAAGTGTCTTCTTCAAGAACATATACAAAACTAAACAGTTTCACCAATTAAATGCTAAGAAAATTCATAGACCCCGTAGCTGGTTGTCCATGGACATAAAAACTACGGACAATAAGAAAGAGGTGATACAAAGTTCCAGGAGTCAAAAATATTAACAATATCAAACAAAGCAAGGCTATAGGAACTCACCGTGGTTTTACATTGTAATTCTTATTCCAAATCAATTGTCTTGTGGCCATGAATCTCATCCACACAAGAATTGCAGCAAGACCTAGTTCACCAGCATTAGTTGCTTGTTCCATCAAGTCTGCTGCTATATTGAATCTGTAGGAAACAATATGATTCGTTCATTGTTATAAGAAATGAATAATGTGTTTCTCATTAATTTAAAACATATAACGAGAAAAAATAAAATATCAACTGAGATCTCTAAATAATAAGTACATCTCTTTTCATCACGAATAAACAGAAAAATGAACTATGGCTTACACCCCCCCCAAATTAGAATGAGGTACTGAAGCGTCCTTGATACGTCCGTATCTAGGATAAATCTATACTGATGTCACCATAGCACATGGAAATAATTAGATTGTCTTGCATATATGAGCAGAAGGGCAGCAGTTATTCTTACAGGCTTAAGATAATATGCAAGCCCCAAAACCTATGATTTAAAATCTCAAAGACATTAGAAAGTCATGAGGGCTAAAATGCTGAGTCGGGAAAATAAGTTGGTAAAAAAATTATATAATTCTGTATTGGACCTGCAAAGTCAAACTAATTCTAATATCATAGAAAGCATGAATACAAGCATGCAATAAATGATTATTATAAGTAAATAGTTTCATGCGTATGGAATGTAAATATGGTTAACTAGAGAATACCAGAGGAAAAAGAGAGGGTGATGAAGTCGGAATTTAGAAATTTGAAAGATAAATCTCACCGATGCATAAAGGACTTCTGTGCTTGATTTTCCAACTCTGCTATTTTATCTAACAAAGACTTCGCTGTTCCTTTCCCTTTCACAGAATCCTTCTGAATGCAAAATAAGTAGAACTCCAAGTCAATACCTCATATGGAAAACCGTAAAATATGCTTATATCTTATGTGGAAAGAAGTGTATGATAATAAGTGAGTATAAGATTCAGATATTAACCTTTTGAACCCCTGTTGAGACGCTGCTAAACTCGACATAAAAATCTGACCCACTGTCCTTTATCCAGTTCCCACTAGACAACAAAACAAATGGCATTCCCACAAAACTGTCATCTTTAACAAGGATTTCTAATGATTGGAGCTGAGAGAGGATAAAGAAGAAAAGATTATTCCTCAAGAGCTCATTTATTTGATATCTACCGTTGTTGATTCTACAACATAGAGATCGTATGATATTTCACTTGCCAAACCTTGTAAGGTTGATGATCAAAAGAAATGGTTGTAAATTTTGTTTCAGCAGCATTCTCTAAAGAAACTGAATCCGGGGGCAACACAGCTGAAGGAGGTTTCTGCATTATGTCCAGCCAAATTATCCATTCTTAGATACAAATAATTTACAACACTAACTGAAAACAAACTTTTTCCTCCACTTGTAGTATTAAAATCCACAAATAAACTTTTATACATACTGCCCATTCTCCAGGTCTTTTGGATAAACCCCAATGAAGAACAACAGGCTCTGGAAGATCTGTAGCAAGGTGAACTCTTGTCTTTCCATAAGGTTTTGTTACAAGTACCTTCATAAATAAAAAGGGATCAGAAGAATATTTACAAAATAGTTATATTGTTTCAACTGCATACTTACCAGGAGTTCCTTATCATCGAGTTTGTAAAATTTTCTGTTTAAAATAGGGCCATCCACATTATCATCCTTTGCTCTAGCAAATTGTTGAATTGCAGAGAGCACTTGTGGTTCTGAGGAGATTTTTTCCTTTATTGACACAGGATCATACTTAGCAAGAAGTGACGTAATATCCCTTTTCTTGCGCTGAATTCTTTCTACGGTGAGGTTACTTTTCTTCAGCACTTGTTTAGAATCCTTGGTTTGCATATCTTCTTTGCTTATCCTTATCCATATTTCGTCAAGGGAAAAACCTTTCTCTAGTTCAGCTTGCAACTCTTTTCTTGCTTCTTCAAATTCCTTCTGTTACATTACTGACATATATATCAAAAAGGTATTCATGAACAATCAACAGAGAACTGTCCTTCAATCCCCTCCTTATTTAATAAAAAGTAAAAAATATTATGTGGAGATAGATGCAATGTAACTTTATATCATAATAATCAAACTAAAAAAGGCATATGGAAGGTTCAAAATTTACAAGTTGTTGCACTGGTGAATAGTTTGGTCTTCCTGCTTTCTCCCATCTTTTAAACGCTTGTATTTGAACAAGATCATCAGGTATGCTCTTTGTTTCAGAAACAAGTTGCTCCTTAAGCTCACCTACATCATTTTTGCTTGTTAACTTTGTTCGTAGATCCTGTATAGAAGTACCCCTAGCTATTTCTTGAAGCAGGTCCGTTCGAGCCACTTCATACTCCTCCTATTTAGTACATATATATAATCAGCTACCAGAAGCATGAACATTGAAATGCAAGTAAACTTCACATCCATTCTTCAACAATATAAAGGGAGAAGAAAATGTAGATCCACAACAGTCACAATACAAAATATCCAAATTATATGTCGTACGTGTCACATGAAAGAATAACAGTGGTAAGCCATGAAAAACAGGCTCGTTTGAACTCAACTTTGAAAAACATCCCGAGAAGAACAAGGGGTCATGAATACATCTCATGTAAGTATTCTTAACCCAAAAATCGAGTAATAAGAATCACTCACCTTCTCTTGTTCTGGGGTATAAATCTGCTTTCCTTTCCTCTCCCATCTCAAATATGCCTGAATTTGTACAAGATCCTCAGGAACTGAGACTTTTGGAGTATTTGATTCTCTTGTAGGCAATTTGACATAAACATTACCCCCATTGTACTTGTACCTGAATACATGATATATTGTCAGAAATGACGCTGTTAATGACGCAGTCCCTACATGGACTTAGAAGTTTCAGCTAAAATGTTGCTTTTACCATTTATTCTGGGCTTCATCAAAAATAAGAAACTCTAGAGCTTGTATTGCAGGATCGTCAATCTCAAGTTTAAGGACAGCATTTGAACCGGACTAAGAAAAGAACACCATAAAAACACGTTGTTATCTATTAGCTATGTCACAAAGCAATTTATGCTTTTGTCATAATCATTTGGTAAAGTATTAAAATTCAAGGTGTTATCTTAAACTTACTCTCACAAAAGGACTCCTAAGTGCTTTATTCTTATACACCATGGTACCAACTGGACGACAACGTGGTAGTATCCATTTGCTGACCCAAAAAGAAAAACAAATTACAAAGGTCTCTTAGAGTTACATACCATTTGTATTGATGACATTTCTATCTCCGATTAAACTTACCCTTTTTGACTTTTTATTGCTCCCCAGTGTAGAAGTAGGCTGTCACTAGTACTTGTAACTTGGATATTTACTACTAAAGAAGAAGTTGAGGTGGAAGGCCCAACATCTACCTGTTTAATTGCATCAAAACTTCTATTTTTAATAGAGATGACATGGATTCGTTATCCCAGGATTTTTGTTTGTTAATGATGTCGATCTAATTTGTAACCCTCATTCACATGAGCAGGCTTATTATGAATACCTGTAATTCGAGATTACCATCCATTTTGAATTTCTCGGTAAGCTGCAAGAAGACACAAGACAATGAGAGTAATGAAAATTGAAGTAACTGTCTCTACGGCATCCACAATAGAGACTGCAAAGGGAGCCAAAATCAACTAGTTACTAATCTCAAACGCAATAAATTAACCATCTTTAGCAGCTATATATGTAAGGTTAGGTATTCTTTTTCCAATGTCTTAGGATAGGTGATGGCGTGATGCTCCCAGCACAATTTGTCCCCTTTTAGGAATTATGACTTCCTGAAGACCAACTTTTGAAACGGGACTGGAAAAGTAAACTTACCTATTCATCAGAGGAATGCATCAGACAAAATAAATTTGCACAATAGGTAAAAACAATAGATGTAATGGCAAGATTCTATCCAAACTATACTTTCAACTTTTTAATTCTGCAATAAAAAGTTTTACTCTCTTCATAATTTATTGGGTTTATGACTTGAGAGAAGCACTTATATTTTCAACCTGTTTGCACACAATTGATTCTTCAGCTTTTCCATCAAAGTTCCAGATACTTCCCTTTATAAGATTAGTTAGAGAATCACTTTTCTGAACCAATATTCATTTCCTCTTATGATGGTCAAATCACATCGCTTTATGCACCTTCATTCACATATCATTCTAGAACAACTATTCGATTCTGATTACCACTACTTAGTTCAATTACCATCTAGATTGAATTACGATTACTACCCTCTTGATACGCGTATACTACTCGAAAGCAACACACATTAGAGAAATATAACTGAGATCTTTTATACAATTACCATGGAAGATGATGTATCGGCAGCCAAGACAGCCTTAGGTGATCTTAAAACAGCACGATGATTTCCTGTCTGTGATCTGTTTTTCTGCAGTGTGAGTCTGTTACCCTGAAACTCAGTTGATATAGGGGACTTGTGTGTTAGTGAATTTGCTTGATGCTGGAAAAAAGTATTTCCCCCAATGTAAGTC
Organism: Verbascum thapsus; assembly: GCA_963669365.1. Classification (NCBI taxonomy): domain Eukaryota; kingdom Viridiplantae; phylum Streptophyta; class Magnoliopsida; order Lamiales; family Scrophulariaceae; genus Verbascum; species Verbascum thapsus. Next base: position 22,992,673 of record OY770108.1, read on the forward strand.
GAGGAATTGATTCGACACTGATGTTCCAATACATTCAGAGAAAGCAAACTCTGATGCAACAAGTTATTCCCTATCGTGTTGCTCATGATTTCATAATCCTCCTATAAGAAAAAAAAAACTCAACTGAAAGCCAATTTTAACCACAAAAACAAGAAATGCACACAAAACACAGTTCACATGTATAACATTTGAAAGCAACTGTACATTTTTTATCACATATCTTTAATTAATTATCTTTATTCTACCAGAAAAACTTATCATTTAAACGACCAAGCATCATAAACGATAAACTTACGAACCCACAAACATAGACAGAGTAATAAAAGTTACAGCACAAAGTATTTATTGAGATAAATTTACGGCATGAATTCAGCAGATAATTCAAGCATTTCAACATATAGGTAACATGCAGACAAGAAATAACTCGAATCACTACATAGAAGAATTAAATCAATCAAACCGTAAACTGAGCATTACAGTCCAGTAAATAAAATCTCAATAATTACCTCAAACAGGTGCTGATAAAGAAATCAATTACCAAGCAAATAAGAAAAAAGATGATAACGACGATGATAAAAGAAAACACGTAACTGTAGATGATGGATTTTCTGGAAAAGAAAGGAAACTTGTAAGCGTGTAAAAGTGCAATGGAGGGACCCGTACCCGTTTGTAGCTGCTTCAATTATCATCTCATCTAATTCTCAACATTTCTAAATATCATCTCGTATCTCGTATTTATATATATCGTAAAATATGTCTAATAAAAAAAATTATATTTAAATTATTCCGCCACAGAGGGGTATATACATCCTTTATTAATTTGTAATATTTTAAGTCTATTAAACTATTTTAAAATATAATAAGTCTAAGAAAAGCTTTTTAGTGCATGAATGTTTAAAACAATATTGATATTATTTAATTGTTGGATCAGCAACTATTAAACTCATTTAAGATATCATAATTTTGGAAAAACTTTTGAGTGAACGACGACAGTTTAATTAAACAATTCTTAATTAATTGTTGGATTAATACTAGTAGATATTTAAATTATTTTATATTATTTAATAATCTTAGAAAGTTATTTTTGTAGGCCACTCTTTGGATATGGCATCTTACCAAAATCTCACAAGTTTTTCTTATTTATTCTCTTGATTTATTTTCTGTAGACAACTTTTTCTCTTTATCTTTCACTAATGTCTATTAAGAATATATATAGAAATTAAAAGTATATCATTTGATCATTTTCTTAGCTTACAAATCGCATAATCCAAACGTTTATTAATTACAGTGATGGTTGACTGGTGGAAGTGAGGCTGAGATTAGATGATTGTTACTGCAGGTTAATTAGGGTTTCATATTGAGAAGAAAATGAATAGGAGAAGGATAAAGGGAAAAATATAAATATTAATAATTGAAAAGTAATTAAAAGTAAAAAGAAAATAGAAGCATAGGGTAAATATTTTTAAAATGTAATTAAGTCCATTTTAATTTTTATATACAGATAAATATAAGTTCAATATATCGAGGGAAGCAGTGTGCTTCATTTCGTTTTACATGGATGTAAATTGCCCATTTTGTTTCACGAGGGTTTTTGTATACTTAAAAAAAAATTTATATTGAGCTAAACTACAATTAACCCTAGTCAAAAGGTACAAATTTTAGAAAAATCGAACAAACGAACTATGATAAACGATCAGAACGACAACATCTCAATAAACGTAAAGATGTTTAAAAGAGTTTATAAGCTTAGCCAAACACCCTCTTAATCTTATAAGTCTATATATCTATTAAGTGACGATGATTTTGCTCTTATCTATAACATTTACCCAACAAGTAATATTTAATTAGGTGTATATGGCCATAGGTAATTAACAAGAACACACCTGTGAGAAATTCCTTGAGTGAGTTTTTCAAGTTCTCTTGAGTGATGATGATTTTACTCAAGAGAACTTGAAAAACTCACTCAAGGAATTTCGCACATGTGTGTTTTTGTTCCTATGACCATATACACCTACATATTACTCGTTGGGTAAGTGTTATATAGATAAGAGCAAAATCATCATCACTCAAGAGATATATAGAATTATTAGATTAAATAATCCATATATATATATATATATATATATATATGTTATAATGCAGGATATGAAGTGGAGCTTTGGAAGCAGGGTTCTTGATTCAAGTATAGATAAACACATCTATGCATCTCCAACGTAAACACATCATTCAACTGCAAATATTTAAAACAAATAGAGAGTTATTACAAAGCAAAACCTATGTATAGCATAATATGAGACAATATATATTATTATTATTATTTGAATATATATGTACAAAGGCTAATATCCAATATTATATATGATGTTGAAAAATGAAAATAATACATACTTTATCATAGACATGAGGAGCTATGCGGATTAAAAAGGTCCCGGCGCCCATATACGTCCTCTGCAAATTTCTCAGATTTTGATCGACGCCTTACTGCTGCCATTCTATATGCTTCACTATTTGTGCTATTACTCGTCTATATATTCCGGGTGCTGAGCAATATATATATATATATATATAGGTAAAATATAAGAGATGCCCTCGATTATTGGTATAAACTAATGCATGCACAAAAACATTATTATCTAGCATTTATTATACAAGCAAGCACAAGGCTTTTCAACAGTATTAAAGAAGAAAGTTGGTATTGTACAAGTACAAACATTTTAATCAATTTTTTACATTATCTAGGTTTAATTTAACCTATTATAAATGGCGTGGGATATTATATCAAAAGATTCCATGTTGGCTATATCACCTTGTTATCGGAATACGGACATATTTAATTGTTTGAGCCAATATTATAATTCGCATCAATTTGTGGTGTACCAAAAACTTCCAAATATGGGGCACTATTAGCAACGCCATAAAATTTTTCAAATAATCCCAAGTTTGATCGCATTTGACTTAACTTATCCAAAGCATTTCCAACGCATTTGTTATGAAACAAGAATTCTAAAGCAACTAGTTACAAGAACAAAACTCAAAAATTATTATTGAAAACTGTATATAAAACGATATACAAGAGATGGTTTATTTACAGTAAAGAGAAGATGGAGGCTGTGATGTGAATAATGAGCCTCAAACCCTAACCCTAACGATTTTATACTGAGGCTCTAACAATAAGAAATTACACGCAGGTCCCTCCGTGTTTATTCCTTTACATAACTAGTCCTTCCGCAGCTTAATCAGGGCTTGGGCCTGGATGGATCCTTATATAAGCCCATACATGTCAGATTGTAGGTCCAGAACTGTTTTGGGCTTTAATACCCTCCCACAAGCTGACAGTGGGGGAGAAAATATTAATCATGCCAAGTTGGTTTACTAGCTCTTCATGCTTAACTCGTCCAAGCGCTTTTGTAAATACGTCTGCAAGCTGATTTCCTGTACGTATAAAACATGTATTAATAATGTTTTTCTTAACGTAATCACGAACTATATGGCAGTCAATCTCGATATGCTTAGTTCGCTCATGGAAGATTGGGTTGGATGATATATGAATGGCAGCCTGGTTGTCACAATAAAGTTCAACAGGTTCCAAATTGTTAATCCCCAAATCCTTGAAAATTCCAAGTATCCATATAACTTCACTGCAAGTTTGGGCCATGGCCCTATACTCAGCTTCAGCTGAGGATTTCGAGACTGTTGTCTATTTTTTGCTTTTCTAGGATAACAATGCGTCCCCAAGAAAGATGCAAAATCCTGTAACTGATTTCCTGGACATTGGACAGGAGGCCCAGTCAGAATCACAAAAAGCCTTTAATTTTATCATAGTATTTTTTGGAAAGAACAACCCTTTTCCGGGGGTCGATTTTAGATACCGAAGTACCCGTAAAGCAGTTTTCAAATGAGAACTCTTAGGCTTATGCATAAACTGACTTAGAATGTGAACAGAAAAAGCTATATCAGGTCTTGAATTTGTAAGATAAATGAGCTTTCCAATCAATTTTTGGTAAAAGTTAACATCAGATAAAAACTCATCATCATTACTTTCTTCTATAGTTAGCTTTAAATTCTGTTCCATGGGGACCAAAGAGGGTTTAGATCCTAAGGATCCAAATTCAGCAAGCAAATCAAGCGTATACTTCCTTTGATTCAGAAAAAGACCCCTAGACGATCTAGCGAATTCAATTCCAAGAAAGTATTTTACTTCTCCAAGATCTTTTACATGAAAATGCGAGTCCAAGACATTCTTAACACTATTGATATGTTCACAGGAATTTCCAGTTAATATAATATCATCAACATATATCAAAAGAATTAAACAGACATTTTTAAGGTTTTTCACAAACAGCGAATAATCATATAAGCTTTGTCTAAAACCAATTTTACTCAAACATGCAGTAAATTTTTCATTCCATTGCCGTGGGGCTTGTTTTAGACCATATAGAGATTTACGCAATTTGCACACCCTGGTTTCCCCGGAATCAAAGTAACCCGGGGGAGGAGTCATAAAGACTTCCTCATTCAAATCACCATTCAGAAACGCATTACTAATATCTAAATGAAACACAGGCCAATCACGAGTTATAGCTAACGCAAGTAAACATCGCACAGTTACCATTTTAACTACAGGGGAAAATGTTTCAAAGTAATCAATGCCCTCCCGTTGGCTATATCCTTTGGCAACTAGGCGCGCTTTATAGCGTTCAATAGTTCCATCAGATAGATATTTGACTTTGTACACCCATTTACAACCTATCGGCTTGCGGCCAGGAGGTAAATGAGTGAGAGTCCAAGTATTATTCTGTTCGAGGGCAGCCATTTCTAAATCCATGGCTTCTTTCCAGTGTTTATGTTTAATCGCCTCATAAAAAGATGAGGGTTCTTTGGTTTTATCAAGTTGGGAAAGAAAAACCCTATAACTAGAATGAATGTTACAGTAGCTAATACAATGTTCCAAGGGATACAGACAACAATTATTTGAAAGAGATACATCATAATCCTGTAAATGGGCAGGTAACTTCGACACACGAGTCGATTTTCGAATAATGGCACCAGATTGAGAATCTGATGAAGTGTTTGAATGGTCTTCAACTTCGGAGGGTACAGGAGAAGATGTGGGGGAATTAGCCTCAGTCCTGTGCACAATGTTAGGATCGCCCAACAAGTCTGAATTAAAATGAACAGTATCATTACCGGGAGAAATACTCCCAATTCCACTGTTGGAATTGTTGTTGGGGTCACCTAACATATCCGGAAGGGCATTGACAGTTTCATCGTTGGAGGGAATACCACCAATTCTACCGTTAATGCCACTTCTAGACTCGGCAATATCATCATCGGCAATCATACCGTTGTGTGTGTGACTCTCCTGTACCCGCCTATCAAAGAACTTGCTTCGCCCTGCAAAATCTGAAGTGTTAGACTGAAATGGAAAAATGGATTCAAAAAATTTGACATCCCGAGAAATAAGCACCGAATGATTCTCAACATCAAGTAATTTATAAGCTTTCCTATTTTCACAATACCCTAAAAACATGCATTTTCGAGACCTAGGGCCAAATTTATCTTTACCGGAGAAAATAGAGGCATAACAAAGGCAACCAAAGGTACGTAAAATATTAAAATTGGGTGGGAACCCATATATGATTTCATAGGGAGTTTTTCCGTGAAGAACAGAACTAGGCGTGCGATTGATAAGAAATGCAGCAGTCAATATACACTCAGACCAAAAAACGATCGGACAGTGACTTTGAAAAAGAAGAGACCGAGCAACATTGAGGAGGTGTCGATGCTTACGCTCGACAATTCCATTTTGTTGCGGAGTATCAACACATGTGAACGGTGTTTAACACCCAATTGACCAAGAAACAGGGATAAGTCTTTATTGGTGAATTCAGTTCCGTTATCAAATTGCACACATTTAATATTTTTGGAGAATTGAGTTTTTATCATTGCAAAAAACAGTTTAAGCACGGGAACAGTGTCAGACTTATACTTAAGCAGATAAACCCATGTAGCTCTAGAGTAATCATCAACAATGGTTAAAAAGAATCTAAAATTATCATAACTTTCAACCATGTAAGGACCCCACAGATCAATATGTATTATTTCAAAGGATTCATGACAAATATGTGTTCGTTCAGGGAAGGGTTCACGTGTTTGTTTTGCATGATGACATATATCACAAGGTAACGTATGAATGGAACCATCTAATTTAATAATAGGTTTCAACACTTTTAGCACATTATCAGATGGATGTCCTAATCGGTTATGCTATAAGTGGCAAGAACCACTAAAAAGGTGATCGAGAGAACCTGTAGGTGGCTGAAAAAAATATAGGCCACCTTCTTGCTTACCAATCCCATGGTTTTTCCACTGTGAGGGTCCTGAAGAACACAACAATTTTTAGAAAAATTTACATGATAACTGCAGTCTTTGGTGAGCTTAGAAACAGATATCAGATTATAATGAAACTCAGGAACAACAAGAACGTTACGAAGAGTAACATTTGGTAGGAGCTCAATGTCTCCAATGTGAGTAATCTTAGCACTTGTGCCATTGGGAAGATTAATGCTCATGTCCTTTTTGACAATGTTGGCAGATGATAAGCAACTTAAGGAGGACACCATATGATCGGTGGCTCCAGAGTCGATTATCCAACCATTTAAGAGCAATTGATCAGCGGAGAAATTGGATGATATACCTGCCATCGAGGCTTTAATATCATCCGGTTCCTTTTGATCGTTCAAGAGTTGTAGAATTTTATTCCTTTGTTCAGGAGTGAAACCAAGGTTGGACGAATCATTCTCTACACAATCATCTTTATCAATGACAGCAGCATTAGATGTCTTATTGGGCATGTTGTTACCACCAGATTTTTTCTTTTTAAAAGATTTTGGAAAACCGATGAGTTGAAAGCATCTATCAACAGTATGACCAGTTTTACCGCAGTGATCACATAATCTGGTGGGATTTTTATTCGCATTATTAGTCTGATTACCAACAGTAGAAAAGGCAGACGCATGCTTGACCACATTATTATGAGTAGAGATAGTTCTATGTGATTCTTCCTGAGAAATAATGTTGAAGGCACTCATCACATCAGGTAAAGGGTCTCGGAGTATTATATTACTACGAGTAGCAAAGAAATGTTCATTTAACCCCATAAGAAATTGCATGAGTTTAAGGTTGTTAGCATGCTGTTTAGTTTTTTCAGAGGCAGAGCATGTGCAATGAGGTATATCAACAAGAGCAGCATATTCATCCCATAACATTTTCAGTTTGCAATAATAAGTAGCAACAGAATCAGAACCTTGATTCATTTTAGAAATCTCTTGGTGAATAGAAAAAATACGTGACCCATCAATTTTATTGTATGTGCAATTTAATTGAGACCAGACTTCGGATGCCTTAGTGGCAAAAACAAGACCAGCATATAAATCTTTGCTCACAGAGTTTAACAGCCATGACAAAACAACGGCATTACACCTATCCCACTGATTCATAAGAACAGTATCAGTGGGATATGGTATTGTGCCTAAAACAAAACCCAATTTATTTTTACCAGTCAAAGCTATGGTCATGGCTCTACTCCAAATAGCATAATTTTCAGAGCCAGTTAGCACATAAGGAATAATAGATGAGTTTGTGTATTCTGATGCATGTAAATGCAAGGGATTGCTAAGATCAAGATTAGCTATAGTAGTTGTACTAGATGATGCAGGTACAGCAGAAACAGTGGTATCCGACATCTTAAAGTGTGAACAGAAACAGATCACAAGATAGAGAGCAGGAATATCACACAACCAGATAGCCAGCACCACACAAACGAAAAACAGAGAACACAAACTACAAGGCAACAGATAACAAGCCAAGATAGAAGAAGAAAACTGAACTACGGAGTCCAGTTAACAAACCACTGTATTTTGTTACCAAAAATACAGAAAACACGTAAGAGGCAGCGGAAACAAAAGTGTGCGTCACAGGATTCTCAGAGATCTGTAACAGAAAACAAACAAAGCACACACGTTACTCACTGAAAACGAAAAAACAGAAGTTTATAACAAAGATAAACAACCGAAACAAAGAGAACGATACAGAGAATTTTGAGGTGGATTTGAGAACCAAGATCCACCGTAGGGAGTGCGTGTTGGTGGAGGTTAGCACGGCCAGAAACGTCAAGGCAACAATACCAACAGAGAGGATACAAACAGTTTCAGATCTGGAGAAACCAGTACAAAACTCCAGATGAAAAATCAGATCTGAAGACTATAAAGCCAGATCTCCGGTTAGATTGTCCTCCTCTGTCTAAAACTTGCAGATCTGAACAACAACAGTCTGATCTAACAAAGAACAACGCCTAGAACCATATGCCTGCTTGATATCCACACTTTCGCACCCCTCAGAACAGGTTAACCAGTATTATAACGAGATCAGCCGGAAAAAATTTTAAAGAAACTCCGGCAAGTTGTCGAAGTGGAGAAGGGTGAGATATATGGAGAAACGAGTGTACTGAGTAGGGTTTAAGAGAGTAAAACCACCAACTCTAAATCAAGAACTTGGCTCTTGATGCCATGTTATGAAACAAGAATTCTAAAGCAACTAGTTACAAGAACAAAACTCAAAAATTATTATTGAAAACTGTATATAAAACGATATACAAGAGATGGTTTATTTACAGTAAAGAGAAGATGGAGGCTGTGATGTGAATAATGAGCCTCAAACCCTAACCCTAACGATTTTATACTGAGGCTCTAACAATAAGAAATTACACGCAGGTCCCTCCGTGTTTATTCCTTTACATAACTAGTCCTTCCGCAGCTTAATCAGGGCTTGGGCCTGGATGGATCCTTATATAAGCCCATACATGTCAGATTGTAGGTCCAGAACTGTTTTGGGCTTTAATAGCATTTTTATTTATCTATTCTTTTTATTATAAAAATATGAGTGTTTTTTTTTCGCATTTTTGCTCTATTATGTCTTACATTACTTGGCTTTTTAGTGTCAAAAAAAATTAAAAAACAAATAATAAAATTAAGTAGTATATATATATACTCGTGCTACCACTCCTGTATTCTGGTGACGAGCATTATATATATTCTACATATATACAAGAGGCAAAGCACCTCTTTTTCGTCAGTAGGTTGCACGAAGCACATGATTCCAGCCCTTAAATTTTCATTTCATAATTTTTTTTGCCTCCCAACATCAAAACGGCGTCGTTTTCACTTCCAGTGGGAACAAGATGTCTTCACCTCCAGTCAGGATCATCTATTCCAAAATGGTATTCCATCTTCTATTCCAGCCGCTAGATATTTGACATTTGTAATTTGAATAATTCTTTGTTTGGCTTGTATTTTTTTATTTACTTAACCAAAATTAAAGATGTGATAAATTAGGAAGCATAAAAATTATAGTTTTGGAAACAAATCTTACACATATCTTAATTGAACATAACATACACCTTGATTGTATATTCTTTCCTTAAAATCCGTTGTTTACAAATCTACTAATTGACATTCTTTTTTTATTATTTTCCTTGATCCGTGGCTGATGAGGGATGAAGAAAATATATATGTATAATTTAACATAGAATTTCACTTATTTTCTTGTTTTATGAAACATGTTGTTAACTTTTACTCCTATGAATGGCATTTTGATTTTTAAATGATAGTTGAAACAAATATGAATCTCTATGTTTTTGGATTAAAAAGTGCTTAAAGGATAAAAAAATTAGATAGATTTAAATCGGTTATGCAATTTTGTAAGAATAAGTTTAGAGAACAAATTTGTAATCAGATCCATAATTCCCTTATTTTCCTTAATCGAGATGTAATATTTGATTAAGCTTCATTTATGATGATTTTCCTAAAACTATAATTTTTATGCTTCCTAATTTATCACATCTTTAATTTTGGTTAAGTAAATAAAAAAATACAAGCCAAACAAAGAATTATTCAAATTACAAATGTCAAATATCTAACGGCTGGAATAGAAGATGGAATACCATTTCGAAATAGATGATCCTGACTGCTTCACCCCTCAGGCCAGGAGCTACGCGTTCCTTCCCTCCGCCTGCCACGATAACACCCGATTTCTCCTCTTTGATTTAAAGATGCGTACAAAAAAGTTCCGAAAAGGGGGTTCGGTTTTCAGTCTGCGAAAAGGGGTTGTGCGTTCCTGCAACTCTGATTTTTCGGCTTTTCGCAGAAGGGGTAGGTTTTTTCGCTGCGCTTTTAATGACTACATTTAGTTTTTTGCTGCTATTTTTTTCGTATTTTGTGATTTCGTCTCATTCATTTCGCTCTAGGATCGTGTTCATAAATTCGGATTTTTCGTCTTGTTGCATATATGTACCAGGTATTACTTGGTATTTTTCTTCTGCCACCGGATGTTTTCAATGCTGAATTACACAAACGATGACATGCAAAAGAACTCATCTTCTAACAAAAATACATATAACTCACCAACTTATTCTGGACAAACTTATTCAACATTGTCGTCATACTAATTACAGATGTTTGACAGTGATGTTAGTTTTAAAACTGTATTAGCTCAGTTAACTTTTATATGAAATAAAACGCAACGGCTGTACACAGTATATACTAAGTATATGAAAAATAACTACTTTTATACATATAAACCAACGTAAACTTTCCATTCTAATATTTATATTGTATATACGCGTCAAAATGTATATTATTTGTAAACATGGTGTTTTATCATGTATTTGGTGCTTTTATCTTGTTTGAAATGTTAGTTTCTTGTATTTGTGTCGTCAGTTCAGCAGAACCCAGGGGTTTTCGTTGGTGTAAATCACCTGGAAAAAATAGGTTTCTGCAGAGTAGGAAAAGTTGGAAAATTGTTAATACAAGGAAGCATGTGTCCAGTGGCGGAGACAGGGTGGGGCAGGCGGGGGCGCCCCCCACCCAATTTTTTTAAAACATATGTATATTTTAAAAATTTTAACATTGTCGCCCCACCCAAAATAAATCGATCCACGTCTATCGTACTTTGGCCCCACCCACTTTCAATTCCCGGCTCCGCCACTGCATGTGTTTAGATTTTTGGTCTACTATGCAAGCGCCCACTTGGATTGTCACTTTTGCCCTCACAAGAATAGCTATTTTGCTATATTCTGTTGGGAGGGGGATCCAAAAAATGAAGGCTGCTTCCTGCAGCGCTGATAAAACATGGAAATGTAAAAAAATGATGACTACGTCGTAGGCTAATTCTATAATTATATGCTCTATCTAAGAGGTCGGGCATACTAATGCGTCTTACTTCTTAATAATCTGAAACTATTATGCTTTTATTTTGAACACATATTTTGCATTGGGATATTAAGGTGCTCACGATATTTTGTTCAAATTTTCAGATTTCACGTTTTATTTAGTGAGGTAGGTATAAATAGATTAGGTAAGTTGTTAGCTTCTCCTCAGCCTCAATGTTATGGAGATATCAAAGGTATTTAGGCTCTGTTGATTATGGTGGTGACCCAAGTAGTTCTTTTGCGTATGACTCATTACCTCTGGACTTGATTTTTTTTGGCGTTTTTCTCTAACAGATATCTTTGTAATAATAACATTGAAATGTTTTCTGGATCTTATTGGGAAATGAACTGACCTGCTTACCTTTATGTACAAATCTGCTCAATCTAAGATGACTGTCAATTAACTCTTATATTGGTCCTTCATAAGTGCTTTATCTTATGGTAACATTCTACTTAGTTGTTTAGATTCAGTTGTCGGAAAAATTGGTGACATAGCAGTACTTTTAGTTATTTGTTTGGATATTATGTTACAATGTGAATGGTAAGATAACTTGTTCCATGTGTATGTGCTTTTCTTATGTGTGAACTCATTTTGCTGGTAGGGGTGGCAAATTGGTTCCGGAACCGTGGGTCCAACCCGACCCAATTAGTTTTGGGTTTGGATGGATCTTAAAAAAAAGAATTATGGTTCCAATTGGTTTTGTATTTATTAGATTTTCAAGACCTTGGTTTCTTATGGTTTTTGATTGGGTCCAAATTGGTTCCAATAATGGGCCTATTTTGGTTCCTAAATGGATCCAATTAAAAAAGAGAGAAATAATTCTCCCTTTTTTCTTTCTTAGACCCAATTGATTTTCTTTATTTAAAATTTCACTTGTAGAGAATATGTAATTGCTTAAGAACTAAACTCATACTTGTTTTAGTCATTTGAACTTATACTTTAAATAAATTTTTATAATAAGATCAAAAAAGTATTTTATATTATTTTTAGTCATTTGAACTTATACTTTAAATAAATTTTTATAATAAGATCAAAAAATTATTTTATATTATTTTTAGTCATTTGAGTTTTTTTATTTTTTAATATATATTATATTTTTATTATTATATTAATAAACATATATTAAATAATTAATAAATATATATTAAATAATTAAAAATAAATAAAAATATTTGGCTCGGCTCGAGTACGGACTCGAGCTCGCGAGCTTGGGCTCGGCTCGGCTCGAGTACGGACTCGAGCTCGCGAGCTTGGGCTGGGCTCGAGCTCGAACCCATGCTCGCGAGCTCGAGTCCGAGCTCGAAAATTTTGGGCTCGGCTCGAGTTCGAGCTCGAGCTCGCGAGCTTGGGCTCGGCTCGAGCTCGAACCCATGCTCACGAGCTCGAGTCCGAACTCGAAAATTTTGGGCTCGGTTCGAGCTCGAACCCATGCTCACGAGCTCGAGTCCGAGCTCGAAAATTTTGGGCTCGGCTCGAGTTCGGGCTCGAGCTCGCGAGCTTGAGCTTGGCTCGAATCCATGCTCACGAGCTCGAGTCCGAGCTCGAAAATTTTGGGCTCGGTTCGAGCTCGAGCCCGAGCTCGAAAATTTTGGGCTCAACGAGTTCGAAAAAAATGTCAAGTTCGGCTCGTTTACACCTCTATTCTGAACCGACTAACTTTCAAATAGTAACATAAATTATAACTTAGTATCAATTAATATATCTTTAATTTTTGTAACCGAAAAAAAATATTTTATTTTTAATTTTTGAAACCGAAAAAAAATTATATCTTTAATTTCTCTACATTAATTTTTTCGTTATAAATTAAAATACATTAGTTAATAATATATTTTACATATAAATTATTATATTAGTATAATATGATTGGAATTTTTATAAGAAAATTATAAAAATATAATGTAATAAGTTAGTTAGTGAACAAGAAAAAAAAATTTGTTTGCATTATATTGGATTAGTTGGTGAACAAGAAAAAAAGATTAGTGATTAGTATACAAATGTTTGCATTGTGTTGGATCCATAAGTCACCAACCTCCTATTTTAGATCCTTTATGGTTCCTAAATGGATCATTGTACAAGAACCATTTGGAACCAATCAAAACCAATAAGGATCCAATTCATATTGAAAAGACATTTTGGTTTCTTGTTGGTTCCAACTTATCTTTTTTACAAACCCAATTGGACCCAACCCAAATCCGATCCGATCCACCCATTTGCCACCCCTAATCTCAAGTATACCTTCAAAGTGTGTAATAATATCTGTTTTTTTCTTGGTATCTGGTTGCAAAAACTAGAGTTTACTAATATTTTGAGTAACAATAGAAATATTTGTTTTCAGGTTTCATTTGCTACCCGCGCGCTTCAGCTGCTGCTGCATTTTACCACCGGCTCTATAAATATATCAGGTTAATTTATTTTATGTCAGAGATATTTTTAAATTTCCGTTTCGCTTTTTCCATGCCTAAAGCATAAAACGCAGACGGCCTAGCTGTCAGTAGACGGCTACTATTTGTCAACAACATTATTTTTTATCTGGCAACTTTTGTTTTACATACAGTGAGCGCAATATGCATCGTACAGTTATTCCCGTCTTTGAAATTACACCGGACACTCTCAAGCATTTCTTCTTCCGCTGCTGGTGCAATATTTATTTTTAAACAATTATTTCACATTAGCGAGGTTTACTATTTTATATCGCCGTTTCCTATTTATTAGATTATTTTTTTTTGAAATATAGGACCATCCACTAGCACCACCGACGGTGCAGGCAAATCAGCCACCTAATACCCACTTGCAACATTTAAAAACCATGTAAATACAGGTACGTAACTAACCAGCAGTTTTCCCGTTGTGATAAAGACATGAGATTATTGTTTCTTGTGTGTTACAAAAATTTAGGAGAATAGGAAAGCTTATGTTAGCTTCCACTAGTGAGTTAAATGTAACTTTATTTTTTTAGGTTCATAAATATTTCGTTTCGGTGACAGATCATGTAGGGAAATGTTATAGAAGATCAGCTTCTTTTGGACAATCCTCAGCTTCTTTTGAAGGATAGCTTCTTTTGAAGGATTGTTAGGCTTTTTTGGGGCGAGCGCCAGCCTTTTTTGGGCATCCACCGACTTTTTTTTAACAAACGCTACCGATCAACAACTACATAACCAATAACTTTTTGCACTATGTAATACGCATCGCTTTCAGTATTGTACATATAATTAACTGGTTATACAGCTTTTGCCATGTATATTAAACCCTTCGGTTACATATGTTTGCAATGATAGTTTCTGATGTTATGTTGTTTCCATTTGATAAGCATTCACAAATTTAGGACAATATTACCTTATTTGTGTTATAAACACATTAGAAATTTGACTTTTCAGTATATTAACCTATTTTGCTTAAAAAAACCAGTACGGGCAGCACACCGCACTTTGCACCGCCCCCTTCTAGTATATATATATATATATATATATATATATAATCGGGTAAAATATAAGAGATGCCCTCAGATTATTGGCATAAACTAATGCAAAAAGACATTATCTAGCATTTATTATACAAGTACCACAGTTTTCAACATTATTTAAAATAAAAAGTTTGTATTATACAAGTACCAGGGTTTTCAACGGTACCAATTTTTCAGATTATTTACGTGAGATCTAACCTATATTATAAATGGCTGGATATTATATCGAAAGATTCTTGATTGGACTGAGTCTACTTGCTATTGGATTATATACATATTTAATTGTTTAATTTGTGCCAATATTATAATTTGCATCAATTTAAACTAGTGCACCTTAAAACTTTCCAAATATGTGTATTATGAGCAACATCATAAAACTTTCCAAATAATCCCAAGTTTGAATTTGTTTTGCTAAGCTTATTTAAAGCATATAAATTCTCACGTCTTATAAGATATTTTAAGAAATTAAAAGATGTTAGAAAAAATGTAAGATTTTGTTACTAATCGCATAATCCAAACGTTTATTCATTATAGTGATGGTTAACTGGTAGAAGTAAGGCTGAGATTAGATGATTGTTGCTGCAGGTTAATTAGGGTTTGATTTTGAGAAGAAGATGAATAGGGGAAAGATGAAGGAAAAAATTAAACATTAATAATTGAAAAATAAAAGTAAAAATAAAATAAAGTCCAGGGTAAATATTTTTAAAATCTAACTCCATTTTAATTTATATATATAATATATATAAATATAAGTTCAATATATTGAGGGAAGCAGTGTGCTACTCATCTCCCCCAAAAAATCATTTCAAAGTAAAAAAACTACAAAAAATGTATATTTATTTAGTATGTCGTAAAAAAATTCTTACAAAAAAATCTCTCGAAATTAATAATTTGAAAAAATTCTTGCAACAAATTAATTTTACTATTCATGATTTGACAGTTAATACAATCAATTAAAATTGTTTTTCCGACTATCTTTTAAAGCTAAAAATTAAATTAATTACATATTTTAATGCAAAATGATACAACATCTAAAATAAGATTCATTGTGACTATTTTCTGACGTCTAAATCAACGAGTTTAACTAAACACATTTAATAAAAATTATATTTAAACATCAACCCAAACAAATTTCTCACAATAAAAAAACGTATCACATCAACTATAATCATTACCTATTTTTCTCTTAAAAATCTCATCCAATCTCATTTTTCAAACCACATTTCTCATTTTTATCATGAAAAAAAATTCTCGGATATGGACATTCCAACCAATTAGGCCCTAAATTGCCTATTTTATTTCACGATGGTTTTTGTGTGCTTATGGAATTTTATATTGAGCTAAACTACAATTAACCCTAGTTAAAAGGAACAAATTTTAGTTAAAACAAGCCACACAAATATCATACAACAACTTGCAATGTATCGGAATTATTACACATGAAACTCACAAGCACAAATTATGTCTTTAGGGAGCTTTTAACCAACAAACTCTTTTACATCATAAAAAAAACGAACTATCATAAACGACCAGAACGACAATAATAACAGCAATAAGTTTTTTCAGAAATCGTAAAAACCCACAATGTGAAAATGATTTGACTTGAGGAAGCATATACCGGAAAAAGAAACGTTTTCTAGCGAGTAGCGACCAAATTTCCCATGGATCCTCCGGCAAACTCATAATGCTTTGCTTGAGAAAACCCCGCTTCTAAAGCTAGCTTCTCTAGCTCGTCTCCTGCATGTACGAATTATTTTACGTTAAAAGTCGATTATATATGATCTTTAAACTATATGACTATTTATAATTATACAATAAAAATTATAATTCCCAAATATATATAGGACTTAAATCTTTAAATAGTAGGCAAATAATGCTATAAATCTTTAAGAACACAGTACCTGTGAGAAATTCCTTGAGTGAGTTCTTCAAGTATCGATATTCTTCTGTAAATCCATACCAACTTCCAAGTGGAACCACTATATAGTCAATCATCCATTCCTATAAATGAACAAAAAGAAAACAATTATATGCATAAATATACGAGTACCCTTTGCATTAAATCTAATTATTAAACATATTTTGTGGTTTGAAAAATTATCATAATCTCCACTATTAGTAAAAATAGATTATAATCTCATTTGCTTACAAAAAAAGATTATAAAAGTACCT
Source organism: Verbascum thapsus (assembly GCA_963669365.1). Lineage (NCBI taxonomy): Eukaryota > Viridiplantae > Streptophyta > Magnoliopsida > Lamiales > Scrophulariaceae > Verbascum > Verbascum thapsus. The sequence goes on from OY770108.1 coordinate 23,009,572, forward strand.
GAAATTTACAGACTAATTTGCTAGTGCTTTTATTGAAGTCAAGAACAGATAATTTGGAGCCTGGTTTAAGAACTCGAGCCATCTCTTCCAGAGCTTTTTTCCTATTGACAATATTTCTTAACCCAAAGCCAATTGTAGCAGCATCAAAAGAGGAATCAGGGAATGGCAAATTAGTTGCATCTCCTTCAACCCACCTAAAAGTTCATCAATTTAATCCCATAAATACTATAACATGAAACTTCAGGATGTTAATAACTTAATTAAAGTCAAATTTTTAACCATAAAAATATTAAGTTGTTATCTAATCAAGATTTTATTTTTACGTTTTAATATTATTTACAATATATATATAGTTATTTCATCTATTATTTATCTACTGAAATCAAATAAATATATATGCAAATACTTAAATCCTAAATAAAAGACTAAAATAATATATTTCATTGTGGTTGTTATTATTATTGAACTAAAATAAAATTAATATATAGTATTGATTAGTCTAAATAAAAGAATAAATAAATAATTAGTTAAATAATGAAATTAGTTCTGTTAATAATTGATAACTATATCTACAAATTATTAAATAATCAAATCCTTCTTATATAACATTTAAATCTGCTCCAGTATCAACTAATGCTACAAACTCTTTTAAAAAATAATCACCTATTAAAAGATTAATTTTTATATGTCATTTTTGTGATATCACAATTTCTAAAGTAGATATCAATAATTAATTAAATGTTTATTTCACCAAAAAAAAATCACCTATTTTTTATTATTGATACTTGACTTGTATTTCTATTGAAATGAATTTAACTATAGTTATTTTATGTTAGATTGGATTTAAATTTAACTGTATTTAATAAGTAATCAACAATTGAACTATATAATTTCAAAAATATAGTCTTGTTTAATTGATTTCTCAACCAAGCAAAGGCATATCATGAAGGGTATTATTATATATGCTTACTCAATGTTCTTGTAGCATGGGTTGGATTGCATGAGCTTATGTTGGCGAGTTGCAGCAACCTCTAGTAGCCCCTTTGAAAAATCTAGACCAATCACCTAGGATATATAATTTTCATCAAGAAACCATATAAAATGAAAAAATAACTTTTTTATACCCTCTACAAACTTACAATTGAATAAAAATAAAAGCAATTCAATAAGTGAAGATGTTTAGATGAGTCGAGTCAGTTTATAAGTTTGATGAGCAGGTTCGATTCAAGTGCGACTCGAGTTCGAGGCATCACGGTTCGAGCAAAGTATTTCGAGCTCAAGCTAGCCCGTGAACCCGGTTTGAACTTTACATATATAGAGTTGTTTGATAACGCACGAGCTGGCTCGCAAGCTTTTTATCCGTATTACTTATAATTTTTATATGACTGTAAATACTTCAATTTTTAATAGTAATACTTATATTTTTATTTAAAATATACTTATTAATACTTATCCTAACATTTTAGTTTCTATTATGCCATTCAAAATATAAAATAATAAATTACAATATTTTTATTAAAAAAAAATTCTAAGTCATTTCGAATCGAATCTATTAGAACCCTAATTAAGATATAAGTATAAAATGGAGTAGAGGATATGGAAGTCAAACCTCGCCATTGATGCCCACTTTCTCAGAAAATCGAAAACTCAAATCCCCACTTCCACAACACACATCCAACACTCTGTCTCCTTCTTTCACACTGTTTCACAAAATCAAACCATCAATTAATCCTTAATAAAAATATTTGATGATAAAAATATTCAATCTTTAACCTACTCAAAAGCATACTCATAACAAATAAAGAACATAAACATATTTAAAAAAAAATACCCGCTCCAAGAAATAGACCACCTCTTCCACAATCTATGCATCCCCAACATAAACACATCATTCAACTGCAAAAAGTTAAACCAAAAAGAGAAAATTAATTATTACATGAAGAGAAGTTTTATAGGGCCGTATCTAAATCAACCCTAGCAGATCCAATATAATATGAGACAATATATATTATTATTATTATTTGAATATATATGTACAAAGGCTAATATCCAATATTATATGATGCTGAAAATAATTGATATAAAATAATATATACTTTATCATAGACAGGAGCTATGTTGTTAAAAAGCTCACGGCGCCCATCTGCGTCCTCTGCGAATTTCTTGACGGGCTCAGATTCCGATCGACGCCTTACTGCTGCCATTCTATATGAGTTATTATTACTCCTGCATGTATTCCGGTGTGTGAGGAATATATATATATATATATATATATATAATTGGGTAAAATATAAGAGATGCCCTCAAATTATTGGTATAAACTAATGCACAAATACATTATCTAGCATTTATTATACAAGTACCATAGTTTTCAACATTATTGAAGATAAAAAGTTGTATTATACAAGTACAAAAATTTCAATTAATTTTTTAGATTATCTAGGTGAGATTTAACCTATAATATTATAAATGGTGGGATAATATATCAAAAGATTGATGGGTTGGACATATCTCCTTGAGTCCTTGTTATCGGAACGCAGACATATTACATTATTTGAGCCAATATTATAATAAGCAATAATTGTAGTGCACCAAAAACTTCCAAATACGAGGCGTAATTACCAACGTCATAAAATTTTCGAAACGAGTCCAAGTTTGATTGTATTTGGCTTAATTATACAAAGCATTTCCAACATCTATCTATTTATCTATTTTCTCTATTATAAAAATATTAAAAAAAATTTAAAATTTTTTATCTATTTAATATGTCCCTCGTATAATTGACTTTTTAATGTCAAAAAAGTTAAATAAATAAATAATAAAAATAAGTTGTATATATATATCCCAGTATATTATCACTTGTATATTCAGGTGTCGCAAAATATATACACATAATCGGGTAAAATATAAGAGACGCCCTCCAATTATTGGTATATAATGCACAAAGACATTATTATCTAGCATTTATTATACAAGTACCAAAGTTTTCTTGAAAAGAAAAGGTTTGTATTATACAAGTACCAAGATTTCAACAGTAGCAATTTTTTAGATTCTAACCTATATTAATAAATGGTTGGATATTATATAGAAAGATTTTTGTTTGGACTGAGTCTACTTGTTATGGGATTACAGACAAATTTAATTGTTAATTTGAGCCAATATTATAATTTGCATATATCAATTTATAGTGCACCTTAAATTTTCCAAATATGTGTACTATAGCAACATCATAAAACTTTCCAAATATCGTAATGGAAGACTTTTGAGGGATTTTGGGAGTTTGTTATCAGCCCTTATTAATTGCTACAACTAACTATTTAATAAAATTTAACTTGAGTTAAAATTGTGGTTTATGAAAGAAAATATACACCATTAGATGAAGTCCAATCTGATATGTCAACCATCTAGAGTTATATTGAATGCCAATTGGAGAGAGTGTAATGGAGAGGAGCCGATCAAAATATATAGATTACATCCACATGGTTCAAGATTTAAGAGCAATTAGCCATAAATAAATATAAATTCATAGGATATGTTTGTTTATTCATAGTGGTGTGTTTGTTGATAAATTTAAAAATACATCAATCATTATTGATTGATTTATAACGTATTAAATAATCATAAATTAAGAAAGAGAATGACAAAAACATTATTAGAGTAAATGATTATTAATTGATAAATGATAATTGTATGATATGATAAATGTAATAATTGATATGTAGTTATATTAGTTAAATGAAAAAATAGAGTTGAAAAATGATTTATTTAAACTAAAATAGTTTGGGTGAAATGAAAAAAAACAAATTCATCTAAAATTTTATTAAATTTTGAATTTTCCATGGCTTCTTATTGTAATCCATTTTATTTTTTCTATAAAAAATGTGTTTTCTTGTGGCGGAAATGTTTTGGATTTCTAGTTTTTATAGACGTGGGACTGAATTTTCCATTATGTAATGATATCGTGATCTCAGTGAAGAAATTTCAGTTTTTTTTCTGTTGATCTCTTATGTAAGGAAATCTAATTTTCGTAATGATTTTTTTATTTACTATTTAATAGTATTTCTTTCGAATACATAAAGTTTGTACAGGCAGTGGAGAGCTTGTGTGATTTAATAGTTAACATCATTAACTATTTTTCACCGCCAAAAAAATATTCTAATGCAACTTTCAAAATAATGGATGAAAGAAGATTCATTGTATTGCAACTATTTTATATGTCTAAATTAACAAATTTAATTAAATATATTTAGATATCAACCCAAACAAATTTCTTTATAACTTACTACATCAACCACAAGTATTAGCTATTTTTTTCTTAAACATATAACTCAAACACACTTTTTGAACCAAATTTCTTATTCCTAAAATATTTTTCTCATTAAAGAATAATTCTCTTAGATGAATATACTAACCAATAGGGATTAGTTAGTTATTAACTCAATGATAGTTAAAAGAAGTATTGAATAAATATTTAAGTAATATGTTTGCTTTGAATTATAAAATTCAAAATGATAACTTAATGCCGACTTTTCCCTAAATTTTGCACAATGCATGTGTAAATTATAAAAACGTATTTAATGCGAGTTAAAATCTTACATATTAATTGAGAAAATAGCTCAAACTGAGTATAAAAAGAGATGAAACTCGTGATAACTTAAAGTCATCAAAACAGTCTCATCAATAAATTGTATGATACATTTGAATCCATAACTTTCAAATCATTCCATCAGATCGTCACATTTATTCAAATACAAAATGCATTGAGCAGTCAAAAGATACAAAAAAATCACATAGTTTCAAGAAATTTTAAGCAACAATCTCTTTTACACCAGAAACGAACTATCAGAAATCGACCACAACAACATATAAAATGTCACCAAATTTTCTAACGCGTTGCTACCAAATTTCCCATGGCTCCTCCAGCAATCTCATAATACTTAGCTTCAGAAAATCCCGCTTCTAAAGCAAACTTTTCTAACTCATTTCCTAAATCACAAATTGTACAATTTAACGTTTAAACGCTAATCGATTAAGCAATAAACAAATTGCCATAAGAAAAAGAACAAACCTGTCATATACTCTTTGATCGACTTGTTCAAGTAATGATACTCATCCCTAAGTCCATACCAACTTGCAATAGGAACCACTATATAATCGAGCACCAATTCCTGAAAATGTACGTAAAACCATATATATATATGCACATCAAACATCTATATATATGAAGTTTAAAGTTATATTTAGAGCTAAAAATTACCTGAAATTTACACATGGACTTGCTAGTGCTTTTATTGAAGTCAAGAACCGATAACTTGGAGCCCGGTTTAAGAACTCGAACCATTTCCTCCAGGGCTTTTTTCCTATCGACAATATTTCTTAAACCGTAGCCAATTGTAGCAGCATCGAAAGAGGAATTAGGGAATGGTAACTTAGTTGCATCACCTTCAATCCACCTAAATGTTCATCAATTTATATCAAGTTCTTATTATATATACTAAATACTATAATTATAGGTGATTATTTATCGGCTTTACTCAATGTTTTTGTAGCAGGATTTCGATTGCACGAGCTTATGTTGACGAGTTGCAGCGATTTGTAGCAGCTCTTTTGAGTAATCTAAACCAATCACCTATGAAAATTTTTCGACCCAATAAGGTAATTAACAAAATATTAGCAAACAAAAGATGAAAAAAGAACTTTATATATTCAACTCAATGATTGTAGATTTTCAGTGTTAATATATAGAAATATATACAAAATGAAGAAGAAGATGATGAATTTGTAACCTTGCCATTGATGCCCACTTTCTCAGAAAATCGAAAACTCAAATCCCCACTTCCACAACACACATCCAACACTTTATCTCCTTCTTTTGCACTATTTCACAAAATCAAACTATCAATCCTTAATGAAAATTAACAATTGGATTTACCATGAATTTTTTTATTATTAGATAATAAAAGATTCAATCTTTAACCCCAAAAATAAGCATAATTCATAACAAAGAAAAAACATGAGTTTGAGCTTGAAATGAAGAAGAAGAAGAAGAAGAAGAAAATACCCGCTCCAAGAAATAGACCAATTCTTCCATAATCGATGCATCCCCAGGCTAAACACATCATTTAACTGCAATATTATTTTAACAAAAACAAATCTAATTAGCTTAAAACGAACAGAAATAAATATTTATAGACTGTAAAGGGGGTGGCGCACTTTATCATAAACAGGAGCGATACGGTTAAAAAGCTCCTGGCGCTCAGCTGCGCCCTCTGCGAATTTTCCGGCGGGCTGTGGCTCCGAACGACGTCGTATTGTTGCCATTATATATGCTTCAGTCTGTCCTAATTAAAACTCATCTCATCTGTTACAGTGCTGAGCAATATATATATTATACATACATAATATAATAAGGTAATAATTATAGATTAATTAAGAGATGCCGTCAGAGTATGGGTTTCATAATTCACTAATAGATTATTAATATTTATTATAATAGCCAATATTTTTAGCAGTATTGATAACAACAAATATATTAATTACTCTAAATCTAATAGCACAATGGGACTTTTGGGGCTTTTTAGTTGGGATTTTGGGGTATTTTGAGGGGCTAACAGCCCCTCCAAAATACGCTAACTTAGCATTTAAATTCTGAGTCAACATTATTTTTAAAATTTAATTCAATTAGTTTAAATAAAATAGTCCAAGTAGCCGTTGGTTGGTGTGTAGTTATTGTGCAAATAAATACAATTCTGCTTGCCATTAAATTTTTGTTCGCTGTTAAATTTTCGCATGCTATTACTTTTTTCACTTTTGCATGTCATTAATTTATGCAATAAAATTTTGTCCAACTTTGTATGCTATCTAGGGGTGTTCAAACGGTTATAACCGAACCGAACCGAACCGAATCGAATGTTCGGTTAACCGAAAATTCGGTTAGGCAAAATTCATAATCGTAACCGAACCGATTTCTAATCGGTTCGGTTACGGTTATAACCGAGTCAGGTTCGGTTAATTTCGGTTAACCAATCGGTTAACCGAAATCCGGGCAATTTTTTTTTTTGCAATAATTAATTTGAATTTTGGGCTATTTGACCTATTTGACTACACAAAAATCATTACAACTTAAAAAATTTAACTTGAAATTGGTAAATTAATAAAGTTTTAACTTTCAATTTACCGAAATACATTATCAAAAACTCATCATGATGCACTTTTACATCTATTTTAAATTTTATTTCCATATAATATGATTATAATTATTTATTTATGTGAGATTAATAAAGTTGTTATATATTTCAAATTGATCTCCTATATTATGAAATATATTATATTAGGGTTAATGAGTTAAGTTGTTATATATTTCAAATTGACCCCCTATATTATGAAATATATTATATTTGGCCCAAATAATTCGGTTACGGTTCGGTTAGACTAACCGACCCCAAATAACCGAACCGTAACCGAAACCGATTTTTTTGAAATATGTTAACCGTAACCGAACCGAAAAAAATTCGGTTCGGTTTCGGTTAGAACCGAATGGGTCGATTTCGGTTCGTTTCGGTCGGTTAGTCGATCCGTGCACACCCCTAATGCTATCAGCCCCCCCCCCCCAACGAACAGCATGCAATTTATTATTTTATTTTTTCTTTGTTTTATAATTATAATAAATTTTGTCTATATATACTCCCATTACACTATTATTTTTACATGTTATCAAATCTTCTACAATTTTACATATCTTAATATTTTGTCAATCAATTTGTTATATTTTTATTTGGTATGGATCCAAATAAACACAACTACTATCAAAATTTATTAAATTCTCCAAATTCTCCTAGCACACCAAATATTTTTCAAAGCTCAAATCATCCAAATTTTTCGTACAATTCTAATGTACCATTTATTCCACACTTGCCAATTGATCCAAATTTTCTCATTAATCCACAAAATTTTTACAATCAAAATACGCAAATTGGTGTCGATTCACTTGGCACATTTGTTCAACCAAATACACCTAGCTCGTGTTCCTCAAATAACAACTCTACATCTTCATCACTCCCAAACGCGATTCCAGAATTTTCTACACAATGTGGTCTTGAAGATATTAGGCCCGATGGTGATAAAGTTCATGATAACGTAACTACCGAACCGTTATCAAAGATTGAGTGTACAAAGAGGCAAAGCTTTTCTGTAGGTAAAAAATTTATGGGGCTTTTTATTTTGGAGGGAGATGACTTGGCATATAGAAAAATGTGAAAATCCCTTGGATAAGGGCTTACCATTGTGAGTGCTCTTACATGTCAGCCGTGACAACACTTGATTTGTAAATTCTCTAGGTGAGATCAAATCTCGATTTTGGTTGGTTGTAAACGTGTTGATTTTTCAATAATTTTAAAATTTAATCACGTTTAATTTAAAATGAAATTATGCTAAATTTGAAGTTGAACCAATTTAAGCTCAAGCACCTTACATGTTAATAGTAATATGATTTCTTAGCAATTTTTTGTTAATTATGAGATAAACCTTTTAAGTTGAAATCCAAATAATTCATTTAGAATCATTTTAAATCAAAAGTAGTTTGAATTAGATTGGAACTATGAATTTAAATCCTTATTACCTCCCATAAGTGATTTCTATTATTGATGTTTAGTTACATTTTATATTCCGAACTTATGGTGTGGATAGGATATATTATTAATTAACTTGTTGCACGATTGAGCAAGTTGTAATCTTTGGAGATCATCATTACGTTATTTTATTAAGGTTTGAAGATGTTCTTGAAAATGATGATCTTTTATGAGATGGTAAAGTGGAAAATTTTATGTCATATCGAATCTAAAAAATTTGATGTGACATATATACATTAGGGTTGTGTTATAATTTCTTTTCCTGATAAAAGTGTCGCAATTTATCATTTAAAAAGCTTCGGACGCTTATTTTGTTAAAAAGGATTAAATGGCTTTCACTATATAAGAAAAAAATTCTTGAAAACAAAGTCTTTTATTCATATTAAATTTTTTTGGGTAAATATATTAAAATTAATTTGATGTAGGAAGTAGGAACATGAATATCTATAATGCAAGGAATGTTATTGACATTTATATTTTGATATCAAGCTTCTTCATCCCACAATATTTTGATAAGTCTATCAAAAATCATCTAGAAACCTCTACAGTAGAAACTCTATAAATTAATACTAATGAGACCACCAAAAATTATTAAGTAAAAGACTAGTTATTAATTAATCGATAAATTAATAATTATGAATTTATAATGGAATACTCAATTTACAAACAACTTGCATGTACGTATATCAAATGAAGGGACCAATTTGAAAGAATTTTTTAATCTCCCACTTTATCGAGCTATGAGAAAACAACCCCAAAAATTCTTATAATGATAAGGAAAATTAAAGACGAGACCAATGTGAAATTGATTTCAACAAAAAACAAAAAACAATTGAGTCATTTTTCAAGAAATTTTCATAAATAAATTATATTTATATTTATGTAGTATATAAGAAATTATTAATTTTTATTTTATATGGGGACTATAAAAATTATCAAAAATATATTATCTTATAATTTTAGTGACTTATTAATTTAGCACTTTATTCCCAAGTTGGAACCGACCAAAAATATTATCTTAGAAAATTTATTAAATAATTAAATATTAATTTATTGAGTTTCTACTGTATAACCATCATATCCAGTGTAATGCTCACCGCCACAATCAGACCTAACGTTTTGTTCTTGTGCTTAATTGTTGTTCAATTTATGCTCTATAATTTCTCACACATCTAGTGATTATGATTTTTTATGAATTAGATATAAATAGTATATATCAAATAATCGTCAACATGATGAAATACTGTTTAATTATTAACCCACATGTTCCAACTCCACTTACCATTTGGGATGAAATATGAAAATTAATGTTCAAAGAGCCACTTTAATGGTGTATATGGATTTTTACTCAAATTTTATATACATTACTTAAGTGACTCTGTTTGAATATTATTTTTTGTTTTATTTCAATTATAGTTAAGTAATTAAAAATATACTTAATGTATCTACCTCTTGAGTAGAGTAATATTAGTCAATGAAATTAAATAAAGGGCCTATCGAACCTAATTAAAATATTGATGAAACTTAGGTAGACACCACTAGTTATTAAATCAATCTGCACAAGTGGTAGCTCATAACTAAAATTTTCATGCTGGTTGGTACTATCTATCTGAATTGAGTCGAGTCAAAGTCAAATAAGATTATTGAGTTTTAAACATTATGTTTAAATTTGATTTTATACTTTGTTAAGCCAAACTCAAACAAATTTTAATCAAATTGATTACGAGTCAAACTCAAGTAACTTGCACTATTTTTATACATACTTGATCATTTTTAAAACTAGTTAAGTCAAGTTCGAGCCAAGTTTTAAAATTATTGGACATAAAATATGTTCAAACTTGTTTATTTATGTTAAACAAACCAAAAGCTCAAATGAACATAAATAGTAATCCCAGCCCAAATCAAGTATCGGATAGCCTTATTTATTTTCTAGCCCTAGTACCTACTACCTATTTATTAACTCATCAATATTTTTCCACTTTTATAAGTTGTTGTAAATAAATCTAATAAACACAATTGACTAATTTTGTAATTAATATTCATTACAACAATATATTTAACACTCTTTCCTTTCAAGAACAAGTCGTGATAAAATATGGTGATATCAAATTTCAGGAAAACCCTTATTATGGTGCTACGATAAGAACTACGTACATATATTTCAAATCCAATTATTCAAATCCTTTTAGAGAGTATACATAGCTAAAAATCATCATTTTTTTCAGTGATTAATAATCTGCAAATTAAATACACATTTTACAGTTAATCTTCAGTGAAGAAATGGTGTGCAGCTGAGAGATTATCCATCATAGCCAACTGCATTTTGTCCGATGATTTCCAATGCCTTTTCCTTTGATTAATGAACCAGTTATTTATCTGTTTCTGATCGAGCCCCGTTGTTTCAGCCAACGAAATTTTATCTCCTTCCTGCATAAAATTACATACAAATTATATATCATAAACTCATAATGTATATATATATATATATAGCATGCACATATATATGGATAATGGGTGTATATATATTATTATAATGGTGCATGATCAAATATATATCATATGAATAGCACATGGGATAAGATTGATACAACTTACGACAGACTAGTTAGTGATTTAATGGATTGGGGGGATTAACTTTGAGCTGCCTACATATACCTACTTTGATAGGATCGAGCTTTTTCGTAGTTCTTAGATATTGTACTCCTCGATTTTGTAGATTCAGAGAATATAAGTAGAAGTCTAGTTTTCTGAACAAGATAATGATCAATTTAGCTGATTAAGATGGTATATATAGCAATTTCTGTTGAGCCATGGACTCGTTTTATCGGGCTGTGGGCTCGAGTTCACTTGTGAGGCCATAACCGTAACATATTAATGAATTATGATATAAACTACGGTAAACCAGATATAAACCAGATAAGTCTAAATCGTAACATATTATGATATAAGTCTAGTTTTCTGAGTGTAAACTAGATAATGATCAATTTAGTTGATTAAGATGGTATATATAGCAATCTCTGTTGGGCCGTGGACTCGTTTTATCGGGCCGTGGGCTCGGGTTCACTTGTGAGGCCCATAATCGTAACATATTAATGAATTATGATATAAACTACGGTAATACCTTTATTCAAAATTGGGGACCCATCATATATATATAGCATGCAGATATGCATGGATTAGATTAGATTAAATACTAACCGTTGGATATGGCCATTTGTGATGCAAGTTCCACCATTCGAGCAAAGTTTGCCTTGCTTCTTTTGGTAGCTTAGCTTTCTTCTTCTTTTTCGAGAATTCGAGTTTTAGGCTGCTAATTCGGCCACCATATCGACGTAAAAGCTTGTCTTTGAGTTCTCGATCTTCGCTCTTCATTTGTGCATCGTGTATTTCTATCTCTCCTCCACTTAAGTCCTCGTCGTCAGATGATAAACCGCCATCATCTAACGAAAAAAAAACGTTTTAAAACTCGAGGTGAATAGAAAAATGTATATATATATATATATATATATATATATATATATATATAACCGAACAATTATAGCCTTTAAGTAATCAACACTATATATATGGAGAAGATGAAGCATATATAGTCAAACATGAAAGAAGCATATTTCGTTAATTTGAATCTGTATAATGATGAATTAATCCATGAAAATATACGAAAAAACAAGCAACAGACTATTAGTTCATACTATATCGCACTAGCACGTATATACAAACTATATATCGTTAAATCGGAAGATAATATTCAGTATTTACAATACTGAGGCCTTTACAATGTATTAAATGGTAATTTATAGCTCAAACAATGGTGGAATAGACATAGGTTTTATATATCATATACACGCAAGATCAAAATAAAGTCAAGAACAAGGTTGTAACACTACAGATTAAGATATTACGATATGATTTATGAACCCCAAAATGTATTAAATTAACTAATATTTTTAGGTGTATTTTTAATGGGCTATGGGCCTAACACATCATTAATCAACTAATATAGACAATGGGTCACCAATATTCTAAAAAGCCCATAAAATATTAATCCACAATATTTATTTATTCCTAAATTCTTAAATTGTGCTTAAATCACAATAATAGCACATCACATATAAATATTATATATATATGTGATACATGTGTATGTTACGTCTCATTCTTGATTTTATCCATTTTACTATTGTAATTATAGTTGAGATATATAGTTTGTCAGAGTTAGGCCAGTTTGATTATTTATTAAAAACCCTAGTCAATTAGGCAGTGTACGGCCATGACTTCCAATTCAGAAGATTAGAACCTGCAAATGTTTGGCATGATGGGCCTCCATCAAGGTATATAATATATTCGACAAATTACTACCACAAAATAAATTCACCCATATATTAACATATTTAAATTATGAATCCCATTTTTCTGATAAGATATTTTGTGATTATAAAAAAAAAAAAAAAAAAAAATTATTTATGGACCCACAAAATAAAAGGACCCATACACATGGAGAAAGTGATGTGTGGATTATAAGTGGTGGGTTGTGGGCCGGGCTTCAGCGTAAACCCCGGGCGGCCATGTGAAATCCGACCACCCGCCCTATCCGGGCTTTTCCCAATAAAGCCACACTTTTATTGCCCCCATTTTTTCCATGGCCCACATTATGTACTCTCTCATGCATTAGCCTTGTGTATAGATGTTTCTCTTTTGACTCTTTGACTATGAATTATTAGGATAATAAAATAAAATACACGGGTTTAATAGAGTCAGTTTAAAAAGATGGAAAAATTTAACCCTTCTTAAAATATATGATCTTATAGGACCCGATATATGACATAGATTTTTCTTAATTAAATAACCATGTTGAAAGAAGACTCTAAAAACTCGATTACATGTTGAAAATTGATATTAAAAAAAAAAAATTAGTTCAAAATTAAGTTTTATTTTGTATTTCATAATATTGAAAAATTCACTCAGACCAAAATATTTTAAATGAAATACAAGATATCCAAACTTATGGTGCCATTGAAAATCCTATATCCATCTCACATGGAAAACAAGAAAATAAAATTTAACTTCAAGAAAAATTTTCCAGTCTTTTCTAATTTGGCACAAGTAAGATTTAGCATGTCACATAAAATTATAAAACAAAAATGTCAATAAACATATGCCTCCATGAATCGTAAAAAGCCAGAAGAATTTTAGATCAAATAACAGCAACCATTCGTGTATTGTTAATAAATGTAATTCAAAAACAATATTCGTAGGTCTACTTCCAATGATATATATGAAATTTTTTTCAATTATTAGCATGCAATATAATACCATATCAATTGAAATGCAAAAACACAAAATTGTCAAAACCAGAAAGCAAATGAATTTATCAAACCTTCGTTTTATAAAATGACTAAAGTAGGGGGGAAATCAAATCAATCTACACAAAGTTTACATGCATTGAAGCAACAAATTCGCATATAGGTTCAAAATTCATAATAGAAATAATAAAAACAGACATCAGAATTAATTACATTTAGAAGCCAAAAATGTCCCACAAACATAAGCAATAAAATGGTTACGATCACAGATATTCATATAAGCCAATGACCTAACAGAGACAACATCTAATGCACGTGAAAATGTGCTCGTATCGACACAATATTGATCAAGTAGACAAGCCTAAGTGTATCCTAACATGCAAAAGGTGATTAAGATTTTTAAGTACAGATTAGCTAGAATTAAACACATCTGAAAAGTGAACTTGTACTTCCAATTAAACGAAAAAAGAACTAATCGTTGTCAACCATACTAATTTTACGCCTTTATCGATAATATTTTACTTAAAACAAATTACTTCAAAGCTGCTAAACACACATGGCCTCCACATCATACTGCAACTTTCACTAATACATAATTAAACTAAGTTAATTAAGATTTTGTGCGTGCAAATCAAATTCATAACAGATCCCGATTGTACTTAGCCATAGTTAAGTACAGTTTATGCACATTATTTAATCTGCAGACAATGCCAACCGAAAAAGAATATAAACACGGACAAAGCGAAGTTATCTGTTATCTCATATTCTATTTAATCCCTAATATCACGTGACACGGTATTATTCGTATATATACCATAATCTTATGATAAGTATATATAGGAATTTCCAAATAATCAAAGCTAAATCTTTATTTAACATTGAACTATAGAAGTATCTACCATGCAGCATCGTTGTGGTATATATATGTCTTTAAGTCTTATCCCAAAATCATATGCTATAAATTTCGGTTATATTTAGGAAGTTTTTTTATGTTATATCTCTAAAAATTATAGTGAAATTCTAACATATGTACTTGCCCATGAATGTTCATTTCTTGATTTATGTTCAATATAAGAAAGAAGACATAAGTTTAATTATCCAATAAAGAGGTTTTTAATGTATTTCTCATCTTTTATCAGCACGCTTGGTCAGCACATAGTTTATTGGAACTTGAAACTCTTGTGATCTTTGTATATAGCCCTTTAATTACCAAATTCAGAGAATCAAATATAAGCATTTACTTCACATCAGGACAGGAGGCTGGGTCCATTTAATTTGGAGATCTATCTAATTAGAAAACTTGTAATTATAAGACCACATGTAATATATAATAACACTTATAAGAACATTTTTATAGTTTCTTAGTTTCATAAAAAGTTCAAATAATTATCTTTTTTTTTTTACATTCATTTTTTGTGAAGAGCGATGTATCCAGCTTGAGATGCAACAAATTAGACCAAAGATGTTCATGCAAGTCATCAAATACACCATGAATGATAGTTTTGATATTTATTATTTCAAGAATTATTTCAATGGAAACTATGGAAAAAGCAATATAAACCTCAATTTCTCAAGTTTTCTTCCAATTTACAGAATGGTTTGGAGTATTATACGAATAAAAAAAGCTTGGTCTTGAGGGCCATTAAAATGATAAAATGAAAAAAAAAATATAAATTTCTCAAGTTACCTCTAAACAACATTGGACAATATGCATTTGTACAGCAGCACACAAACTTCAATAGGATATATAATTGAATCTTTAAGATCTTGGAAAATCAAACTGTAACCTATATGCTTGTTTATTAATTGTAATTACGAGTTCATTAGTAATTAAAGTTAACTGATAGAAAGATTGTTAATATTGCTCCTTTTATATAAAAGAAAATTTACAGTTTGGCAATAAATAAATAAAATACTGAGGTGACCCCACAATAAGAGTAAATGGAAGATTGAATTGAAAAAACCCATAAGAGAACTGAAGTAAAGAAACAAAATAATATATAGAGGAAACTGTGAACACATGTTACAGTTAAAAAAGTATTCTGAACCAAATCAAAACACAATACTAATGATTCAAAAACCCAATAGAGCAAGAACTTTAAGATAACCTTTCAATTTTAGGGTTTTCCAGGCAAGAACCTTTCATAATAAATGAAAATAGAATTCTTTATATATATATATATATATATATATTATATGTGAGTGTGTATATATACACAATCGAATTGAACCACGGGTAGAACACTGAAGAAACACATATGTAGCTAGTAAATATTAATGCAATTACTCATGCAACTATTGATCAGAGATGATGGTCAAATTCATACGTTTGGTACACGAAAGAGAGAGAGAGATGAAAATGATTTCAGAAAATAAATTTGAAATGTACCGTTGCAGAGATTTCCAAGTTGAGTTTCAATGGTGTTGAGGAAGGATGTTGCTTCGTCAAAAGGCCTACACAGATCCGACTTGTACTTCACCAATATATCACAGTATGTTTCCTTCATACGAAAAGAAATAAACAATTTATACATGGATCATCCCAGAAAGTTACAGAACTATACATACATATATATATATATATATTATACATATATACACGTTTCATATGGGCTTTGTTTTTGCGTGTGAGAGAGAGAGAGAGAGACCATAAACTGGTCGAGTTCTGGATCGACGCCTAAGCACATAGAAACTACGTCTTGTTGTTTACACGAGTTTTTCTGTTGCCTTATTTCATCTAGCAAACTTGCAATCTCCGGAGGTGCTCCAACCTGAGAAAAAATCAATAAAAACAAGTATTTCAAAACCTATCTGCCCAGATATATATATACACACACATATATATATAATCTGACTTCTATAACCCATTATAGACAAAAAAAAAAAAAAAACCCCATTTATTTTTCATCAAAACCCATAAAAAATATGAAAAGATGTTTCAGACTTTAATTACCAGTAGCAAAAAACACAGCTTAGATTTAATAAATAACAGTTGATGGCACAGACCTAGAGAAATTATTTATGCCTTGAAATTGTAAAAACAAGGAATTGAACCTTTTGGCAATCAATATAAGCATCGAGCAATCTTGGGTAGGAAGGATGAGAAGCAATTTTAGCCTTAATTACACTCGAAGCCTGTTCATCTTCATCTCTTTGATTATTCTGATGATGAACATTAATGGAAGCTGATTCCGATACCACCGAACACTGGAAACCCAAATCCTCCGGCGACCCAAACACGGCTGGATTGTTAATCCGATGATGATGATGATCGGCGGTGGGATTATTAATCACGGAATGGTAATTATGATAGTGATGGTAATCCATTAATGGAATCATCAGATTCTCCGGAGACATTAAAGCATGGTCTGCATAGTCATCACTTGTTGAATGATGACTAATCCCATATATTTCATCCATATCAGAAACAGCAGCTCTTTATTATGCAGTAAAATTGAAGATGACCCTTTTGTTGTTTTAGAGAGAGAGTGAGAGAGAGTGAGAGAGAGAAGAGAGAGAAAGTCTAGGTTTGTATATGTGTTGCTTTCATGGTGTTTGGAGTTTGGAGATTATAAGTGGTGGGGGCGTGTGAATGTTTTCGGAGGTACAAACAGGAATTCGAGATGCTCAAGTTGAGGTTCATGTCTATTCTTACCATTTTTAATTATATATTAAAAAAATATGTTATATAAATTAAATTCACTACTTTTATATCACTTATTTTTTCTATTTCTCTAATTTTGACCAGAAATCATTATAAATTAATTGTTTTAATTGAATCAAATATATTCGTACTTTTTAAATTGGTGAGAGACTATTTTTTCTAATTTTAATGAGAAATCATTAGGAATTAATTATTTTAATTGAATAAAATAATATTCATATTTTTTAAATCGATGACAGATAAAAAATTGATTGCATAAAAATAACATAAGAAAGGTGGAATATAGCTTTTCTTAACATAATATATATACTTATGTTATAAGTGATGCAATATATCATTATAATTGCTATTAGTCACTTTTTCTATTTTCGTTAATAAATAAATATAATAAATATTGCATTTAATTGAATTTTCATAATTAACTTTACTATAGGAAAAAATATTCAATTGGATAAATGATTATAGTCACTGCATACATGTAGTGTGGGAAATGTTATAGGTTATAAGCTATTACTCTATTTTTTGATTGGATCTTGATTGAGCCATTTGTAAAATAGATTATGTTTTTATTTTGTGTTCCATTTAACTAAAGCACGCTAATGTTGTAAGGATTAAGATTTCGTTTTTAAACTATGTTTTGGATTGTTAAGTATTAAAAATGTATTGGACAAAAATATTTTGAAAAAGTATGAAAAAACTTGCAGCAATGAATAATACAAAAATAGTTAAAAAGAAAGAAAATAATATTTATTAATTTACATGCACCAACAGTAACTGATAGAATTTTAATAATAAACTAATTTATAATATTATATTCAATTGTATTGCTTATTTAAGATATAATCAACAAAGTTCAAATAATTTAACAGGTGAAATACAAAATTATAAATACTTACAATATTAGAATTTCAAACATGTCAACAAATTATTATAAGAAAAAAAAAAAAGTGATATGACCATTATGTTTGGCAAATTCAACGAGTTGCATGATGAAAAACACTATTTCATGAACGTCTGGTTTACTATTGTAGAAACTACAAAAACTTTCATTGAAAACCTTTTACTGAGAGTTTCTACAGAAATAATATAATTTCAAAATTACTTAATAATTTCTTTTCATAAGTTCAAAAGTAAAGAATTTCTAAAAAAAAAAAAAAAAAAAACCCAGAAAATGTTGGCAGAAAGTAAACCTAAAACGTAGCTAGGTAGGATGATTGGAGGAGAGCAATATTTGCACCAATTTTTCACTGCATTTGGCTTTACATCTTGCTTATTATAATAAATAAATATGGAATATAAATAGTCACATATTCTTTGTAATTGGTGAATTATTATTTACTCTCTTTTTGTTGTAAATATATATACTCTTTTTTACTAGTTGAATTATTTATTTATTTTTCTTATAAAAAAAGAAAATATTCCTTGTGTTTGTTTTTTTTTTCCTAATGAAAGCGTGTTAGCAATGGGGGTCAGAAAAGTATAATGGGAGAGCACAAGCAAAGGGACAAAGCAAATCAAGTTGAGCAATTTTGGTTTGATTGATGGATTGATTTGATATGTTGCCAGTTAAAGCTGAAAGACCTTCCTATATTTAATTAAAACCATATCTTACCCTTATATTATTTTAGTTGATCTACCTCTTTCAACCCCCAAACATTTTGTATGTTGCAATTTCCCCCCTTAAATATACAAAAAGAGATTTTTTATGGTAGAAATTTGATGTATGCAGCACTTTACTGTAATTATTATTTCTGGCCAAAATTGATCAAAATGGAGAACTGATTGGAAATAAATTCTTATGGTTAAATCCAACGCGCAAGTGAGAGAATCAAGAAATTATTAAAATAAATATTAATGACATTTATGTTCTTCACAAATAAATAATATGAACCAATTTTCGGTCAATTTTGATAAAAAAATAGTAATTGAGACAAAATGACATGCATTCATCAAATTTCTGCGGGGAGATCTCTTTTATGTTTCTACTTGCCAAAAAAAAGATGATAAAATTATATTACTTTAATTTTTAACATTTTTTTTGTAATTCGCTCATTCAGCAGGGAGTATATATGTAATTTTCCAAAAATACAGAGGAAATAATATTCTTAATCGAAGAGTTTGTTTGTTTGGGTGGGAACAAGATCTTATACTCCAAATTTTGTTCCATCTTCTATTTTATATATTAAATGTGTGGTACATGTCAAAATATTTACACATGTTAAATATTTTTTAATTGTATATTTGAATTACACGTATCAAACATTTAAATATGTGAAATAAAATATGTAACAAACATTTAAAACAGAAAATCATATCCCATTTGAGTTTGGTATTTGGGATTTTGGAGTATCGTTGTAGGAGTATCCGTAACCAAGTATTAACCTAGGTTGCACCGGCATGAATATGGAGTTGTAAATATGATATGTATAAATATGTCGATACAGTTTACTCAAAATTTTAAAATACGAACACAACAAAAATATGACTTTTCATATATATAGTTAATTTTCTTAATGAATCTCCACACAACCCCAATAATAATTTAAAAAATTATACATATCAAGCAGTATATATGCCTCATATATATATAGTATAAGAATATCTATTTCGAAATCCATCAAAAAAAAAAACTCATAACAATATAAATTAGACTTCCACTTCATTGTGAAAGGAGTAAGCAATCAAGCACATTGGAGGAATGCAAAAAATGATAAAATATTTTTAAAAAAAATATTAAAGGGATATTTTTGGGAATAACACCCTACTTTTAACTAAAGTGTGCAATTGGGTATAAAGAATAAATGTAAGTCTGTGAGAGTAGAATTATAATTAACCAAAGGTTAGGGCCATAAATGTAATTTCATTTTTTTTTAATATCTGATAGACACGAGGATAATCGTGACTGTTTCAAAATGAATGTTCATCTAATAAGAAGATTGAAACTTTTATGAATCATTTATTTAAGTTAGTTGCTAAGTTATTAGATATAGATTATAGTTTAAACTTTAAAGTTTGGTATATTAAGTATCTCTATCTACAAGATTTACGTGCTCAAATTCTATAAATAGTATTGATCATTTTGAAATAGTCGTGATCATTATTCTCTTGGAAAAGGAAAAAGGAAATAAATTTTTAGATTATGGGATAATAATTAATAAGTTCAAATTTTCTATGTTAGTTCTCAACAAATGTGTATTATGATATATTAATTAATATTTAATAACTCAATTTACCAAAACAAAACTAAAGCCTATTAAGTTATAATCTTCATTGAACTCGATTCTTCTTTAAACCGAACCTTGAAATACACTCTAGAGAGCAATTACTGGATAAAGTTATTAACCATTTTGAGAGATTAAGACGTGTAATTAGAGCATAATCATAATTGGATCAAATTTAAATACCATTTATGAATTAAGAAATAAACATAACTGAAACAAGACTTAATTTAATTACCTGCAGGATTGAATTGACCAACACTTATGATTTGGTGTGCCGATGGAGTTAAAGTTCTTAATGATCAGCAATGGATATATTATTTCAGAAGGCAACTGTATATCAGTGTGATCTGAATAATGAAAATGGCTAAGCCATTGAGTAATATGTATATATATATATATATATATAATAGTATATAATGTGAGCAAGAATTTTCATATATAGGAAGTCCACTCATCATAAAGAAAATGATATCTCAACTGTTAAACTACTTTTTTATTTTTGTTTTTTGCATGTTAAATTGTACTTCAATCGTGTCGATTAATTAAGTTACTCAACTTAAAATCAAGTTTAATATGATCTCTATTTTAGATGAATTTTAATTGGAAAATACGTGGGTCATGTAGGCGCATACGACTTAATTTAAAAATAAAAATATCATTTTGTAATTTAAAACACATGGATTACACACTCGACACATTTTAATTTTTCTATCTCAATACCTGATGTTTTTCTAAACCCTAAACCATAAATACATGAATAACACACTCAACCCTTTGGTCTCAACACTTAGACAAAAAAATTTGAGAAAAAAGGTTCGAACTCAAATTGAAAAACAATCCGATGTAGATTACACCTTGAAATTTGAGTGATCGATGCGATTGAAAAGTGGACTAAAATGATTCTAACAAAAAATTTGATTGACCAAATGTGACATTATCCCATAAAGAAATTATAGTAATATGTTTAGTGATTAAAATAGAGGGCACTTTCATATTGATGGAAATTATATTAGAGGCCAAAATGGAATTTGACCTTGAAACTTTAGATGAACAAATACACCAAAGTGTCAAAATAAATCATGGATTCATACATAGAATAACATTCAAAAAATTGACTCTAGTCATTATCAAAGAGATACCAAAAGAAGAACAATGGAAAGTTGTTTGGCTATGTTTATTGATTTACTAATTGACTTTCTATAATGGCACGTAACACGATTAGCCTTAAGCCACGTTTGAAATAATGTCATTTGAAAATCTTGATTAATTAGAACATATATCTTATCATCAAGATATGGCAACAGCTAGCTTAACTAATATAATTAGGCCACATAGTTAAAGATGATCAAAATAAATCTTGAATTTGTTCCATTTTTTGGTCAACATAATAAGTTTTTTTAGTGCACTTTAACCTTTCACGAAATTTGTCCACAAAAGTATTAAAAAAGGTTCAAATATCAATCTTCTTCTTGTTTATTGGTTTTGGCTTTATGCGACCAAAACTTAGAGTAATTGGTGTTTTAAGCATCTAGATTACACATGGTCAATGCAAAAAAAAATAAAAAAATAGCGAATTATTTTATTTTCTTAAGTTGATTCTTATTTCATAAGTAGTAGCAAATTATGAGAAACAAAATGTTGAATGTAGCAAAATATTATTATTGTTGTTGTTGTGATGGACAATATAATAATAATAATGTATTTTCATGTCCATTATAACTTTTGTCTTGTTAAAATAAAATGATCAAATTTCTCATACATAGATGGTTAATATTATAAGGTGCAATCCTATTTTCGAGATATATGGTTACTATTATAAGATATAAAGTTAATTTGCAATTTTGTGCAATTAACCAAATTTAAATTCGGCTTGGACAAGTTGGCATAACATGCATTATTCCAAAGTCTACATATATTAGGATTAATGATGTTCTCAACCCTTAAATCGGACTAATTACTTACATAATTATATTTGCCAATATGATTTAAATATTTAATTGCAAATGGGTGCACGAAATAACATAGTATTGGACCTTTTTATGGTCAAAAGATTCTTTTAGGCTTTAGCCATTTTGGGGTGAAAGTGATCATATTATATATAACAATCTATGAGACAGAAATGGAAGTCCAAATCAAGCTGGAGCTCTGTTAATTAATCATTAATTATTATAATCTTCATCATGGAGGTTGGGAACAACATTCCCTTTTATATTCTCTTGACCCTAAAAACTAAGATATACTTTAATATTAATATTCATACAATATTATTCCTTGGTGTTGTGTTGTGATATAGTTTAAATCATATTTCATATTGTATTTCATTTTAGGTATACAATAATTGTTTAAAATATCATTTAAATATAAAGTCGACATAAATTATGTATATGTATTTAGGGTAAGATTATAGCTCCTATATGTGTGCTAATAATAACAAGTTGTCTATTAGATACTCTTGCCACTATTTTATCAAGATTTTGGTAAAAGATTGTAATAGATTGTCTTATATTCTTGTCTAACACCAAGCCAGTGTTGCTAAACAAGAATATTTCATATTCCCTTTTTCCTTCAATGCTTTCTTATATATTATTGAAGCTTAAGATCATAATGGTTCGATTCACAAAGATCGAATGCTAGATTATTTGATAAAAAAAAAATGCTAAATAATACATAAAAAAGGTAAATATTGATTCGGATTTATGAATATCAGTTGATAGTATTTTTTACGTACAATTGCAAGTCATGAAAAAGAGATTATAGAGATGTCAAATACAAAATTAGAATGCATGCACTTTATTTGATAACTATGATATTGATGATTATGTAATATTTAGCATAGAATTTATGAAATAAAAACATAACATATATCTATATTTTATTAATTTATAAGGTAAGTCATATATTTGAAATTGAAGTTTGTAAATGGCCACCAACTTAGCAACTAGCATCATTTACATGATATTGATGATTGTGCAATATTTAGACAATACTTACATCTAATAGTAAGCATATAACATTGTAAAGTTTAACAAATTAATTTGGGCTATTAATGGGCCATATAGGTTCTATTAAAAACCTATTTGGGCTTCTCTTAGGCTTAATATATACAAAATGGATCTGGCCCAATATAGAACATTAATGAAATTTAACAAAATGGTGCAAAGGGCTCGGCAAAACCCGCTATCTGCCAAGTCGGGTTTACCCGTTAAAAAAATAAGTAATGAAAATTTGAAAACACTTTGAATTAACCAAAAGTGTCTTTACGTGATGTGTTTGGAAACACTTTGAATATAAGTAAAACCTGAAATTACATTAAAAACTTCTTAAATTTAACACGAGAAAATTTGAATATTAAAATCTGAATACGTTCTTCTGATAGTTATTTAACATTTTCGTGCATTTTTTATATGAACAATATTTAAAAATGACATCTTGATAACTTAGATAGTGGTGGTTGAGAACTATTCATTATATATATAGGATATAAATAGTATAAATTTTATTATATGAATATTTGTGATTGTATTAAATTTTAAAATCTCAAGAATAAGAATTCATAACATGACCTATCAATTGCATGTAAGTAGTTTAAATAAGTTTAGCATTTGAATTTATCTATTTATTCTTTTGAGTTTGATGTTTATAATATGTTATATGAATATCAAAGCATCAACTACAATAGTTTGTAACACACTGTTTTTGACCATTAATATCAACACATAAAATCATCTAAATTAATTACTATAGAAGTGTAAGCGTATATAGCAATATCTTATTGGATAGAATTTTGGTGTGGCTGCATGCACTAACACAATATTTTATTTTATTTTTATGAATTGAAAATAATATAGTTTCTCTTATTGGCCGACACGTAATACGGGATTAATGGAGGATAAAGTTAGGTAGCATTTTCTAAGTGGATTCACTGATGCTAAAGGGATTCAACTATACATCAAAAGCAATATACTGTTTATTAGGCTTCAAAAGTAGTCAACTGATAATGCTTTATAACAAAGTAACACTATATAGTCTAATAATTAGTTAAGTGTATTTTTTATCTGAATGTATATAAATTTTATTGAGAACGTAAAACTTGTCACTCTTTGTATCAGTTCATTATACAAAGTTTTTTGCACCATTTTCTAAAAGATGTCTTTAATTTTTTTAATGTGTTGAGAAGCTATTTCAAATGAAAAGGAGTCATTTTAATGGCATGTTATAGAAGTTTATAAATACTTTCCTCTATTTGGCCAAAAATCAAACACAAAATATTCTAATATATAATAATTTCAACGTGCGACATGATGATCATGTGTATATTAAAGTAAAGTAAAGTTGGCAACTTTTTAGCATGTCCAAGTAATGGAAAGTTGTACACGTACTTGAGCAACTTCAATGGTGAAGTATACATCAGATGATAAAAAAGAGTTCAAAAAGTAGATGAGTGGATTCTGATGTAAGAATCATGATTTACCCATTTATTTTAATCCAATCACCAACTATTTTAAATCCCACATATATATATATATATATATAGATACAAACATTTCCCATCATCACCATTTCTCCATTAAATAAAATTAATTGAAGTTTTATCAGTATCAGAAGGTGACAGCAAAAATGTATTGGAATGAGGAGTTTCATGGATCTTAGTTACATGTAATTTCAGCTGAATTTGAATTCTTACATGATGTTTTAGAAGCTGATCAGCACAAGTTTTGGGCAGTTATCAGCAAAAACCCCGGCAAGTCACAGAACGGCATGGACTCATCAGCTTGAGTCTTTTCATCGGCTATTGTTTTTTTTTTTTTTTTCTTTCATGTACTACTATATATATATATATATATATATGTATTGTTAGTATTTAATTTTGTGTTAATCCTTGCATTGAATGGATTGGAATTGAATAATTTATCTAAGTAAAGTGGATCTTGGTTCGTTAAGTACTTGATAGAGACATCTTTCTTTTTTGCAGCATCCTACATCTTCTAAACTAGTGATTGATTGAATCGAATTTGATAAATCGTGTCTTTAATTAGGTTGGTTTGATTATTAATTAAGTTGAACTGGAATGAGTTTTAACGAGATAAGACTTAGCCAAACCTCAAATCATATAGAACATCACTATAAATCGCATGGAAAATTGCTAATTAATGATCTTTTCGTTACATGTCCAAACATCTATAAGTCAAAAAAGTTTATTGTACCCACTGAACCTGTTTACTACATGAAATATATTGTCAAAAATTATGGACACAAATCAATACTGATCAAATTTCATAAAGTACATTTCTGATCAGATATGAAATTTACTCATCTCGTAACTTCTACAATATTATGTTACATACATATATAGAAACTCTCATGAATAGTAAGGCCAACGCGTGCCTTATTACTTGTCCCAGTATATAACTAGCATCTGAATCGAATCGAACATTACGTGACATATACGTATACATATATATATATATATATATATATATATATATATATATTTCTCAATTTCTCCAAGATCCTCGTCCGCTCTTTAAGAGAGACACATAGAGTAACTCATTCCAAGTATCGGGCACGCCTGGCAAGCACCAATGACTACAATCTTGCGCGTGGACTTCTTCTCGGGCAGCTGCCCGGTAGTCTGGTCTGAAAATCGAAGGGTGCCCGTCTTTTCTATAATCCGTTAGACGGCTTATGTTCAAAAATGTAACCGGGGTTTTCATGTCCTTAAGTACGTATTCTAGAAGCTTCATTTTAGACGGGTATTTTGCTAAGTAAGTATCGTTGGAAATCGGTTCAGTTTCTTTGTCACATTTTCCTCCTGAGTTCCACGGTCCACCTCTACAAGCAAAAACATAATATTTCACACGATTTTTCTTAGATACGCAATTAAATAGATTCATCGACTATGATCATGGTTTATGAACATAATTTGAGAGTTTAAATTACCCAAAAATAGACACTAATTGTGAGAGAATAAGCAATATATATATATAAGGTTTTTACTAACATACCTGAAATGTGTGACTGAATAACCTCTGAAAATAACATGAGTTTTGTTTTTGTCGATATTTTTATCGACCCATCTGGCCCAAGTGGCGAGCGCCCTCTTGAACGCTTCCAAAACTTTAAGTCTCGGGTGAATGTAATTACCTTCCTGGTAATAGTTTTCCCTGTAATAACACAAAGTAAGTGAACTAAATATGGAACAAAAAACAACATTAAATCGATGCAAAATAAACGAAAACTCACCCTCGAGAGGTCTTCTCATGAGTCCACCAATGTCCAGTGTTGAATATTAGCACATCAGCATCACGATACATGGAAGTCGTTTCGTCCATTAAATCCAATCTTAGTGTCTCAAAAGAACGACTTTTTCGTTTAAAAGATGATTCCTTTACAAGGAAATGAGAACTAACAAAGTCTATAGAACAGTTATAATCCTGCAAATACATACGAAAAATGGATCAGCGAAAAGTAGTGCATTTAAATTATATATTTTTGTATTAGCATATACATATATATATATATATATATACCTCAAATCTGAAAGCATAAAAGCCCTTTTTCTTGAATTCATGTTTTCCAGATATTTCATAAACTCGAGATTTGTCTTTAACGCCATGGCGAAGAACGCAAACAAGAGACTCCCACATGTTCCTATTTAGTGAATCCCCAACAAAGACTAGCTTTTGACCTCTAAGTCTCTCGAGAAAATCAGTCGTGTTCAATCTGAGGAAGCAATTTGTTCCATATCGACACTTTAAATGAATATTAAGTGTACTAATTATGACAAATGAGATAGCAGCTATGTAATTGTTATGTCAATCTAGAAATTTACGAAAATTTGGATGATATGAATCAATATGAACTAGTGTTGCATGAATAATACACAATCTAAACAGATATTTCACTTTGATTTAGAAAACGATAACTAATAATATACATTTCCGAGAAACTAGTTAACGAACAATATATCCATATTAAAATTTCTCAAAGAAATTTGGTGCATATTAATTAAAACAACAGCAAACAAGTGAAGAAAATAGGACAATTATTATGCATGAGCTCCACATGAAAGCTCTTGAAGAAGTTGAAGAGGAGTATAATATCTTCAATCAGTGTCATTTTGCATTGCGATTTTAAGTTCCATGATACTAAGAAGCAATACTAACTAAATTAAATTCGGCACATTGTAATCATACAAATTCATTCCTTTCGACTGAATTATGATAACTATAAACAGAACATGTCATCATTCACATCCATAAGTAGTTAAGTACCTACATATCATGCACCAACATTTCTAAAATGATTCATGAATTCCTGCATAAATCATGTGTCGATTTACACAATTCGAATTAAATAGCAACTCAAAGCATGCAAATCAATTAAATTTTCCATAGATAAGCAATAACAAGAAGATAAATCTTACCTAGGGATGTCACAATCATGAGGCTGCCATCTCCATTTCACAAACTCATTATCAGGCCTGCCATTAAGATGGCAATCGAAATCCCGACCAATGTAAGGGCAAGAACCCGGAGGATAATACGGCTTTGTATCATCTCTCACCCATCTACCATTATAGATATCACAGGCCTTAAAAGACCTATTATTTGCAGATATTCTCAAATCACCATCTTCATGGGCTTCAATACTTGTATTCACCAAGATTGTATTTTTACCAAAATTTGACCCATTTTTTAACTTCTCAGTCACATTCCCCAAGTGGGCTTTCTCAAAAACTTCACTTTTTCCATCAGAATTGACCAATTCTAGACTCTTAATACTCCCTGTAAAATTTGCTTCAAGGGTTTCATTTACAGGGCTTATACCACTATCATCATTATTCCCACTTACACTAGTATTATTAATAGATGAAGAAAAGGCACTAGAAAAAGGCCATGAAAGAAAAGAAGTATTACTATGAGAACCAAAACTATTGAACCCTTGAAATACTGGGTTAAAAATTGGACCTTTAATGGAGATATGAAATAATACTGCACTAAAAACAATGAAAGACAACATAAACCCTAACCCAAACGGTGAAATTACTTTCCTTCTTGGAGATGATAAATGCTGATCTGAAAATGAGAATTTTCTGAAATCCATTGCTGAAAAAGTGGATGAAATACTCACCATTTTCCCATGAAAATTCAGTGAAAAAACGCACAAAATATTAAATAGATAGCATAAAAAAGAAAAAAGGAAATGAGAGAAGGGTTACATAATACAAGACGAAGAATAAATCACCTAATTTTGAAATTGTTTCATTAAAAAATCACAATAAATTATGTTTGAAATCGATTTTCAAACCTATGATAATATTTAAACAATTTATAATTAGAGACTAACAGCAGTGCTCGTACACTTGGCGCCGTCACAAGTGTTTGACTTAAGACACGTGTCCAGCAAAGATCTCATCGTTTTGAACTGTGTGAAGGGGCCCACATGCTTTGTTTATCTAGATTCCATTAATCGACAGACGGCTGAGATATTGCCACGTTACTGATGATCTGGATATTAATTTAAGTGGTTTCTCTGTAGTGCCATAAACATGGAGCTCCATCTTTCTTTTACCTTTGAGAAAGTGGTGTGCCACTAGTATTGACTTATTTACATTTTAAATTTATATTATTATTATTTTGACTTTATTTTGTAATAGGAAAAAAAATTAATTAAATAATTCAATTCGAATTTTTTTTTTATGATGGTTAATAATTTGAGTTTGATAAATAAATGTGTAGGAGCCAATTCACTAATTTAATTTAGGATCCAAGTTTAATAACTTAGAGGGATTGTAGTTATGAATGCACAAATATCACACATTATTTTTCTAGTTCAAAAATATCATACTTTAGTATTTATTTTATTTTATTGCCTGCATCAAATAATCTCAATATCAACCAAAAGAGAAAAAGGAATAACAGGCCTAATGAGACACAAAGCCCACATTGTTTTGTTCTGTTCACTGAAAATAGCCCATGTTAATTTGTTGAGTGCTTTTAGAGCCCATTAAGAATTTTTAATAATCTTCACACAGAGATAAGTGGCCATTGATTCTATACATCTTTTCAACTTCCTAAAATTGGGCTATTTTGATATTGGGTCAAGGCCCAATAGTCTCAGTCTACATTTTCATCACTTAGCTTTCATTTTGGGAAAATCAAAACATACAAGACATGTCTTATGTTAAGTTAACTCAATATACTTTGGATAAACCTCATTCTTGTATAATAGATTGACCCATTTTTTCGATTCATTAGAAGCTATAATTGGTTCCATCAAGGATAAGCACTTTGAACAACGAACTAAAATTCTTGTACATTAATTTCCTTTTCTTTTTACAGGTTGAATTACATTGGACTCAACTCAACATATTAATATATAGACAGCACTCAGATTCACTTCGTTTTTATAACAACATTAAAATCGAGAAAGAACCTTAAAAATCTAAAAAACCCGAATGCTATCTTGGCCCGGAAAGCTCCATTGCCTCGATAACCAACGAAGATTCCTCTATATAATCTGCATATCTTTGAATTGGATATTCAAATGATCTATTATACCTTGGAGTCTCGACTTTTTGCGATTGTGATTGCTCCCATTTTTCCGCTAACCCATCGCCTTCGAGCATCCTCAAAACTTCAGACATCTTAGGACGATGCAAAGGGTTGAACTGAGTACAAAGAAGCGCCACTTGTACCGTTTCTTCTAGTTCCATTCGATCATATTCGTTCTTTAGATCTTTGTCCACCATGAGGCTCAATTTTCCCTCTTGATGAAGCTTTTTTACCTGCAGAACAATTTGGTTAAAACCGATCAGATGAATTTTCGGGTTTTCGCCATGGGACCCCTGGATTTTGGCAAATTACAATGACACCCCAATTCGATCCTAAGAACAAAAAAACAAGAAGTGGAACTAGGGGCGGTAATTGGGTTGAATGGGTTGGGTTCGGGTAGGTCCATTTGGGTTGGGCTTAAAGTGGGTTGGGTTCAATTGGGTCTAATGTCAAAAAATATACATTATAGTTGGACCCAATAAGGACGCAAAGTAGACCCTCAATAAGGACCCATTATGAATTAAAGTGATGTAAGGAGTTGTTGTAGAGTGTAAAATGTCAAAGTGGAAAATAAGTTGGACCCAATTTAGACCAAAATATTGTTAAAACTCAACCCAATTGGAATTATAATGCTAAAATATTAGGACTCAATCCATTGAAAACTTAGTTAGGTTTGGGTCCAAAGATATGTATGAACTCAAATTGCCACCCCTAAGTGGAACCATTTATTGACGAAATGTGAAATTGTTAAAAAAAAGTTCGCAATTAGGCAATTAGCGTCACAAACGGGGTGTTTATATAATTTACCGAAATTAAAAACTAGTCAAAACAATATAACCAATCAATCAAAATCATATGATGTCTAAAGAACGAGGATGTAGGAAAATACCCAATCGAGAATCACCCCTTTTTGGTTGGCCCCACGCCCGAAATCCACTGCCTTATGGCCCGTGACTAGCTCAAGAAGTAATATACCGAACCCGAACACATCAGTCTTTTCCGAAGATTGACCAGTTGATAAATATTCAGGAGCAATGTGGCCAATTGTGCCTCTTACAGCCGTCGTAACATGAGAATCCCGATGATCCAATAGCTTCGCCAATCCAAAATCCCCGACAACCGCCTCAAAATCCTCGTCCAACAAAATGTTGGCCGCTTTTACATCACGATGAATAATTTTCGGGTCACATTGCTCGTGTAAATACACCAACCCTCGTGCCGTGCCTAATGCTATACTTTTTCGCCTCGACCAGTCTAAAACGGGCCGTCCATGGATATGATCTGGAAATATGGTACATTTCGATGATAATCAGATAAGGAAATTCACGAAATTTTATATGTTTATAGCTAGGCTTATCAATGGGCGGGGGGATTGCCCAGACCCAAACCCGTTCAATAGAAAACCTACCCGACCCATAGGGTCTGAGACCTGGACCTGATGACACTACCCGATGACACTAGGTAATTCGGATCCGGATACAACTTTTACCTGCGGACATTTTACCCGAAATTTACCCATTGAAAATACCCGCGGGCCTATACCCGAACAATACCCGAGGTTTACCCATGGATATTTACCCGAATCGGACTCGACCCAAAACGTACCCAGCCCGTCGGGTCTAACTTTTTTTGGACCCATCGGGTATATGATCAGGTCCAGGTAAAATATTTTTTGGGGTATTTTCTGGGTTCGATTTGGGTCTCTGGGTATTCCCCGCCCATTGACACCCTATTTATAGCTAAAAAAATGAGGAATTTATATACCTTTGAGCCTAGATGCAACGCTACCGTTAGACATGTACGGGTAAATGAGAAGGCGTTCATTTTCGGTCGAGCAAAATCCCCAAAGACGAAGAAGATTCTTGTGGACAGCCAAACTGATGAGTTCGACTTCTGTCTGAAACTGAATCTCGCCGCCAACGGCGTTATAGTCTTTTAGCCTTTTGACAGCAACTATAGTGCCATTGTTTAGACGGCCCTTATATACAATACCGAAACCGCCCTTTCCCAATATGTTCTTCGCGTTAAAATGGTCAGTTGCAGCTCTTAGTTCTTTAAATGTGTATCTTCTTAAATGGCCTAATCGTATCTCGGGATCGTATTGTTCTGCCAAACAAGTCATAATCCATGATGAATTTACGTATTTAAGCAAAACAAAAAATATTGTAATAAAAATATTTTAGCTAACCATTAACGTCGAAAAAAATCTGCTGATTGCGCCTATATCGCCACCAAACAAGCAAGCCCACAAATATAACGATCGAAAAGGCGCCACCAAAGCTAGCACCGAAAGCAATAGCGACATGATGTTTAACTGCAGAATCTGATTGATCTATGAAGCAAAATATAGATATATAAACATCATAGTCCTTGTAAAGAGTCACAAATGGTTAAAATTATGGCCTCATGGGATTAAGTGATGATTATTACCTTTCACAGCATCGGGTGGGAATGATAACGGCTCGGGAAAGACAACAGAACAATTGTTTTGAGAATTTTGCCCGCAAAGTAATGGATTACCGATTATTCTGAAACAACCCGAAATTGTAGGAATTAGAGATTAGTATAACGAGTAAAATGTAAGAAAAAAGAAACTGATTAGTGTATAGAAAGAAACGTACTTGAACGTTCTAGCAGAAACTTTTGGTAATGAACCACTTAGATTATTGAAAGATAGGTCTCTGCACGCATACATAAATGTTAAATATAAATAACTATGAGAATGACAAATGTTTAGGTTGCATTTGGATGGAGAATTTGAATTTCGGGATTTCAAATAGCCTTAATTTCAAACCCATGTTGCAAAAACTGGAAAAAAGTGTTCTTGAGCTTTTTTGCAGAATTTATAGGCACTTAAAGTTGCTCAAAACGGTGTTGAATAATCTAAAAGGTTCAATGGATATGTGTTTTGGATGTGAAATCCTTAACTCTCTTATCCTCCAATCCAAACAAAACTTAATGTCCTAAAATACGTTAATTTGAGAACCCGTAGAATAAGAAAAGCACGAAAACATACACAAGAGTGAGGCTTTGGACTTTAGTAAGAGAGTCGGGAATGGATCCGGTAAGGCTGTTGTTGTTAAGCCGCCTGTCTTGCTCAAAAGAAATAGCAAACGTTGTAAGTGAATCTAAATTTATTACAAGATATGACGAAATGTATAAGATTATTGGTAAAAAGTCTCGAAAAACTCACAGATAATTCAAGTTATTAAGACCACCCAGAGAAATAGGTATTTCACCAGTAAGCTTGTTGTTGGAAAGATCAATTGTTTGAAGCTTATCTAACTTCCCAATCACATCTGGAATAGGACCCGTAATTTCATTGTTCTGCAACGACCTACATAATTATTGGAAAAATATGACATTTTCGATATCAGATGTGTTCATAATTTCATCTGGAATGAGGGATGTTAAACGGCTCGATCTGAAGTTTATTAGAATCCACTATGATAACTGAAAATGGCTGAAAAAGGTGATAAAGGATTAGAAATCCTATAGTGACTCGAAAAACACCCAAACAAGCAACATAATTGATATTATGGATTTATAATCCCGGGATTTTACACTTCCAACGAAACTTAATATGAATGGAGAATTTAAAATGAAGCAAAAAAATGAACAAGAATGAAAAACTTACACAGATTGCAAGTTAGTGAGATTGCCAATTCCAGGTGATAAAGTTCCAGACAAGCTGAGACTAGGGAGCCCTCTGATGACAAGCAAAAATTAACCTTAAATATCAGTAATAAGCAAGATTCTGTTCATGTAATAAAAAGTTAATTTTTTTTTTCTCAAAATTTTCGGCTGTATGAAATTTCAACTTACAGAGCAGAAACATAGCCATCTGAAGAACAAGTAATCATCCTCCAACTACAAGGATCCACTGAATTAGCATCCCAATTCTCCAGTACATCATATGGATCCCGTAAATCGTTCTTTATTGCGATCAAAGCGACTACTGCAGGAAATTAAAGAAAAAATGAACACCTAATTGTCAAAAATATGTATTAATTTTTGTTTATGAGAAAAATAAATGAGTAAATGGAGTCCCTGTGCAATGCTATTCTAGAGAAAAGCAACCATAAATATACAAAATAAAATAAAGTAAATTAAATTAAAATGGGAAATAAATACTAGTGCAAGGACAGAGCATGAATCTAGTCAAAAATTAGAAAACCAATCAAGAACAGTAAGAACATGGATTCAAAATACTATAGATAACAAGTAATTCTTCAAATAATTATGAATTAAAAAAGAAAATTTTAAGTAAGAAGAATGTTTACCTTCATAATTTACACCAGAGGGAGATAGAGTTGAATAAGAACACTGTATCATTGCCAAAACCAGAAATCCCACCTTCCAGAACAGAGACATTACTCTTTCCATTTTCTGATACTTCAAAAATTCACCCCACAAATTTCACTCTCTTCAAAGAACAACACATTCTCATATTAATTCATACCCCCACAAATTGTACTTATAATTGTTATCCAAACAGATCAGAATCCCATAAATGAAATCCACAATTATACCATAAAAAACTGATCTTTTTTCCACTTTTATCCCTAAACAACCACAAATGCCTCTTCGCCTTCAATAACCCACCAAATTGAGATTACAAACAAACTGTAAAAAAGCCCAGATGATAAAGTGCCAGTCTGTAACAAAAAACAGAGCCTTCTTCACCAAATGAAGGGCTTTTTTATTGAGAAAGCAAAAAACAGAGACTAGACCTGAAATTCTGAATGCCTTGAGATCTGGGAATTTGTATTAGTGTAGGAAATTCATGTTGTTTTAACTAATCCCCACGAAATTCTATTTGCTTTTGCAAATAAGTTTTTGCTTTTCTTCACACCATATCTTATCCCTCTCTGCAAAGACTACCATTACACTCTCACACTCTTCCTATCTTAGCTACAATTCACACATGCCACATTGGTACTTTTACCAGAAAGATACAAACATGCTGCAAAAAGTCCAAAACATAAGGCCAAGGCATCACAGATACAGATGTGGACAGTATAATTTGAAAAAAGAAATCGAAAAAAGGAGGAGCTTTATGCACAATATTAATATTATATTTTGTGGGTTTTTCTTTTTATGTTTTAATTGTGAAAAAGCTAATGTAATTTTTGGGGAAACCCAAAAAAAAGATTAACTTTATATTCAGTGATTTGGACTGAAGAGATGTGTGTGATTGATTCAGAGAGAACAATAGTATATGTCTTGAAGGCAAAAAAGCAAAGCAAAAAATTTTCTTGCAGGTAAAAAATTTGGCAGGTCACGTGCTTGGCTTGTCTTAATCTTTGTTGGGCTTTTGAATTTTTATTTTATTTTTTTTTTAAAATCAAATAATTAAGAATTCAATTGGTTGGATACTAGAACCAAAAAAACAAAATTGAGAGTAAATTTTAAAAAAAAAAAATTCAATTATTTGATGGGTTATATAAAAGGTTATATTTAGGCTAAATTAAAAAGTAAATAAAATAAAGTATAGTTGGTGAGTTTGATGGATAGACATAATCATGTCGTTATTAGTAAATAAAATAATATTTACCTAAAACCCTATTAGAAAAAGAGTAGGGACAATTTGATTAGCTACAAAAACATTATTATTAAATTATTGATAGCAAAATACCATAGGCTAAACAAAAGAGAATATTTATAAATCTCGCTAATGAACTCTAAAATGCGCCTGCGGTGCTGGTGTCGACGTTGTTCTTGGACACAGTCCCTGTGTGTTTGCATTGATGTGAG
Source organism: Verbascum thapsus (assembly GCA_963669365.1). Taxonomy (NCBI): domain Eukaryota; kingdom Viridiplantae; phylum Streptophyta; class Magnoliopsida; order Lamiales; family Scrophulariaceae; genus Verbascum; species Verbascum thapsus. Next base: position 23,045,701 of record OY770108.1, read on the forward strand.
AGAAAGTAGGGAGAGACAACCTCTAAAGTGCGCCTATGGGACAGGCATGCGCACATGGTTGGATCTATATTCTATTTCAAAAATTAATTAGACCGTTCTAATTCAATGATAATATAATATTTAATAATATTTTATTAATAATTTTATTCTTATTTCCTCATTATTACAATAATATAGTATATATTCGAATAAATGTGATTTTTCATCTCCAAAGTGATTGCATGTTGAGGACCAATAATTTTTTTTTAAAAAAAATGTGCATAATTTTATAATATGGAAATTGCCTTAATGTGCTAAATTGTGAAATCCCATGCCCAAGGGTATTTTTGTCGCATTGGAAAAGCTGAATATTCTCTAGTCTACACTTGCTGATTACTGATTTAATTTTTTTAATTAAAATATTCATTATTATAATATATATTAAATTTCTCAAATATTAAAGGGGAATTTTAAATCATTCTCTTTTCCCTCACAAAATTCTTATTCTGGGTGTTTTCTAAGCATTGGGAAGTGATGAGCAGAAATTAGGGAGGAAAATGTCATTTTGACCCCTCAACTTCTGTTAATTCCAAAGAAGCCCTTTCTTTTTTGTGTCGAAAAGCCTGGTTATATAATTCGAAATTGTCTATTTTTAATTTAATACCAAATTCATTAAATTTAAGTCTTTTCATAAGTTTGGGATTGGATTTGTATGTATGTTTTCTGAAGTTCATTAACTTACTTTATTAAGAGGTTTATATATAAAAATAAATATATAATAAACTTACACTATTTTTTTAAATAACAACATTCTTAATGATAATACTAATAAAGTGATGCCCGCATGGACAGCCCAGTTGGTCACAGAAGGGTGAAGTTTGGACAATGACCAAGGATCGAGTCCCACCAACGCCAGTGTGGGAGCAACCTCTCAAGTGAGGGGCTCCTTGTGCGCAGTGGGTACTGATCTAGCCCCTGTGATTGGCTGGATTACCATGATTTATTCCTCCCACAGCTCTGTCGAGGCGGGGCATGAGGGCCCTTGGGATTGGGATTCAACCTTTGGACAATACTAATAAAGTGATTGACGTTATAGGAAATCTTTGTTCTCCTGCTACGTGTTAATCTGTGATTGGTGTAAGTAAGCTATTAATACAATTATGCAAGCATCTTTAAATGATTTGATTTGACATTTACTTTTGAAAATTCATTACTTTATAGCTAGTATGAGGACAGTGAAAAGAATAATTCATAAACAGAACATTGTTTACAAAACACATAAAATAATTATATATATATTAGTATCAGTCTCAATTATTTTTCATACAAGACTTCTCATTCAAATTAAATGAAAATCCACACATGACTTTGCACTTGAAAACTAGCAAAAAGACAATATAAAGAATCAAAATTAGCATCAATTAGGTAAGTGGGCCAAATGGACCCAATTTCGTTTACCAAATTGCAAAAATCTAACTACTACTTTACATCATATGTTTACCTGCCTAATTATTTATGTTCAGTTAAATTAAATAAACCATGAAAATTCTACCAACAATTATCTTTTTCCTTTTAATTTATAAGACACCTCTTCAGATAAATAGAATAACTACAATAGTTATCATCAATTTTAAGCTCCTGAATTGTCTGTATCTAATTTTTATTAGGAGTGAAAAAATTTACAATTTTGCATAGAAAAATTAGTGCAATTTTTTTTAAAAATAAAACGATTCGTCACACTGCAACGGGCTGAGCTGCTATTTAGCCCATCATATTAAAATCACGCAAATTTAAGTACAGGCCCAAAGTCAAGGAGTATAAATTACTTTGGATTAAAAACCAAAATAAAGCCCACAAATTATTTTCAAACAATTGAGCCCAAGACCATAATTTCATTTAAAATTAAGACCAATTTCCGACTCATTCTTCAGACCCATTGATTAATGTCAAAAGCCCAAAAAAGGAACAAAATTGAAAATCCTTGGAAATTTTTTGAGTACAAAATAGAGACTAAAACTTATTGGAAAACAAGTGGAAACTAGAAAGACTGTAAATCAGCATTTGCAACTTTCATTCATGCAGCAGCACTGATACACTCAATAGCCTGTTTGCAAATTCCAGTCATGGTTGCCTCAGGTCCATAAACCTACACCACACCAACAATTAGCTTTATTTTCCCTTAAAATACGGGGTCATCGTGACCGTCCACGTGGCATAGAAGTGAACGGTTGAGATGCCATGTACACCAAGAATCACTCGTATTTAGGGGTGTCAATGGGCGGGGAATACCCAAATCCAAACCGAACCCATGAAATACCCCAAAAAAATATTTTACCCGGACCCGACCCCGACCCGATCGCATACCCGACGGGTCCAAAATAAGTTAGACCCGACGGGTGGGGTATATTCCGGGTCAGGTCGGGTCGGGCAAAGCCCATGGGTAAACTTTGGGTAATTGTACGGGTATAGACCAGCGAGTGTTTTCAAAGGGTAAAATACCCCCGGGTAAAAGCTGGAGCCAAACCCGACCCGGACCCGAATCACCTAGTAGTATCGGGTACGGTTTGGATCCGGGTCTCAGACCCTATATGGGTCTGTGTGTCTAGGCAATCCTCGCCCATTGACAAGCCTACTCATATAATGTGTTGAAAATTATACCTCAATAGGGAGGCCGATTTCTTCTGCAAGAGATCTCATTCTAGCAAGTCCCCTTTGGTAATTTGGCCCGCCTCGCCTAACGTACAAATGCATTCTCGCAGCTTTAAGCTTCGACTCCTGTTTCGGGTACAGCCCAATTAAGAACTCGAGAAATTGATGAACAAACAAGAAACAATTTTTTGTAACGAGTGAAGTTTTTCGGGTACCTTTTCTTTTAGGGCTCGAATAATGCCACTGAATGTGGCTGCAACATCTGTGAAGTTAGCTATTCCACCACCAATCACAAGGGCTCTCTTTTGGCCATCAGGCTCTGCAGTTGCACACTGAAAATAACTCATTAGCTTATGAATAATGAAACTACGGGTGGCAATTGGGTTGAATGAGTTGGGTTTGGGTCGGGTCCATCTAGGTTGGGTTTAAAGTGGATTGGGTCCAATTGGGTTCAATGTCAAAAATATGCATTATAGTTGGACCCAATAAGAACCTATTATGAATCAAAGTGGTGTAAGGGATTATTGTAAAGTGTAAAACATAGATTATTGACTCTAAATGGAGAATATGTTGGACCCGATTTAGACCCAAATTGGGCCCAATTTAAGACTCAATTGAACCTAAATATTATTAAAAGTCAACCCATTTGAAACTAAAATGCTAAAATGTTAGGACCCAACCCATTAAAAACTTAGTTTGGTTTGGATCTAGATGGACACAAATTGCCACCCCTAAATGAAACTGGTGAAAAAAACTGTTAATGTTTTCAGTTTTGACGCGCGTTTATGTTATTCTCCATGACCATTTATATATATATATATATGTCGATTTTGAGCTTTTTTATGTTGAAAGTTCAAAAAGCAACAATTTATGAAGATATTGAAAAGGGTATCGTTCGATTCAAGAATGCAATTCTTACGTCAATAACGACTCTGGCATACTGTAGGACCTCCTCTTCATTAGGAGCTCCACTATATTCTGCGTAATTCCCGAGCTCAGAAGCAAAGCCGAGATCACCAACCTATATTCATGCATAAACGACAAAAATGACGCTAAATTACCAAAGAAAAGTAAAAAAAAAAAAAAAAAAAGTGGGATTATAAGAGCGTTAAAGTATGAAGTTGATAAACAGACGGTATCAGCATATATAACACTTGCGCCTCCACCAGCGACCATAGTCCAAATTCGTCCTTTAGGGTTCAAAACAGTGAATTTCAGAGATGCACTTGTCTGCATATATCAATGAAATCAAAGTATATAAGCTTTAAAGTAAATTTTAAACAAAGAGAGTGATTTATAAGGTGAAAAGACGATATTTTTAGGTTAAAAATACTACCTTTTCATCAAGTCCGTGAATAAAGCTTTCGGTAGGACTCATAACTCTTCCAAATGGCATTGGGAATTCAATATTTCCCCATCTGCAAGATCAAGTTCATAATTTTATGGGCTAATCCAAACAAGGAATTAACTTTAAAAATGGAAGAAAAAAAAAAGGAAAAAAAAAAGATTACTTTTTGAAGTTCTTAAAAGCAGCAGTATCATCGAGCTCGCCTCTCATGTCCAAAGGATAAGGCTTTCCATCAACCAAGGTGAATGGATTCATCTCAAGAAAAGTAAAGTCCAAATCTATGTAGCAAAATAAAATATAATCTCGATTATTTCCTAAACCAAATATTTAGAAGTCAAACTTTTTGTCAGGATCTTAACCATACCTGAAAATAGAGTATAGACAGCTTTGATGAACTCCTCGATCACAATTTTTATCTAAAAAAATACGAGTTAATCATTTTGAAAATACGGCACTTCAATATTCAAATCGAAATTACACTGAATTGGTCAATTATAATTTATAAATATACCTCTAAGGGAAGAGTTGCAACAAGTAGAGCACATAGCTCTGATGTAAATGATGTACCGGTTTGCAAAAATATAGTCTTAACCTGGATAAAATAACCAAAAAAAAAAAACGGCCTTTATTTAAAATTTACAGGGGATTTATAAACAAAATACCCGTTTTTCGAAAACTGAAATATATAAAGAAAAATCCGAAAAAATGCTCAAAATACCTTATCCCAGTTCTCTTCAATATCTATTCCTCCACATTCGGAGAAGCTAATACTGCAACCAAGCCTCTCAGAAACAATGTTCAAGTAAAATTCCTCGTTATGTGGAACAAATGGCTCAACAATGAACGTTGTAATAGGCCCTTTGCATCCACCCATCTCGACCTGTAAATATTACAGCAAATATTCAACCTTTTTAGTAAAATCACTGTCTTAATTATAGGTATGTACATATACTATGCAATATGTCGTGTAATAATACAATGGTTGTAATAACACGATAAATGTTATATAGTTTTATGTAGTGTATACCTCTTTGCCAAGACGCTCTTTGACGAAAGAAGCAACACCAGCTAAATCGAGGTTCAAAGCCACGAGACCACTTTTGCCACGTTTTCCAAATAACATGTCTGGTTTTACGACCAGCTTTGTTGACGAGAGCCATGGTTCTTTGTCAACGAGTTCGTTGATATCAGTAGACTCGGTGACCTAAAATCGTCACGAGCAAATATTTGATTTATTAAATGAGAATAATAACTTGAATTCTGAATTATGTTAAACAAAACAAATTAGATTCCAAGGAATAATATCTTTCTTTTTTCACTATTGTTTTCATGTGAGACATTTTTTAAAATCTTCAAAACCTCAAAATAAGAAAATATGTTCCGGGCCTATATTAAATGGATTTATCCTAAATCTTTACCTTCCTGATTTCATATTTGCTTCGTATAGTAAAATATTAAACGAGAACCATGTATCATACTAGAAATGTAGATTTTCATCTTATTTTTTTCTATATATCACAGATTGAAAAAAGCTGTAAAAATTCTACCTACTTTGAGTAGCAAGGCACAATTTGTATCGAGAAATTTCCTATCTTTCACCTATTATTTTCTTCTTCAATTTTTTTGTCATTCTTATAATCTCACAAAATTCAATCTTAACCGTCCATGTGATTGAGCCATATTATAGCCCACCAGTATTATGATTATATTCAGATTTGAACTAAAGAAATCCACAAACTCCCTAAGAACCATGCACAATAATCCAAAAACTAATCAAATAGTAATTACAAAACTAATTCTATTTCTTGAAAAAGTAAGATAAACAGAATGGCTACAATGCAGATCTTAATAAAAACCAATTCAAAATCATATATTATGAAAAAAAATTGAAACTCACCTGGGCAGATTTAATTTCCAATTCGGACCCAGAAATCCTCTTGAAATGCTCTTTCAACAGTCTCTTTGAATCATACTCTCTGATCTTCTTCCTCGCCATTTCTTTTCAAACCTAAATTTCACATTACAATTAAAAACAAAATAAGCCCAGATCCCAAATCCCAGATCAGATTCAAATACATCCAAAATGGATCTAAAAATCCAATCTTGATATATCATATTATTGAAATTACGACTGAAAATAAAAATGCAAAGAAAGTTAAGATCTTTACTGTTCAACGAAGGCTGCGTGAATTTCTGGTTCAAAGTGAAGAATGATGAGCTGAAATATTGGAATTTGGCCACCTGAATTTATAGCTGGAGAGTGAAATGAACGTTGGGTGTAATAATAATTAATATTTTTTTATATTTTTTATATATTTTAGCGGGGAAAATGAGAAATGAAGAACAATATTCTTACCTAATCAAGTACACATGGACAAATAATAAGACCTAACAACTGGTAAAAATTGTTATGCTAATAAATAGTTGGTACGGTCCAAAAACTGGAACTCCGGATCCACATTGATATTTAAATTATTAATTTTTTTGAAGAAAAATAATAATATTTTCTTTTGTGATAAATTTGATTTATATATCATTACTTATAGAATAATGGATGTATGAAAAATATTAAATAAATTTAATTTTATTATATGCCATTTGAATTAGGGTTTTCTGTAAGACTATAATATAATAATAATTTATTTGACCCGATATATATTTCATATCACTTTCATTAGCTGCTAATAATATATATAATAATTTGGAAATCAAATTATTCTTTTGTTCTCCAAACCCCACAATCCACATGTTTAGAATATGAATGAAAAATGTCTAAATTGTGTGCTAGAATCCATCGTACATGATAGTATAATTCTTCTTGCTGACTTTAAAATGCCAAATAATTTGCCTAAGCAACCATAGTCAATAGTGTACTGCAAACTGGTTTTTCTTTAAAAATTATTCTAATGTAGATATTAGTAATACAATGCCAATTTTTTTTATTGTATTACTATTTATAATCAAAATATGATTTTTTATAAAAACATCCTAAAAATGTCACAACAATGATAATTACACTATAATGATGCAATAAATTGATGTTGGATTGCAATTCATAAAACGTGGGTTAGAGATACTTTAAATACTATTTTTTCGAGTTAAACCAATTACGATTATAACTAATTTGCTTGTAATTAACTTGAATTGCCACTTTTTCTCTAAATCTCTATCTAGTAATGAGAATATTTCTTCCCCACTATCAAATTTCTATATATGCAGAAAATAATAATAATAATAATAATAATAATATTCCCACTAAACCAATTATCATATGTTTCATATGTTGTTAGGCCAAATTCAATTAATTCCACAAAAAGGGTACAAATGTGTCATTAGATTATGTCTAAGATAGGAGATACAAACAAAATATATTTTGTTATTCGATATAGAAATAAAATATACACGTTCAAACTTGACATCCACTTCGAATTATATTTCGGGTCTTAATATGAACTTCTTTGTAGCATGATATTGAGCAATATTAGTTTGGCTTGGATTAAAATTTAAAATGTCAAAAAAAAATCAATTTGGTAATAATTTTTTATTCCTTTGAGTATGGAATATTTTCCGAATATCTAACCAAAATGGAATAAAGAATATGAATAAGTGACCCCCAATAAAAGAATATAATCTGTTTAAATAGATATATTATATATTCAGAGTAATATATGAGTATTTTCTTAATATATATTATGCACATGATAATTGATAAGTTGAATAATGCATACCAATAGATTTAATTTGTCAAGTGGAAAAAGTGGATTCCAAGCTTGAATAGATACTCTTACCATGTTAGAATTAGTCATAATAATACCACTATATAGTCGTCGAAAACTTTGACACAAAAGTATAACATTATAATTATTATATGTATGTGTATATATCTATACATATATTAATTTTACTCTACATAATATATTAATTTAGATTTTTTTTTATATACAAATATATATTACATGATAAAATATGATTTGTACTTCATATATTGGAGGTGTTCCAAACTCATTAATTATTTTGATGTGTCCTATAAGTTAATTTGTTGTTTCATGGCTAGTATTTAACTATGAGTACCCAATTATAGTTAGTGTATATTTTTTATATTTTATAACATAAATATTTCACAAACTTGTGTGACATAATCTACATAAACAAATTAATTAAAATATGAAGATAAATTTCAAATTTGAATTTCATTTCTTGTGAGATATTATGAACAAAATATTCTTAAGTGTTTTTATACCTATATTTAATATTTTAGCCTTAACTCTTTTTATATATACTAGTAAATAACATGTGCGTTGCACGTGAATCATATGATCTCGTTTAAATTATTCGAATAAAAACTTTTGGTTAAATTCAAATATTTTCTGTAATAACTTAACTAAATGAGTTGTTCATAAATAAATTATAATTGTTTAAAAGATTAAATTTTGAATTGAATGAAATGATAAATCAATGTTTAAAAAAACATAAATGACAAATTACCAAATAAATTGTTATTTCATTTCACGAAATTTTATTTTTCAATTTCAATGGATCGTAAATTTATATTTTTAATTTTTTTCATTTAGTTCTTTGTATATTGGCAAACCTCTTCATTATGGTTCAAAATTTGGTACTTACATAGACTTTTTTCCTTTCCTTATTTTTTTTTTATTATTTTAACTCAAATGACGCCAGGGTACGCTTTTTCTGTTAGGGGTGTACATAAAACACATAACTCATACAAACCGCATAAATCGATAATTAATTATTAGTTGTAACTACAAATAAATTGAAAGAGGTAATATTGAAATATGATAACCAATATTGCACATATACTCATAAAAAAGACTCAGTATAGTATCATATTAGTATCATATCCATGTTTACTATGACGAAACACACCCTGGTATCATAAATAATATTTCTTTTTATCTTTATACAATATAATTTGGGCTAAGATACAAAAAGATGATATATTTTCTTTCTTTTGTTAAAACTTAAATATAAAAGTTGAACAAATGACAAAGAAATAAATGAATTTGTTTAATAATTTTTTATATATATATATTATATATTCATATAAATAGACATATCCTTAGTGTACCATATCCCAAAATTTTGAAATATACTGCGTTTTGAACCAAAGTTGACATAATTAAAAAAAGTCTTAGTGTAGTATCATATTAGTGACATAACCGTGTATGTTATGTATACTCTTGAATGATGTATCTGGATTAGTTTTAAGATATTTAAAAATTTTATATTGACCGCTCTAACTAATGGTTGTTCGTCAGGCGTTGCAAAAAGTGTATAGTAATAATATCACTCTCGCAAAAAAAGATTTTTTTTTTAAAAGTTAATCAATTTGACTACTCTGCTATTCTGATGTACTTACATGTTAGTATGCTTAGTTTAGGGGTGTAAGGTGAGTCAAGCCGGCTCATGAGTTTCATGAGCCGGTTCGATTGGGGCTCGACTCAAGCTCGAGATATATGAGCTTGAGCCGAGCATTTCGAGCTTGAGCTTTCTCGTGAGTCGAGTTTGGGCCTACTTGTAGTTGTTCACAGGCTCATGAGCCGGCTCGCGAGTTTTTTATTAATATTATTTTTAATTTTTATATATGACTGTAAATCAAAATTTTAAAAGTAATACTTAAATTTTGTATTTAAAACATATTTTAATAATACATAAGTAATATTTTAATTTTTGTATGTCATGAATATGATAATAAATTATAATATTTTTATTTATTTATGTTATGATATGTGTTTATATAAATTGATTCGATTAAATTATATTTTTGTGATATAAATTATTTTTTGTTTAAGCTTGACTTGAGCTCGACTCGAGCTCGACTCGTTTTTAGTGAGCTTGAGCTTGACCATTCAAAATTAGGCTCGTCTCGTTCAAGCTCGAGCTTGGAAAAATATAAATGAGTCGAGCTTGAGCATGAAAATTTTACCAGGCTCGACTCGAGCTCGACTCGTTTACACCTCTAGCTTAGTTTGTGCACATAATAGACGCCTCATCTATGAAAAAATTGTACATTCACCCCTTCAACTATATGTACTTTTTTCTTAACTTTTTTATTATATATTTTACCACATCATACTTCTTATTTATTATAACCTTATATGTATTTAAGTTTTATTAATTATTCTTAACTTAGTAACCGGAGTCATGTTTTGGCAACTTATTAATTTAGAATGATTTGCATTGAATTATGATGTTGTCCCAAATATTAATCAAAATTTAATATTTTTATTTTGAAACTTTTGTTGTTGATTAAAATAGTATTGGAGTTCATTTGTCGTACCGTAATGGACCAAGAATAAAACTTTATTTTGATAATAATTTTATTGTTTTAATAAAAATTGATTATATGTCTTAATTATTTTTGTGTTAATTATTTACCAGTTCACCTAATTGATAATCAAAATAATTTTATAAATTAAGTCGAATCAAAATATTCAATATCAAGTATACTTTTGGATTACATAGACTTTTTGTTTCTTGGTTTTTAATTGTTTTAATGTTTTAATTCAAATGATGCAGTAGTATGTTTTTTATGTTAGGAGTGGACACAAAAACACATAACTCATACAAATGACTATTTTACCATTAAAAAGTGAATTATATAGGGACATATTAGGTAGATCGAAAATTCAAAGAAAAACCCATACTTTTATAATAGAAAAAAAATAGTAAATAACACGTGCGTTGCACGTTGATCATATGATATTTTAAAATAATTCATTTATATAGATGTTTTTCAATTTTGAAAATGTTAAATATTGAAAAGTTCATAAATAATTTAACTAAGTGAATATTTATTATTCCATAAAAACATAATTGTTTAACAATTAAATATTCATGATCAGAGACTACGTCAATGCATATAAAAAAATGCAATTTGAATAGTAATGTAAACATATATATTCTTATATAAATTCATGCTTTAGTGTGTTCTTTTTATTTTATATTTTTTATACATCAAACAAACTACTCTTATTTTTACTAAATTTGAGTGTACGCACCTATCATTTCACTATCTAAAAACAATTGGTTATTTGTGTAAAAAAAAACAATCCCCCACTTCTCTAATACGTAAAGTAATCGCAACATGCTTCTTTTCAAAATCATTTGGTGTGTTTACATTTGAACATTAAGTACATTCTTCACGAATTTACAAATAAATCGACATAGATTGAAACTTCCCTTTTGTTTGTTTCACTACTATTGACATATTTTTCATTTAGAAATAATAAGTATAGAAGAAGTAAAAAAAAATGTTACACGTAAAAGCTAATGTGCCCTAAAAAATATTTTATGAACAAAACGTAACTTTTAGTTTCTTAATCTGATTTTTTTAATCATCATATTTTTTATTATATTCCAACGCGTTTCTAAACGAAGTGCTAGTTGAATTTCAAATAAATATTCTTCTATTAACACTAATACTTTATTTATTAATTATTATTGGTAAGAATATATATAAGCTTTTTAAACTTCTGTATATTATAATTGATTGAATAAATATTTTAAAATATTTATAGGTACTAAGTTGAGAAAACATGACAAAGATTTTGAAAAGTATGTTTGAAGAAACTAAACTATCAAACATTCAAGAAATCTGAATCATAATTAACTAAATATATTCTTATTAATTATACTATAATCATTTTAAGCATGTATATATATTTTTACATTTATTACTCACCAGTGTTGTTTATTTTTTTCTTTAATTGATGAAAGATGAAGCCAAATCGTAAACTAAAGAATCTCTATATTTTTTTAAACTTATTTTATCTTTTGTTTAGAATTTATACATTTTCAAGTTATATACAACTCATCATTAGAGCTTTACCAAGTAGATAGTTGAAATAACAACGAAACTCATTTGATCTCAACAAACTATCTAAGTATTTTGGATAGCTATAAAGCATTGAAAGCATTGAATTTTTATGAACATTTGAGCTTATTTATTTTCATTGACAAAAAATTTCATATACCTTAAAATATGTGACTTAGTCGGATTAATATGATTTATATTATCAAGTTTGTCCGTTCAACATAACTTTGAAAGAACTTATGCTCTTAATAAGTACCATGTATGGAGATAAATATTTGAAATTTTAAGTTAATACAGAAATAATTTATATTTTTCAACTTATCGACAAAAATTGTGGTAAATGAGACTTCATTAGTCAATTAATAAGAATGTTGTTTTACTTGTCTTTTACAACTACTTATAAATTATTCATACATAACGATTTTTAATAGCAGGAATCATAACTATCAAATTTTAGAAAAATGTAGGTAACTAAAGTTTAAAAATAAATTCCAAAAATAATCAAATTAAATCAATTAATATCTATGAATATATATTTCATTATTAATTGAGAATTTATTTTAACTTCAAGTATATCAATTGAACATATATAAAAGTTAATAAAATTGATTGAGCCTATGAGATAGATTTTAGGTTGACGCTTTTAGCCTATTAAAGTTTAAATGAAAAATAGAAAGGTGGTTTTATAAAGGCTCTGAGGAGAGCTTGAAAGGTTTGTGAAAATCATTATAAATATTGGCGGATAGCAGTAGCTAAATATGCAAATTAGTAGTTGCTGGGGGTTAATTGCAATTTAGCCTTTGTGATTTGGCTAATGTTCATTAATAGAAGAGGTAAGGTGAAAATCTAACTCATATATCTATATGAATGTGACGTTTTCTGATAATTATAATTACTAAGCCCCGTTTTATCTAATATTTTTTCTAATAGTCTAAATATAATTCATTGAAAGTCAATATATAAATATTTGATCAATTTTAAATTCTATTGTAGAGTCCAAACGTGGCTATACATCTTATTGGTGTAGATATCCATAAATATTTTGATTGTTTACTATTAGACTATTTTGCCATTCAAAATTAAGATACATAAGGGTATATTAGGTAGATCAAAATTTCAAAGAAACACCCATACTTTTATAATAGAATAGATAGATAGATATATATATATACACTAAAAAATTGGAGCAGGTACACGTCGATCCGACGCCGTTTTGAGTTACCGTAGACCTAGAATTTTATTTTTCTTGCTAATAATAAAGTATCTTAAAAATTGGGGCTTTACAGAGTTGGGGGATTCAATTGAAGGCTATGGATAAAGAAAAGCTAGAGGAATTGAAGATCCAAATCCAGCTGTTGTTGAACGAAGCACATGATTTTCTTCACAAAATCCCGCCTACGCAGCTTTACGCTGCAATTGGAGCTGTTCTCTTCACCCTAATTTTCTTCTTAATCAGTAAGTTTCTCGTTCTGTCAATTTGGCCGAATAAAGTTAAGATTACTAGCATTTGGTTGCAACGATGCTTTCTGTGTTGGAATTTTTATGTTTTGCTTTTATGGTTGTCAAATCTACTGCAAAATTTTGCAATTTTGTGCCAAAAGACAAATGGAATTGCAGATAATATCGAGATGTAGCTCATATAATTATGCATTGAACAATCTATTGGGATCTTTTTTTCTTTTTCGTTTTGCATAACATGTTATGCGTATAATTCATAGTGAGTGTATAGTTTTGGACTTCATCTTTCCCCTGCGGTGACATTTGATGAATACGTCCTTAATACTTTGCAGTTGGTCTTTTCAAGCGTAAATCGGCTAACACCATTTTACTAACTGGGCTTAGTGGAAGTGGCAAAACTGTTCTCTTTTACCAGGTATTCATCAAGAATAATTTCAAGTGAGAAATTTCGGGTAATGTCAATGGAGTCTTCTTCATCCTTGTAGATTTTTATTTGCCTAATTAAATTTAATATTCTTTTCGGTTATAGCTTCGAGATGGCTCCTCCCATCTGGGCACTGTCACATCGATGGAACCAAATGAGGGAATTTTCGTACTAAACTCTGAGACAAGTAAGGTAAATGCACTGTATTTCTGGGATATGTATATACACAATATCGATCATGAGTGATGTATTGTAATGGAGTTTAATATTTATACATTCTTCCTAATATATTATCAGAGATCACATGGGATGTTTATAGTGTTGTACAAGACTCAAGTGTTCTAATGATATTAATTCCATTATTCATATTGTCATTTCTTTAGCAATAAGGGTGAAAGAATTCTTCTGTATAACTCGTTAATTACTTGCAGAAGGGCAAAATAAAGCCTGTTCACATTGTTGATGTTCCTGGCCATTCACGACTTCAACCTAAACTGGATGAGTTCTTGCCTCAAGCAGCCGGCATAGTATTTGTGGTGGATGCTGTGGAGTTTCTACCAAACGTCCGTGCTGCTTCTGAGTATGTAATCTTTCGATTTTAAGCACATGAGGGTCAATGTTTGAATCTATAAGTCTTAACAACTCATGTTTTTCTTTTCTTTCCTTTTCTTCTGAAGGTACCTATATGATATTTTGACCAAGGCAAGTGTTGTCAAGAAAAAGATCCCATTACTAATCTTGTGCAACAAGGTGGACAAAATTACGGCACATACAAAGGATTTCATCAGAAGACAGCTGGAGAAAGAAATGTGAGATAATTTATGCATAATTGGTTTTTTTTAGTTACCTGTATGTATTTCGTATTTGCTGCATGTTCCAGTAATTAGTTTTAAGCTTCTAACACTCTTTAAGTTGCTAAGTTACCATATGGATAAATATAGATGTAGCTTTGGAGAAGCCTCGTGTTCCTGACGGTGTACATCAGCCTTAAGAACTTGTAATAATCACTTGAAAAGACGGAATGAGTTAGAAATTTGCATTTCACATATTTCTTTTGAATTCAGATATGAAATTTGGATTTTGATATGAGAAAAGTGAGGATTTCAATACGAATAATTTACATAGTAGTAGTTAAAACTCCCTGAAAACACTACCTTTATGAGCCCTATGTTTTGTAACTTAAGAATTTGACGTGGGATTGAAGAACACCCATACACAGACTAAACTGCAGAAGAGAAGGTAGACATGATTTTTATCAAGTACATTGAAGTGACAATATCGATCTTAGTTTGTGAAATGGGAAAATTTACCGTGAAAAAAGTTGATGTTGATTTGCAAAACATGAAAATAAAACTACTTCTTCGTTCTAGAAAACTTGTATGTTGATCATTTATCGTTAAATTTTCTATATATGGATCTTTTCATTACCATTCATATCCTCTAGATACAGAGTATTTGTAGTATCCAGTTTTCCATGTTCATTTCGAGTAGAATTTCTCTATTCCCACTAAGCTACATTTGTAAATTAACCAGTTGGTTATCGTATTCACACAGTGACAAGCTTCGGGCATCAAGAACAGCACTATCTTCAGCAGACATTGCTGATGAATACACACTAGGTGTACCTGGAGAAGCCTTTGGATTTTCTCAGTGCCACAACAAAGTCTCGGTTGCAGAAGCATCTGGTTTGGAGAGTGATATCTCTCAGTTAGAGCAGTTTATCAGAGAATACGTTAAGGCTTAGTAGGATATGCCCCGAGTTGTGACTAAATACCCATTTTGCCCTTTACGAGCTTTACCAGGATAAAAGTCATTTGCTTGTGCAAGAAAAAGGCGATCTAAAGAGAAAGCTCGTGAGGCATTTTGTTAAAACGTATTTTAGAACCCGAAAATTAGAATTGCTAAAATTTCACTATTATTTGGCTAAAAAGTTGGATTTCCTGTTTTTTACTTTTTTTTTTTTTTTTTTTTGCATTGTTCATTGACATTCAGTTGGGATATGTTATGATCCTAATTGCAAGGTATGGGACTTGGATCCCACATCGGAATTATGGGTGTGGAATTATGGGATTCCCATGTGGGGTTTATATAGCTTTGGGCTCTTCCTTCTCATTAGCTAGCTTTTGGGTTGGGTTCTCCCAAGGTCATATCAATTGGTATCAGAGCCATCCATTATCTCTCCCAGTTGCAATCGTGCGGCGCGGGTGGTGACGCCGGCATAGCAGTGTTCGCCCGGGTTTAGGAAGTAGCCTAGCGCATAGCCAGCCCGCGTGTGCGCCGGGGCTGCGGAGCGTGGTGGATTGTTATGATCCTAATTGCAAGCAGTGTTCGCCCGGGACTAGGAAGTAGCCTAGCGCACAGCCAACCTGCGTGGGCGCCGGGGCTGAGTGTGGTGGATTGTTATGATCCTAATTGCAAGGTATGGGACTTGGATCCCACATCGGAATCATGGGTGTGGAATTATGGGATTCCCATGTGGGGTTTATATAGCTTTTGGCTCTTCCTTCTCAGTAGCTAGCTTTTGGATTGGGTTTTCCCAAGGTCATATCAGGATATTGGATTGTTTGAGGCATGACCATGAGTGATTATGAAAGTTCTTGATTACAAGTTTTGGTTTTCGAAAAAGTACATAAATTAAGGGTAAAATGTATGTCAACCCTCTATAACTTATCTTTTAGCCCTTCAAAACTCAAACAGAAAAAAATTATGCATTTTGAAAATCTTAAATGTGTAGCAATTACTTTAAGATTAATATTTGGATTTTGGGTGTTTTTTTTTTTCCTCCAAAATATTCAATGTTTCTGTCATGAATATTGATCATACAATTAAGAAGATTGGAAAAAAGGAGCACCGTTGGATCGTGGGTTAAATATTGAAAATAAAAATAATTATGGGGCATAAATATTAAGTGAAAAGTGATTGCTAAATGCTAACTAAGTCAACCAAACGACGGCGTTTCACTAAGTCAAGTTCAAACCGGGTCCAAACGGATCCGCGTCAATTTGACACGTTCAATTCGAATATGGATATCCGTCTGGACCAGACAGCTATGCTATCTTCCCGCTCGTTCAGCCAATGTCAACAGTTATACGTACCGCTACTAGGGTTGTACCTTCTTCTCCGATTGCCAGTCAATCCCAATTTCAGATATTTACTTGCCTTTGGTGCGCATTCTTTGATCCCTAATTTCTCATTTTCACTTTTGGTTTTTTTCTGAATTGTCGAGGAATCATCGTCTAACATTACTAATTTATTTCAACCTGTTGGATTTATGTTCAGATTGTTCCTTGAAATTTGGCAGTGAAATTGAGATGACTCTCGTTTGGCCCTCTTTTAAAGGTTGTGTATTTTGTGAACACATTAACTAAACCAACCTTTGTTATTGGCTAATTATATGCAGCTCAAGAAAGCTGTCCTGATTTAAAGGGCAGCCCACATAATTTCTTGACATGATGCTTTTTTTCAGTAAAATCCAGTTGATTTACTCATCTCTCTGTCTCGCCCTTCTTTCGTTCTTGCATTAATTGGTCAAAAAATACTCGATTTTCAGTTGTGTTGTTTTATACAGTCACTTGGGATTGAAGCAGATGAAAAAGTGAAATATCACAAATGTGAATGAAGATGGCAGTTTACTAAACCTCATTAAGGTTCTTCACAATAACACGAATCATCAAGCAATGGAAAAGGAAGTAAATGTTCCTCATAACGCATTCGAAAATGGAACTGTAGCATAGAATAGGAAATATTAAGAGTGAGATGGCTAGCAGGAGTAATGGAGGCACAGGATACAATAGGGAGAAACCCCCTGAAGATGACTGTTGTCCAATATGCTTTGGTGATTTCAGATTACCTTGCAAGGCTAACTGTGGCCACTGGTTTTGTGGTATGCTAATCTTTCTGCAGTTATTTTGTTTTCTTCATTGTTCTAAACATCTAGCATTCTCGTTTTTCTTACATAAAGTGGTTGGTTAGTTGGCCTTTTTTTGCTTCCTTGAATGATTACAATTTGCTATTGGTAGGATTTTCTAAGTAATTTAGGCTCTGAGAATGATAATGTCTCAAGAATTATAACAAATTGAAAATTTGAATTTTCGAGTGGCTTTATCTGTTGTTTAGAAGCAAGAAGGTAGAGAACAGTCGATATTTAAGGCTCATCTATCGACAGTAATACTGGGGTATAATTTTTTTTTTTCTGGGTTACAGAGACTAGAATCCACATCTTGCTTTTATTTTCTTTAATTCTATTTAAAGGGTTGGTTTCGATTCATCTTAGTTCCTTTATGCTTGGTTTTCTATGCTTGTATGGATTCTAGGTGAAACTGTTCTTATGATTATTTCTTAAAACTAGTCTTCTTGTAATCAAATTGACTAGATATTATCCAATATCATTACAATTTACATCGATTATTCATCATGCTACTTAAAGAGGTGCTACCTAAGTGGGGTGTAAGAATTATCGATGATGTTAGAAAGTGAAATACTGAGATTACTATTGTAATCTAACGGCTCACCATCCCACTTGGGTAATTAGCATCTAACGAAGCCTTCATACAGCTTTATATTGTCCATTTAAATGTTCAGGAGGTTGTATTTTGCAATTATGGGAATATCGATCAAAACCCGGGCAGTGCAAATGCCCGTTTTGCAGTTCAGCAATAAGTAAGTTAACACCTCAAGTATCACCAGTCAATAAGACAGAAGATGAAGCTCGTGAGGTCCTTCAAAATGTCGAAAACTACAATCGATTCTATGTTAAAGGAATACTAGGCTGTTTTCTGGTACATTCAACTATTTTCCGTTTTCCTTTTCATTATTGTGTTTTTTGAAAAATATCTATGATTATGAACCCTTTTCTATTTTTATAATCTATATGCAGATATTCAACTTTTATCTACGAAAACACGGCCCCCTTTTGCATGTTTACTTGTGGAGTCTATTACAAGCTATAGTCATGATGGTTATCAATTCACCAGCTTCTATCAAGAGAGTGTTTTTAGATCTGATTGTACATCCTGAGAGAATTAGGCTCAACTATCAAAGAGTACGCGTTATTGCAGTAAGTTCTTTTAAACTGTTCTTATATAGTTGTAACATTGAATTCACAAAGAGCGTGAAGTAAAGTAGATCCCTTTCACTTAGAAGATGTTATAAATCACTGAACTCGTTAATTTATGTTTCTCTTGTTAAGAAATATTCGACTAATGTGTGAGTTATAGATTCTTACAACTATGTATTTACAAGGTCAACGTTTTCATTAGTTTATCAATGTCTTTCTTATTACAGTGTACTATGACGATACTCTTGCACTTATACCATGCCCTTCTTCCTCCAGGTACTCTTAAGTTCAGAGATGTTTTTCATTGCAGCTTATTTCTAAAAAATCAGCCTCTTAACTTAGACCATTTTAATCATAAAAATTGTTGTTGATTACGTCTTATAAGCTCAATGATCTTATTTTAGTCGAACACTGCAAAGAGATAACTTTAATCTCAAATCCAACGTCTTATAAATGTTGAGTTATGGAGCCTGAAAGACAGTAAACCGAGCCTGAGTTTTGAGGGGTATTTTAGTCTTTACGTAATCCTTCTCCTATTAGGTTACGTATCTTGTATTATAAATAGCCATATTCTGATTGTAACAATTTTATGAAAATAGTGAATATCCTGGCTTGGCAGCGCCCCCAGACGTAGTCAAATGACGAATTGAGTCAACAATTTGTGTGTTCTTTATTGTTTTTCTTTCGAGTTATTTTTCATCATTGCCATTATATTCCTAACAATAAATTTATCCCACGTTTGAAAGTGCAATCCTCACCCTTCAAATCTGCAGATCAAAGGCTACAAATCAAGAAGATGAAAGTGTGGATAGATTATGCTTCTATAATCTCGGTTATATTTCCTTACACGATAATAATGTTCAAGACGTGGATACATATATGGTGGCTTAGATTCAGAATATGGCGAGTTAGAAGAGAAGTTAATGTTTTACGAGGACATAATGCTGCTTTGCAAGAACAAGAAGAAGCTTTACAAGCACAAGAAGCTGCATTAGAAGAGAATGTTTGGCTGCTACAGAATAATGCTGCCCTTAGGGCAGTCGTTGAGGCTGCCCGACAAGAACAACGTCATCGTGATCTGCCCGAGCCAGTTCGATAATTTTTACTATTTTATGTAAACTGTAAATGGGATAAATTATCGAAAACTGTAAATGGATATGAAGATTTTTATGTAACAAAGTTAATGTATATGTTTTATATGGTAATGTTGACTGTAGAAAGTTTCATGAGTATGTTTTAGTTTACATAGATTTTGTGCTAGTTAAAACAATATGGATTTAAATATTTTACATAAAACTTTGATGTATTATATATAAGAAAATAAAATTTGAAATATGAATTTTATTATGATTGGTTTCTGTAATATTTCTTAGATTTTTGTTTCAGTTTCAATGTTCGAACACTTCGATTGTGGGAGTGATAAAATTAATCAATTGTACTTACTATATGTTGTAAGAAGTGATGTTTAACATCTGATTTGTTAATTATTTAATTTTGTATATAAAAAATTAATTTCTACTAAAAACAACCCCCAAGTTCCCTTGAAGAAAATAAACCGAACTTCAATTTTTTTTCATTAAATCTTAGTATATCTCGAGAAATGAAAATCAAAGTCAAATTTATGTAGCATTAAGTTCATCCTACCAATGAAGACCAATAAAATTAAAAGGTAGAAGGGAATATAAATGACAAACAAATGGGTTGATACATTATATTTGCTTCAATTAAATAGTCGATTTAAATTTCGACCAACGACAATTATTGGTGCTATTATTTTTATTATTATTATTATTAGTTAAACGCAATAATTGACTTAAATGTGCATGTATTATGGGTCAAAATTAAATGTTAGCACTTATTTTTTCCATCATTGAGTACCCACATTACATACTTGTTTATGAAATTCAAAACTCGAGCGTTGATTTTATTGTATACATTCCAAAATTGAAATGATTTCTTTGAATTTTCTTTACCAAAATCAAGGAGTTAATGATAATTTAAATTTTAAATGATATTTACCTCATTGATGATACATTCTTTCCATATATTATAATTATTCTTAATTATGAGGATTTAGGATTTGGTCAAAATTAACTTCATTGGGGTCAAAATTAACCGTTAAACATCCCCTTCAAATAATATAAGTAATAGATCCCATATTTATCTAACCAGATAGAGATGAATCTCTTGATTTGCAGGCTATTACACAAGAGCGGGGTTTACCCAGTGCGCACCTCACGGTAGCGGCTGCGGGTTTCCCTCGTCATCCAAAAAAAAAAAAAAGATAGAGATGAATCTGACGAGATGAAAACATGTGACCCATTAGTTTTTAAATAGTATTCAGTATTTTATTTTTCTCTCAAATGAAAGTTTATTTTCTCATCCAAATTACATTTTCTTTATTGAATAAGAATGTGGTCTTTTGCATAGAAAATTTATTGTACTTGTTTGTATTATTAAGTTTGTTAGAAAAATTGATATTATGTGTCTCATTTGTTGTTATTACGAGTCATATTTTATGAAATTATTCATCTATCCGAATACCTTTTCTATGTAATTTAGTATCATAATATGTAAAATCATTTTAAAAATTAATACATACTTCACATAATCTTGATCAGAATCAAAAAGATAAAAAATAGTTTTAAATATTTATATTAAAACTCAAAACATAATCATAAGACTCGTAAAACAGAAACGTGACAAGGTACAATATTAAATTCATCTTGCACAAACATATTACTGAATTATTACCTAAATGGCAGTCACTCCTCATTCCTCAACCTTTCCAACCACCGACTTAAATTAAATATTGGTGCATACTTTATAACAAATCGGGTTCAATAAAATTAAATAATTTTATAATAAATCGGATTAAATAAAATTTAATAATCTCATGAGATGCGAAAAATATTTTTTTTTATTAATATATTTTATCATATAATGATTAATAATAAATTGATTCATTATACTCGATCTGTTATAAAAATTTTCCTTTCTTTTTTTGATAATTATGATTTTTGGTTGGTTACCTTGATTAGATAAATTGTGAAATGAAATCATGCTATTATTAAGTTGGGGATATTTTAAATTTGAAAATAGGGTACCTAATTACTTTTATAAATATTCTTTTTTATATAATATATTCTTATAAATATTCAATTTTATGAATGTACCATTTTAATCTCAAATTGATAAGTATTGTTTGCTTCTAAATTATTAATATTTTGCGAAGACACATAATAAAATTAAAATATATTTAAACATAACGGGGTCAATGGGTTTAACCCGCCAAAAAATCAGCAGAAGACCCAAGAAACAGAAAAGACGGGTGCGGGTTCGAAGAACGAGGTCGGGCCATCATGTGGGACCCGCACCATCGGCCAACCCAACTTATTGTTTGTTTATCACATTACTTGCACACACATCAAGCACCTAAACATTTTGTCACCAAAATGCCCTTGCTAAATTATTTATTTCACTTGTATAAAATTAAAATTAATAAATATATCTATTGGTATAAAATATTTTATCTCATTTTGTTAATAAATTGTCCAATATGCTTAGACATTTTTGGTTTTTATAAAATACTGTATAGCTATATATTATTATACTTTTATACTCATATTAGTTTGAATAAAAAAAGATAATAACATAAACAAATGCATTGAAACTATTTATCGTTTCATCAAAACAAAATAATGATGATAAATATATTAAACAACTTAGTGTTATTTAAAGAATAGTAAAATTTACTTTATTATCATGATTTTTTGGGATAGAAAAGATTTTTGAGTATTAATTTGAGAAAAATTACATCCAAAGAAGCATAAAATGTATTATATGAATAAATCATGCGCATATTACATGTTATTGGTTGATGAATCGATGTAGATGCTCGACGATCCTTCCGAGGAGGAATCAGATTACTTTATCTTTTTGGACATCAGTCACAGTCTCCGCAAAAAGTATTTTTAATGTAAAACTGGAGTTGAATTGATTATTTCGTTTATGCTCATCGTAAAAGACAATTGACCAAACTTGAGGAATCAAGTTATATTCCTCGTTGTGAGAATCAAGACATCACGCAATACATATTGATTTTGCAAGATAGTCTTTGAACGATAAATAATATTCAATGTGAATATACATAATGTGGAGAATATATCATTAATAATTGCGCTAAAGAATTAATGAGCTCATGATATATTTTACTTTGCAAAGGTATTACTACAATATTTATATTCCACATAAAAAATCTAATTTTTTAATATACCCAAAAATAAATTGTCTTGGAAAATTACAAAATACCAAAAAAAAAAAAAAAGAGAAAAAAGTAAAAAAGAAAAAGGAAAAAACAGTACATAAAATAAATATACAATCAAGGGCAATACTGTAAATTACTTTCTTCACCAAATGGAAAATTGAAAACTAAAGTAAAGTTATAGGTGGGAAAAAAACAAGAAAAATGGCTTAAAGTTAGAGAGAGAAAGAGAGAATCATGGACTTGAATTGAATGAAATGAGTATTCAATATTGAACAGAGGTGCGTGTTTCCAGAATCTCTCTCTCTCTGTTCTAGGAGTGTGTATTTCATGTGGGCCTTTACTGGAGCTAACGTTTTCTTTCATCTGCTTTTGGTTCCATTTTTTCATCTGTTTTCTTCTGTCTGCTTTTAATTTCATTTGGTTCTCATCTATCATCTACCTTCCAACCAACCCCTCAACCATTATTGTTGTTATTATTGCCTCTACCGATCCAATTCAACAAAACCCAGAATCATTTTCACTTATATATATCATCAGGATTGAATTTTTTGGTTTTGTTCTACCATTTTGAGGTGTGTTATTGTTTTGATTGAAAAAATTATGGGTTTTAGCTTATTTTCTAACTCTGTTGTAGTGTGATTATCTGTTTATTATAGGAAATGTTTTTTTTTTTTTTTTTTATCTTTTTGATTTGGGATTTGATTGACTGATAGGATGTGGATTGTAAATTGCAGGATCATTTAGAATTGAAGGGAGAGGTCTCAACTATTGAGGTCAGTTTGAATCTTTTTATTTTGTTTCTTTTCTTTGAATCCGGTTTCTAATTCATTTTGATCTGAGTTTTGAAATTTCCATTCTGTTCTGTTATGTGAAGTTTGTAGATTTGGGTTCTTTCTATCATGTGTTTTGCTTCGATTGCAACTGTAAATCATCAACAATTGGTGTATAAGTAAGTGATGAAGATTCAAACTTACATCTGAATATCTGATTCGCTCCATCTTTTGTTAATCGATCTTTACTAAAAGGAATTCGTTTATTTTATTTCTCTCTAGTGTGTTCTATATTCACCCTAGGCCAACTGTGTTTTTTTTTTCCTTATTGCCAAACGAAAAATTCCTATTTCCTTACATTGTTATAATGGAAACTGTAAATCTATCATGTACTGTTATCAG
The DNA here is from genome assembly GCA_963669365.1 of Verbascum thapsus. NCBI lineage: Eukaryota > Viridiplantae > Streptophyta > Magnoliopsida > Lamiales > Scrophulariaceae > Verbascum > Verbascum thapsus. The sequence continues at coordinate 23,069,891 of OY770108.1, forward strand.
TCCTTTGGAATGATCATATCATGGGTTTTTTTCTTCAGTTTGAACCATCCAGTCTGTTCATTGATTGAATAAAGGAAATCTGAATTAGTTAAAGACTTTATCGTGCTATTATGTTCTTATTAACTGTATTTAATTTTTTGATGTTTTTGCGCCCTTCATAGCCCTTCATATTTGTTTTAGTTTTATGCATTTATGGAAAAGGAACATTTTCACATATTTTTGTCTTCGAACGATATGCACTTTCCATATGTTCACGTATAGCCGTATAGGACAGTAGTTGTACTTGATGCTGTTTTGCTGTTAGGCCGTTCCACTTTCCTTTTATGGGTTCAAATTTCTTGCGGTTTTCATCAGTGACAATGCTGACTTAAACCAACTATCTATTAATAGAGATACTTAACTCGAATGCTTCCAAAGAAGTGAATGAAATTTTGTCGTTATTACTTATTTTGTTAAGACTTCGCTAAGTTAAATAAGTGTCACTTTTTCATTTGAGCTACAAAATCGTCTATAAAAAATTCCATGTAAAATTCCCCATTTGCTTAACGCGTGAAGAATATCGCTTATTCTTCATTTTTACTCTTTTTATTTAAAAATTTATCCGGCTTCATATAGTTTCTCTCTTTTACTTTTGAATTCCAATTTCAGTTGATGGTCAAACTCATTGTACAAACAATTTAGAAAAACTCGACAACTATTTCTATTTCATTCCCAAATGCTCACATTAATGATCCACACTTCTTTTTGTGCTGTCTGATATGTAATGTTAATTTGGCACATAACCTTGTGAAAGAGCTGGAATTTTGTAGTAGAGCCGAGCCATTTTTTTATCATCTTGAAGAGGCTACATAATGGGTTTTAAAGTCCAATTCAGCAGAAAAAACTGGATTCACATTCTTTGAGAATTTATTATTTGGTTTAGAAAGTATTATAAATTTGTTGACGGGGTATTATTTATAGTTGGTTTTCTTCTTCAGAATTACATCTCTGGTAAACATACAATCGAAGAAATGATCAGAGGTAACAACAACAATAATTCTGCAGCTACTCCTTTTCTTGGTAATCATTCCCAGTATCCTGCTGATGTGTCAAATCAGCTTCAACTATGTGCAAACGGTGAGTTTTATTACTTATTGAATCATTATTGCGTTTTATTTGTATTTAAAACTTTAATTCTTATCCACACGTTTTTAATTGGATCTGTGGATCTTGTTTAAGATAACTCCATTTTTGAAAGGGCCTTTTCCCTGATTGAGACAGTCCTTTGTGTTCCATTTGATTATGAATAAACTTTTTACCTTGTCAAATGAGGGGTAGTAATTATAAATTTATGCATCGAGCAAAGCGTTAAAGCCTTATAGATATCAAATGATCACCACTACTTTTTAATCTTTTGACTTTCTAAGGTGGCAAGCAGTCTTTGATGTTTTTTTTTCTTCATTTGTGTGCAGTGCCTGTTGAATTTCATGCTAATCCTGTAAATTATCTCGGAAATAATCATGGCCCTCCATTTCACCTACCAAATAAATGCGCCCGTGATGCAGAACCTATTCCAAGTCAGCAAAAGCTTCAGTTTTCCTTATACAATAAAGAACCTGATCGAAAAATCAGCATTGTGAACCAGAATCATGTTTCAACTGGTTTAAGGTTGTCTTATGACGATGATGAACGAAACTCGTCTATTACTTCTGGTAGTGGGAGCATGACAGCTCCATCATCAGTTTTTCCTTCTGACATTAGAAGAGAACTTGATCAGCAAAAGGAAGAACTTGATCACTTTATTAGAACTCAGGTACTTCTATATTTACCATTTGATTTTTTCTGATGGAATATTTTGTGATATCATTATTCATTGCTGTTCTTACTTATGATTCCCTTTATCCCAGATTTGTTGTTAGTGTTTACGATCTAGGACACCCGAAATAAGATTCCGTTTCCCAAAATAATATCGACCCTTTTCGTTTATCTTACATGTGCATTGTGACAGCATAGACTAGGGGTGGCAATTTGGGTCCATATATATATTTGAACACAAACCAAACTAAGTTTTCATGGATTGGGTCCTAACATTTTAGCATTCTAGTTCCAATTGGGTTCACTTTTAATAATATTTGGGTCCAATTGAGTCTTAAATTGGGCCCAGTTTGGGTCTAAATTGGGTTCAACCTATTCTCCATTTTGAGTCAATAATCTACATTTTACACTGCACAACAACCCCTTACACCACTTTGATTCATAATGGGTCCTTACTGGATTCACTTTCGGTCCTTGTTGGGTCCAAATATAGTGCATATTTTTTAACATTGGACCCAATTGGATCCAACCCCCTTTAAGCCCAACCCAAATGGACCCGACCCAACCCAACCCATTCAACCCAATTGCCATTTGCCACCCCTATGCCACCCTTAGCATAGACTAACATTCTTAATGAACTTAATCAGGAAGAAAATATGGCGAAAGGGGTTCGAGACATAAAGCAAAGACACATGGCTTCTTTCTTAAACGCGCTAGAGAAAAGCGTATCCAAAAAGCTGCACGAGAAGGATCTCGAACTGGACACCGTAACCCGCAAGAACAAAGAACTCGTCGAGAGTATGAAGCAAATCACAACCGAGACCCAAAACTGGTGTTATATGGCTAAGTACAACGAATCACTCATAAACGTCCTAAAAACGAATCTCCAACAGGCCATGCAAGGTTGTAATAACAACTATGCAAAAGAAGGGGTTGGTGAGAATGAAATCGACGATGCTGCGTCGTACATTGATCCTAACAATTATCGACTCAGAGGTGCGGGTGGGCCCTACTCGGGTAAGAAAGATATGATTTGTCGAGCTTGTAAAGCGAAGCAGGTATCTGTACTGTTGATGCCATGTAGGCATCTCTGTTTGTGTAAAGAGTGTGAAGGTTTTGTGAGTGTTTGCCCTGTTTGTCAGATGATAACATCTGCTAGCTTTGAGGTGTACCTGTCTTGATGAGCTTAAAGCCATATTTAACTTTATATGGAAGATGATAAAAATAACATTTTGATGATATGATGTATTGATGCATTTTGATTTAGGAGAATCCAAGTTAATTTGGTCTAGATTTATTACATAGATTGGAAATTATTTTTTCGTGCGTAAATATACTCGATTGATGTCATAAAATTGAGGTTTTACCATTAACGATGTTAATGTCGATAGTACATTTGTTATTTCAAATAAAATGTGTGGTGTTAAGGGGTTGAGACCAACATGCCCAGTCCACCTTAGAATTTTAAACTAATTGAGTCCAGTTTTATTCGAACTTGAAATTTTGTGAATTGACTTATTATAAATATGAATAACCTTAAACAACATAATGGACCCTAATAATATTTAACATTAAATAATTTTGATCGTTTTTAAAATAAGTTGTCAAAATATTTGAATTGAATCATTTTAAGTAAAAAATAAATAAATTTAAACTCTTGTGTATGCAGAAAATTTTATCCTTAAAAGATAAATCACTTTCTTGATAGAAATAAAATGAAAATATATAATTATTAAATTAATAAGGGAAAAAGAAAATGATGTCCACTCCGCGACTTAATCGCAGGAAAGTCTACCGTGTAAAATTAACAGCCAACAAATTACAGCTGTCATGACAATATTACCCCTACAAAATGAGAATTCATGGACAACAACGTGGCAACATCCTATTCACTGGCCAGCACAACTCATCGAGATCCAACGGTGATGAATTCCCAATAGAGCGTCATTCCTTAAGGGGGCAACACCACAATTTTAGGGAACAACAAGTGGCAATATGGTCATTTAATAAATAACACGATGAATTTTGCAATATAAATAACCACTGGCTGATATTTATTAATAGAAATCTCTCTCATTTTCTCTCTGCGTGTTATTCTGAGGCAGCTCCATATTTCTCTCCGCTCAAAAAATTCTCTAGCTTTTTGCTAGACTTTTGTTCTCAGGTACGTAATTTTGTGAGATCTGATTAATATTGTATGTGAAGTTTTTATACGGATTATACATTTTTTGCGTTTTTTTTTTTCATTTCTGCGATCGGAATTTTGTGATTTCGTAGATTTGTGTTTTGTTTGATTTGAGATTCGCGATGATTAGGTTTTGTTTTGCGTCACAATTATTTCTTAATTTCCTGGAAGTTATGGATGTTGTTGCCTTGTTTGTTTTAATGCGAAGGCATTGATCGATGAGAGATGTGTTTTTTTGGATCTGAGGATGTGCATCTTTTTTAATGTTTCAATCTCATCTGGAATTGAGATATACCTAACTGATGATCTTCGATCTGAGATGTAAGGCTTTTAAGAGTTCCGAGACAGAGAGAATCGAAATTTATTTTGTTGAAACTGTCTTTGTTTGATAGATCATTTTGATCTCGTGAAGTATCATTAAATGAATTGAATTTCAGCTATATAATTTTAGTTTCACAGATGTTCTTTGCATTCTGTCGTGCAAGATTATCATTTAGCTGATGTTTTTGATCACATTGATGTGTTCTTCGGAAAATTAATCGTGATTAATGATACGCCTCTGTTATACTTATTGCATTTGCTGTAATGACGACATGTAGGGTTCAAACGCAAGAAAGAGAAATGGGGCTGACATTCACGAAGCTTTTCAGTCGGCTTTTTGCCAAGAAGGAGATGCGCATTCTGATGGTTGGTCTTGATGCCGCTGGTAAGACCACCATTCTGTACAAGCTCAAGCTCGGAGAGATCGTCACTACTATTCCTACCATTGGTATGCCGTCTTAATTATGAAACTTCTGTGACTCTGTTCTTTCTCATACTCTTCTTTTTCCTTTGATATTTTCTGCAGTAAATCTCTATTTTATCTCTTGAATTTTAGTTGATTTCATTCTTGTATTTTCTTTTGTGGGGCTTACCAATTTTGTATGCAGGTTTCAACGTGGAGACTGTTGAGTACAAGAACATCAGTTTCACTGTCTGGGATGTTGGGGGTCAGGACAAGGTGCGCTTGTTCTCTCTGCTATTTCACTTGTCAAAAGCATAGCACACATCTTTTGGTGATTTTCATCTCACAAGAAAGTGAGATTATTTCTGTTCCAGAAAGCTACGTGCATGTAATGAGTAATTAAGTTGTCTTTTTCATTTTACAGATCCGTCCATTGTGGAGGCATTACTTCCAAAACACCCAGGGTCTTATATTTGTGGTGGATAGCAATGACAGGGACCGTGTTGTGGAGGCGAGGGATGAATTGCATAGGATGTTGAATGAGGTGATTGATTAACCACCCTTTACTTGATCATATAACATTTAACTTCTTACAGGTGAAACACTTATAATAACTTGAGCCAATAATTATTTATTTGGAAGTTAGAAATCAAGCTGATCTATTTGATCTTATGCTATTTTGTCAGTGCATTATGCATACTTGTATTTTTCAGATGAGTTCCTTTACTATCCCCATGCCTCACCCAAATAAAAGATAATACAATTATAACTATCATATATAGATTCGAATTATGTCATGCATATACGAATTTTCTTCATTTCCTTCCTTTCATCTTTATCCAAGTATTGGTGGGCTTTGCCGGAAAGTGGGAGTTTAGAAGATATATAAATCTTTGAATGTACTCCCACTGTGGCGGCATTGAAACATGTTTGAGGTCAAAATAGAATGTTGAACACTTAGCTGGATTTTTCTCATGCTTCTTTCAGGATGAGCTTAGAGATGCAGTACTACTCGTTTTTGCAAACAAACAAGATCTTCCCAATGCGATGAATGCTGCTGAAATCACTGACAAGCTTGGACTTCACTCACTCAGGCAGCGTCACTGGTAAAATATTCTTAACCCACATTCCTTCAATAATCAGCACTTCTGTGTTGTAATTATTTTTCCATGTTTTTTTTTTTTACCGTATTTCTCTTTGCAACCAGGTACATTCAGAGCACTTGTGCTACCTCTGGAGAAGGGCTATACGAGGGGCTGGATTGGCTCTCTAACAACATTGCTAACAAGGCAAGTACTTCAGATAACACTCATTTAACATAACAGAACATATACATGTTCAGGCTAGAATCAGTAAATCTTATATAATCAATTTCTGAATCTGATTATAACAGGCATAAATCTTCAAGGAGTTGTTTACATGAGTTGATGCTGGATGAAGCCTTTTTTTTTAATTTAGTCTCTCGTTATACTAGTGTGTGTGGATGTTTCTTTTTATTATTTTTAAAAATTCGTGTTTTGGTTTAGGACCTTTGATATGGTTGTATAACACAATGGTCCGTTTCATATATTGCAACACTTCGCTTAGTTTTGGATGTAATGCTGTTAAATTCATTCGTGGGGACTAGCTGGGAGGAATTTTAGAAAATATTATTCGTTCAAATTAGTTTGTTTACCATCCCTACTGGGCCTCATACCACTTGTTTTTTTAGAAGATTTGGAAAATTCGATTATTTGATTTTTTCTATTGATAATGGAATATGATAATATTGAGTATATGATGCAGAACGTGAAGGCAATGTATTTCTAGAAAAGTTCAAGAAAGTAAAGTAAAAAAAAAGTTTTTTAACACTGTCAGCAAAAATTCTAATTGTCACAAGACTCATAGCTTTAAATTCGCTTGGAGTTATAGGCCCACAAGGTACCAAATCAAAGTTAAGGCATTAGATCGGCCTCTTTAGCTACCTCAAAATCGATCTTTTAGGTATTTGTTCGGTTCGTTTAGGGTTTATATTTAATTTTAGTTTTTTCCAGTTATCACTTATCAATTGGGGCCCAACTATTGCCACGTGTCATCTCAGGTGATGACATAATTTTGAGCCAAAATTAGTTGCGTTTTGAGTTTGTTAGGGTCTGTTTGGATGGATGACTGTTTTTAAAGTATGTTTTTATTTTTGCAAAACAAAAACTTGGAAAATGCGTTTGGTTGGGCTTGTTCTCACTTTATGTTTTTGAAGAATAAAACTCCAAAATCTGCTATTTTGCAAAATAGGTTTTACTTGTTTTTAAGTTTTTTAGAACACTTTTTTACTCGAAACTAGAAAAACACGACACTTAACCCCTCATTAAAAAATAATATATTTTATCTCTCCTTATTTCACTCATCCTTTCATCAAAACACATATAGAGAAAAGAGAAGAGAAACAAATTTTTCCAGAATAGTCAACCAAACAGGATTTCAACACTATTTATACTACAAAATTGTTTTGATAAAACTGTTTTACAAAACTATTTTGCAAAACATCAAAAACAAAAACAATCAAAACAGACCCTTAAAATTTTAGTATTTTTGGAGTTGGAATTATAAAAATAGGTTTCCTACTTCAAATAAAATAAGAGTTTAGTTTTCTTATCTAATTATCAAATATCAACAACATTTTTTTCTTTATTCATTCAAATTATTATCAATAAATTTTTTTCCCCAAATTCTCTTTAGTTTGTGAGTTTTCTCGAGGTATAGAAACTTAAAGACATGTTCTTTGATTTTCTTTACATTATTAGCTTCCGCTCTGTCACTATCAAAGCTTATGTCAGCAATTAAACATGAATCCTAAGTAAAAGACAATACTCATAATTCTATTGCGGTTCAAAATCACAAAGATAAGATGATAATGAGACCGTAAATTAAGAATAAATTATAAGTATATTAATATATTAGTGAGATTTTAAGAAAAAATAATTGTTATAAATAAATAATAAAATTAAAAAATTTAAAGTTTAATTTTCGACCGACTTATTAATTACGAGAGACTAGCAACATCAACTTACTACATAAAAAATAAGACACATGATAAAACATTGAAACCAAGTTAAAGAGAAACTGAGAAAGAGGTGAAGCAAAATTAATAAAATTATTTACGTCCCTTTTGGTATATTCCTTTATTCATTATTGCTTCCATTTTGGTCCACACATGAACTTTTTATCATTTGATTTTTAGGTCCACATAATGAATTTGTGGAGGTCATGAAGTATATAGTAAATACAAAGGTTTGAAAGTTAAGTCATTATTTTCACAAAACTAAATTGAGAAAAAGACAATTAAGAATTTTTTTTTCTTTTGAAAAAAAATAAATACTTATATTGATTGAATTATTTTATGTAATTGAAGGTCAACAATTAGGCTACTATTGGAAAAAATAATTGATAAAAGACAATTAAGATTTCTTTTTTCGAGAAAATATATTGACATAGAAAAAAGGAGTATATTCGAATTTTTCTTTGATATAAAAGTTGTATATTCCATATTTTGGGATATCTTGTTTTGGTGAATCATTCTTCCTTTTGCTTAGATAACTAAAGAGAAAAAGAGCTCCCTTTAGATAGCATATTTTCCAAATACAACTTGAGGTATTATGTTTGAATAGGAAAAATTGCAATATTAATCGCATAGGAATATAATTTTAGTTTTAGTACCGCACTTCACAGATTTTAAAGCTGTCTCAATATTTTAATAAAATTACAATATTGGTCATTTTTAAGTAATTTTATTCCAACACTTTGTTGTTATCAATATAGAATATATTTTGTCTCAACCTCTCTCTCTATATATATGTATCTTGTTTTACACATCCCATAAAATCATATTAATTGAAAATGAAACTATATCATCATTTTCCCAACTATTCTCAATATTTTTCTAACTATTAATTAAGAGGTAAGTGACATTAATATTTATTTAGGGGTTATTGCAAAAAACTTGTATTGATCATTGATGTTCTACTTGGAAAACATATAAACTATTTTTTCAAATAAAAGAAATGTTGACATAAGATATCTTCTTTTTTTTAAAATATTTTTAGAGAAGTGGTAAAACTTGAATAAATAAATACTAATAGAATCTATTTGAAATATCAATTTGGTTCTGTACAAGACGATAATAAATGAATTCTAAAATCCCTCAGGAAATAAATACAAATTAAAAAGTAAATACCGAATTCCAATTTATAAGACCAATATCATAGTCTGATCTCGGCACATTTATATTAGTAAATTGTTAAAAAAATATGAAACAAATTAGAAAATCAATAGAGAAAAACTAGCAAAATGCCAAAAAGAAGAAAGCATAAGTGTAGCAAAAGAGAATATATATACCTAATAAAAGAATAAATTAAAGTTCCTATTTTTCTTCTTAGCAAGAGGAAGATGAATTTAAAATTGACAAAAAGAATATGAAATAAGTTAGTAATTCATATAAATACAGAGAAAATAGTTAAAAAAACATGAAGAAATAGGACATATATACCAAAAAAGTTTTGAATTTGCTTGAGTCATTTTATTTTCCACCATTATCTTCTAAAATACAGGGAAAATGATTCTTTGTTTTTTAGGTATATGTTATTAAATACAGGGAAAATGATTCTTTGCTTGAGTCATTACACTTCAATCAACTTATATATAGTTTGTGACTCATCAAATCTTTCTCTTTTACACACTAAAATAAATGTTATATTCAATCTCTTGTTTTCTTAGGGCTACTTTCTTATTAGACATTATTGGCGTAATGATTTTTTTTAAAAAAATGTTATTTTATACGTTGGATCAGGTTTAACTAACATTTCTATGATCATAAGTATTTCTTTTTAGTTCTTTTATGTATATATATATATATATATATATATATATATAGGTAATCGTTATATAAATTGATTAACAAACAACATATTTTTGAGCACATCAAATCAATTTTTTCCAGCTAGTTTGGATGGTGATATTTTTATATTTATTTTAGTGTGTATATATATATATATATATATGGATGGCGATGTATACACATACATATAGTTAATTAGGTTATCTTCTCATATTTCACTTTGGACCATATAAAACTATCTAATAATAATAATAAATTAAGCACTTCACCATGCATTCTTTTTCTCCTAATTAAAATTAACGACTGGGTTTAATGTGCAATTGATAACATTGAATGAATTGCGAAAAATCTTCATATAACTTTCATTTTAGCAGGATTCAGTTTATTCCTAAAAAATTCTGATATTTCAAGTTTTAAAATAGTTTTTTTTACCAAAAACACTGTATTAATTCAAAAATACTAAAAAATTCTTCTTAAGAAATAGGATAATCACTCTATATGTTACCAAAAGTATGTGTGATATCTATGTTAAAAAAGATAGAATGAAATGGGTTATGTATGGATAAAATAATGTTATTTATCTTTCAAACATTTGAAAATATATAAATGTCAAATTAGCATGTAAATAATTATGAAAAATACATTCATTTCTAGCGAAACTGAAACTTCATGCGTAATTTAAAATGATAAAAGAGAAAGTATTCTGCTTATTTTTTTTTAACAAAAATACTTTTTAATATTCTTGAATATATGTTATAGTAAACCCTATAAAAAGTTACAACCATCTATAATTTATATAGTATTATACAGCAATTGTCCAAGACTTTGTATAAATTACTAACATATTTTTTTATGGAACTAATTTCTCTCACTTATTACGTAGAGTACTTTTGCCAATAATGTTCAAACAAGATGAGGACAAAATAGACCAATGTATAGTAAAAGGAGTGCATGCATGCATGCATGCATGATTTACAGCTTAATGACGTATACGTCAAGAAAGGTGTTCTCAAGGGGTACATATACAAGGAAAATAAGTATAATGATTAATTAATCATTATACAGTGATTACGATTATATTATATCGTTTATATATATATATATTATATATGTATAATAACCTTAGCTGCTGATCAGATATTAAATTGATGCTACCTTTGGTTTACTTTTTATCAATATTTGTCGCTTTAATCTTATTGCCTAAATGTAGTTAATTTTCTCATGTAAGCATTTTTGAGTACTCTTATTTTAACTCAATTCAAACTAATTCTATTTGCTCATTATTTTTATGTAATTTTTTATCTTATATCATATCACGCAAGATATTTTATTAATTCAGATAAAGTTGTTTCATCTTATAAATAAAATAATAGATTAAAACCAAATATTCGCAAGCACAATTTCTTCTATATATAATCACATATATTACATAATATTATATGGTCCACCTTATTCCTCGTGATGATAAATTCTTATCCTGATAATATTTCAAATGCAGAATATTCATGAACCCGAACCAAAAATAATTTTAGTGAATCCCAATTATTGTTGAATATAATTAAATATACACAAATTAATTCTACCATTTATTAAATATAAACAAAAAATAAATATGTGGAAGAATTATTGAGAAGCATCACTTCAAAGTTTGGTTCTGGAAATGGCCTCGTCGCTTTTCGGCGGGTGGCAAAGGATAATCCCATAGTCAGTGTCATTTGTTTGATCTTTTTTCTTCACAAAGCACCAGATAGTGTTTTTCTTTTATGAGGCCTAATCGATATTTGATCCATAGATATAAAAAGTTAGTTTGAATTTAATTCGTTAATATAATAAAATCAAGTTCGAATATCATTTTTTTACATAACAGTTGACGCTAATGTTAGATTAGATGCATCATCTAGTTTTATACGAGACATTACTGTTTAAATACAAATTTATAGCTATATATGTATAAAATTATTGTGTTCTCAAAATACATAGATATATTTAATATTTGTATATATATATATATATAGATACATATCAAATAATTGAAACCCTAACCAGATACACCTTAATCATAGTTTTACATGCTATCTATATATATATATGTAATTCAATTGTTTCATAAACCCTCATTTACTCTAATCTCTGTATATTATCTTTTCAGTTTTCAGCAATCCATTTATAGGTCAGAATTACCTTTTGGATTAACCATGCACGTAGGATAAAACAGAACCATGATCAACAATAAACAATAAACACATGCAAATACCTAATTCTAATTTCACTTTCTACTTTTTTGTAGATTTATTGTTATTCCAGAAAGACAGTGACACCCACTCTTTGTCTCTAGTTTAACTTGTCTGATATATTTACTTATTCACTAAAATACCAATAAAGGAGAAGAACAAAAGGTTTGAATATGATGTTGATTTCTTAAACCTGTTGAATCAGGGCTGTCCATCCCGTTAATAAGTCTAGATAATACTAACAAATTGAATCTGAGCCGTCCATCCCGGTGATAAGGTTTTGATCAACTTGGAAGGTGAAAGAACAAATAATGTTCATTCATCCTCTCCCATGACTTTTCTCACGTAAATTACCACAAATTATTGGGAAAATAAGAAAAACAAACACAATTAAATAAATCATATTTATTTGAATTTCATTTCGTGTAAATTTACCATGCATGAAACCCTCATTTGAGTCCTATATAAACAGCACAAAACTTGCCCTTGAAGCTCAGGAACAAAGGCAAATTAAGTAGAGTTGGCAACACTTTACTTAAACGTTGCTTACTTTTACTTTCCTCACATTCCTCAAAGCACTCGAAAAAATCTCTCGAAAACAACTAAAAAATGGCCCCAATCGTCGGGAAAATCCCGGCCCTTGGATCGAGAAAAGCATACGTTACGTTTTTAGCAGGTACTGGTGATTACTACAAGGGAGTGGTTGGCTTAGCAAAGGGTTTGAGAAAGGTTAAAAGTGCTTACCCTCTTGTGGTCGCAATTTTGCCCGATGTTCCCGAGGAACACCGTGAGATCTTGAAGTCACAAGGTTGCATTGTGAAGGAAATCGAGCCAATTTACCCACCGGAGAACCAAATTCAATTTGCCATGGCGTACTATGTAATCAACTATTCCAAGCTTCGCATATGGAACGTAAGTAATCTATAAAGCAAATAATATTTCGTTTCATATATCTAATCGTTTATTTTCAAATGGTGTTTCATTTCATACTTTAGTTATCTTACGCACGCCATGTTGTCGAAAAACTTTCCTTCGTTTTATAAACAACGTGAATTAAATGAAATACGACATGGAACACAGTTTTGACATAGAAAATTTCGTGTGATTCAGTATGGCTCGGGATTTCTCTCTCATTTACTAAAGCATGGAATCTTGGGTTACTAATTGGTCGAATACTGGTCAATCCAAATTCTTTTTGAATGATATTCAACACAACACGACATAGATACATACATGCGTCGTGTCTACATATAGAATATGTTATGCAATCATCTTATTTGCGCACAAGTTTAAAGAGCTATATAGATATTGTTGACGTTGTACTTAACACTATTATAATCGACACTATAAATAGGACACACGAGCTTCGTCTATTTCCTATTTTACATGTCAAAGGGCCTCAAGGCTAATGTTCCATTTCCTAAAACATCTTCTTGTCTATCAAAGTAACCTTATTTATGATTTCAAGCATCACTTAACCAACCATAAATCAACTCATCAACATGTATTTAGTACAACATAAGATCTCAAAAATCCATGACAAGAAAACTTATGTTGATCAAATAGAACCAATATCAACTTTCCTTAACAATTTATATGTATAATCACAGTTTGAGGAGTATAGCAAGATGGTGTACCTTGATGCAGATATCCAAGTTTACGAAAACATCGATCATCTCCTCGACACACCAAACGGCTACTTTTATGCTGTAATGGATTGCTTTTGCGAGGCGACATGGGCCCACTCTCGACAATTCTCTATCGGGTATTGCCAACAGTGCCCTAATAAGGTCACTTGGCCTACTGAAATGGGCTCTGCTCCGCCTCTCTATTTCAACGCGGGAATGTTCGTTTTTGAACCTAATCAAACCACATATGAGAATCTTCTCAAAACTCTTCGTATCACTCCCCCAACACCATTTGCAGAACAGGTAAAATTAGCACAAATTTTCTAACAGTTTGGGAAATTTATTAGCTTGTTTGATTGATAGCTAAGTTACAATGCAAATTGGAACAAAGTGTCCAAGATATAACTCAATACAACATGGACAAGATAGTAAATAAATGAATGAAAATGATAATCTCATCTAAATTGTACATATTATGATGAATAGAAAGGAATGAGCATAATTGGGATATTATCAACTCTTAATTGTTTTTTTTCGTATTTGAATGACAGGATTTCTTGAATATGTTCTTCGAGAAAACATACAAACCGATCCCTTTGGTTTACAACCTTGTTCTCGCGATGATGTGGCGCCACCCTGAGAATGTTGTGCTTGATGACGTTAAAGTTGTTCACTATTGCGCTGCTGTAAGAACTCTCTTCTTACCCATAAACTCTTTCGGGAACCTAAAAATAAGATTTTCTATTTTAAATCTCTTATTCCATATATTTAGATTTTTGACACGTGTAATTTACAAATGCAGTTATTAAGGGATGTTTAACATATATAAATATTTTGACACGTGCCAAATATTTAAAATATGGAATAGAAGATGCATGCAACACCATCTGAAATAAAAAATCTTGTCATAAGTGGTTATAATATAAACAATTCATATCATCTGTAACATAATCGAGTAATATTTTCTATTTTACATGGATGGTCATGCATGTACTATAATATTCTCTCTTACGATTTTCCTCACATCTAGTTTCTTTTTCTTTTCACACCCTAAACGCCCGTGTAAAAAAAGCGTTACAACAAATATATTACATAATATTTATCAACTATACTATACAATTTTAGACACTAATCGTGATCGAAAATCTCTAAATATAGGGATCGAAACCATGGAGGTATACCGGTGTAGAAGCTAACATGGATCGAGAAGATATCAAAATGCTCGTGAAGAAATGGTGGGACGTTTATGACGACAAGTCCCTTGATTTCAAGGCCGACGAAGAAGAGACCTTCATAAGGCCATCAATAATGGCTGCCATGCCTGAGCCTGCAATATCATACATTCCAGCCCCTTCTGCTGCTTAAATGTTCATCTGCTAATTTGATGCAACTCTATTTTATTATCCTAATGATGATGATTACTTTTTTTATAGGCTATTTGGTCTATTTTTGGTGTGTAACAAAACAATATACATAAGCTTGGTTCTATTTGATTTCATCAATATGTAAATTGCTTGGCTGCAAAGTATTGATCATGAAGTATTTGTTATCCATGCTATGGCCTTGTTGTATTCATGTATTTTCTATAAAATTATATGAATAATTCATATATTTGAATTTTTTTTCATATGCTTACTTAATTTATAACCCATTTAGTACACGGATTCCTTTTAATTATCTATTAAAATAAATAAAAATGAACATGTTATTAAATTATTATTATTAAAGGTGTGTCAATAATTATTAATAATATAATATTTTTTTTCACTAAATACTAAAAGTGGCAACTTGCATGTAATTATTGTCATTATTATAACTATGAAAACCAATTTTATAGCAAAATAAATTTTGATACTTATATATATATTTTTTTAGTGTGGATAAAAATTCCGTATGATATCACATTCCAATAAAAATTACAATTAATTATTCAGTACTCAGCACCGAACTAATGTACAACACGATTTTGGAATAGAAAATCTCATTCCGAGAGTTAGTGTGGGTGAGTCAATTAGAGCAATAAATATTGAAGAAAATTTTCATTTTAAAAACTATACCTTATAATATCAGCATGTTCAAAATGTGGGGTTGGCCGTAGTCGATAACTAATACCATATTAGTATATTCTAACATAAGATTGATATAACACTTTTACATAATTTATTCAATAATGAATGAAATATACACGAGAGTATATATTATTAAGACGAACTCGAGCTATACAAATAATGAACTACCTAACGTAAGAAACTTACCTTATAACACATCAAATAATTGATTTGAAAGTTTTAAGTTAGAAAATACTATATACTACTATTTTTTTACTGTCTCTTGATTTAAAAGTTTAAACGTACAAAATTTAATAACATTAATTAATTATAAATATTTTTAAAAGATTAGGAGAATAAAAGATTAATGTTATATAAAAAATGTATATAGCATCGCTTTTTAATTAAATCATACTAGCGTGTGGCCCGTGCTATGCACGATAAATATTTATTGTAAAAGATATACTACTCGTATTTGTAATACTAACTAAAACTTGCTATTAACTAAAACTTGTAAAATTTTGAACGTTTGATAAAAATTCAGGTGCGTAAAATCCTTTTAAGAACAAAATACATCATTCTACAATATTAGATGAATAATATTTGATATATATCCAAAAGTAATAATAAAATCCAAACTAAAATAAAACTCTTGGACTATGTAAATGAAAGAATGAAAAATAAACTTCAAATAAAATACTTCAACGTAAAAAGCTTATGATCCAAATTAAGAATATAGGCAAAGCTTTCATAAATATTAAAAAAATAAATTTTCATGGCATATACTCTAATAATAATAGTAATTAGTGATGAAAAAAGTAAAATGTAAATTAGCAATAAAACAATTATAAATCACATAAGTGGGAATGCTAACATATTCTTACTATTTAATACTAAAATCAAATTAAATAAGAAAATTTTATCAAAAGACTGAACTGCATCTTAATATAATAAAAAATTGCTAAATATTAGAGATCAATAAAACTCATAGTTACAGAAATAAAAGTGTATTCAAATAATTCATATATAACTTCAATAGTATATCAATATATACTGAAAGTTTATCAACTACATTAATAACAAACTATAAAGACTATCTACCATTAACTCTAATATATGTTAGAGAAAATATCAAGTAAATGTAATAAACTAAATTAAGGGAAAAATAATACTAACTTTATTGATAGTTTGTGAAGAAACTTAATTATATACTTATATTCATCAATACTCATACATATCGAATAAATATAGAAAATGTATCACCGGGAATAGAATAAATCTAAGAGAACAAAGATAAAAATTATATGTAAATAAAAGACTTGTATTACTTATCGAATAATAGAAAAATATATTCTTGCAAATTCTTCAAAGTTCCAAATGGGAGATAAATAACAAAAAGATGAGGTGGAAAACTTATAAATATTAAACATACAATTGGACAATATTTATGTAAATATATCTATTTCTCTAAGAAAATCATAAACAAAAGAAAAACATAAGGTGACGGAAAAGATTAAAAAAATTAAAAAATATAAAGAAAAATAAATATATGAAATATATTTATATATCATATACACATAAACAATCCGGATCAAGTTCAAGAACTATAACACCATTTTTTCGTCCTAGCAGCAATATTTTTTCTTGCATTGTTTTGTCTAACAATCAAGAATTTTGAAACATGGTATAATAATATATTCAACCATGCACTACTATAATATAGACTCAGGAATGTGAGAAATTAGGAAAGAAAATTATTCCACTAATAAGTTACAAAATATCAAAGAAACTTCTATATAATATTATTTGCCTTGATTGAAGATAAATGGATTAATTATGTAGAGATTGAAATTTGAAAATAGTATTTCACATAATATTAGGCTAATTTTAATGGTTTAAAATTTAAACGCATTACCATAAATTTAAACTCAATAATTGAGATTTTGAAACCTATGGATGATAGGTGGGTTTCTAATTTTGTAATGCATGACGTTAATTTTTACATCACGTCTTACCAATTAATTTGAAGTTAAACTTTCATCTAATATAGCCAATTATATAAATTTATTCCACAAAGACAATGACACCCACTCTTTGTCCTCTAGTTCAACTTGTCGATGTATTTATTTTCCCAGAAAAATCACTAAAATACCAATGAAGGTTGGAATATGATGACTTAAACCTGTTGAATCAGGGCCGTTGATCCCGGTAATAAGTCTACATAAATAGTAACAAATTGAATCTAAGCCGTCCATCCCGGTGATAAGGCTTTGAGCAACTTGGAAGGTGAAAGACCAAATAATGTTCATTCATCCTCTCCGACGACTTTTCTCACGTAAATTTCCACAAATTATTGGGAAAAATAAAGCATATTTGCATATTCTTTATTTGAATTGTATTTCGTGTAAATTTACCATGCATGAAACCCTCATTTGAGTCCTATATAAACAGCACAAAACTTTCCCTTGAAGCTCAGGAACAAAGGCAAAGTAGAGTTTGCAACACTTTCCTTAGCCTTTGCTTACTTTTAGTTTCCTCACATTCCTCAAAACACTCGAAAAAATCTCTCGAAAACCACTAAAAAATGGCCCCAATTGTCGGGACAATCCCGGCCCTTGGATCGAAAAAAGGATACGTTACGTTTTTAGCAGGCACTGGTGATTACTATAAGGGCGTGGTTGGCTTAGCAAAGGGTTTGAGAAAAGTGAAAAGTGCTTATCCTCTCGTGGTCGCGACTTTGCCCGATGTTCCCGAGGAACACCGCGAGACCTTGAAGTCGCAAGGTTGCATTGTGAAGGAGATCGAGCCAATTTACCCGCCGGAGAACCAAATTCAATTTGCCATGGCGTATTATGTAATCAACTATTCCAAGCTTCGCATATGGAAGGTAAGTAATCTAAAGCAAATAATATTTCGTTTCATATTTAATAGTTTATTTTCAAATAGTGTTTCATTTCATACTTTAGTTATCTTATGCACGCCATGACGTGAGCTGAAATAAAATACGACATGAAACACAGTTTTGACATAGAAAAATTTTGTGTGATTCAATATGGTTCGGGATTTCTCTCTCATTTACTAAAAGCATGGAATCTTGGGTTACTAATTGGTCGAATACTGCTGAATCCGAGTGTTTTTTGAATGATATTCAACACAACGCGACATAGATATATGCATGCGTCGTGTCTACATATAGAATACGCTCGTTTTGAAAGAGCTATATAGATATTATTGACGTTGTACTTAATACTACTCTAATCGACACTATAAATAGGACGTTTGAGCTTCGTCTGTGTCCTATTTTAGATGTCAAGACTAATGTTTCATTTCCTAAAACATCTACTTGTCTATCAAAGTAAACCTTATTTGAGATTTCAAGCATCACTCATCCAACCATAAATCAACATGAACTTAGTACAACATAAGATCTCAAAAATCCATGACAAGAAAACTTATGTTGATCAAATAGAACCAATATCAACTTTCCTTAACATTTCTTATGTATAATCACAGTTTGAGGAGTATAGCAAGATGGTATACCTTGATGCAGATATCCAAGTTTACGAGAATATCGATCACCTCCTCGACATGCCCAACGGCTACTTTTACGCTGTAATGGATTGCTTCTGTGAGGCGACATGGGCCCACTCACGACAATTCTCGATCGGGTACTGCCAACAGTGCCCTAATAAGGTCACTTGGCCTACTGAAATGGGATCTCCTCCGTCACTCTATTTCAACGCTGGAATGTTCGTTTTTGAACCTAATCAAACCACATATGAAAATCTTCTTGAAACTCTTTGTATCACTCCCCCAACACCATTTGCAGAACAGGTAAAATTAGCATAAATTTTTCAAACATTTGGTGAAATTTAGCTTGTTAGATTGATAGCTAAGTTAAAATGCCAAGATGTAATTAACAGATAGTAAATAAATGAATATACAATGATATATCATCTAAAGTGTACATTTTATGGTATTATCAACTCTTAATTGTTTTCGTCGTATTTGAATGACAGGATTTCTTGAATATGTTCTTCGAGAAAACGTACAAACCGATCCCTTTGGTTTACAACCTTGTTCTCGCGATGCTATGGCGCCACCCTGAGAATGTTGTGCTTGACGATGTTAAAGTTGTTCACTATTGCGCTGCTGTAAGGACTCTCATTCTTGTCCATAAAGTCTTTTACGAACCTAAATGGAACTCTTTTACTGCAGTTATTGATGCAGTTATTAAAGATGTTTAACATATGTAAATATTTTGACACATCCA
Source organism: Verbascum thapsus (assembly GCA_963669365.1). Taxonomy (NCBI): domain Eukaryota; kingdom Viridiplantae; phylum Streptophyta; class Magnoliopsida; order Lamiales; family Scrophulariaceae; genus Verbascum; species Verbascum thapsus. The sequence goes on from OY770108.1 coordinate 23,089,644, forward strand.
AATATTTTAAATTATGATATAGAAGACGTAACACCATCTTAAATAAAAAAATCTTGTCATAAGTGGTTATAATATAAATAATTCATATCATCTGTGACATAATCGAGTAATATTCATGTACTATAATTTTCTCTATACGATTTTTCTCACGTCTCGTTTCTTTTTCTTTTCACACCCTATACGCTCGTGTAAAAAAAGGGTTTGCAACAAATATATTACATAATATTTAAACCATACTATACAAATTTTAAACACTAATCTTGTTCGAAAATCTCTAAATATAGGGATCGAAACCATGGAGGTATACCGGTGTAGAAGCTAACATGGATCGAGAAGACATCAAAATGCTCGTGAAAAAATGGTGGGACGTTTATGACGATAAGTCCCTTGATTTCAAGGCCGACGAAGAAGAGACCTTCTCAAGGCCATCAATAATGGCTGCCATGCCTGAGCCTGCAATATCATACATTCCAGCCCCTTCTGCTGCTTAAGAGTTCATCTGCTAATTTCATGCAAATCTATTTTATTATCCTAATGATGATTATTACAATTTTTATAGGCTATTTGGTCTGTTTTTTGGTGTGTAACAAAACAATATACATAAGCTTGGTTCTATTTGATTTCATCAATATGTAAATTGCTTGGCTACAAGTATTAATTATTAAATATTTGTTATCTATGCTATGGCCTGGTATCTATATCTTTTATAGAAATGTGTGAATAATTTGTATGGGTGCTTAATTTAAAATCCATTTAGTATATTGATACATTTTAGTTATTTATTAAGTAAATAAAAAGAAACGTTTTCACTAGTCAAACACTATTTAATATAAAGAAAATAAACAAAATTATGCTTAGTCTCAATTAAGTTTTAAGATGGCACTACAGTAACAAGTAGTATCTCTAGCAAATTTGAAGTGATAATAGAAAAATTGTCACTGAATATATATCAATAGTGATAATAATTATTATTAAAAATTATTTGTAAGTTGTCACCGATAATAATATAAATAGGGCGACAACTATATTGCAACAAATTATTATTAACGGTGCGTCACTAATTAGTAATAGTGATAATAATTTCGTTGTCGCTAATTATTATTTTATTACTTTTTTATGTTCTTTTATCATTAATTATTAAAAATGACAACTTGCATATAATTATTATCATTATTAAAATCATAAAAATCAATTTTGTGGCAAAATAAATATTTTTGTCACTTAATGTTTATCAAAACCTTGTTATGGACATATGAAAATTTTCTTACTTAGTCCGATAAATGTAGTTCCTAAAATATCAAGTATCAGATTTCTACTGATTGACATATATTAAAAACGTAATATATATATATATATATATATATATGCTTTTAGAGGGGATGCATACAGCCGGCTACTCATCAGCTTCGTCGTAAGCTGGACGTGAAAAAGGTTAAACTTAGCAACGTAAGATTTGAGAAACCTTAGTGGATAACGATTATTAACTATTACATTAAAGATATTAACAAATACGTCAAAAGTATCATCTCCAAGGTCTGAAGACCTAGCCTAACTCCAAGGTCCGAAGACTTGGTCTACTCCAAGGTTCGTCAGCTTGGTACTTTATTATGTCGTTTCATCTCATTCAACATAAGAGTTATTCTAATCAATGTAACTTAAATTAAACGTTACTCACTTGATGTTTCACTTAGATGCGGGGATAGATCCTAAAGTGCCCGATCGTCTCGTACAGCACTCGACCGTTCATCAATATTTAAATTTTAAAACACATTTCAAAACATGTATATACATATTTATAAATAGGAAAATACTTTTCTGAAAGTCTGTACATCTAGGAAGATGTACAAACTAATATCAGCCGCAAGATGTGGCCAGCCGCAAGATGTGTCCAGTATACTCAAATTATAAATAATTTTCTTTAAATCATGCAATTCTAAAATAATATTGAATATAAAATAATGATTTGTTATCTATTTTATATTAATAACTCAATGTTTTTTTTAATTTTTCTTTTAAAAATAGTTCTAAGATTTATATATTTATTGACCTCATAAATATTACAAATAAAAAGTAGTATATGCAAATTAAATTACTTGAAAAACATTTGTTATCTATCTCACATTTTCAACTTTAGTAAATAGTTATAAAGCAACGTTAATCATAATAAAAATAGTAATATAATTTTTTTATAAATTATATGTAATTCATTGATATACAAAATATGTTTCTAAAATATAAGTTCAATAAAATTATTTTCTACTTACATTTTTAATTAGGATATACATTATTGACTTATTAATAAGTTAATCAAAAATAAAAATTATAACTAATGTTTTTTATTTTATAAATATAAAAATAATAATCAAATTATATTGCAAAGAGAAACATCTAGTAATTGAACTGGGGAGGTTTTGGGTGTTTCCTAGAAATTCATTTATGGTTCTAAAATAGTTATAAATTATTAATGTGTAAATTTGTTTAAATTAATAGGCTGTAAGCGGCTAATTGACAGACAACTGTCATATTAGCACTACTCTTATAAATATATAAATATGTGTAGTTTATTATTATCCTTTAAACTCAAGTGGCTAAACAATAACAAATTAGCACCTAATATATAAACACTTATAACTATAACATTTTCAATTCAAACCCCATAGAAATAGAGGCATAATCTTTGTAAAATACTCCATAAAATTTCTAAAACTAATTAAAATTCTGAATTTGGGGCTTTACTTACAAAACCATATGATGTATCATGAATGATTTCAGGACAGACAACCCGGATTAAAACAATTATATAAATTATTCTATTATTCAAAAAATTCTCATTTTATGAAAGTTTAACAACACACATGTGAAAATACAGTAAAACTTTAAGAACAAGAAAACATCGCAAATTATTTCAAATAACTTCAAAACCGTGCAACCTTAAAATTTTGGCAGAACACCGGGCAGTTTATAATAAACGAATTTTATAAAATCACACACAACTCAAAACCTTCCAAAACTTTCTACATATCATTTAGACATGATAGTTAGTTTTCAAAAAAATTCACATGAAGAAATTCGTCCATTTGATTATCTAAACAACACTTAAAAGTTACTATGGAAAACTGTAATTCAAACCGTACTACATTTGAAAATTCATCATAATTCATAAACAACTCCAAAAATTATTAAATTTTAACCATAGACTCCAAACTTATATAGATCAACATACTAAAACAGTGTTCTAAAATATCAAGTATAAAAATTTATAAAATTGGGCAAAGTGGACAGAAATTTCAGAATTTCACACAAGTTGCTCAAACTCACTTATTTTCTTAATAAAAATAAAATTTCGAGTTAGCACCTTAACTCAGATCATTACACATGCAAGAAGTTAATACTTGATAACCAAACATGCAAAGTCTATTTCAACATGCAATTTCACAATCAACACTCAAAATGACATATTTTTTGAAGATCCATCATATTGAACAAAATATCTAACAAATTTCATCACACTTGTAGGAAATCACTCTTAAATCACACATGCAATAATTTTGGGTACGAAAATTAAATATGCAAAGCCTATTTCTACATCTATTTTGCACCATCAACACTTAAAATGACATGTATTTGAAGATCAACCACATAAAACAAGCTATTCAACAAAAACTCTTCATATTGTGGGGATTCATCTTTAGATCACACATGCAATGAGTTTAGGTAAGGGAATCACACATGCAATACTCCTTTCAACATGCATTGGCACCTTTAACTCCAAATAAAAACATATTTTGACAATCAACCACATAAAACAACACATGTAACAAAATTCATCACATAGTAGACATTCCTCTTTAGATCATACATGCAATACAATATTTAGCAACCTAATCACGTTCTTAAGAAAATGATGAAGATTAGTAACAAGAAAAGAAACTACCTCTTAAAAGTTCAACAAAAGTTCTTTACGCTTGATTGAAGACTACTACACTTGAGCTTATTTTCCCCTTTTTACTTGCTATGCTCTTGCTTCTTTACTCCTTTGGAAAAGAGGATTTTTGAAGGAAATAGTGAAGGTTTTATTGAGAGAGTAGAGATGGTAGAGAGAAGGGAGAGAGTTTGTATAAAAGAGAGAAAGAGAGGATTGGAGTTGCAAATGATCCTAAAGATCATTTGTGCCTATTTATAGTGTATAAAATTGTTGTATAATATATATTATACATGTATATCTATCTCTTTATATATATATATATAAAGACGTACAATGGTTTATCTCTTGCATTATCTATAATCTATAACTACTATAAAAGTATGGATTGTTTCTTCCCATTGTGAAAAGACCCAATTACCCTTCTCTTAATTTATCCTTATTATATTGCATACTAATTCAAATAATCTTATTATATTGCATGCTATTTCAAAAAAGAATAATATAATAATATATTTTAAGTAATATATATTAATAATATATATTATTATGTTAAGCATTTTAAAATATACGTGGGAAGGTTGAAAGGTCATCATTTTTCCCTTTAATAAATAGAAATGATATATGCTAATAATATATATTATTATATTAAACATTAAAAAAATAATATATAATAATATATTTTAGTAACCTTTCAATGCTAATAAATGATATTATTATATATATATTGTCTCTTATTGGATTAGTTACTAACAATATATATATATGTTGTCAAAAAAAAAAATAATATATAATAATATATTTTAAGTAATATATATTAATAATATATATTATTATGTTAAGCATTTTAAAATATACGTGGGAAGGTTGAAAGGTCATCATTTTTTTTAAAAATATAAATAATTCATTACTACTCATTGATGTGATAGAAAGTGATCGTTATTATTCATTAAGTTGGAAGCTTACATAATATATATATTTGGCCAATAAAATAATATATAATAATATATTTTAAGTAGTATATATTAATAATATATATTATTATCTAAAAAATACGTGGGAAGGTTGAAAGGTTATCATTTTTTTCTTTAATAAACATCCATGATTATATTATTATTATAATTAGATATCAATTAATAATAATACTTATATTTATTAAGAAATTAAATATTATAAAATTAAATAGTGTAATTGAAGGGTTATCATGATCTTTAATAATTATAATATTATAATTATATTATTATAATTAGATATCAATTAATAATAATAACTATATTTATTAGGAAAATAAATATTACTAAATTAAATTGTATAAGTGAATGGACATCATGGTCTTTAATTATTATAAAATAATAATTATATTATTTATTATAATTAATAAATACTTATATTTATTAAGAAATTGAATAGTACAAAATTAAATAGTGTAATTGAAGGGTTATCATGGTCTTTAATAATTATAATATTATAATTATATTATTATAATTAGATATCAATTAATAATAATAACTATATTTATTAGGAAAATGAATTTTACTAAATTAAATAGTGTAAGTGAATGGAAATCATGGTCTTTAATTATTATAAAATAATAAATATATTATTATTATAATTAAATATTAATTAATTATAATAATTATATTTATTAGGAAAATAAATATTTTAAAATAAAGTAGTGTATAAAATAATAATTATGTTATTATTATAATTAGATATCAGTTAATAATAATAATACTTAAATTTATTAGGAAATGGAATGTTACAAAATTAAATAGTGTAATTGAATGGACATCATGGTCTTTAATAATTATAAAATAATAATTATATTATTATAATTAGATATTAGTTAATAATAATAATAATTATATTTATTAGGAAAATGAATGTTACTAAATTAAATAGTGTAAATGAATGGACATCATGGTATTTAATTATTATAAAATAATAATTATATTATTATTATAATTAGATATTAATTAATTATAATAAATATATTTATTAGGAAATGAATGTTATAAAATAAAATAGTGTATAGCAAGTAAAGAGACAATTAGTTGGATGATAATTTTTATTGAGAAGGGATGGTGCTGTGGTCGCTAAGTATGGTGACAAGAGTGTGTACTTTGATTTGGAGGATATTGGCAACACAACTGGGCAATGTGACTTGTATGGATCAGATGCACCTTCACCATTTTTAGGTGGTGCAAGAAAGGATGCATTATATGAAGAGTTATTGAAGGATTATGAAGGCCCTCTTGTTAATGTTCCTAAGGTTGGGGAAAAAGTTTACTATCCACAAGACCACATGGAACAAGTAAGTATTGTTCGAATTTGAGAAAATTTCAATTGGCTCTATTTAAAGTTTCAGATCTTTGTGGTGGTATAATGAATTTAAAGATTAATTTTTAGAAAATTCATTTATCTCATAGTTAGGTCACGTCATTGTACTACTATATCTTCATTAACTAAAAAGATGGTATTACTATTTTATTTTTTTAGTGTTTAAACATTAAAATACTTAACAACGTCTTAGACTTAAAGTATTATTATGTATGCATTGCCAAGTCATAATATTTTAGTTATTGAATATCTCATCATTTATTAACAATCATTACAATATAATTTTAAATTTGTCTTTTTTGTAATATATATGTGTTTATTATAACTCAAAAAATTAATATGAAATTGTTTAATTCTGTATTATTCTTAATTGTACATGTATAAGATTTCTATTGTATATTATATAAATTTTATCTTAATACCGAACTTGGTATTTATTTGATTAATTATTGATGATGTATATTTACATTATGATTTAGTTTAAACATATGCAACAATTATTTCATTATATAGAGGAGAATTACTAAGAGAATTTGTAATTATTTAACATGTGAATTTAAGATTTAGGCACATTTGGGAATATGACTTAACTTCTAATGTTCTTTTATCTTCTTTTTTTTGTCTAAGTTGATGTGAAACATGGAAAAAGAAAATTTTCATTCGAAAATCCAATATTATGACAAGTATTAACATTCTTTATGTAACTTTTTCTTTCTTTGAATTTAAATATTTATCAATCAAGTGTATACATATCGTCCATTATTTAAATTATTTACTGAGGTATGAGAATGTATGTAGTAGTTTATATTGTGTGACTTGCATTAGTTATCCATTTATAAAATTTTCTACGAGCATGTTTTTTTTCTAAAAAATTTAGAAGTTGAATCTTTACATTTTATTTTTAATTGTTAAAGATTTAATAGTTTAATATTTTTTACTAAAACTTACAAGTCAATTTAAAATGACAAGAAATATAAGAAAATATTTAAAATATTTTTCATTCAGTTCTTTTCATTTTATTATGGATAATTTATCATAGAAAGTATTAAAAATAACACCAACAGTAAACTATTGATTAAGATGAAGACATAAATAAAAAAAAGTATAACAATTAATTACTAAATAAAAGATAACTTTAACGAAGAAAAATATTTTACTTGTATTTTTCTCCTTAAAATTTAAGATCCAAACACAACATAAAAAATTAAGTGTTCACGTGCAACACACGTAAATCTTGCTAGTATATATAAAGATGTTTAATTATTTATCTCTTGAATTATATGTAAAGATGTGTAATGATTAGTAGTCTTGAGCCTTATGTGGATTTGATGGGGTATGAGAGGTTGAGTGTGATTTTCATCTAATGTATCATGCACAATTAAATATAATTATGGTAATTATGCATGCATTTTCTTTCAACTTAATTCATTATCTAGGTCACATAATTGTTGCACATAACAATATAATAAAAGAAATCTACTTAATTATTGAACACATTAGTCTATATACACACATATATATACGAATTATCGGAATTATTTCACATGCCACTTATCTTTTTTTCATTCATTCATAAATACATATGCATGTCGAGTGCATCACGATTGAACTCGGTCTCTTCGGCTAGCTATCCTGCAAGACTTTTCCAACTTAAAAAAGCATTAGCTCATTATTTGATTAAACGTAAAGCTCATCTAAAACATTAAAGGAATTAACAATAATAAACTATAAATAAAAACTGTATATATATGCGAAAATATGTTATGCATGATTTTTCAAAAATGGGGTGTTACAATTTTGATACTTATATTTAATTATTCTTTTAGTGTCGGTTAAAAATTCGGTATGTTGTCACATTCCAATAAAAATGTTGAAATGAAAGTCAAGAGTGTGTTAGTCAATTAGAGCAATAAATATTGAAGAAAAATTTCATTTTAAAAACTATACCTTATAACACATCAAATTGTATGGCCCACTCTATTCCTCAAGTGATGATAAATTCTTACCTGATAATATTTCAAATGTAGAATTAATATTCATGAAGCCGACGAAATAATAATTTTAGTGAATCCCAATTATTGTTGAATATAATTATATATATATACAAATTAATACTACCATTTATTAAATATAAATAAATAATAAATATGTGGAAGAATTATTGAGAAGCATCATGGAAGTGGCCTCGTCGCTTCAAAGGATAATCCCATAGTCGGTGTCATTTGTTCGATCTTTTTTCTTCGCAGAGCACCAGATAGGGTTTTGTTGGAAATCTTGATTGAGTAAATTGTGTTTTAGCACGATTTATCTAAACATTTAAGTGAATTTCGTATGTCGGAAGCGAAATGTCTTTGGCTCAGTTCATTCTACGTTTCGAGTAGATAAATATAGAGTATTTAATTACTCAAATCTGATTTCGGGTGAATGAGAAATTAATTAACAAAGTATGTCACTTAAAATGTTTTTCATAATTGGAATCAATTTGTCGATTGATACATTTACAATTAAATGATGACAAATCATACAATCGACGGCCGCAATTGTATGAGAGACAGTTCATTTAGTTCGAAGATGAAAATGTTCAGATAAAAAATTTGAGGGACCAATTTGAAAGGACGTAATTGTTCAAGATTCAAAGTTTTAGGGTCAAAATATAATTTATGAAAGTTGTTGGTGCACCCGGATGCATGTGATTAGATCCAAATTTTAAAGAAATGTGATTGGTTGATGAGATGGTGCATTGTGCACCCATTCACACCAAATCATTTCTAATTGGGTGTTTTTGAATGAGTGCAACTTTTGGAACTTTTATGGAGTGGTGTTTGTCTAAAAGATATAACTCTCCTACAAGGTATGAATAGTTGCAACTTTTATGGAGAGAGTTTGTCTAAAAGACATAACTTTCCTACAACATATGAAAAGTTGCAACTCTTGACCCAAAACTCTTCATTATCTATAAATAGTCCCTCCATTTGTGGAATTAAAACGCACCAAAATCATTTTCTCTTCTCACTTTTTCTCCTAAATACTAATATGAGTATTTTGAGAATTCTTTGCATATTAAATGTATAGAGATGCATTTAATTCATACGAGTCCATAGAGAGAGTTTGGAACAATATTTTGTTCGCTAGACTCGAGAATTTGTAGTGGTACTATTGCCGAGACGTCGTCGTTGTATCTTGGAAGACAATTGCCATATTCCGTAACCACCAAGAGCGGGGCAATATTGTCTTAAGGAGAGCGAGTAATCGAAACTCGTGCCTTGACGTTTCATTTTGCATCTTCATAAACACCGCCCGTCACGCTTCTACTAGATTTTTCCCAATAGGTTTTTCTTTAAGTTAATATATATTTTATGCATGTATTAATCCAAATAATGTACAAATAATAATTGCATAAAATATTTTCTAATTTATACATATATTATACTCTTGACGTCTATAAATATATATAGAGGAATATAGGATGAAATAAAAAATAAGATAGAATATAAGCTTGTTTAAACTAGAATTCTCAAAATCCAATTTGGATATTTTATACCATGTTGTGCTTCATTTCATGAATGGATACTATCTATATTATATATGTAAACTGTTTCATAAACCCTCATTTACTCTAATTTCTGTATATTATCTTTTCAGCAATCTATTTATATAGGTCTTTTGATTTCGAAAATTACCTTTTGGATCAATCAGATTGTACGTAGGATAACAGAACCATGACTAACAATAAACAATAAATACATGCAAATACCTAATTCTAATTTAACTTTTTCTCTTTTTTCATCTAGATTTATTGTTTTTAAATATATTATATATATATATATAATATTTCCACAAAGACAATGACACCAACTCTTTGTCCTCTAGTTTAACTTGTCTAATGTATTTATTTTCCTTGAAAAATCTCTAAAATACCAATGTGCATTCATACTATCCGACGACTTTTCTCACGTAAATTTCCACAAATTATTGGGAAAAATAAAGCATATTTGTATATTCTTAATTTGAATTTGATTTCGTGTAAATTTACCATGCATGAAACCCTCATTTGAGTCCTATATAAGCAGCACAAAACTTGCCCTCGAAGTAGATTTGGAAACTTGCCTTAACCGTTTCTTACTTTTACTTTCCTCACATTCCTCAAAACACTCGAAAAAATCTCTCGAAAATCACTAAAAAATGGCACCAAACGTCAGGACAATCCCGGCCCTTGGATCGAGAAAAGGATACGTTACGTTTTTAGCAGCCACTGGTGATTACTATAAGGGTGTGGTTTGCTTAGCAAAGGGTTTGAGAAAAGTGAAAAGTGCTTATCCTCTTGTGGTCGCCATTTTGCCCGATGTTCCCGAGGAACACCGTGAGATCTTGAAGTCGCAAGGTTGCATTGTGAAGGAGATCGAGCCACTTTACCCACCCGAGAACCAAATTCAATTTGCCATGGCGCACTTTGTAATAAACTATTCTAAGCTTCGCATATGGAACGTAAGTAATCTATTCACCATCTAATCGTTTATTTCAAATAATGTTTCATTTCATACTTTAGTTATCTTACGCACGTCGTTTGTCTAAAAACTTTTCTTTACTTTATAAACGACGTGAATTGAAATGAAATACGACATGAAACACAGTTTTAACACATGAAATCTTGTGTGATTCAGTATGGCTCGGGATTTCTCTCATTTACTTAAAGCATGGAATCTTAGGTTACTAATTGGTCGAATACTGGTCAATTCAACACAACACGACATACATATATAAATGCGTCGTGTCTACATATAGAATATGTTATGCAATCATCTTATCACACAAGTTTATTGATCACGGTTCGTTTTTAAAGAGCTATATAGATATTGTTGACGTTGTACTTAATACTATTCTAATCGACACTATAGATAGGACATTCGAGCTTCGTCTATGTCCTATTTTAGATGTCAAGACTAATGTTTAAATTTCCTAAAACATCTACTTGTCTATCATAGTAACCTTATTTGAGATTTCAAGCATCACTCAACCTACTATACAAGAAAACTTAAGTTGATCAAATAGAACCAATATCAACTAGCTTTAAATCAACTATCCTTAACATTTTTCATGTATAATCACAGTTTGAGGAGTATAGCAAGATGGTGTACCTTGATGCAGATATCCAAGTTTACGAGAACATCGATCACCTCCTCGACACACCAAACGGCTATTTCTATGCTGTAATGGATTGCTTTTGCGAGGTGCCATGGGCCTACTCTCGACAACTGCCGATAGGGTATTGCCAACAGTGCCCTAATAAGGTCACTTGGCCTGCTGAAATGGGCTCTCCTCCGCCACTCTATTTCAACGCGGGAATGTTCGTTTTTGAACCTAATCAAACCACATATGAAAATCTTCTCGAAACTCTTCGTATCACTCCACCAACACCATTGGCAGAACAGGTAAAATTAGCACAAATTTTTCAAACAGTTTGTGAAATTTATTAGTTTGTTTGATTGATATATAGCTAAGTTACAATATGCATGAGCATAATTGTGATATTATCAACTCTTAATTGTTTTGTTTCCATATTTGAATTATAGGATTTCTTGAATATGTTCTTCGAGAAAACGTACAAACCGATCCCTTCGGTTTACAACCTTCTTCTCGTGATGCTATGGCGCCACCCTGAGAATGTTGTGCTTGACGACGTTAAAGTTGTTCACTATTGCGCTTTTGTAAGAACTCTTATTCTTGTCCATAAACTCTTTTACGAACCTAAAAATAAAACTCTTTTACTGCAATTATTAATGCAGTTATTAAAAATGTTTAACATATGTAAATATTTTGACATGTGCAAAATATTTTAATATATGGAACAGAAGATGTAACGCCAGTTGAGTAAAAAATCTTGTCATAAGTGGTTATAATATAAATAATTCATATCATCTGTGATATAATCGAGTAATATTCATGTACTATAATATTCTCTATTACGATTTTTCTCACGTCTCGTTTCTTTTTCTTTTCACACCATATACGCTCGTGTAAAAAATGGGTTTACAACAAATATATTACATAATATTTAAACCATACTATACAAATTTTAAACACTAATCTTGTTCGAAAATCTCTAAATATAGGGATCGAAACCATGGAGGTATACCGGTGTAGAAGCTAACATGGATCGAGAAGACATCAAAATGCTCGTGAAAAAATGGTGGGACATTTATGACGACAAGTCCCTTGATTTCAAGGCCGACGAAGAAGAGACATTCTCAAGGCCATGAATAATGGCTGCCATGCCTGAGCCTACAATATCATACATTCCAGCCCCTTCTGCTGCTTAAGAGTTCATCTGCTAATTTCATGCAAATCTATTTTATTATCCTGATGATGATGATTACAATTTTTATAGGTTATTTGGTCTGTTTTTTGGTGTGTAACAAAACAATATACATAAGCTTGGTTCTATTTGATTTCATCAATATGTAAATTGCTTGGCTACAAGTATTAATTATGAAATATTTGTTATCTATGCTATGGCCTGGTATCTATATCTTTTATAGAAATGTGTGACTAATTTGTATGGGTGCTTAATTTAAAATCCATTTAGTATATTGATACATTTTAGTTATTTATTAAGTAAATAAAAAGAAACGTTTTCACTAGTCAAACACTATTTCATATAAAGAAAATAAACAAAATTATGCTTAGTCTCAATTAAATTTTAAGATGGCACTACAATAACAAGTAGTATCTCTAACAAATTTGAAGTGATAATAGAAAAATTGTCACTGAATATATATCAATAGTGATAATAATTATTAATTAAAAATTATTTTTAATAACAATTATTATTAAAAATTATTTTTAATAACAATTATTTTGTAAGTTGTCACCGGTAATAATATAAATAGGGCGACAACTATATTGCAACAAATTATTGTTAACGGTGTGTCACTAATTAGTAATAGTGATAATAATTTCCTTGTCGCTAATTATTATTTTATTACTTTTTTATGTTCTTTCATCATTAATTATTAAAAATGACAACTTGCATATAATTATTATCATTATTAAAATCATAAAAATCAATTTTATGGCAAAATAAATATTTTTGTCACTTAATGTTTATCAAAACCTTGTTATAAACATATGAAAATTTCTTACTTAGTCTGATAAAAGCAGTTCCCAAAATATCAAGTATCAGATTTCTACTGATTGACATATATTAAAAACGTAATATATATATATATATATATGCTTCTAGAGGGGAAGTCCATACAGCCGGCTACTCATCAGCTTCGTCGTAAGCTGGAACTGAAAAAGATTAAACTTAGCAACGTAAGATTTGAGAAACCTTAGTGGATAACGATTATTAACTGTTACGTTAAAGATATTAACCAATACCTCAAAAGCATCATCTCAAAGGTCTGAAGACCAGACCTAACTCCAAGGTCCGAAGACCTGGTCTAGTACTCCAAGGTTCGTCAACCTGGCCTAACTCCAAGGTCTGAAGACCTGGTCTACTCCAATGTTCGTCAATTTGGTACTTTATTATGTCGTTTCATCTCATTCAACATAAGATTTATTTTAATCAACATGTAACTGAAATTAAAGGTTACCCACTTGACGTTTCACTTAGATGCGAGGATAGATCCTGAAGTGCCCGATCGTCTCATACTGCACTCGACCATTCATCAATATTTAGATTTTAAAACACATTTCAAAACATGTATATACATATTTATAAATATATAAATATATGTAGTTTATTATTATCCTTTAAACTCAAGTGGCTAAACAATAACAAATTAGCATCTAATATATAAACACTTATAACTATAACATTTCCAATTCAAACTCAATAGAAACAGAGGCATAAGCTTTGTAAAACACTCCATAAAATTTCTAAAACTAATTAAAATTCTTAATTTGGGGCTTTACTTACAAAACCATATGATGTATCATGAATGATTTCACGACAGACAACCCGGATTAAAACAATTTTATAAATTATTATATTATTCGAAAAATTCTCATTTATGAAAGTTTAACAACACACATGTGAAAATACAGTAAAACTTTAAGAACAAGAAAACATCGCAAATTATTTCAAATAAATTCAAAACCGTGCAACCTTAAAATTTTGGCAGAACACCGGGCACTTTATAATAAACGAATTTTATAAAATCACACACAACTCAAAACCTTTCAAAATTTTCTACATATCATTTAGACATGATAGTTAGTTTTCAAAAAAAAATCACATGAAGAAATTCGTCCATTTGATTATCTAAACAACACTTAAAAGTTACTGCAGAAAACTGTAATTCAAATCGTACTACATTTGAAAATTCATCATAATTCATAAACAACTCCAAAAATTATTAAATTTTAACCATAGACTCCAAACTTATATAGATCAACATACTAAAACATTGTTCTAAAATATCAAGTATAAAAATATATAAAATTCGGCAAAGTGGACTGGAATTTCAGAATTTCACACAAGTTGCTCAAACTCATATATTTTCTTAATATAAATAAAATTTCGAGTTTTACAACCAATCTTACTCAATAAAAGCACCTTGGGATGGTTTATGCACAACCTCTACAACATACAACAGAAATGTAATTTGAAGTTGAAACAAAAGAGAAATTGTGAAACAACTTTCAATTATGAAATAAAATGAATAACATTCTCTGTTTAGAACTGAAATATGAAATATCGACAATATCTCTGTAGTATTTAGTAGTAATAAATTGTATTTCATTTAATTGTATTTAGTGATTTGGATGACTTATACAATGTCTTCTTGTGTTCATGCTCACACTTTATCTCGTGTGTACAATTAGTGAGTAATGTATCGACTTCATCATTTATATTTGTCTAATTGTTGAAATATTTTAGTTGAGGTATAGGTGAGACAACTTAACAGATATTGGGATGCGGAAGGTGTGGAATGAAACAATAGGTAATCGATTCAAAGATTTGCTTTACAAAGCTAGGACGAAAGCAAAGGTTGACGCGAAGAAGCAATTAGACTGAGAAGGAAGGCTCCAATATTACAAAGCATACTTGTGGTTCTATCACTCGGGAGGCTGGACTTCTTCAGAAACTTCTCCAGAAAATGATTCAAGATGCTGGACTTCCAAACCACAAGTATCCCAGTGGATCTGGGCATGAGAAGTAAATTTGTTATCTCTTACTTTTGGTTGAATGTTAGGTTTGGATTGAGATATTGTTACTGATTATGATATTGTGCTAATTATTTTTTTAGTGATGTAAATGACCTATTTTGTTATGTATAAGTGATTATGATGTTGTTTTAATTATTTTAGTTGATTTTATTATATTAATTGTGATTTTGGATTTTATTAGATTAATTGTGACGAATTTAGAGACGGAATAATATATAAGTTATAGAGACGGATTTAGAGACGGGTTCATTAAAAAATTCAGTGACTAATTTAGAGACGAATTTAGAGACTGAATTATAAAAAAAAAATTAGAGACGGGTTTAGAGACGGAATAGAGACCAAACTTAGACACCGAATTTAAGACGGATATTGAGTCGGAATGGCCACAAAATATGTGTGACGGAATTAGAGACGGAAATATGTTGATATTTAGTGACGGAATTGGTGTCGGATTAGAGACGGAAATAGGTTGATATTTAGTGATGGAATTAGTGTCGGATTAGAGACGGAAATAATTTGATATTTAGTGACGGAATTGGTGTCGGATTAGAGACGGATTTAGAGACGGAATATGTGTGAAAAATAGCGTCACATTAGTGACAGAAATAGCGACGTATTTTGTCCGTCACTACAATTAGCGACCGATATTGGTCCGTCTCTAATTTGTGTCCAGCTGTTTAACGACCGACCTTAGCGACGGACGTTTCCGTCGCTAAAATCATTTAGAGACGGAAAAATCGGGTATCAGAGACGGATTTGTCCGTCTATGATACCCTGTTTTCTTGTAGTGCATTACACATGCAAGAAGTTTAGACTTGATAATCAAACATATAAAGTCTATTTCAACATGCAATTTAACAATCAACACTCAAAATGACATATTTTTTTGAAGATCCATCATATTGAACAAAATATCTATCAAATTTCATCACACTTGTAGGAAATCACTCTTAAATCACACATTCAATAATTTTGGGTAAGAAAATTAAACATGCAAAGCCTATTTCTACATCTATTTGCACCATCAACACTTAAAATGAAATGTATTTGAAGATCAACCACATAAAACAAGCTATTCAACAAAAACTCTTCATATTGTGGAGATTCATCTTTAGATCACACATGCAATGAATTTAGGTAAGGGAATCACACATGCAATACTCCTTTCAACATGCATTGGCACCTTTAACTCCAAATAAAAGTATATTTTGACAATCAACCACATAAAACAACACATGCAACAAAACTCATCACATAGCAGACATTCCTCTTTAGATCATACATGCAATACAATATTTAGCAACCTAATCATGTTCTTAAGGAAGAAAATGATGAAGATTAGTAACAAGAAAAGAAACTACCTCTTGAAAGTTCAATAAAAGTTCTTTATGCTTGATTGAAGACTACTACACTTGAGCTTACTTTCCCCTTTTTACTTGCTATGCTCTTGCTTCTTTACTCCTTTGGAAAAGAGAATTTTTGGAGGAAATAGTGAAAGTTTTCTTGAGAGAGTAGAGGTGGTAGAGAGAAGGGAGAGAGTTTGTACAAAGGAGAGAGAGAGGATTGAAGTTGCAAATGATTCTAAAGATCATTTGTGCCTATTTATAGTGTATAAAATTGTTGTATAATATATGTATTATACATGTATATCTATCTCTTGCATTATATATATATATAAAGATGTGTAATGGTTTATCTCTTGCATTATCTATAATCTATAACTACTATAAAAGTATGGATTGTTTCTTCCCATTGTGAAAAGACACAATTACCCTTCTCTTAATTTATCCTTATTATATTGCATACTAATTCAAATAATCTTATCATATTGTATGCTATTTCAAAAAAGAATAATATAATAATATATTTTAAGTAATATATATTAATAATATATATTATTATGTTAAGCATTTTAAAATATACGTGGGAAGGTTGAAAGGTCATCATTTTTCCCTTTAATAAATATAAATGATATATGCTAATAATATATACTATTATATTAAGTATTAAAAAAAATAATATATAATAATATATTTTAAGTAACCTTTCAATGCTAATAAATGATATTATATATATATATATATTGTCTCTTATTGGATTAGTTACTAACAAAATATATATATATGTTGTCAAAAAAATAATATATAATAATATATTTTAAGTAATATATATTAATAATATATATTGTTATGTTAAGCATTTTAAAATATACGTGGGAAGGTTGAAAAGTCATCATTTTTTCTTTTTAATAAATATAAATGATTCATTACTACTCATTGATGTGATAGAAAGTGATCTTTATTATTCATTAAGTTGGAAGCTTACATAATATATATATTTGGCCAATACAATAATATATAATAATATATTTTAAGTAATATATATTAATAATATATATTATTGTCTAAAAAATACGTGGGAAGTTTGAAATGTTATCATTTTTTTTCTTTAATAAATATCAATGATTATATTATTATTATAATTAGATATCAATTAATAATAATACTTATATTTATTAAGAAATTGAATATTATAAAATTAAATAGTGTAATTGAAGGGTTATCATGGTCTTTAATAATTATAATATTATAATTATATTATTATAATTAGATATCAATTAATAATAATAACTACATTTATTAGGAAAATGAATATTACTAAATTAAATAGTGTAAGTGAATGGACATCATGGTCTTTAATTATTATAAAATAATAATTATATTATTATTATAATTAGATATAAATTACTTATAATAATTATATTTATTAGGAAAATGAATATTTTAAAATAAAATAGTGTATAGAATAATAATTATATTATTATTATAATTAGATATCAATTAATAATAATACTTAGATTTATTAGGAAAAAGAATGTTACAAAATTAAATAGTGTAATTGAATGGACATCATGGTCTTTAATAATTATAAATTATAATTATATTATTATAATTAGATATCAGTTAATAATAATAATTATATTTATTAGAAAAATGAATGTTACTAAATTAAATAGTGTAAGTGAATGGACATCATGGTCTTTAATTATTTATAAAATAATAATTATATTATTATTATAATTAGATATCAATTAATTATAATAAATATATTTATTAGGAAATGAATGTTATAAAATAAAATAGTGTATAGCAAGTAAAGAGACAATTAGTTGGATGATAATTTTTATTGAGAAGAGGTGGTGCTGTGGTCGCTAAGTATGGTGACAAGAGAATGTACTTTGATTTGTAGGATATTGGCAACACAACTGGGCAATGGGACTTGTATGGATCAGATGCACCTTCACCATTTTTAGGTGGTGCAAGAAATGATGCATTATACGAAGAGTTATTGAAGGCTTGTACAAGTCCTCTTGTTAATGTTCCCAAGGTCGGGAAAAAAGTTTACTATCCACAAGACCACATCGAACAAGTAAGTATTGTTCGAATTTGGGAAAATTTTAATTGGCTCTATTTAAAGTTTCAGATCTTTGTGGTGGAATAATGGATTTAAAGATTAATTTTTAGAAAATTCATTTATCTCATAGTTAGGCCACGTCATTATACTACTATATCTTCATTAACTAAAAAGATGGTATTACTACTGTATTTTTTTAGTGTTTAAATATTAAAATACTCAACAACGTCTTAAACTTAAAGAATTATTAAGTATGCATTGCCAAGTCATAATATTTTAGTTATTGAATATCTCATCATTTATCAACAATCATTACAATATAATTTTAAATTTGCCTTTTTTGTAATGTATATGTGTTTATTATAACTCAAAAAATTCATATGAAATTGTTTAATTATGTATTATTCTTAATTGTACATGTATAAGATTTCTATTGTATATTATAAATTTTATCTTAATACCGAACTTGGTATTAATTTGATCAATTATTGATGATGTATATTTACATTATGATTTAGTTTAAACATATGCAACACTTATTTCATTATATAGAGGAGAATTACTAAGAGAATTTGTTATTATTTAACATGTGAATTTAAGATTTAGGCACATTTGGGAACATGACTTAACTTCTAATGTTCTTTTATCTTCTTTTTTTGTCTAAGTTGATGTGAAACATGAAAAAAGAAAATTTTCATTCGAAAATCCAATATTATGACAAGTATTAACATTCTTTATGTAACTTTTTCTTTCTTTGAATTTAGATATTTATCAATCAAGTGTATACATATCGTCCATTATTTAAATTATTTACTGAGGTATGAGAATGTATGGAGTAGTTTATATTGTGTGACTTGCATTAGTTATCCATTTATAAAATTTTCTATGAGCATGTTTTTTTTAAAGAAAAATTTAGAATGTTGAATCTTTACATTTAATTTTTAATTGTTAAAGATTTAATAATTTAATATTTTTTAATAAAACTTACAAGTCAATTTAAAATGACAAGAAATATAAGAAAATATTCAAAATATTTTTCATTCAGTTCTTTTCATTCTATTATGGATAATTTATCATAGAAAGTATTAAAAATAACACCAACAGTAAACTATTGATTAAGATGAAGACATAAATGAAAACTAAAGAAAAATAAAGTATAACAATTAATTACTAAATAAAAGATGACTTTTACGAAGAAAAATATTTTACTTGTATTTTTCTCCTTAAAATTTAAGATCCAAACACAACATAAAAAATTAAGTGTTCACGTGCAACACACGTAAATCTTGCTAGTATATATATAAAGATGTGTAATGATTTATCTCTAGAATTATATGTAAAGATGTGTAATGATTAGTAGTCTTGAGCCTTATGTGGATTTTCATCTAATGTATCATGCACAATTATATATAATTATGGTAATTATGCATGCATTTTTTTCAAAATAATTCATCAGGTCACATAATTGTTGCACATAACAGTATAATAAAAGAAATCTACTTAATTATTGAACACATTAGTCAATATATACACATATATATACTAATTATCGGAATTATTTCACATGCCACTTATCTATTTTTTGTTCATTCATAAATACATATGCATGTCGAGTGCATCACGATTGAACTCGGTCTCTTCGGCTAGCTATCCTGCAAGACTTTTTCAACTTAAAAAAAACATTAGCTCGTTATTTGATTAAACGTAAAGCTCATCTAAAACGTTAAAGGAATTAACAATAATAAACTATAAATAAAAATTGTATTTATATGCAAAAATATGTTATGCATGATTTTTCAAAAATGGGGTGTCACAATTTTGATACTTATATTTAATTATTCTTTTAGTGTGGGTTAAAAATTCCGTATGTTGTCACATTCCAATAAAAATTACAATTAATTATTCAATACTCATCACCAAACTAATGAAAATGTTGAAATGAAAGTCAAGAGTGTGTGAGTCAATCAGAGCAATAAATATTGAAGAAAAATTTCATTTTAAAAACTATACCTTATGACACATCAAATTGTATGGTCCACTCTATTCCTCAAGTGGTGATAAATTCTTACCTGATAATATTTCAAATGTAGAATTAATATTCATGAAGCCGACGAAATAATAATTTTAGTGAATCCCAATTATTGTTGAATATAATTATATATATACACAAATTAATACTACCATTTATTAAATATAAACAAATAATAAATATGTGGAAGAATTATTGAGAAGCATCAGGGAAGTGGCCTCCTCGCTTCAAAGGATAATCCCATAGTCGGTGACATTTGTTCGATCTTCTTTCTTCGCAGAGCACCAGATAGGGTTTTTCTTTAAGTTAATATATATTTTATGCATGTATTAATCCAAATAATGTACAAATAATAATTGCATAAAATATTTTCTAATTTATACATATATTATACTCTTGACGTCTATAAATATATATAGAGGAATATAAGATGAAATAAAAAATAAGATAGAATATAAGCTTGTTTAAACTAGAATTCTTAAAATCCAATTTGGATATTTTATACCATGTTGTGCTTCATTTCATGAATGGATACTATCTATATATATATATATATATAATTCAACTGTTTCATAAACCCTCATTTACTCTAATTTCTGTATATTATCTTTTCAGCAATCTATTTATGTAGGTCTATTGATTTCGAAAATTACCTTTTGGATCAATCAGATTGTACGTAAGATAACAGAACCATGACTAACATAAACAATAAATACATGCAAATACCTAATTCTAATTTAACTTTTTCTCTTTTTTTATCTAGATTTATTGTTTTTAAATATATTATATATATATATATTATTTTCCACAAAGACAATGACACCCACTCTTTGTCCTCTAGTTTAACTTGTCGATGTATTTATTTTCCTTGAAAAATCTCTAAAATACCAATGAAGGTTGGAATATGATGTTGATTTCCAATTAATCAATAGGACATAAACCTGTTGAATCAGGGAGATCCCGGTAATAAGTCTACGTAAATAGTAACAAATTGAATCTGAGCCGTACATCCCGGTGATAAGGCTTTGAGCAACTTGGAAGGTGAAAGACCAAATAATGTGCATTCATACTATCCGACGACTTTTCTCACGTAAATTTCCACAAATTATTGGGAAAAATAAAGCATATTTTGCATGTTTTTTATTTGAATTTCGTTTCGTGTAAATTTCCCATGCATGAAACCCTCATTTGAGTCCTATATAAACAGCATGAAACTTGCCCTTGAAGCTCAGGAACAAAGGCAAAGTAGAGTTTGCAACACTTTCCTTAGCCGTTGCTTTCTTTTAATTTCCTCACATTCCTCAAAACACACGAAAAAATCTCTCGAAAACCACTAAAAAATGGCCCCAATCATCGGGACAATCCCGGCCCTTGGATCGAGAAAAGGATACGTTACGTTTTTAGCAGGCACTGGTGATTACTATAAGGGCGTGGTTGGCTTAGCAAAGGGTTTGAGAAAAGTGAAAAGTGCTTATCCTCTTGTGGTCGCGATTTTGCCCGATGTTCCCGAGGAACACCGCGAGATCTTGAAGTCGCAAGGTTGCATTGTGAAGGAGATCGAGCCAATTTACCCACCCGAGAGCCAAATTCAATTTGCCTTGCCGTACTTTGTAATAAACTATTCCAAGCTTCGCATATGGAACGTAAGTAATCTATTCGCCGTCTAACGTTTATTTCAAATAGTGTTTCATTTCATACTTTAGTTATCTTATGCACACCATGTGTCTAAAAACTTTTCTTTACTTTACACACTACGTGAATTGAAATGAAATACGACATGAAACACAGTTTTAACACAGGAAATTTCGTGTGATTCAGTATGCATGGCTCGGGATTTCTCTCTCATTTACTAAAAGCATGGAATCTTGGGTTACTAATTGGTCGAATACTGGTCAATTCAACACAACACGACATAGATATATACATGCGTCGTGTCTACATATAGAAAATGTTATGCAATCATCTTGTTACACAAGTTTATTGATCACGGTTCGTTTTTAAAGAGCTATATAGATATTGTTGACATTGTACTTAATACTATTCTAATCGACACTATAGATAGGACATTCGAGCTTCGTCTATGTCCTATTTTAGATGTCAAGACTAATGTTTAAATTTCCTAAAACATCTACTTGTCTATCAAAGTAACCTTATTTGAGATTTCAAGCATCACTCAACCAACTATACAAGAAAACTTATGTTGATCAAATAGAACCAATATCAACTTTCCTTAACAATTCATGTATATATAATCACAGTTTGAGGAGTATAGCAAGATGGTGTACCTTGATGCAGATATCCAAGTTTACGAGAATATCGATAACCTCCTTGACACACCAAACGGCTATTTCTATGCTGTAATGGATTGCTTTTGCGAGGCGCCATGGGCCTACACTCCACCATTGCCGATAGGGTATTGCCAACAGTGCCCTAATTATAAGGTCACTTGGCCTGCTGAAATGGGCTCTCCTCCGTCACTCTATTTCAACGCAGGAATGTTCGTTTTTGAACCTAATCAAACCACATATGAAAATCTTCTCGAAACTCTTCGTATCACTCCACCAACACCATTTGCAGAACAGGTAAAATTAGCTTAAATTTTCAAACAGTTTGTGAAATTTATTAGCTTGTTTGATTTACAATGCATGAGCATAATTGTGATATTATCAACTCTTAATTGTTCTTTTTTTTTTCTATATTTGAATGATAGGATTTCTTGAATATGTTCTTCGGGAAAACGTACAAACCGATCCCTTCGGTTTACAACCTTCTTCTCGCGATGCTGTGGCGCCACCCTGAGAATGTTGTGCTTGACGACGCTAAAGTTGTTCACTATTGCGCTGCTGTAAGAACTCTCATTCTTGTCCATAAACTCTTTTATGAACCTAAAAATAAAACTCTTTTACTGCAGTTATTAAAGATGTTTAACATATGTAAATATTTTGACACGTGTCACATATTGAAAATATTGAATAGAAGATATAACACCACCTGAAATAAATTTTTTTTTCATAAGTGGTTATAATATAAACAATTCATATCATCTGTAACATAATCGAGTAATATTTTCTATTTTACATACATGCATGGTCATGCATGTACTATAATATTCTCAATTACTATTTTTCTCACGTCTCGTTTTTTTTTTTCCTTTTCACACCCTAAACGCTCGTGTAAAAAACGTGTTACAACAAATATATTACATAATATATACAAATTTTAGACACCAATTATCTTGTTCGAAAATCTCTATATATAGGGAGCGAAACCATGGAAGTATACCGGTGTAGAAGTTCATATGGATCGAGAAGACATCAAGATGCTCGTGAAAAAATGGTGGGACATTTATAACGATAAGTCTCTAGATTTCAAGGCCGACGAAGAAGATAAGGCCATCAATAATGGCTGCCATGTCTGAGCCTGCAATATCGTGCATTCCAGCCCTTTCTGCTGCTTAAGAGTTCATCTGCTAATTTCATGCAAATCTATTTTATCATCATAATGATGATGATTAATTACTATTTTTATAGGCTATTTGGTCTATTTTTGGTGTGTAACCAAACAATATACATAAGCTTGGTTCTATTTGATTTCATCAATATGTAAGTTGCTTGGCTACAAGTATTAATTATGAAGTATTTGTTATCTATGCTTATGGTCTTGTATCTATATTTTTATATAAATGTATGAATAATTCATATACTTGTGTCACTGTGATTTTTTTTTTCTTCATATGCCTAATTAATTTATAACCCATTTAGTACATGGACACCTTTTAATTATCTATTAAAATAAATAAAAATGAACATGTTATTAAATAATTATTAATAATATAATAATTTTTTGTCACTAATTATTAAAAGTGACAATTTGCATGTAATTATTGTCATTATTATAACTATGAAAACCGATTTTATAGCAAAACAAATTTTGATACTTGTATATTTTTTTTTTGGTGTGGATAAAAAATTCCATATGTTGTCACATTCCAATAAAAATTACAATTAATTATTCAGTACTCAGCACCAAACTAATGTACAATGGAAGTTAGTGTGGGTGAGTCAATTTGAGCAATAAATATTGAAGAAAATTTTCATATTAAAAACTATACCTTATAATATCAGCATGTTCAAAATGTGGGGTTGGCCGTAGTCGATAAGTAATAATACCATATTAGTATATATTCTAACATAAGATTGATATAACACTTTTATATTATTTATTCAATAATGAACGAAATATACACGAGAGTACATATTAATTATTATTAAGACGAACCCGAGCTATACAAATAATGACCTACCTAACGTAAGAAACTTACCTTATAACACATCAAATTATTGATTTGAGAGTTTTAATTTAAAAAAATACTATATACCATGATTCTCACTGTCTCTTGATTTAAAAATTTTAAACATAAAAAGTTTAATATAATTAATTAATTATAAATACTTTTAAATGAAAATTAAAAGAAATAAAAAATGTATATAGCATCAATGTTTAAGTTAAATCAATAAATCATATATTATTGGATAGTTAAATTAAATTACTGGTACACTATCCAGCCGTTGGGCTATCATCTACGCGCGAAGACGCGCGTTTAATTTGTACAATAATGCTAACAGATCATCACACGTATTAATAAATCTATCAATTCAGTCACATTTTCCAGCATATCTATTCGTATAATGCAGTGTGGGTGGATTTAAGTCAGCTGCCATTATTGAAATCAATTCTTGCATTGGTGTATTTAAATATGTAGCATCCCTATTGGAGATTCGTGAAAGGAAATTGAATTGAAAATTTGTGGACGATGGATGAAGACGTTGGGAGAAAATTGGGGGAGGAAGAATTGAAGCGATGTGAAGATGAAATTTCGAATCTTGCTCTTGACATCGGAGGTATAATCGTTTGCTAATTATTGTGTTAAAGTGTGTTTTTTTTAAAAAATATTTTGTTTAATTAGGTTACAGCCCAGTTTGTGAATTTAGGTTTTTAAATATTTGAGGTTTTAGGTTGAAATCCTCTGTTTCCGTTCTTGTTATGCGATGCTAATATTCTGTTCTGCTTTTTAATTTTCCATATCAATTCATGGTGGTATTGATTTTGTGGATTGATATTTAACTATTGATGCTTAGAGAAATGTGTGATTTGCATGCAATGTACTTCGTTTTAAATGATCAAGTGTGACGTACAAGTGAGTTCAAAATCACTACCTTAAGTTGGAGTTTACAAGAGACCACGGATTGCAAGTATTCTTTTAATGTCGACTTACAGTGAACCAGATAGATCAAATTATTAAACGGTATAATTGGATTAGATACATGTCGATCAAAATGTTCAATGTTTATTCATCAAGTTTTCGTGTTTAACTGATCAAGAATGTTAATTTTCTCTGTTGTTTCTCTAGGTACTCTCATTAAAATGGTGTACTTCTCAAGTAGCAGTGGCAGTAATTGCTCCACTAGTGCTCACGAAAGTAGCTCTCGAAAGGATGAAATTGATAAATCCAGTGGACACTTAGATTATCATTTCTTAAGTGGGAGGCTTCACTTTCTGAAGTTCGAAACGGAAAAGATCAGTGAATGCATAAATTTTATATCCTCGAAGCACCTTCGACATTATGGTATGTGTTCTTTTCACGATCAACAACATAAGATGTAATAAATTTCAAAATAATTATCTAATATTCCTGTGAACTAATGTGGTTTGGCCTTATCCGACAAGTGTGGTGCTGCCTGCTTCTGTAGTGCAATAGCTATGGTGATGCACTACTCTAGCTATGCTAATGTTCACTCAAACTAAGATTTATTATATAAAGATTGATCATTTTTTGAGTTAGATAAACATTATGCTATGTTCACTTAAATTTCTTTGGCTCTTTGTTCTACCACCATAGTTCACTGGCCATATGTACTTGTCTTTTACCTTTTTGATTGGAATACCTTCAGACTTTCTTCCCTTTTTAACTTCTTCAATTCTTTTCATGCTGTGCTTGGGGATACTATAATCTCCCTAGAAACCTCCTGCAACTGCATGTATAGTTCAGGCTGGGAGATTTTGGTCACCTTTTGATTTGTGTAGGTCTACCCATTTCGCAATAGCCATTTAACATCCATTGTCAGGAAAAGTGTAGCTAAACTTTGGCGCAAATAATTGACCACTGGTATTTAGAATGATCTTGAAATGTTTAGATACTTATGTACAGATATTGATGCTTAATTGTCGATCATGCTCTTTGTGCAATGAATGTTGGATAGAAAATCCTCATTAGCCACAATTTTAAGTTAAAATGGGGTTGATTTCTGTGCGTCACATGGTTAAGTAGTATTCATCACTTCGAAAGATATGCACATAGGTGAGCATATGTATATAGAGATGGCAAGGTAATGTGAGATGTTATATTTAGAATTAATACTAACAAAGTAGCATTATGGTAAGTTATCAAGGCACTTCATGGTTATGTTTGCTATTACCATTGTATAAACTTGCTTAGCTGATGTTCTGTGTTCTCCATCTCTTTCATGGATGGTATTATTCCATATTCTTGTTTTCTTAATTCTTACAGGCTCTATTAATACAGGTGATCGAAATGGTGAGGCCCCTGCCAGTGACACAAACATTATTAAGGTAATGGATGTATGAACATTGTCTGAATAGGTGATTGGAAGTCTTAATTTGCCTTTGTCCCTTGTCCTTGAATCGTACTTAGAAAATTTTGAAAAATATCTCTTAGGTCCTTGTTCGCACATTTGATGAACTAACGGTTTCTGAAATTGTTAGTTTCATCAATTGAAATGTCCAAACTTCTATGATAAACTGGTTTTAGTAAATCTAAAACCAAACTGAAATCAACTTATCAATGTAAATGTGGTTTCTTTATACTTCCATTATCTATCTCTAGTTAGAAATAGAAAACCAACAGAACTCTGATTAGCATTGTAAGGAACCTGGAGATAGACTTTCATTCCTCTAATTACTTAGGTTATGTATTTGAGAGTCTATACGGAGAATACTATTAAAATTAAATTTTATCTAGAGATTTTGAAAAAATTATGAATAGACACTAACCTTCTAAGTCAGTATCTTTTTGAAGGCCACAGGTGGTGGGGCGTTTAAATTTGCTGATTTATTCAAACAAAAGCTTGGTATTGTTCTGGACAAGGTCGATGAGATGAGCTCCCTTGTCGCCGGAGCTAATTTTCTGCTTAAGGTAGGCCTTTTAAAACACAAAAAAGCTGTGTATTTAGAAAATCTTAGCTCTTTCTTGAATCTAATGATTGGATCTTACTTCCTAACATTTCCCCCCTTCTTTCTGTTGTTCACCCTTCCTGTTTGCCTGTCAATAGGTGCTTCTATAGCATGATATATTTGACATGCTAAATTTACATTTTTACTTTAAAATTGGTCAGGCAGTACACCATGAAGCCTTTACCTATATGGATGGCCAAAAGGACTATGTCCAGATTGACCACAAAGATTTGTATCCTTACCTGCTGGTTAATGTTGGGTCTGGAGTTAGCATGATCAAGGTACTCATGCGTTATGTTTAGTATTCATTCTCAATAAGTTTCAAACCAACGGGTCCCACATACCAGAGGAATGCTGTAATTACTTTAGATTAGATTTGTTGGCCCTTTTCGTTCAATTTTCTCTTATCTTTTCCTGATTCTAAGAAATTGTTGGTTTTGATGTACTTGCCTTCTTGATGTTATCTTCTGTTTCTAGAAAAAAAGAAATTATGGAATTATTTCATGGTATCCTTTCGCCATGTATGACAGTTTATAGCAATCAAAGTCCCTTTGTGTATTTTCTTATGATGATCTTTTCCTTTTGGTTGCTTAGGTAGATGGTGAAAGCAAGTTTGAGCGAGTCAGCGGAACAAGTGTTGGTGGTGGTACTTTTTGGGGCATGGGAAAACTTTTGACTAAGTGCAAAAGGTTATTCTTTGCACCTTCTCTGCAATGTACCCTATACCCCATAATTTGACCGATGATATGGATAAATTAAATAAACACTCTCCGCGTGACACCTTAATCATAAAAAACACCTCGAAATTTCAAAATTTCCATAACTCGATCGCCAGTCAAAGCATATTGCAATTTCAGCCCTCGGTAAAGAGCACATTACAATTTTACCATATTTTCTAATTGGCGTTCGAGTTGTCAATATCCCTTGGTAATTTGCAAACCTTCAGGGGGGCTCGTGGTAATTATCCAATAAGTTAGGGGTTGTACTAAAAGACTCCGTCTGCTTGTTTCAGTTTCGATGAGTTGTTAGAATTGAGTCGCCAGGGAAACAACAGAGTCATTGACATGCTTGTTGGAGATATCTACGGTGGAATGGATTACACAAAGGTATATATTTTCATAGTGTATCTTCTAACCTTCCTGAGGCCATATTTTTCAATGCGCTAAAAATTGTCGAAGATCCAAATTCGAACTCATGTTATGTGAGATAGACTTGTACAAGACTTGAGATGATTTAGATGTTCATAAACAAGAAAGGTTACACCTCTGAAATTCTAATGGATTAATAAAGTGGCTTACCTTCTTATGCCACTTATATATGGTACTTTTGATTTATGACATTATAGATAGATGATATTGTTTTGATTTGTTATTTCATGTGACTAGTATGGTAACTTCTAAGATGATGTCAAAATGTCTACTTGTGATCAACTTACTAAATTGTTGTGGTAATTTGTCAGATTGGTCTTACATCAACAAACATTGCTTCTAGCTTTGGCAAGGCAGTATCTGAAAACAAAGAGCTCGAAGATTACAGAGCTGAGGATGTAGCCAGGTCCCTGTTAAGAATGATATCGAATAACATTGGACAGGTGAGTTACAAGAAAATGAGATTCATACTGTAGTAACTGTATGATACAAGTTGAACTGATAATCTGATTTAGCGTCTGTTTGAATCAGAATCTATAGTTTTATTTTAACCACCAAAGAAATAATCGAGAATGTAAAAGAAAAAACAGAAAGGTAAAGATAATCAAATGTCCATGTTATACTCTATAACTAAAAGGTTCAATATTTGATCCATGCTTAAATCGAGGATGTAAGAAAGAGTCATTTTGTGGGGCTTAATAGAACATTGTCTTCATTTTTTGAGTCTTTACGATGAAATCTGCGGTACATGTGTTTAAACTTTAAACCATCCCTGACATTAAGTAGATGATTTCTGCAGAAAATGCCAGTATCTATATACAAAAGTGTGGACATGCAATTTGTGATTGCTTCTATGCCCCTGTTTGTAAAATTTTCAACTTAAAATTTCGAAAAATGAACTTTTAAACACTTTTGAAATATTTGATAAAGTTACTTGATTTGATTTTATTTCTGTCTACAGTTTTTCATTGTTGCCTCTATTCTGCATCTTTCAGATTGCTTACTTGAATGCTTTACGCTTCGGATTGAAGCGGATTTTTTTCGGAGGATTTTTTATTCGGGGTCATGAGTATACAATGGACACAATTTCTGTAGCAGTTCATTTCTGGTATTTACCTCCTTTTGTCCTTATTTATAATCTGAAACTCAGTTTTGTCTTTTGAAATGAGATTATATAATATTCTGAAGGATAAATTACATAAACACCTCGTACATCATCAGCCCTAATTATGAAAACACTCCAATATTTGAGAAAATTGACATGGGTTGTCTTGGTAATTTGTAAAAGTTCAGAGGTCTTGTGGTAATTATCCAATAAATGAGAGGTAAGCATGTAAGTTTCCCTTCGAATCGTTCACCATAATTTTAGCAGTGTTTTGTGTACTATCCTTTTTATTTTCTTCACTATCTCTGATATATAGACTCATAAGCAAATCATTTCATGTAATATTCAGGTCAAAAGGGGAAGCAAAAGCTTTATTTTTGCGCCACGAAGGATTTCTCGGGGCATTAGGAGCATTTATGAGCTACAAAACTAACATTTGTTCAGATTCTACCGATCAAGTAATGGAACAAAACTCTTCATTACCAAAGAGTTTGTTCTGCATAGAAGGCGGGTTTGAAAGCTCGACTCATGCTGATACGAAAGATAATGGATATATAGAATGTAAAGTGCAAATTAGAAACTGAGCTTTGTGTGAGAGAGGCAACAAAGAATTGCAAATACATCATATTATGAACTCATATTATGTTTTATCGAGTAGGATTCAAACTCAAATAGTTTTATATATTACATATAATCGCATATGTTCACTTGAGCATAAAATTTCATGACGACAAGTATGCAATCAATTCTATATTTTTTTTTAAAAGAAACCGTTATTTTGAAGTTCTATGGAAATTGATTTTGTTTAAGAAATATGGCCCACAAAAAAAAACTCAAATCTAAATTGGAAATGTTAAAACGAAACTCGGTTATAAAGAAACCATGATTTCCAGATAAGATTACGACACACCTACGATACAACCAGATGTGACATAAAATTTCCTGTGATGTTCAACCAATTCTAGTTGTCAAAATTAACATGCTATAAGGTCACATTTATTAGACAAAATCAACATAGAATGTACCTTAACGGTAAAAAAAAATGAATCCAAACAATCTCTAATTCACCAAATCTCTGCAAAATTTTATTACTGGACCCAATATATCTTGTGGCACTATGCTCCTCCATCCTAGAATCAGCTGAGACCTCTCAATCTTGTTCTCCTGTCAACACAAACACGAATTCAATAAATAACACATTCATTATAAATGTGCATAAATGTACTGTGTATACAATCGACCTAAGTACGAAGAAAAAATTGAAAATTCTCTATTAGGCGTAAGATGCTTACCCTATAATCATTATAACACTTCAAAACTGAACGCATTTTTGAAGGCTCTAAAAACCTAGATAGCACATTAAACAGCACATTCAGCTTCATTCTCGGAGAATTTAGTCTCATGGCAAAATCGCCTCCCACACGACCTGAACAGATTCGAGAACTATAATATTAGAATTTTTGAATATGTACAATAGCTTCGAATTCTATAAGGGACAAATCCATTTAAGTTCGTTTGGATGACGATGGATTTCAAATCCCTCGCCAACTACGGTAAATTTCAAATGACACCATTTTAGGTGTCATTTGAAATCCTTCCTCCAAATCCACTCCTCAAATCCAAATCCATCGATCCAAACGCACCGTAAATGTATGTAGTTATTTACCTCTAAAACTGATGATGTAAGTAGGAAAAATGTGAGAATTCATAAAGGGTGTCCAAATAATGTATTTTCTTGGAGCTAGAGGATTGTCAATTCCAGAGTCGAAATTTGCTGAACTTGGATGAGACTGTTTTGAACCAGCTGAAATTATCTCTGTGTTTCCTAAGATTACACGACAGAGCAACATATGTCTTACGCCATTTTCATCTTCCACTGCTTTCAACGCACTGTGTAATAACACGAATGTTAAGTCGATTATCTCAAATCATTGTTTTAGTAAAATAGAATGAACACATAAAAAATTTATGAAACATTTCAAACACAATCATCCCATAACAAAAAATTTATTTCAAATTCAGTTGCAAGTAGATCCACAATCATCTCTTTTTTTTTTTACACTTCTCCACATGATTCTAAACACAGCTTCTTCTTCTTCTTTTTTTTTTAAATCAGTTTTATGTATTTTACATTTAAAATCTCTTCTATATAATCATTATTAGTTGTTAGAGCTACGAAAACTTTCTTAATACCCCTCCAAAATGAGAAACAAAGGATTAAAATCAAAAACAAAGTAATTACACCAAATTCTAATTGCAAAAACACCACATTATTTCCATGTAATTGCAGAACAAAAATTCAATCAAGAACAAGGATTAAAAACAAGATAATACCAATCAATTGGAACATTCGCCGGAGATAAATGAATCCCAACGCCATGAGACGCACATTCTTGAAATCTCCCAAAGCCATAACCAACAATATCACAAATCTCGCTTCTAGAACCGCCGTACCACGCCAACTTCAGATTCGCACTGCCGCCGCGTTTCTCCGCCACCGCCTTACAGAAAATCCGAAACACTCCCAGTTTCGCATTTCCGGCAGCACTCGAATACGAATTCTTGTGTACCGCAAGTACATCAGTCACATTTAATCTTCCCATTCCGACCAGAAAACTCCTCTTGATTATACCATACTCGCTGCTACTTTCCTCCAGCTGCACCATTCCATTTCCGGCGAAAAAATTGAATTTAACGGGAATAGGTTCTCGAGATTCGCAGTCGGTATCGTAAGACGTCGTTTCGTAATCGTTTATAGTAATTGAAATTTGATCTTCAGCATCCGCCATTTTCAGTTGAAAGAAGATGACACACACCAATATATATATGTATATATATATACATATCTTGGGGTCTAAGAAAAGAGACAAATTAAGTTGAAAAATAACCGACACTAAATGTGTGAGTGTGTAGGTGGTTAGGGATGATGACACACCACACACATCTCTAATTTAACATGATCATGACCATGCCAGGGGAGATTTATATTTCGGATTATTCCCCATTAATAATATAGATAAGATTTCAATTTTGTATCATTTAAAATTTAAGTATTTAATATTAAGTTGAACTTTTTTAAAAAATTTCATTAATTATTCAATATACATTTATTGATATAATAATAACAATATATTAAAAAATAAAAAGATAGAAGCTCGAACGCGCTACGAAGAATAGTCACTGCATGAATACAAGTTGGAAACGGTTATGTCCTAAAACGGCATAAAGTATACATTATTTATGACATATTGATTTGTAATCGAATCTTCTTTATTAATAAAAATACAATTTTAGTTGTTTCAGTTTACAACTCAAAACTTGAGCTATCGGGCCCAATTCAAAACTCTGAGTATGGGTGAGTAACCGGAATAAAATTTTCTGTTCCAAAATGGTGTTCCAATCTCCTATTCCAATAATGTAGATGCACGACACGTGTAATGCACAAATCCATTTATTAAGGGATGTATTACATGTGTAAATATTTTTACACATGTCACAACTACCTTTCTGTAATAGGAGATTGGAACACGGTTTGGAATAGAGAAAATGATCCCGTGAGTAACCCCAATTTTTTGGACCCGATTGGTCCTTTATTGGATCA
Source organism: Verbascum thapsus (assembly GCA_963669365.1). Classification (NCBI taxonomy): domain Eukaryota; kingdom Viridiplantae; phylum Streptophyta; class Magnoliopsida; order Lamiales; family Scrophulariaceae; genus Verbascum; species Verbascum thapsus. Next base: position 23,123,628 of record OY770108.1, read on the forward strand.
AGTATAACGTAACTTACTTTAGATTTTTTAGGTTTAATTTTGGGTTTTGATATTTCCTGATATATGTGTGTGTATATATATATGTATATGACTTTACAATGTGCGAGTTACCTTCGTAAAATTCTTTTCATGTTTTCAAGTTGGCGCATATTTTATTTATTTTCATATTTGATAAGAGTACAATTTATGTCATTAATGAAACGGAAAAAAATGAATTTCACGGGAATAGATTCTCGAGATTCGTAATTGTTTTGTAATCATTTATAGTAATTCAAATTAGACAAATTAATCACCTGAATAAGCGGTAAGCCCTTATTAAATCACACCAAAATACCATCACACTTTCACCATCCTTTCCATATTAGTTCATATAATACAAGTGCTACAAAACAAAATTAAATTTCAGCCACACTATTGAGTAACAAAAATTAAAAATCCACCAATCAAACTACTATCAATTAAAAAAATAAATTATACCCTGGTGGATACATGCATGTTTCACCATATTCAAAACCCTAAAAATAATTATCTGAAAATCTATCTTCCCGCTTAAGTCCGCCATTACGATGCGGCGGCACCGCCCTTCCGCCGCCACCACCACCACCACCTTTTTTGGCTGAAGGGTTTTTCTTTTCGAACCCGAATTCTATATCTCCATCCTTCATATTGAAGCTTGGTTTTTGCCTAGACTCCCATTCTTTAGGTAGGCCATGGCTGTGCTTATTAGCCTTGTGTTGGTGGTGGTGCGCCTCCTTGGCGCGGTGGTGCCGCCTGCTGCACAACCGTCCAAGCACACAAGCCACCGCGGATATCACAACTATTATGGCCAAGACTATGAAAACAGGCCTAAATGAGCCATTAGAGTGGGATGAATTATTATCAGGCTGTTGTTGTGTGACAGGATTAGGGTATAATTCTTCAGCAGGTTGAGACATGTTTTTTTATATTTTAATATATTAGATTTTGATTTGGAAAATAATTAGTGTAAATTGGCTAGAAAAATGTTATGGAGAGCATAGGAGAAGAAAGGGATGAAAAATCAGAATTTGTTGCTTATTTGAGATGGTTTTATTGCAACATTTTGGTTCTTTATATAAGGGTTTATGTTTGTATTTTTCGCATTCAAAAAGGATGTTTTTTTCTTTAATAAAGAGACAACTAAAGATGTGCTTTTGTGTCTTTTTGAGGGATAAGTTTTTTTTTTTATTTATTAGTGAGCAGAGAAAGAAAAGTTACTAATGTTAATATTCATTTCGTAGAATTTTGTATCTTAATAAAAGAGAAAAAAAAATATTTTTGGAGATAAGAAATATGGTGTTAGAAGTGTGTATGAGTAGATTTTTGTTTGATAGTTTGATATAAGTTTTATTAAATACTTTTAATCAAACATATCAATTTTGAATTATAATATACGATTAATTTAATTTTTTGTGTTAAAAGATAATCAAATAAACTCTTTTGATCTATAATGTTAATTGTCAAATTATTAATAGTAAAAATTCATTTTTCATTTTTTTACTTTTTTGGAAATTGTTTTTCAAAATTATCTTAAATATTGACAGATTTTTTTAAGAATTTTCTTGTGATATACTAACTAAACGAATTCTTTTTTAAATTTTTTTACCATGAAATATATTTTTTTAGGCAAAATTACCATGCAATTTGAGCCCAAATATTTTGCCTACTTTTTCTTTTTTGATAAAATAAAATATTTTGGCTACTTCAAACATCACATAAATATACGAATGAGGGTCTGAATTTTCTAAGTGCTTTTGCTTTATTGTTTGTTTGGACAAATTAAACATTGTCACATCGCTATTGCTTTGAACACTATGCATAAACATGTTGGCTTGATTGCTAGCTAGAGCATCTCTTTTGGTAGGTACATTTTTTTTTTCTTTTATTAGGTTTTATAATTGGTCATTAAATTAATTGAAAATGCTTTCTAGGAATATCCAAGGGTTAATATGTGAGTAAGTTGTTTAAGAGAATTTAAAATTTTATTTGTTACAATTAATATTCAACATTTTCCATCTCAAACCAGTTTGGTCGAATTGTTTTGTTATATCTTTCAAGTATATATTGTCGATATAAATTTCAATTAGAGTCATCACTTACATCGTATATGTGGGGAGATTCTATTTTAGACCCGGAGTGTTGGTCCCGGTCTAGAAATAACCACACAATTCATGTGGGGTGGGTGGTATTTACTACCCCACACCACCCACTACCACATGGATTGTGTGGTAAAAACAAGACCGGGACCAACACTCCCTGTCTAGGATAGAATTTCACGTATATGTGAATTAGTAAATCAAATTAGTGAATTAGTTTATTCACTTTTTGCTTGGATTCTATTCATAATCTCCCTAAAATAGTTATAAAAGAAAAAAAAAATCAAAAATCTCTTAGGAGTCTTATTCCACATTATTTGAATATGTAATATATTTATATAAATATATATATATATATATATATATTACTTTTGATTTTCAGTTTATATCGAAATCTGTAATTTGAATTCAAAGCAAAAAAATTTAATCTTGATCGAACTCCAATTGAATGTCACTTTAATGAAAATAATATCATGTAAAGATTTACAATAAATCAAGTGATAAGGTAATGAATAATATGATTTCTTAATTTGCATCTTTATTATTTGTGTGAAGAAAATAATGGTGTTGATGATTATTGCCGTCCAATGATTAGACAATTATATTACTATTATATACTCATAATGCCTTGAACCTCTTTGACCCATAGGATTATAATCGATTTTTTTATTTATAATAAATATAATTTTTTTTTTATAAGATAATAGATAGAATTTAATAAAGTTGATTTACCTTGTTATATTTATAATCATGGTATCTTGGCCTATTCAAAGATATGCATATATAATAGTGACCTAACTTAGTGATTTTTTGTTTGAGGCTATAGTGGGGATATTCATCATGTTTAATTGATTAATTAATTCTTTAACATTATCTTATCAACTCTAATGATGAAGAAATATCATTATTTGGCTGCACTATATTTTTCTTCTTTTTATTCTGTTCTTTGAAGTGTGTGAAATGGGCCAAATAATGATTCTATTTTATCATAAAACACGAGTCAAGTGCTTTCAAAGTATTTAAAAAGGAATTTATTTGTAATTTAACTCCGTGAAATTAAAATAGGTAATTCATTTAACTCTCTATATAAAAATTATTGAAGGGCTCTTAAAATCTATTTAACTTAAATTCATCTATTTAAAGACCAAAGTACCTCTAAATATTGCACGAATTATTTAAATTTAAATATCATAATTACCATTTACCAACCATTTGTTAGATTTGATTTAGTTGTAATTGTCCCTGCGGCATCAATTCATTGTTGATATGTAAAAGTTTATTTACATATCAACAATGAATTCATGCCCCAGGGACAATTACAACTAAATCAAAAAGATACTGTACTGTTTGGATGACTGTTTTTAAAGTGTGTTTTTGTTTTTGCAAAACAAAAATTTGGAAAATGTGTTTGGTTGGGCTTGTTCTCACTTTATGTTTTTGAAAAATAAAACTCCAAAATCTGCTATTTTGCAAAACAAGTTTTACCTGTTTTTAAGTTTTTCAGAACACTTTTTCACTCCAAACTAGAAAAACACAGCACTTAACCCCTCATTAAAAAATAATATATTTTCTCTCTCCTCATTTCGCTCATCCTTTCATCAAAAAACATAGAGAGAGGAGAGAAGCTTTTTTCAGAATAGTCAACCAAACAGGATTTCAACACTATTTGTACTGCAAAATTATTTTGATAAAACTGTTCTACAAAACTATTTTGCAAAACATCAAAAACAAAAATAATCCAAACAGACATATTTAGGAGGACATTATATAATCTCAATCGAATATAACAATAATAATAATAATAATAATAATAATAATAATAATAATGATAAATAAATAAATAAGTTCAGTCCTGCTCCATAAATTATGGTTCATCAAATTATGGCCAAAAAAAATACAGTTCATCTATCTTACATCCAATTAAAACCAGAACTAAACCAAAATTAACCAAATAAACTTATATAACATACTTAGACAAAATATTGCATATCAATCTCTTAAGAAATGTCAACTCAAAGAATGAGAGCCAATCAAACCATCCTTCTATCCATTGTCATTGCTCTATTGTCACATTCAACAGGTTTTGTTTAATTAAATGCAATTACAATATTTAAAATTTACTAATTTGCACTAATCATGTGATTAACAAATCCATTCATCTCTTAATTTGGCACTAGCATGGGCTGCACCAATAGGAGTATGCTACGGCCGTGTAGCCACCAACCTGCCACCACCTGCTGCCGTGATCAGCCTCCTCGAATCCAACGGAATATCAAGGATCCGGCTATTCAACCCTGACCCGGCTGCCCTAAAACCCTTCTCGGGCACCCGAATCGAGCTAATGATTGGAGTGCCTAATGAGATCCTACCTACACTAGCCAATGGCACCATTTCCACATCCCTCGAATGGCTCAAATCGAATATTTTCGTGCACGTTTCTCCAAATCAAGTACGATACTTAGCTGTTGGGAACGAGGTTTTCCTAAAAGATCCGTTTTACGCTCCATTTATTGTGCCCGCGATTCTTAACTTGTACCAAGCTCTACAAACATTAGGCCTAGGCGACAAAATTAAGATTTCATCATCACACGCAGCTACAATTTTATCTAATTCGTACCCGCCATCAGCCAGTATGTTTGATCCCAATATTAAACCTCTCTTGATCCCCCTTTTACGTTTTTTACGCGACACGGGGTCGCCATTGATGGTCAATGTGTACCCATTTTTCAGTTATATTACTAATCGCCAGTATGTATCGCTGGACTATGCACTGTTTAAGTCATCAACGGTTGAGATTGATCAGAATCTGGTATACACTAATATGTTTGATGCAACAATCGATGCATTTGTGTATGCTATGGAGAGGGAAGGGTTCAACGGAATTCCGGTGGTGGTGACGGAGACGGGGTGGCCAACGGGCGGCGGAGATGCCGCCGGAGTAGATAATGCATTGGCTTATAATGGAAATGTTGTGATGAGGGCATTGGCTAATATTGGGACACCAAAAAGACCAGGGATTGGAGTTGAGGTTTACTTGTTTGATCTATTTGATGAGGATGGGAAAAGTGGAGAGAATTATGAAAAGCATTTTGGGATTTTTGGTGTTGATGGTGCTAAAGCTTATGATATTAGGTTTAATTAAATATTAAAATTTGTAATTCTTAGGTTATATTAATAATATTTGGTTGTATCATTAGTATAAACTCAATGAAATTTGCATGTGACATGATTTATCAAGTAGTAATAAAATGGACAATGAAATTTGGGAGTTGAACCTACATATAATTGTAATTGTAGTTAAGTAGACTTATAACAAGCTAAATTGGACAAAGAAGGAATGAATTGTACTTCACATCAAACAAGTTGATAAATATAATTTTAGTAAAAGTGACCAAGGCAGAATGACATATCGAGTTATTATATAATATTCACTGTATTCTAAATAATATGTATATAAAAACTATGTATGCATGTATACGTATATACTGAAAGATATATTGTATACACATATTAATTTATAAACATTGATACTATATATTATTTATAAATATTCACTATATATTTCATATGTATAATGATTATGTATTACATATATGTATGTATAGATATCTATATATTCTGTATTTCAATATATTTACTTATAAATAGTATCATTAATTTTTATTGTTTTATTTATATGTATTAATAATTCAAAGGTATCCATACAATATTTCATCATGAAAGAGATATAGCTCAAATTCCTTGGCCGATATATATATATATAATATATATATATATTATATATATGATATTGGCATTTTGAGTGTGTTATAAATGGCATGAAGAGAGAGACCTCAGCTATATTTGACCTACAAAATGGCATGTGGGCCATGGAAATTTTATTGGTTTGAAATTGGATAAAAAAATTCCTGGCCCAAATTGTGTAGGCCTAATACTATTTGTCCAGAATTGTGGGCCAAAACAGGCCCAAAAGAAAATCACACATGGCCTATATCTCTTGCAATTGTAGAATAGAAAGTGGAAACAACATTCAACTGATAAGTTAACGCAAACCTAATCAACTTTCAAGTAATTATATATATAGCCATTCTTCAGCTTGATTCTTGTAATTTTCGCAGCAGACGGACAAGGTAAATTGAATATTTTCGCCGTGTAAAGATATAATGCGTGAATTTGCAATTTGTTTGTGTGTTTTCCGAAATTCTTGAATAATTCTTGAATATGCCATGATTATAGTGTTCAGGTTTCTGGGTTTTCTTCTGTAACTTCCCTTTTTGTTGTGAAATTATGTAAAGACTGATTCTTGGTAAGTTGGGATGAGTTTATTGAAAGAATTGATACTAATTACTGTTAATATTACATTAATATTGGTTTATTCTCTGTCTTGTTTAATGTTAAAATGCATTATTTTGATTCTACTACTAAAATTATGCTGCAACTACAGTGCTCTTAGTTATTGTTTCCAAATGCAAGTTTAAAGTGCTTGAATATAACACACATCCCATAATCTGAATAAAACCTGTCGCGAATGGGCTTAAATTGAATGTGTCCTGGTGCATGACTCGGCGCCATTCGTCATTAAAAACTATTCGATAACTCTTGCGTAAACATAGGTACTTCAAAAATAAATAACGAAAAAGTTAAGAACTTTTTGATTTTGGTAAGTGAAAAATTACAAACTTGTACATAACTTTACTCGGCAAAAAAAAAAAAGAATTTTCTACATCAATCTGATTTTTTTGCTTTTACCATGTTTCAGATTATGGCGGAGAAGAAAAGTCTGATAGCAATAGGATTTGAAGGCTCCGCTAACAAAATTGGAGTGGGTGTTGTGACGTTGGACGGCACCATTCTGTCGAATCCTCGCCACACTTACATTACACCGCCGGGTCAAGGCTTTTTACCCAGAGAAACTGCTCAGCACCATATCAAGCACGTGCTCCCACTCGTCAAATCAGCATTGGAAGAGGCTCGTATTACACCACAAGATGTTGATTGCCTTTGCTACACAAAAGGCCCCGGAATGGGCGGGCCTCTCCAAGTAAATCTCTCACTTGAATTCGCAGTATTTGTGGTTTTTATTTCAGTGACTTCGTACCCTTTTTATTTCACTCGTCAAATGGTCCAACAGTTCTGTAGGGGTTTTTACTCGGCTTTTGAGATTGTGCCATGAACTAACAAACTTGATAAGGTTCTACCTATTATCATTAATATTATTTCAGGATTAATAATAGTTGAGTGTAATTAATTTTTTTGTTAGCTGTGTTGTTTGGTTCTGTTTAAGAGTAAGTCACTGTTTACATCAACGTAATACGCTTAATCCTTAATCTGAAACCCAAAGATAACATTTTGCTTTGTGTAAAGTCTCCTGATTAAAAAATGGTGGATCTTTTTCTACCATTGCCACTCTTTTAGGATAAAGAGTAGCTGGCAAATTATAATGGCCAAACTGTATAAGGTACAATTTCTAGCTGTAGAAACAATGTGGAACTATGACTTATCTGTACATTTCAGTTTCTGCCCACAATTTATCCTGGAGAAATATTTGAAAATGGTGTATGTCCCAACCCTAAATGACGACATGAAGATCTCCCCAATGCTTTGAGGGATTATATGGTTTTGGTAGTCATTGTGTTTTATATATATTGATGCTTCAGTGTTTCCTTGCAGGTATCGGCTGTGGTGATACGCATTTTATCTCAACTTTGGAAGAAGCCAATTGTTGCAGTCAATCATTGTGTAGCACACATTGAAATGGGGAGGATAGTGACGGGGGCTGATGATCCAGTTGTTCTGTATGTGAGTGGAGGGAATACTCAAGTTATCGCATATAGTGAGGGCCGATACCGAATTTTTGGCGAGACAATAGATATTGCGATTGGAAATTGCTTGGACAGATTTGCACGGGTTCTTATGCTGTCTAATGATCCCAGCCCAGGGTACAATATTGAGCAGGTTTGTCTGTTGTGATGATGAAAAAGTTGGTTTGGTTGAGCAGTTTATTTCAGGGGTACTTGTTCATTTTATGTGTATATGATCTATTAGAGGTGTGTTGACCTGTGACTTACAGACTTTATGCTTTTCGATTTTGTTGTACTTTGGTTTTAGATAGAAGGTCGAAAATTTGTTTTATTAATCATCGAAACCCAATCGCTAGTATTCGGACTAAGGTAACTGCTAATTTACTAAGAAATGTGTATTTTTTTGGATGGATTTAAGGACTTAAGCTCATTTACCTTAGTTTCTTATGCCAATTTTGATTGCATATATTAAAAAAATTTACTTCTGAGGTTGAGCCCAATTCATTTGACTTGTTGATGTCAGCTTGCAAAGAAAGGACAAAAGTTTATAGACCTTCCATATGCTGTGAAAGGGATGGATGTTTCATTTAGTGGGATATTGAGCTATATTGAAGCCACTGCTGAAGAGAAGCTTAAAAATAACGAGTGCACCCCTGGAGACTTGTGTTACTCCCTGCAGGTAACTCTTGTGATTATTCGCTAAGTTTGGGTCCAAAATTTAATTTTCATTCTGAAATTATTTCCTAGTCTTTCGAAATGTGTTGAAATGTAAACATGTTTGGCTTAATCAATTGCAAAATTTAACTAATTGACTTGGAAATTGTAGTCTCTCAAAATAAGTTTGGAAATTGTAAGATGTACGTTTTGGATGTCCCTTATTCCTTCAATATTTTTCACCTGAAATCGAGAAACAAGCAAGTTTTTCATACTCTAAACTGAAAATATTTCTTGAGAAGACAAATCACACATACCCATTTGAATTTTGTGCAAGTCAATGCATACCGAGACAAAACTATGCTTATGGGTTAACCTCTTTTCGCTTGAAAAGGCAAGATAGGCCAAGTATAAATTTCCGTGTGTATCTAGGAAACTTTGTTTGCAATGCTTGTGGAGATAACGGAACGGGCAATGGCACATTGTGACAAGAAAGATGTGCTAATTGTTGGTGGAGTGGGATGTAATGAAAGATTACAAGAGATGATGCGAATTATGTGTTCAGAGAGAGGTGGTAACTTATTCTCAACGGATGACCGTTATTGTGTTGACAATGGGGCTATGATTGCTTATACGGGTCTCCTTGCTTATGCTCATGGTGCATCCACTCCGTTAGAGGAATCTACATTCACGCAAAGATTCAGAACCGATGAAGTTTTAGCAGTTTGGAGAGGGAAGGAATCTTCTCAAGTCGATGTCCACACCTAAAAGGTATCGAGATGCTATCTATATACCACTGTTTATTTTTCACTGATTATGGTAAGGAATCTTTTTGTTATAGTAAACAGAAATTACGAAGATTGTGTTAAATATATTGAATGCGTGCAACGTTTAACATATTCGAAAGAAGTGAAAAAACTGTTAGCTGTAAATAGGGGTGTCAATGGTGGGGGAATACCCGGACTGAAACCAGACCCATGAAATACCCACAAAAAAATATATTTTACTCAGACCCGGCCCGGACCCGATTGCATACCCGACCAAAAAAAGTTAGACCCCCGACGGGCCTGGTACATTTTGTGTCAGGTCTGCGTCGTGTAAATGCCCACGGGTAAACTTCGAGAATTATTCGGGTATATACCCGAGGGTATTTTCAACGGGTAATGTTCGAGTATTTTCCGGGTAAAATACCCAGACCCGAACTACCTAGTGGTTAGTGTCATCGGCTCCGGGTCTCAGACCGGCGAGTCGGGTCGGGTTCAGGCAAATTCCTGCTCATTGACAAGCCTATCTGTAAACAGTGGTATATAGCATGAATTTCCGTTCTTGTAGTTCTAATATTGCACAACAATCACAAATCACCATAAAAGTTATTTTCGACATTGCAGATGAACCAGATGAGGAGATTAAAGTCCTATATATGTTCTCAACATCATTGAATTTAAGGATATGCTGCAGATTGAGGTCTTGTTATGTACTGAGTATTGGATGAATGCATGATAATTGATGTACCTCCATTTTTAACCATATTTTATTTGTGTTGATAGTTTATTATCTAGTCATTTATAAGTACTGAATTTTAGAATTTATCTTTAGTTGTGCTTTTTTGAGTTCAAAGGGGTGCCACTAGTATTTATTGCTTCTCTTCTTTCCTTTTAATTTAAAACGTGTTGTGATTTTGTTAGTGATAAAATGAACACAATGTATTATACATGTATGTTAAGGACTATGTATTATTCGAAATTCCGTTTTTTCATGTGTTTTTTCAATAAAAGTACGAATAATACTAGTAGGTATAAGTGAATATGTAAAAATTTGTCCTGTATTTACTTGGAGCCTAGAGCCGTGGACTAATCAGTTTTGAAGTCACTAAGAATTACTTAAATTTTAATTAAGTACCATACATATATATGTTTCGAGAACAATAAAGATTAGAAAATTATCTAAAAATCCCTAAAATGAAATTTTGTATCCAAAAGAACTCATGAAATGTCTCTCAATTTCATAAGCTCATTCTACAAAGTTAGAATTATTAAATTCTAGGACTAATTTACTCTTCATTCATAGGTTATTAATTAATTTTTTATATCGGGATTGTAATTTTAAATATAAAATTGAAAAACAATAAAATAAATTTTATATTTTCACTATTAAATATTTTATATAACTTTAATTTAATATGATAATTGTCTAAAAATATATATATTTAATTTTTTTTCTAGAAATTCAAAAATTTAAAGATAAAGTCATAACTAGTATCTATTATTAAGAAATAATTATTTGTGCGAAACTATAATTAATTAATTTTTTGTTAAGAAGGTTAAAGGCGATTAACCTATCAATCATGTATTTTGGGTTTTCCAATTGATAAGTGGAAGGAATTTTTTAATTACCAAACTCTTTTATTGGTTTTATTTATATAAAAAAAAATGTTTTAGGGGAGATTTAATAATTTCCCCTAAAGATTAAGATCAAGATGGTATTAGTATAGCCAAAAGAAGAGGGAAAAAAAGAATTAGATACAAACACGACTCTTGTCGACTACGCTAGAATCGTGGTTTCTCAGAATTTGCCTAGCATCCGCATCACGTGTTAATTATCAGTGTTGCCAAGATTGAAAACAAAATTCAACTGATAAGGCAAACATAATCCACTTTCAAGTAATTATATATATAAGGCCATTATTCAGCTTGATTCTTGTAATTTTCGCAGCAGATGGTCAAGGTAATTGGATATTTTTCACCGTTTAAAGATATAATGCGTGAATTTGCAATTTGTGTGTGTGTTTTCTGAAATTCTTGAATACTTGTTGATTACGCCATGATTAGAGGGTTCCAGATTTCTGGGTTTTCTTCTGTAACTTACCTTTTTGGTTTAAAATTATGTAAAGACTGAATCTTGGTAAGCTGGGATGCGTTTATTGCAAGAATTGATAATAATTACTGTTAATGTTACATTAATATTGGTTTATTCCCTGTCTTGTTTAATGCTAAAATGCATTATTTTGATCCTGCTACTAAAATTATGCTGCAACTACAGTACTCTTTGTTATTGTTTCCAAATGCAAGTTTTATAGTGCCTGAATATTACACAAACACTTGAAAATGGAGATGTGATTTGAAAAGCCAAAAGTGATTGTAACACTTCGAAGTACTTAAATAGATTGTTTCACAACTGAATTTGTGAAAATCCTTTTGTAATGTAATGTTTCAGATCCAGATGAAAAACTATACATACTTTGTTTGATAATTGCACAGGTTATGATGGATGAGGTAAAAGCTACTATGTTATGCTCTGATAATTCAAGTCAAAAAGGCATTAGACGTCCTAATTTAGCCAGTTTCGTCTCTCACTTACATAAGAAGGTCCGAGAGTGTGTTGAGGTAGGTTGCCACTTTCCATATATTAATTTCTTTGGAATTTTAGATTAATTTCAAGTTAAAGAAACATTATTGTTGTTTGCTACAGTTGCATTTCAGATCATTGAAGAGTGATGACCATGTAACAACCTCGAATATCTCCATGAGTAGAAATAAAGAGTCGCCATCTTTAGATTTGAGTCTAGAGAAGCAAATGAATGCCTGGAAAGAGAACCCAGAGTGGGTTGATCATCCACCGGATATAAAGGTGATGAGAATATAATACTTGTGCCATTTGCCGTAAGGATATTTTCAAGTCAACTTCCAAAACCAAACATTTTCACTTCGGAAATGATGTTAAAGGGGTTATTAATGGATCAATTAAATCTTGATGTTTTTCATAAATTTTGCTTACAGATTGTTTGGTCTTCCTATTGTTCATTAAGTGAGATGTAAAATAGACTTTTTCTTACATTAGAAATCTTTCAACAACATTTGTGCAGGTGACTGTACCTAAAGGTTCTCTTTGCAACCTAAACTTGAAAGCCAATGTTGGGCTGCCCCCTGATGCAGTTTATGACATTGTCACCGACCCCGATAACAAGAGAGTTTTCAAAAACATCAAGGTAATTATCATTCTTTTTTATATTAAAAAACCCAAGTTAATGAGATAAAATGGATTTAGTGATATTTTTAAGTGTGATGGTGTTTGATATATCGTACAGGAAGTAATATCAAGAAAGGTGTTGGTTGATGAAGGATTAAGGCAGGTTGTAGAAGTGGAGCAAGCAGCAATTTGGAGATTCCTTTGGTGGTCCGGGACTATCTCCGTTCATGTTTTGGTAGACCAGAACAGACAAGATTACTCGGTAATAAAACAATTTGTCGTTCATAAACTTATCTGAAACTGCAATTGATTATATTTAGAGTTACAACAATTCAATTCGAGATGGTGTAAATGCAATTGGATTCCCATACATGCATATATATATATATATATATATATATCACTATTTGGGATATGGTTGTAAGATGTCGAGCCAGCTCATGAGCCCAGTCGGCTCGAGTTTTTTGAGCTTTAGTTCTATCTTGATGAGCTTGAACATTTCAATTGGCTAATGTTGAGCTTCTATATATTGGTGTAAAGCAAGCTAGTGAGCTGTTTTTCTAAAGCAACAACTGCTACTATAAAAAGAGTCTTTATTACATCACTATCATCTAAAACTGTAAATGTTATAATAAACCAAGGAATAGACATAAGCATTTTGGGCTGTTACTACCCTTATTTTGTTGAGTTATGGAGCCTGAAGGAGGACTGTAAACAGAGCCACAGCTTTCGCCGATATCTTGTATTATAAATTGCCCCAATATTATTGTAACTCTGTTTTTTCGATTTACGAAATATAGTGAATATCCTAGCTTGGCAGCGCCCCTAATCAAATTCTTTCACGAACTGGGTTAACAATTCTTGTTCTTCTATTGTTTTTCTTTCGAGCGATTATTTTCATCATTGGCATTATATTCCTAACATATTTTCCTCGTTTTTCAGATGAAATTCAAACAAAAAGAGACGGGATTCATGCAAAGATTCGAAGGTTGCTGGAAAGTGGAACCGTTATTTGTAGATGAAGACTTATGCCATCCATTAAAGCCCAAATCTTTGTCTGAATACATTACATGCACTAACGGAAGGGGAAGAATTGCATCAAAGGTGAGCTTACAGCAGCTAATACAACCTTCGGTTATTCCTCCACCGCCTATTTCTTGGTATGTAAGAGGAATTACTTCAAAGACAACCGAAATGATGATTAGCGATCTTCGTGTTGAAGCTAACAGAATTAGACAGGATCTTGGTAATGAAAATGATCGTCTTTTTGAGGTAAAAAATGGTGAAAAACAAGAAGGTGGTGCGTGTAATATGAAGGAGAGATGGGCTTCGAGAAGGACAAATATGAGGCGTTCGAGTAGAAGGTTGTTCTTGGATTCAAAATCGCGTTGAAATTTGAAGTGTTTTCGGGTTTTTCCTTAGTTTTTTTCGTCGTTAATTTATGTGATTAATCATTTTATACAATTCTGCATGTGTTTATACAATTTTCTCATGCATCCTTGTATCCTGGAAATTCTTGAGAGAGGACTGAGGATTCTATTGTCTTTCTTGGTGTTACTTAATTTTAATTCAAGATTTAAATGATTTTCGATTTAAATGATTTTCGATCAAAATTTAGTCGAAATATAGTAATTGGGGCAAAGTGATGCATATATCAAATTTTTAAGGGTGGTGTCTCTTTTTTGTATTTTTAGGGGGAAATGCAAATTCAAGTTTTTCGAGGGGCTGAAGTGCATTTTACCCATAATTTAATTACTCTCAATGTGTACTTAATAAATTCCAAATAGATAAAAGAAAACTTATATCATATTTTGAATTTCGAAGAAATTTAAATAAATAATAGTAATTTAAAAAATAATTCAAAAAATAGTATACAAAGTGGGAGGTTTGTAGAAATGGTATTATGTGCCTTGGGTGAAGGCGCATATGGCCACGCCATATGTGCCTTGTGTGAAGGCTCCACAACTATATATATATATATATATATATATATAATTTAATTGCTTTAGTGAACTTGATTCTTGATTTGTCATGTACTATGTAAGTGGGATAAGAACTAATAAATATTATTATAAGAAGATACAATGTTATTCTATGGAATATGATGGTACATGTAGAATAATATTACAATTTACATTTTTGGTTTTTTTGGTACAGTTAACAAGAATTACGTGTTATATATGTGATTTTTTTTTAAATTAGATGAATTTTTTATTAAACTAATACGTATTAGAGTCTACATTAATGAATTAAATTTATAAGCAAAAATTGTTCAATATAAACTTTTAAATAAATTCGTTAGAATATTTTCAATTAAAAAACTCATTGTACCAACTTTTTATTTCAATTAAAAAACATATTTAGATATTTAGAAATGTTTACATAATTACTCTTACAATTAAGAATTAGTTAACGCATAAAATTTTCATTCAGAGTTTCTTTTAACCAAAAAAAAGAAGAATTGCATATTAGTAATTGATACTATATTATTATTTGCATTAAGAATTTTTAGATTTTCTAATCTTCTTAAAAAAATTAAAAAATCATTTATGATAATTACCGTGTTAACATAAATAATGGATAATAAATCAATTTAATATAAAAAGATGTCTTATACAATTATTAATCAAAGGACCAAATAAAAATATTTTTACTAAAATGTTATGAATCAATCATTAACTTAAGAAATGATTTAGGCTTTGTTTTTTAGATAAAATTTTAAAATTTTCTCGAAAAATGTGTACTACGAAAATTCGTGTGAAAATGGTAGGTGGTTGTTTATGTTTTTAAAAATAGGTTAAAAGTTGTAAAATATGTCAAATCAATAGTTAAATTATATATATATATATATAGTTGTGAAGCCTTCACACAAGGCACATATGACGTGGCAGAGTCAACATGTGCCTTGGGAGAAGGCGCATATGCCATATGCGTCTTCACCCAAGGCACATAATACCATTTCTACAAACCTCCCACTTTGTGTACTATTTTTTGAATTATTTTTTAAATTATTTAAATTTCTCTGAATTTCGAGGAGAGAAAAAGAGAATATAATATATATATATATATATATATATATATATAAAGTCATTTGCAAAATAGTATTGCATGAAAATGGCTCAATTTTGCAACTTCCGGAACATTCGAAAATAAGCCCCACTTAAATCTCTGGACTTAAAATGATATCCACAAACATAGACTATGAATCAACATTGGAAATTTATTAAAGACCACATATTTGCAACAGAAGATATTGTGCCTTGAGCTACATCTTTGAAAACTAGTGATTAGTTTTCAATTTCCTTCTTAAATCTCATACATGGGAAATTTGTAATATTTCAATATTAATTGTCTCTCATTTTTTCACTTTATTAAAAATATAAAAAGAAAAAAAAAAGAAAGTTGATATAAACGGCTAAAGAAGTGGCAAAGATGATAAGCAAGTAAAAAAACAGTTAGGATCAATGGACACAATCCTAGCTTCCACCACTCTTCATCTCCCAACACAATCCCTTCTATCTAGCTCATCCAATCTCCACCCTCCATTTCTACCCTCCTCAAAGCTCACCACAACTAAACTCAACAAATTATCAACCCATTATTATTCTACGCAAAAGGGTCGATTAATTTCATATCCTTCACCTCTCAGAGTATTTGCAAGCACATCACCTTCTACTGAAGCCTCAGTAGCTGCTTCGTCTTCTTCAATACCATCTAAAATGAAGGCATGGATTTACAGTGACTATGGAGGTGTTGATGTGTTGAAGCTTGATAACAATGTTGGTGTGCCTGAGATTAAAGAGGATGAGGTTTTGGTTAAAGTTGTTGCTGCCGCTTTGAACCCTGTTGATTTCAAGAGGAGGCTTGGCAAATTCAAGGCTACTGATTCGCCTCTTCCTGTAATTTCCTTTTAATCCCTTCTTTTTTTGTGAATGTTTGTGTGAAATTTTCAGTAGAATTGGGGCTTGGGTTAGTGTTCTTGTCCTGCTCTGAATAAGCCATAATTCTAGGTTTTGAGCCCTTTATTTTATTGGGTAAGATGAAGTATTTTATTGGAATTTCATTGCAAATATAAGGCTATTGATTCCAGCAGAGTATTACTATACAGTGAATTTCATTCTAATCAATTAAATTGGGTACTTTATACACCTTTCATATATACAAATGGCGATTGGTAATTGTGGCTATTATCTTTGTTCAGACTGTTCCTGGTTATGATGTTGCTGGTGTAGTGGTTAAAGTTGGGAGTCAAGTGAAGGGCCTAAAAGAAGGAGATGATGTTTATGGAGATATCAGTGAGAAAGCATTAGACGGGCCGAAACAGTTTGGTTCTTTAGCTGAGTACACTGCTGTAGAGGAGAAATTATTGGCTGTAAAGCCCAAAAATATCGATTTTGCTCAGGCTGCTAGCTTACCTCTTGCCATTGAAACAGCTTATGAAGGTCTTGAAAGGGCTGGATTTTCCGAGGGTAAATCTATACTCGTTCTAGGAGGAGCTGGTGGCGTTGGATCCCTCGTGATTCAGGTGAAATCATTATATACAATTTTGCATATCGAGTTTATATATGTAGAGAAATTTGCGCATACGTCTTATTATGAGACCATAATTACGAGAAATGGCACTTTGTTTGAAAATTTACCACAACTTTGTAATGTGAAAAGGCTGATTACTGTTTCATCTTCGGCTGCTCAAATTGTTGGGATTTGACGGGGGTGTCTTTGGTAATTTACAAAACTTTGGGGGGCTCGTGGTAATTTCCATGTAAGTGAGGAGTTGTAACTATTTACTAATGACCCTTCGTATATTTGCTATTTCGTTTGTTTTGATATGTAGTTGGCGAAACACGTGTTTGGTGCTTCAAAGATAGCTGCAACTTCTAGCACCGGGAAATTGGAACTTTTAAAAAGCTTGGGTGCCGATTTGGCGATTGACTACACCAAGGAGAACTTTGAAGATCTCCCGGAGAAATTCGATGTCGTTTATGATGCAGTTGGTAAGATACATAATCTCATTGCTAAAAATGTTAAGACTCAAGCCTATATTTGCTATTTTTATCATTAATTTGACCGTTTCTAATGATAATAATAACGAAATAGGGTGTTAGATAGTACTGTTAGATAATATCTATAATTAGTTTGGATTATATCGTACTGTATCATAATATCTCTATAACAGTATATTAAGATTCTATTGTAACTCTGTTTATACCCTTCTATTATCAACAATATAATTCACGGGCAGTGTTTTAAAAAGCGTTCCTGGGGCGCGCCTCGGGGCGCGCCCCGGGGCTGGGCGTTCCCCAAAACGCCCGGGGCAACCGGGGGGGGCGAAAATCCGATGGGGCATACGCCCGAAGAGGTGGGGCGTACGCCCCGGGCGCGCCCCATGCGCCCCGGGCCATGGGCTGCCCATGTTTATTTGAATTTTGAACTTAATGTTTATGTTTTAGGCCCAATTCAACATAGTTAATATTTTTAAGCCCAAAACTTTTTAATTGAAGTCAAATAATAAAAATCTCAAGTCATATATAAATAAAACACTAAAAAAATCAGATTTTTTTATACTTATAAGCTCTTTCCATAGTTCATAATTCATACTTCATAGTGGTTAATTGGAAACGATTATTTGCCTATCATTTAATATTATATTTGCTAAACGTTGAACTTGAACTTTTCGCTTGTATGGTCAAATATTTAAGTTTTTGGAGTTTACAACTAAAAATTTGTTAATTTCATTTTTTTTATCTTTGTTTATATTTTATCCTATTATTTTTAATTATATTTTATTTTATATTTAATTAAAAATAGAAAATTCGCGGGGCATACGCCCCACGCCTCGGGGCTTACGCCCCGCCTCGAGGGATACCAAACGCCCCGCCCCCGCCCCACCCCCGCCCCACGCCTTTTAAAACACTGTTCACGGGTTTATATTATTCATCACACAGGTCAATGTGATAAGGCGGTGAAGGTAGTGAAAGAAGGGGGCAGTGTAGTGGCCCTGACCGGTGCTGTCACACCGCCCGGTTTTAGGTTTGTGGTCACATCCAACGGAGAAACCTTGAAGAAGCTAAATCCATATCTAGAGAGTGGCAAAGTGAAACCCGTGATCGATCCTAAGGGACCATTCCCTTTCGACAAGGTTAATGAAGCTTTCTCGTATTTGGAAACGAATCGTGCTTCTGGGAAAGTGGTCATATATCCGATTCCTTGATTACGAGTCGAATGGATAGTTTAATCGAGAGTTTATCTAATTAGATAGCAATTTATTTAGTGTATTTTGACTGCAAATATATTGGCTAAGATATGAAAACAAGAAATGTTGAAAGGTGTAAAGAACATGTAAATGTGATATAATCACTGTTTATGAGAGATCACATTCACATTTGATGATGGCAATTATGGTATAAATGAAAAGGGAAAAGATAAACTTTTGACTTCAAAATATTCCCTTCACTAACTCTATGTTACAACGTAACAATGAACGTTTTATATTTCTTCAATCAATAAATTTGAGTCATCAGCACAATTACATATAAAAAATAATAGAAAATAATCATCACACATATATGTCACACAAATATAAATAAATGATTTGCCTATCGTAACAAAAGGAAATTAATTTTTTTTCATTTCTCAACAATCTTGATGAACAAATTATTCTCCTTAAATAAAATGTATATGTTGTATAATATTATATTATTTAAAAATATATTATGTTCACACAATAATTTATATAAATCAAAAACAAATCCTATGCTTAATCATCTAATAAAGTATAAAATACTATTTGGTGATATTAAATAAAAAAAATAAGAAGTAAAAAGTTTGACTTATTAACAAGTATCTTTATCATCTGCTTATACAGAAAAATGACGGTGAAACTCCGATACTAATTTTTGGAGCTCCAGTATCAATTCTAGATACTTATAACAACAACATTGCTAAAAGTATTCTTGAAAGCCAAAAACCAAGCATGAACCTTATTTTCAGACAACAAAACATCATATATCGAATCAGAAAATGCATCATTTTAAAAACAACTTAAGTCGATATTGATCATACTGAGACAGAAGGAGAGATGTTATAATCGACATTCCAAAGCTCGAACGAACCCTTCACAAAATCGTAATGTCCGCCTTTCAACGACACATCATTTTTTACAATAGCTTCCCTTACAAATGGATAGGTCAACAGATTTCCTAATGAAACATTAACTGCCTCCTGTTATTTGAACACGAATGATTAGTTGAACTTACTTTTATTGAGTATATTTTAGTTATTTCTCATATTCGAAATACTAAAATAGTCGTTGTATATAAAATTATAGTATATAAGAATATTTTACAACAATCTTATACATTTGTAGTATATCTCCTAAGGTTTTATCACATCATCACATGCATAAAAGAGCAAATTTCAATAAATATTGCTCATTTTGTTTCATAATTTTTCTGACATTTCATGGAATAAAAATGTCAAAATCTCAGTCCTTTATTCTCAAATTTACACATAAAATGAAAGACAATGAGTGAGTTATTTGATACAAATTTTACAATCATAGGATCATATTTTTAGTAAGCAAATTCATAGTCTGAAGGGCCACAAAATTAATAACCATGCATCAATAAAATGTTTGCACTATAAGCATATATATTAGACAATTTGATACTTAAATGATTAAATGCCTCGAAATAAACACGACATACAAATTTTTGGGACCAAAGAAGTATAATTAGCGGCGCAATTAATTTGAATTTACCTTCTCTAGGAGAGTACATTGCTCACTAAAATCCAACTTGCTGCATTCGGTTATCACCTTAGACTTAGCAGTCTTACAAATGTTGACCCATTGCTCTATAAAATCACTACACAATTTAACAAAAGAAATTGATGAATATATACAGAGATATAAGCAAGGTTCAAAATTTCGTTTCTAGCATAAGTTTCGAATTGTTAAATATTAGAAATATTTTGGAAACATTTTGAAAAAGTAGGAGAAAACTTGCAAAAATGAGAAAAAGACAAAACTGAAAGAAAGTAAACAACTTATTCATTCATTTTTAAAAATCAATATTTTGTTTCAAAATTTATACAAGTATACCAATAGTTAATAAAAAATTCACGAATTACGTGATAATATTGGATTCAAATTTAGCGATCTTGCAACAAATGAATTTTTATCTTCTATTTATTCAATTCATCTTCCTTAATGTACAATAGTGATCAACTTGATTTAACAATTGTAATTAATTATCTAGACCATTTCTATCTAGATATTTACAAAGACTTCTAAACATCTTTTGAAAATTTTCTAGACATCTTTATTCATTTTTAAAAATCAATATTTTGTTTCAAAATTTATACAAGTTTACTAATAGTTGATAAAAATTTCAATAACGAACTAAGTGATAATATCGGATTCAAATTTAACGTTCTTACAACATATAATCGACAAAGTTCAAGGAACTTAACCTATAAAATACAAAATTATAAAAGTGTTACGCTATATATTTTTAAATTATTAAAAGAAAAAATTGCTCATATAAGTATGTATTATGTTGTTTGTTAAAATAATCATTTAATAACACATATATCGTTATAAAAAAAATTTAATATCTTAACTTTTTGTGTTTTCCTACGTGCGTATTTGAATATAAATAAAATTATCTATGATTTCATTGATTAATTATTTAGAACGTATTTGATTATATTTTGGACTTAATGTAGTAAATTGTTAGATTTATAACTATTTTCTGTTTTTCTCTTTTTTTATTTTTTTAATTTTATTTATTATTATACTCTATCCCTAAAAGAATTAAGAAACTTTCAGTGTTTCATGGAAATTATGGAAACACGGAATGTTTCGATGGAAACAATGAAAACGTTACGAGTTTCCTTGAAAACATTGTAATTTCTAAAGTACTTCATAATTTTTTTTTTCGCTTAGTTGAAAAATAGAAATTTTTCGAACTTTTCGATGGAAAATAAAGAAAATTAGAACCATGAATATAAGACATTAATATATCAAAGGTAAATTGAGTAACTAATGATATTAAAATAAAACCACGTATTAAAAAAAATAAGTTATAGTAAAACATATCCATATCTCAGCTAATTAATGGTAATGGGTATATTGTCTCTCACCAAAAAAACACATTAATAATAATTTTAAAAAGAAGAAGAAAAATAAGATTAATACACTAACCTCTGAGTGGACCCATCATCAGGAATAGACATGAGGCCCTTAATCCCTCCGCAACAACTGTGACCAATCACTAATATATTCTCCACCTAACATCCATAAATTCTCTTGTTTAATAATACCCATTAAAAGAATATGGTGAAATAAAATAATGAAATTAAACGTGTAGAGATGATAATTATTTATAAAATATGATCATTTGACTTGTACATTAAGAATTCCTTTGTTCCTTGCACTATTAAAACCATATATTAACAAAGTAGTCTGCGTGGAATTAGTTGGCCATGTGGTTAAAGAAAGTGGTAATCCCTATATTTTAATAGATAAATTAATATTAAATTGACCTGAAAATTCCAATTTATTGACACAAAAAAAAAAAAAAAAAAAGATTAGAGATTAGTACAATTAATTACCTTTAGATGCACTATTGCATATTCAATGGCAGCCCCTACTCCAGAATACTTAGTCTACAAAGGGTACCCAAAAATCAAGTCAAAATAAATGAATAAATGGAATGACTACTATTTAGGTTAGATTTTGTGGCCAATAAAAATTAAATAAATAATTAAGACTTGAGTTTGGAAACTTATGACAAAAATAGTAAAAATTATTTCATAATTTAGAGGTTTGTGTTACCCGGTCGAATGGTGGGACCATGTTAGCAATGTTTCGGACCACAAAGGCCTCTCCCGGTTCGAAATTTAGTATGTGGGATGGGCATACTCGAGAGTCGGAGCAAGCAAATACCAAGAACTGCATTTATTAGATTGTAAATAATTGTCAAATGAAAAAATTATATTTTTCGATTTTGAGTATAATCACAATAATTCATGAATATAATTTATATATAAAATATTGCTAGGCTATTAAGATTTGAAATATTGAAGCTTTTCAAACTCACTATTCATTTGCATTCTTTCATGATGCAAAAACTATTTGTGGAAGAAATATATATATATATATATATATATATATATATATATATATTACTCTTGATCACACAATTACCTTGGGGCTTTGGCCTTTGGCAAGTTCTCCGTACAAGGCTGAATTTTTCCTATCCAGGACAAACCAATTTCATATAGGAAATCATAAGTATATGTAACTAATATGGGAATTTTATCAGAAATAAAAACTACAACTAATATGGAATTTTATATGAAATAAGAAACTGCTCCCGAAATGGGTTATATGTAATCTAAAGTGATAATCATTTAAAATTAAAGTTTGCAAACATTCATTCAGAATTATATTTAAATTAGTTTATAATTTTCACACATTATTGACCGATATTTCTTCTCTAAACTAGAGTTTTATATAAAATCACTTATATGATCAAAATATATTTATACTCTATTATATACAGATGATTATAAATATATCACAATTTGAAACTCGAGACTCATTAATTATATATCACAAGTAACTGATTTTTTTTATTTTGTAATATAATATAAAACTTTTTGCTGTCATATATGTTCATAGAATTTATAAGAGCATAAATTATACTCACGACTTCTTTTATGAATTGATTTAAGTAATTAGAAATTTGTGCAATGAAAAAGCATAAAAGAGAAAGAAAGAGAACAAAGAGATATTTTAGAGAAAAATAAGAAAAAGTTGAAAACTAGAGATGGGGAGACAAAGTGTATCTTATTAAAAGATTATCAAATAACTTATCAATTATTGCATTAATTTCCCTAAGGGCTATTTATCTATTAATAGTATAGATGTAATAACTTATCAAAAAATCACATGAATTTTTATATAAAAATTAATATTTTAATATTGTAAAAGTACGATCAATTAGGATTTAGGAGGGTAATTATAAGAATCACATGCCAATTTGGAGTGTACTTTAGTTATGGGCATATCTCCAAGAATCTTGTAGGTTTCTTTAATAGCTAGAAGGTTCAAACACCTTTGCGCAAAGTACAACACAGAATTTATAAAATTTCAGTCCCAATAATTAATATTGTACTTACTCGTATTTCTCTTTCTTGAAGTGATGAAAACCGGTTCGAATCCTCTCAACCGGGTCAAAGACCGCCGTCTCGGTGGCCCCCGCTAGCTCCGCCGTCAACTGTCTAACTTTTGCGGCGGCTGCCACCTCCAATTCACCTTTCTCACTGCACCCCAAAAATAGAAAATTCTCCTATATAAAATTAACTAATTACATATTGAGCATGTAGAAGTGTGTTAAATTGATGGCTTAAGTTAGATTTAGGTTGATTTTAAACAAGTTTGATTCTAAATGGTCTTAAAGTGGAATTAAAATAGAATCAAATTTAATCCAAAAGAAAAGCAAGTTTAACCAATATTGTTGTTTATTATAATTTAGATTATTAACAAGATTTGGTCCACATTTAATCATTTGGGACCATATTAAATTCAACGAAACTATATTTTAAACTTTAAATTAAAATAAATTTCTCAAAAGTACAACTCAACACAACCCAAATTAATTAAATTAAAGTGCAACTATATATTATCACTCCTAAACAAAAATATTAGTCTCAAATCAATACATCAAATATTACTTTTTAGATGACAAGTTAATATTAAAAATTACTCAAGAGTGCCTAATTCTAATACATCATAGATTAATCCTAATAAAACCGTGTGGGCCCACCGCTGAATCACGGTCGTCCAATTAATCCACTAAAGCGGGGCCCACGACGGTTAAAAAGTATATTTTTGCTTTAAACGCTGGGTAGGTGATCATGATGCAAGAAGGCTTATCATTCCGGATATGTGTATTGGGAATTGTGAAATGACATAAATGGTCAGAATCCTACAGTTATATTACGTTAATAATCAATAATTAACTGTTGAGAATTCCGAGGCAGAAAGGGGGGCAGAAAAGGCAATAAATAAAAGGTCAGAGTATGGATAAAATCATACCTGAGAAGCTTCCCCAGGCCTGCAATGGCTTCCTCGTATGCCATTTCCTATTTCTGCAAAATTATCATTAATTCACACACATATATATATATATATGATTGTATATATAATTTCATCCATATTTAGATTTCAGAATTTATAAATGTTTAATCCAAATCATGCGATACTAAATGAAAATATATAGCAAATAATCAACAAATCATTAAAATTTACAGTTAAAAAAGAAATGAAATTAGAAACTAGATAATTTTCTGTTTTATCTGTAATTTAAATGTTCAAAAGATAGAAAGAAATGAGAATAAACAGACCTTACGAGGTTGCTGTTTTTTTTTTTTTTTTTACTTTGGATGAAACAAAAATGTCCAAAGCCAGGGCTAATCTACTTTCTTTTATAGTTGGAAACTAACCATGGTTATTAATAACCAGATAAATGACTAACCATGGTCAAATAATTGTCTGAATTTGGAATATGGATTATTTGAATTTATTATTATTGTAACTAAATATTCAACGCCTGTCTGGATAATAGACATTAATAGAAAAATTGTTGGGACGGTGGAGCGTGGACAAAGGCTTTACCACCTTTTTTTTATTTCAATATTGAATATTAATTAAGACCCTTATATTTTGGTGAGAAATATGAAAATAGATTAATAAATAAATTGTTTTATACTATTATTTAATTTGGGTGAAATATTTTTATTAGCATACAAAAACATTTACTATAACTAAAATTAGACCCTAAGAAGATATGTGTAATAAATTTGGATAACTTTTTTGTGTTGTGGTAATTAATTTCATTGTACTGTTAATTTTTTTTTTATGGTTAACCACTTCATACATATCACGTGTTGAATTAATGCTAAAAATACATTAAAGTATGTAAAGAATATTCCGAAGTTGCATTTACGTTGGATGAATAGAGTTGGTAATATGAACAAAAATTCAAGAAAAATTCAGATATGCAACAATCTGTAATATATATACATATTATTGGGAAATGGTAATTTTCTCCTATATATTTCAACATTTAATTTTAGCTCAAACTAGAATAGGATTTTGTGATTTTTTTTTTTTTTTTTTAACGATTGTATACAAAATGTTATTGCCTCTTATTTGTTCTATCTACTTCATGCTTCATAGCTAGGTTAGAGTAATGTACATAGCAATATGAAGATGAAAATTTCTCAATTTTGTACTATTTTATGTAGTTATTACTTGATTTAGATATAGATATATGGGCGTCTACTAGCTGAGTTTGGCTAAAAATTTTGACTCGAGCTTGGGCATGATTTTGAACTCGACGAGCCAGAAAAAAATGAGCTCGAATTTGAGATAATTTTTTTTCGATTAATATATATTATTAATTTTATATTTATTTATTTATTATTAAATATAATAAGATTAATATAAAAATATCACTATTAATACATTATATATTATTATAATGTATTATGTTATACATAAATATATCTGTAATTGAATAAATATTATTTTTTATATATTAATAAAATATATTTTTTTATTCCGGTTCGCGAGCTATCGATCTTTTGGGCTCGAGCTAGCCTCGCTTGAAAAGCTCGGATCAATTTTTATCTAGCTCATATCAAACTATTTTTAAATCGGCTAAACTCATGGTTTTTTAACACAATATTACTAAATATCATGTAAATTTTTGTATATCAGAATGATCAATCACAAAAAGAAAATATGTTGCTTGTTATTTAATTAATTCAATAAATGGTCAAATTTGCAAAATATGATTTTAGAGAACTTGCCTCTTATATATATATTTTGTGTTGGCTTACTATTCTTGGCTTTGTTATTTTATTTATTTTTGGGTATTGACTTACTATTCTTGGCTTGTAGGGTGTTTGGATAGACAAGTCAAATGGGAAAAAATTTGTAGTAACCTTTCGGTTCATCAATGTTATGCTTGTCTTTTCATCCATTAATTATTTTCAAACAATTCTAATTATAATTAGATTTTGATCGAAATGGATATAATTTACATGTTGTCTGATTTAAATTTATCATATGATTGATCAATTCTTTATAGATTATCTAAATTATTGTATATATAATATATAAATAAATTGATGGTTAATGGGCTAGATTAATTATAATAACAATGGGCTCATAGACTTTGGATAGGCCCACATTTGTAAATCCAATTAGTTGTCTTAAAACACTTTAAAATTTCTTTTTCTTACATAAATATAGGAAAATGACATATAACTAATGAGTTGTTGACTTGTCACGCACAATGTGTGTATATATATACACACACAAGAAAAAAATGTAATAGTAATGAAAAGCCTTATTTAGCTTGTTAATTTATGAGTATTAGCACTAAAAAAACTATTATTATATTTTTTTGCAACAAATTGTTTTGTTGTCAAAAGTAAAATTTCTTGTAGCATGAATACATGACAATGTTAAAGTATCGATGCCATTGAATTTTATACTATTGAATTATATCCAAAGAGACGATCTGCAACGATCTATACCGTTGAATTTTATAACTGTCTTCATATTTTGGTCGCACTCACTTTCAGTTCTGGGCAGGCTCGACTCTCAACATACAACATGACTTGTGGAGGAAAAAAAAAAGAAAAGAAACCCAAAATTCAATCGGAATAAAGTGTGAGATTTTTTAAAAGTTATATTATAAGATGTAAAATTTCCATTACAAGCAGAATTTCTCCTAATTTATCAAACACAAAATACGAAAATGAAATTATAAATACGATTTAAATTACTTTTCTATTAATTTTTTTTCTTTAATTTAGCAAATGGGCACTTTGGGATCAAGATGAAAAGTTGTGGAATAATTGTGAGAGATATATATAATATAATTATTAGAGGGACCAGATTATATATATTGGCAATAACCCTACAGGTTTGCTGTAAAGATGAGCCTTAATAAAAGATTGAAAGGACCATTCATTACATTGTTTGACATGTCTAAACTAAAGAACATAAAATCATTGAGAATTTTGTAAGGATTAATTCATGCATGTTTTTTAATCAATTAATTTTTAATATAATGTAATATAAGTTTGATTCTTACGTCATGCAAATGTTTGCCATGTGTCATGCCGACTTAGGCTGCAGCTTCATGGTTTTTCTTTAATATTAAAATTTCATAACTTTAAATTGCCAAAGAGACCATTTTTTGGGGTTAAATTGAAATTTTTAAGATTTACAGTCACTTTTTTCCATTTTATCTATTTTGGGGGTGTTTTTTTGGTACTTTTCTTGTTAATTGTTATTGTCATTAAGATTAGGTTAGGAGAGTTCTTACTGGTCTACTGTTTTCCATTTAGAAAATTGATTTTTAATTGATTTAAATTTAAATTTGTCCATCTCACTTCTTAATTAATAATGCTTTTTTTGTTAATGAATAAAAATTATTTTCATTTCTTAGACTCAAATACAAGTAATTTAAATTCTTTTGAAATACTATTACTTTCATTATAGCAAAAAGAAAATATATAAAAGGTGAAAATGCAATTATTTTTTAGGAATAACAAAATTCTTTGGACTCAAAGACAAGTAATTTAAATTCTTCTAAAATATTATCACTTTTGATCTAGTCAAATATTCGTGTAGATGTTTATAAAGACTGTACTCGTACTACAAGCTGCCTACGTACCACTCAAGGGGATCAAGTCTGACGTAGTTCTAATTTTAGTTTTGATTCGTATATAGAATAGCTCGTAGGTGGTTAAAACATCCGTCCCTACAAAGAGCATTATTTGTCTTATTTATAGGTTTCTCAACAACTGTTCATGATCTGACTTGTAACCTAAATATTGGCCACCACTTGTCATTAAACTGATGGCTGAAGGATTATTACATAATATATTCCGTGGGCTGGGCCTCCTTATATGACGTGTCCACTGTTCATGGGCCCAATTCTCAGGTTTGGATTTGTCCTTACTGTCGTATAACTCACCTCGTATAATAAGGGTCGTATAACAAACATACTTCGTATCACAACGGATCCCGTATAATACACCTCGTATAATTCGGACATCGTATACGTAAATACCTCGTATCAACTTTCATCCGTCTAACTAGTTTGCTACAATAATAAATGGGTTAGAAGCATGATTTTAAAAATTTAAGGCTTTATTTAATTGTTATTGAAACTATGATTTTAAAAATTTAAGGCTTTATTTAATTGTTATTGAAACTAAGTGTGAATTATATTGAGATTAATTTATACTATACAATTATCAGTAATCTGTAATTACTAGTATAATTAGCACGTTTAGCAAAAACTTTTATATTTTTGGCTATGTTATCTATGTGTCATTTTCTCACAATTGGCACCTATCAAAATCAAACCCCATGTGCAATTTCTTCAATTTAAACTCAAAAATGCAACATT
This sequence comes from Verbascum thapsus, assembly GCA_963669365.1. Lineage (NCBI taxonomy): Eukaryota > Viridiplantae > Streptophyta > Magnoliopsida > Lamiales > Scrophulariaceae > Verbascum > Verbascum thapsus. Next base: position 23,152,668 of record OY770108.1, read on the forward strand.
TGAAGCAAACAATTGGAAAGGTGAAAATGCAATAGCAAATTGTATATACTAAAACTTATGGCAATTGATATTGAGACTTAAACCAATAATTTGAATTCTTTGAACTAAATATTCATAAAACACATATACATACTTGCACATGAGAGGGGTCAATTTTATTTTATTTATTTTGAGGAAAGCATTATCTCAATTATGTTACATATATCAATATCTTATGGAATCAAAATGGCAATTTTAGGTTCAAAAGATAGTGGCCACTTCAGCTTTGAAATGGGAATAATATAAATACAAATTACTTTTCAAATTGCCAAAAAAAATGGTAGCTATTAATTATAGCCAATATTTTAGGTTGAATTTAATTAATTTTGTCTCGATTTGGTTAGATGGTAATTAAACTTAGTTTTTATTTTCAATGTTGATTTATGATTTACACTAATAACATTATACATATATATATATATAAATAACAAATGCATTTTATCCCATCAATTATATGATATATATAAACCAACAAGAGTATACAATATTGTTTTGATTTCCATATTTTTTAAATAAAGATAATAAGTTGACATATTAATTATTTATCACATGATTCATCATCATCATGTTGTATGAAATTATAAAAGTCTGCTGCACTAGTTATAACTATTTGATGTTTTTTGCATTAATCAACTTGCATCCACTCCATGTGTATTCACAAAATACAGATGTACTAAATTCATGATTTTATTGCGAGACTTAAATATATAAGAAAAACTATAGGATTTTTTATATTTTAGTACATAGGAATCCATCCATTTTATATATATATATATCTATATTTTTAATTTTAGTATCAACTTTGATCCTATTGAATTAAAAAAATTGATACTTTTGGTCCAAAAGTTAAAAAATTAATGGACCAAAAGTAATAATTATGGTAATATTCTGGACTTAAATTGTCAATTTTTTAGTTCAATTTGAAGTGATTATAAAATCCCAATAAAATGTAAAATTAAATGAAGAAACTTTTATAGGATTAAAATTGAATTTTTAATTATAGATTCATACAAACAAACTCAGAGTATGACCAGGACATGAATCATCTTCCACTAATTATAATTTAATTCTTAGCCAGAGCAAGATCAATGTTTTCTATTGAAACAAATACTCCTTGATTTCCTCACATGGTTCACCAATGTGAAACCTTTGGTCAAATAGCAACATCTTTTTTTTTATTACAAATTGTTTTGATTCCTAGTTGACTTCAAATCTAACATGGAATAATAAATATCAAACCCTTAAAACAGGTCTGGTGTGATATACACCACATATTTGATAAAAAAAAAAATGGATGATTTTAAACATATATTCACCACACCCACTATACAATTATGTGGTTAAAAACAGACCGGATATATTGGACTCAGTTTATTTTAAATTTTTCATACTGCTACTCATCCATGAACCCTCCATGGGCAAGCCAAAACGACCCGATCTATTTTAGATTCTTCAAAACCCCTAATTATCCATGAGCCCTTCTATGGGGCTAGCCATAAATGTAAATACATACTTGTGCCAAAAGGTTGAGTCCCCAACCCTAATGGCCCCCCATGCCCCGGCCCGATAGAACATATGAGAAGATGTAAATCATGGTAACTCAGTTAATCACAGATGCTAGACCACTGCCCAATGTAAATACATACTTCTTACTTAGTACAAATGACATGGAATAACTTAGTTTAGATAATTCTTGATTGGATGAGACTAATGAAATCAATCCATGATACTATTAACTATAAAAGATGTTTGCTAAAAACAAATCATTAATAATATCTTTATTATCCAATGATATATATATATATATATATATATAGTGGAAAATTCATTAGGCTTGGATCCACGTTAAGATGATGATGCTAACAATTTCCATGACCAATTGCTCTTAGTATTCTAATTTTTAGACAATTCAATTTTTTTTAATATGATGTCATTATGACGCCACCATGATGCTCTACCAAGAGCTCATACTTTTGTTGATTATTGTAGCTGGAAACATTAAAGATAATATATCAGCACTTATAAAGTATTCCAGAGATATGGACCTTATGAATAATGATACTTTTAAATTTAGAAAATGATTTTTTTTTCCTTTCTGGTTTTGAAAAATAAAAAACTACCAAAATCAACTTGTACTATTATTTTGTAGCATTATATTAAATAGAGCATAGAAGATCAAATAGGTTTTAATTACTACTCATTTGTATAATTATTTGCTTTAAAATGATCAAATACTTACCAATTCATCAAAAGTTAAAATAAAAAAAATTAATATATGTATATTTTTTAAAAATATATTTAATTATTATATAATTTTATAATTATCGTCATATTTTACTCCATTTTTTATTTTTATTTTGAGTTTCGGGCTCCGCCATTGGAGGTGCTTATTCCAAATATAATATGTTGAGCCAATAAATATTGATGATAATAAATATCATACTCTAAAAATTATTTAGCAAATATGGCAATTAAGTAAAATGACTATAGCAATATTTGAGAAATTGAAATAATGTACAATTATTACACTACTAAATTGAAAATTCCAGAGTACATCATCTTCATTAAATAGAGCATCAGATGGCAGTTGAATTCATATCCTCTAAAGGAGTGTGCAACTATTAATATTTTTTTACTTTGCTCATAAATATTACTATAAATCCAGATTGCAATTTATTTATATTTTTTAAATTTCATTCTAGAAATTATTTATGTAGCCCTTAAAGTACTTATGTTCATATATAATGCTACAAAAATTGCATTCCATTATCGTTGCCACTAATTTTATATTCATATAATCCTTCAAACCTTCCTAAAAGATGGACAAAAGTAATTATATTTTATTTCTTGGAATCTCATACTTTATCATAAATTAATGTGTCCCCGAATAGTGCTAGCTTACCATTATAGTACAATAGTGGAGAATTAGGATATTATTTAGAAAGAGATTAATTATATGATCAATAATTTAGATCAACTAATTAAAGTTTGAGACATTATAGTGGATTTATAGAAAATTAGGGCCAAATTAATGCCACTGGCCTACATAATGTCTTCACTAAACATTTTTTACTAAAATGTTTCGTTTACCGACACAAAGGAGTGCAAAGTCAGAGGCTAAGATTATTCAGTGCTCCAAGTCAATGTTTCACTATTTGAACCTTATGATTGTTTGAGTGATTATATTAGATTGATATTGGAGAAATTTTATAATTGATCGAGAAATTTTACTAAAATTAGAGTAAGATGAAACTTCAACTAATTAAACCCATTCATTGATTTACTAAAATTCTATGATTTTTATTGTGATTAAGTTTAATTATGACAAAATACTTTCAAATATTTTTAATTTTACTCTTGATTGAGATTGAAGAAGCTTAATCATTGATGTCATGTCCAAAATAAATGACAAGTACATAATCTAGCTATTATCTTGATCTCACTAATTATTGAGGCTTCTAGTATAATAAACATGTCACATTACTCAAATGATTGCTAAATTTTATTGTGCAAAATCAAGGCAAAAGTTTGTGTTTATTAGCCACATATAATCATTAACTCACTTCAAAATATATTTATATTGCTAGGTAAAGCTACCCCCCATATTCCCTCATTGATTCACTCTCTTTAAATCCACATTTAATTCTTTATTAATCTTTCTAACTTAATTGTGAAATAGACTTCATTCTATATTATATTAGTTTTAACATATTTAGGCAATCAACTTAATTTTCATTATTATATGACCAGTCATGGGATGTTTTATCAAAAAAATGATGAAAATTAGATTGGCTATATGTGAACCAGTCTAATCTATAATTTCTCGAAAAAATTAACTCTCAATCAATTTCAGATTTATGTGTATATTTGTGAAAATCCTTTTACAAAGAGATGTAACAACCATCTCGTGAAGAAAGTTAACTCTCAATCAACTTTAAATTAATCACGTTGGAGAACAAATATAATACATTTCAATCACTATTACGAATTTATTATATCGATGTCACTTTCATTCCAAACATTACAAAATAACATCTCAAGGATAATAGTAGCAAGAATAAAAAAACAAAAAATGGATAGAAAAAGACATATGAGTTTTAACGGTATAGTCTGCAAACCACATAAACGAACTTGAAATGACAACAATACCCCTCCAAACTCTAGTAAAAATTACAGATTTTGCCCCTAGTCACGGGCCATTGTCCCTAGCCAAAATGTACAACTCTTAGTTCTATCATAACTTTATGCAAAAAATAAAAATAATAATAATATAATAGTAACAAAAATGCAAATTGTTGGGAATAGAGTAGAATTTGGATAGTCACATAAAGTTTCACAAACGTACAAACATTTGCAGCATAAAACAAAAGGCTAAAAACGCGTTAGAATTACATTTGTGAAAATTCCACCAATTAACTGTCTCCACGTGTCAATAAGCGCGTTTTTAATCTGAGTTTTTACCTGTCACAAAAATAAAACCCCCCACTTCCTTTGCTGCCTTCTGAATTCTACAGTTGATAGCTTTATTACATTCTTTTTATGAAGTTTTGGGACATTATTAAAAATATTACTTTCATCATCACAAAAAGTATATTTCCTTTATTTATTTTTTTAGAAATTATCAAAATTTTATTATTTCCGCGAATACCTTTTCATAAAATCAAAGACAGTAAATAATATGGTATAATTTTAATTTAATTATGATTGCATTTTTATGGTAGAAATAAATTAAATTATATGTTTTTAGTTACAATGAAGGGTCGTAATATGGTCATATTAGACAATAAATACGTATATTTATAATAAGGGGATAAAATACTCATTGTTCCTGAAAAACCATACAATTAATTAACTTAATCTTCCAAGTCACAAAGGTTTACTTTAGTGTTTGTAAATTATATTATTTATGGAGAAGTGAAAAAGAATGTTGGGAAGGGTTCACAAACATGATCCATTATTAATTAATTTTTAATAAGAATATTATATTATCCCCTTTGATAAAATATCTCCATATGAAGGGGGTTAATCATAGAATACATAAATATTATTAAGAATAAATTTGTCATAAAGTTTTTAATTTAACTGATAAAAAGTTTAAAATAAGTGGTAATGTATAATACTTTGAACTTAATTGAGATAAAATTATGTTGAAATTTGATTTAATTATTAAATTATTCAAACATGAACGAGCGTGAATCGAATTGAACACAAATTGATCTGAATATGTTAATCTTTACATTTTACAACACTTTTTTAACCTCACAAGTCGAATTGATCCAGGTTAGAACGAGCTTTTAATAATCAGATTTAAATATCAAACTATGTTTTTCATCCTTAATTGTAAACATAAAATTGCATTTGAAATTCCATTTATTTTAAAAAATGAAAAAAAAAACAATAAATCCACAACATAATAATAATAATAAATATTAAATATGCAGTATTTAAAAGGCCCTCACAATCCATTCCAACCCCACCCTCCATTTTCATTTCTCCATCACAGAAAACTCTGTGTATATAAAACCCATTACCATTACCATTACCTTCAACCAGAAACCAACATTCTCACCTACAATAAATATGCACTCCGCCGCCGCCACTCTCCGCCGCCGCCGCCTCTTCCTACTCTTCCTCACCGTCATCTCTGTTCAGTTTCTCAATGTAATGCTTTCATTTCATTTCTAATTGTCATGTACTCTTTCTCATTTGAAAACCATATTATCGTACATTTGATTGTGTAATTACTGAAGAATGTTGCCGGAATGCAGGTCTCCGCCGGAGAAAATCCGTTTACTCCTAAAGGGTACCTAATGCGGTACTGGAGAAAACAGATCTCGAACGATTTACCCAAGCCAGATTTCTTGTTCAGCAAAGCCTCGCCGTTGACGGCGGAGCAATACGCCGCCTTCTCGAAACTCGCTGATCGGAACTCACTGTCGACTCAGCTACCGGAGTTCTGTTCCAAAGCAAATCTCCTCTGTTTCCCCGATTTATCTCCGAGCCTCGAGAAACACGAAAACAACGCCAACTTCAACTCCTACTCCGGCAAGAACTTCACCAACTACGGCACCGATCGTCTCGGCGGCGCCGACAAATTCCAAAGCTACTCCGACGAGGCGAACGTCGTCGTCGATTCGTTCCGTCGCTACAGCCGTGACTCGATCGGGCATAAAGATAAGTTCACCACATACGCTACTGAGGGGAATGTGGTGGACCAGAGCTTCAATTCGTACGGAACGACGGCGACCGGCGGCGAAGGCGAATTCAGCAATTACAACAGTAAAGTTAATGTGCCTAATCTCCGATTCACCGCCTATTCCGACAACAGCAACGGTCGCGAGCAGTCGTTCTCTACATACACTGACGAAGCCAATGCCGGAGACCAGAAGTTTACCAGCTACGGCAAAAACGGCAACGGCGCCGTCAACGATTTCTCCAGCTACGGAAAAGATTCCAACGTCATGGGCTCGACTTTCAACAACTACGGCGAATCTGGTAACGCTGCAAACGATACTTTCACTTCATACGGAACAGATACCAATGTCCCAGTAAATACTTTCAAGAATTACGGCGCCGGCGGTAATGCGGCGACGGATACTTTCAAAAATTACAGGGATAAGGCCAATGTCGGAGACGACGATTTCCAGTCTTACGGGAAGAATTCAAATGCAGAAAAAGTCAACTTCTTGAACTACGGCCAATCATTCAACGAGGGAAGTGATAAATTCAGTGGCTATGGCAAAGATGCAACAGGTGTAAAAGCTGATTTCAAGATCTATGGTGTGAATAACACATTCAAGGAGTATGCCAAACAGGGCGTTAACTTTGCAAAGTACATTAACGAAAGCTCGACGGCTATGGCGGCTTCTTTGGCCGTCAAGGGTAAAAATGTCAATAAATGGGTCGAGCCCGGTAAGTTCTTTAGAGAGGAGATGTTGAAGAAAGGCACGATCATGCCTATGCCTGATATTCGAGACAAAATGCCCAAAAGGTCGTTTTTGCCCCGGGTCATAGTCTCTAAACTACCCTTCTCGACTTCCAAAATCGAGGACCTAAAAGTAATTTTCCACGCTGGCGAAGACTCTAGTAGTATGTCCACAATGTTAAAAGATACACTTTCCGAGTGTGAAAGAGCGCCAAGCCCTGGTGAGATAAAGCGTTGTGTGGCCTCGATCGAGGACATGATCGACTTTTCAACATCCGTGCTAGGACGAAACGTGGCCGTTAGATCAACGGAGAATACCCAAGGGCATAATAGTAATATCATGATAGGGCAAGTCAAAGGGGTCAACGGTGGAAAAGTCACCAAATCAGTGTCTTGTCATCAAAGTTTGTTCCCTTACATGCTCTACTATTGCCATTCAGTTCCAAAAGTGAGGGTATATGAAGCTGAAATCTTGGATTCAAAATCAACGGCTAAGATTAACCATGGTGTTGCCATTTGTCACTTGGATACCTCGACTTGGAGCGCGGGTCATGGGGCGTTTATCGCGTTGGGATCGGGTCCCGGGAAGATAGAAGTGTGCCATTGGATCTTCGAGAATGATATGAATTGGACAATTGCTGATTGAAAATATGCAGTACGAAAATACATTTGAAATTCTCTATTTCAAATTGTGACTCGAAATTGTGAGTTTGAAAGTTGAACCAGTTGTGTTACAGAAAGAGTGAACCACTGGTTTGACAACCTTATTATATTTAAAACTCATTTATAATGAGCTAAGTTGCTTTATTTAATTTATGATTATTTAGATGTTAAATTACATCTTTATGTTAATTGGTAAGTCATTGTTCAGTTATAAATATGACTATAATTATTAGACTATTGTTGTTTTGTTTGACTCTGATTTGTTTATTCTAATTTATTGTCTCAGTTAGAGATGAACGTTATTTTCATTAAGCTTGCATCGAATTTGTTCCTATAAATTATCCTTAATAAGTTTGGTTTCTCATCAAATTTAATCCTATAAGTACTCTAAGACAAATTTGAAACTACAATTATTAAGAAATGAAAATTTTTCCTAAACTAATTTCCACTTCATTCATATAACAATTTCGCTATATAAGCATTATAATCAATAACACAGGTCCTCAATAATACCTGCAGTTACATTGAACATATAAGAACTGGACTCAATAATACAGATCAACTCATAACTTAAAATTTTCCCTATTACTTCACCCAAGAACAACTCAGAACTATCACATATACTCATACACTTGAATCATCCATCTCTTCTTATAACATTATAATCATCGAACACGGGCCCTCAATTCATCCTTTCGATTTTTACTCAATTTGGCTAAACCCGAACATCAAGTGCTTTTCAAAAATAGCTGCTTGTTCAAGTTGTCACATTAGTTTATGAAGAATTAAGTAAAACACAGGTCACAGGGGCTCTTCATGCATAATATTGAATCTGATTGACTTACATTTTTCGAACATGGTTCTCTTGTAAGTGCCTTTTGTGCTCCCGTTCTGAATACCCGAGCCTCCCCAACCCGTTCCTATCCTCTTCATAGTGAATTTGTTTATCCAAGGGACTATCTAGCTTCCTCTTGCGAATATAACCCCGATCAACATCATCCGATGGTTCTAATTCCCCTTCTTCGGCGATATTGAGATCGTCTTTATTTGAAGATTTTGATTTTCTTTCACGCTTCACAACGGGCACTTCAACATCCTCGAGTTGCCTCTCGAGCTCATCTTCGGGGTTCAATTTACGCGTTATCTCTCCACGAGCCTTTCTTCTCTCAAAGGCTGCTTTAATCTTTTCCTTGTCTATCTTTTTGGAAGCATCTTGAGGAGATTGATTAACTATACTGTCCTTGCTGGAAAGATTTCTGCCGTGATATTTATCCTTCAATTCAACTGAATCCCTTGTTTCAATCCCTGAGTTCCCCATTGTCTCGCGTTCAATATGTTGGACGCCATTAGTCTCATCATCTGCCACACGGTGTGGAATTTCTGAGTTACCATACTCATTATTTCGTGTTTGATTATTTCTAGAAGGTGCAATGTGATTGTCAGCATGTGGTTGTTCATGACTTGGCCTTAGTTGTGAAGCTTTTGAAGATGATGCCTTTGAAGTAGATCCTTCATTAGCAGGACCTCTCGATGGAGGTCGTTGGCTGCCTCCAGCACTCCCTTCTGCTTCACTAGCCTGAGATGGTGGCAATCCGTTTTGTTCGTATAATTCTAGCATCTGATTGCTTACCTCTGCAAGGAACACGACATTTAATTAAAACGAAGTATCATATAAATAAGCAACTAGTCCTATAGGACAGTGCCGGTTGCGATTTTAGTCCCCTGCCCCGCTGACAAACAAAAGAGTTAATTAATTCTATACGAGCTTTTCTTTAAATTTGTATTTTCAGCCATAAAATTAACGGGACGTGGACTACACACGAGGGTTCTTGTCCAACTTTTAACGGCTGGGAGCAAAATTGCAAAATGTATCCTCCAGGATTAATTTGCAAAGTTCATAAACAACAGGACTAAAATTGCAATAGCCATGGGACTAATAGTGGAAATTTCCTGTAAGTGTGTTATAAATTAACAGGAAAAAACAGTAAGGCATTATCCTTGACCATCTCCCCCTTTTCTCCTAAATATCAGTCAAATTCAATTAAATCACCATTTGACAAATAGGTGATGGCATGATGTATTTCAACATCGTGTATATGAACTGTACAAGCAACCAAAGGCGGTAAGAAACCGACCCTCCAATTGGCGTGGGGTGACATTAAACTCCTGCCACCAAATTTTCTCGCCATCATGTGGAAGCTTTACTTTGAGAAACTTAGCAGCGAGAAAAATAGCACCTGCTGCAATGTGGTGTGGCTTAAATTGCAAGCATAGTGATGTCCGAAGCCTGCATGCCGCTTTCTCGAGTCAAAAGGAGAAGAGGACGTATGGCCATGGATAGGCGCTAAAATTTAAATCTATGATGATAAGTATATATCATTACCCATCATTGACAAAATTCCATGCAACTTGAGCAAGGGCATTTTGGGCAACCTGGAATTTTTTAATTGCCTCAACAAGGGGCTTGTATGGATGATGTAGATTGAAATCAAAACCAAGTGTTCCGAGAACAACCCTTTCTCCTAGTAAAACAAGTTCCTTTTGTTGTTCATATACCTCCTGCACAATAACTGTTTCTTTGAAATATCATTGTATAAATACAAAGATTTCAATGTGCCCAAATGTTTTAGCCATAGGGATTCAAGAAAGGTGTCAAATGTCAAGGCCAGAAGTGAATAAGAAAAATGAATTAAGCTCAAGGTACTAAGGGAACATGATAAAGGAACAAAGTAAACCACCTTTTGCTTGATCCTTTGCATAGCTGCAGGATCATTTTTATGAATAATTTCATAGGACACAAAAATGACATCTTTTAGAGGGTGAGGAGTTTCTTCAACCTTACCCGCTAGAAACATGCATACTGTAGCAATGGTCTGTAGAAAAAAAGCAGACATATATCAGCTCCCCAATTACTATCATGCTTACAGAAAGACCAGAAGAAAGTTGAAATCAAGAAAGCAAATTATTAAACTGACAGTTACATCTCCATCTGAACCTTTTTTTAAAGTTTCTATGTCTATCAACTAATCAGGTGTGTGTCTATACCCCTATTGTTGAGGTAGTTGGTATCATAAAATAGATGTTTCGGGTTTGGTTACTATAAGCTCGTGGAATAGTAACTGTCTTAGAAGTTCCTTTCAAGGACAAAAATAGTATACAAATTGAAATACCAGATCCATCCACATGCTATGACACTCATGCTTACTTACACACCACCCACAAGAGTCACAGAGAGAACAAACACTGCCAAATCAACAGAATGAAGCTGAAGAAGTATAATAAATGATTGTGTTATTTTAATAAATAGAACAGCGCCGATACTTTCCCTAAAAGGCCTTTCCAGCAGTCTTAACACATATATGTACATGTTAAGGAAACACACCAACTTGAAGAAGAAACTATACATCACCTTCAGCAACCAGCTTGGAATTTCTTACAAGACAAAATGTTCACTACAGTAGGCTGCACGCTTTGGCTTTTCTGAAAGCTTTCATGGTTTGTAGACCACCAAAAATATGTGCACATTTAAATTCATATACTATGTGAAAACAACTTCAAATATACGTTTTATGGCCACCAGATGCTTATGTATCCCAATTTCCACTCTATGGAGATTTACAATGACACAGAATCAAACTATGATATTTTTATTGCAAATGTCAATCCTCAGAAATAAAAGCGGAGTAACCAATACACAACTTCCCAAATATTATTACATTGAATACAGCATAAGAAGCAGTTTGTAGTGAGAAATTGATGAAGACGAGAAACAAAAATCAACTCACCCTCCTATCATTCTTTGCATGTGATTGACGGAGGAAGAAACGATGGCAAAACATGATTGCTGTAGCAATCGTTACCTGAGGCCTGCATCATGAAGAATTCAGGATTGTACAAGGAAATAATGTTGGAGAACTTGTAGTGCAGTCAAATAACAGAAGACTATGGTAGGATAGACATATTTTAATGCTTCTTTCTTGTTGAATGATACACCAGTTTGAATGTTGAAAGTTTACAACAGGATGTTAAAACCTCCCCTTCTCGAGACAGTTGTGCAGATTGGAACCAACATGCATTTACCACACACCTTATAATAAAAATCTCCATTTAAATCTAACTATTTAATTTTAAACGTGTGCACAATATCACTTATATTTCATCATGGTGCTTTAAAGGAAAATAATTATAGTTCTACAGAAACATTTGTAGCACGAATATGTGTCCATATGCTTCGCTGAAGTAAAACAAATGAAAGCACAACAGCGGGTTGCTTAAAACTTCTACAGCTGAAGATAATAGATGCACCATAAAATAGCTCGAGAACTTACACAGAGAGAAATTTCCAGCGATTCATCCTTGCAAGAAATGCTTTACTAAGAAAAACGTGTGACTAAGAAAAGAACTTACACTTTAAGCCTCATGCCTAAATCTTGTAAAAATGTGCAGTATGACTTGCGTAGATAAGTCTCTTTCTTCAAGTCAATGCCATCTCGTCTAGATGGTGAATTTTCTTCAATTTCCTTCCTTGAGAGATACCAACGTCCGCCACTTTCTTCTCGATTTTCCTGAGAAGATCTATAATTTCCTTCAGGTGTTCCATGATGGGAGGGATCACCAGACAACAGGCTAGCCATCTGCAGCTTCTTTCTTCCACCAAATTGCTTCTAAAAATGGCAGAAGAAAGCTATTAAGTTATCAGAACATTCTCAGACAACCTTCACGCATCAACTTCCACCTGCAAAAAAATATAACAGATAAAATTAGGTTAACAATATTAATGAGTAAAGGAACTCACATTCATAAAGTTGGTTCGGCAAAGGTGATGTCTTCAGGAATTCTTAATGGCACCAATGAACTGAACCCAACAGGAAACTACTTTACCATAAAATCTACCATAAACCTAATCGCGTACCGTATAAGAATAAATTTCAGTGACTACACACAAAGACTTTCCGAATTCCTAGATCATAGGAACTAAACGAATCAAAAATCAACAGTGATTAACACCTAGAACCTGAAACTTAAACGAAACTAAATCCAATCTATAAACAAACAAAAACAATTATGAGCTACATTTACACAGATTACATTGAAACATGAAACACAAAAAATACACAAAAATATTAAATTTCACTAAAAACAATAGCACCTAACCGAAAAACACATACTAAATCAAGAAAACTAGAGCAAATTCAGCTCGAACGAATATAGCATATGAAGATTGAAAAATCAACAATTTGTAATGGCGAGGCGATGAGAAATTGCTTCAGGCGGCCGGCTGAGATGTGGCGGCGTAGAAGGTGCTCTGCTCGGTTATAGCTTGTTCTGGAACCCCAACAAATTTGCTCAATTGCAAATTAAAGTAGTAATTATCGTTATTATTCTCAGATATTATATAAATTACTACATACAAATTGTTTTTCACTTGCCAAAGAGAAAAGGCAGCTTGATATATTGAGCTATTTCTAACTATGCCTTTTCTTGTTTTGGGAGAAAGGTTAGGCCCAACTATAAAGGTTATGGGCTACGTGAGGATTTGGGCTAACTCGTGGGCCTGTTTATCCCTAGTTTATTGGGGAAATTTTCTCTTTTGGTCCAGTTGGGTTCCGCCCAATTACTTAATAATTTCATAAGAATTTTTTGACATTTTTAATCTACGATAGAAACTCTATAAATTAATACTCATGGGACCACCAAAATTTATTAATTAAAAGAGTTATTAATTAATCGATAAATTAATAATTATTAATTTATATATTAATTAATATTTTATTAGTTTATAATGAAATACTCAATTTACAAACACATTTCAAACTTGCACTTAATTATTGTACTATGCATGGAGGTATATCAAATGAAGAGCCCAATTTAAAAGAACGCTTCAATCTCCCACCTTATTATGCTTCATGTGTTCAATGTATCACTTAATGGAGATTAAAAAATATTTTCTATGTAAATACAAGATCAAAATATGCTAACACAAACAATCATACACACAACATGTAAAAAAACCACCCAGAAGAAAATATAGCTGCACACTTGTTGACTAATGAAGAAATTATTGAGAGCATTATTGGAACAGATAAAGATGATGATGAAAGTTCTACCATGGAGACCCTTTCGCTGAACGAGGCTATTGAAGCGGCAATCACAGTGAATAATTTCTTGTTAAACTATGAGAAAACAGCACCTGAAGTTCTTACAATGATAAGGAAAATTAGAGACGAGATTCAAGATGAAATTGATTTCAATAAAAATCAAAAGACAATTGAGTCATTTTTTAAGAAATCTTCAAAAATTATTCATGTAATATGTAGTATATAAGGAATTATTAATTTATATTTTATATGAGGTCTTTAGAAATTATCAAAAATATATTATCTTATAATTTTAGCGAATTATTAATTTAGCACCCTATCCCCGAGTCGGGACCGGCCAAAAATATTATCTTAAAGAGTTTATTAAATAATCGAGTATTAATTTATCGAGTTTCTACTGTAATTAATATTGAAACTCACAAAATTTTATTTTTGGACAAAATTATCCTTGAAACACATCATGTTATTTCCCCGGATTAAAATAAAACACCTTGACTTATATACTTTTTAAGGGGTTGGGAGCAGTTGGGCTGAATTTTGTGATTGAATTTATTATGTATTTTTAATAGATTGAATTGATTATTCTATATTTAAATCTATGGACACACTTGGGGCATGTGTAAATTAATTTTGAAACACAGTCAATTTGTGTGAAGTGAAGTAAATGCATATTCCAATTTTCAAATGCCTAATTTTTGCCATTTCCACCTCTCAAACTAGATAGAGAACTTGGCCATGGAAATATGAAATGAAGTTGAAACAAAACAAATAAATGGCAATTGAAATTGTATGATATTATTACTTTACTGGTTAACCCCCATTTCCCACAATTCTTACCCATTTCATATTCCTACTATTTTCAATTAAACTTAATAAAAATAAAAATATAATAATGTATCAAAGCCCGGGTCCTAATAATTCATCACTTATATAAATATGGAAATAACAAAATTATTTTTGTATTATGTGTAAAAACTTGCATGTACATCCTTACTAATGTAACTACAAAATTTTTTATATATGCTATTCATGCTAAAAATAACAATTACATTTTAAACACCAAATCAAATAAATGAGCAACCATTCCATTTTAAACTACAACAAAAATAACTATACATTTTTATTTGGGGCATTTATAAAATTAAAGGTAAATAAACTAGCCAGCCAGATTAGCACTATTGTTTTATCTAACGGATTACATAAAAAGATATAAAAAATTCAAAAGGTAATCACATGAGTATGATATGACCCAGTCACCCTTTATATGACCGTTATCCACAATATTTTTAAATTCTCCTCATTTCCGACCGTTGGCCATCAATAAACCCCCAAGAAATCTCAATACACAGATAGAAAAGAAATCGAAAGCCAAACATCCCACACATTTCTTGAGTTTTCTTGAAGATAACAATGGCGGCTTTAGCACCCGGAATTCTGTTAAAGCTCCTAAACGCCATGAATGCAGGCACAAAACCCACAAGCGAGCACAGAAGCTCACTCTTACAGGTAACTGACATCGTCCCTGCCGATCTCGACGAGAAAAACCTTCTCCCCAAACATGGATTCTACATCAAATTATCAGATTCTTCGCATTCCATCTACGTCTCTCTCCCTTTCGATCAAGACGACCTCGTTTTGAGCAACAAGATGCAGTTAGGCCAGTTCATTTACATCGATCGGCTCGAGCCCGGTTCGCCGGTGCCGGTTGTTAAAGGAACGAAGCCACTTCCCGGCAGACACCCCATGATTGGCACGCCGGAGCCGTTAATGGGGCTCAGGGCAAAAGGGGAGAAAAAGAATGAATGTAAATTGAAAAGTGTTAATTTTTCGTCATCAGCTCCAAGGAGGGGTTCATGGGGAACTGGGATTGTGAACGGGAGTGATCATCTTGCGACGCCGAGGAGTTTGAAGCCGGTGCCGTTGGATTTCGATCAGTGTACGCCGGTCAAAGAGCGGCCGCCGTCCAGCGCCGTTAAATTTAACGGGAATTTTTTTCCGATGTCGCCGGTGATAAAGGGGAGGGCTATGAGGGATGGGAGCGCCGTCAGGTCTTCGGTTGGTGGTGGGTTGTTGGCGAAAATGATGGAGAGTAAGGGAGAAAGGGAAACTCCGATGGTTAGGAAAAGCTGCGCCGCCGTGACGCCATTGACGGCGAAGTTTTCGAGGAGCAAGAGTGTTTGCGACAGGGAACAGAGGATTTCCAAGAGTACCTTCAATAATGCTGTAGGTACACCTTTGCCTTACTGCATATTTTATTAGTATTCTTAAGGATAATTTAAGTTGCATCCTTAATTTATTAATTATAATTATATCTGAGCTAATCGGATTTTGTAAATTAGTAAGCATTCTAATGAAATCTAGGGAGTGTATAAATCACTCTAGAATTTGAGATTTAGAGCCTAAAGTGACAAAATATGCAGTTTAGAAGCTTGAAAAAAATGCAATCTTTCCAAAAAGTTCATGAATAAATTTGAAATTATACTGATTTGGGGTTATTTCATGAGTAAATTTCATGTTCATTCCTACTATATATGTCAAATTATTGTTGTTAATAATGATTAATTTGTATTTCAGGAGAAGAAGAGTTCAACCCCACCTCCAAGACTGATGAATCTGAATACAACAGCTTCTCCTACAGTTGGTGCAAATACAGAGCATCAATCAAATTCAAAAATCACCACAAAATCACAACTTTTTGATTCTGATTCAACAGTCATAAACACAAATCTTCACATGAATTTACCTAAAAATCTCAGCATGTTAGGCAAGGTAAATCACATTTACACTACTACAGTCATTTTATCTTTCGAAAAACATTATCAATCAAATTTACAGCTAACTGATTATTCCTCATGATATCTCCATTTCAGGAAGCTGTGCAACAGAGAGAAACAGCCCAGAAGATAGCCCTTCAAGCACTAAGAGATGCCTCAGCCACCGAAAATCTCGTTCGTTCTCTCAAGTAAAAGTTCTTTCTTACTCTGTTTCTTGTTTGTGCTCTGTTTTTCTGTAAAAACTCAATTTCAACATTTTCATATAACCATTTGTAGGATATTCTCAAACCTGACTAAATCGGCTAAACTAGACGCCCCGGCAGCCTGTTTCGATCAATTTCTCGAGTTTCACAACCAAATTACGCAAGTAGTTGCTGAAATGATATCCATACAAGCAGCAACCGAAACAGCACAAAAATCAAACTCAGAACAAGAGAACAACACCACCTTACCTTTCCATGAACTAGTCCCTAATTCTATGGACCAACAAACAAACACAAACACAGACTCAAACGCCTCGAAACGAAGAACAGCCCTTTACAAATCTATTGCAGCTTTTCCCGAAAGAAACGAGCACAAGTCAGTATTAGGTAAGCATTTGAGATCATCAACTATGAACCAGAAGGGCCTTTTCGAAAACGATGAAAATAAAAAACCCTCTTCATCTTGCAATCTGTCGAGTACTATTAAATTGGGGAAGCAGATTGAGACAGAAGCAGGGAACTGGTTTATGGAGTTTTTGGAGAAGGCATTGGAAAAGGGTATTAGAAAGTCGAAAGATAAAGAAGATGATGTAAGAAAAGTTCCTCAATCGCTTATATTGAAAGTGATTAATTGGGTCGAAGTGGAACAGAGTGACCCGAATAAGAGGCCTGTTCATCCTAGAGCTGCAGTTATAGCAAGAAAGTTAAGGATTAAGATGAAAAATCCTTGAACAAATGATGGATCAAAACATCATTTGACCAGTTGTGAAATTCTTTGGTTTTTATTTCTATTGCAATTTTAGTGTGTGTGTGATCATATCATCATATATATATGTAGAACAATATTATGAATAAAAAGCTTTGAAATTTGTTTGTGTTGTTTAGTAAATTTCACCTTTTTCTTCTTTTGTTGTTCTTCGAGCTCGAGCTCTGCTCTTTAGAAAAACTTGGCTTGTTAGGCTCGGTTAGAAATGAACCAAACTCTAATCGAGTCGAGCCAACCCAACTCAATGTTCATCCCTATTTTTTGTACTTTTCTACTATCATGAGGCAAAATGAAAGTCAAAACAATAATGGGCAGTAGGCAGTATAGATAAAATTAACCAACAAAAAACGAAAAAAGAAACAGGATGCAAAAACAGATTATACTTGGTAACAAAAGTATCCTGAAATAAAAATGTGTTCATCTAGAGTAGAAAAGAAAAGCACAAAATGCAATCTTTGGCAACAAATTATGTCTGATCTTACTTACATAAACTCCAATTACCATCAAAACTGGTGAAAAAAACATTCCTTTCTTTAATGTTGATCAGAAATAAAGAAATTATCGAAATACATCAACAATCTGAACTCAAACAATTAGTTAATCAATACACAAAATCCCAACTTTTCACAACAAGGCACATCATCATTTATCAGATTGTGGCCACACACTAACTTTCTCTTTCTCATACTTAACATACAATGCAGAAACAGCAGCCACAAAATACACCTGTATAAATACAATCGAAGGCGAGTGATAATTAATCACACCCTGACCCGTAGCCAGCTCAACCAACAACAAAGCTGATAACCCCAGAATCGCAATCCGCCCATTAATCCGCTCCGAATACGGACTAAACCCGAATTCAACGTTCAACCCTTCAGAAACCGGCTCTTTCAACGGCACCGGGGGCAGAAACACGCTCGACCCGGATGATGATCCGGATCCGGGTTTCTTGCCCTTTCGAGTTTTCCGAATTTCGGCTTTCTTGCCGGTCCCGCTGCGGTAGCGGAGGCGGACCTGTGAGAGGCGGTTCTCGAAGGTGTCGTCTTGGTCGGGGGAGGCTTCCGATGCGGTGGAGGTGGGTGAGGCGTCGTCTTCTGGGGCGGCGCGAGGTGGAGAGTGGAGCTTGGTTTGGGTGGCGCGTGGGGTGGGTGAGAATATGGGGTTTGGTTTGGGGAGCTGGAGAGTTGAAGATGGTAGAGTAGTAGCCATTTGAGCTTTCTGGTTAATGGTGGTTGAGTTTTTCTGCTTTTTGTGGGTGTTTTTTTTTTTCGTGGCTGTTTTTGTGTGGTTGAGGGGATTTTGGAAAATTTATGTCCCAATTTAATGTTGTAAATTGTAATATGGATTTCGATTTATCATTAGAATAATGCGAATTTTTTTTTTTAAAAAAAAAACAGAAATACAATCAATTGGGAACGCGATTTAAACCCCCGTCATCTTCCTCACTCCCATCACTCTCATATTAGCCTAAACCCTAACCCTAACCATGGATCTCTTGCGATCCTACGCCGGAGACGATGGGGAAAACGCTGCCGCGTCACCCCAACCTCCGCCGACCTCCGACGCCGGCACTTCACCGGAATCGTCGCCAGTCCGTATCTCCCTGCCGTCAAAATCCGCCGCACCGAAAGTCGATGACACGATGCTATCCCTCACTGTTGCGGGACAGGCCGAATCGTTGGCCAGAAAACCCCTCGACCCGACCCAACACGTCGTCTCCTTCAACCCTACCTACGATCAGCTTTGGACCCCTATTGTTGGCCCCTCTCACCCCTACGCTAAAGACGGCCTTGCTCAGGGATTGAGAAATCATAAGCTGGGGTTCGTGGAAGATGCGAATATCGGATCGTTCGTATTCGATGAGCAGTACAATACGTTTTATAAATTCGGGTACGCTGCTGATCCTTCCCAGAATAGTTATGTGGGTGATGTCGAAGGGTTTCAGCAGAACGAGGGGGTTTCGGTGTATAATATACCGCAACACGAGCAGAAAAAGAGGAAATTGGAAAAGAAGAAGGAGATTTTAGAGGAGGGTGATGTTGATGTAAATGGTGTTGAGGTTGAAAATCCTGCCACCGAGACATGGTTGATGAAGAATAGGAAAAGTCCTTGGGCAGGGAAGAAAGATTGGGTACAAGGTGAGTTAACAGAGGAGCAAAAGAAGTATGCTGAAGAGCACGCGAAGAAGAAAGGCGAAAAGGAAGGGGGCGAGAAGGAGAAAGGGGAAGCTCATGCCGATAAGAGTACTTTTCATGGAAAAGAGGAGAAGGATTATCAAGGGCGGTCTTGGATTTCACCGCCTAAGGATGCCAAGGCGAATAATGACCATTGTTATATACCAAAGAGATTGGTGCATACATGGAGTGGGCATACGAAAGGTGTTTCTGCTATTAGGTTCTTCCCTAAGCATGGTCATTTGATATTGTCTGCGGGGATGGATACGAAGGTGAAGATATGGGATGTGTATAATTCGGGGAAATGTATGAGAACTTACATGGGACACAACAAGGCGGTGCGAGATATATGGTTTAGTAATGATGGGTCGAAGTTTTTGAGTGCAGGGTATGATAAGAATATCAAGTATTGGGATACCGAAACTGGACAGGTGATTTCCACTTTTTCGACTGGGAAGATCCCTTACGTTGTGAGGCTCAATCCAGATGAGGATAAGCAGAACGTGTTATTAGCGGGTATGAGTGATAAAAAGATTGTCCAGTGGGATATGAATACAGGCCAAATTACTCAGGAGTATGATCAGCATTTAGGGGCGGTAAATACGATCACTTTTGTCGATAATAACAGGAGATTTGTCACCTCGAGCGATGATAAGTCTTTACGTGTATGGGAATATGGTATTCCAGTAGTTATAAAGTATATCAGTGAACCCCATATGCATTCAATGCCTTCTATCTCTTTGCACCCGAATTCGAATTGGCTTGCGTGTCAGAGTTTGGATAATCAGATACTTATTTATAGCACAAGGGAAAGATTCCAGCTTAATAAGAAGAAGAGATTTGCAGGGCACATTGTGGCTGGGTATGCTTGTCAGGTTAACTTTTCGCCTGATGGGAGATTTGTTATGTCAGGGGATGGTGAAGGAAGGTGTTGGTTTTGGGATTGGAAAAGTTGTAAAGTGTTTAGAACTTTGAAGTGTCATGATGGGGTTTGTATTGGTGCTGAATGGCATCCGTTGGAACAGAGTAAAGTTGCTACCTGTGGCTGGGACGGCTTAATCAAGTACTGGTATGGATTCTGATCTTTGGTTCGATTCGAATTATCTTTTTATGGCTGATACTTGTTTTGTTTTGTTGAAAAATTCGTTTATCATGGCGTAATTGGATCAGTTTGACTTAATTCAAGAGAATAGGAACATCTAGGAATGTGTTGAGTATTGAGAGAAAATGTTGGAGCATGTTTTGGCTATTTATGCTTCAATGGCAGGGGTGGCAATTTGGGTCCATACATATATTTGGACCCAAACCAAACTAAGTTTTCAATGGGTTGGGTCCTAACATTTTAGCATTTTAGTTCCAACTGGGTTGACTTTTAATAATATTTTGGTTCAATTGGGTCTTAAATTGGGCCCAATTTGGGTCTAAATTGGGTATAACCCTATTCTCCACTTTGAGTCGATAATCTGCATTTTACCCTCTAGAGCAACCCCTTACACCAGTTTGATTGATAATGGGTCTTTATTGGGTCCATTTGGGTCCACTTTGGGTCATTGTTAGGTCCAACTAGAATGCATGTTTTTTGACATTGGACCGAATTGGACCCAACCTATTTTAAGCCCAACCCAACCCATTCAACCCAATTGCCACCCCTATTCATGGTATTAGATTACTTGTGTGATGGGGGCAACCCCTGGTAGAGTTGGTAAGGGCATGTGAATGTTGTGGCTTTGGTCACGAGTTCGAATCCTGATGAGGGAATGCCTATTTGCCTTCTCTACTGTGAGCCTGTCAGCTATGGGCAACCTAGGCTGGTTTACCTCTCTTGTGTGGTTTGCAGGCTATTACACAAGAGCGGGGTTTACCCAGTGCGCACCTAACGGTAGCGGCTGCGGGTTCCCTTGTCATCAAAAAAAAAAAAAAAAAAAGATTACTTGTGTGATTGTTCTAGTTCTCATATATGATGTTTTAAATGCCTACTTGTTTTCTTTTAGTTTTGTACTTGAGGTTTGTGCACTATACAACAGTGCAATTGCTAGCTTAGTTAAATTGAGTTATTTCTTTTAATCAGGATCCTAAATTCAAGCACTATTACAATTGTCTTTGAATTTGCAAGGCCTTTATCATCAAATATAAGTGGTCTAATTTATAATCTCCATTTTGTTCCATGTATGAGGCACAGTTTGAGAATCTATTATATCGTTTATTTTCTATCAAATTTATGAATAAAACGAGCACGTATAAATGCACTAGATTTCTCAATGCAAAGCCATTTCTGAGATTTTGTTATTTTGCAGGGACTAACTCGCAATTTCAAAAACTGTGATCTCCCAAGCACTTGGATGGAGGATTAGGTTAGAATGAAGTTGAGAAGAAATAGGAGCAGATATAGAATATGTACTTGTCTTCAGCAAACTGTTTGTTTATTAGTAGTTAATATATCATTTCATTAACGAGTAGAATAGATCATGTATTTGTAACTGTATATGTTAGCAAATGTCAAAAGTTGTAAGAACCTTCTTCACTCTCTTTGTTACTAATGTATACGATTTCACGAGCTCTATTTGGCTCAATTGCTCTCATTGCCGCCCCTCCTTTCTTTTTTTTCCGGATGTTCAAAAATCTGATAAATAAATAAGAAAATTTAATTTACGTTGCAAAAGAAAATGAATTTACTTACCGTTTCTCGAAATTTGTCACTAAGGGAGCAAATCAAGCGAATAAACAGTGAATCATGATTGTGTGGTAAATAGCAGATGGTGTATTTAGTATTTATATAGATTTTTTTCTGAATAAACGAAAAAAAAAAAAAATAGATGCGTTTGCCGGGAGTCGAACCCGGGTCTATTGCTTGGAAGGCAATTATCCTAACCGTTGGACTACAAACGCCTGTTGATTGTAAGCTACCTATAATAATATCAGTTCTTATACATATCGTGAAATGAAATGCCAGCATTTAATCTGGAGGCATTTAGAAAAATAGATAGCTAGCTACTGTGTGAATAGGCCTCTTCTAATGGAGATGAAGCTCAGCCGCGGCCCCTGGATGAGGCTCCTCTGCTCCCCATTTCTGACCATTAAGCCCTCATCTTTCTCACCAATTCCACTTATATCCTCCCCTTTTTCTCCCATTAATTCACCACCCTTCCTCACCCACAACTACCGGTCTCTCTCATACTCGGCAGCCGCCGCAGTTCAACCCGCCTCTCTTATTGGTACCCATATGCCTGTTTTTGTTGTGATTCTTTTACTTGTTTTGTAATGTTTGTATTTTGGTATCTTTATTCTTTTTGTGTTTCTAGGGAGCGAGGAGGATAGTGGGATTGAAGTGAAGGGTTCTAAAGTTCTCTTGAAAGGGATGAGATACAATGAGCTTGAGGTGTCTGTTTATGTTTTTTTTTCATTGCACT
This sequence comes from Verbascum thapsus, assembly GCA_963669365.1. NCBI lineage: Eukaryota > Viridiplantae > Streptophyta > Magnoliopsida > Lamiales > Scrophulariaceae > Verbascum > Verbascum thapsus. The sequence goes on from OY770108.1 coordinate 23,175,720, forward strand.
TATGTGCTTGCCCATTGATCTTCAATTATTCATGAAAATTATTAAATATTTACTTTATAATTCAAGTCTGCAAGCTGCATTCATGTATATAGTTTGCCAGTGTTATTTCTGTTTCTGATTTTGTGAATTATTATCACAGAAATGGGTTCAATCTCATGGTTACAGGCCTGCTCAGGCTTTAATGTTATGGAAACGCCTGTATGGAAATAATATTTGGGCTCATTACAATGAAGAATTGGAAGGTTCTTTCCTCCTCACTCTGGGTTCCAGTATAGATGAGCCAGTTTATGTTATGCATTGTCTTATTATTTATCAGCTTCATAAGCACCGGCTTGTAGTTATATACCTGCAAACCTCATGTTTGAAGTAGACAAGAAAAAATGAATATCATATTCTTCTGCTTAGTTCTCACATGATAGGAGGACTGAATATCTTTTAATTGTCGATTAAAGAGAAATGAATATTTGATGACAGGAAAATGAGAGTCCGCAAGGACTTATTTTTGAAAATGAATTTCTTTGTATGAAACTTCAAACCAAGTATTTTCATTCCAAAAGTCTTCTCATGCTTATGCATATCTTTTTCGATATACGCTTACATACTTCCCTTCGCAGAGAATTAAAGAAGAGAGTCATTTTTCCCTCGCTACCTATTTTCATATGTTGGTTTATTACCTTCCATTTGTTATCTTAAAACCATCGACACATAAAACTTCTCCATTCAAGAATCCTCTAGGCGTATACTTCTTGTTACGCCTTCAGTAAAACTGAATATGTTCATTTACTTTCAGGTTTGAACAAGGACTTTAAGAGGTTGTTGAATGAACATGCTGAATTCAAGGTATTACATTTGAAGGATATGCGTACAGCTTCTGATGGAACCAAGAAGGTAAAACAAATCCTTTTGGCTAATTTAGTGCCTCTAATTCCCATATGCTATACTGTATGTATAGAGTTACGATTTTGCACTTGGACTGTTTTAAGATTGTCTTATTAAATTTGGAAGTCACAGGAGATTGCAGATATTATTCTCGTTGGAAGATGGACTTGTGGTAGAAACTGTTGTGATTCCTTGCCGAAGAGGTCGAACCACAGTGTGCATTTCCAGTCAAGTGGGCTGTGCCATGAATTGCCAATTTTGCTACACTGGAAGGTAAAACTATCATTCTTGATTTACTTTAATTTTCTATTTGCTCAATTATAGCATATGCATAAGACTAGAAAGATGATGGGCTTGTGGAGTATGATAAATGGAAGTACCGTAAAATAGCACGTATTCAAAGCCAATTTTTCCTATGGGATTTTGTCATTTGACAACAGCTTTCTAGCCCTAAACTTCATTGTAAATGGATGGGCGTGTATGTTGCAATCTGTAAACCGAATACGAATAAAATTCTTCACTGCTGTTGTGGACATGGTTAATTCTTCGTGATACGCATAAATCAGTCCCATGTATATTTGATGTTACTTTCAGTATTCTTCTATTGACTGATTCATCTCAAACAATTGATATAGGCTCTGCATTTCTCAAAGATGAACTTAGGAAATAAGACTATTTAAGCTTCTGCATTGTAATGATTTATTTGATATTTTCTCAAGCCAAATATGCCAAAGTATGAAGACAGTTCATATTAAATGAGTTAAGGCTAACATGTGCACTTCAAGTGCTTTCTCGAAGTAGTACACATCTACACCTCAGTAGCATAGTTGACGACGTTTACCAGCAGTATACTATTTCTATGTAGTAAAATTAGTGACTACGGTTGATTTTGGATCTCTATTTTCCAGAATGGGATTGAAAAGAAATTTGACTGCAGCTGAGATAGTGGAGCAGGCTGTTTTTGCGAGGCGCTTGTTTTCACATGAAATCGGCACCATAACTAATGTCGTGTTCATGGTAAGTTTTCAATGAAGTCTAATTTTTATTAGTCATATCATTTCAGCATATTCTGGGACCAAAATTGCAAGTGACAGTAATACTGAACTTTTCTCAAAAACGTTATTGGCTCAAGTGTATGTCTATCCTCAAAACTTACAACTTCATTAATCACTGGCCTTAAGCTTTACAATTTCAACCATAGACATTTTGGGTGTGTTTGGATTGATGGATTTGGATTTGGGGAGGGGATTTGGAGGAAGGATTTGAAATTACCCTAAACTGGAGTCATTTGAAACCCACCGTAGTTATGGAGAAAATAGCTCAAACTGAATATCGAGTGATTTGATATCCATTATAATTTGGATACATCCAAACGAACTTCATGAATTTGTTGACGATTTTGATATCCATAGATTTCAAATCCTTCAATCCAAACACACCCTTAGGGCTTTTCAGAGTGATTAAGTAAATGTCGCCTCATTTTAGGGAATGGGCGAACCACTTCACAACGTTGAGAATGTTATAAAAGCTGCAGACATATTGGTAGATGAGCAAGGCCTTCATTTCAGTCCTAGAAAGGTTACTATTTCGACCAGTGGGCTTGTTCCACAGATGAAACGTTTCCTTAATGAATCGAATTGTGCTTTAGCTGTGAGCTTAAATGCCACAACAGATGAGGTAACTTTATCTTCTCATTATTCAGCAAACTAATTATCGGGTTTGATCATTCTTAACAAAATGTTAACAAAATATGCAGGTCAGAAATTGGGTTATGCCGATCAACCGAAAGTATAACCTGGATTTGCTTCTTGGTACACTTCGGGAGGAACTCTGTTTAAAACACAATTACAAGGTCTTGTTTGAGTATGTAATGCTTGCAGGAGTTAATGACAGGTCAGATAGCCTTCTATTATTATAATATTTGCAAAAATTTTTGATAATTAAGGGGATTTTCAGTGATAGGCAAACATATTAGAAAATAAAAATATGTGTTAGGATATCCTTAAACAATTGCACTATATATTCTAACCATTTACTGTTATATGCAGTATTGATGATGCTAAGAGGTTAATCGATCTCGTCCAAGGCATACCTTGCAAGATCAATCTCATATCTTTTAACCCTCATTGTGGGTCCCAGTTCAAGCCCACGAGCGATGAGAAGATGATTGAGTTTAGGAATATCCTTGCAGAAGCGGGCTGTGTTGTTTTCCTAAGACCGAGCAGAGGTGATGATCAGATGGCTGCATGTGGTCAGCTTGGCAAGCCCGGTGAAATCCAGGCTCCTTTGCTAAAAGTGCCTCCTAAGTTTCGATCTGCTCTGGAAGCTTCGATTTGAGCCTGGCACTAGTGTTGTCGTGAGTGGTTGTTGTGAAATTCTATGCTGAACTGAGTGCAATATTTTGGTGTTCGAATGTGAACATTAGTTACTCGTTCATCCCATAATGATCCCATGGGATGATACTGGGGGAGTGAGATAGGTTTGGTTATTAGTTATTAGTTATTACATCTATCTTATGGGTATTTTTCTTCGTTTTTATAATACGAACAATCGAATAATTTTTCTATTTAAATATTTGTTTGTATTAATTCTCTCATAATTTCGTTATCGGTAAACCTTCAAATTGGTTATACTTACTTTTTTGAAGCAATCTAAATATATTTTTAAGTTAGTATACCAAATTTATCAACACGCCAAAATTGCACAAAAATAATGACGTTTTTTATTTTGTCTTCTGAAAATTAACCAAAAAAAGAAGTATAAACTGAGCAAAAAATACTTCATTTCGTATTTTAAAATCAATTTTCTTCTTTGTTTACTGGGACTGCAATTAGGCCTTTCTGATTCTTTATTCCAATAATTGTGTCCGTTTTAGCAGACTTTATTATAGCAACTCATGACCTTAGAGATTCATGTGGTAAATGCATACTCTTTGTTAACCTATCATTAATAGTCTAATAATTCTATAATCAATGAGTATTAAATTAATAACTGAATACTTAATTCTATATGAAGTTCTTTATTAAAATTAATTGCTAAAATCTCATTTTGTCATTATATAAATTACGATGCTTCCATTTTCTTTACAAGATGCCCACCCAATTTACGCAAAACTATATATATATATATATATATATATTAAATAAAAGTATCATTTAGCTTAAAATATATTGATAATTAGGAAAAATGGAATAAATTTATTATAATAAATATACATCTTAAAAGGATCGTAAGAAGCACGCGCTAGCAGCGGCGAGTGACAAGGGACAGCTTTTGGCGGCATCTTTCCAAATTCCAAAATTCCCATTATAAATACTTCTCACTCTCTCTCTCTCTCTGCTTCACAAACACATTCTAACTGACATTTCTCTCTCTCTCTCTCTCTCTCAAACTTTTGAAATTTCACTGTTTTTGCTCAAAAATGAACTTGAAGTTTTCAGGTAGAAGCATGGGAGCTACATACTGCGAGGACGAAATTCTGAGCAACAATTTCGCGCCGTTGTTGTCTACAGACGATCGAAGATTCTCGAAGCACGTACACGATAATGTCCACGGCAACATATATCTCGATCCTGTATGTACTTCTGTTAGTTTATACGCTTCTCATTTTCGTTTTCGATTTGCTGCTGATGTTAGGTTTTATTGCTCTGCCTGCTTAGTTTTTTATGTTCAGTTCTGAAGAATTAATTCTTTTTTCAGTTACTGTTTAAATTCAGTTCGTGATGTGATCGTGTTTATGCGGATAATTCATCGTAGTACCAAGAGGTAGTTGAGTATGTACGTATAGCATAATGTCGTGAGATTTCTTTGGTGATTGGAGATACTTTGCCTGGAACTGAAGTAATAGAGTAGCATTTTGTCTATTTTATGTTGGTGACGTCGTAATAATATAATTAAAGTTAAAATTCTCGTCAAATATGAAGTTCAATTGTGTTTCTTAGTATCGGTGCGTGCTTAAATGATTGATTTTAGATCAGAAATCCAAGTCATTTGACTTTTTTGGTGAATTGTTGCTCTGCCTTAAAGAAGTCATGTATATGAGTTGCTATATTCCTAACATGCATGCTTCAATTAAGAGCATGCATGAAGATGTTTGAGAAATGCTGGAGAAACTGAAGTTTGAGAATCGAATATATGTAAGCAGAAGGAAGCTATAAAGAACTAAATCTTTTTATTTGTTTTGTTTAATTTTTTTTTTTTTGTGTAAAATATATTTAATCGAGAAGATTTCTTAGGTATTTTCTCCTTTTATGGCTTTATCTTACTTGCTATTACTCTGATCAGTTGATTCTGCTGTTAAGTTACAATCAGAAGTAGAGAAAGTAATTTGGTGATTCAAATATATCAATTGTTTTTCTATGAGAGTTGAAATTTCACTTGCATACTTTTACCTTTGGATTGCAGCTCTCTTTGAAGTTTATTGACACAGAACAGTTTCAGAGGCAAGTTTAAATTTTCCACGATTGGTTTGTCATTTTCCATGTTCAGAGTGAACTCTGTATTGATTTCTTTTTTTTTTTTTTTTGTTCTTTTCGTATTTTTTGTAATTAATAATAATTCTATTGACATATTTCTCATATATATTGCAGACTTCGTGATTTGAAGCAGCTAGGTGAGTTTTTGAATTTTGTATTGTATGAATATGCCGTTCAGGTGTACTCTGTAAAGTAGGATCGAGGATCCAATTGTGAAGTTACAGTAAGACTTATTTCTGTTCAGTAGCATCAGGGTTGAGGTTATGATCATCTTGCTAAAAACATTTGTTTATTAATCTATTCTTAGGAATTTGTGGTCCTCGGCCTTAAATATTATAAATTTAGTCCCTCTATTCAGCTGCTAAGGAAAATGGATTCTAAATAGCTACTGATCTGGCATTCAAGCTTTAGTCTACTACTTGGGAAACTGTTTAGTTTGAAGGACAGTATTTCTTGAAAAGAACTTAGCAATCGTATTTTATTGTCATGTGTGTGCAAGATTGTATTTTGATTCATTTATACGACAGTCTGAAAACAGCTGTTAGTCCTTTACTTTCCTGAAGCTGATAAGATAGAGTAAGACTTCAGGAACAGATCATTTATAGACCTGCTGGTAGTTAATCTTCTTTGAATATTATAAAGACAAACGGATTTCTCCGGAAGCTTTGTCTTACTTATTTGAACTTGAATCCAAATCTGACTCTACATTAATGCATATATATAGGTTTGTCATACATGGTCTATCCTGGGGCCGTGCATTCTCGGTTTGAGCATTCTCTTGGGGTCTATTGGCTGGCTAGTGAAGCTATCAACAGATTGAAGACCTATCAAGTAATGCACTTATGGTCTGATGACTTTGATTGTGCAGTGCATAATTGAGAAAAAGGCTAAGCTATGCTATCTTGTAGGGCTTGGAGCTTAATATTGATCATTTCGATATACAAACAGTAAAACTTGCAGGTAAACAAATGTACCGGGTTTGCAGTCATTATTTGCAGTTTCTGACCCTCATCCATTTATACGCCTTTGCTGATTGTATATAGGTCTACTGCATGATCTGGGTCATGGCCCATTTAGCCACACATTTGAGCGTGAATTTGTTCCTCGGTTTTGCGGTGGATTGAAGTGGTGAATCCATATACTCTTTTCCTCATTAAATTGAGTTACTAAATTGAAAAATTTATATTTAAACAATGTCTAATTACACGGTTCTGTATATTTTATTCATGTAAAGCTAGCATAGTTTAGTGTTTCGTTCATCCATAGAATCGACCAAATCTATTAGTATTGTTTGGTCAAGTCTACTCCTTTAGTTTGGTACTTCGACTGTAAAGTATGAACAAGCCATAATTTCAATAATGATACATATGCCCTCAGTTCTAGTTTGTGAATGCATGATTCCTTCACTTGCTGAACTACTTAACTAAGTGAATAATGAATTGTTTTCAGGTCTCATGAAGAAATGTCTCTGAAGATGATAGACTTCATTGTGGATCAGCATAACATTGATATAGACTCTGAAAGTCTTAAAAAAGTGAAGGTGTAGTTGCAATTATCTAATTCATAATCTTAGTATTCTATAATGTTCTTTAGTAGGTTATTCATAATTTTAAATTCATATTTTGTTGAAGTTCACAATGCTCATAACACGACAGTTCCTCTTGCAAGCAGCACTTATATGAGAGCCACATTCCTACTGAAGATCTTTTGTTAATTATTGTGATAAGGACTTGAGTATGTCTTCCAGGAAATAATGCTAAATACTTACAGAAAATTAATTTTGAGCTTTCTATTCCATCCTTCCATGGTTTTGCCCCTTTAGATAATAGGACCAATTTGTTGTACATGAGCATGAATGTTAACTGCGCAATTTCATAATGTGAACAGCGATTTCCTCTCTATAATTACTTTTTTCTCTCTGCACTTTCAGGAAATGATAATTGCTTCTGAGAATGCTACATCAAAAGTAAGTAATGCGGAGTTTTTTTTTTGTTAGTACATAAATGATATTGCTTGTCCGAAATCAACTTTATTATTCTTTATATTGGATTTGATTACAATATCATTTCTTTTTCACCATGTAGAGTTCCAACGAGAAGCGTTTCTTGTATGACATTGTTGCTAATGGACGCAATGGAATTGATGTTGACAAGTATACTTCTACCTCAATTCGCTTCCTTGTGATTACAGGAGCATCACAATTATAAAACATAAATGTCCATTTTTCCGCAGATTTGATTACATTGTCCGTGACTCCAGGGCTTGTGGTTTAGGATGCAATTTTCAGTTTCAGAGGTGGGCTCAAATCTTTAGAATCTCATTAAATAGAGATACAAGTAAAACAAACACAAAATTATGCTTTATCAAACATTTCTTCTGATTCGTATTGGCTTCAATGTGTCTGATACTTAATTTCCCAATTGAAAATATTGCTTATCTTCGTTGCTATTACTTGCAGGGTGGTAGAAACTATGCGAGTAATAGATGATGAGATATGTTATCGCGCAAAAGAATGTCGGTATTTATAGTTTTAGAAGAATATCTTAGCACCTATTTCGTATTCAATATTCATCTCATGTTGAGCATTGCTTCAGATCTTACCATACACAAGTTATTCGCTACTCGAGCAGATTTGCATCGCACAGTCTATACACATGCAAAAGTAAAGGTATTTCTCTATCTCGGAAATTTTTATTTGGTGACATTGATTTGAACTTGGAGAAAACGAAATCTACTTATGAATCTTTTCAGGCAATCGAACTCATGTTTGTTGATGCCATGACCAAAGCAAATGATGTTCTTCATATTTCGTCCTACATTGACGATCCAGCTGAATACTGGAAGGTTGCTATACACTTCATTTATTTATTAAAATATTTATATTAGCATTTCAGTCCCTAAGACGATCCATTTATTATGCATTGCAGTTAGATGACACAATACTAAAGACAATTGAAACTTCCTCCTGCCAAGATCTGAAGGAAGCCAGAGACCTGATTCTCCGCATCAGGAGACGAGATCTTTACCAGGTACTTGAAATTCAAAAGGAACACTCCGCTAATATAATGTACACGTTATTTTATGTTTTTTCAAAAGCAAATTGCTACAAAATAATGTCAATTCTCAGAAATTAGTCCCTTTAAAATGTTTTGCAGTTTTGCAACGAGTTTGCAGTTCCAAAAGACAAGATGGAGTACTTCAAAAATGTCACTCCTCAGGATATTATTTGTTCACAGGTTCTTCAAAATTATTAAATCGTCTAAAATAAAAATTAACTACAAAAGGATTTGACTATGTGGCGATTGAAATTAATCCAAACAAGAAAATCATTAGAAATAACTTGTGATGCAGAATTCTAGTCATCCTATGCTAAACGAGGAAGATATAACGGTGGCCAACGTAAAAATTGATTTGACTCGCGGAAGGAATAATCCACTTGAAAGGTAGTTTAGCAAACCTTACAATAATAGTGACTTCATCTTCTTTCATATGATTTAAGTCTGAAAATTACTTCTACCTTTTCTGTGTCCATGTGCTTTTCTCTACACCAGCATCAGCTTTTTCAAGGTACTAACAATTTATATCAAGCTTAAAATATTCATTCCATTTTAGTTGAAACTAATTTTCCAAGTTCGAAATACACAGGACTATGATAGCAGTGAGAAATTTAGGATAAAAGATGACCTTGTCAGTCACTTGCTGCCTACAAGTTACCAAGACATGATTGTTAGAGTTTACTCCAAGAAGCCACACCTGGTAAGTAAATAACCAATTATCTTCTATTATTATTATTTATCCTATGTTTGTACCTAGCATTTTGCTGGAGTGAGGGAAACTAATTTAGTCGTATTTTTTTTTTTTTACCAAAATACGAAAATTAGACATAGGCTTATATAGTTTTGATATTATGGTTATTACTTGTCCGATTTTTCCCTGAAATTCATTCAGGTGGAAGCAGTATCGGAGGCCTTTGAGAATTTCCAGATGAAGACGTATGGGATGAAAACTCAAGTCCATGCAACTCCTGAGAAGAAGAAAAGGAAGATGGAATTGAGGTACAACTCCACAGTTGTAGTTTAGCTAATTTTGCCTCAATCTCTCATGACTCAAATGAAATGTGCTTTATAAGGCAGCCTAAATATGTAAGTGTGGATTTTGATGAAAAAATCCAGTTATTGTTAGAAGGTATGTAAATAACATAGTTAAAAAATCGTTTTTTTGGCTAATTTTGTGTACTAACACGTACATTACATCCTCGCATAATATGGCAAAGTTTGCCTTTGTAAATAAATACGTTCACTGCCTTACTTGGACTCTTATAACCTTGCTCTATTACTTTTGAAGACTATTTATGCTTTGTCTGCGTCTTGTGCAGTTTGAGTAGGGGAGCAATTGGGTTGAGTCCATTTTGATTGGGTTCAAAGTGGGTTGGGTTCAATTGGGTCCAATGACACATGCATTGTTATTGAATCCAATAAGAAATTGACTCAAATATAATTAAAAACCAATTGAGAGCATTTTAAAATATTAGGACCCAATCCATTGAAAACCTAGTTAGATTTGGGTTCAAATATATGTTTGGACCTAAATTGCCACTTCTAGTTTCGAGCTTAAATTTTGATGGAAAAATTAAAGGAATTCAAAAACTATTAATACTTATGTTATCATTTATCGACTCGTGATTTGGTGATGAAAAGTATTCAACGCATAATAAAAATCATTTACCCAATCATGATTTAATGATGAAAAGTTTTCAGAATATAATGACCGGAGCAGGCAATAGAATTAGTTGGTGCATCTCGATGCAGCATTCTTCTTTTTTTTTTTTAATGATAATTATCTAGATGGCAACATTCAAACCAACGCTGAAAGACGAACAAAAACAAATTACTTGGTCGATCACAAAAGTTTGATTAAACTCAATTGTTGACTTATTAAATCAAACTCGAGCAATTTTTTATACAGCATATTTTGAAAGTTGTCTCAAATAAAAATCATATAATATGAAGAGAAAAAAAAGTCTTAACAATTTTGAATAAGAATTTGTTAGACTCAACTTTGATTTCCATTACGGACCTAATTTGAAGTAGCAATAGCTCAAACCAAAAGCTGGCTAAAAGCTCCACACTGACAATACACTACTGTAGTCATGCCCAAGAACCGTTTATGATTACAATCATGTACAGAAATAGCACATTGGAGAAAGTAAAACATGAATTTTGTGATCTTGTCTTACCTGTACAACTACTGAAGCTTTACGATCAACAGTCTGTCAAAAATACCGATCCAATCTCGATTTGTATTTTGACCCTCTAAAATATATATACCGATACTGCTTTTTACTAATGAGGTTATCACATTCACATATTTTAAACTTCCTAAATTTCACTTCTCGGATCTGTAAAAGTTTTGATCCTGTACAGGTCTTTCTAGAAATCTTTCATGGATGTGCTCACCAATTCTCTAAATCAGTTCTCAGCAACATATTACTCCGTCTTGAAAGCAATTTACTAAATGATGAGTTGCGAGAATGCAATTAATGGCAGAGGTTAGTGATCTAATGCACAAGAATTCTCTTTTGCTTTCTCAAACTCATCTTTTAGTAAATTGCTAATTTTTAGTCTCAAACTGGAAGCCTCTTCCGGTTTGAACCACTGCCTGCCAAACTGATGAGCAAATAACGTTAGCTACGGAATTGATGAACCAGGAAGAGTAAAGATGAAAATAAAATAAAAGAAAGGTGGAGGAAAATATGAAATCAAGTAATCCAAAAAAAAAGTACCATCTCCAAATCTTTCTTCTTCAGCCTTTCAGGAGCATCCTCAATGAAACGTTCAATAAAGTAAAGAACAAAAAGACCACAGTCGTACTCATTTTTTTGTTGAGGTACCTGTTTCACAAATATATATATATATATATATATATATAATGATCAAAAAAGGAAAAAGGAAAAGGTTTTGGGTAAAATATATCAAGCCCAGAAGCGAGTCGCAGTCAGAATATTTAAGTGATGTAAATGTCAATTTTATTACTCTCTTGTTAATGGCATATTTAGCTTAATGTAATCATTTGACAAAGAATATGCCTGAGAGTCAAATTAGAAGACAAAACCCCAACTTAAATATGCCTGTAATTAAGCATACTCTTTTAAAGATGAGGTGGCGTCATTTGTTAGCACAACATGGAAGCATGATATTCTTAGGGGACCAGCCTAACATTTTTAAAATTCAATTCTGTTACACTTTGTCCATCAACTCAACAGAGAGATTCTTCAGCGCAGATTTATACTAAATTACTTTTATGTCTGAAGAGGAAAATTATACCTCAATTACTTTCTCATCAATTCTTCGTGATAGCTTGTTCCAGATACTTTGTGCAATGGGAAGTTCAGGCAGCACTTCTTCTTGTCTTAGAAATTTCCACTCTTCTATTAGAAAGCTGCACGCAGTGTTCCCGTCAATCATAAGTAGTGGTGAAGAGAGCAGTAATTTGAAAACTAAGCATAAACGAACTTTACTAGATAAATCAGTTGAAAGTAAAGGTCAGTCTACAAACAACCAGCCAACTCTAAGACAAGATCAACGTGACATTACACAGCTACCAATTCACATGTGAAATCACACATTGACCCATTATATAAGACTTAACATCCCAACATTAATTTGACCATATATTTGCAGTCACCAACCATTCCAAATTTAAAGTTCAGAAAGAGTGGTAAATAAATATCCAACAAACAGATCACATTGAAATATAATATAACAGGCCCCACGCATAAATATGCAAACTCAATCCTTCTAACAGATCATAAACCATCACATCATTTTACAAACTCCAACCATTTATAAAAACATAACCAACCACAAAAAACATCACATCAATTTCCCAAGAATACTAGTCATGTACGAATCGCACAGAATTCTCAAAAGCATATCCAAACAAAGCCTTAGTATCTGGCTCACAACTTAACTGATAACTGAAATCCATTACCTCTTCACATCATTGAAAATTGACTTGCTGATGTGCAATCCTAAAGAATCCAAATGAAGTATAATTGGTCCTGATTGATCTTCTTTATTTGGTATACAAATAATAATCAAACTCCAGTGAAGGCTGTGAAAAAAGGTAATTTAAATTAAGGCCACTGAGGTAGCTCAAGCAATACATGAAATGAGGTTACAAAATAGTAGAGTGAATTGCTATAGGTTTCAGTAGGCATTAACAGTTAGATTTGCATATAAAGTCAAAAGGCAATGCACAAGCAGGGTTTACAGCATGCATCCACCACTATATGGATCTTTGATATCAATAAATGAGCATAATTTTAAAAAACTTATAAGTTCCAGGAGCAGTATCATGCATCATTGAATATATCAGTCGGGGGTGTCATAAAACAGGGGAAGGAACTCGTATACAGCTCCATCCATTTTAATACAATACTCACTTTGCAGTCATTAACTCATTCCTGATTGACAATAAGATGGCTAATTTCTTTATCTATCACTACTTATGTGAGATTGTATCTTATGCATTGTTAAAGTGATCGTGATCATTAGATGGTAAAAGTAACTTAAATCAAAAAAGTACTTGCATCTAAATGTCAGATGTACACCATGTTCTTATCATAAACGGAGCTATTTACCAGATGACACGTCTCGACACAACACCGTATGTCACATATCATAGTAAGATGCATAAGAATATACAGATTTAAATGTGGCGTCAATTGAAGAGCCTCACAGCAAATCATGTTTCTTACGTTTCGTGAATTGGTAGAAATATATATGTCTTTTCAAATAGATTGACACCTTTCCACCACCTTCTGAACTTCACAAATGAAGCTACCTTGTCACTCTGCATCATAGAAACATAAATTCTCAAAGATACCCTTGGAGAAATTAGCATATGCATACAAGCAAGGGTTCAATTCTTCCATGCAATCTTATAAATTAATTTCAGAGAATCAATAGTTCAAAATAATTTTTATGGGTATGTGAAATCCAATAAACCAACGAGGCACACATAAATCAAATGAAAACGAAACAACAAAAAATAGGAAGAGTGACAAGGAAGAGGACAAGAGGAAACAAATTTCGAGAAACTAGAGTGGATTAAATGTAACAAGAAATTTTATTAAATTGGGTAATTCTTTATCTGTGAGGATTTTTAACATATTCAACAACAAATTCATAAAAAAGGAAGTAAATTTCAAGAGTTTTTCACCATTGCTTGCAAGATGCAGAACATGGTGGGACGGCACATCCACCTAAGACAAATATCTTCACCATAAGGTCATGGTAGAATCTCATATTGAAGACCCACAAGATGACCTACCCACTAATATATAGCACAATTTTTTGTTATAGTACATTAAAAATAGACCAGGAAGTTGCAAATTCTCCCTGTCACCAGGAGGCCATTCAGGATATCCCGTTTTCACAAGTTCAATGTTCCAAACAAATATGATTGCCACGTTAAAGAGTTTTAATAGAAGGGTTGCCTTCAGGAGTTTCGGTTGAGAAGAAGTCATTACCTTGTTCAGGACATCATTTTTCAACCTTACGTAAAAGTATGTATTGAAAAAATGATAATCACAACTCTTTCTGGGTGTTGGAGATTTTGGCTTCTGCAGATACCTAACCATATAGATCAGTAAGTGATGATCTCAAAACTAATACAAAGAAGATGGCTCACTTAACTTGCACTGCTAAGTATATAGGATATGCATGCACTATCCATAAAAGAATGTAAAGGCTGATTAGACAACTAGAATAATCAATCTTTTCCAATTTTGCAAGGCAGTTCAACATCAATCAATACAACTCAGCATCAGTTGGAGCAGAGATTGCTCACACTGAGTTGAGGTAATGAATCGGAGTCCATAGTCTGATGAAAAGTGAAATTAACGAAGAGTCAATAAAGACAGGCAGTTTGTGAAAACATGAAAGCTAAAAAGACAAAGGATACGAGATAAAAGGCCATTCTAAAATACAACCAACAAATTAATAATTCAGTTTAATCATTTATTCAAATCAGTGCATTGACCAGCTAACTCCACGCCTAAAGCTATGTATAGCAGAAGAATACTACAGTGGCTACTTTGGGATGAAAGTATAAAAAATTATTAGCAAATGCACTGAGCCTTAATAGTCTCAATTAGAAGTATGGCCAGACCAGCAAGTACAATATCCAAAACTTTCTCTGTGTATGACCTGTCAGATCTAGTGATTCACCAGCTACGAACACCAACCAGACAACACGGTAGAACAGACGAGCAAACTAGAAAATATGATATTAAGTTTCTTCATTTGTAACCAGGATAAGGGTGCATAAAATTACTGAGTCACAAGCCGATGATTATGCATATGCTTACAGACTGGATATACATGTAATTCAGCTCTAACACAACTGAATAGCATAGTAAAGAAGAATGCAATTGGTCTTTCCGTTTGTTTATATGGATCATTCTTCATTAAATATTAAAGGATAATAATAATAATAATAAAGATAATAATGGTAATAATAATAAGCGTGAAAAGGCTTAATTGACTTACAGAATGTAAAAATTTATGATGGTTGATGACAAATAAGACTGAGGAGATAGACATTCCATGTCTGAATACCAAATGTCAATAGCTCTTGGATCATCCCTATTTTCAGAAATTATTAATTAACTTAAGTATGTAAACATTAACTTAATACATAAGTCAACAAACATACTTTCATTATTTTTTTGACATAAAAATCAGTGCATATAGTACCTCGAAGGATAGGTTATCCGCAAGTCTTTATTGCTGAAATACATAAAAGATACAGGAATTAAGATATGTCAACGGTACAAACTATTTGGTTGATCTTTCCATGAAAAGTGACTCGAAACAGTTGCAAACTTCTAAAAGACTAGGACGATCTATAATACCTTTCATCCACTTTGTTGGCCTGAACTGGTTCATCATCCTCAAGTTCCTCCTCATCTACTAGAACAACAGTTTTCTGCTGAAAAAGTCTATTTCAGCTTGTTGCACCCACAGTGATAAATGGTAATAGAAAGTGGAAGGGCATTTTATAGAAAAATACATGTTTCGGAGCAACAAATGCATGCAGAATATGTGCGAACAAACAAAAAGAAGAGCCCCAAAGAATAAAGTTGGCAAATACAATCTTAGGAGGCAAGACCCAGACATGCACAGTTTCAAGCTGTCCAAGGAAGCAGGTGTCCTTTAAAAAAAAATTTAAAAAAAAAAAAAAGAGGTATGGGAAAAACATCTAGTTATCAGCTGAGGCATGTCAAGATAGACGACCAGACGTCTGGGATAGTTAGAAAAACTGTCCACAATTGCTGTAAATAAACCTTATTTTGTCATGGCTGAGTTCAGAAGTTGCTAGACATATTAAGCAAACCGGAAACCAGCATTATCAAGTCCTCTCCTTTTCTGTTTCTATAACCGTAGTTTTATATACACAATTACGCATTTGGAAGCAAGTGCCACCTTTGAACATTTGCATCTCAAATGTTCAGGTAAACACCAAATTTCAGTAACAAAACCGAAGGGGGCAAAAACTTAAACCGAGAATCTGAAGAACTTACATTATACCGTCTGGAATTCCGTGTAGGTTGAAAACAAGGAGCATTTTCCCTAAGAATATTAATAAACCAGGATTAGAATACGCATCTTGCATAAAATATGTGGTTTCGACGAATTGATGGCAAAAGCAGGTTAAGCGATACGAACGAAGTATAACCTTGAATTTTCATAATCTTGTTCATGGGGGTAAAGAGAGATTAAACAGTAGTCATCACATGAACAACAACTACCATTTTTGAGAGAAGTCGCAAAGTAGTAGTTGTCTTTTATTGTACTTTTAATAATATTCATACATGAAAACAAATGAGAAGGTCATGAGAGTGACACAAATAATAAAATATAGCAATAACCTTCTCACGTGCTTTTTTCCATATAATATTTACATAAATCAAGTACCATAATGTGATATAAGCATCTAAGTACGTCTTGAATCTCCCCTACCCAGATACAATCCAGTAACAAGTTATATAGGCCAGAAACTAGACTTGTATCCTACCTGCTATCACAAGGTTTTGGGGCAACTACATCCAGACCTAGTAGATCAAATCTGGACCAGGCCCCTTTTCGTTTCCCTTGAACTACTCCTTCCATCCCACCCCCAATTAGTCACCGACAAAGAAATGGATAGAGGGCCTCAAAACTAGAAACAAGTAACTTGAATAATATATATTGCTGGTTTAATTGTATATTCTTACCTACTTTTTGGTTGTATTTACTATATATACGTGTATTCTTTAGTTATATATACAATCAAATCCCACCCGCTTCAATCCTATGTTTTTTGTGCATTCATGTATTATGTATCCGTATTCTATCTGTACTTGCATCATAATGGTCACAGAAATTGTGGTATAATGAATAAAAAGATGTACAAGGATATCATTTAATGAAAAAGAGAGTATAAATGTTGGGGCTAAAAAATGCAGAAATAAAGAAAATAAATGCAAAACCACACGACAATAATACTTACTTTTTCGCAAGGCATCCAGACACATTTCTGTCAGAAAGATGAGGTGAAGGAGTAGAAGAGCGGCTTCCGGACTGCTCACCGTTTGATTGAGGGGGGTTGTCGGTCTTTACTGAGAGAAGGTTCGGAGATCGAAAAGGTACTTCTCTTGAAGATATACACATCTTATGCGTTCTCTGATTAGGGAATTGTCTGCTCTCTCTCATATTTTTGTTATCACAGCGATTTAAAGTAGATAATTCTTCTCTGAAGGACATGGTTGCTTTCTGTTTTATCAAATAAAGAAAACAAGGATGTGATTACCAGCCTGGGTTCTCTCTTCTAGACTTACTAAGTGATTAACTGAAAGACAATGTCATACTTTATCATCCATCTTGCTGCAAAAATGATAGGCAAAAGTAGATTGTGAAGCGGGCACAGAGAGTGGAGCTCCAACAGGCAATGAATCAGCAGTTGCAACTGCAAATACATGATGAACTTTTCATTTCTGCTCTTAAGAACAGATATAAGAATAAGAGTATCAATATAAAAGAGATGTCTAACAAAGTTACCCATACTTAACATCATTCCTTTACATGATCAGTTATTTTCTAGTGTGTTATTAAAACAAAATTCCCAAAGTGCTCATCCTCTGTGTTGTAGTACGATACTTCCATTATTTTCTAAGTAAACAAGTTACATTGACCCACACAGCTAACATTTTAAGCTCAACCAGAAGATCCAGATGTGAAACTTTTGTATGTCAAACAAGTATGTGAAAAATAGTATGTAAAAGAAGCTAATACCAAGCTTCCTCTCTCCTACACATCAGGATATAGAGATAGATATCAAGATGTACAGGACTAAAGCCACAATAAACTTACCGTGACAAGTAGGCCCATCAGCTAATGGAGTGTCCTTTTTGAATTTGTCATCACCCTGTGCAGCAAACATACAAATATGACCAAAGTTCCCACGCAAAATGCAAATATAGATATAAGTGGGAGAGATTGGCGGAATTCCGATAGAACTCAAAGTTGATATAACAAATCAAAACTGGAAAAATCAGTACGGTTGTCAAGAAAGATCATGTTGACTTGATTCAAGTATGGCTTGGTGGCAACTTACAAAACTAGTGTGTTTGGTGAAAAAGTGTAGTTGTACTCAAATTACGTTCAGATTTATACAGACTACCAGTAACATAGACGGGCCTTCTAGAGTACAGAAATCAAGGAAGAAATGGAAATTTTTTCGCCATAGGCTGTTACTGATATTCAATATGATGGATGTACTTCAACAGGATGCCAGAACTGAATTTAGCTTCATCCTTCCAACAACTTTATACAGAAATGTACCTCCTTGTCCTGAAATCCTTTTCAAAAATCACCCCAGCATCTCCTCAAAAATGAATACACGTAAACCTTCTTTCCTCTTTAAGCTATCATACACAGTGTAGAGAGAGAGAGAGAGAGAGAGAGAGAGAGAAACACACACACACAAACACACAGAGAAAGATAATAGTGAATGCCACTGATGACTGATCGTCTAGTCAACGATGAATCTGCCCAAGTTTTTCTCTCTGCAATTTATATATAACATGTGTACAAAATTCACATCACTTGTATATTTTAAAAACAATATATACACATGGCGTGGACATGGGAAACAAAATAACATGAGATGAAACATCAACTTGAAACAAAGGATCCTAACTTCAATAAAGCAATATATTATGCATCTTTAGCGACAAATCGCAGTTAAATCAATTTTCACATATAGTTTCGTACACCCCTATCATGACCACGGAGGAAAACTTAGCTCTAAACTTAGTTCATGAACTCCAATCCCCTCTCCACCTTCTACCAATAATATTTAACCCTAACCAAAACTCCAGATATTCAAACCGCACTCACACCATTCAGACAACTCACATTGACAGTTCCATAAACACAATCACACACAATTTTTCTCAGTAAATAAATTCCAAAACATTTTACCAACAATTCTATAAATTTCCAAACCTTGAGAAGCTTTCGCCGCTCCAACTCCTCCTCATGCTTCCTCACGCTAGCTCTGAACTTTACGCCGCCGTCTGGCAGTTTAGACTCCACCAGAGCTGAATTTCTTTTTAACCTAGCAATCTTATCGATCAGTTCTTTCTCAGGTAACTTCCTAAGATACTCATCTCTATCATCATCTCCGTCGTCGTCGATCATCAGTGCCGGCGTCTTCGATTTCTCCACCGCCTCGATTACCACCACCGGCGGAGGCTCGTCGTCGTCTTTCTGGCCGGCAGGGAGTAGCTTATCCCAGTCAAGCTCCAATGGAGCTCCGGCTTTCCTCTTTCTCTCTCCTCCCCCCTCCATGCATCTGAGAGGGTATGTATGTATATATGTATGTATAGATTGGGGGAGGGGTGAGATTGCTGGTCAAGGATGGAAGTCTTTTCTCTTTCTCTCTACAAATAATACAGTACAATTCTTTTCTATTTCATTATTTATTTTCTTTTTCTTATCAAACGTGCAAAGTGTGTAATTATTAAAAATTATAGAAAAAAGTGAAAAAAGTGTTTATAAGAGAATATCATAAAAGATTCAATGGTTTTTAATTATTTAAGAAATAAAGAAACTCATAAAATTTAGAGTCTAATAAAAAAATAATTTTATATGAGAAATTAATTTTTATTTTTCGAGAGAAGTCGATTTTGAGTTTTTTTATAGCGGAAAAATAAATAGAACTAACAAAATCAAAAAAAAAAAAAAAAAATAGAAAAAAGAAAGATTAGGTCCTAATTGGATGCCCTATGATTTTCAATTTTTCCATTTTTCAAAGATTTATCTAATCAAATTTGTGATTATTTGGCACCTCTTAAAACTACCCCAAATAATTCTCCAATATAAATTTTCCTAAAAAATATGAAAATGTCTTTAGAAATGAGTTTACTTTGCATTTTTAAGATTCACTTTGAATATCTTTTAAGATCTCTTAATCGATGACATTAATGTCTAGATTTCCTTAAAAAAGTCTAAGCCGCACTAACTTTTAAAATAAAAATTCTTATAAAAAATTACATTACATTTACCTAATTATTACTTCTTTTTTAATCAAAAAATATCTTACATTATCAACTTTCTACCCCTAAAAAAATATTTCTTACTTTTTCTATGAAAATTCCACGACAAATAAGAAATTGGTAGTGACGTACGTGCCACCCAAGTGGAGCTTTAACAGCGCTAAAAGGATCACAATCTTGTCACATCTTATTATACAGTTCGTAAGTTATAATTTATGACATTAAAGAGAAAGTGTAATTATTTAAATATTTATTGAAGCGTATAAAAAATGATATGTAGAAAAGAGTGCATCAAATACAAAGAATTATTTATGTGAAGAAAAGCTTTAGAAAGTAGTAATGATATACGGTAACGATATAGATATTTATAACTATAATGATGATTGATGACATGAAAACTTAATTGTCATAAGCTTGTTGGGCTTGGGCTGTTAATCAATCATCTAAATCATAATACTTATATTATTGATTCAAGTGTTTAATTTGGTCCAATAAAATATATGTCGTGTAAGTAATCAAAAATCATATGACGTTCATTTTCTAGATTGTATTATTGAGAATTACGTATGACTTCCTTAATTTTCGAAATCATCATATCAAAAAGGTAATATGGGTGCAGATATAATAGTTGATTTGCATACTAAACGATATAATTTGTATAACTCGACAACTTTTTTTCATAAAAAAAATAAACAAATAAAAGCAATTCATCTTGAAAGTTCAATTGTCGTGTATGTAATTAAAAATCATATGACGTTCATTTTCAAGATTGTATTATTGAGAATTACGTATGACTTCCTTAATTTTCGAAATCATCATATCAAAAAAGTAACATGAGTGCAACTGCAGATATAATAGTCGATTTGCATACTAAACGATATAATCTATATAACCCGACAACTTCTTTTCATAAAAAAACAAATAAATAAAAACAATTCATCTTGAAAGTTCAATTACACAAATTATTTTATACACATTTTTCCACTATGGAAAAATTTCTAATCCTATAAAAATTATTACGAAATTGAATATCACCAATACTTAAAAAAATATAATGCAAACTATATGAGCACTTACATACATACATACATGTGCTAATAATTCCACTAACAAAATAAAACCCCAATAAGAACTTTTATTAGGGCTCAATTTCCCAAAAGTGATACCTCTTTGTTCATTGTTTGGAAATTAAGCTCAGCATCGACTCTACCATGGCGGATTCAACCACCGCGCCGGAAACAACCGCCGCCGCCGCTGATCCCAGTCCCGCTTCTCAAAAACCTGACTCCGATGTACGTCCCCAAGAAGCCGATCCATCATCCACAGCACTTCCCCCAATTCAAAACCCTAACCCTACCGCCCTTCCTCCTCCGCCGTCTGTTTTACTTCCTCCTCCGCCGTCGATTCAGCCGTTCTTTCGCGCCGCTTCGCCGCAGCAATTCCCGTACCAGGCTCCAGGTGTTCCGCCGCCGGGGGTGCTAATGGCTCCGGCGGTTGGAAGCGGACCGTCGCCGCAGGTTCCGATGGGTCCGCCTTATCAGATGCCAGGGCAGCCTATGAGATATGCGCCTCCGATGCCAAATGGTTATCCGACGATGCAACATCCTGTTCCCCAGGGTGCCATGCCGCTACCGGGTGGGTATTCGTGATAATCTTTCTGACTCTTAATTTTAACCTAAGCTCCTGTGCCTATTGCTTTTATTGTCTTAATTGCTTAAGGGTTTTTTAAGGTTATACCATTAGCTGCAAATTAAAATTTGGGCTGTAAAGGTGGATTCTTTACAGTTATAAAAATAGCATTTCTAAGATTTATTGAGTTCAGCTTTAAGTTGATATGATTTTTGTAGAAGACGGGGTATATAGAGCTGCATCTACATGTCTTGTTTATTGTGGATCATCTCCATGATAATGTGAACCGGATTTGCTGAGCTTGATTATGTGTGGATAGAAGGGTAGAATGAGTGTGAGAGAAGGGGATAGGGAGGAATATGTATTAGTTGGATTAGGGGTATCGATGACGGGATGTTTTCTCTACAGTGTACTCATGATTCATTGGGAAAGGTTGGAAGGCATCGTTAGAGACCACTGAGTACCCTCACTCTTCAACTCCTTTTGTTTGGTATGCGCACAATTTTATTTGCTTGGTTTCCTTCAATTCTGTTGCATAAGCCCCAAATACAGAAATATTCCAGTAATATATGAGTCCAATGCATAAGAAATAAGGGAATGAGAGAAAAGGGTTTTTACTAAGGCCATGACAGCATGCCATAGGCTGAATTTTGTCCAAACCATTTATAGTTCTGTTTTTTTCATAAATAGGCTGTTATATTATAATGATAAGAATGCTCAGCCCTTTTATAGGATTTTAATTTTTGAATTCCCGGCAGCAGACTATTAACAGTTGAGTGCAACTATACCTCTGTTATTCAAGGTATCACAATCTTCTCAATCATGCAATTTGGATTTAATTTTTTTTGCATATATTTGTTTGACTGTGCGACTTGTTACACTCGACTTAATTAAATATTCTAGACATTGAACTATAGTTTTATGTCTGCGATTGGTCTGGTGTGAGTGACGAGTTGTTTGTCACATATCTCTACTCAAATTAAACCTTCACCTTTGGTGCCTTGGAATTGGATAATTTTGACAAGCCTTCTGTTATGCAAGGGGATGCATAAGGTATGCACAGTTCTTCCCGCATTCCTGATTCAAGAATCCCTATATTATTTTCTTGATGGTCCTTCAGGTTATATGTTCAGGTGGTGAATGTTGTCATGCCTGTGCTGCAGTCTCTTATTGCTTGTAATGTTTTTGGTAACGACAGTTGATTTATCTTGTTCGATCTTTTTATGCTTGTTTCTATTTATATAAGGATTTATTATATAATTTTTCGAACCTACTCTTGACAAGTTTGCATAGATTTTTTGGCTCCTAATGCAGGTGTTCCTCGCTATCCTTCTCCTTATGCATCAATGATGCGGCCGGGATTCCCTCCACGACCATTTATTGGTGTTATGCCACCGTTTGCACGTCCTCCAGCCGTTGGAATTCGTGGTCCAGTCATTCCTACCGTTGTTAGGCCGCCTGTTATTCCAATTATTATGCCGGCAGAGAAGCCACAGACCACTGTTTACGTTGGGAAGATATCATCAACCGTCGAAAATGATTTCATGCTCTCTCTTCTGCAAGTATGAGACTCCATTATTTGAATTTCTTTTATCCGGTTTTCCTTTTTTCTTATATGTTGATGCGTTTGATATGTTGTATTCCCCTGCTTTATGAATATCTTGTTTTATTTGGATACCTTGAAAATTTGTATCAATCAAGTCTAACTTCAACCTTTTCTGAAGCTTTGTGGACCTGTAAAGAATTGGAAACGCCCCCAAGATCCTGCAGGAACTTTAAAAGGATTCGGCTTTTGTGAATTTGAATCTGGTGAAGGCGTTCTTCGTGCATTGCGACTACTTAATAAACTAAGTGTAGATGGACAGGAACTGATGGTATGATTGCATTCTTTTTTCTTGCTATTTATACATTTTCCCTCAAAGTTCTCGTCGCCAATGTTTGGTTTATAATTTAATTAGTGTGGATATAACTGGTTGGAAGATGTTGATTAAATATCTTATGCTACAAGTTTGGTTTGGTAGCCAACAAGATCGCAATTATATATGTTATACTGCAAGATGATATCTTTAGCTTGTATTTTTACCAAAATATGACCGGAATTCTATGTTGGTATTTCTGCATGTTGTACCTTTTATTTTCACATTCATGCCTGTGTTGATCATGACAATTAGTTTCAGATGCATTCTCTGTGTTTGTTTGGCGTGAGCTGATAATCTTTCATTAATTATTTTCTATAAGCTAATTTTCTCTCTTTCAATCCCTAAAAATCTAAAATGAAACTCTACCTTTGGCTAATATCTCTATAGTTAAATGTCAACCAAACAACTCGGGAATATCTTGAACGATATGTGGAGAAAAAAGTTGAGAGTTCAAAAAACATCAAAGAATCGGAAACTGAAGGTGCTGAGAAAGAGAAAGCTACTGCCTCAGGTGCTGATACAGACGAAACTGTGAAGTCCTCTGAAGCTCAAAAACTTTCCTCTGATGAACAGAAAAAGGATGACGGCGAGATGATTAATGAAAATCCTGATCCTGCCAATTTCGGTCTTGTAACTGATGAAGACAGGGAAGCAGACCGTGAGGCTCTTGAGAAGCTTACAGGCATGATAGAGGAGAGGTTGAAGAGCAGACCACTACCACCTCCACCCCCGCAAAGACCTGTTGATGGTCCTGGCAACTCAAATTCAGAACAGCCTTCTGGGTCAAGAGATCATGAATCAGAAGAAGATGTGACCAAAAACGGTAAGTGTTTGATCTATTGTGAACTTGTTGAATGTCTTCCTTCTTACAACCTCTCTGATAGAGTTTAGTCAAGGGTTCAAGCATGATTGACTCAATGTGACAGTTTGTTTCTGGTCCGCATTAACAGTGCATATGACCTGAGCTCGACCTGAGCCTGACCAAATCGGCTCGAGCTCGAGATTGTTAAGAATAAAAGAAAACATATTTCATTTATTCTTTCTTAATATATACTATTAATGTTGTATTAATATCAATATTATTAAACATAATCATGAAAAATATCTGATATATTGTAATATATGAAATATAATGTTACGTATATATTAGTAAAATAAATTGAATGGAATGTTTTTTTTATAAAGCTCGACCTTTGAACCAGTATAATTGTCTCAAGCTCGAATCAAGCTAGACGCTATCTGGTTCGTGAGGCTCGCAAGCTAGCTCCACCGGTAGCCGCCCCTAATCCAATATAGTCTCCTAAACCAATGACATTGTTTCACCTCTTGTTGCAGATGTAGAAGACAAAATTGAAGCTGAGAAGACTGCTGAAAGCAAACCTTCAAGCGAGCGTGACAGGACTGTTTCACCTGATAGGAGCAGAAGGCACGATAGGAGCAGAGACCGAGACCGTGACCAGAGACGAGGAAAGGAAAGGGAACTTGAAAGATATGAGAGAGAACGGGAGCAAGAACGAGCTAAGAGGGAGAAGGAGAGAGAGAATAACAGTCGGGAAGATGAACGGAGGTATAAGGTACGTGAAAAGGATTGGGAAGCTAGGGAAAGAGAAAGAGAACACTGGCGAAAGAGAGAGCGAGAAAGGGAGAAAGAGAGGGCTCAGGAAAGGAAGTGGGAAATTATGGACCAAGAACGTGATATCGACGATGGTCATGGAAAAAAGAGGAAGTACAAGACTAGTGATGAAGAGAGGAAAAGAAGACAAAGGGAGAAGGAAGATGATTTGGCTGACAGACTGAGAGAGGATGAAGAGATTGCCGAAGCTAAAATGCGGGCGGCCGAGGAAGAACAGCAGAACAAACAGCTTGAGGCATTGAAAAGTGTAACTGCTCTACAAGCTAATGGACATGAGAAAGTTGTTTTGCAACGTGAAACCATTGTTCATAACCAGGATAAGGCTGATCAGACCTTTGACCAAAACCCAAGCCACGAGATCTATGATGGTAAATATTCTTGCTTAATTTATGATTAGAAGGGTGTTTGCTAAGCATTTTTTTTAAAGATATTTTACAATCTTAGTGCTTATAAATATTTTAAAAGCTTTTATAAAATAAGTTGGGTTCCTGACTTATCTCTTAGGAGCTTATAAGCTCCGTACAGCATTAAATATACCAAACATTTTATAAGAGATTATAAGCTTTCAAGCACCTTATGAGCTGTTTGAAGGAGCTTATAAGATCCGACGAACATCCTATTAGTCCCACTTTACCCTCTCCACCGTGTAGTAAGATTTGCATTTGTCAATAGCAGGTGAAGCGGTTCCAAAGAATGGCGTCACTGATGAGTTTGCTATATCATCTAATGCTGCCTCAGACACACAGCAGCATAACAATGCACTGGGTAGAAAATTGGGGTTTGGTCTTTCAGGATCTGGGAAGCGAGCTTCAGTGCCTTCTGTCTTTAACGAGGATGAGGACGAGGAAGCACACAAGGATAAGAAGATGAGACCCCTTGTTCCAATCGATTACTCAGCTGAGGAACAACAAGCAGTTCAATCTGAGAGTCCATCAGCCAATGTGGCTGCTGCAGCAGAATTTGTGAAGCGTATTTCAACTGTGAATCCTAAAGAAGAGAAGCCTGATGTAGAAAGAGAAAAAAGCAGGCGTTCTCATGAGAGACATGGCCATAGAGATCGAGACAGACATGAAGAAGAGACTAATAGCACCCGTGAGGAGAGGAGAAAGGACAATTTTGATAAAGAGAGGGCACATAAAGTGAAGCCAGAAAACCAGAAGCTTTTGGACGCTAAGCAGTTGATTGACACAATTCCAAAGACAAAAGATGAGTTGTTCTCATATGAGATAAATTGGGCCATCTACGATCAGGTGACTTCTCTTTCCTAAAGTTATGCCTTTGGTTACGTACTCTCTTGTCTTAATTATCATTTAAGTTTTTGTTGCTGCTTTTTGAAGAATAAATGATGTGACAATATGATAAAAGCAACTATTTTTAATGCTTGTATTTATTCTACTGTCCAAACATGGCATCATGACATAAACAAAATAGACGATCTTTTCTGAGTAGTTATTATTACTATTGTTATTCTTATGTTCTTAGACAAGGCTTTGACTCAACATTGTGAGACATCACTGGATTTCCCTTTATATCATATCTGAACATCGACACAGCTATATGTGATGTTGGCTATCCTACAGCAATAAGGATTTTAAAATAGAAAAACTATGTGCACCTCCTTATGTTCTTGTCTCTGATGTATACTGTATGGAAACTCAGAAACGTGAACCACTATATTGTCGTGCTTTGGCTGTTTCTTTATTCATCAATTTACTACGGTACTAAACTTTTTATACTTGCACTTGGCAGAATTCACTACATGATAAAATGAGACCGTGGATATCAAAGAAGATTACAGACTTTCTGGGCGAGGAGGAAGTTACACTTGTGGACTACATTGTGTCCAGCACTCAAGAGCATGTTGATGCAAATGAGATGCTTGAGAGGCTCCAGACTATATTAGATGATGAAGCTGAGATGTTTGTGCTGAAAATGTGGAGAATGCTTATTTTTGAGATCAAGAGAGTAGAAACCGGCTTAGCACCAAAGTCGAGGGCCTGAGCTAAATTCAATGAATATCCCCTTTTTTCGGTGTATTAGAAATGGGAGTCTATTGTGACCAAACCTAGTTTCACTGCATTACGTTTATGAGTTTCAGGTAATGTTTCACAATTTACAAGTAGAATCATATTTGTACTTTCGTTTATTGTTTCTACTAGTTTCGGATGAGATGGGAGTTTTACTCTATAGAGAAAGGTGGAAACTTCATTGAGGGAGGAAAGTAGGTCTCAGTTGATTATAATGCAGTTTCTGATTGTTTCGGTTCTTGTTGACCATTTTACCTACCTGTCTTTGATCGTATTATGTAAGCGAAATTGCCTATCATATTAATTACATTGAAGAGTATATGTAGATGTTACGACTAATTATTTCAGTTATATTCGTAATGTCATGTCAGGTTAATGATAGACATCTTGAACTCAAGTACTCAACATATCTACTCATGTTTCATTATCTATTTTTTTTTCCTTTTAGGCTGCATTTGGTTCTTGACATTATGTGAGGAAAAGGAAAATGGAATCGGAATAAATAAGTAAAGCGAAATGTATTGTCATTTTACCAGAATGGACCTAACCTAGTTAAAAATCAATGCATTTGAACCAACCAAAACTTTAACTCAAACCACCAATTTGCCATCTCTATCACAAATATTTGAATTTAGGAAAACGAAATGGAAAGTTTGGATAGAGGGAAAGAACAATGATATTAACATCTATCAAATTACAAAAAATCAAACAAGTCAACAACTAATCAACAAAAATCAAATGAGACATTTGTTTGTCATCAAATACGCATCCAACAAAACCAATGAAGGATAGTGGAAAGGGTTATTTGAAAGGTTATTTAAGCAAATAAAATAATATGGTAAATGAATTCAATGGAGGTTCCAAATTTGATTGATTAATGGTATACATGTATAAATTTTTGACACAATTAATGAAAAAATGAGGCAAGCCTGATTTACTTCATTTTAACAGTTCTTGTTTTTAGTATTTTGCAAGAAAATTAATTGAAGTTTTTGAAACATTTTCAATGGATTTATGATAGTCAACTATTCGAAATTCATTTTTGAAACAAACTTTTGAAAAGAGTATAACCAAGGTATAATTAAAATTTACAAAATTTTTAATAGAAATTTTGAGGATATTCTAAAAAATTGTTTCAATTTCAAAGATATCGTGTAAAGCTATAAAAATATTTAATGGATAACTTTAACTATTATAATTATGTATTATTTACATTAATAATATTTCATATATAATGTATGCATAATGAATCTTGTTGAATAAGATTTGAAATTGTCAAATTAACTTGTTTGACCAACCAGACAAAAAGATACATTTTTCATGTGAAACCTACTATACACATAAATACATAATTGTACTCCAACACATATATACTTTGATTATCAAAAATTGAAATTCTTTTAAACTTTGTAATTATATCGAGATTTGAGTTTCTAAAACTCGATAAGATCTATCTATTATTCAATGTGACCTCTGGATAGTGATAATTCAAACACACTTCATTGAGCATAGCCTAAATATTCAAAAAACAGAGTTGAAATATAACATTCAATCTAATGACTTGAATTATAAATTGAACTTCAATTTTCGAAATAATAGTATGAGTAACACAAACATAAGTAGAGTGGTTGCAAATTAAACAATGAAATTTCATTTCTAAAAGCACAAATGAGTTTGACAAGTTGGTTATACACATTTACAGTATACAACAAAACTAACAAACATGATTCTCTATGCCTATACCTGTTTCATGTGCCTCTAATCTATATATAAATATGTAGTTTTCTAAAAAGAAAAATCAGAAAAATCCCAACTCTAATAACCCATTCTTGCTCCATACAAGGGGCCAATAATGCAGCAAACTTATTGCCACAAGTTCCCAAAGTTAGCCTAAAATCAGCTAGCAAAATTTATTGCCATTTCTCTTGCAGAAAAATATGAATATGAGTGCCAAATCTCAACTATTCATATCCTTTCTTCATTCAAAATCTCAACTATTCATATCCTTTCTTCATTTACTCGTTCTACTCGTTCTTGGGTTTCGGGTTCAGGTGTCTTTTGTAATTTTGGGCTGCTAGAGCTTGCAAGAGGTAAATCTTCGTCTATTGCACTATTTGGCTCAAGAATTTCAGTTGTGTTGGGTAATGGTTTTTCATAAAAGATGGCTGAATCAAGTGCATATAAGCGCAAAGCAAGGGCCGAGAGAGTTGTGATTTTAGCTGCAGTTGAAGGTGGTGAACAATACCACCAACCCTTAGTCAAGTACTCGGCTTTGATTGTGTCCTCAAGTATGATCATAGCTTGAACCATCTAAAAAGGAAGAATAAAAAAAATATTAATAACTTTCTACAAAACAATTAACAGCAAGGAAAAAAAAATGATATCAAGACTAAGGAATCCCATAATATCTCAAGATTGTTACAACCAAAGTGAATCCTTTTCAAGGTAAAAAGGTCATATGAGCAGTTCATGCATGTGAAACACATTCCAACAGTAGAACAGAATTTATAAAAAGTTATTATGTTTTTATACCAAAATGATTAAGTGGAATACATTCCAATAATACGATCGAAAAAGGAGACTAACCTCATAAATTGATTTTGCAGATTTGACAAATGCACGCCATACGCATCTTTTGTCTTGATTTGTCCTTGATGTCCTCAAAGCATCTTCAGGTAGAGCAGCATCCATATCAAGCAAATTAATCTTAAGAATCCTCAAAATTTCAGAATCTCTACCCACTAACGGTCTCGATGAAGATTCACGAACGATTCCGCTTCTTGATAACCCAAGTAGTGAACTTTTGTCCTTCACTCTATCCACATCACTAGCTCTCGACGAACTTGTAGGCATTTCAGTCGAACATGACCTGTTCGTTCTTGTGGGGCCCAATGATAAGGCGGGGTCACTCAAATAGTGGGACCGGCTTGGCAAAAAGGACGGAATGCCACCATTACCAATTAATCCTATCTCGTTCACTCTATCCTTGACAGAGTTTGGAAAGACAAACCTCGCCATAATATCCTCGAAATTAAAAGGACGACTGGTTTTTTGATAGCGTTCTGAAAAAACCGCATATGTTTGTTTCCCACTCGTTGATGCATGGAGATTTCCCATATTACCCCTGGCTTTCTCTTGTGAAACCACGTTTTTCGGCTTTTTGCTGTTAGGGACATCTTCTGTTGTCTGTCTCTTCTTAGAGACAGAAACCGTTGCATTGCAGTTTTTGTTCGAATGTTGTCTTAGTTCCTCGTTGGTAGGAAAATTCTGGTGGCAAGAAGAGCAATGATTAAATGTCCATAATAGCTCTAAACACTCACATCTATATACATGCGGTCTTGGACCAAATCTTTTCTCCAATGCAGCCATAGCCTTTGTAGCCAAAAAATCAGGTGATAAGGGTTTTTTCCCACTAGAGAAAATCGAAAGGTTTGGTTCACCTTTGCTTAAAAAGTGCTTTTCAGTATAATCCGAGTCTTTCAATTTGTTACTTTGCAACTGTAAAATGGCCTCTTTTAATTCTTTCTCCCTCGCATTATTCTCTTTCAGCCATCCAACTAGTTTCTCAATATCATCATTAGATTCATAATACATCCAGTTGGTAGAATCTGGAACACCAGCGAATTCATACGGAAGCTTCTCTTTGGATTCCAAGCCCCCATTAGCAATTATCCAAGGACGGGCACCATGACAGTGAAAGGCCCAGTAGATTCTTCCATTAGAATCTCGTCCCAAGAGATTCTTACGTAGAGATACCTTCATGAGTTCCGATTCTGTTGAAGCAATTGAGTCCTTCAGATATTGTGCATGGGCAAAAATGTCATTTCGTGATACATGTGCATCACCGGGATTTGCTTTTTCTGCACTTAAACCAAACATTTCGTCCCTAACTTTCAGAATTTTCAATTCAGAAGTGCGGGATTCTAGTTTATGCTGCAAATCAGCAGCCCAAGAGGCAGATTGGTCCATGTGGTCACGAATAGTAGCAGAGTTCAGTGCCTCGTCAAACAAGAACTTCATGAAGAATACTCTCTGCAGCAATGAGAAAGAGTTATCAGAAAATATGAAGAAGGATTGCGAACAATATGATTTCTAACGAAGCACTAAAGAAAACAACAATTAAGATAATAAATAAACATATCCATATATATTTTATATTATATATGTATATAGATTATAACAGAGTATACAGAGTTCGAAAGTACCAACAGGCAACAACCCGCTCTAAGTTTTTTTATGTTTACCCACTACAACCTTCTTTAAACTTTAGCGGAAAATGATGATATCATCCAAAAGCTGAACTGAATTTTCTAAAATAACCCTGGCACTATTTTTAGACCCTTTTTGTTTTACTTTTTCATGGACAAGGATGCCTCGGTAAAAAGTTTCAATATTTGCATGGCCATTTTCCGTAGAGAAAATCGCAAAATTATAAATCTCGGTAAGCACATAATTATATATTCAGATTCACAAAAATGTTGAAATACAAGAAAGTGTGATTCCATACCTCCTCAAGAGTAAACTCCCAATACTCTTTCATCTCCAACAGGTTTGCCAATCGAGTAAGTTTTTCCAAAAACATGCGAGTAAACTCTCCCCGATCCCTCTTTGTTTGAAATTGATTTGCAACTGATATACAAGAAACAGATTGACCGGTGACGCATGAAGGGCAATACCAGTTTCCTTCCGGGATTCTTACAAGTGGGGGATTCAAGCAATATCTATGATATCCAAAATCACATTTATTACACAAGACAACATTGTCATCATCTTTGTCCGTTTTACACACTTTACAAATTCCTTTTTCCCAAGGAGCTTTAGGAAGCGGGCTTTTACCAACGTTAGCAAGCAATTCATCTCTCTCTTTTATAGCATCAGCACTCGGATTGTTCGTATTGGAAATCTCATCAATTTTTTGTACAAAGGTCAGAACCTGAGGAGAAAATACATGCATATGTTTGAAGGCACTGAAAAAACAAAGCAATGAAGCAAAACCAGATATATGTGACAGATTATGATAGGGTTATAATATTTTTTAACAGAGAAAAGGATAGAAACTTATTTCAAATGGAAGCAAGCCTTAACTGTTATACATGATTCATGACTATCAAGAATCAACAAATATTTTAACAAACTTTCACGAAGAAATTCACTGATACCAACTTACATCTTTCTCATATAGATCTTCGAACTTTTGGGACAAGCGTTCGGCTGCATCAATTAAATCAGATTGATCACCATATGCAGCGTGTATGTTGTGCCAAACCTACATGAAAAAAAAAACATGAGTTCGAAATAAAGGCATTTTACACAATCTGAGGTTGAGTTACGAAGCAGTTTGAGGAGCAAGATGCAGCAAATTAGTTTTTTTTACCTTATTTAAATTAGTTTCCTTATTGCTTTAATATTACTTCAGTATTTTTCATATCATAATTAATTTCCTTATTCCTTTAGGATTTCTTGGTAGTATTTGGGTAGGACAAGGATAAGTAGCTTCTATGTAAGGGGGTTGCTTATGTTCTAACTAATCACAACTAATGAGCAAGTTATATAAAAAATAACAAAAAAGTCTTCTTATTTTGAATTAGAACGAAACAATGACAAGAAAACGTTTTGTGATGTTTACTTAGAACAAACAATGAAAAGAAGATGTCTTCTTATGTCAAATTAGAACGAGACCATGAAAAGAAAATCTCCTTTTACGTTTAAATTAGAACGAAACAATGAAAAGAAAACGTTTTCTTATTTCAAAAGAAACAATGAAATAGACAATAAAGAAAATTAATCCCTTAAAGATACATACCTCACGGACATCATCAATAAACGCTTCATGTGATCCACCATAGGCCCCAGCAGCCAATCTCTTATCAATAGTCCTAAAGTCTAAAGGGCGAGAAACCATAGCAGGATAGCCAAAAAACCCTTTATCATCATTATCGTTTGGTTTCAAAATTATTCTTCCCAAAAGATCACATAACACTCCATCTTCATATGAAGCAGCAAAACGGCGGAGAACAATACGACATTGTTTAGTGATCAGATTAGTCACATTTGTCTTAACATTTACTTTATTTTTTTTCCGAGCCTTCTGGTGTGGTTCTTCAGGTGTCACCTTCGCAAGAACTGCAATGACTGCTCTCTGTATTCAATAAGAAAAATTAATGTTTTAGCGGAATTTTCTTTTGAATAAAAATATTTGAACAAAGAATTAGTTCCATCATCGAGAAAGAATCATTTTCATCTTATATTTCCATTTACAGCTCGCACACGGATTTTCGCAAAATTTTTTATTAAAAACTTAAGAATTATCAAGTATTCACCTTTGTTGGTCCTGATGCATTACCCTTGTAAACTTCCTTACTAATAGAGTGTTCCAACATCTTTTTAGCCCACTCAGGAGGATTTTTCTCCAACGCTTCATTGATACACCTCCTGAGGCGAGCCCCAACATTTGTGGGTAGCTTTCTTACAGGTTCAAGCACTTTAGCCCACTCAGGGATAACATTATCATTCACCTCAATCATTGGAGCATCATTGGTATTAGGCTCTCCTTCAAATACTGTAACAGCCTCATTTTCACCCTTCAACGAACCAAATATCTCCTTCATAGCATCCGCCAGAATCTACAAACCACAAACCAGATACATTATATATTTATAACACAATCACTCAATAAAAACGATGACAAGGAGTTGTTAGGAGTTCATTCAATTTTCCTTCCACATGCTGTATCAAATATCAATCCTAATAACTCAAACTTTGAAATGCGGTAATTAATCATAGAAGTAGAAATATAATAGTGTGAAGAGTACAAATTAAAATGCATCGGAATAAAATATGAATTGTTGAATCATAGAATTAAATAGACCAAATAAATGAGAGTAAATCCTACCTCGGCATCTCCCTCCAATGCAGCTATGCCCGTAAGTGAACCACATAGTATCCCACCATCACCTCGTAAGCAATGGACAACTTTCCCGCTTTCCTGGCCAGCAATCTCTGTAAAATCAAGATTACCCTGCATGGATAACACGGCCGAAATGTATCTACGAGCGATTTCATGCCAAGTAAGTCCATTAACAGGCAGCAGATCAAGCTTTATCTTCTTTAGAGTGGCCAAAAAATCCAAATCTTTCTTCTTGCTTCGGTTTGATTTAGATTCCCCAGAATCAAAATCAGGGCATACATAAGTTGTTGTTTTCGACAACAGCTCACTCACAAGCAGATTAAGCAGTGAGACAAGGATTTTGGTCAAAAGAAGACCATTAGATCTGCCATTAGAATCCTTCTCGACACTAGAACGAGCAGAATTATCAATATCAACAGTTCCATGCCTCAAATAAAATAGATGGTCATCTAACCAAGGGCGTACAAGCTCAGATTCAAGTTCATGAAAAGAAAATGGTTGTTCAAGCCCTAGGACATCCAAGAA
Source organism: Verbascum thapsus (assembly GCA_963669365.1). Taxonomy (NCBI): domain Eukaryota; kingdom Viridiplantae; phylum Streptophyta; class Magnoliopsida; order Lamiales; family Scrophulariaceae; genus Verbascum; species Verbascum thapsus. The sequence continues at coordinate 23,210,319 of OY770108.1, forward strand.
ACGCCACGCAAGCTCCCAAACCTGATAACGGTTAGAGAAACAGTAAGCACATAAAACTTTATACCAATTACCATGCATCAGCCATGATGGGGATAAGAGTAGCTATTTTAGTATGCTTTTAATGTAGTAACTAAATTTAGCCTCATCTAAAAGATAAATTTCAAAATAGTTTTGTCCCCTCAACCGTGCTTTTTATCCTTTCCTTTTACACCATATTCTCTTAGTATTTTCTCTTTTTTTTTTTCCATTTTATTCTTCAATCAAATTTTTTTCATATTACAAATTATAATAAATACATTAAATATAAATAGACAAGCATTATATAATATATTAACATGAATTTAGAGAGTCAATATCACTATATAATATATTAACATGAATTTAGAGAGTCAATATCACTAATATAAGTAAAATATCAAACCAAAGTTATTCGCACCTGGAGAGCATCACCCAGTAAGTAAAAAGGCAGGTTCGAATTAAGTGGTTTTCCTAGAGGACAAGGACCCCGCTTGTCTCTCTTCCTTTCAGCCTGAAAAAACCCACTCCCAACTGTTCGTAGGCCTGAATTTTGCTTTCTATAATTCAAATATCTATAATTTGGACATGCAGTAACTCCAGGAAGCTGTTCTATAATCTCTTGAACAAAATCTGCATCTAGTCCAAATCGATCCTGGTTCAACCATATCGTCATCATTTCACATGTCATGTTTAACTCTTCCTCATTCTTCACCACTGGGGGAATGCTGATGAGACCATTAAAATAACAGAATCTCGATAAAGAATCACTACTACCCAGATCATCTTTTTTAAGTCCATTTACATCATGGTCACAATAAAAATTTATTGTGCCCTTTTGCTTATATGCCTCGTGACAAGCATACAGAAAAGCATTCGAGACCATTTCCCAGACAGATGATGTTGACCTGGCCTCAAATTGAAATTCTCCGATAATATCACTTAATTTTACAACATCAACATCAACTGTCTGGGGTTTGGCTGAATTATCTATCCTCACTTTGCCATCCCCTTTGCTGGACAGTGGGGTTTTCTTTGAGAGGATAGTTGAGCCAACTGGTATGGACTGTTTGGTGCATGGGTATCTTTTAACCTTGAAAATGGGGCCATTGTCACCACCATCTGCAATGTCGCATATAAAAAGTGACCCAGTGATTCTATCATGCCAGCTAGATCTGTAACCAATAGGCCAGATCTGGTCCCTGTTGTGGTAAGATGGTCTTAAATCAACATTGCCAGTTGATATAAGACAAAAGTCCTGAAACTGAATTGGGAAACCATCCTGGAAAACAGACAAAACAATTAGACATAAATTAGATACTAGATACATATGCATAATCATAATCATCCTGTCCTACACTGTCCTGAAGCTAGAACACAGATCTTGATATTATCAGAATTGGTGATTGGTTTAATCAAACTCTGTAAAAGAGCTGTTTTTAAAGTGGAGGGAAAAGTCAGAAGATAAGAAGAATATCATGGTTCTCTTTTGATTTCAGATTTTTTTGTAGAATACTCATCAAATCAATTACCAAGAAATGCCTATATTTGTAAAACAGTTACATTCTAATTTGCGCTTTTGGCACTTGAGTTGCTCTTCCCAATCACAGATAATGATTATTAATAACTATAACACATGTAAGCAGCATTAAGCAAAAAGGGGCACGTGGAAGAGTCATTTTTGTGAAACTAAATTCAGTTTAAGCATACACTTACTTTGATACCATCTCGACGGCTACCACTTCCCAATAATCCAGTTTTTTGGGTGACATGGCTTCTGCAAAGGGCCCCACCAGATGTGGATCCCCTGAGAGCTATGCCATTTGCATCAGGACGCACTCTCTGTTGCAACATATCTTGAAATCTAAACTTGGCAGATTCTGTTGCAACATATGAGGGAAGATTATGCCTGATATCCTCCAGGACAGGTTTCAAATGTCTTGTTCTCGTAGCATGGCTAGAGAAACAAGAATCCAGTGATGCCTGTGTTCTGCAAATTGGAAATACATGAGCAATAATAAAATGAACAAGGAAAACACAGTTATTAAAGAGGAAAAACAGTAAGCAAAGAAACAGTTAATTTGCTGTAGTTGATCAGATGAACAAAAGCAATGGATGAGTTATTGGATTGTTTTATAACAAAGAAGGTCGAAAGAGGAATGAATCAAATTGAGGAATGATCAACAAGAAACCAAACATCTTCAGGTTTTATATCATACGATGAACTTAAATAAATGGTGCTAAATTCATGACAAGGCTGACGATTTCTGAAAATAGTCAGATTCCAAGCAATGGAAGTTAAAAGAGTCAGAAGCCCGTATGCTTCATCTCTATCAAATTCAAGTTAAAGATCAAACTTCACAAGATGAACAAGTTCACGCAATAAACCTATAATCAGTACATTCAAAATTAGTCCTGCCAGACTATAAAGAGATGATAATCACTAAAACCAGGCATCTAATGTATTTACGAGCACAGTCTGTCTCAATATTTTCTAAAATGAGAAAGTAGCAAATTAGCAGAACATGGGCAAATAGCAAATAATTGATAACAAAATCTAACCAATTATGGCATTCTCAAATTAGATAAAACACTGTAAACTTCAATACAATCTCACGGTATAGGAAACTTAATCGCAAGTGTCGCATTGTCCCAAGTGTTGTTCTATACTTACAAAGTGTATACAATATCAACACACACATAGCAAGGATATTAGCAGCAGGATGAGGTACATATAAACTATGATTACTATCAAATTATAATTTTTATATTGCATTGAAACTAATTAACTTTTTAAACATATTCGCCAGGGGACGACTAGGCTTGTTCACGGGTCTCGGCATATTAACAGTTGTGATACAACTGTAAAGCAAATGTCAAAAGAAACTTCTCCTATTCAGGCATTAAAATCACATGCCACTAAGGTCAGAAACAACATAGAAATTCTAGGCTCGGATACAAGTTCCGGCAAGAAATGTGGATCAGACAGCCAATAAAAAGGAAATCGGCTTTCGATCAAGATAATTCCATTGTTACCCTTATTTGGACCTGCTAACCAGTCATATGGGCTTTTCTAACCAGAACATTTTGGCCCAAAAAGTTTTTGTGGATATCGGTCCAATAACGAACACGGAAAACCCTACAATTAAATTAGAGGGGAAATCATCAGAGGGTTGCAGCAAAAGTTATTTGAGAAGCGGCGCATTTTCCTATATATAGGGGGCAAGAGTTGGAAGGGATACAAGCAACTCTCTAATAAAGCAATTTGTTGCATACATCATCCCCTTCCTTCTCCTTTGTCCCTTTCGCCCTTTCCCTTTCTCCATTTCTGTATCTCCGATGATCATCCGGGAAGATGATCGAAGAGGTAAGCTCTTCTATTTCCTTTTTATAATTTTCGTCACGCGAATTATGCTCTTATAATTAATTTTCATTAATTTCTCATTATGCGGTGTGCAGAAGATGGCAACTACACCAGCTATCTGTATAACTGAAAGGAATGCTCAATTCTTTCTTCATTACTTTTCACACGATGCCTTACGACAAATGGAATCGGACTTTTTCCGATGGATCAAAAAGGTAACTCTCTTACTTCTTTATTTATTTACTGTTAAAAACGTGCCTAGCCTAGCATCTCAACTTTTTCAAAATGGATACCAAGAGGTATATTATTTAGTTTCGAATGAAATAATTTGGAGACCAAACATGCTTCAACAATTTAAAAGGAGAAAGGTGTGGTTTTCTTTTTCTTTGTATTTTCTTTTTAAATCTCGAACAAATAATTGTCTTTATTTGAGAATAAATGAATATAGAACATCCTAAAGTTTTGTTAAAAAATCCAGCCTGTAGTCTACACAAAGAACTGGTGATGTCTAGGTTTCACAAGATTTTCTATTCTAGGTACATATATATACATACATAATGAAATAAAAGATGCTTGTGTAACTCATAGCATGCCATACATGTTATATCATAACATTAAATCATGGAAAAAAAACTCAATCAGCAGACGAGTGTGCTGATTACACACAAACAAGCAGGTACGACTTTTCTGTATGCTTAAGATCCAAAATCGTAAGCCACCCACCCTTTGTAAAACAATCACATTAAAGAAAAAAATATTTTATGTTTGAAAAAAATGCATCATCAATGACATAAGAAGCACATAGAAACACTGAAGAGTTACCAATTTTAGCCGATTATAAGACTAAAACGAGAGAATTAAATGCCACACACAATGAAGCAATGTAAAAATAAATAAAAATTAGTTGTAGGTAATTAATTTGAATTAAAAAAAGTAGTCTTACTTAGCACCACCGTCGCCGCTCCGGCAGTCCAATATAACCACGTCATCATCCTCCGCCTCACGCGGTGATGCGGAGCTGATGTGGACGCGCCCTGCCTCGACGCCTCCGCTGCTGCTGCTTCCGCCGTTGCTTTGAAGCAAACACCGGAAGCATTTGAACTCCCGTCGCCGTTCTTGGTTCTCCTTCTCGGCACGCCTTCCAGGTACCCCCTTCCGGCATTCCGTGCAAATCGAGACACTTGCACCCCCCGAGACAGCGTCGTTAGCCGCTTCCCGGCGGGAGGATATCGGCGATTCGTTAAGGTCGATCGGGAACGCCATTGAGGCGCCCCTCTTTGAGTTAGTGTTTCTTTGAGATTCCATTTCTATAATTCAACAAAAAATGTAGAGAAATGAAGAAGAATTAGGTTGAAATTGGATGAGAAGAGTGAAGAGAGGTGTTTATATAAAAACGGTCGAATTGAAATGTGAAAGAGGACAAATGAACACCGTCTGAGAGTGACGACTGAGGCATTATATAGAGTGCCCGGGCGCGGGGGAGGGGGTCGAGGGGTGGGGGGAATGACGAAACTGCCCTTGTAGTTAGGGGGTGATTGGGGTTTTGCGGGACGGAGGGACGATACTGCCCCTGAAGGTAATTAAATTTGTGATTATCTAGTAATATATGGGGTTGTGGCAATATTGGTAAAATTTAATAATGGGATAAGAGCAAATGTGGAATGGGATTTGAGGGGATGAGTTGGATTTGTTATATATTTAATTGGGATTTGGTGAATTTATGTGTGAAATTAAAATTTTATTTTTAAATTATGAGGTGGGTTGTGGTAATTTGGAATTTTGTGTAATTATTAATAAGGGATAAATGCAAAAAAAAACCCTGTGAAATAATTTATTGGCTGAAAACCCCCTGTGAAATAAATATAGGCTAAAAACCCCCTGTGAAATTTTTTCGTTGCAAAAAATCCCCTCGGTCAGTTAGGTCAGCTACCCCCTGTGAAATAAATGCAAAAAACCCCCTGTGAAATAATTTATTGGCTAAAAACCCCCTGTAAAATTTTTTCGTTGCAAAAAACCCTCTCGGTCAGTTAGGTGAGCTACACGTGCCGTATGTGCGTTTTTTTTTTGTTTGTGATTATTAGACATTAAATGACTTATTCATTTACTTTTATGTCCCTTTTGTGTATTGTACTTATATATTCATTTGGGATACACTTTTACTCATGTTTACACAAAAAAAACAATATTAAAGATAGTTTTTCATAAAATGTTTCTTTTATTTTTAGTAAATATGCCTCATAATATTTAAATTTTAGACCATTAACATATAAGTACTTATATATTCATTTGGGATACAATTTTACTCATGTTTACACAAAAAACGATATTAAAGATAGTTTTTCATAAAATGTTTCTTTTATTTTTAGTAAATATGCCTCATAATATTTAAATTTTAGATTATTAACATTATTGTTTTTACTATTATGAGGCATATTTACTAAAAATAAAATAAATATCTTGCAACGACCGGGGGGTTTTTTGCAACGAAAAAATTTCACAGGGGGTTTTTAGCCTATATTTATTTCACAGGGGGTTTTCAGCCAATAAATTATTTCACAGGGGGTTTTTTGCATTTATTTCACAGGGGTAGCTGACCTAACTTTCACAGGGGGTTTTTTGCAACGAAAAAATTTCACAGGGGGTTTTTAGCCTATATTTATTTCACAGGGGGTTTTCAGCCAATAAATTATTTCACAGGTGGGTTTTTTGCATTTATCCCTATTAATAAATAGATAAAGGGTTATCTGCACAATAATGAGGTGGGTTGTGGTAATTTGTTTTCTTTTTTAGAAATTAATTTTATGGATGGGTTTGTTATAAATTTAAATGGGAGATTTTTGAATTTTGACTAGGTGAGTGATTATATAGGAAAATTATAATAATGGGGATAAGTAGGAATATTTCATTTGGTTATTTGCTGGAATTCATTGCTGGATTTTGGCACAAATAGAAAATAAATTTGAATTGATTTGCGGGATTTTATAGAGGGTGTCCTAGTTAAAATTTTTAAATTTCGTTGTGATTATCGAAATTTTAATACATAGTAAGTGAGAAAGCATAAAATCATTTTTTGGTGCGGTCAAAAAATTATATAAATAAAAAATAAATTTGAATTGATTTGCTGGATTTTGCTGTATTTTATAGAGATTGTGTTGTTAAAATTCTAACAATATTTGTTGTGATTATTGCAACCTTATTACATAATAAGTGAGAAAGCATAAAATCACTTACTTTATGTTGATTTTGGTGCGATCAAAATGAATATATTAGAAATTTTTGAAAATATTAAGAATTTGGTGAAAAATTCTAATATACACAACTTGATTGCTACAACCTTAATACATAGTAAGTGAGGAGGCACAAACTCACTTACCTTGTGTTGGTATGAAAGTGGTCAAAATTATTAGAATTTTTTGAATGGTATAGAAATTCAACTAAATATTATATGTATGTTTAATTTGATTGGTTCAATTTTAAATTTAAATATTTACTAATTATTAAATTATAAGAATTAGAATATGATGGTATTAATTATGAACCATTTGGAGTTTTTGTTATGATATACGGGGAAGAGTTTTGCGACTTTGACACAAACTCTTCATTATTATATTCTAACATAAAAACTCCAATATTTTTAATTTCACCAAATAGGTAGTATATCTTACTACATATACTCATAAAATCATAATTTAAGAATGATTAATTTTTTGAAAATCAAATTAGTTTCCTTCAAAATATAATTTCCAACACATTAAGTTAAAAATTGTGTGTGATAATTAAAATATAGGCTTAATGCTCCATAATTTATAAATATTATATTAACATTTCACTTTTAAAATTAACACGAGTATTAGTATAGAGTATATATTTATTTTAGATATAATTTAACTTTTTAGATATATTAAATTAAAAAAATGGCGTTCCCGATACATCTGAACGAACCTCCGATCTCATCACCTCGGGAAGCCTCCGACTCTATCAAGGGAGTGAACAATGTGCAAGTGTTTTCGTATTTGTACACCGGAAATGGGACTTCACCTAAGAGGCGTGCCGAAGGAGCACAAGAGTGAAAATGCTCGTGAACAGAAATGATAAGACTGTTTGATAAATATAATTTTTTTGGAAAATATTGATTTTTTTTAATAATGTGACAGAAATGATAATAGACTTTTTGATAAATATAATAATTTTTTTTTTTGAAAATATTGATTGTGTTTTTATTTATTTTTAATTTGTAATTCGATTAAATGTTGGGTTTTTTTTTTTTTTTTGATGTTTTCTAATTTTTCTTTGGAGCAATAGTTGGCTACCATCTTCATAAATGCAGGTCCACAATTCCATTCGAGGATGTCAATGGCTCAATGTTCAAGTTCTATGAAAAAGGATATCAATTTATGTTGGCTATGTTTTATGTTTTTTAATTTGTTTAATTGTACAATATGTCCTTTTATTTATATATAAGAAAAAGAACTATAATTTTTATAGTTCATTTTTTTTCAGTTCGGAATATTGATGTATAACGATAATGTAAGGAGTTCAATAATTGTTTCAATTAAATATATAATGTTAATAAAAAAATTGATTCATATAATTAATTGGTGATTATTGAGGATCCTTATTCCTTAAAGTTTTTTCTAGTCTTCAAGATTATTACAGTAATAACAATTAGAACTATTATTCCTTTTTTGTTACTATATAAATGTAAATAGTCTTTTGACTAGCTGAATTTCAAAATCATATGCTTTTCATATTTATTCAATATTATTCTTTTATTAAAGTTGCTAGATTAATTTCTCATTAAATTAAATAGAAAAGTGGTTGGTTTCACTAGTAAGAAAATGGTTGCATTTTATTCAATATTTATTTGGGAACGAATACTTTTTTAATTATTGGATTATATCATTGATACATGTAATTGTCATTACTATTTAATATTAATAATTTAAAATTAACTATCAACTATCACGAAAGTGAGATAATTCCGTGCAAATAAGAGTATAATAAAAATAATTGCAAATATCTTAGGACCAACTCAGATGATATATCTATTTAGAAAAAAAAAATTCATGATAAAAGTTTAAAAAATATATTTTTAATAATCAGAAATATGGTGTGAAATGTGTGTTTGGATAAATTTTTTAAGATAAAACTATATAATGACGTGGTTGATATAATATATTTTTTATTATAAAAAATTTATTTATATTGATATTTGAATATAATTTATAATACGTTATATTTGTATAATCATCGATTTAGTGGTAAAAAAATAGTCATAATTAAAAATAAAAACATACTGATAATCTACAATTAAAGGGAGGACGAGGGCAATAAAGTCATTTCAGAGAATGTTGGTCGCTGGTTCGGAAGCATGCTTCCGTGGCAAAATATCATGGCAAGTGGAAGCCACGCGCAACTTGGGGAAGTGAATAGAGGTTGAGCTAAAACACATAATTGACTTTGGTGGTTGTACGGTACAAGTCACTATATCACCCTCAGCTCACTTCACGTGTTGATATAAAATTTATTTTTTATTTTTTTTGTTTCTTTAAGACATTTAACACTTTTTTGAGCTTTATAGCACAATATTTTAGGTAATATAAACAATCTTCGGACATAATGAAAACATTAATACTCGGATTTGTTTGTACTTATTTATTTATGAAATATTTTAGGATGAATTATTTATTTCATAAAATGTTTTTACTCATTACATGATTATTTCAAAATATTATTTTAGAGGACTATGTATATCATTCTAGTATAATTATCGTATAAATCTAACTCTGATCGTAATTTTAAAAATTTCAAAATTTGACATTTGAATTTATGCCTCATTTTGCTATTATGTTTCAATGAACTTCACAATTTTTATGGATGAGTTTGTACTTTCTATATACTTTATTTATTGGCATTCAATTTTTTTGGTAGTAAAATATTATATAATCCAAAAAAAATGATAATTTTGGGGCACCTTTTTTCTTTTTTTGCTGCAGAATTCACTCATGCTTTTCACTTTCTAAAATGACAATCATGCTATAGTTAGTGTAATTCATGTGTGTTGGTAGCATGTTTAAGCATTATCAACTCGCAAGTTTTTCATGGCTAAAAGCCTATAAAAGGGCGAAGTTCTTCATATTTCTTTTTTTATTTGGTACGAATTTAAAAGGTTTTTTTTATATCGAGCTCGTATTTTGAGATTTTGTGTTGATTAAAAAGCGATTTATATTTTTGATGGAAGTAACATATATTTTATTGGACCAATGATATAAAATTATAAATATTGTGAGTTTGGACAAGCTAAACTATGGCTGAAACCCAATTAATTTATGAGAATTCAGGTTTTTGTACACTATTATGATTATGAAAACTACAATACGATATTCTTATATTTTATTTTGAGGGGGTGGTGACATATACAAAAAAAATCATATAAAAGAGGATATTCATCAAATTATATTCTTCGAAATGATATAAGAGCTTCTTTTTATGATTTCTAATTTGAGCGTCGGGAGTGTTGATGTTAGAAAATTCACAACGTGCCTGTTATTATATTTTTTGTAAGTATTTATTAAAACATTCAAGAAACAAATCATTAACGATTTTTGTGGTGCAAAATACAACTACATCTATAATAAAAAGATTAATTTAAACTCAATTAAACCCAACAAAAACATTTTGTATAACATGGTACTTACCATTTTTGTTATACAATTCCTCATGTTATGTCTTTTTAAAATAAAATTCAAAGAATATAGAATGTAAAATCATAAAACGATGACTATTAAATCAAATCTAAATTTCTATTATGATTTTGGTTGGGCCCATTTTAGGAACCATGGCTCAAGTAGATCCAACAAACCCAGCCCAACCCGTTTGAACCCAAAACTCAAACTATATAATGGGTTAAGCCACTTAGACCCAACCCAATTGGATCGAGTTGAACCTAATTCAACCCAACCAAAAATCAATTGGGTTAAATTGGACCCATGGGTTCAAATTATATATTGTTAGAATTTTGAAATAGTAGTAACAGTTTGACAACTTGGCCCTCTTGCTAAAACTTATTATTAACAACTTACTTTTAAAAAAATTATAATAAATCGATCTCTCCATCATTTTAATATCCAGTAAGTAACCATTAATCTATTTTTCTTTAAAAAATTAAAATTAGTGCTATATATCACTTTTGTATATCATTGATTTTTCATTTTATTTAGCGTTATTAAGAAATCACTTGTAATTACCTAATTCTAATAAATTTATTACATTTATACTTTTTAAATTAAGAAATAATAAAAAAAATTAAAACGATAATTTATAACATTTTTCAAAATTAAATTGCGAATGTCTATTTATGCACAGAAGGGATTGGTTTGGATCAAATCAAGACTTGTTATATTTGCTACCTGAAATGCTACCAGAGGATCAAAGTGATAATCCCATGTTTGCCAGACTTCTTCACGAACATTGATTTAATAATATCATAACTTAATTTGCATTATTTTAGCTAATTATTTATCCTAAACTATTAATTATATCAAAGAAATCTTGACATGCTACTACAAATCTTCCTCAATAATTTGGCTTCACACAATGACAGAGAGGGATAAATGGAATTTGAGCTATAATTTTTATAATTAATTAAATAAACTCATTTTTAACTATTAAAAAACAAGAGAAAATAGAGAAGAAAATTTAAGATATTCCAATATTTGGAACTATTGATGCCCTTGATAAAATTAGTGGCAATTGCTTTATTATGTAACAAGTGAAGGAAGGAAAACTTACATGCATGTATTTATTTTTCTCACCTCTTTTAACCTTGGAAACTTTTGATGATTTATTTAGTTGAATAAAATAATAAAAATGCAGAAAATATTTGAAGTGATTACATATAATTTCTCAAATAGAAGAGATCTATTTAGACTTTTTTAGGACATATATAATTGTAAATTGTAAAATAATTTTTCCTTTAAATTAGAAATTCAGGCTAAGTTTGCTTTTGCTTTTGGATGAAAACCTTTACATAACCATAATTAACATATCATGGGACCTTTACATAAAGCTTGGTAGCACATTTGTGCCATTATAAACCAAAATAAGAAAAAAAAAGAATTTTAAAATTAAAATATTATAAAATAAGTTTAATATTAGTTCAATGAAATGTATAACTTTGGTCAATGCACATGACCTGAAATTATTAACATACACAAAAATTAAATTGGATTCTTGGAAGATACTTCCAGCCTATTACAACTATGTACAAATTTTAAGGTTCTTTTTTGCCATGAAAATATAAATAGCACAACATTCTCACAAACATTTCATTCAATTCATTTCCCTAAATGGCAATTTTCCATCACAATTTGTTCTTAACAAGTTTCTTAATATTCTGCAAGATAAGTGCAATTTACTCGCGTGGGCCCGTCTATACGCCTCCAGAAGTCGAGCGATTAACAGATCGTTTCAGTCGATTATCGGTTAATCAAGGCTATAATGTGTCTTTTGGAGGGTCTAATGTACATGTGACCAACAATGGGACCAGTGTTGATTTAAGTTTGGACAAATATTCAGGTAACATTTTAAATACAAGTGAAGTTATATTGTTTATTTTGATTTTGTTAGGATATGTTATAACTTGTACTTATGTTTCTAATATATATTTTTGGGTTGTTTTTAGGATCTGGATTGGTGTCAAAAAACAAATATTATTATGGATTCTTCAGTGCTTCTATAAAACTACCTGCTGGTTTCACATCAGGAATAGTGGTAGCATATTATGTAAGTGTTATTTTAATTCAACTAAAAGAATACGGAGGGATCTTAAGAGCTTTCGGCTCTCGAAATTTCCAAATCTCGATATAATTACAAACATTTGTAAAAATTAACCTAGTGATATATTTTTTAAGTAAAAATTGATACTTTTTAAAATATTTATTTCCTTTTTTTTTTGCTTACATCATTTTTTTTATTTCATACTTTTTTAAATTAAATATTTAATGATTATTTTTTTGACAAATTTTGGATTCAATTATGAGTTTCAAATAAATTATTAACGCACTATTAATATATTAAATATTTTCTTGAATGCAATATAAACTTATTTGATTTTCGAATATATAATTTTACAACTAGGAATGTGACGTGCAAATACATAATTTTTATGTTTTTAATTTTATAAAATATCTATAAATTGGATAAAATAACACAAAAATGAAAGAAAAAAAGAAGAATTGGATCAAAGTCCAGGTCCAGACCTAAAGTTTTGGGCCAGACCCGCTCAATACCATCCTAATCTCAAGTATGAAACAAAAGAGTTTGTTTCATATGAAATAGACAATTTACTGGCCACGCCAGGCCTTTTACAGGCCTGACAAGACCGTCGTTTCGTGTGATTGGTTTTCACCACTCATTCATCACGTCTCTGCACTCGTCAATGCTCCCAATATAACGCGTTTTCAAATGAAAACGCTTTATAACTTATACTCATAAAACTAACATTCTAAGCTCTCGATTTCTGATTCAAATATTTTTCTTCTCTATATTTCGTAGTTATCAAATGCAGACGTTTTCCCTCACAACCACGACGAGATTGATATAGAGCTGCTCGGTCCTGCAGACTAACATATATGGCAATGGAAGTGTGAGCACTGGAAGAGAAGAGAAGTTTTACCTTTGGTTTGATCCCACTCAAAATTTTCATGACTATAGTATCCTATGGAACAATCATCATATATTGTAAGCTCATCTATTTCTACGAATCTCCATAATACATATTTTTCGATACCAACTAAATGAATCGAATCAAACGAAGAATAAACACGAGCCTATTTGTAGTTGAGAACAGGGTCAATTGTAAAATGACCAAAATACCCTTATACAGTACAATACAGGAGGAGGTGGAAGTCTACTCAGGGCACCTATTTAAACTTTAAAGTACTCGTTTGGATTGAGTGATTTGAATTTGGGGAGGGGATATGGAGGAAGGGTTTGAAATGACACCTAAAATGGAATCATTTGAAATCCACCGTAGTTATGGAGAAAATAGGTCAAAATGAATGACAAGGGATTTGAAATCCATCGTAACATGAATTCATCCAAATGAATTTAAATGTATTTGTCGATGAATTTGAAATCCATAGATTTCAAATCCTTCAATCCAAACACACCCTTAACCTTTTGAAATGGTCAAAATCGGTTTCGACTGTGTAAAATGACCAAAATACCCTTATATTGTCAATATACAAAGGCGAGAGGCCGTATACTCGAGATACATGTTTTAGTACTCTCACTCTATACCAGACATGATTTTTCAACTAATAAGTATTATCTTTTTATCAGATTCCATGACTCCACATCATAAATTGTTTCTGAAACTATCATATATATATATATATATATATATATATATATGTATATAATATACAGGTTTTTGGTGGACAATATACCAGTAAGAGAAGTCATTCACAACAAAGCCATCTCCACAGCTTATCCATCGAAACCAATGTCGGTTTACACGACAATATGGGACGGGTCAGAATGGGCAACTCACGGAGGAAAATACCCAGTCGACTATAAATTCGCACCCTTTGTGATATCAATGACAGGCATAGAAATGGAGGGCTGTGTTTCGAACGAGAAAAATATAGCTCAGTCCTGTTCGAGAAGAAGCGTTTCGAGCTTCGACCCTGTTGAGGGTGAGCAATTTACCAAGTTATCTAGAAAACAGAGTACAGGGTTGGAGTGGGCTAGGAGGAAACATATGTTCTACTCATACTGTCAAGATAAGAATAGATACAAAGTTATCCCTTCAGAATGCAATGCCTAAAAGATGGAATTTTGTGTTCTTTTATTCTTTGAATAAATATTGAATTATGTATCAATCCAAAGTTTGAATCTTTTAAGAGAGAAAGTGTTCTTGGCAAGAAAAAAGAAAAAAAAAAAGACATTGATAAAAAATAATGCAATAACACTATAAATTGAAGCGAAAATAACAATACCCATTTCATTTTCCCCATCAAAATTGAAGAATCAAATATTGCCTAAATGTACTTGAAAGAATGTATTAGCCATAAAACATACAGAATCATTACCCAAAAAAAAGGCTATAATTAGAATTGATTCTTAACGAGTCCACGTATTCTAAATCCCAATACAATCGCGTATAGTGGACCCCATGTGGGTCCCACTAGAATACAACTAAATCCCAATTAAAGACTAAGGTTCTTCACTTGATAAACGGGATACCAGAACAAGTCCGTTTGGCATATTCCTCATACTCGGATCCAAAAAATTGACTAAGAAAAACTCCTCATACGGTATCCTCTGTCGGAAAAAATGCCAAACAACTATCAAGAAAGCAAACGTCGACAAAGGGTTACAAAGCATTACTTGAGTACCAACTGACCAAATCAAGAAACCACAGTAACTTGGATGACGAATATACTTATAAACTCCATCAGTTACCAACACATGATGATCCTCGTGATATCTCTTTATGAGATGAGTGAAAGACCTACCAGCAGTTATTATGGCCAACTTTCTTATGATTTCGCCAATGATAACCATAGCAAGGCCTATATTGCTTATTGACCAGTGTTCTTTCAATCCCGGAAAGAAGGAAATTTCAAGGAAATACTCTATCAATGAAACGAACATAGCCAAAACGTAGTTTTTGCTGATTAAAAGAGACTTAAGAGACACATTGTTTTTCCCATGAAAGGCAAGTGCTAAAACATATTCGGAGCAATGAAAGAAGAAAACAGCAAAGAGCATCTGCATCAACTGTCTGCATGATGTGTAGCTCAAGATTTCTGTCATTTTATTAAACGTTAAGTCGTTAACTAAACGAATCTTTGTTCAGAAGAAATAAACGAGTTTTAGGCACTGATCATCTTAAAGGAAGGAAAGTTGGTCTTGTTTTACTTCAGACCTGAAGTGAATGCAGATAAGTGAGATGCCATTGATGAAAGCTCGGGCTCTAGTTCTTCGTAAAGATGCATTATAAATGACATTCCTGCAGATAACATGATTTAGAAATGACATTTGAAGGTAAATATTAAAAACAATCATCTCTATATTCATTACTAATCATCCAATAAATCTATTTAAATTTCTGATTTTTCGAAATATTAAATTTTACCTCTTTTTCGTCCCCCAAATTCGAATTCCTGGCCCTGACCATAGAATCACCAAACATAGGCAAAATGTAATCTGTATTGTTCTTTTCTCCCCCACAATAGTGGAGGATGGATTTGTATCTGTTTCAGATGTGGATTTGCTTAGAATTACATTTAAAAGGTGTGAAATCATGAACTAGATTGACCTAATTTTACGAATTTCGATTTACAAAACCTATTGGTTTATTCACTCAGATCACACAACAAATTATCCAATAATTTTCATGCTCAAAAGCAAACAAAAACCTAATCAGAATTGCACATACAGGTGTAACCAAAAAAAAAAGAATTGCACATACAGGTAGTACATAAAAAGCAAACGCCATATATATTGAAAATTCATTTCTTGCAGCCAAATAAAAAACCCGATTATCAATAACACATAAAAAACTTACCTGTGATGGTTCAGAAGCCAGTTCACTTGAAATTCTGTCACTCGATGAACTACGCTTACGAGAAAAGAGTAAAAATTGCATCTTTTGGGTAATTGAAAAATGAAAATTTACAGGGCTGCACATTGGAATTTAAATTATTTTGCAATTTGAACCCCACAATTACATTATGGCACTTGTACGTTATGATATTTGGGCTTATATCATTTTGCTTGTACATTTTAATTTTGAATTTAAGCCATAATAAGCCCAATTTATAAATGGGCTGACCCAGACTTGTGGGCCGTGGCCTCAAGTTTGTTATTAAAACTACAATTTCGGGTACTAACGGTTAGTACTAACTCCACATATTTATAACGTATTTGTATACTTTTAATAATTATTTAGGGCCCAATTGGATGGCATATCCATCTCTGAGAATTTTTTTCCATGATAAAAATGAGAAATGTGATTTGGAAGATGAGATTTCTAAGAGAAAAAATAAGTAATGATTGTGTTTGATGTGAAATATTTTTTATTGTGAGAAATTTGTTTGAGTTAGTATTTAAATATAATTTTTATTAAATGTGGTTAGTCAAACTCGTTGATTTAGACGTCCAAAAATAGTCACAATGGATCTTATTTTAAACGTTGCATTATTTTGTATTAGAATATGTAATTAAAATAATTTTTTGCTTTGAAAGATAGTCGGAAAAACCATTTTAATTAATTGTATTAACTGTCAAATCATGAATAGTAAAATTAATTTGTTGGAAAAAAAATTCAAATTATATGTAATTTTGAGAGATTTTTTTGGAAGAAATTTTTTAGTAAATGGCAAACAAATGTATTTCTTGTAATTTTTTTCTCCAAAATATTTTTTTAGGGATGAGGAGGCCATCCAATTGGCCCCTTAATTATTCACTTTGTTTATTTGCTGAAAGATTGATAATATTTAATTAATATTTCATGTCTTAATGTAAGAGACTATCTAATGAGGCAATCATGACTTGTTTAATTATAATTTCTTTTATTTATTTATTTTTTTTAATAAAAAAAAGGCAATCATGTGAATGTGAATTACTGAAAAAGAAAATGTCAGTCGAGTGGGGTAAAGAAAGCTCAATGACATTTTGCTGTTTCCCAAACCTAATAAATATTCTATCTCACACCAATAATGGCATAATGAGTAGTATTCTACTCGTATAAAAAATAAATAAATATTTTATGATTTTTAAGATCCCAATTTGAAAAAAATTACCCCTATAAAATGTGTTAATAATAATATATATATATATATATATTTATATTTAAATTGTGTTTCCATGCTTTTATTAATAATTTTGTCATTTTTAATAAATTGAGTTATCGGAATCGAGTATCACACATGACTTAGTTATAAAATAATTTTGAATATTATTTATAATTATTAATGTATATTGACCACACAAAAAAGTGAAAAATAAGAAAAATATCTTAGGTCACGTAAAGCAAAAGTACACACCTAATCAGATTCTCTAATCACACGTTATTTGCGTGTGGATTTTTAGTTGTCCTTTTTTTGGCACCCTACTACATATACATACAAATAGATACAGCATATCTTTTTTTTTTTATACACACTATATAATAAGTATTGGCTATATAGTCGGTATAGATAGGGCTCAATTTGCGTGTGAATTTTCAGCTCAACGGCGGCGTTTGAAGTCGAGATGGATGTGAACAACGGCGGCGCGGTTGAGCTACCAGAGGGCGTTTCCTCTGTTATTCCGGGCTGGTTTTCCGAGATCAGCCCGATGTGGCCTGGTAATTTTGTTTTATTCACTCTTTAATGTGTTTGGATTGGGTTTTATAGAATTCAAGGTTCTGATTTATGTTCGTTTTCTTTTTTGATGTTGTTGGTCTATGCATTCATAGATTTATTTGTGTTTTGAATGATGTAGGGTTTCAGTAAAAAAAGTGTCTTTTTTCTTTCTTTTGGTAATTGAGAATAATTTGAAGTATGATGTAGGGTTTATGGTGCTTGTTGAATGTTGATGGGATGAAATTTAATGTGTGAAAAAGGGAAATTTAGCTGAAATCATTCAACTACCTACATCTACTTGATGGTCTGAATAAATGAATGGAATATCATTATGAGTTCATCTATGGCTTGTTTGTATGCTCTGTCCCACCCTCCTTTTAATATGTGCCATCCTGAATCAGGAAATGAGCTCCTTTTATCATAATTCAATTACTTTTATTTGTTACCATTATTACTTGCACTTGTTGCTGAGGCAATGATTAATGCCCCATAGTGAAGTCAAAGTTTTTATCTTTTTATGTTGGTCTTAAGAATTTTATCATTTGATACTAAGAAATGCTTCTATAATGCTCTTCTTTTGTCCATTGGCCGGATTCTTTCGTTCTAAGTAGGGGCATGTTTGTGTATCACTTCGATGTGTGGTACTTGTTGTACCCTCTAACAATTTGTTTCCTTTCTCAGGTTGCACTATCATTCTCATGATTGCCATTAACATTGTATAATATGCTCTCAATTGAATTTCGCTTTACTGATGTTTGTTATAAATGTCTGTTCTAAAAGTGAATGCATACACTATGGTTTTGCTTTTTTGAGCAACAAGAACAGACTTTTTGCAGCAACAAAGTTTAAAATAAAATTATTTGAAAAGGGAATTTTTTCTATATTTCCAATGTGCCTCTGTGATTTCCGAAACAGTAGTGATTCCCTTTATCCTCTCTATAGCTCAGAAATTGTGTTATTTTATATACTTATGATCATAATTACTTAAGTATTTACCTATGAAATAATGCAGGAGAAGCACACTCATTGAAGGTAGAAAAAATATTATTCCAGGGGAAATCTGATTACCAGAATGTCATGGTTTTCCAGGTATATTATTCTCTAAAGAATAAATCCCTTTTTGTCATTAATTTGTTCACATAATGTCTGCTTCCTCTTGTATTAAGAAAGTTAAACTTCCTTGTTAAATTTCTGCTACAGTCATCAACTTATGGAAAGGTTCTTGTTTTGGATGGCGTAATCCAACTCACTGAGAGAGATGAATGTGCTTATCAGGAAATGATCACTCACCTCCCGCTTTCTTCAATTCCAAACCCCAAAAAGGTACTTATACTCTCGTATCTATACCACAGAAAAAGTAAGATACGATTTGCTTTTGGGCCTTCTCTTCTCTGTATCAGCTGCAAAATGAAATTCCTATAGCTTATTAATACATCAAACTTATTGCATTAACATATCTTTCGTGGCCCGTTTCATCCTGCTTGGCTCTCCATGTATTCATAAAAGACTAATTCTTTCAAAGGCAAAAGCAAATTACAATGTCTTGTTTTTGTCCCTTAGTATAAGTTTTGAACAAATTCATCTTTTAGGTTCTCGTAATTGGAGGAGGAGACGGTGGTGTCTTGCGTGAAGTATCCCGTCATGCTTCCGTTGAGAAGATAGACATCTGTGAGATCGATAAGATGGTCGTTGATGTGAGTTATTTTGATCTTTACACTTCTTTTCGTCTATTTTAATTTCTCCACCTCCTATTTTATTTTATTTTCCTTTTGTTCGTTTTCTCGTTTACCCTTTTTTCTTCAGGTTTCTAAACAGTTTTTTCCAAGTGTGGCTATTGGATACGATGATCCACGAGTGACTTTGCACGTTGGAGATGGTACATTCAGAGATGTTATCCATTTACTATTCTTTCCCTTGAATTTATTTTCTTTTTGAATATTTCTTCTCCTTGAATTTTGGACATCATTGAATTATTTCAATCTTTGTAGGGGTTGCATTCCTAAATGCAGTGCCAGAAGGAACTTATGATGCAGTTATAGTTGATTCTTCAGATCCAATAGGTAAAATATTACCCTTAACCAAAGGGCTACTTTGAGTTCTTCAAGAAAGTTCAGTTCAAATGCTCAAGTTGTGTTATCTATATACTCAGGTCCAGCACAAGAGCTGTTTGAAAAGCCATTCTTTGCATCGGTGGCTAAGGCCCTTCGTCCAGGCGGGGTTGTATGTACTCAGGCTGAAAGCATATGGCTTCATATGCACATTATTGAAGATATCGTTGCAAATTGTCGCCAGGTTTTCAAAGGCTCTGTCAATTATGCTTGGACTACGGTCCCCACATACCCGAGGTATTTCTCGCACCTTACTGTTTTGAAGTGGGTCCCGCATTGTTTTTCACGTGAATAGTTTTAATGGTTGTGATTGTCCCGTGACTTGAAGTACCGGGACCCTAGAAAGTGAAAGGCTTGTTTGTTTACTTTTCAAATGTCTTTTCTGTATACCTTTTAATCAATACGTTTACCTCCTCACATTATCTCTTTCCTACTTTACTATTTTTTTTAATCTCGTAATCTCTACCGAAGCGATTAAATCAATTATTATACAATCATACATGAACCAATCAATTTTTATTTGACGTACAAACACAAACACAATATACATCACCACATCATTTTCACACTAATACAACATAAACAAACAATTCCTTCCATTGCGTTTGTTTTTCGTCGCTTCTTTGTTCTTTCCCGTCCCCGAACTAAACCAATTATTAATTTGTAAAAAGACGGAAATAAAATTTAGACCGATTAACAAGCCTTATGTGTATCAGCACTTGGCATAACTTTACACATCAGTACTAACTGTTTCTATGAATATTTGTGGTCTATTTTCTTTCAGTGGCGTTATTGGTTTCATGCTTTGTTCCACGGAGGGCCCCACAGTTGATTTCAAGAATCCGGTTAACCCAATAGACGCTGATGATAGTCATGTCAAAACATATGGACCATTGAAGTTCTACAACTCAGAGGTACTATTTCCATTACGTTCTTTTGTTATTTACATGCACAACCCTCACTTGTTGTGTAATTACCACGAGACCCTTGAGTTTTTCCGAAAATTACAAAGACGCCCTCTTTGTCAGATCGAACAACTCAAAAACAAATGACGCAATTGTAATAATATATACCTTTTCTCTCTTGTTGATATGTGCTGTGTTGTTTTTGTACACAGATCCATTCTGCAGCTTTCTGTTTGCCCTCCTTTGCCAAAAAGGTGATTGAATCAAAAGCTTCGAGTTAATAAAGCCCTGAGCTAGTAAGCTGCTATTTATTCTAAGTGGTGAATTCGTTAGAAGGGATATGTTTTTGATTATCGGAGAGTCTAGGGATCAAATTGTTATTTTTGATATCAGTACTTTGAAGATTATTTTTAGCTGATCTCGTGTAACTCGAGAGTCTTAAGTGATTTATTCACCAAGTTATTTATTTTATCCATCTAGTTAAATTATGTCTTTACTATTTCTTGATGTAAAATTATATAGACACATGTTTATCATTAATTAATATTTAAATCGTACAACAATGATTTTAATGACCACAGACACAGTACTACAAATTTTGTCGGGGACATAGTTAAACATTTAAATAGTACAACAATATTTATGGTCATGTTTCTCACCAACAGAACAAGTTGATAATGAAAATTTTCAAATTGCCCCCTCAACTATATACATATAAACACTTCACCCTCACCCTAAGTAACAATGAAAAATATCTTTTTATACAACATTTAAATTCCAAATTTGACTAGAGTATTTATAGTATCTACAAATTTATAAGGTAAATAACATTTAAACGTCAACCTACAGGGCTAAATTGAAATTCATCCATAATAATTAAAACAGAACAAAGAAAAAAAGGGAAAAAAAAATGTCGTCATCCAAAATCGAATTATTGCTGTACTGTTGTCTCATGCATGAATGACGTTTGGACCTGATAAATTTTCGTTACAGATAACTGCGATTGGCCATCCCATTGAAACCCAGAACCCAATAAAAAATCATCTTCAATCTGTCAAGTTTTAATTTCCCAGTGCTAAAATCAAAATCCCACATGATTTTTCATCAGATGGTTGGTCCCATTTCACGTGTGTAATTCGTTTTACTTACCTAAACCCACGAGCTTGAGTATTAACTCTGTTTTCGACTGTAAAGAACTAATTGGGAAATGGAAGATGAAGGGATTGAAGATATATATGTGAGTTTGTTGGATAGTAGAGCTGGTGGCGACGTACGGCGGCGGGGCAGCGGCGGCGGAGAGTCATGGCGGTGGGTGGACGGGAGTGAGGTGGGTTCAGATGAGCCTTATTGGGGTGGTGATGAGGAGAGTAGAGAAAGTGGTGGCTATGGAAGTGTTAGGAGAAGGCTAATTAAGAGGCCTAGAAGAGTTGATTCTTTTGATGTTGAAGCTATGGAGATTGCTGCTCATCATGGCCACAACAATGAGGTTATATATTTTATTGACAAAATTGAAAGAAAAAATACAATCTTTTTAGATTTAGTTATTCTAGATTTATTGCTTTATGGGTTTTATTTTCAAGAACATTTTGCTGTTTTTTCCGCATTTTTGTTAGCCTTAAAGTTTGAAGACATTGATTTCTGGTGCTCGTAGTAGTGTGAGTTTGGTCTTTACTAACAAATCTATGGATATAATGATCAAGGTTCAAAGTTTCCTTTCTAACAAATCTATGGATATAATGAATCAATGATACTTGACTTGCATTGAAATAAGCGCTTATAGTTTTTAGCCAATCATTTCGTTTTTAGCTTCAATTACGGTTGAATTGAAGCACAATGGCTTTGTCTGAATACCATATCTTATAGTTTCGTGACTGATATATATATATATACTAATATACAGGATAATTCACTTTGGAAAACTCTGGCATTGGCATTTCAAACGCTCGGTGTTGTATATGGCGACATGGGCACGAGCCCTCTATACGTTTTTTCCGATGTATTCAGTAAAGTGCCCATTACTTCAGAAGTGGATGTTTTGGGTACTTTATCATTAGTTATCTACACAATTGCCCTCATTCCTTTAGTAAAATACGTTTTCGTTGTGCTGAAAGCAAATGACAATGGCGAAGGTACTTTTACGAACTATTTTCGTCGAATTTAATTGTAAAAAATATTAAACAATTGACGTATCTTATTTAATTTTGATTAAACAGGTGGGACATTTGCATTGTATTCATTGATTTGTAGATATGCAAATGTTAATCTTCTTCCAAATAGACAACCGGCTGATGAATATATCTCGAGTTTCAAGCTGAAATTACCAACTCCTGAACTGGAAAGGGCTTTGAGTATTAAAGAGGCTTTGGAACATAAATCCCATTTGAAAAAACTGCTGTTATTGCTTGTTCTTATGGGAACATCGATGATTATAGGGGACGGTATTTTAACACCAGCTATCTCAGGTATATTTGGGCTTTTTCATCACTTGTTTTTAATATTGATTTATTCAAATTCATATGAACAAATTTCTGAATGTTGTTGGTTTATATGAGTTATGTAAATGGCATAAAAGAACAATTTTAAATGTGAAACTCATTTCGAAATGGAAAACATTGTACACCAACTAATAGGAACGATAATAAATCAACACACAGAACTCGATAATTTTAGTTTGTGTGTGACAAATATCAAATATTCATCATTTGTGCGTTATTTTTTCTCTTTTAATGATGCTTTCTTGTTTGCAGTAATGTCTGCTGTGAGTGGTCTTCAGGGTCGAATACCGGGGTTTGGCACAAGTGCGTAGGCCATTTTTATATCGCTTTTTTTCTAATTTTCTAAAGATTATAAAAATTACATCTTTTCTTTCATCTGAGTACTTATGTTCTTTCGATTAAATTTTGAAATAAATAGCCTCATTATTGTAATTGGACTAAATAAATGAAGATTTTATATCAAACCTAATAAACACCTGTTTTTTTTTTTTTCTCGTTTTTTTACAGATGCCCTTGTTGTTACGTCGATTATTATCCTCGTGGGGCTGTTTAGTATTCAGAGATTTGGAACAAGTAAAGTGGGGTTCACATTTGCACCTGCACTTGCATTATGGTTCTTTAGCCTTGGATTTATCGGAATATATAATCTTCTCAAATACGATATAACCGTTGTAAGAGCTATAAATCCCTTCTACATATATCTCTTCTTCAAGAAAAATAGCACTAAGGGATGGTCTGCACTTGGCGGTTGTGTTCTATGCATAACAGGTTCGTCGTTTTTTATATATAACCTTTTATTACTCGAGAAAAACAAAATAAAGTCTTTTTATGGTACGAATATGAAATAAATAAGCAAGAAACGAGTTATTTTTACGTTTTAGACGATAAAATATTGTAAAAACAAATTTGCAGGCGCTGAAGCAATGTTTGCTGATTTAGGCCATTTTTCAGTGCCATCCATACAGGTTCGTTTTTCGATTTCCCGTAATTTAGTTACCTTAGGTTGTGTTTGGATCGAAGGATTTGAAATCTATGGATTTCAAAGTCGTCAATAAATCCATGAAGTTCGTTTGTATGTATCCAAAATATAATGGATTTCAAATCACTCGTCATTCATTTTGAGCTATTTTCTCCATAACTACGGTGGATTTCAAATGACTTCCATTTTAGGTGTCATTACAAATCCTTCCTCCAAATCCCCTCCCAAAATCCAAATCAGTCAATCCAAACGCAACCTTAGTATAATCCTCTCTAATGTTGTAAGATTAACAATTAACTGCAGATTGCTTTTACTAGTGTTGTATTCCCCTGCCTCCTCTTAGCTTACATGGGCCAAGCTGCATATCTCATCAAACACCCTAATGCAGCCAGTCGGATATTTTACGACTCTGTTCCAGGTGATGGTTTCTTATTACAATATGGGATTATTCTTAACGATCACATCCGTCCATATATCATCACGAACGGCTGTGATCGTTCTGCGATATATCTAAGATAGTATATATATATATATATATATATATGACATTACATCATAGTTAAACGTTGTTACAGATGGTCTTTTCTGGCCCGTTTTTGTGGTTGCAACAATTGCGGCTATAATCGCTAGTCAGGCTATGATTTCGGCTTCTTTCTCGTGCGTAAAGCAGTCGATGGCTCTGGGATGTTTCCCGAGGTTGAAGATCATTCACACTTCAAGAAAACTCATGGGCCAAATTTATATTCCTGTCCTTAATTACTTTCTAATGGTAATGTGCATTATCGTTGTTGCCGTTTTTAGAAGCACTACACAAATTGCCAATGCATATGGTAAGTTTTTCGTTTTCCCGTTTTCCTTATTCGATAATTGATCACTGAGGAAGAAATAATACTACCAAGCTTTGGTATATGCTCCAATGATGATCTTCTAAATACTCAATAATTTACTAAAGGGATAATGTACCACACCTACTTAGGCCTGGCATTGGGTGGGTCGGACCCAGACTCAATGATTGGGTCTAGACCTAGACCCCGACCCAATGGGTCTCATGTGTGTCTCATGTGTGGGTTTGAGTCTGGGTCTCATGTGTGGGTCTGGGTCTAGACCCAATGTTTTGGTCTGGATCTGGGTCCGACCCATTCAATATCATGCCTACACCTACTCACTATTGGGTAATTACCACGAGGCGCCTGAGATTTTGCAGATAACTACGATACAAGAAACCTTATCAGTCTAACGACTCAAAAAATAAGGGTAAAATGAATAATATCAGACTTCGTTTTTTCACGATTTATCATCATGAATTGCAGGTATTGCTGAAGTTGGCGTTATGATCGTCAGCACGACATTGGTAACACTCGTTATGCTTCTCATATGGCAAACGAACTTATTCTTAGCCATCTTGTTCCCCGTTATATTTGGATCGATCGAGCTAGTTTACTTATCCGCCGTTCTATCCAAGATCATGGAAGGCGGGTGGGTCCCACTAGCCTTCGCGTCCTTCTTCCTCTGCGTAATGTACACGTGGAACTACGGTAGCGTGCTAAAGTACCATAGCGAGGTCCGTGGAAAAATATCAATGGACCTAATGCTCGAGCTCGGGTCGACCCTGGGGACGGTTAGGGTCCCCGGGATCGGATTACTATACAACGAGCTAGTCCATGGGATCCCGTCGGTTTTAGGGCAATTTCTACTCGATCTTCCGGCTATCCACTCGACCATTGTGTTTGTATGCATCAAATACTTACCGATACCCGTTGTGCCTCAAGAAGAACGATTCTTGTTTAGAAGGGTGTGCCCTAAAGACTACCATATGTTCCGTTGTATAGCCCGTTATGGCTACAAGGACGTGCGGAAAGAGGATCATCGCGCGTTTGAGCAACTTTTGGTCGAAAGCCTCGAAAAGTTTCTAAGGAAAGAAGCTCTAGATCTTGCTTTGGAGAGTAGTCTTAACAAAACGGAACTTGATATCGTTGATGATAATGTAACGGGATTTGATGAAATAGGACCGTCGAGATTGAGACCGGTTAGTATGGAATTGCCAGCTGGCGAAACGATAAAAGACGAAGATCCTAGTTTGGAGTACGAGTTGTGGGCCCTTAAAGAGGCGTGTGATTCGGGGTTTACGTATTTGCTTGGACACGGAGACGTGAGGGCCACGAAGAATTCGTGGTTTTTGAAGAAATTGGCTATAAATTACTTTTATGCATTCTTGAGGAAGAATTGCAGAGGGGGTGCTGCAACTATGAAGGTGCCTCATATGGATGTAATCCAAGTTGGGATGACTTATATGGTGTGATTTTTAGTACTAGTGTTATATGAACTTGTGTTGTATTCTTGTTGTTAGAAATGTTAAGTAAAGTATTATTGGGGAAGTATGATGATTAATTAGGAAGTTTTTAGTATATTGTAATAGATTTGGGCTCTCCTTTTTGTTTAGAATTAAAGAATCATATTAGTACTTGTGGAATTTTGGCCATTTTATGTGTGAAAAGTGTTTAAATTAGGAACTTGATGAAACATTATTGTTTTAAGTAAGTGTTATAGTAGTGGGATCGATCTATTATAGAATTTTATTACAGTATGTCGCCTTGAGCGTGATAGATAAATTAGAAGCGAATTGAAATTAGTACAATAAAAGAAACAATAAGAATTTAAACATATTAATGGGAAAGTGTTGATAGGGCAAATGGCTAATACAATGGTGTTGATGAAAGATGGAGTGCCCAAAGAAGCATATTTATTGGGACTAGGCTATATCATATTGGGGTGACATTTTCTACTTTAAATAATGTTTCATCTTTTATTATATATATATATATATATTTGTCACGTGTAATTCACATATTTATTAAAGGATATTTAATATATGAAAATGTTTCAACTCGGATTAAACATATATGCAATAGAAATTTGAAACAAAAAATATCATTAAATTTAGACTATTGTTTTTGGTTGGGTCAAACGTGGGTGCAAATGGGCTAATGGCCTAATTTAGACCATTTATTTTTGGTTGGGTGCAAATAAGCTAATAACCTAGTACCAAAGGGCCTAGCCCATTTCTTGAACATATTTGGACCACTTATTTGGGTGGGTCAAATTCAAGACATTGTCCTACGTGGGTGATGAACTAATAGTCTAATACCAAAACAATGATGCATGCCACATATAATATATATTGTTTTCTGTTATATCGAAATCAATAGTTTCGGTATAACACGTTAATAAATAGTCCATTTTTCTAAAATATTTCATTATTCAGTGATGTGTATTATATTGGACCATTGATCTCGATATAACATAAAATGTTCCACGTATATATAGATTAACAACTCTTTCTAATGGTATCACGATTTTGCATAATCGAGCTATGATAATTAAAAAAAAATAAAAAGACATGATAAAATAGTAGTTGCACTAGAAAATTATTAGGTCATGTAATAAACAAAGCCAGCTTTTTTTTTTTTTTTTTTTTTTTTTAAATTAGGTGTGTGACTATGACCAAGTGTATTTGAAATATCCTTTTATTATTCTTAATTTAATCTAGAAATAAAACTGGAGTCCGGATATTCATTTGCTCCCTACCATAAGGAAAAGTAAGTGTGTCCAGGGGGCAACCCCTGGTAGAGTGCGCACCTAACGGTAGCGGCTGCGGGTTCCCTTGTCATCAAAAAAAAAAAGTAAGTGTGTCCAAATTTAAATAATAATGTTTTCGAATAAAATGGGGGAAAATTAGGTGATATTAAAGATAAAGTATATGTTTTGAACGATTTTAAGTGATTTTAGGAAATAATTGAAGTTTGTTATCATGATATTATAGTTTTGATTAATGGATAATGACTTACTAGAGTTGTTAATCTATCAATAGAGTTTATGCGAGTGATTATTTAATCTAAAGAATTTAGGTTGAATTATTAGAAAATTAGTAGTGATTTATGTGTTAATCACACGATTATTATAAAAATGAAGATTAGTGTACCCCTACGCTATCCACCTAAGAAAGAATATAAGAATATCCTTGCTTAGTATGAGGTTGAAAAAAAATTAAATTATTTAATACTCGACTGAAGATTAATTATTAAAATCAATTAGATGTAACTATTATGTGCACTCTTTCTCACAAATCATATTTGGAGTTTATTTTATGTGGCGTATTTGGCTACAAGTGTAAATTAATTGCAAATGTTATTATATTATTGAAGAAAATACCGACTCAATATGTGTAGGTTAATAAAATATTAAATGAAAACTATTAGATTATTTTTTCATACCACGCAGTTCAGGTCGATCAGTTTTTTAATACACTTAATTTCTTGCATTTTAATAATATGTGATATATTAAATTTTTTGAATATCATCGTTAAAAACGACTTCAATAGGGTGATAAGTAGTAAAGAGGAACTGTAAAGAAAAGCAGGGTCAATGTGAGTAGTGAAAAGTTATAAGTTTAAAATATGATAATTGTCAAAGAAATTACATAGAAATAGTGAAAAGTTAATATATATATATAACCTAAGATGCACAAAAAAACACAAAAAAATATAACATACTAAAGATATTGACTTTTTTTTTTTTTTTTGCTGTTTCATGTTTAAAAAAATAAAGTTTGCATAGCAAATTTCAGATTAAAAACATTTCGGGTTAATATATATTCTATTTATTTGAAAATTATTTATAAATTTGATCCGGAAACATTTAAATAACATTTCACATTAATCTTCAAGCAAAAAGTGCTATTATTTAGAAGTTTTTTCACATGTGAAACATTTTTTTTCTTCTATTTTATTAATTTAAATTTTGACCTCTTAAGTAGCTTAACTAAATGTGATAACCTATCGAAGTTGAAAATAGTAGCAAATTAATAATTATATGGCCTGAAATGATAAACAAATCACGAAGAAGATTGCGGTGAGAAAAATAATACATCTGAAAATGATGTAACATTTTAATATGTGAATATTACAATTGTTAATTAGAAGTGTTAAACGCATTCATAATAAAATGATTAAAGGGCGTCATATCATTAAGTTTGTTGTAACAAATTCAGATTTTTATATAGCAAATATTTAAAGTGAAATGTTGTATATATTCATTTTAATATTATTAATTTTTTATTATTATTTTGATTTAGAAAGTATGGATATAATAAATTCATTAAAATTGAGACCCTTAGAACTTAATTCCGAGGTCTAATTTTATTTGGCCTATATAAAACCCTCTAAAAGATTAAACAATAATATTATATCAATTTTGAATATTGTAAGGACATAACCATCAACATATTGTTGTTTTAAGTCAAAGACATATAACCAAATGCATAAGTATGTGCATTTAAATTCAACTTTTAGAAAGTCCCTTAAAATAGTTAAATGCATTTTTTTACACATATCATTGTCCTATAGATTTTGAGCTCATTAATCAAAGATTTTATGTTACTTTGGTAACTTTAGATAATATAGAATTTAAGCTTCCA
This sequence comes from Verbascum thapsus, assembly GCA_963669365.1. Taxonomy (NCBI): domain Eukaryota; kingdom Viridiplantae; phylum Streptophyta; class Magnoliopsida; order Lamiales; family Scrophulariaceae; genus Verbascum; species Verbascum thapsus. Next base: position 23,240,015 of record OY770108.1, read on the forward strand.
TAATATATTAATATTGAATATGCAAGTCATGACTTCGACTTGTTATTTTATGTTATCTAATATTACCGAAATGGAAATACGATTCTTTAAATTATGTGTTCATACATTAATAAGAATAAATTCGCGTTATCATCTAGAACGATCAATTGTCAAAGTGATTTTATTGGTGTGATCCATGTCGTTACTTAATCAATAATTTATTATTTATTTGATTTAATTTTCAATTACGGTAACTTAAATTGTTAAATAATAGTAGTTTATCTTGACATTCGTCATTTTAATATTTTTCTAAAGATATTTAAATATTTGTTATATATTTCTTTCCAATACTCTTAAGGGTCAACTACCTAAATTGTTAACCAAGTAATAGGCTACTTTTCATCTTTAACATGATAAAAATTAGAAATTTACTAATGACATTATGTTTCTCCACCTAATGTTAACCTAAAAATAGAGTCAACCATCTAGAAATATAGAGCTGAATATATCAAATTTTAGGTAGACGTGCCATTTAGTTGCATTTTTAATCCTATTAATTTCAAACTCTTAATATTAATCACATAACACTCATTTTGTTGTATTTTTATTTTAATCTCAACATTTAAAAAACTAACAAATTGTTATTTTAATCATATGCTTCCCAAAATTGCAAGGGAATATCCTATGAGACTGATTTAGTAAATTATTAATAATGAGACAAAATTTATAAAAAATGTTATACTATGGATGACTGCAAAGAGAACTAAAATATTCGAGACTCGACCCAAACTCGACTACTGAAAATTCTTTTAATTCGATTCATTAACATATCAAATCAAACTTGAATAACTTTTTATATTCGATAAGTTTTAAAAATTGGATCGATTTCGAGCTCAACTCATTTAGTAATAAATTTTAAAAATATATACAGAAAAGTCAAACTACTAGAGTTCAGCTCGATTAAAATTAGTTTGAGTTCAACTCGATTATCGATTAAACAAACTCAAACGTAAATTTTAAATTGCGATTGTTATTTAAACAAAAAAAATTTTGACTCATTACACCCTTATAAGAGACTACTATTACAAATTTTCCCAAATTTTTACTATAAATCAAAATACTTGACTGTGAATCCACATTAAAAATATATATATTAATATCTGGATTGTCTGCTTGATCTCGCATGTTTACACTTCCCCTGTTTTCTCTCCCTCTCTCTCACACACAAACACACAGTAGCCAGGTAGAATTGAATGTGACATGTGAGATGAACTCCAGCTCCAATATAAATAAACTAAATTCCAATTAAAGAAACGTATAATAACACCTATTCAGCCATAAAACCAAATCTCACTAAAAAAAATACAACCTTCGTTTCACTGTCACAACGAAATAATTCCAAAATCTTTATGCTCTGTTCCAAGTCCTGTTTTATTTATTTTTGAATTATTACAGCACTTGTCTCTGTTTTTTTTTCTTGTTTCTTCTTGAACTGCTGTTTGTGACACATTTAGGTATTGTCCCAATCAATTGTCCATTTTTTTGTCGTAAGCATTATAATTAGTGTCTATGTCAGTATGTGTTTTCTTGATAGTTCTTTACTGAGGTGGGTTGTTTGGCAAAAGGGTCATGGTTAAAATCCTTCATTTTGCAGTGTTTATGTTTATTTTTTGGAATTTGTGGGAGCATCAATGGATCTTGAAACTGGGATTTATCAAAATCATGTAAAGGTGAGCTCTTTTCTCTTGTTATGATCTAAAGTTGCAATCTTTGTAATAATCTAAGTATTTTTTCATTAAAATGATTGATTTTTTTTGTGGGTTTTGCAGAAAGAGTCTTGGAGAACAATATTGACATTGGCTTACCAGAGTTTAGGTGTAGTATATGGGGATTTAAGTACATCACCATTATATGTATACAAGAGTACTTTTGCTGATGATATTGAACACTCTGAGACAAATGAAGAAATATATGGAGTTTTATCCTTTGTTTTCTGGACATTGACTTTGGTTCCTCTTTTGAAATATGTATTCATTTTGTTGAGAGCTGATGATAATGGTGAAGGTGGCACATTTGCATTATATTCACTATTATGTAGACATGCCAAAGTAAATTCATTGCCTAGTTTCCAGTCAATAGATGAGGATTTATCAGCTTATAAGAAGGATATTGTAAGCCCTAAACCAAGAACTTTTGGGGCAAAGCTTAAATATACTTTAGAAAGATATAAAGTTTTGCAAAAATTGTTGCTTATATTGGCTTTGATTGGTGCTTGTATGGTGATTGGAGATGGTATATTGACTCCAGCGATTTCGGGTATGCATAATTTTTTTTTTTGGGTCAAATTCTGAAAAAATTCGAGTTTGTTAGGTTATATGTGATTGATTTATCTTTGTGCAGTTTTTTCAGCGGTTTCTGGTGTCGAACTAGCCCTGGCAAAAGAGCATCACAAATGTAAGAACCTTAATTTTCAGCTTATTAGAAGTTGTAATAGATAATCTTTGGCTTGTCTTATTTGGTTCTTGGATTGTTGGAATTCTTCGAGTCATTTTTGCTATTGTAGATAATAGCTACAATTTTCTATAAATGTCCAAGTTACTTTCTAAACTTATACACACCGATAATCTGAAATTTTAATAGGATATACTAATGTTTATATAGTACTCTAGAAGTTTAAACGAATTAATATTGGTACGAGCTTAAAATCTTAGCCCATGATATGGTTCTTAATGTATAAAAATGTCAATTTAATCTTTCAATTTGATGGTTGAATTTGTCGAATAGATATCTTGTAAATCAAGCTGTATAAAATGCGCTGACTAGTTAAAAGCTCAAATAGTTTATTTTTCTTGTCCTTTTTACAAATTCTTTGAGTGAACTTAAACCAATACAATGTGAGGATGTGGAGTACATTATGCAAGAAATGGTCATATAGAATAAGTAAACAAATTTTAGCAAATAATATCATTATAGACGAAGTCTTGAGATAAATTTAGAACTCATTATCTAGGTCATAAGACTAATTAAACAAACTTCTAGCAAATAATATCATTATAGACAAAGTCTTGAGATAAATTTAGCACTCAGAATGAATATCTCGATTGTACCCGAAGAAAATTTGTTAAGAGAGTGGTGTAAAAGAGACCCATAGTCTTGCGTAACACACTTTATTTGGATTATCTGTGTGTATAAAACTTTGCCTAAATGGGGCATACTTAAGACGAAATAAGATTCGATTAGGGATAAGACCAGTGTAAATAACTTGTTGCCACTAAAAGATTCAATCTTTAACAAGCAAGATATTGTTTTGTTATACATGTTGTTAAATCCTTAAAACAGATTCTAATTCCACCACTTAAACTTCAGTTTTCGGTATATATTTAACTTGAATGCAATAATCCTGCAGATGTCGAAGTCCCGGTCACTTGTCTCATACTCATAGCCTTGTTTGCCCTTCAACACTACGGGACCCACAGGGTCGGGTTCTTGTTCGCGCCTGTGGTCGTGATATGGCTTTTTTGCATCAGTGGTATTGGTCTGTACAACATTTTCCACTGGAACCCTCGTGTATATCGAGCTCTAAATCCAATTTACATGTTCAAATTTCTAAAGAAAACGCAACGAGACGGTTGGATGTCCTTGGGAGGCATCCTACTTTGCATAACAGGTAAGTAAGTTAGAATCATTAATCAGAACCGTCGATCTATGGACGACTTACAGTGGGTCCCACCGCATGGACGGTTCTGATAAACGACATGCTCGAATATTCGTTTTTTATATTCTTCACAAGATTCTATAACGCATGAATCTTTCAAACGAATCACAGGTTCAGAAGCCATGTTTGCTGATCTGGGGCACTTTTCCCAGTTGTCGATAAAGGTAGATTCTAATCTGATTCATATTTTCACATGATGTAGTTTTCGATTTCTTACCAAAGGACATTGTGATATCATTGTCTTAATTTACAGTCAAGATTATTTCACATTCCTATGGATTCAAGTCTTCATATAGTGAAAACTCTAAAACATTTCTAACATACTGCAGATAGCCTTTACATCATTTGTTTATCCATCTCTGGTCCTCGCGTATATGGGGCAGGCTGCATATATTTCTAAGCATCACCATTATCAACACGATTACAGCATTGGATTTTACGTCTCAGTACCTGGTTAGTACCCTTTTACTCTTTAACATGAAAAAACGCAAAAAAAAAAAAAAAAAAAGTGAACTTTCTCTTACAGAACATATCCCGTGATCTTGTTTCAGAGAAATTAAGGTGGCCGGTTATGGTGATTGCAATAATGGCTGCAGTTGTTGGGAGCCAAGCCATTATAACCGGAACTTTTTCCATCATAAAACAGTGCAATGCCTTGGGGTGCTTCCCGAGAGTCAAAATTGTGCACACTTCCTCGAAATTTCACGGGCAGATATACATTCCCGAAATCAATTGGATATTAATGATCCTATGTCTAGCCGTCACTATCGGTTTTAGAGACATCACACGAATGGGCAACGCTTCGGGTAAGTCTTGTCTTGATCTCACACATTACGTGATTTTAAAAAAACGTCCCAATATTTCACACTGGTTGCAATAATAGTCCCTTTTTTTATAATATTAATGTTAGTCCCGTACTTTATTTTTGTTATTATAAATTGTGTTTTGCCCATTCAACTAAACAAGAAGTATTAAACAACCCTTAAACAAATACTTTTTTGTCTTTTAACCCCTAAAAATTAAAATATAATTTAAAAATTAAAAAGGAGAACGTATAGGTTTAGCTACAACGTTCATAACATGGTCAAATCATCATCTTTCTCAACCCTTTTTTTATTTTCTTCTAGTTATTTTTGGGGTGTAAATGACAATTATATTTGTTTAAGGTGGTGTTTGATATATTTTCTACAGTTTAAGGGGAAAAATGCAATTTTAAGTAATAAAAGTAGTATAGGTCTAAATTGATAAAAAAAAGGACTAAAGTTATACCCTTATTGGAAATGTTTTCAAAATTTCGAAATATGAGACTAAAACTAGAATCGTGATATCCTGTGGGACTGCAATTTTCCCTCGACCCGGACCAATAGTCCACACCCACCATACACCATTGGATTAGGGTGATTGACGTTGTTCAACCAACATTAGACGGTTGTGATTGTCCGAATGCTTGAGACCTTTCGGGAGTGATTCTTATGTTCTTATCGTCCTTCATAACGAAAGTTTCTCATTCTTTTCCATGCAGGTCTTGCAGTTATAACCGTCATGCTTGTAACGACTTGCTTGATGTCTCTCGTTATCGTCTTGTGCTGGCACAAGAATGTGCTCTTCGCGATCGCCTTCGTCTTGTTCTTCGGGACCCTCGAGGCCATATTTTTCTCGGCCTCTCTAATCAAATTTCTCGAAGGCGCTTGGGTGCCCGTTGCCCTTTCGTTCTTCTTCATGATAGTGATGTCCGTATGGCACTATGGAACGTTGAAGAAATACGAGTTTGATGTTCAAAATAAGGTCTCGGTCGATTGGCTACTCAGTCTAGGCCCGAGTCTGGGCATTGTTCGGGTTCGTGGGATCGGGCTCATCCACACGGAACTCGTCTCGGGTATCCCCGCAATATTTTCCCACTTCGTCACCAATCTACCGGCATTTCACCAAGTTCTTATTTTCCTTTGCGTCAAATCGGTCCCTATTCCTCACGTCAACCACGAGGAACGGTTTCTCGTAGGTCATATTGGTCCACGAGAGTACCGTATATATAGATGCATCGTTAGATACGGTTATCGTGATGCTCACAAGGACGATACGCAGTTCGAAAACGATCTTTTGTGCAGTATAGCGGAGTATATAAGGACCGAAACGCCAAACGAAGACACTACTCCAACGAGGCAATCGGAAGGAATGATTGTCGTTGGAACACCTTCGACTCATCTACACGGGATTCAATTGCGCGAGGAGGAAGAAGGGGCGATTTCGGAAATTCCCGAGTCGTCGAAGATAAGGGAAATACACTCTATAAAGGGCGTTAGGCCGAGGAAGAAGGTTAGATTCGTCATTCCCGAGAGCCCGAGGATCGAGGGTGGGGCCCGTGAGGAGTTGGGCGAGCTAATGGAGGCTCGGGAAGCGGGGATCGCGTATATTATGGGGCATTCATGTGTGAGAGCAAAACAAGGATCAAGTTTGATGAAGAAGATGGTGATAAATATAGGGTATGATTTCTTGAGAAGGAATAGTAGGGCTCCTACTTATGCTTTGAGTGTGCCTCATGCTTCTACATTAGAAGTGGGAATGGTGTACCATATATGATTTTTATAGGTTTTTAGAGGAAAATGTTTGGAGTATTTTGTGTAAATATTTATGGGTTTTTTTTTTTTAATACCAAAGATAAGTATAAATTGTTGTTGATATTGATGGTGATAAGTTGTAGATGATGAATTAGTAAAAGAAAATACTTTAATTCTTAACATACCAAGCTAAATTGTGGCCATTATAAATTGTTTTGGTTGTGAATTTTGGATCAAATCGTGATAAATCGAAACGGGAAGAGAAATACGAGTTTTATTGGCTATTGTCTTCATTAATGCATTTCATTGTTAGAAATTGTGCAAAACTTTTATTAAGTGATTAATAGTTTGGTTATTAATGAATTGATGTGTTAGTTTATTTTTGCTTAAGTACTAAAGAATTCATGCTTTTTAAAGTGTGTTTTGGCCCTGGACTATGATATTTTGTAATTTACAGACAAATTTTCTAGTGTTTTTGTTTAAGCGTTGTAGATCATTTCATTTATTATGGCGACCTTGTCAAGTATGTTTCAATTTTATATTTATCTTGTGTAATTTTCTGAATTAATATTACTTTATTTTGCTAAACATAGATTTTATATGTGAAATAATTCGTTTAGTTAGACAACATTAAAATTTTAACATTTATACTAATCCCAAAATATGTATTTTTAGTTTTGATCGACTCTTTTTTTTTTTTTTTGTTAGATTTAGACCGCTCAAAACCGTACCCTTGATTTTATGTTTTTGAAAAAGCAATTTGAGATTCACTATAAAAAAAATCACATTTGACAATTCGATTTCAAATTAGAGAGAATAAACACAATGAATACTCCTAGGAGAGATAGTTAACACTTAACACTAAGCCCAATTGATATAAGAAGGATTGGGCTCTCTAATTAGACGTTGTGGGCTTTAACATGCTTACAAGCCACAAGACTCTGGAAAATACTTTTTAAAAACATTGAATTTTTTTTTTTCGTATCGAATATTTACGAGCGATTTATTTGATTACTAGATTTTGAAAACTTATTTTTTATTTAACTTAGTCCAAATTTAATTTTTGTCACATTCGTTATACATTTCTCACACTTCATCACATAATTTTCTGTTTTATATATGATTCAACTGTCCAAAATTTAACGGTCAATTTGTGTCTATTATGCTCTGCGCCCAAATGTTGGCTAACGGAGCTGATTGTTAGATTTTGACGATTGTGACTAAATGTGAGACATTTTGAAAGTAATTAGACTACCAGTAAGAAATTCCTAATAAACAAGACTAATATTAAATTCGAGTTAAATTATGGGACGAAAATGTATTTTTGGGCTTTTCAACAATATATATGTATATAACTATGTATATATGGTGGTTTGAATTTAAAGCACCACCAAAACATTCATATTGGGAAACAGGCAAATGCCAGGCAATTTACAGATAATAAAGTCAGTATATGTGGCTCTACATTTACAAATAAAATCTAATTTTGGACAAACCAAATCCTCCAATTGGTTACCATTAAATTTCCAAGTTCTCAATATAATGAAGTTGGAGCAACCTATAATTTTTTGATCCAATATGGATTCAAGTTTTTCAATTTTTTTCAATAAGTCAATGTGGAATATTTTTTTTTTTTTGGTATTCATGTATGTAAAATATATATATAGAGTCGAGAAGACGAATAAATCACCAATATTTATACAATTAGGGGTCTCTTTTGTTCTATCAAGAACATTTATATATAAATATCCTTATCTAATATTTTTCTCGAAAATTATTTCAAACTTGAGCATTGCAGGTCCATAGTAATACTAGGAAACTTTCGGTCGGTATTCTAAAATGCTCTTGTTGTGAGGGATTTAAAATTTATGAAAAAATCATTACAACATATTTTAAACATTTATGATGCAAATTCGTTGAATATGTTGGTGGGCCCTTGATGAACAAATTGGACGATATGTCTCAACGAGCTTTAGCGAATGAAACAAATTTGTGGCGATTAAATTTCTTTCGTCAGGCAGCTAGTACAAGTTTCGCTTGACCTAATATTTTACTCAATATGAAGCAATTAAATGCCCAATAGATCAGTTACACGTGATGTACATGCCAGGGAACTATAAAGTACGTAACGCGATGTACCAGTTTCCATAACTTCGTAATTGTACGTAATGCACATGTCTTATTTATTCGTACACTAGTTTTTTATCCATAGTTCATGTTAATCGAGTCATTTATTGTTTGACCATGTGCTATGAAAACAATCGGTCCTGAGGTTCATAAATATATATATATGGACACAGTATTTTTTGCGGAAAGTTGTAATCTCCAATTTTTATATGATGACCTAACGATGTAATACATATAAGTATACGAGCTATTTGAACTCGGCTCGATTTTTAGTATACCATTTACAAACTTGTGGGTGAAAATATAATTTCCTACCAACCTCAATTAAATATCTTTTATTTACAAAGTTGCAATTTGAATTTCACAATTGAGATCACTTGTTGTGGGTACAAAGATCTTAGGGTGTGTTTGGATCGAGTGATTTGAAATCCATGGATTTCAAATTCATCGACAAATCCATGTAAGTTCGTTTTGATGATGATGGATTTCAAATCCCTCGCCATTCATTTTAAGCTCTTTTCTCCACAACTACGGTGAATTTCAAATGACACCATTTTAGGTGTCATTTGAAATCCTTCCTCCAAATCCACTCCTCAAATCCAAATCCATCGATCCAAACGCACCGTTAGATATTTGTTCAAAGACTTTCCAAATTGTACACAAAGAAGGTCAATTTGGTTCAACATTCACGTTTTAGCTATATATGTCCATGTGCATTGGACTAAGCAAGTCAAATTGTACTTATTTTAAATAAATGTGCATTAATCTCATTTTTATTCTTATGGCTCTTTAAACATGTGGGAGAGAATATTGGTGTTTACCAATAATGCATCTAAGTCCAAAATTCACTTCACATCAATAATGTTATTCTTATTGTGGTTTAAAATTAATTATTGTTTTTACCCATAAAACGCATAATTCGATTCGAAGTATAAAAATATGCTATATTTAATAAGTTACATTATTTTCTATTTTCATCCTTTAATTTAGAATGTACTTGGTCCATAAAAACTATCCAAATAAACTTGATGTCTTGTTGTAATAGATGAATAATATTTGATATAATAGGGAAAACTACACTTTTTATGTTGTAATTTGACCTAAATTTAATTTTGGTCTAATTAAATTATTGAATTTCTCACAGTTATTCAACACTTCAGTCAACACTTTCAGTAGACTTTTTTTGGAAGTTTTATGCATAAGAGACTCGTTATATTGAGTGGAAATGCTCCACATATGAGTATATTCACGCATCCAAAAAAATCGATGGAAGTGTTGACTAACGGAGTTGACCGCCAAATTTTAATGGTGAGACTGAATATAAGATTTTTTAAAACTGTAAAACTAAATGTTACAAACTCATAATAAATGAGTCTACAATTTTCTCTATATAATATATATATATATTATTTATATATAGTCTAAAAGACTAAAATTGATATGGGGGAATAATGTTATTCTCTAACTTGCACGCATGCATTGCATAGATGAGAGGATTATTGGCAAAAGTGATACCTTTTGGATAATTTGTACTCTTCTAAATACCTTCCAAGAATTTACGATAAGAGGGAGAAAGGGAATGAACTTGCATTGCATGAACTTTCACGATAAAGATCATTTTCATTTGTCAATTTTTATATATGTTTATATATAAGTCAATGATAATTATAGTGGTCCTCTAATCAAGAAAATTACAACCTATTTGTCCTCGGAATGAATCTTCTATCCCACAATGATATACCAAAATGGTGTCACATCATTGTGGAATTGCCAAGTGTCTTTTTATTTGAATTATTATTTATATTTTATTTTTAGATGGACACTTGTCAATCACAAGATAATGTGACACTGTTATGGTACACCATTGTGGGATAGAAGATCTGCTCCGATTTGTCCTAGTTTTTTGGGTTTCAAACTTTCAATTTTACTAGTTTCTGTTTTACTTATTTGATTTTGTTCTTTTTTACTTTTGTGGCAATGGATTTGGATTGCCTTAAATTGTTAGTAAATTGTGCTATACATATATATATATATAAGTTTCGTTGGATTTGTTTTTGAGTTTACAAATATAATGAAATATGAGTATTATTCGGATCCAAAATGCGATAAAATCACTTTTTTACACAGTCAACTGAATATATCATTCTCTAAAAATCTCACGTTGAAACACTTATTACCCACTTATGTGCACCTTTAAAATACGTTTTGTTATCACTTTGTCAAAAAATAAATCAAGATAAAAAGTCAATGAACTACCCTTAAAAATACTATTAAAACATACATATATACTATGATGATATAGCATTATCCAAATTATACCTACCCCATACATACAAATTTTTTATTTCTTTAAATGGTAGTCTAGTACAAGTTGAGGTTGCTCGAAGATGCTTTGGAACATTCCTTATTTAAATAACAAAAAAGATTTAAATAATAATATTTAAATGTTTCTCAAAAAAAAAAAATCATTATTATTTTATAAATAAAAGGACCAGGGTGTGTGGGCCCAGAGAGGGATAATGGTTTATGGATAGGGACGAAGCCCAATATGAGCAGCCCACACGCCATCTTTTTCCAGAACCTGCCGCACTTTACGGTCTTTTTCGGATAAAGTAGGCCCCACCTCTTATCCCCCTCATACCATGTGCCAAGTCACGTGCCATCTATGTTGACGTGGACGCAGTCAGGGCGTGGGGGGTTCAGTTTTCCTAGTCTACCCCCAGTGGATGACGTGTTAGAGTATGATTGGTCCGGCGGATTCAAATTTATGGCCGTCGATATGGTCTTGGTCTGACACGTGGAGACGTTACATGCCGTAGGATGGGGTTGGGGTGGGTGGACGAGGAAAATGGAGATTGCGAGTTTAATAATATTGTTGTTAGGCCTGTCATAATTCTCCACGTTTTCGATGCTTTAGAATAAGGTCTTGTATTACTAATATTTACGTTTATGCCACTACGGTGTACTTTTTGGTAATAAGATATCAAAGTTTGGTCCCTAATCCCTATATTATTGAGCATTCTTTTAATATTGTTTTTGTTTTTGTGGTTTTGTAGTGATTTAAATGAGGGGAAATGATATTAAATATAGTTAAAATTATCTTAAGATAATTAAATGTAGTCAAGAAGTTTAAGATAAGTCTTGAATAGTTTATACATTGTAGTTATTCAAGATAAACCTAACAAGACGTAGTTATTTAAATACGTAATAAATTTTATAATATTTGTATTTTGTGTTTTTATATTTATTGAGGCCTTTATTGTTTCTTTCTTATTTCTACTTTGAAAAATAGTGTGGAAGTGGCAATACCCTTGACACATAATCTACATTTTCTCATTGATCCATACATAATACAAGAATGAAAAGAAATTAAAATATAGGTAAAATCTATTTTTCCATGATACATATTTAGAGGAACTTAAATTATTTGTTATATGATTAGGTAACATTTTTTATTTTATATATAATATACACTCTCTCAATTCAATGATTTTGGTCGCAATACCGATTCTTGTTAATACATTCAATTTTTTTTTAAGCGCATGTTTTATGAGCTCTTTTACGACTTATTTTATTATTTATTTACTCTGTTCTTGAAATATACTTTTTAAATTTTAGAATATTCTATATATTATTCACCATACACTTAATTAATTTGAAATGGACAAACATATTTTGCCCACTAAAAGGGTATAGATTTGGTGTCAAAGCACATGTTAGTTGATGGGGTAGGCTTAGGACCATTACTTGGTCCACCTAAATATTTATTGTACAAAAAAAAAAAAAAATTGGCATGAGCCTAAAAAAATACTAGGTATATATAGCAGAAACAAAATATTTAATTTTGATTGGCTAAAAAAATAATTCATGAAAGTGCAATAATTATATGAGGAGAGATAAAAGTGGATAAGATATTATGCATTTATTGAAATCTAACTTATTCCTTACAATAAATTTAGATTTTTTCTTTCATATATAGCAGGGTATGGCTATGGAACATTACACATGTTCTTGTTGACAATTGCTTAACCAACAAAATATACATATGTATTTTTTTAGTATATACATATAAAATAATTCATAATATTGGGAGATTTTGAAAATATTTTCATATTGTATAATTGTCTTTTAATTTATTTTTATTGATGCATTTTTAATCTGATTTTTTTTAACTCTAATTTTTCAATCTCCTGTATCTATTATGTCACAAATTATCATTCAAAACCGCATACTCTAATCACTATTACTTGACAATTTTCAATTTTTATTATTTTTTATTCAATAATCTTATAAAATAACGAACACATTCGTTCATGATTCAAAACATCGTACATAAATCTATAACTATTTATTTGACACATTTCACAAATTTTAATAAATTTTTAAAAAAACATAAACAAATATTATATACATCACATCATTCTTATATAAATTTTCATAATACACATTTCTCGATAAATTTTTTAAAATTCCATTTAAATCCATATACAAACATTCAACAAAAACCATAGCTCTAGTTGATTGTAAAACTCAATAATCGCACTTGGGCATATAACTCGTTAGGAAGTCTTATATGCTCACTTTATGTGCTTATTATTTTTTATATTTGACTTTTTTTCAAACCAAAAATGATTAATAAATACTGAGATTTTCGTATACTTTATTTTGTGAATAACGAGAAAATTCGTAATTGTTATTTTTATTTTTAGAGTACAAGTTAATCTTTCTGACTCACAGCAGAGGAGACTAAATAAGTATTTTGAGAATCGAACGAAGAATTAAACTCGTGATGAATGTCACAAAATTCAGTTGCCTGATCAACTCTACTGAGTTGTCCCGAGAATTTCATACACTTGATCACATTGATAGAAGAAAAGGGAACAAATTATTAATTTTGGCAGTTGATGACATTATTGTGACAATCTAAGAATAGATTATGACATAAAGAAGCAAAAATATATTTCCAAATAATATTTATATAACTGAAAAGAAGTGTCATTTTCTTTCCTATTTTCATTTAAACACTGTCATTTTCCACTCATATTTCGCTACACTAACAAATATAAATAAGGAAATATCAGTTATAGTTTGTCTCTTTAATTGGTGAAATGTTCCCTTAGATCTATTTATCAAGAATTAATACATTTAAGACTTGTTTTGTTCATTAGATAAGCCCTTATTGATTAATTTATCCATCCTCATCAAGTGTTTGGTTCATGTTATATTGGCCCGCCATTGATAATAGGCCCGTATTTTATCATGCTTTTGGATGATAACTTAACTTTTCAAAAGGGGTGAGATAAATTATAATGGGAAAGTTAAAAGGGCCATTGACAAATATATCCATCAAATTGTACCCTAGCTGAACTTTAATATTTCAAGGACAAAGAAGTAATTATGTATTTTCTTGGGAATAGATTGTGAGATTATTAAAAAGGTGTCTAACATACCAAACAAAGGATTGATAATTTTTATCTGATGGTGAACAGTAAATTTAGAGCTTTTCAATATTATCAATTTTATCTCATCTTTCATACAAAACATATCTCATCTTTTCAATAATAAATTAATGGAAACTTCTTTTTTATATAGTAGTTTATTGATAACTATGGTAGAACAAATATATATATATAGATAGATTATGGTATGAAGAGTTGGATTATGATGAATTAATAACAATAATATATTGTGTAAGTTGGATGATAAATGTAGGATATAAATAATATTTCATTTTTTAATATTATATTTGAGTGTAATAAATGCATCCAACTATTTATTTTATTGGGAAATCTAATTTTGAATAAATTATGAAACTCTATCCAAATAAAACTAATGACTTTAGAATCGAATTGACCCAAAACTCTGAACCCAAATAATAAAATATAAAACAATAAATAAATGTTTACAAAAGTGTCATCACCATTGTGTTATAGTTTGGTTGAGTAGCACCATCATGTCTCTTGAATATAAATTAATTCAAAAAATATATTTCTTTAACTATTTCATAAAAGACTATAATATTTGTTCTAAATAATATATATTTTCTTTTCTTTTCAATGATTGTTCAACATTTGCAGGCTAACAATGCTGTATTATTTTTTAATTATTTCTTGTCCTGGAGTCAAATTAAATAAGAATATAGAAGCACTATGATTTGCTTATCTAAAATCGACCTAAATTATCCAATTAAATTAATAGAAGATACTTGCACACCTTGTTCTATGAAAAATGAATTGTAGATGGATAATATTGTTTATTAAGACAGATCAAGTCTTCTTTTGGCAGATAATGTAATGGTGATTAGGAGCACCGAAAGTACCCTTCGTACAATTTAAACATTACTTTAATTCTACATAATTTTATTTGGGAAATTTACTAAATCTTGCCTCATTATTTCTCTCTACCTAATCACCTTTAATTAAATGTAGAATTTATATATTTTTGATAATTAATTTTTCAAGGACTTATGTAACCCAATTTATTAGAAAAAAAAAATGAGGCTTCTAAAATCTAAATGTCACTTTTAAACCTTTATCCTGATATTAATTAACGAGTTTTTAAAAATTTAAACATAATCGAATAAAAGTTGAACGAGAACTAAAAAGACTTCGATAATCCAATCTAAAATTTTAAAAAAGGAAGTTTTAGCCAGTCGTAATTTGATAAAATCAATTCATTAAAGTCAAGTAAATATACTAAATATCCAATTTTTATTGTTGAAATTTACTCCAAATTCATCGATAAAAGTCAGAATTGAAATCCAAAATACTTCAAAACCTTAGAATTAAATAATTACATAATTAATATCATTGACTTGTGAAAATTATAACGTAATAATAAAAATTTGTGACCCATATAAAATAAGATTTTCTAAAATATATTTAAATTTTCAAAATTTTGATTTTAATTACATGAATCCAATCCACATACTAAAAAGAAAGAAAAAACAAATCGAAAAAAAAGCAACCAAAAAAAGCCAGATAAAAAGGGAACAAAATGCCAGAATATAACGCAAGTTAAATATGGCACGTAATGGCATCGGTGTAAATAAACGCAACTTCAGTGGCGAAGTTACTAAATTATACAACATCCGAACCAGGGTTAGTTGAAACTAAATAGACTTCAGTAAAGTCGCCTCGTCTCTATCCTCTTCTCTTCACCCCCATTTTCCACGTCATTTCTATTTATTTATTTTATCCAAAGCTATAACATGTTGTACTCTCTGCATCGAACTGGTTGTACATGTTATCCATAAATTTATTTATATTTCTCTCACTACTATATATTATCTGTAAACTAGAAACAAAACAATTATTAAATCCTTTCTTTCTCTACAAAATTCTCTCTCATTCTTGTTCTCTTTTCTCTCTCTATCCATTTCTCTCTAGGAACTCTCCGAGAAAGCAATCGTGAAACTGTTCGTCGGTGCAGGCGTGGACGGCGTGTTCCGATCTTCAGTGAGTTTTTGATTTTTTCTCGATTTCGTTGTTGTTAGTGTTAATTACTTTGTTTTAAGCGACTGTTTTGGAGAAATTGAAGTTTGTTCTTGAATCTTCTCTTTTGTTTTTGTCTAATTTTTTAGCGGTGAAGTGAAATTCTATTGTTTATTCTTTATGATTGAGAGTGTTATTTTGCCTGTTTGCAGGGGAATTAAATGATTTAAGCTTCGTGTTAAAGCATCTGAGGATTGTACCGGTTTTTCAATAAGGTAAAAGTACCGTATTCATTTTTTTTCTGTATGAGTATAGATGTAATTTTCTTAATTGGCTAATTAGGTATGTGATTTCTGGAAATCTTATCATGATATTTTGTGTAAATTAATGTAGTCCATTTTCTGATACGAGATGAAATGTTTTGCTTCATTTCACATGTTTTAGATCTGCCTGTTGAAGAAGATAAACACAAGATTCTCTGTCTGATAATATGTCATATTTATTTGGGTGTAAAAGGAGAGACAGGTCTAAGCACTATGTCAAAGAGACTGTACACTGTATGGTTTCGTCACACGATTATCACGCTTTTTTGCGGCGGTGATTGGATTTTTGCTGCTAGGAAAGAATCTATATAGAGATAATGCCACTTAGCTTACGTAGTTCGACATTCGTTATTCAGTGACGTGACTATCGCACAATTTTGTGGCGGCGGTTGATTTGTTCTGCTAGGAAAGAATATATATTAGAGAGATTACGTCATATAGTTGACATAGGCATCACTGTCGCTGATATTACGCAGAGGCGGTTGGATAACTGCTGTTTTTTGTCGTGAAATAATCTATTATCTATATAAAGATTACGCCACAGAGCTTACGTTGTTACCACGGTCTCTGTCTGTAACATATTACTTTTTACTAATGGTTCATTGTTTTTTTTTTTTTTTTTTCAGGTATAACTTCCATCCGAGTTTAGTATTTCTGACTTGTTAATATCAAAATGAAGTTTATATTAGGTTTTTAAGCTTAAATAGAAAAAGTTTATTCTTCACAGATTTGGATAATTAAGACATTTTTATAATGTCTCTGAACATAGGATACAAGGATACCGTAAATGTTGTTTATTATTTTCTTTATTTATTTATTGGTTCATTTATTGCTTCTAATTCAGACATGTTTGTTCACGTGCACGCGATGCTCCTTTCATGTCATGTATGCATGCTTCATGACTCTTCTCATGTGAATATCAATTGAAACACGAGTGTCACGGATGCATCTTTTATGTCAATCAAATATCTGATCTGGTTTAAAATTTGGTTGTCTTTTTCAATCACGTTTCTTTTGGTGTGTGTGTATCAGCTCTTTCATTCTTCTATTACATGCCATTTTGCTCGCTGCATGCCCATATATATAAAGTAATTAGTGTTTCAGTTTCTTTTTATATTCTCTTGAAGTGTTTTTACTCGTGTGAATAGTTGGAACCCTGTAGGTCATATTTTAGACATTTTCACCTTCATCCGAAAAATTGTTAACTGGAAGTCTCTCTTTCGTTATGCAGGTCTGTCAATAAATTTACGCTATTAGCCTAGTCACTCATTTCCTGGAAGTACAGTTGCTTGAAGAATTTACTTAGCTGAATTATCATCATGACGGCGTCAAGATCGTCCGGAAATTTCTTTGAATTGGCTTCTGGAGGATTACCTGATGTTCCTCTAACTCCCAGAGGTCTTCCAAGGGTAATGACTGTACCTGGAATTATATCTGATGGTAACGTGAGCAGTGATTCAGATAGCACATCGTCTATTTTCCGTGATCGCAAAATCATAGTGGCAAACATGTTACCTCTGCATGCTCAAAAGGATAATGAAACGGGTAAATGGCGCTTTACTTCTGACGAGGATTCACCTTTGCTACAGTTAAAGGATGGATTTTCACCTGAGACCGAGGTGCTATATGTGGGATCTCTCAAAGTTGAAATAGAAGCCAATGAGCAGGAAGAAATTGCACAGAAGCTTCTAGATGAATTCAAATGTGTACCCACTTTTCTTCCTCGTGATATACAGCAGAAGTTCTATTATGGTTTTTGTAAGCAACAGCTCTGGCCTCTTTTCCATTACATGCTACCTATGTGTCCAGATCATGGAGATCGGTTCGACAGACAGCTGTGGCAGGCTTACGTCTCCGCAAATAAGATATTTTCTGATAAAGTTATGGAAGTAGTCAATCTAGAAGATGATTTTATATGGATTCACGATTACCATCTCATGGTACTGCCAACATTTCTAAGAAAGCGCTACAAAAGAGTCAAGCTTGGGTTTTTTCTTCACAGCCCATTTCCCTCGTCAGAGATATACAGAACACTGCCTGTTAGAGACGAAATTCTTAGAGGATTATTAAATTCTGATCTAATAGGTTTTCATACATTTGACTATGCTCGTCATTTCCTGTCATGCTGTGGTAGGATGCTAGGCCTGGACTACGAATCTAAGAGGGGCCATATTGGACTTGATTACTTCGGTCGAACTGTGTATATAAAAATTCTCCCCATAGGTATTCACATGGGAAGGCTGGAATCCGTTTTAAATTTACCTTCTACAGGCGATAAAATCAAAGAGTTACGAGAACAGTTCAAGGGGAAGAAAATAATTCTTGGAGTTGATGACATGGATATATTTAAAGGCATTAGCCTGAAGTTCCTAGCTTTCGAACAGCTCTTGCTGCAGTACAGAGATATGCAAGGTAAATTGGTATTGGTTCAAATAGTCAATCCTGCTAGAAGCTCGGGAAAAGACGTGCAAGAAGCCAAAAAGGAAACATACTCTACTGCTAAGAGAATTAACGAGACTTATGGCTGTCCTGATTATGAGCCCATTGTTTTGATTGACCGTCCTGCCCCTCGAGACGAGAAAACTGCCTACTATGCTGTGGCAGAATGTTGCATAGTAAATGCTGTGAGAGATGGAATGAACTTGGTCCCTTATAAGTACATAGTCTGCAGGCAGGGCACTCCTAGTATGAATGAAGCTATTGATGCACAACCAGAATCTTCTAAAACAAGCATGCTTGTTGTGTCGGAATTTATTGGCTGCTCCCCGTCTTTGAGTGGAGCAATTAGGGTTAACCCTTGGGATACTGAAGCTGTTGCTGAGGCTTTATATACAGCAATCACCATGCCTGAGGCCGAAAAGCAGCTAAGGCATGAGAAACACTACCGTTATGTTAGCTCTCATGACGTGGCATACTGGGCCCGCAGCTTCATGCAGGACTTGGAGAGAGCTTGCAAGGATCACTATGATAAGCGTTGTTGGGGAATTGGGTTAGGTCTTGGTTTTAGAGTCATTTCACTTTCTCCAAGTTTTAGGAGGTTATCCATTGATCATATTGTATCAGCATACAAAAGGACTAGCAGACGGGCGATATTTCTTGACTATGACGGTACCCTTGTACCTCAATCGTCTATGGTTAGATCACCAAGTCCTGAAGTGGTGAACATGCTAGATGCTCTGTGTAATGATCCAAAGAACACAGTGTTTATTGTTAGTGGGAGAGGAAGGAGTTCGTTAAGTGAATGGCTTGCTCCGTGTGAAAAATTGGGACTGGCTGCTGAACATGGTTACTATATAAGGTATTGGAATAAAATTTTGGGAAATTTATTAGAACTCCCTTGAAAAAAAATTTTATGCCCAAAAAACTTTTCAATCGTAATTTTTTTTTCCAAACTTTTCATCCAAAAAAACTCTAAAGCAAATATTAACTATTTTGGACTAAATAAGCATTTGTTTCTTAAGTAATCTGATCAATTGATTTTTTTTTGTTTTTTTTTTTGTTTTGGATTATTCAAATTGATAGATTTCATAAAACAAATTATATATATATTTTAATATTAAATATCTTATATATTTTTATATAATTCAGTTTGGACTTCAACATGGAAATTATCTATGAATACGCTTCTTTTTTCAATTCAATTTTCAAGAGGATGAAAAAAATCTAATTTTTTTTTTTAAAATTAGAATCACAAATTAAATATTCTGTAACATTTTTGAATGGTCTGGTGAGAATTCCTATTGTTAATTCATTCATCACCACCAACTTATGAAGTCGTTTTATTTCAGGTGGGACAAGAGCTCTGAGTGGGAAGCATTAGCTGCTGATCTTGATTGGAAACAAGTTGTGGAACCTATTATGAATCAGTACACAGAAGCTACTGATGGGTCCTATATGGAAATTAAGGAGAGTGCGATAGTGTGGCATCATCAGGACGCTGACCCAGATTTCGGCTCCTGCCAGGCCAAGGAACTTTTGGATCATTTAGATAATGTTCTTGCAAATGAACCCGCTGTTGTTAGGAGAGGACATCATATTGTTGAAGTAAAACCACAGGTATGCTCCTCTTTTTTCCTTCTCCCTGCTATGTTTCTCATTCTAACAGTCTCGGACAACGACAATGGGTAAATTGCATAGACATCAAATCCTTTTGTTTAATCTTATAAATAGGAAAAATACATATTTTTTCCTATTTTATTGCTTTGGACTTGTCGTTTGTGAGTCCTAATTATGAGAAACACCCCCGGTTTGAGAAATTACTATATTTTCACCCTTGTTAGTGAAAACATATTACAACCTCACCCTAGTTAGCCAAATAAAAGCATATTACAATCTCACCCGTATAAATAAAAGTATAATATATACTATCACCCTTGTTAATACAACTATTGTTCAATTTGGCCCTTGTTAATAAAAGCATATCACAATTTCACTCGTTGATTTTGAGCTGTTAGGATCTAACAGGGTATAATAGTAGTTTGCAAAAGCTCATGCTAGTTGTCCAGGATAAAATTGATGGTGGACTCGCATGGGTCCCACCATTTCTCTCTGTCTCGAACGATCACAACTGGTGATTAACTCATGTAGGTCGACCATACGGACAATTGTGATTACCTGGGGCCTACAGTGATACATATATATATATATATAT
This sequence comes from Verbascum thapsus, assembly GCA_963669365.1. Taxonomy (NCBI): domain Eukaryota; kingdom Viridiplantae; phylum Streptophyta; class Magnoliopsida; order Lamiales; family Scrophulariaceae; genus Verbascum; species Verbascum thapsus. Next base: position 23,260,798 of record OY770108.1, read on the forward strand.
TAATAATCCCATCCCTCCTCCTGATATACACATGACTATATGCACGATTTTCATTGTTGGATCTTTATACGTAGGGAGTGACCAAAGGATTAGTTGCCCAAAAAGTGCTCTCGATGATGGTCAACAATGGCAACGCCCCAGATTTTGTGATGTGTATAGGGGACGATAGATCTGACGAAGACATGTTCGAAAGCATATTGAGCACCGTCTCTAATTCATCCCTTCCCTCAGTCCCAGAAATATTCGCTTGCACGGTTGGTCAAAAACCAAGCAAGGCCAAGTATTATCTCGACGATACTGCTGACGTTGTGCGCCTCCTCGGGGGCCTCGCCAGTGCTTCGAATCCAAAGCCTCGAAATAGTGGGCAATTCAGGGTCGCATTTGACAGCGTTTTCTGACCGAAATGAAAAGGTAAGGTTTTGTGTGAAGTGTTTTGAAGGGAAAATGAAAAGAAAAAATGAGATGAAAATTAACTTAAATAGGATGTTGTTGAAACTGGGGTGTGAAGTATATGTAGTGTAGGGACATAAATCTTTCTTTTGGGTAAAAAAAACTGTTGGTTAAGGAATATATATATATATATATATATATATAGATGGATGCTGATAATGGATGCTTCTAATTTGATTAGATGGCACCATTGGGTTTGTACAGTTGACATTTGCTCCGTCAAATGTAGTGCTTGTGTTTCATTCGTTATTTCGGCTTATTATCTTTCTATGCAGGCGTTTTTTTTAAAAAAAATTCAGTAACCTACCTATATGTTTATTTTGAGGGAAGTAAAATAGAGCAATTTTTTCCACATCATAAGGAAAAATTAAATAGGGTATCAGTTTCTCGATGATTTAGAACTAAATGAGACTGAAATTCACATTATTTTTAGTCATCTGAATGGGATTTGAGGGTCGAATTCTAGATGAATACATTATTACTTCATAGGATCAAATAGAATGTTGAATAAAAAATCCAACGGAAAAAGATATTTACGTTATACTAGAAGATTCGACCATGTATGATTTTTCAACGTATGAATGACCTAACAAATGTAATCATATGTACAAGAAAGTCAAAAGTGTTGCTTATAAAGGTAAGAATTTGGATCGTATAAGAGTTAGGGTAAAACATGAACATTCTTAATTTATCATTCAATCCCTATCCCTGTGTGTTAGAATATGTACTTTATCATCTGTATAATACTTATTATAGCACGAGTCTTGTTAGTCTCTTTTGTAATTTGATTAATGACATAAGAGTTATATTTCCTTACAAATCATAAATAGATAAGTCTCTAACACAGTGGTCGGACTTTAATCTTTAGATCTTAGTTTTTTCATACACATTACTAATTTGGTTTTGCTCCATTATTAGACAAGAATGTCTGTTGTCCATAAAACTAAAAAAAATGATATACTAATATAAAATTAATCTAGAATCTATTCAGTCCAAAAAGAAGAATTTTTATCAAGAACTGCACTTATTAAATATTGTTGCACTTCACATCATACTAACTTTCAATGTCGGGTGATGCACAAATAATATGGCTGGACCTGTCACAATCTTAGTCCACTCTTTTTTTTTTTTGAGATTTTTTTTTGTTCATAACTTTTTAAGACCAATAATTCAATCGACCTAAATTGAAAGGAAAAATCCCAATTACTATTACTAAAAATCTATTATCTATTTATGAGTTAATTTAATTTTTTGCTCTAATGATCTTATTATGAAGTTAATGAGCTCCATTTCGATGATTTTGAAAAACCCATATTTTCAAGTGCTTACTTGTAGGCTTTCTATACATGCCAATTGCTAGAAAAGTCACCTATTTGTTATAGGCCCAAAAAGAAGGAAAAAAAGTAAGTGGGCCATACTTGTAGGCCTAATCACTTTCAATGTTTTCTTTGTATAAAACTTTACTGTGGGCCTAAATTTTGCATTTCTCCAAATAATGCTGAAAATTATTGCAACAAATAGATTCTTGAAGATAATAATTAAATAAATGCAGATTTATACCTATATAGATTACATTGGATTTTTTGAACAGGTATTAATTACTTTAGATTTTTCTTCAATCTTTTTGACTGATATTTCACCAGATTTTCTTTAGTAAGTGATACTGTCATTTGCTGTTAAAATATCAAAGTCAAAGTAACTAGATTGTATTTTTCATTATTTCAGATTCTCATTTCTAAAATTATATCTCATTTTATTGTATAACAAATAATATGAAATATATACATTTTACATGGACTATATCATGAATACAATACAAGATGATATATAATTTGAAATAAAAAAAAATTGAATTGATGCACCATAATCATTTAACGGCTGGATGACTGGATCCACCATAATTATTTTTAAATTTCCTCTTAAACAATAAACATGCAATCTTATAATTAGATTACATATAATTTAAGATTCTATAAATAGTAATAGATTGCACAAATTAGATTGCAACAACAACATAATGACATATATATAATACCATATTTAAATAATATTTATAAAAAAATATTTTTCTAAAATTGAATTCTTAATTTTCTTACTATAACCCAGCCACTGTTGTTACACAGCCTTCTTTACATATATATGTATATCTCTCCCTCAAAAAACCCATCACTTTTCTTTTTGCTCTTTTCATCAAGAATCTCAAAAAACCCACAAAACAATCTTTCAAACCCATCTCCCCTTTTTTCCTATCAGGGTTTTGATTTCTAAACAATGCTGAGCTCAGCCCTCCATTGTTGAGCATTTCTTGTTACCACTCAGTTCAAAATATCTAGAAAAATGGCTTTTAAAATGGGTAAAAACATTTTCGTGGTGTTGTTCACTCTACTTCTCCTCATTGGTGGTGTTTACTCTGTTTCAGCTTCTCCTTCACCTGCCAGTAAGCACTTACAATTCTATATATACAACATTTTATGTATCTATATGCTTGTTGTATGTATAGTCATGTATCTGAGTTTTCTAGAATCTTCTCTTTCATTTGATCTGATCTTTTCAAATTTGGATGGTTCTCTTTTATTGTTGCAGGAATTGTGAATGGGTTATTCTCAAATGCATTTTCCATGCTCATGAAATGGGGTTTATCACTCAAGGCCACTACTAAAACTGGTATAAAATTGGTTTTGATTAGATGCTTTTTTTATCAGTTTTTGGAATCTTCTTCGTTTTATTGTATTTTTCTTGTTATAGAGAATTGCAATATTAGTCCAATGAGATATGACTTGTTGCAACTTTAGCGTTAAACTTGCAAAACTAGTCCCATAGGATCCATATGTTTGCACTTTTAGTCTCAACCGTTGAAAAAAGGTACTAACGAGCTTGGTAACGTGACTTGCACGTGATCTTTAATAAAATTAGACTAAATTTTCATGTTTGTGAACAATGAGACTAAAATTGCAATTATCCCGCTTATTATTTTAATGGAAATGTGATATGGGGTTGTGGTACAATTAATTTTTTGCAGCAATATCAGGGCGTCCAATGATGAAGTTTGAGGGTGGATATAATGTGGAGACTGTGTTTGATGGCAGTAAGCTTGGGATTGAGCCTTATTCTGTTGAAGTTTTGCCTGATGGGGACCTTCTTATTCTGGATTCTGCTAATAGTAATCTCTACAAAATTTCTTCCTCTTTGTCCTTATGTAAGTATCTATAAAAGTTTTATTTTCTTTTATTGTGATTTCTTTTAGTGAAACACTAGTTAGACTTAGTTGTCTGTGTGTATGTGCTCCTTTAAATCATGTATTTTGATCTACTTATAGTGATGTACCACATGTTATAAATTGAGTGGAATATTTTGTGTTTGTACAGATTTAGAGGTTTAGATGGTGATGTTGATTGTGACTTGAGTTTTTCTTCAATTCCACATCTTGATTATGAAATTTTTGGTTGTATCTTGCTGAAAATGATTTATGATTGTGAGGTTTGGTTCTAGTGACATACTTGGATATGCTTGGAATTTGTCAATTCAAAATGCTTCTGGATTTTGAGTTCTTTTTTTTTTCTCCGTAAATTGAACTGTTCCCACGTGTTGCTTCTTGAAAACATACGGTTCGGCTACTCCAATTTAAGGAAATGTTTGTATGAGAGGGTTAAAATTGGTTATAAATGTGAGTTTACATAGGGAAACAGAGCAATCTAAAAAATGTTTACATCTCTTGATTGTTTAATTTGCTTGTTTTCTGCTTGCCCTGCATTTTGTTTATTGATGTTTTTCGACAATTGCAGACAGTAGGGCGAGGTTGGTTTCGGGTTCTGCAGATGGATACTCAGGACATGTTGATGGGAAATTGAGAGAAGCAAAGATGAATCATCCAAAGGGTCTTACAGTTGATGATAAAGGAAACATTTACATTGCTGATACAGATAATATGGCGATTCGTAAGATAAGTGATACAGGTCATTCTTCTCGATTTACTCAGAGGGTGTTTGGCTAAGCTTATATGCTTTTTTAAGCATCTTATAAGATGTCTGAGAGCTTATAAGCTCTATAAAAGTGTTTGGATAATTTTTTTTAATAAGATCTTATAAGACTCAAAAATAAGATGTTTGAGTCTTATAAGCAAATAAGAAATAAGTTAGCCAAACCCAACTTATTTCAAAATCTTAGATTTGGGATGTTTATATTCTTAAAAGACATAACAACCCTAGTTAATTTTCTCATTTCTAACAACATCATTCTCCGATTTTTTTTTATTTATTATTATTGCACAAATTCTCTCTTATAACATTTGAAAACATCTTATAAGTCCAATAGACTTATTTTATCCAAACACTTGAGAGCTTATTTTTTGAATAAGACCAAACATCTTATAAGCTCTTAAAACATCTTAGAAGTTGTAAGAACTTATAAGATGTTTTAAATAAGCTTATCCAAACACCCTCTTAGTCATTGCATATAATTTAAACGATATTGAATATTATCAGCTGCTATTTTCTTATACACTTCCCTAAATCATGATCTTGCTTTTATAATGCTATACAAATAAACATTTTTGCATAATGAAGTGCCCTGCCACTGTTTGTTTACTTGATTAATCTTTTATCATTAGCTGCTATTTTTCTTCTATTTTTTCCTTAAATAATGCTCTTGTCTCTCTAAAGTCTTTTTTTTTTATTTAAAAAAAATGGATTTTAATCTCGGGTTTGGTCAAATTTCTCTATAGGGGTGACAACCATAGCTGGAGGTAAACGGGGTCGTGGAGGTTCACATGTTGACGGGCCAAGTCAAGATGCAAAGTTTTCGAATGATTTTGATGTTGTATATCTTGGAAGCAGTTGTTCGCTACTTGTTATCGATCGTGGAAATAAGGCGATTAGGGAAATACAACTCAACTTTGATGATTGTGCTTATCAGTATGGAACTGGTTTTCCCTTAGGTGGAACATTATATATATATATATATATCAGTTTTCGGTATGTTTTTACTTCGGACAAGATTATGATATCGATGAACTTTTTACTGCAGGAATTGCTGTGCTTATAGCAGCTGGCTTCTTTGGTTATATGCTAGCTTTACTTCAACGTCGGGTCAGTTTGATTGTTTCTTCTCAAGATGTAAGTTATCTGTATGTAAAATTTAATCCAATTATTCCCATCTGTTATTGCTATGTTTGGATCAAAGATCTTACTTCTTAGTGATGAAAAGAAATGAACAGAAATGTGAAAAGATGAAACACAAAGTTACATCATTTGTAGAGAAGAAACAAATATTCTTGGTATTTTCCATGCTAAATCTAAACATGGCTTAAATGCCTGCATACTGATGGAACAGTTCATATGAGAGTTCTCTATAAGGAATAATTACATGCACACCCCTAACTTATTGAATAATTACCATGAGGCCCCTGATGTTTTGAGGGTCACTTATATATCCTGACAAATCGAGAAATACGGGGTCAAATTGCAATATGCTTTCACTGACAGGGCTAGCCTTTGTAATATGCTTATACTGGTAAAGAAAGTTATAATAATATCTCAAACCACGGGGTCTTTTTGGTAATTAGGGTCTCGTGCAACAAGTGTATATGTAATTTACTCTATGCATTACTGCTAGGAGTTTATTAGACAAAGCATGCTAGTCAGATTCTTGTGTTACATTTTGTTTCACAACAACAATAATGTAGTAAAAAGATGAGTATATAACCTTATTAGTCATCTTCTTTTTTTTTCTTCAATTTTGATTCATTGTTGCAATAATATGATTTACCTCATTTAATCTTCTCACAGGAAGTCATATCGGGGAGTGTTTCAACGAGCCCATATCAAAAGCCATCGAAATCATCCATGCGGGCCCCACTAATTCCAACCGAGGACGACCATGAAAAGCTAGAAGAAAGCTTTATGGGCTCTATCGGTAAACTAATTGCACAAACCGGACAATCAGCTGGCGAGATATTAGGAGGCGTTTTTCCCATATTCAAGAAAAACAGAGTATACCATCAAGACGAAAACGAACATCAATTTCAACACAAAACAAAGTACTCAAATACTTGGCCCGTGCAAGAAAGTTTCGATATACCCAATACAGAGGAGCCACCTACTATCGAGACAAGAACACATACTCCTGGAAAAACCTATGCATTTATGTCCAAAGATTTTGAAAAAATGCAACAGCTTAAACAAAGCCGAGCCTTTTATTCAAAATGGGACGATGAATTACAAAAGCAGCAACAGCAAACAAAGAAACATCAAAATCATCATCATCAGTATCGTTCCTCTGAGCCACAAACGTACTATGAGCAGATTTCAGACCAGACTAATGAGATCGTTTTTGGTGCAGTTCAAGAACATCGAGAAAATGTGGTAATAACGCCTTTAGATCATGGTTTTCATGTTTATGATCGTAATAATATTAGGTCTCGAGTTGGCTATGCGCATGGGCGTTGATCGTATATGTGTGTATTTGCTGTTTAGGGGTCTGTGGTATAGTTTTGATGCAAATTATAGTGTTGGTATATGTTTGGAGAGTGGAAATATGTTTGTTGAAATAGGTTAGTGCAAAAATTTTATTACCTTAATGGATCTGTTGTAGCTGTTGAGTAAAAACTTAAAGGTCAAGTTAATTAAATTTTGCTCTCTAAGTTCTTTCCTCAGCTCGATATTTTCCTCTCAATTATCCATACTATATACATGCAGTGATGTAGATATATAGCATCATTTGAAGAAAAATACTAACTTAATGACCTCCAAAAGAGGACCATTTTCAGCTCCATACTTAGAAATACTTAAAAGGGCAAAATCTAACATAAAGTTGTACATAATAGATAAACAGTAATATGACACTTAAAATTTACACATACACACAACTCATAGCAGCAAAATGAAAAGCAGGATACTATAATTCACCTCCGTTTGACCAATCCCAAGCTGCAATCTACAGGCGCCTCGGGACAAACTCTAGAAGCTTCCTCTTCAAAATTCACAAGACTTGCTACAATCATACCATCTATCTTTCTGCCATCACTGTTTGCTCTTACCTCTTTTTGCTCTACTACTTTGTTAACATTTACAGGTAACAAAAGCCCTTCATCAAAAGTCAGCAAATCCCTTAATTGATCATCCACCGTTGGTGAGATGACCATATTACTACTACTACTGCTAATACTACTATCATCCAAGTCCAACAACGATACTGATTTCACACGGGTTGTACGAGATTCTACCATAATAGGTCTAAACATGAGAGATAAATGAGATAAGCCCAAAGTAACGATTTTTCGGAGAAGCATATATATGTTTGATTTAACAATTACGCTTCTGATGTCGGAGCAAAAGGTCACTGTTTGTCTCTCCAGCCTCGTTAGGCAGTGTATCCATGTCAAGGTGGCTGGGAGTTGTTTGAAGCCTTCCTGTCTATAAAGTATTGTTAGGAAATGAGTGGTTATTCGTGTTGAATATAAATAGGGAATTATACAGAGTAATAAGGCCGAATCATAAAACCGGTAATAAGGCACTTACATATGGGATAATATATACAGAGTATTGTTAGGCACTTACATATGGGATAATATATACAGGAATTATACAGAGTATTGTTAGGCACTTACATATGGGATAATATATGGACGAATCATAAAACCGGTAATAAGGCCGAGTATGCAAGAAAGTCCCAGTCCAAGAAGCCATGCAGAGGTTGTTCCTAGAACTGCATAAGATATAGACGTGTTTATAAGTTAAAGAGTATATTAAATAGACAACCTTGCATGAGACGCTTATTACAAAACCAACCCACATTTTGAATTTTTTTGATTATCTCTAAATAAAAGCGTATCACAATGTCACCCCATGTTAGTAAAAACAAATATATTTTCATCAACTGATCTTCGAGTTGTCAGGATAGTTTGCAAAACCTTAGGCGTGCGTTTGGATTGAGTGATTTGAATTTGGGGGAGGGAATTTGGAGGAAGGATTTGAAATGACACTAAAATGGGATCATGTGAAATCCGTAGTTATGGAGAAAATAGCTCAAAGTGAATGTCGAGGGATTTAAAATCCATTATAACTTGGATACATCCAAATGAACTTCATGGATTTGTTTGTTGAAGAATTTGAAATTCATAGATTTCAAATCCTTCAATCCAAACACACCCTAACACACCCTAGGGGTTCATGAAAATAGCCAGAGGGTGTGCATGTAATTATCCCTAGATTTAGAGTCCTTATTACTATGCTTCTATATGAAAATGAACATGCTTTCATTATGTAGATATTATAGAAAAATAAAGATTGGAGAATTATCGATTCATGCCCTTTCAGGAACAAGTATAAAGATATTCAGAAAAATTATCGTATAACTAGTTGTAATCCTTACCAGATGGAGAATGCTTTTTACAATCTTCTGATTTTAAATTTATTTGGCGGACTAATCTGTTACCATGATCAGAAATCATTAGAGCACATCTTTCTGGAATGAAGGTAAGCTCAAAATCATCAGAAAACGACGCTTCCCGTGCAGGTTCATCTGTACGTCCAGCTTTTTGTGAAGAACCTCCAGCAATTGTGGTCACACCTAGCAATGTCATTGATCGAGAAAAATGGTTGAATGTGACTTGCGTGAAAAATAGTATGTACAGTCCAGAAGAATGAATTTTGCATATTATTAATATGAATTAATAATGATATAAGTAAAAACATATACTCTTTACAGACATGTTTGGAATCCCAGCAAAATGCAAGAGTAATGCATGAGCAGTAAGTGAACACATATCTGTGAGTAGAGACATAAGATGTAGAAGTACAGCAGTGGCATTTATAATTGATTCGATTTATGTTTTCAAATAAATCTTCTTAAAACACTTGTATTTATATATTTTTGTACTATATTCACATGATTCACTGTTAAAATGTTCATTTATTTACATATTCACCTGAATTGGTAATTTTCCTGATTGCATGGTTACGCTGGTCAGCTACATACACATTCCCTTTGAAATCCACAGCAAAGCTCCTTGGCTTATTAAACCTTGCAGAATTCAACTCCCCATCCTTATAACTAGGCTCGCTATTTCCTGCCAGCCTCTTTATCACGGTCTCTACAATACAAAATCGCAGTACACATTCATTATATTAAAACATACACTCAGATAACCAAGTGGACTATAAACTCGAAGCTCATATTGAAAGTCTTGCAAGAAAACATATCTAGAAACTTTATTATTGCCAAAAAAGAAGCTAAAACCACAAAAAAGATTAATCTAAAACATGGATATCAAAAAAGAGGAATCTTTATGACATAAGTATTAGTGCTAAAACCATAAAAATTAAATCCTTAGAACACTCATTTATTTCCCACTCAATCACCTTCCAGTATGACAATTAATTGAAAAGACCCTAGTCAATTTAGAAATATAGGATAGAGCATGCTGCAAAATTAGTCCCTAGACTAGACCAAATTTGCAACAAAATATACAGTATAAACTGCAAATTTGCGTGCAGTGAGACTAAAAGCCCTATCCAATTGGACTAAAATTCAATCTTCCCTAAAACCCTAATTCAATTATGAATTATACAACCCAAAATTCTAGAATGAAATACACACCGTTGGAGGTTTTGGGCAGTAGTGACACAGTGTAGAAAGTGCTGGCAGCGGAGTCAAGGAGGATGAAGAGATCGGACGGTGGAGATTGATGGATGATAGCATAAGGGTTGACTTTGAAGTTTGACTTGTCGCCGTCAAGAACTGTGCTGACTGTGTAGCCGTCTTCGAAGATGAGATCGCCACCTGTACCTGCCGCTGTAAATTCATGCGGAAAAAAGTGTTAAATTTGGCAGTAAAATCATTTTTTAAAGCAAAATACAAAATTTTCACCATTGAATTTTACCTTGAGCTAGGGTAAGGTGAAAAAGGAACAAAATGATGAAGAAAGTGGAAGAAGCCATTGGAGATCTGCAGAGATGAAAATGAAGTGATGAAACTACAGTGGGAAGCAAAAAGTAAATAGGCATTTGGAATTTGGAAACTATTTTGGAATTTCCCCTTTTTACTTTTTCTTTTTCTTAATAAATCTTTTTTTTTAAATAAAAATAAAATTGAAGTGAAAAAGGATATGAGGACTAATTTGCAAATAATAATGAGTCCAACTGAATAAGATGTTTGAGGCTAGTTTGATTATTAATTCTGTTTTGTTTAAACAAATTTAGTCGAATCGGATTCAAGTCACTTGATTTTTGTTTTATGTCGTATTTTGTTATTTTTATCTTTTATTTTTTTTAATAATATTTCATTTTAAATTATTTTTAAAAAATAAAAATAAAGTGAAAGACGTATAAGGACTAGTTCGCAAATAAATATAAGTCGAGCTAGACAAGATGTTTGAGGCATTAAATGTAAATTTAACATGTTTAAACGAGCCGAATTTGAGTTATTTGAATTTTTTTTATATTTTGTTATTTTTTCTTTTATTAATTGAAAGAAACTTCAAAACTAGGAAATGATAGAATTTTAAGCTTTAATTTTGTAAAAATAATAAATAATTTTGTAAAAAAATAAAAAATTAATAAACCATGCTAAAATAAAGGTGTAAATATCAATTATAAATGAAGTGACAATTAAAACTCTCTAATTTCATTTCTCATCCATTCCATTACTACTAAAGGAAATAAATTAATCAAAGCATTACTTCCCACTAATTTAATTAAATTGATTTGATTATATAACATATTTTTATTATTCTTCTTCTTCAAATCCAACCTGCCATTCTTTTTCTCACTTTCACCAGATCTCTTCTGAGTTGAATCCTTTCCTTCTCCAGATCTCTGCATCCCTTCGCTTTTTTCTGATCTACTGTGAGTGAGATTCGACAAACAATTTCAGCGGTAGAGCTATCTTGGCCTTCAATTCGGATCCAATCATGAATCCTTTTTCCTCCGGCACCCGCCTCAGGTCAGTTGATCAGTTTTTTTTTGTTCGTTTCTTGGATTTGTATTTTAATCTGCTGTTAATTAGTCAAAATGTGAAATTTACCTGCGAGTGCGACGGTTATGCTTCAATAATCGCGCTTGGTTAGGTTTTGGGTAATGCGGTTCTCGAATGCAGTTTTAGGTGGATTTACTGTGTTTGATTTTGTGTTCCTAATAATCGCACGAGTTATGACTGCGTGATGATTAATCTTTCTTGTGAATTATGTTTAGTTGATGCTCTAGTAGCATAGAAAAACAACTTTTTTCAATTTTTGTTTTTGTAGTTGTTGGTTAAGGGAGGATAATTTCAGGAGTGCGTCGAAGAATTGATTGATTGAATTGACGAATCGTACAATGGAATTTGAAGATTGAACATAGGATATATACTTTGAGTAATAATTGATTTTGCTTTTTCCAAAAGTTCTTATTTTCTACTTAGATTTGTAGAGGATTTTATGCAGCAGTGATTTATTATATTATCAATGTGTATTCGATCTAAAAAGTATCACAGTGGAGAAGTTTGTTCGGATCTGGGAATAGCCTACTTTGTGGAACCTGTCTCAAGTCAGCCAATGACGTCGCATGCTATGGATCATGAAGAATTTGAAAAGGGAATGTTGGGTGCACAATGTAATACTTAGTGATGCTGACAGACAAAATGAAGTTAGTAGGGAAAAGATTTGTGTATATGGATCCGTAAATATGTTTTGATGCTAATAAGTAGTCAATTTTTCATTGTTATAGATTACAAATAATTCTTATGGTATTATCTACATGATGCTGGGGGTGTGTACATGGTGTTGTGATATTGCATTCTGGAGGTATAGGTTTTGCCATGCTAAAGTTTCCAGTTTGGTGACTAATTGAACTTAGAATAACTGGCTCTCATGGCTCTGGATTTTAGAACTGAGTCGTACTTCACTAATGACTAAACTTACTATTATCTTCCAGGGACATGATTCGGTCAATACGTGCTTGTAAAACTGCTGCAGAAGAGCGTGCTGTTGTAAGAAAAGAGTGTGCTGCTATTCGAGCTTCGATTAGTGAAAATGATCAAGATTATATACATCGCAACTTGGCAAAGCTCATGTTCATTCACATGCTTGGTTACCCAACACATTTCGGTCAAATGGAATGCCTAAAGTCAATTGCATCTCCAGGGTTCCCAGAGAAGAGAATAGGATATCTTGGCCTTATGTTGCTTCTTGATGAAAGACAGGAAGTTCTGATGCTTGTTACCAACTCTATAAAACAGTATCCATTTCAAGCTTAATTTTCTTTTTATTCTGTTCCCTTTTTAATAGGTAACTTCCTGCATTCTGATTTCCACATGAAGCAAAATAAGAGTGAACCAGGTAGTATAAAAATGATGGATCACCAATTCGTGATTTTATATTGCGGTGTAGTCATACTGATGACTCATTTATTTATTAGGACTGTAGTTCTTAAATTCATTCAGATACCTTAACTTGTGCCCAGAGATTTAAATCATACCAATCAGTATATTGTTGGACTTGCTCTTTGTGCCTTGGGTAATATCTGTTCTGCAGAAATGGCTCGTGATCTTGCTCCAGAAGTTGAAAGATTACTTCAATTTAGGGATCCTAATATCAGGAAGAAAGTAAGTCTCTCTTGTATGCAGACCGAATGTTTTTAATGTTACCATTTCTTTTGAGTTCAAAAATCTGTTTCTGAAGTACCATTATCTTATGCCATCTATATGTGTTTTAGCTATCAGAATATTATTCTTAAACTATCACTGCTGTAATGCTACGTTTCTGTAATGCTTGACCTAATTATAAAATACTTGTAAGTTGTAACATTATTATTCAGAAATGGGTAAGCAAAATCACAAATAGGTGAATTCTCTTTGAGGCTTATAACCAAATGCATTTTATTGCTTTCGTCCACTGCCACCGAATTTAGGAGGAACAGAACCTTTAGTTTGATTCCTTGCTGGTTGTTTAGTAGAGTTCTGGCTTCTATTTTGCATGGTGAATTGTTAATTTAAAACATACAGATAGCAGTTGTCATGGAATACATGTAAAAAATGAAACAGAACTTCTCTGCAAGGAACATATAGCTCTTCCAACCAAGAGAAGGTGATAATTCTAATGCCACTATTTCTGTGCTAAATGAATTTAAGTTATCAACTTTTTCAAGGCATAACCGCTATTTTGTTTGTGAAGTGTATCTTAGATAGTTGTGTCAGAATGTTGTGCCATTTAGAAGCTGTGAAGTTGTGTTGGAGTTGGTCATGCATTGAACACAAATTTTATCAAAGTATCATAGTTGGCGATTCTTTTTGTCAGCTGGTGCATAGAGTTGTTATTGATGGCAGTTCTGACTTCTGAATACTTCCATTGATTAGGTTATAAACATGTAAAATTAAGAACATTTGCAAGTACTTCCTACAATTTCAGAGGCTTTGATAACTAATGTTCTCTGTAATGGTGTCTGATGCAAATGATGCGAGTAGTGGCTCTATGTTTTCTTTTATATACCTTATATGGACACCAAATTTCTTCCTTGCATGTCTTCTGTAATCTGTCTGAGCTTGATGGTCATTTGTAGTTTCAAGTGGTAACATTTCTCTCTGGATCAGTGTGATCTTACTTGGATGTCTCTTTATGATTTTCTTTTGAGAGAAAAAAGAAGTGTATGTACTTGTGAGCTAAAGTGATACATAGTTACTTGGTGGCTTTGGATTAGGTTTGGTTCAATATATGAGAGACATTAAACGTTTTATAGTCTATGGTAGACCTTACTTTCTGTGTAATATTGTAGGCAGCCTTATGCACGATACGGATAATAAAGAAAGTCCCAGACCTGGCTGAGAACTTCATAAATCCTGCTGCTGCCTTACTGAAAGAAAAACACCATGGAGTTTTATTAACTGGAGTCCAGCTTTGTACTGATATGTGTAAAGTCAGTACAGATGCTCTCGATTATTTCAGAAAGGTAATTTTACTACACCAACTCTGTGTATAGATTAGTCATTAGAACCGGAAATATGAAGGAACTATATATCATATTAAGATTTTGACCGTCTTTCATTTTTCCTTCCATGGTTCCAGAAATGCATAGATGGCTTGGTCAAAGTTTTAAGGGATCTTGCAAACAGTCCATATGCACCTGAATACGATGTTTCTGGGATAGCCGATCCTTTTCTTCATATTAGATTGCTCAGGCTTTTGAATGTATTGGGCCAAGGAGATGCTGATGCTAGTGATGCTATGAATGATATTCTTGCCCAGGTAAGCTAATTTTCTGTGCATCATCTTGCTTAGGGGGAAATTGAAAAAAGGATACAATTTGGTCTGCTGCCAGTCTCAGAACTTTTCATATTGATTTTTCTAGGAAACGCTTTATATTGATGATTGACACTTGAATTTCATTACAGTGTTTTACATCCACAAGTGTTACTATGTACTGTATAACAAATTGTATTCTTATGATGTTTTAGGTGGCAACAAAAACTGAATCAAATAAAAACGCAGGCAATGCCATCCTCTATGAGTGTGTCGCTACGATCATGAGCATTGAAGATAATGGTGGTTTACGGGTTCTTGCCGTCAATATTTTGGGAAAATTTTTGTCTAGTCGTGACAACAATTTTAGGTGATTTGATTCTTCTATTTTTACTGAACTAGGAAAAATTATTTCATAGCTCTCATGAATTACACTATCATATTTTGTACAGCTCTGAAACAAACTCTGCTTTCTTTTTTAATATTGGAGTTCTGGCTTTACTTTAGTCGAACATACCCTGATCAGTAGTTTCAGTTTTCTGGCTCATGCTTTTCTGTCTGATAAAGTTCATTTTTCCAGATATGTAGCATTGAACATGCTGATGAAAGCTATTTCATTAGATAGTCAAGCTGTGCAGAGGCATCGGGCAACAATTTTGGAATGTGTAAAGGTATTGTCACTTTCTATTTTTTGTTTCCGTGATAAGATTTCTCTTTGCATCCAAGTTCCTTTTTATTCTTAGGATTGGAGCTGCTGCACATTATTAACTTAGGATTACTATGTACATAACTTAGGATTACTCTGCACATTATTAACTTAGGATTACTAGATTATCGCTCTGATATGTCTGATGTGTTGGTTGAGTATCGGATTTTTGCTTAGAGTATCGGATAAGTCCAATCCAGTCACTTGCTTTTATGCTCATTTCCGAATTTGACAATATGAGTGTCTTTCCCCCAAATTCCAAACCAAACATTGTATTCTTCTAGTGTCACTGTGATTCTTTTGAAGTTCCTCCAGTTTCAGGTGGGGGATTCAAGACCCCAGAACTATATGTTAATTTCTGTTTATCTGTTTAGTCTTCGTTGCCTCAAACTGTGTTATTTCTAAAATCATATTGGGTTACTGCTTATCCATGCTTATTTGATGCCAGGATTCAGATGCTTCCATCCGTAAAAGGGCCCTTGAACTTGTTTATCTACTGATAAATGAAAGCAATGTAAAGTCTTTGACAAAGGAGCTTGTTGATTATCTAAAAGTAAGTGACCCAGAGTTTAAAGAAGATCTCACTGCCAAAATCTGCTCAATTGTGGAGAAGTAAGTTGAATAATTTAAAGTTTATAAATCATTTACTTTCTTTCATCGTCAACATTCATTATAGAATGACTAAAGTGTGTGTTGTATTGGTGTGCGTGTGTGTGTTTAGTGGACATAAATGTAGAAGACTTTAAAAAGGTTTGTTTTATTTGAACTGGTGATGAGTTTTATCACAGTTTTAAGGTATAAATTTTTTTATTATTGACCAATTTTGCCATGGATGGTATTGTGCTGAAAAAATGGTTCCAGTAATGCAACATCGTCACTCCTCTCCCTCTACTTTGATATATTTGCATGTTAAAACCTCGTTTTGCTCTCATTGCTGTCTTTAATCTCAACATGCTTCTCAGTCTATATCAGAATCTATGCACTCACTTTGTTCATAAGTATTCTATGGCCTCTCATCACCTGATTAGCAAACACATGCAGTGAACTGTATATATCAATATTCCAGTTTATCCTTTGTTTTATGCCTTATTCATCTGCTGTATGTGCTCCAGGTTTTCCCCTGAAAAAAAATGGTATATTGATCAGATGGTGAAGGTTCTGTCAGAGGTAGGCTTTGTAATTTTTGGAATTTTCGTTGATACTAATATATGATGACTTTATGATACAGGTTTGTCTGGATGATTGATGAATAGATATCCATGTATTTTGCTTGAGTCATCAATCATTTTTCTGACTCGAAGGACTAAACATATTTTACGTAACATCAGCAGTTGCACTTGAAAAAATAATGTGCTTTATCAGTTCTTCAACCATCCATATTATTCTGTGATTTATCCTGTTGTCAAATGCCTGTGGAATGAAAAGAGCTTGAGCTCATCAATTCATATTGATTTCTCTTCTCAGTTAAAGAGAGAACTGACTTTTGTGATAGTGTTGCAGGCTGGAAATTTTGTAAAGGATGAAGTGTGGCATGCTCTTATCGTTGTAATCACTAATGCTTCCGACCTCCATGGCTATGCTGTTAGAGCGCTATACAGAGCTCTACAAACAGCAGGTGAACAGGTATAGCTGCAGTCAATTCTTCGTGAAATAAGTCAATTTTTTGTTTGCAGCCCTCGGGTCTTAAACTGCTATGTTTCACCAGGAAACTCTTGTTCGGGTTGCTGTTTGGTGTATTGGAGAATATGGGGAGATGTTGGTTGGTAATGCTGGCATGCTTTCTGTGGAGGATCCAATAACCGTAAGTATACACTTTCTCAAAAAAAAATCTTAATTTTAGTCCCTTAAATTTCAGAGAATCTTGCTTCAGTTGCCGTACCTGCAATGTTGAATTTTGCACAAATTTTGATGAATGCTAGTAAACTCAGTATACACCAAACGGCTAATTAATTTCTAAACATGGTACTTTCTGTTGAGCCTTAGTCCTTCAATCCAAATATTCTGGAAATATGAAGGCACCTCCATTCTAGTCCTTTCAATTAATATACTAGTCCTTTCATTTAATATTTGGATGTATCCTACGTAGCATGCCTATTTGGTGACAATGTTAATGCGAAGCGAATTTACATTTTCTCTTAGCTAAATTCTCTTACTTTACTGAAATGTTCTTAGATAGAGCTGACTGTTTTGAGGCTTAGGGTTATTGGTAAAAATATTTCATGCCTGTCATTCTTGTTATAATCCTGGCCTCCTTTAATCTTGTATATTGCGCTTCAAAATCGTCAATTTTATTGAACTTACATTGTTTTCTGGATGCAGGTAACCGAAGCCGATACTGTGGATGCTGTAGAAACTGCAATTAGATGCCACTCGCTAGATCTCACGACTCAAGCTATGTGCTTGATTGCTATGTTAAAGCTATCAAGTCGTTTTCCTTCCTGTTCAAAGTATGCTTTCACTGATTTATCATACTCATCTGGTTTTCCAGCCTAATTGTTATCACGGATTAAAATTCATTCACATATGTACATTTAATATTTCTTTAACTTCTTCCTTACCTGCTCTCATGTTGGACCTTTTTTGATAATCTGAATTTAATATCTCTTTTGCATCTATTTTACTCGTGTAGGAAATACCTAAAGTTTATCGTGGCATGTACTTATTACACATTATAAGCTTATAGCATTTTCAGATTTTTTGTTTGCTACCATTATTTCTTTGGTAAAATTCCAGAAAATCATTTTCAATTCGTTACAGGAGGATTAATGATATCATCCTTCATCAAAAGGGAAGCCTTGTGCTTGAGCTCCAACAGAGAGCCATTGAATTTAACTCTATTATTGAGAAGCATGAGAAAATTAGGTATAAATGGCTTTTCACCTTGATTTTTGAATTTCCGCATTCTTTCTTTGCTTCTCTATCATTGTTCAGTTGATGTTCATTCAGGTCCACACTAGTTGAAAGAATGCCAGTACTTGACGAGGCAACCTATAGTGGGAGGAGGGCTGGTTCCATCCCAGCTGTTGCTTCAACTTCACAAGGATCTATGCCTAAAATGCCAAATGGCATTGCAAAACCTACTTCAGCTCCTCTTGTTGATTTACTTGATCTTAGTTCAGATGACATCCCAGCAGCCAGCTCATCTGGTGGAGATTTTCTTCAGGATCTTATGGGGATTGATTTGTCCCCAGCTTCACAAGGTTTATTTTCTCATGCATAAAAGGGAAATATAATTACATCGGAAAATGCCTGCTCAATTATCTTAGATTTTATAGTAGGGTAAATTACAAAGACGTGCCTGCGTGAGACCCTAATTATGATTTTACCATAACTGCCATGTCAACAAAATAATATTTAATTTCACCCTCTGTTATTAGTCATGTCATTAGTAAAAGCATTTTTCTAAGCATTTTTTTGCTTTGCATGTTTCAGGAACTAATCAGGCCCAAAAGAGTGGAACCGACGTCTTACTAGACCTTTTGTCAATTGGAACTCCTCCAGCTCAAAGTAGCTCATCCATGCTTGATATGTTATCACCTGGTCAACAAAACAAAAGTTCAGCAGATATGTTTGATACATTGACCTCGTCTTCTCCACCTGCAGCACAAGCCCCGTCCCCTGCCTCAAATTCTTCAACGATAGATTTGTTGGATGGTTTTGGACCCACCCCGTCAGTGCCTGGTATGATTCATCATCGTATCTGGGGTAAATTATATAGACACCCCTCCCTCTGATCCTAATTACGTAAAACACACCAAGGTTTGAAAATTACCATAATTACCCTGAGGTTTAGAAAATTATCTTAATTTCTAGATCAGTATAATTATATTACAATTTCACCCCTCTCAATAAAAGCAGTTAACAGTATCACCCCCTAGTTTAGAGTTGTCAGACATTGGTGATAATTTGCAAAAACTTGGGTTCATCGTAATTGTTGAAAAACATAAAACCCCGTAAATAATATTATTGATGATGGAACCTATATATAGGGTTACAAGAGAATCTACCGATATCATAACTTACCCTAACCTACCCTACAAACAAGGAAATAAAATATTCTTAAACTATAAATAATATATTACTATATATCTTAATAAGCAACATAATATGGAAAGATACTAATCTAAAATATGAAATATATTCTCTAACACTCCCCCGCAGTCGAAGCGTGAAAATCTTGAATAACGAGACTGGAACAGAAAACGTTAAACACTCAAATGATACCATATGCCAAACTCAACTGGAGGGCATACAAACGCTGAAAAATCAGCCCAAAATCAGCATCACTCTGCTGACAAAACGTAGAAACGAAAGCAAACCCTGAATAAAACGAACCCAGACAATTCACAAAATTGACTTGGTAGCGACGTAGATCAGAGTTGGTTGACGCTTAATACGAAAATTGGATCGAGCCTCCCTAGGGCGGAGGTGAACGATCGCGTTACAAAGGTGACGTGAAGTCACAAATCATGAAACCCTAGAAGTTGTGCCGGACGGGGTCGGCGACTTGAACATGACAAGATCAAGATACCATGGCTCGAAACCATGGCTCTGATACCATGTTGAAAAACATAAAACCCCGTAAATAATATTATTGATGATGGAACCTATATATAGGGTTACAAGAGAATCTACCGATATCATAACTTACCCTAACCTACCCTACAAACAAGGAAATAAAATATTCTTAAACTATAAATAATATATTACTATATATCTTAATAAGCAACATAATATGGAAAGATACTAATCTAAAATATGAAATATATTCTCTAACAGTAATTACCTAGTAAGTGAGGGTGTCTGGATGTAATTATCCGTTTTACTACCCCCATTCTCGTAATTAGATTTTTCTTATTATTACCATTGCTTTCGGTTGCAGAAACGAATGGAGCAACCTATCCATCAGTTACTGCTTTTGAGAGCAGCTCATTAAAAATAACTTTCAACTTCTCAAAGGAGCCTGGAAATCCACAGACCACAGTAATCGAGGCTCAGTTTGTGAATAAATCTCCTGATATCTACTCTAACTTTGTATTTTTGGCTGCAGTCCCGAAGGTAATTTACTGGTGCAATTATATTCACTTTTTATCTTAATTAAATTTCTGTCAGCTGGGAAAATGATAATATTGGTCCCACAGAATGGATCCTATTGCAATTTTAGTGCAGTTGTTTCTGAAACTGCAAATCCACAGAATTCGTTTTTTTTTACAATTTTGCTTCCTGACCATCAATAGACAAACGGAATTTTATGCTTGGTATACACAAGCTGTGAAGGGTTTTGTTAAGTTTACTTAAATTAAGTAATGGTCATGTGCCTTGCACGTGACCTAACAACAATTCCTGTCAGTTGTTTATGGTTTGGACTAAACTTGCAAAAAAGTATGTCTTATGGGACTAATTTTGCAAGTTTATATATGATTTTAGATGTTAATCTGGCGGAATTTCGCCACTACTTTGTTTTTTGTGTGTATTTCACAGTTTCTGCAACTGCACTTGGAACCAGCTAGCACTAATACACTTCCTGCAAGTGGTAATGGATCAATCGCACAGAAATTACGGGTTTCAAACAACCAGCATGGCAAGGTATGCAAATTCTGGTGGTGCATATGTTATTTTATATTCTCCCAATTCATTTTCAATTTTAACGCTACATATTATACTGGAAAGAACTAAAAAGTAAACTTTAATTTTTCGGAAAATGATTTATCTTATAATTTCTCTACGCTAAAAAATAAACTGATGCTAACAATGGCACCATATATCTAAAATATTTGACACATAATGAACAAGCACTAGTCTACACTTATCTATTCTATTATAAAAGTATGAGTGTTTCTTTGAATTTTTGATATACCTAAAATATCCCTACATAATTAACTTTTTAATGGTAAAAAAGTCAAATAATAATTAATTAAAATAATTTTTATATTAAAGTGCACACTTACATTAGGACTCTTTGATAAGAAGTATAATTATATTACAACTCTATAAAGTTAATTTTCTATGATATATCTACTCATATTAAACATATCTATAATAATATATTATGAAAGTATTAAATTGTTTAAAGTGAGCCCACCAAGACAAAAATAATTCAATAAAGGACCATACGTACTTATTTTAGGGTTTTTTCTTGTGGTTATGAAATTTTTCAGGCTATTAACTAAAGGGCATAAATCAAATATTAATATTATTTATGTTATACCCTTACGCTATAAATCATATTTTCTTATACAAACAAAATTTTCTTTTTACTCCCGTCCACGTAAATACCCTTACGCTATATTTTTTATTAAAATACATCACATTAGTAAAATCTTGTCTTTACTTCCATCTTATTATTTTGTTAATGATATCATAATAGTGATATTCAGGATGTTATAAATATGTTTACCACTAACTGTAACACCCCTGCGATGTGATTTTAGAAGTTCAAATAATTTATCTTCATTATAAGGTATATATCAATCATAAAGTATCTTATAAAATTTAATTTTTAACAAAAAAAGAGTCAAAAATAAGAAATTTAATTATAGTAGAAATGTACTTACATATATATAAAATTACTCTTATTAAAAATATTAGTCTTATATATTCATTAAAAAAATGTTAGCAAAAGCAATTTGGACCTATAATGATGTAGATCGTTGTTGTATCATCAACATATAAATTGGTGTTAAATAGGTGTTGAAGGATTACTGCATAAAGTAAATCTATAGATAATTAAAAAAACTAAATTATTTAAGGTTCTCTTAATTGTGAATGAATGGATGAAAAATTTTGTGGCTGCAAGTGAAAACCACACTAACTATTTTAATTATAGAATTAGAAGCCATATTAGTCTCTATAAATAATTAGGTTTAGAAATCATAATTTTAACTCATTATTGACTGCGTGTTAACTTTAGCGATCCTCTCCAGCCAAATTTATCACACTATTATTATAATTATTTTCTATTTTTTAATTTATTTGTGCTTGATTTAAGAATAAACATGAATTCAGGAGCAATTTGTTATTATTTTTGTTTCTCGGGTTAAGATAACGTCATTTTTTAACTACTTGTGAGGAGCATTTAAGTTTGGATTTACTACATTAATTAACATTATAAACTTTACACTCAGTTTAGAACATAACACTAACTATATATTGTAGTTTAAACTTATGTTTGTAACAACTAATTTCTTTACTCTAATTGACTATGATAGACGCAGATCCTTATTAATTATTCACAAACGAGTTGACAATACAGTTTATTTATTTTATTTTATACTTTTGGTGGAAATATCTCTTAATAGTATGAGAATAGTATGAGAGTTGTTTTATTTATTTAGACAATTTTCTTTTACACTTATGTTATTGACAATGTTATTGACAATTATAAAAAAACTACTATTATTTAAAGTTTCTGAATCATGATTATCAATAAAAAGACTTGACTTGATTGGTACAAATGGTAATTGTAGGTTTATGCACACTTCTCAGGAAACACATTAAATGATTTTAAGAGAAATATACTACTATATTTTGAATTAAATGAAAAAATTAAAGATAAGAAGACTACAAAATATCCAGATTTTAAGCCATAATGAAGAGACTTGTCAATATAGAAAGAACTCAATGAAACCAATGAAGAATACAAATTTTTGATCCATCAAAGAAGAAGATATTCACAAAATAACATCAGAATTTATTTAGTTATATTAGTTTAATTTCTTTTGATGTTGATTCAACATTTCATTCAATAAAAAATTAATCTTTTAATAATAATAGACCGTTAATCAATTGCTTCTTTAGTTAAGTTATTAGTAAATATTTGAAATATAAAACAATATCAAGTTGAACAATATTTTTTATACGAATTATTTAAAGGAGATTATATTATTCACGTGCAACGCACGTGTTGTTTACTAGTTCACTGAAAAATTCAAATCAATATATAGTAAATGTTTATTCCCCAACCCATTTTAGTGTTGAGTGAGTTATGTTACCAATTTATCTGAAATTACGCTTTTGCCCATCAGAAATCCCTGGTCATGCGGGTACGCATTAATTATAAGGTGAATGGCAAAGATGTTTTAGAGGAAGGGCAGATCAGTAACTTCCCCCGTGGTTTGTGAGATTGATTGGCCATTGATAGTCTATGAACTCTTGTTAATTGCCGGATGGAGAAGCATCTTCACGCTGTTTGTAGTTCCAGGTGAAATTTAACAATATCGTTTTTGGTGATCTCGTGTCTTTGAATGGTTTCAGACAGTACCACATGGATGTCTCTTTGCCTTTTCATTTGTTCCCTTATAGGACAGTTTTATGTACATCGTTTATAAGAAACGTTTATTATGTATTAATATGTGGAACCAAATTTTGCACATATAGGAGCGATTTTATCGTGCTGGCGAGTCTAGATTTGTAAGGCCAATTTGTTATACATCTTGTAAGATGAGTTTTATTGGATCTAGAAGTTATATGTATTTAAAAACAGGTCATGTTTTTCAATGGTAATACTTTGATTGTTTGGTTTATGTATCTTGAATAGTAGAATCCTCTTTGCTAGTGCACTTAGATGTGTTGTATCCAAAATGGCAAAATGTGTGGCATATCTGTATCCAACTGGGGTTTTGTTGTTGACAATTTGTGATGAATGAACCTTTTCAGAAAAGGGAAAAAAAGAAAAGCAAAATGTATTTTACTTCCCTTTACTATTAAACTCTACCATATAACTAATCATAAAAATTTATATGAAATAATTTACAGCTTATCATTTATTCTTTTTATATTATAGCAATCAAATCTTTTTATTTATATAATTCATAATTAATTCAAGAGCTGTGTATAGAATAAAATGATCCTCGAGTAAAATTTGAAACCAAATTATTTAAATTTATATTATAGAGGGAAAAGTCCAAGATATATTGTACTCGAATGATTTATAATTTTAAATTAAGGATATTTTATATATCAGTTTGTTTATCTGGGTATTTGATATATTTCAAAATAGTAGAAAGAGATGTCTGAAAGTTTTGTGGGTATGGGAAGCTATTTGATGGGGATGTTTTCTCTTTCAATGAATTAAAAACGAAAATGATTTTCTTTTTCGGCGGAATATTGAAATATTCGAATCTATTCCTGTTTTATATTTGACCACATTTTTTTAATTAGTCAATTAAATCATACTTGGGTGTCTGTCTAGTTGAATCTAATCCAATCAAATTCATGATCGTTAAAAATGTTCTTATCATGTTTTATTTAATATGTATGAATCAAATGTGAATTATATTACTATTAAAGCAAAGCCACATTTTTTGCAATTGGAATTTAGGAAGGCTCAAATACATCTATATGTTCACGGCTAAAACTTTTTTGTTTCAATATGATGTTTTTATTTATCATATTTATATCCTGACGTATAAAAACTCTTCAAGTATAAGTGACATCAATTTTATACCTATAATGTGTATATATAAAATTGATCGGTCCTAGTATTAAGTAAGGGTATTCTCATAATCTAATAAAATAATTTATATAAGAAAAGTATTAATATATATATATATATATCTTAATCTTGGATTGTATATTGAGGTCCTAACTCAATCAGACGAGCCATGACTTGATAAAGGTCCTAACTATTGCTTTCATGAAGGGGAACAGGTTTATCTGATAACACTCTAAATTTTTAGAAACACTTAATACTTTTTTAATCTTCTAAGATCGAAAAGTATATCAAAAAACTGTAAATAGAGTTAATCCTATCAAAGTATATACATAGGCAGTTCAAATGTGGTGAGAGCACCCACAATCTAATAACATACTTTCTAGTCTGTTCGTGGGTCGAATTAGATCTCAAATTCTACGAGTTATACATGTGATTCACATTTAATCCCACATCAAAAATAAAATTTTAAATAAAACACTAAATAAAAATAAAATATATTAGCTACATACCTACATGTGCATGCTTGAATGCAATTTCATAAAGATATATTCCAACTTCAGCCAGATTAGACTTATGTTGAAGCTTTTGTTAGCCTTTTAGGGTTTTTGGTTAAATTTATACAAAACATCTTGTTATTTTTTCGTGAATGCATGTCAAGGTCGAACTACTCTATATGTTTTTTACAATTAAAGAAAAGTATCGTGTATGTGACAGTCTCTTTATTTTATTTTTTTGGGAACAAAAACAATTAATGAGTTAAATCAAACAATTTTAAACTTTCATATAGGATAATCATTTAGTTATAATATGCTTCACATTGTCCCAAAACCTATTTATACCTTTGATGGATCAAAAAATCTAATTTAAATTCTTAAGTCCTGAGAAACAAAGTGCACAATCTGTACATCATCATTGTAACCAAAAAAAAAAAAATCTGTACATCATCATAAATATTTTTTAACCACAAATTTTTCAAATAATATTCTTAATTAATGGATACATGTATATTACCATCAACTTTGCAGTTAAAAATTATCATCATCATAATCTCATCCATTTTCACCCTTATTCTCAAGCATTGAAACATCACCAAACACATTGTTTACACATCAAACTCCTAAAAAAAACCCAATCTTTTTATACTAAAATCAACTTCACGAACAATTAAACCCTCATCAAACAACCAAACCGCTACAAACGTTAGCATATAACATTAATATACTATATATAATTAATCATAGTCATAAACCAAGATTCAAATAATCTCATGATCAACAGTCATTGTTGTTCATGCTGCTACTTACATTCAAATCATGCTGATAAGCAAAATGCTGGTGGTGGTGGTGGTGGTGATAAGGCGGCACCGAGGCGGCACTAGTCTCTCCGGCGTCATTTTCATGCCTATCTTCATCTTCATACTCTTCTTTAGCCACTTTTTCAACCCCCATTAGGTCCATAGGCCTAGTGGTTGATAAGTAGTGATTTTGAGCTTCGAAATGAGTTGAAGACGGGCCCGGGACGACTGAGGGTAGTTTCGACAATAGGGCTTCAAGGCTACTCATGGATGGGGTTATTTTCATGGGATGAGGGGCAAAATGGTCATAATACTCATTTGGAGGAAGCATATTGTTTTGATAATGCCATGATTCTTGTGGTGTATCAATCTTTAAAGGGTATGCTGATGAAGATGGATGTGGCAATAATACCCCTGGAATGCTTTCTATGTAGCTGAATTTCTTTCTTAGTAGAACTACATAGCTCAAATCTTCAATAACCTTAATTTTATCAATTGTAATAAAGTTAGTATATTTACACCCTGGGGTGGGGGGGTGGGGGTAGGGTGGAGTGGGTGGTAGGGCCGGGGGTGGGGGGTGGGGGTGAGAAATAACCTTGTTAACAGCTCCTAGTTGAATTACACCTTCTCTTACAGCAATCAAGGCAATAGTCTGTAATATATATTATATAACCAAAGTAAATTAGTATGCATATATAATTATATATGTATATATGTGTATATTACATGTATGTATATGTTATTGAGGGTGAAGTGTATAATTGATGAGCAAATTTTTACCTTTATACCAGACTGAAACTGAGCTTCCCAAGTTCTTGGGTGCTGTTATATTTTTTTTAAAATAAGAAACAATGATTAAGAGAGATAAAAATATGATTAATAAAATGAATATATTGTAATTAATATGAAGTGATTACTCACTGAGTCAGCTGAATTATGCCATGCAGATAAGAAGTTTATTTCTTGATCATTTGGTTCTTTGTGGATCCATTTGTGGCTATGATCAGCAGCTACTTTTCCAATCAAACTGAAAATTACAATTTTTTTTTTGAAAAAAAATCCCTTTTTTTAACTTCATAAAATCAATAAAAAAGATGGATTTTTATTCTTACCCTTCACCATAATTGTAGATTTCATGTGACATTTTGAAGAATAACTCAGGTTGTAAACCTTGATAATGTTGATACTCACAGTTGCCATATACAGATGAACCTGGACATTCTCCGGCGTTTATCTCCGCCGTGGAGGCCGCAAAGTTGCAGAAACCATCTTCCCAGACCAATATCCTTAATAATAATTAATCATGTAAATAAAAAAATAAATTATAACACAGGTTTATTATTACTAGAATATATTAATAATGAAATAAATAATGGAGACATGGAGTACCAGTTTCTTCTGTTCCCTCTTGACCTGTCATAGACTCCTCCTTGGCTATCCCACCTATCATCACAAAAAGTGATTAATTATATGTAAACTATAAAATAATTTCTTAGATTTATAATCATATATATGGAATAATATATATATATATATATGTTTTACTTGGGAGGTGGATAATTTCTTGGCAAAATCCTCCAAAAAACAGCATAAACCCACTGAGAGTTTTCATGAATGCAGAAGCTTCTGAGGGTGTGTTGAAGAAGATGAGTGACAGCCAAAGAGTTGAGCTGTTCTTCCATGGAGTTTGAGTGCTTCTCACTCTTTTTACTCAAATTTCAAATGAGGTAAAATCCCAACATATCTTTAGTTTACTCTCTTTATATAATTAAGCCCACCACCAATGCAATCCCTCTTTTATAACCCCCCCCCCCCAACTCTCTCTCTCTATATAATTGTATATATATATATATATATAATTCACACTTTTTAAGTTTTTTATTATTTAAATTCGATACTTCAGGTCTCAATATAATAACAATTATTCTGGACGAACGAGTTAATGATCAAATTAGTCTAGAAATCTTAGCCTCAACTTCAAATTGCGCGCTAAGAGGCGAGAATTGGATCGACTGTGATACTTATCAATAGTTTTCATATATATATATATGATAATTTTTTTTGTAATATGTATCACTTAAAATACTAGTAAAGATTCATAATGCGACAGTTGATTACATTGCAAGCGCTATTTACCAAAACCACTTAACTATTAATTTTTATATACTCGCTTTATTTTTAGTATCTTTTGTTGCTGGATTTATTTATAAAAATCCCACCAAATTAATAATTATAATTTCACACCTAAGTTTTAAATATTCATATGATTATATAATAATAATTCAAAATTTCACCACCAAATAAAAAATCATCATCTCTCTCCCCTTTCTCTCTCTCCTATTCAATTTCTCCTTTTAATTTACCAAAATGATTTCAAGAGGGCCCCAAACTTTTTATTGCCTAATTTTCCAACTTTGAAACCTCCATTCAAAACTACCCCAATTGTCAATTATGAGTTACCAGAAGGACCAAATAAATTACATAAATCTATACATATAATGAGTAGATCTCCAAATCAATTAAATTTAATTTAATTTGAAGGACCATATCTAATATCTTTCCTACCTTTCTGACACTCATTTCAGTCCCAGGAAATAAACTTTCTGACCTCTGCCTAATCCCTTTTCTACATTGATTTACTCATTTAATAAATGTGGTACTAATTCAGTAATTAACATGCTTAACAAACTGTACAACCAATAATTAATTGGCTTTATATGTCATATTTTTTATATCCGTTTACCCTCTCTCTCTATATATATATATATTCATATTTACATTAATATATTTAAGAAAATCATATTGTAGTTTAGTGTCCTATAATTTTCAAAAATTACTATATTTCGTTGCAATATAATATTATATTGTACATTTTTCCCACATCTTGTGTTGTCAACAACAAAAATCCAACTAATAATCACATTTAAAACCTCCTAAATAAAAAATCTACATAATTTGCCCAAACAAGTTAAACTCAAAGAGTGTACACTCCAATATAGCTAAATCAACATTCTACGTAAATGCATTATCAAAGAGAATTAATAAAGCAACAAAACTTCACGTGATTTTGCCTTTTCCATTGAAAAATGTTTCTATTATTGACCAATCCAAATTTCTTGCCAGCTAACTCCTGATGATCGCAATTTTAGTTAAAAAACATATGCAATATTGAAATAAAAAAGAATCCCACTTTTTTCTTTTACAAAAAATAAATAAAAAAAAAGTGATAAATAATAAATACTAACCCTGAAATTGTTGGGTTGTGATATTTGGAAGGATGAATATATATAGTACTGTTGAACAGTTTATACATCACTCTCAATCACACTGACGCATCGTGTGTACAAAACATATCACAGATTCAATAAAGAGTGGTCGAATTCTTTACTGTACTTTCTTTTTTTTCTCAATCTTGGTAAATTTTACTGTTTTTTTTCCTTCGTGATTATGATATCTGAGACATTTTACACACATGCATACAAACATATACATACATTTTATATATGTATATATAATTATATATATGTATATATGTTGATTCAGACAGTTTAATGTCTGCATGTGTTGTATAATGTGGGTGGAAATCGATTCTTTTATGATAGGCTAGGCACATCTTAAAGATGCTATCTTTAAAGGTATATATTTCTCCCACACGGATGTAGATGGTTTCGAGAAATACACCTTCTAGGATACAAAGCCTACAACTTCGTTTCAAAAGCTACACTCTTTTGAAACCTCTTTAGAACAAGAACTCGACCAATAGAGACTCGACAATATGTAGAGAAACGAAAATATGTAGAGAAAGAAGAAAGAAATATTTTGGAATATTTTTTGAATGATTTTTTCGATCAATGTATGGAAGTATTTATAGACTTCCAATGGATGTCACGAATAGGCACCTTATCACCCGAAATGGTATCTCCAATTAAGAGACACCTCTTCGGTCAAACCACATGACCATTGGACCGAAACGATGTGAAACACACCATTTCACGGTTCGAAACCTTTCATTAAAGAAAGCAACCGTTCAAAAACGTCCCGTCAAATATTAAATAATTATTTAATATTTCATTTCTTTCTTTCTTAAATATATATAAATTATAAATTATATATAAATATACAACAGCAGCATCATCTTGTGTGGTTCTTCATATATATATAAAGCAACTTTGATCACAAGCTCGTTAAAATCAATTTTAATGCTTGGAAAGTTTAACTACTAAATTCCCATAATCTGCTTATGATTCTATTAAATATTTATGAGCTAATAGTAATTACTGCTAAAATATATATATGTATATATATATATATATGATCATGATGAGCAAAGAAAGCTACATATGGTGTGAGTGCTTTCTAGCAGGCTGACAAACAAGGAAGTTTTGACAGGCCATTATGAACTCTTTTTGACCAAAAACAACCATTTTTACTGTTTTATTTTCACAGCTGCAATTAAAAAAAATTGTGATAAATGATACAATTTTTATTCTTTAATGTAATAAAAAATACAACTCTCAATTATTATTCTTTTTTGAGTTATATATTGTTATTATTATTAATGTTATTGTAAGATATTCATACATTGTTGATAAGTGCATGAATAATGTAGTATTGCAGAAGCAGTGGAAAATGGAAGGTTGGGGACAGATTTAATGCAAGTGTTTGGGATTGGGAAATAAATGAGAAATATTTTTATTGGTGGAAAGTGATGGTTATAGTGATGTTGGATTTTGTTTTCATTATTGGGTTTTTTTTTTAATTTATATTTTTGAGAACTTTAGGTTATTATTATGTTTATAAAATGATAATAAAAAATTCATAGTACAACAATACCAATATACCAAACATTTCGAGCTGGATTTTAATTTTGTTCGTAATATGTCTCCCAAAGTGAGATTCGTGTGTTACATGTTCCTTCATCGCATTTTTATCAAAGGGTTACCTTTATCCCATTTATAATACATTGTCTTTTATATTCTTAATAGTTTTTTCTATAATAATAATGATTACTACAAATCTAATAAAAAAAATTGTGTGTATAAGTTGTCACTATATAAGCCTATAATAAATGTAAGACACATAAAATTTTGATAATTTGTAACATTTCACATGCAAATGGTGATATATGATGGCATTGCAAATTGCAATCATATCTTTGTAATAATATTTGCATTTTTTTATGATGGTGATTTAATAAAAGAGAAATATGCCATAAAGTCAAATACAATCATATATACTTTCTTCTCATCAACACAACTGGCCCATTTTACAAAAAAAATTGAATAAGACGTAAAAATAATTGCACAAAAATAACCACAATCACAACATCTAAAACAATAAACACTATAAAAAAAAGCATAAATCTTGCAACAACAAGAAAGTGAAGAAACCACTTCTAATTGAGCTTCCATTCCAAAGAAAATACATATCAATTTTGAAATAAAATCTTATTTTTCTAGAAATTTTCAAAGAAATCACTTCTTGGGCATAATATTTACTTTGTTATTAGGTTATGTTGATAAATGCAAATAACTCCCACGTGAAATATTTTATTAGCTGAAAATCCCATGTGAAAAAAATATAGGCTAAATACCTCCTGTGAAAAAGAATTGGCTAAAAACCCCCCATGAAATTTTCAAATTGCATGAAACCCCCTGTGAAAAAAATATAGCCTAAAAACAACCTGTAAAATTTTTAAATTTACAAATTAATTAATAGTACTAATAATCAAATTTTAGGATATTAATTAAACTTTATCCAATAATTAATTTTCAATGTAGTTATATTTCGTAATGGTAAAATTTTACAAGGGATTTTTAAGTTATATTTTTTCACATTGAATTTCATGCAATTTGAAAATTTTACAGGGGGTTTTATGCTATATTTTTGTCACAGGGGTTTCATGCAGTTTAAAAATTTCATAAGGGGTTTTTAGCCTATATTTTTTTCACATGAGGTTTTCAGCCAATAAAATATTTCACGTGAGGGTTATTTGCATTTATCCCTTACGTTATGGATTGTCAATATCGACAATTTCAACATAACACTTATCACAAACATTGTAAAATACACTTATTTACGACAAAATATTATCGTTAATGCATATTTTAATCAATAATTTTGATAGTATCACTTTTTTTTTTTTTATTTGTATTTTGTGGGGTATATAAGGCAAAGAAGAATGGCAGAGGTATTTGAGTCAAGATAACAAATTAAGAGCCCCATCCTTTTCTTCCATTAAGGAAGTGGAGTCTCTGCCCTTCCCATCCTTTTCAATGTTACTTGTCTCACTTTTCTATTTTATTAAATACTCATTCATTAATTCCAAAATACCCACACAAAAAAAGTTAAAAAATCTATACACAATTCATAACTATTCCTATTATTATTATTATTATTAATATTACTATTCTACCGACAAATATTGTGTTTTTGTATATAGGATCATCAAACCCTATATATGTGTAACTATTGGTTAATTATGTTTTTAGTGTTCGATTTAAATATCACGGGTTTTAATTTTATAAAGGATATAGATATCGTCTAACTATTTCTTAAAATGTTGGTGTCACATATTAAAGTAGACCTATATGTCCCAACAATTTTTGACTCATGCATGTTAAATTGCTAAGTATGTATGAAAAAGTACTGTCTTCATAAAAAGAACTATGTATATATTATTTGTTTTTATAATTATTGTTATAGTGTTTGAATAGTTCAAATATATTCTATTCATCCGTTTTTTGGTAAAAAGAAAATGCGACAACAAAGGAAAAAAGTAAAAAATGCATAAATGAACAGTGATTCAAACATACTATATATTATTTGAATACAGTAAGTAGGGAAAAAATTGGGATTACTGTAAGACATCATCTGTATTTAATTTCTAATAATTTAATACTTTATTTGTTAAAAAGTATAGGAGATGATTCGTGTAATGAAATTAATATTAAGTTATTTCATGAATTAACACATGAATTTTAGTTATTTAGTATTTCTTGATATTTCGATATTATTTTTACTATGTAGTTTGTAAGCACGTTAACAATCAAAGATATTATCGCATTCACCAAATAAGTTTAAGAAAGAGTATCATATGTTTTTTGTTTCTTTAAACACGAGAACAATAATCAACATAAAATTGGGCATTGTATTTGTAAGTGGATAGATATGTTAAGAGTTTTAATTAAACTCGTAATATAAAAAAATCTCAAATCATATTTGTATGTGAATTATGTATTACAAATGTATAAACAATATATATATATATATATAACAAAAAGTTAACGGGCCCCAACTATACAAACATGGTTTAGATATATAGTATATACATATATGCTAACAAGAAATATTCTTTTTTTTTTTTATCCTTTACACATTCATTATTGTAATCTGTAAGATCATGATTTGATAACATATATTCGGGAATAATTTAAGGGGTATATTATATCGAGAATTATATGTTATTTTTAATCAGATTGCAAAACAATATGGCTACATATTTGAAGAGGGTATTCATGAATATAAATTTCAGTGTATTCTTGGGGTTGATGAATTAGAATCTCTCTAAATATTTGCTAGCAATTTGCAGATATATTAAATAAATTACTACAATTTCCAACACGTACAGCTCTGTAATTTTCGGACCTTCCAAAATCAGACATTGCCATTTTGCATTAATTCTTCATGCCGGCGGGCTTCAACTATTATTCTATTTAATTGTTAATTGCAAATATCATACGAGCATATGATACGAATCTATTTAAACATAATTGTTTCTTTATTAATTTATTAGTCTTTCTAATTCAACTCTAATAAATGTTAATATTTTAGTTATCAACAAATATATTTTTACTCGTAAACTCGTCCTAATTTCTTATGCACATATATAATTCACATAAAATTGAGATTAGTTTCAAACTAAAGATATGAAAATAATAAGAAGTTCATAAATAGAGATCCATTTGTGTTATAGTGATGTGTACTACTATAATTCTAATAAGATGATAATGCTTATATATATATATGCATTCAATATATTTTTAATTGTGTAAACAAATTAAAACGAAATTAGCGAAAATAAATTGATTTTAACTTGGGAGAGAATATTGATTTCATCCCAAATTTCCTGTTAGACTAAAAAAATAAAATATCATTAAATATAAACCTAAAAATAAAATAAGATACCCAACTTGTAATACAATGGGGGTGTTGAAAGAGGGTGTTTAATATTTTAAATAGTTGAAACCATTGGAATAGGGTGTTTAATGGTGAGGTGGATTAAATTGGTGGAGAAATTTTACATGGTGTTGAAAAGCTTACATGGCATGATCTTATTGGCTAACCATATTGTAGATATTTTTATCACACTCCAATTATTTGATGTTAATTATTTGATAATAAATAAATTTTTTTATATAAAAAAAATATATCAAAATTCATAATTTTTTCTTCTCTATAAATAGAGACTAGTTTCACTTGATTTGGATACCAAAAAAAATTCGATCATTTTCAATATAATCATATTATTATCCTTTAATAAATAAGATTAATATTTAGATAAATATTTAAATAAATTTTATTTTAAAAAATATCGAAAAAGAAATTATTTCATCGTTATTTTTAATTATAAACGATAATCTTATTATAATCTAATCATAAAATTAAAAGGATAAATAAATAATAAAAGTAGTGGGGTAGGGTGTTGAATATTATTAAACAAAACCATTGTAAAGTGTAAAATTTGAATGGGTGTTTAATTATTATGTGGAAGAGAGATAAGATGATGTGGAGTGTTGGGAATTGAAAAAGAGGGTGTTTAATGTTGTGACCATTGTACATAGTCTACACGAAAAATGCAATTTTGCCTAAAAGTTGTAAAGCACTAGCACCTACATATATATATGTTTCACTGTGCCTTGTGTTTTTCTTGGTCCAATTTCTGGAACCCATTATAATAATAGTCAAAATAGAAATAAATTGATCATAATATTATTTAAAAAAAGTTTATGGAATAAAGTTTATTCCACTGATATTAAATAGTTAGGGTTTAGTGGCAAACTTGAAAGCATGGTGAATTTTCAATGGAAAATTGAAGCTGGATGCCATGCATATGTCTCCTCCATCAAATATGCTTACCTTTAATTTATTTAATTTTCTCATTTAAATATAAAGTGTTGTACCTCTTGTACCTTACAATTATTGGAGAATATAAATCAAGTGTTTGTTGACCCATCTAATTTCATAAAACAAAAGTGTAAAAGATGAATTAAAAACTAAAAGTTATATATATATATATATATATCATTGAAATTAATGTGAGAGTCATATCATTGAATATAAAAACCCTTGTTTCATGAAAAATAAATACTAATAAAAAAAAATACATCCTCTAAGTGCAATTTATATATTCTTAATGTCATTTCTGTCCTCGTTTAGGCATGCATGAAAAATAATATAAACAAAATTTAATATTAGAATAAATTTATAAATAAATGTTTTAAAAGAAAATTCAAAGCCATCACGTGAAGACATTGCTGCAAATAATTTCTGGCATAAAAGCATTATATTCACGTACACATCAAAAAACAAGAAATGAAAGATGGCCATTCAACTTTTCAATTAAAAAAATTATGTTTCTGCAAGTGAAGACTATTTTTTTCTCTATTATTGCATCACGCTTTACGTCCAAGCCCATTGTGTACATATTGGATCAGTTTATATATATAATATTATATATATATATATATATTGTGGATATTAGAGAATGAATAGTTGTAAGTTAAATGTTAATATAATTTTATATGATTAGCTGAGGCCTCTGAGTGTCGTCAAAATTATCGTGGAGGACATTTTTAATGTTACTAATATCTCCATATTTTTCCTAAACCCTACATAAGAACCCACTTCCGAGTGTGATTACAAGAATTTAATTAGATACTTGATTCGAGTTTTGCTACTTTGAATTAATATATATATATATAATAATAAAATTGAGTCGTACGGATATACAATTAGGGTTGAACAATTTTTTAAGACAATATAATCATCATTTAATTATAAGTTCTTTACTTTTCGTCATACTTTTAGCACACAAAACATTCCTTAATCTTCATGATTGATTCTTTGTCACCTTAAAAGGAGCTCAAAACATCGTATTGATTGAAGATTAAGATTGGAATAAACATCTTGTCTTGATTATCCTATATGCTTAAAAAGATTAACCATAATTTATGATATCATTAAGTCCTTGATTTAATTGATCAATCATTCCCAACTAGGGGAAATTGCAAAATTCATCCTCTAAGTTGATACAATCTTAAGTTTAGTCATATATGTTGGAAATTCGGATATTTTTCGAAGCTGAGTATTGAGTTTACAGTTGAGTCGTAATCTAGAGGACTTTATATCCGAATTATCAATATAGAGGACTAAAATCAAAATTGTACCAATTTTACAATTTACTCTTCTAAACTAAGTATATAACTTTGTTAAAAAAATATATAAAATATTGAAAATATGGGTATGAGTGCATGACTTTAGGTGGGGCATTTGATGATGCTACCATCTTTAGCCAATAGGGTTTTGAAAAGGACACACAATCATAGAAGAGTGGAATAAGCATCTAAGCTTTGTGATTGAGGGCATGAGAGTGAGATATGTGGGGTTTAAGTTATTTGGATCAATCTCACAATAAATGGCTCCTTCTTTTCCCTTTGTTATTATTGTGACATATCAAAAATTAAAGTTGTATAAATTCCAATACTAATATTTCCTACATTGAAAAACATATTATTTTATTAAAAAAAATGATTAAGTATATGATTTATACTACTATATGTACATTTTTAGGATATAACTATAGAATGGAAAAAGATACACTGCATAAGTACATCTAAACATCAGAACGTAACAAATTGACGATTATAATTCAGTAATTTACTGCTACTTACTGAATATGAACATTATTTAACATATTTGAAATTTGAACTCATGAGATATAAATCTTATCATTGGAACTAGATATTATTGATAGGGTGAGATGTAACCTAAATATATTGAAAAACTCAATAAAAAAGGTTATGATGTGTTATCACAAAGTGTATTTCCCCCAAAAAACCAACCATGACAAGATGAAAATTTGAACATATTTTGCCCAAACTTAAGATGTCCCCAACAAGGTCACTTCAATGTCAAACTGTACTTTGGTTGTTTGAGTAAGAGAATGCACATGCACATGGGGATTGTGAATCTAAGATGCTCTTTGTTCTATCTCTTAACAAATATCTTTCTTCTATAATCTTCTTTTTTTTATTTTTTTATTCAAGAAAATTATGGTGTTTATGTCCCTATAATAGTGATAATTAGGCAACAAAAAAAACTATAACTATTGTACAAATTTGATATGAATTAGTGGAATAACAATTATGGTTATGATAAATAGAAATAGCTTGCAAAATCAATAATGTTAATTCATCTAGACAAGATCAATTCTAATTAATTATAGGGTGAATGAATTATATTTGTTATTTGATTGTAGAACCTCAAAAAAATAACTGATTATGAATAAATTGTTATCATATTCTCGTAATACTTTATGGGATTTAGTCAAATTAAACTTAAATCAGAAATTTTTTGTCCAATAAAACTCGTCTAGAAGACACTTAATGAATAATTTATAACTTATATTAGAGCTAAAAACAATTACTAGTTCACTATTCATTATTATTGTCAATGAGTTTGTAGAAAATTCAATATCAACATAAAAATTCATCATATTTCATGCCAAAACACTTTGAACTTACTATCATGTATTAGGTCCATAATACCAAATCTCATCACAAAAGTTGCTTAATGGTTGGTAAATCTTTAATGTTTTCTTATGGGTACATTATTATGCCTTTTGCTCATAACACAAAATGAAAATCAATAATAATTTATTAAATATTGGGATTAAATCATTAACATGATACCATTTTGGACTTTACATTATAGATATTGACAGCTGTGGTTCAAAATTCAAACATTCTTATCAATTTAATTAGACCACTTTAACTTTTATTAATGGGTCATCGGGTCACTGAGATTTGGGTCCACAAGCTTTGGGGATGAAATATGAGTCCAGCCTGATGGGTAGGGTCATTCTTATAGTTGGCTTTGTCAGAATATGGGTCATATATATTGTCTATAGATCCATATCAAGATACAATATAAATTTTATACGAAAAAATGCATTTTTGATTTCATAAATTTTATTTTTTTAAAATTTTGGGATTTTGTACGCAATTCGTACATTATGTTTCAAAACTAAAAAAAATTCTCATACGTTATCTTAATCTGATTTTTCATTCAAATTTTAACGGTCAACTCCATTACTCTAACTTTTTGATAATTTTTTTTTGAGAGAGGGATATTTGCATAAGTTGCAGCATATTGAATATAAATATTATAATATTGATTATAGTTAGTGCATGACTGCATTCAAGACGGATTTCTTCAAAAAAAAAAGTTAATCTAAAATATAATTAACGGATAACTCCGCAAATATAATATAATCTGGATTTTAGATGATAAAATAATATTTCTATCTCATATTGAACTTTACATATACACCATAAGTATATTAAACATTTCTTTAAATACAATAATGTACTTTTGTGTAATTATTCAATTAACATTGAGATAAAATACCATTCAAAAATGAATAGTCTAACCCAAAATTATAGTTAAATTATTGAGAATCAAAGGGAAATGATCTTACCACACCCAATTTACTATATAATAGCTCAACTCAACTTTAATTGGGCTCATATTATCTAAAAGTAGATAGCCCAACTCAACTTTAACTGGGCTCATATTAACTCAAAGTAGATAGCCCAACTCAACTTTAATTGGGCTCATATTAACTCAAAGTAGATAGCCCATTATAAGCTGGATTCGGCCCAAATTTCCAAAACCCTATTGGGTTGAAATTGTCTGTAACCCATTTAAATGATAACATGATAATGGTATAAAAAAATATTGACACCATCATGTTACATGTGTAATAATTTAATGAACAATTTAAATGTTAGTCAGAATTTTCTATTCTAAATATAGCTTGATATGGATATTATATTAATGAGTCTTGACTTGTAATAGTGATGTAAAAATTGAACTAACCAAATTTTTTAAAATAATGGAAAAGAGGTTCGATTTATTCAATTTTCTCTATTCTTTTTTTTTTTAATATTTTAATATCTATATATTAATTATACATAAATTAATAATAATTAATAGAACGACCAAAATCGAACCCAATAATCGATATTTTTTTTTACAATACCCCCAGTTGCATATTATAGCAGCCAATCCACCTACCCATGTTCATTATTCATTCAAAAATCCAAAGCCAAATATAAAAAACCCTTAATTTTCTTGAGCTCAATATTCAAAAAATGAGTTTGAGAAATCATCAAATGTTTTCATATATGAAAGGGTCTTTACCTTTCATAGGAATGGTATTAGCAGTAACTGCTTTAGCCATAAACATGATTATAAGCAAAATTGCGATGTCAAATGGCACCAGTTTCTTCATTTTATCTGTATATTCTAATGCTTTAGCTACCCTTATTCTTTTTCCTTCTGCTTTTTTCTTCTACAGGTATAAATTTTTTTTATTTTTTTTATTGAAATTTGAATATTTTTTTGTATTTATAAATGAAGATAAATAAGTGGGATTTAATTTTTATTTTTGGCAGGTCAAAGGGACCTCCCCTTACATTTCCAGTAGTTTGCAGGATTTTTGTTCTAGCTTTATTTGGGTAAGTTTAATTTTTGTTCTCCTTTTCATTTTGATTTGTGTGCCATTTTTCATGTGAATTTGCCCTTTTTGGGTTATATTTTGGCTTTTTTGGAGTAAAATTTTGAGTTAATTTGGAATGTGAAGTGAATATTTATGAGTAGGTGAATGATCTTTGAATGGTAGGTGAGATCAAGTTGACTAGTTGATACTTGATTGTAAGCTTGACTGTTCTATCAATAATGCTTCATTTAGATTAATTATTTTCTTTTTTAGGATAAAAATGATATTAATATTGATAATAATAGTGTTAATATAAATTGCAAATAATTAAGTATAGTTCCATTATTAATAACCAGATAAGATCAATGAACAAATCCTTGTACTTATCTCAATTGTTGAATATAAATATTCTATCTTGATATCTATTTTTTACGAATCAAAATCTTTTACTTCTTCAAACCCTCTTTTCAGCTATGATATAGAAATTATTAACATTTTTTTTTAACTATTCAATCACAATAAGAATTAGACCTGATATATATATATATATATTTTCTGAAAATTCAAATGAAAAGATAAATTAATAAACTAATCCATGAATTATTGTATTTTGGATACTGAAATGTTGTGACATATCAATTGAAACTTTTTGTGTTTTGGTTTTTGATCCTGGATACAAAAATGCAAAAAACACTAAGTCTGAAACAAACAAATATATTATTTCTAGTTCAAAAACAATTTTAGTTCATGATTGTGCAATTGAATTTGGTATAATTCGTCGGTTTTTATCCAGTTGTTTAGCAGATATCGGAAGCTATGCAGGCATAAACAACAGCTCTGCAACACTTGGAACAGAGTTACTCAATCTTGTTCCTGCTTTTACTTACATACTTGCCATCATTTTCAGGTTCCAAATCTCGTTTTTTCATATACACCATATACTATATACATTATATATATACACATCTTCGATTTTGAACGTGTTTTTGATTCAAATATAGGATGGAAGGATTGAACTTGAGTAAATCAAGTGGCATATCTAAGTCATTAGGAACTCTTATTTCAATCACCGGGGCGTCTATTGTGACGTTCTACAAGGGACCTGCAATAATGAATAAAACACTAAATTTGAGCCCTTTTGCAATCATTTCGCCATCTCAACAAAATTGGGTCCTCGGTGGAATTTTGCTATCAATTGCTTCTTTTTCGACTGCAGCATGGTCTATAGTTCAAGTCCGAGTTCGATTCTTATATCATTTAACGTAACACATAAAACAGTAAAATTATTGAAAATGCAAAAATATGACATTATACGTTCAATGATTTGCAGACTTCGATCCTAAAGATATACCCGATGGAGATGAACATAGTGGCTATATATTGTGTTTTTGTGACTATACAATCTACTATAGTTGCTTTGATTGCTGAAAAAGATTTAACTGCTTGGAAGCTTAAAGCAGGGATGGGCTTATTTGCTGTATTTTATGCGGTAAGCTTATAACTCTCTTCGTCCCAAAATGTATGGTTTTTTCAAAAATACATAAGTTTATCGAGAGTCGAAAAGAGATTTGTTTTCCATTTTTGCCCCTAATAGTGTTTAAAGAGCTAGTGATGTTCGTTTTTCGAACAAGGGTAGTTTTGCAATTTAGGCCCAATCGACTAAATGACCTCGAGAACAATTTTTTTTCAATGCAGGGAATTGTTAACATTACGTTTCGACTATACATGATGTCGTGGTGCCTTTCGAGGAGGGGCCCGCTTTTCGTTTCTCTATTTAATCCATTGACGATTGTTATTTCGGTTGTAATTGGTGTTATATTTCTTCATGAGGTTCTCTACTTTGGAAGGTATATAGAATAACCCTTTTTTCAATATTCTCTCAAAATCATGGTAATATATTTTTTCGTCGTTTTAATTTTTCGATTTTCGATTCGATTTTTGATTTGCAGTGTGATTGGTGCGGTGGTACTAGTTATCGGGTTTTATGCTGTTATTTGGGGTAAGGCTAAAGAAAGCAAGACGAATATCGTATCGACAAGCCATGAAGTTCCTTTACTGCATGACACAATTGAAGAAGCTTGAGATTTTACTTGTGCATGAAAAAGATTGCATTTTTAGGGTATTTTTACAGAATAGATATGGAAAATTCAGGTCTCGATATAATCACAATCATTTATTTGGTGGGGTGTATGTGTATACGTACGCATACAAATAATCATCATTTCTATGAAATAGATATATAGAAATGCCAAAGTTCAAATGCAAATCAACAAACTCTCAAAAGGTTCAAGTAATATTAGTCCTCTAACTTTGTGAACTATAGAGATAAATATTGATTATAAATTTTCATTTTTAAACTCCGATTCTAAACTCCATATAATCAAATGGAAAATAAACAAGCTGTTATTGTTTGATTTAACGTCGATATTAATGAAAATTTACTAAATACTACACCAAATATAAAATAAATTATTTTTCACATTCTTCAACTTAAACATAAAATACATTATTTAATATTAATTTATTTATTAATTTATAAACTATATAAAATATAAAATATCTTATAGTAATATCTGTGTGCACAAATCACAAGTCGCCATTGACAAGCACCTGTTAAGGGGTCCGAACCAATAGTCCTGGACCACCTTAAAATTTTTCGTTTTGTGGGCCGTGCAAGTTGGCAATTGAAAATTCATTGTTAGGAGTAGGTGCAGAAAATTCTAAGGTGGTCCGGAACTATTGGTCCCGGACCCCTTAATACCACACATTTCCCATGTTTTGGGTGTTTTTCATTTGTGGTGGAAAAAACCACCTCCACCCCCGAAATGTGTGGTTTTAAATAGCCGGGACCAAGAATCCCGGACCAACTTAGAATCACCCCTCACAAAACCAAATCACCAACCAAAATTGAGAAACTTATTATCAAAATTATTCAAAGGCCTCTAAAATTCTTCTTTCAGCAATGGCGACGAGGCAGTTGCCATGGATTGGAAGCTCACTGCCATTCATAGGCATGGTGACAGCAGTTGTAGCTTTAGCGACGAACATGATTATAAGCAAAATGGCTATGTCTAAAGGCACAAATTTCTACATTTTGTGTGTTTATTCTAATGGTTTAGCTACTCTTATTCTTTTCCCTACTGCCTTTCTCTTCCACAGGTAATTTTAGCCCTTTTTTGTGCTTTATCTGTTATGGGCATTTTCTGCAATTTTGTGAAAGTAATTGTTAGATGATTTTGTTGTTTTGGTAGGTCAAAGCCGCCCCCATTATCGTTCTCTGTTCTTTGGAGGGTTTTCTTGCTTGCTTCTTTTGGGTTAGTGAAATCAATCTTGTTAATTATGAACTATTTGCTTGTATAGCTGAATTTGATTCCAAGATTGTAGGGTTTTGACTTTTGTCTTCAATTTTGGGGTAAATAGTGAAAAAATTATGGTGAATTGTGGGTAAAAATAATGATTGGGATACCAATAAGGGACAATACTTCAAATTAGGTTGTGGGGATTTGGTAGTTCTTATTTTTTTTTTGGTTTATGATGAGTTGAATGGAACTATATTCAGGTTGCCTTGTTCGATTTTGCATTGACTATACTAGCTCGATAACTATTTATTTGAAAATTTTCAATGTGTTTGCTAATGCAATTATCACTTGTGGATCATAAAATAGATTCTAATTAATGCAAACTTAACAAGTAGAGGTAGTAGCATAGTTTTTTGCAATGAAGAAAATTTCGACTCCACACGAAGTGTATTTTAGCGTCTTTTATTTTGCTTTTCGGAGTGTGTTTGGTGATGGGAAATTTGTCGCTATATCAAAGATTCGATAATGTTTGTTCTTGAAATAGAGCATA
The DNA here is from genome assembly GCA_963669365.1 of Verbascum thapsus. Taxonomy (NCBI): domain Eukaryota; kingdom Viridiplantae; phylum Streptophyta; class Magnoliopsida; order Lamiales; family Scrophulariaceae; genus Verbascum; species Verbascum thapsus. The sequence goes on from OY770108.1 coordinate 23,304,519, forward strand.
TACTAATGTAAGAATTGTTTAAAATATCAACAAATTTTTATGCTTGCATGTAAATAACTACATATGTTCCCATTACCAATGCTTATTAAGTTCATGGATTCTATTTCTAGATGTTTTGCAGAGATTGGTAGCTATGCTGGCATAAACTATAGCTCTCCAACACTTAGTACAGCCATGTTGAATCTCGTCCCCGCTTTCACATACATTCTCGCCATTATTTTCAGGTAAAAAAATCTCTTCAATTCTTTAGTGAAATAACTCTTATAAATTGGTTAACTCTTGTTCATCAGCACATTGTGATATGTAAATGTTTGTATCATCTCTTTTCATCGATCCCACTTTTCCCACATTGACGTAAAATAGTTTGTCTTAGGATGGAAAAAGTAAATTGGAGAAAATTAAGTACCATTTCTAAGTCAGCTGGTACAATAATATCCATCTCGGGGGCGTTTATCGTGACTTTCTATAAGGGACCCGCTCTCCTTAATACGCCATTAAGTTCAACTTTTCAACAACTCTATTTGCCATCGACACAAAATTGGGTCCTCGGAGGATTATTGCTTGCTTGTGCCTCGTTTTTTACTGCTGCATGGTGTATTCTACAGGTTTCACTTCAGACCAAACAAACTCGTATCAATTTTAGAAATAGACATAAGATTTGACCCTTAATTGTTTTTTTTTTTCTTTCTTGATGATATTATAGGCCTTGATTCTGAAGATATACCCTGCCGAGATGATCATAGTCGCTTTTTACTGCTTGTTTGTGACGATCCAAGCTTCGTTAGTTTCTGCGGTTGTTGATAGAGATGCGACTAGTTGGAGAATCGATACAAATATTGGGCTGATTGCTGTTTTCTTTTCAGTAAGCAGATTTAAATCACTTTGTCACCGTCTTAGTGTGGGTCCCACGTCTAATATAAGTCCCACGTCTAGTGTGGATCCCACGTCTTGGTTCAACAACATAATGTGTGATGATATATCCCAAGTTCATACTTGGTGGATATACCGAAAGTTACTTACATCTCATGTCTATATATATATATATACAGTATACACATATATATACACAATAATATATGCAATTTATGGATACAGGCCATATTCAACATAGCATACAGGCTTTACGTGACAGCTTGGTGTATTTCAAGGACAGGTCCACTCTTTGTTGCCCTGTTTAAGCCATTGACTATTGTCATTGCAGTTGTTATCGGTGTCATGTTTATGAACGATGTTCTTTATCTCGGGAGGTAACTTATGAGATTCTGTTCTTACCATGCCAAGATTCTGTGAATCTTTTGAGATTCATTCGATATTTTGTCTTATTTTTTTTTTTTTCAGTTTGGTGGGTGCATTTGTATTGATCGTCGGTTTCTATGCTGTTGTGTGGGGAAAATCGAAAGAAGGGGAGTTCAACAAAGGCACTGAATCACTGAACTTTGAAGCCCCTCTGTTGCAAGAAGTGTAGTTTTTTCTTGTAAACATTTTCTGTGAGTATTTAAGGTGTAATTATTTTATAGGGATGATTATTCGCGTATATCCTCGTTTATTGGGTAATTATCTCGAGCGCCCTGATGAAAATGACGCTTACAACTATAAAATAAGGATGAAATTGTAACATAATGGAGGGTAAAATTGTAATATAATTTTATTATTAATGACAAGTTATAATTTTTCAAATTTTCGGGTGTTTTTTTTGTAATTTGGATCCACGCAGTGTGTTTTATGTGATTTGCTCTATTGTCTTAGATAATGAAAAATGCTATATGTCATTGATCATTATATGATTTGCTCTATTGTCTAAGATAATGAAAAATGTTATAAATGTCATCATTAAGAGCTAGGATATTAATTTATAATAATAAAATTGGTTACTCTAATCCATCCAATTCTATTTATTGTTTTTATTTATTGTCAAAAATAAAAAAGAAATGTTAAAAAATGTGACAATGTAAGAAGTGGTATCATATTTATCGTTTTAAAATTAATTAAAATATAGAATTCTTGAGAATTTAAACTAAAATTTAACATACCCAAGAACCCTCCTTGAGTATTAATTAATGACACCAAGTTTAATGACACCAACTTGGGATGTAGTTGCAACAAAAAAGTAATATAAGGGTAAAGTTTGAAGTGAATAGAATGAGTTATAATAATTTTTGTTTTGTAACGATAAAATAACGAATTTTTAGTAATTAGTGACACGTGCATCGTAACAACTTAGTGAAAAAAACAAATAGAATGTCGATTATAATTGTAATTGTCGTTACTTATAAATATATATATATATATATATATATATATATGCATGTGTTTATGTAAGGTACCTGGTTGATACTAAATCAAATAAACAGTACCTGGCCGATGGGGCATGGCTTTGGGGAACACAGTGGATGAATGAAGCCTGTAAACGAGCGGGTATTACCCGTACCCGTTCAGAATTTCATTTATCTGATTCGGACTCTGTCCGTGAGATGTTAAACCCAGACCTGGTCTAGACTTGGTAATTTTTAAACTTTCGGGTCCGGATAGGATATTTACCCGTAGAAAATCCGCGGGTTTACCGCCCGATCAATACCCAATTAATTATGAATTTTTGAAATTCTATTTTCACATTTTTACTTCTCTCCTTCAAGTTCCCACTTCCCACCCGATCAATACCACACGATTTCTCCGAAACTCTCACAATTTCACTCTCGCTCTTCGGCAACCAAATACAATTCTTCAACTCAAACTTCTCCATTCATCCTCTCGTCGTCCGTTCATTCTCATCCGTTCACAGGCCAAGTTAGGGTTTGTAATTTTTTAATGTGCTTTTTTATATTTTTTGACTTTTTATGCTCTTTTAAAAACAATTACATATACCTATAAATATTTTTATGCATTACATATTTTCTGATTTTTTTGTGTATATATAAATATATAAGTTAGGGTTTTTGGAGATAGAATTGGAAAAATATTTATTGACGGGGAAGATTGTGATTTTTGTGCTTTTTGAGTTATGATGAATGTGTGTGAATGATACAATATTTTTGAATGTGTGTGAATGACGGGGAAAATATTTTTGACCAATTGTAATTTCTGTAATTAAATATGTGAGAATGATACAATACAAAATGTGATTTGTATGATTTGTGAAGTCAATTTAACTAAATAAAAAAAAATTAAATGAAATTAAACATTAGATCGAACTTAAGTGACGTAAGAACATAGACATAAATCCACAATATATTAATTCATCAAAAGCAAAAAAAAAAAAAATTAGTCAACTCGACCCGGACCCGACCCGGTATATCATTTCCACCCGGTCAATACCCGATCAGCAAATCCATCGGGTAGATGACCGGGTCGGGTCCGGGTTGGGTGACAAAAGAATTTGAATGGGTAGTATGCGGGTACGGGGCGGGTACGGGTAATACCCGTCTGTTGACAGGCTTAGATGAATCCATTATGCCTTAAATTTTGTAATACCTTCATTTTTAGATCCAATTAAACTTAAATTTTGTAATACCTTCATTTTATTATGAACCTCATGCTCAATATGAACAACATACAATTAAGAAACAATTCAATGGAATTTGCTAATTTATAGATAAAAATAATGTATGTGATTTGACCTATTCATATTCTTATGGATAATTCATGTTAATGTTCATTGAACAAACTTGTTTAGAATAAATTCAAGTTCATGTACACTAATTTGATAGCAATAATATTAAATATAATATTTTCTTAATGAAATATTAATTTATTACTGTAAGGTTATTTTGGTCTTAAAAAAAAAGTTAAGAAATGTAAATCATGCCAAATTATTCATACTTTTAGAATAGTTATAGACAATGTTTTCATAACCGGACCGACCGATCCGGTCGGTTTAACCGTGAACCTGTCTCTAGACGGGTCCGGTTATGCACTTATTCCGGTCAGCAATTGACCCAATTCGAACCGATTGAACCAGACGGTTGAACCGTTCTACTGCCAACCAGTTTTCTTCTCTTTACTAAAAATAAATTTATTTATGTAATTGTCAAGAATTGAAACCTTATATCTTCTCCCCTTGAACCTTAGTAAACCCACCACTACACCAAATATATTTTTTATATATAATTATAACATTATATAATATATTAACTTTTTATACATTGATTTTTTTGCATTTAAAGATATTAAAATTTTATTTGGAGATATACGCCTCATAAAATTTTTAAGTTTAAAATGATATTTTTATGTGTACACTTGTGATTAACGTATTTAAAATATTAATATATATTTCACTATACTATTTTATTTTTATTAACTGAATCAAATTAATTCTTTTAAAAATAAGCTAAAATTAATTTTATTTGTAAATTAAATGTACTATATATGTATATATATGTACAATGATATATATATATATGTATAATTCAGGTTGATCGTTTTTCATATCGGTCCGATCGGTCGAACTAGTGACTCAGTGATCCAGTAGATTATTCGGTTCAATCACCGGTCCAGTTTTAAAAACATTGGTTATAGATCTTGCCGTCTGGCGGCGAACAACGAACTAGGGTCCCAATTAAGTCTAGATTATAGATTATAGATATTAATTCATTTATTAATATATGCATAAATATAAAATATCGTATAGTACTATATATAAAATATCGTATAGTACTATATGTATATATACCCTGTTTAGCATCACCATTCACCAGTCGCAACTGTTGACAGCCCACAAAGCTAGATAACAAACCAAACTTGAAAGAACTTATTATCAAATTTATTCGAAGGCCTCTAAAATTCCTCTTTCAGCAATGGCGACGAGGCAGTTGCCATGGATTGGAAGCTCACTGCCATTCATAGGCATGGTGACAGCAGTAGTAGCTTTAGCCACAAACATGATTATAAGCAAAATGGCTATGTCTAAAGGCACAAATTTCTACATTTTGTGTGTTTATTCTAATATTTTAGCTACTCTTATTCTTTTTCCCACTGCCTTTCTCTTCCACAGGTAATTAGACCCCTTTTTTGTGCTTTATCTGTTATGGGCTTTTCTGCAATTTTGTGAAATAATTGCTGGATGATTTTAATTTTTGGCAGGTCAAAGGCGCCCCCATTATCGTTCTCTGTTCTTTGGAGGGTTTTCTTGCTTGCTTCTTTTGGGTTAGTGAAATCAATCTTGTTAATTATGAACTATTTGCTTGTATAGCTGAATTTGATTCCAAGACTGTAGTTGTTTTTGTAGTGTTTTGTCTTCAATTTTGGGGTAAATAGTGAGAAAATTATGGTGAATTGTTTGACAAAAATAATTATTGGGAAACCGGTAAAGGACATATTTCAATTTAGGTTGTGGGAATTTGTTTTTTGTTTTCTTTTTTGGTTTATGAGAGTTGAATGGAACTATATTCAGGTTGCCTTGTTCAATTTTGCATTGAGTACTTTAGCTCAATAACGATGAATGAAACTGGATTCGAAAATGCGATTACAATTGTGGATCATAAAATAGATTCTAATTAATGCAAACTTAATAAGTAGAGGTAGTTGCATAGTATTTTTTGCAATGAAGAAAATGTTAGACTCCATTTGAAGTGTATTTTAGCATCTTTTAGTTGGCTTTTTCGGAGTCTATATGGTGATGGAAAATTTGTCGCTATATCAAAGATTCGATAGTGTTTATTCTTGAATAGAGCATATATACTAATGTAAGAATTGTTGAAAATACCGACAAATTTTTATGCTTTGCGTAAAAATAACTATATATGTTTCCATTACCAATGCTTATTAAGTTCATCGATTCTATTTCTAGATGTTTTGCAGAGATTGGTTGCTATGCCGGCATAAACTATAGCTCTCCAACACTTAGTACAGCCATGTTAAATCTCGTTCCCGCTTTCACATACATTCTTGCCATTATTTTCAGGTAAAATCTCTTCAATTCTTTAGTGAAATAACTCTTATAAATGTTTATATCCCACTTTTCGCCCATTGACGTAAAATAGTTTGTCTTAGGATGGAAAAAATAAATTGGAGAAAATTAAGCACCATTTCTAAGTCAGCTGGTACAATAATATCCATCTCGGGGGCATTTATCGTGACTTTCTATAAGGGACCCGCTCTCCTAAATACGCCATTAGCTTCAACTTTACAACAACTCTATTTGCCATCGACGCAAAATTGGGTCCTCGGAGGATTATTGCTCGCTTGTGCATCGTTTTTTATTGCTTCATGTTGTGTTCTACAGGTTTCACTTCAGACCAGATAAAACTCGTTAATTTTAGAAATAAACAGACGATTTGACTCTTAATTGTTTTTTTCTTCTTTCTTGATAATATTATAGGCCTTGATTCTAAAGATGTACCCGGCTGAGCTGATCATAGTCGCTTTTTACTGCTTGTTTGTGACGATCCAAGCTTTGTTAGTTTCAGTGGTTGTTGATATAGACGCAACTAGTTGGAGAATCGATACAAATATTGGGTTGATTGCTGTTTTCTTTTCGGTAAGCAAATTATACCACTTTGTCGCCGTCTAGTGTGGGTCCCACATCTTGGTTCAACAACATAATGTGTGATGATCACCCAAGTTCATAGGCTATGTTTGGTTTTATTTTGAGCCAGTTTCCAGCCAAAATTTTGACCAAATTGTATTTGGCATTCACAATTTTCATAAAAAAAAAAATTCTAATTTTTTGGTCCAAATTTTGAATTCTTATTTTGAAATTTAACACACTTTCATGGCCCACTTTTCTTTTTATACATATATGCACACACACATATATATATATATATATATCACCTTCTATTACACACATATATGTAACAATCATTACAATTTTAATATTATATTATATTTTTCAATCACTAATTAATTACTAAAAGACAAAAGCTTACGTGATTTGACTTTTACAGTAATTTATGTTCCCTTTAAAAATAAAAATAAACACTATCTCACCAAAATTTTCACCCAAAAATTAACAATCAACATAAAGCCAAACACAACTTCACCAAATATGCACAAGTCCCAAAATAATTCTCACCGAAATACCCAACTAAAACAAAACCAAACATAGCCATACTTTGTGGGTACCGAAAGTTACTGCATCTCATGATATATATATATATATATATATATATATATACATCCTATATACAATAATATACACAATTTATGAATACATTACAGGCCATCATCAACATAGCATACAGGCTCTATGTGACAGCTTGGTGTATTTCAAGGACAGGTCCACTCTTTGTTGCCCTGTTTAAGCCGTTGACTATTGTCATTGCAGTTGTTATCGGTGTCATGTTTATGAACGATGTTCTTTATCTCGGGAGGTAACTTACGAGATTCTATTCTTACCATGCGAAGATTCTGTGAATCTTTCGAGATTCATTCGATATTTTGTCTTATTATTTTTTCAGTTTGGTGGGGGCATTTGTATTGATCGTCGGTTTCTATGCTGTTGTGTGGGGAAAATCGAAAGAAGGGGAGTTCAATAAAGGCAATGAATCACTGAACTGTGAGGCCCCTCTTTTGCAAGAAGTGTAGTTTTTTCTTGTAAACATTTTATGTATGTAGTTAAGGTGTAATTATTTTATAGGGATAATTATTCGCGTATATCCTCGTTTATTGGGTAATTATCTCGAGCGCCCTGATGAAAGTGACGCTTACGACTATAGAAATAAGGATGAAATTGTAACTTGGAGGGTTGAATTGTAATATAATTTTACTGATAGTAAAAGAAGTAATTTCTCAAATTTTCGGGTGTTTTTTTGTAATTTGGATCCATGCAGTGTGTTTATGTGATTAGCCCTATTGTCTAAGATAATGTAAGATAATGAAAAATGCTATATATCATCGATCATTAAGAGCTAAGGATATTAATTTATAATAACAAAATTAATTACTCTAATCCATGCAATTCTATTTATTGTATTTATTTATTGTCAAAATTAAAAAGAAATGGTAAAAATGTGATTATGTAAGAAGTGGCATCATATTTCTCATTTTAAAATTAGTTACAATATAGAATTCTTGAGAATTTTAAAAAATTTAACATAACCATACTCAATGCATATGCAAAAATAACATATATAATTTATGGGAAATTCTTATTCCAAGAGCAATTAACACAATCATCAATCCATCCATATTACATATAAATTAAATTAAAAAAACCCATTATCCTTGATATTAATTAGGGTTTTGTGTTTATTTTCTTCTATACCCTTCAAAGACAAGCTACTCCAAACACATAAGCATCCAAAGCTTGGAAATTCTTAATAGCAAAATCCTTAATGAGATCTGTATTAGTGATTTGATCATCATTAGCTTTGTCAAATTCACAAATCCATTTAATTAAACTTCCATGATCACCTTTTGGAGTGATAGTGAGATTAGCCTTGAAAGTTTTGTAATATTTCAACACACCTCCTTCAATAACACTGTAAATTAGTGTTTTGTTAGCTTCATCCACCATTTCAAACTTCTCCTTTGTTGTTGAAACTGATGAGTATCCTGCAAATCTTGACATGTTGAGTTATATATATATATATGTATAAATTTTTCATATATACATATAAGATATATACATATATATATATATGTATATGCATGTGTTTGTGTAGGGTACCTGGTTGATACTTAATCAGATGAACAGTGCCTATGGATTTTCCATCGCCTTCAACAATCTGAATGCTCTCATACTGATGAGGCATGGCTTTTGGGAACACAGTGGATGAATTCATTATGCTTTCCCATAGCTTTTCTGCATTAGATTGTGCCTCAATTTCAACTTCTAACTTTTCTGTCAACGGACGGGTATTACCCGTACCCGTACCCGCTCAAAAAATATTAAACCCGACCCGGACCCGGTCCGTGAGATTTTAAAACCGGACCCGGTCCGGACCCGGTCATTTTTAAATGTTCGGGTGCGGATCGGGTATTCACCCGTATAAAATCCGTGGGTTGGTCACCCAGTCAACACCCGTTGACCATCCGGTCAATATCCGCCCAATCACTTAATGAATAAATTATGAAATTTTGATTTTACTTCACATTTTCACAATTTCACTTCATATTGTCCTGCTCCCAAGTTCTACTCCCGCAGTCCCGCACAGCCGCACTCAAATCTCACAACACAACACTACTCCGGTCTGATCTAATTTTACTTTTTATACTTATTGATTTGTTTTAAATTAGGGTTTGTGGAAATAAAATTGGGCTTTTTATATTTCTTGATTTGTTTTAAGTTAGGACTTTTTAATGGACATTAATTATCTCCTGCATTCTTGCCCGATTTCTGATGTTTTATTTACTCTCTTTCAAAGTTTAATTTTTTATTTATTTAATTTGTTTTGCAATTTTAGGTGTATATCAGTGTGTTCCCCAATTGTGATCAAGTCTCAAAATGATTGTTGAGATCTATACTGAACCAATATTCTTGTCATCAACCATCTTTATTTTCTAAAATAACATTCTAAAAAATAGTTGATTAGAATTTACACTTCTTCAGTTTCAATTTTCAAATATAGGTGCAGATATAAAGCGGAAATAATAATATGTAATAAATTATATATACTGTCAAAGAACCATATTAATTATATCATTCTCATTTATTGTTATTTGTTAGCAATTAAAGTTGAGGTATTTCTATATTTGGTTAAAGTCTTGGTTGTTAAATTTTGTTGAAGTCTTGGTTGTTCATGGGTATTTTGGTTGTTAAAGTAAAGTATTGTTGAGCAATTCTCTATTATTTATCAAGATACCAAAGTCCATTTATGATTTTTGACCAATTATAAGTTATCTAATTAAATATGTGAGAATACTACAAATACAAAGTGTGATTTGTGAAGTTAATTTAATAAAATACAAAAGAAATAAAATTAAACATTAGATCGGAATTTAAGTGGTGTAAGAACATTGATCCAAATTCACAATATTGTAATGTATTAAAAGAAAAAAAAAAAAAACAATTGGGTCGACCCGACCCGGTACACATTTTCACCCGATCAATACCCGGTCAGTGTACCCATCGGGTAAATGACCGGGTTGGGTCCGGGTCGGGCGAAATAAAAATGTTAACAGGTATTGGGCGGGTACGGGTAATACCCATCCGTTGACAGGCCTACGGGAAACTGTCGAATTTGTAAAATTGAGGGCTTTGAATACCCAATGACAAATCGATCAAATAAATTTATGAATTTATGAATCTTTATTTTATCTCGAAAGCATATTACGCTTGAAAGACTTGTGATGTATAGAAAATTTTGAAACTTCTATTTCAACATTCTAAATTTCTAATCATTAAATATATATTGATTATAAATTTAGAATGTGTTACATGAAGTGTAACCAAAGATTTGAAGTTAAATTTCAACTACCATGTATGTCAATTAGGGGCAATTGATGAACCCCAATTATTTAATTCTCAACTTGAACTCTGAACATTAAATGCTTGTTTGAATTCGGTTTGTTAATATATTTTATTAAATTTGAACAATTTTTTTATATTAGTAAAAAATATTTAAAATAAATCAAAATGCGAGAGCTTAACAGTGTCAAAATTCATTTGAATTTGGCTCGATTATTGATCAAACAAGTTCAAATATAAGTTTAAATCTCAATTATAATTTAAATAATTTGATAACAACTATCTCGACTCGACCCGACCCATTTATTTATGTGAGTTTCAGTTAATACAAACTCTACCCTAAAAAGGTTATTCAAATAGAAAGTCCCACAGAACAAAAAACTCTTTATAGAGTCAGAAAAGCAATAAAGAACATCAAAAATTGCAGAGAGCCACCACAATCAACAATGGAGTCTCAAGATCACAACGAAGATTTTGCAGTTGGTTGCGTACTATCTATAAAGACCACTCTTGGAGAAGAATTTCAAGCTCAAGTCATCACCTTCGATCGTCTCTCCAATCTCCTAATCCTTCATATCCTTTTCACTGAAATTCATATATGAAACGTTCAATTACTTTTGTTTTCAAATTTTTACTAGTTTTTTTGGTTTTGTTTGTGTATTTAATGCAAATTCTTTAACTTGAACTTACAAGAAGGAATGAAATCCGGTGCAAAAATGAATATAAGGCTACTGAAGGCTAATTACATCAAAGAATTCGTGTATTTAGGTCAGGGTGAAGATCCGCTTGATGCGAACAAGTGCTTTCTCGATCTAAATACTCTTCAATCGAAGGAAGAGTCTGCTATTAGGTTAAATTAGTCTCGAATCTGATTGAAAACCTAATTTTGTGATTTTTCTTTTTTGTGATTCTTGTTTTATTTTTTTTAATTTTTTTGTGAATTTTGTGATTGTAGACAAGCGGAGGCGGATGCAGAGAGGATTGGTGTTGGTGTTACTGCTGAAGCGCAGAGTTTATTTGATGCTTTGTCGAAAACGTAATGATACTGATTTACGAAATCTTGAATGTTTTCATTAGTACATTGCTGTGATATGAAGTGATGAAGTGGTTTCTATTTTACCTTTTTGTGGAAAATTGAAATTTAGGCTTTTTCTTATGCATTTTTGGATTGTTAGTGATCAGAAGAAGTAATATTGAGGGACTGATTTTGAACTTCGTCTTGGATTATTAGATTTGACAGTTCAGGTGTGAAATTTGGATATGTTTCGATATTGATCTTTTCTGTTGTGGATTTCTTGTTAAACTTTACGCTTTGTCTAGTGATTAACGCACGGTTTGGTTTTTATCTGGTTTATACATTTTCATCTTGGTATGCTATATGATCTAGTTCAATTTATGTTTCTGTCCTTTTCTCCAGTTTGAAGATGCATGCCAATTATTTGTTATCCATGCCCCAGTGTATATACTCAAAAGAAATATCTTTATGCACTTGACATGCTTCTAAATATGGAATATACTATGTAACGTCAAATTGAATTTAGAGACCCTAATTGTGAAAAGTTGCTTATACAACAATGATCAAACTTCCCAACTGATAGTAATCTGATACTCTTTGAGATTTAGTTTGTTAATCTTCTTTAATAAGTGATTGGATTTATCTTGACTCTTGACTACAAGTAAGTTTAAATCTGAACTTACACATTCGTTGATAAAGGAGTCTTTGTGTCTGCTAAACAATAACTGGCATTTGCCTGGCTTAATGGCTAATGTGCTTATGTAAGATGGTGTTATCATTATATAGACAAATGAAACTCGGTATGCATTTCAATTATGAAAAAAGTGGGGAAATGTTTGATGTTAGCCTCATTAATCCAGTTTTACAACCATTTATGCCCTGAAAATGATATTATTTTGACTTGATTATACGTAATGCAGGCTTCCTGTACGCTGGGAGAAGACAACCATAGTTGTTATGAATGAAGTGCGTGTTAGCAGCCCTTATCTGTCTGAATCAGTTCGTGGAGGAACTCCTGCTGCCAATGAACGTGTTCGAAAAGTGGTTAGAAAATTGTTAAAATTTGAAATATTTGTGCTCTTCGTTTGTTAATTTCGGTTCATTTATTCAAAAAATTTCGTTTTGATTCAGATTGAGCTTGAGAAAAAGAGGTTGCAATCTAGGAACGTTTGATGGTTTCAGCTTCATCGAATCTAATGCTTTTGCTTTTGACTGAGAGTGTTGAAGAGAAGACTGGTGCAGCAAAGGCTACAAAACGAGTAAATCATATCGATTTGTTAGATTGTGTTCTAAATTAATGGTTTTTAAGATGAACAAAATCGTTTTAATTAACCCAAGTTGAAATGGAATGGGGGTAGAACTTGCAATAACTGATGTTTTTTTTCTTAACTATGATTGTTATGAAGTCCCAAAATGACATTCTTTTTGGCAATCACAACGAGGGTTCGTTTATATGAATGCTTATGATTGTTATAGAACTCGTATCCCTAAAACCTTCGTACTGGAAATTCGACTTTTAACTGTTGTAAAGTATATTTTGTATTTAAATGTCTTATATAACTATGTGACTTCAGATTAGAAGAGTCTGTGCCAGTTACATTGAGCCACGTTTAAATAGATGCTCTATTTTGACAGAATAAAATGTTACATACTTTAGACTGTGATCTAATTGGCCTGAGAGATGAGAATCTAATTCCAGGCCTAGAAAAATGATTTGATTCATTGTGTTCTAGTTCTTGAAATAGAGTTGAGTATCAATGAAGCTTCCTAGGAATATGGTTCAATAATTTTCACTTTCAATGCGTTTCTTTTCAAATTATTCTATGATGATTGGGTTCATTTTTCTTCTTTAATAGAAAGTATAATGAGTCGGTTAGAATTAATCCACTATAAAGTATATATGATCCTTTATTTGAATAGGGTGAGTAGTATAATTTTGATTACAATACACCCCTTATTAAGTTAGACAAAGCCCTTGAAATAAATACAATTTAATTAAAAATTATCTTCGATTTCCAATCATCTTTTATAACCCTAGTCGTATCTCTCTAAAGTTCATTATTTTATATTTAAGAATAACTAAACAACATACATTGCCTCCCAAATACAATATAAACTATTTATCACACTTATCATATAATTGATAGAATTCGAGTTATTTAACGAAATTGGGAGGTTAATCATAAGTTTCAAAGATACAATGCCTTTCCTAAACACATCAAACCATGCAACACTACCAACAATTTCAATAACATGGCTTACAAATTTCAAAAATTTCAATTCCGAAAAAAAGAAAAACAAAGCGAAAAGAGGTGTAAACGAGCTGAGTTGCAATCGAATACCATATGATGTAAGCAAGCAAAATACCATCACATAATTGCTACAAAAAAACATAAAATTTCAATCTTTTTCAATTATAGTAAAATCGAATAACGCGTATATAATATGATTAATAATAAAGGTGGCAGATGCTCAAATCAACTTTATCTTTTACTTGACAAGAAGAACAAAGAAAAATTCCCCAGACTAAAATAAAATAAAATTTAATTTATTTCCTTTGAATTGCATGTAAGTGAGAGATAAAAAAAAATATATATTCTCTTTGTAGCATTTCATACAGCCATTTTGGTTTCTTTCTCACTTTTAGTTCAGTTTTTGCTTCTTTTTCCACTCTTTACTCCATCAATTTAGGTCCCATTTTCGAATTTGCTTTACTTATTCATTTTATTTTAAGCCTTTTTTGCTGTAACACACACAAGAAACCTTCACTTTTCCTCAAGAAAAATTAGTACAGTTAGCTTTGCATGGCTGAATTTTTTTGAAATTTCCAGATTATTGTTCTTAATATTTGTGTGAAAATTGGGTTTTGCCTATTTTTCTCTAATTTATGTGAAAATTATTGTAGATTTGTGAAGGGTAATTTTAGTTTTAAAGTGAGTTAAAAAAAAAAAAAAGAGAGAAAAATGGCACAAGCACCACAACCAAAGCAAGATGAATTACAGCCACATCCAGTTAAAGATCAGCTCCCTGGAGTTTCTTACTGCATCACTAGCCCACCTCCATGGCGTAATTACTATCCTCTTTCCCTTTTTTTTTTTTTTGTGTTAATTACATCTATAATATATAATTTTCACTAGTTCATGTTTTTTTTATTAACTAGTTAATTGTGATTAGCTCTGTTATTTCTTCCTTTTGTGTATTAATTATTGTTTTGTTTGGGGTTTGGAAATTGAATTTTGTGGTGTTGTTCTTCTTGTGATGTTATTGTCAATTCTGATTTCCATAGAATGTCATTGTTAGGAGTCGTTTTCTAGTGGGCCCCGTGGACCGAAATTCGTGTATCATTGACTATTTAATATGAGAAATGTTATATACCGTCGTTTTTCACTTCCAGTTATTTAAAGAGTATTGATGTGTTAATTCCATTCAAATGAATTAATTGCGATAAAATTTTTGCCAAAATTAGAAAATGTGAAAGAAGGATAGCATTGAAAATGTATATAACGCTCATATAATATATGTGTTCTTATGAGCTTTTTAATTATTGGTAAAATTTTCATAAATATAATTCGAGTTTTGATGACGAAATTTTAATATTTGCAAATGAAGCCGAGGCGATACTTCTCGGGTTTCAACACTACCTTGTGATGCTTGGTACAACCGTTCTCATTCCGACTTTTCTTGTTCCGCAAATGGGAGGAGGACAAGTAAGCCCTCTAACAAATCAAAATCATTTCAATAATTAATAAAATCATTTCAACAATTAATTTAATTAGATTATACCTTATGCTTAATTATGATAGTTTTATTAACCAAAAATATGAATTTGCCCTGTTAGAGAGAAAAGGCTCTAGTCATTCAGACACTACAATTTGTTGCTGGTCTGAATACACTGACTCAGACATTATTCGGGACCCGTCTGCCAGCTGTCATCGGTGGTTCTTACACGTTTTTACCCGCCACTATATCGATCATCTTGGCTGGCCGATATAATACCGTCGAATTGGAACCTTACGAGGTGACTAATAAAACAAATTGTGTGTATTTTGAAATAAATGATGTTAATAATTATGTGAAATTATTTATAAATTTGAAACTTAATTAAGTGTTTTTCGATAATTTTGACTTCATTTATAGAGATTCAAGAGGACTATGAGAGGAATTCAGGGGGCTATGATTGTTGCTTCGAGTCTTCAGATTGTCATTGGCTTCAGTGGCCTATGGAGAAACGTAACCAGGTTAGAAACACTTTAGAACCGGAATAATATAATCGAATGAAAAAAATTAAGAAAGTGGATTAAAAGTTAAAAAAAAATGTACTAATGTAGTTTCGATTTTAATTCAAATTTTTTCAGGTTTATGAGCCCTCTTTCGACGGTTCCATTAGTGGCTCTAACGGGATTCGGGCTATACGAATTCGGCTTTCCTCTGGTACATTTTCTAGAAATGGAAATTCGAGTTTTTTAGAGGTTATATTTTCACAATATTGCCAAGTAATTCAATTTTATCGACATTTCAAGGTTACAAAATGCGTCGAGATTGGACTACCTCAGCTTATATTGCTCGTGATTTTTTCACAGGTTTACATTTAATAATTTTTTTTAATTTCCATATAAAAAAGTATTTTTTTTGTGATATATTTACGCCTTTTTGCAGTACTTACCGCATCTCATGAAAGGCGGGAAAAATGTATTTGATCGTTTTTCTGTGTTATTTACGGTGGCGATTGTATGGATTTACGCTCACTTTCTCACTATTGGTGGAGCGTATAATCATGTGTCTTCAACAACTCAATCGAGCTGCAGAACTGACCGTGCGGGGATCATAAGTGCCGCTCCTTGGTACGATAATCATTTTAAGATTCATATTTTTTTTTATATCTAAGTCATATTTTGTTGTTATATCAATATATTATTGTTATATGGTGTATTATAAATACTTACATTCAACGAAATTAAAAAAAAAATGTTTCATTCAAATTCATAAACCCCCCTTCTGTGTGAGCTAGAATTGTTAGATAATATATTCTATATGTTAGATTAATATCTTTCCATATTCTGTTGTTTAGTAATCTATTATATATATATGTTAAGTATATTTTATTTTCTATTTATACTCTTTTATCATAAATTATATGTTAACGGGGTTTTAAATTATTCGACAAAAATATATATTTTACAGGATAAGAGTCCCGTACCCATTCCAATGGGGAGCGCCAACATTCCATGCCGGAGAATCGTTCGCCATGATGGCAACTTCTTTTGTAGCTCTTATTGAGGTACATATATCTCGGCTCAACGCTTATGAATTAAATGACTAATTGCATGGTTTAAATAAATAATCATTGGTTTAAATGACTAATTGGATGCTTAGCTATTTTCGTTGTGTTATTATATAACCATTCGAGATTTTTATATTTTTTTCGTTTTTTTTTTTCGTGTTATTTTGCAGTCGACTGGTGCTTTTATTGCTGTTTCTAGGTATGCAAGTGCCACTCCGGTGCCACATTCTGTTCTTAGCCGTGGTGTTGGCTGGCAGGTATGCATTCGAACTTCGATTTCGTCGTTTCTAATTATGTAAATCTAAAAATCCATTTATGTTAACGTTTTTGGGTGATTTACATAAACACCCCAAGGTTTGAGAATTTACCATAACTTCCCATGTCAGTGTTATCATATTACAATTTCACCCCATGTTTTTTCAAGTTGTTAGGCTCTGACATGGGGTGCATTGGTAAACTCACAAAACTTCAGGGGCTCGTCGCAATTATACAATAAATGAGGGGTGTGCATGTAAATATCCCTTTTCGTGGGTCTAATTATTCTATTTTTGTTTCTATTTATTCAAGGGGTTAGCCATACTATTCTCTGGAATATTTGGAACCGGAAACGGATCATCAGTATCCGTGTAAGATTTCTTAATTACTACTAATCTCAACATAAACGTCACTAATTTATTCGTTTAAGTCATATTAAAAAGCTGAAAACTCTCTTTAAACAGCGAAAATGCCGGTTTGCTTGGGTTAACACGAGTTGGAAGCCGAAGAGTGATACAAATATCTGCTGGTTTTATGATATTCTTCTCCGTTCTCGGTAAGTAGTTGATCGAATATTTTACGTTTTTTCAATTTTGAGTAATCTCACTTACTATTATTTTTCACTATCAGGGAAATTTGGAGCTGTCTTTGCTTCAATTCCTGCACCAATAGTTGCTGCTTTGTACTGCCTTCTATTTGCCTATGTTGGTATGTATTAATTATTATCTAATAATTACATTTTTGGTCCTTCATTTTTCCATTTATTACACTAATTAATCTATCGAAATCCAATAGTTGATTCGTATATGTACTTGTAGGGGCTGGAGGGCTCGGGTTTTTGCAGTTTTGCAACTTGAATTCCTTTAGAACAATGTTCATTCTGGCGTTTTCGATCTTCATGGGCTTTTCGGTACCACAGTACTTCAACGAGCACTTATCCCTGAAAGGTTATGGCCCAGTTCACACTAACGCGAGATGGGTAAGCGGCCATTCCTAACTTAACTCGCAATCGCAATTTTTAACGAACTTTTCTTGATTTAAGCCGTGCTTGAAAAGACATTTAAAGCATCTCGTATTATTTTAAATTTTTTAAAGCATCGAATAGTACAAATTCGTTAAAAAACACAAAATGAAGAAAAAAGAAAGAAAAAGAATTGGGTCTGGACCCAGACCCACACATTGGATCTGATAGACCCAATCATGAGACCCATTGGGTCTGGGCTGGTCCAGGTCTAGACTCAAAATACCCAAACCCACACATTGGCTTTGATAGACCCAATCACGAGACCCATTAGGTTTGGGCTGGTCCAGGTCTAAACCCAAACTTTTGTTTTGGGTCTGTGATGGATCTAATTGTGAGACCCATTGGGTCTGGATGCAGGTTCTGATCTAGACCCAAAGTTTTGGATCTGGGTCTGACCCACTCCAGGTTTAGACCCAAACTTTTGTTCTGGGTCTGTGATGATCCAATTGTGAGACCCATTGGGTCTGGATCTAGATCCAGGTCCTGATCTAAACCCAAAGTTTTGGATCTAGGTCTGGGTTTAACCCATCCAATGCTATCCCTAATTTAGAGACATGAAGCACAAATACGATTTCGAAATGCTCCCAAATAACTTATTTTAATCCATAAGCTAATGAACACTTGAAATCAAAGTTTGCAAGCACTCTTTAGAACCCTATTGCAAATTTTTCGAAATTCGAGTTATTAATGTGTCGTGTTTTTCGTTGCAGTTCAATGATATGATCAACATTCCATTCTCATCCGAACCGTTCGTTGCTGGGGTTTTGGCGCTAATCTTGGATATAACATTGCCCCCGAAAGACACCCAAACGAATAAAGATAGAGGCATGCATTGGTGGAACAAGTTTAGGTCTTTTAAAACCGACACAAGAAGCGTAGAGCTCTATTCTTTGCCTCTCAATCTCAACAAGTTCTTCCCCTCTGTGTAGTTCAAAATGATGATGAAATACAAAAAGAATGAGATTGTGTGTGTGTTTTTGTGTGTTTTAGAGACAATTTTAACACTTCATATTTTTATTACCTATAGTTTCACTAGTAATTCTGGTTTTGACTTCTATTATATATATTGAATGTGTTTGGATTCACTTTTTAGTTATAAAAAAGTGTCTTTTGTTCTTTCGGTTGTTTTTTTTTTTTAACGAAAGTGAACACGTGCAAGACACATGTCTTTTAGGTTGGATTCTTTTGTAAGATTCTCAATTTTTTTTGGGGTCTTTGTAGAATTTACCACACTTGATAATAAAAAATCTGAAGATATAAAATGTTTTCAGATAATTTAAAAATAACTAGAAATTTTGGAAATGATTAAGAAAAAAACCAAATAGGAAAATTTTGAATTACAAAAAACATTTAATAAAACCAAAGATATTAAGAAAAAAAAAACCCGGAAATGATTAGATATAATTCTGAAAAAAAAAACCCAGAAATTATTTCCTAAAATTCAGAAGAAGAATAAATAGAGAGAAGTTAATTTTTCGATTTTACGAAAAATGCCTGTTTTTTATTAATCTTACAAATATAGCCGATACCAAAAATCATGAGACAAAAAATACACAACCTTATAAATTATATGACTAAATCTATGATTTTCTCTGCTTAAGTAGTACTAATAATTACTACCAAAAAAAGTAGTAGTAATAATGTTAGACTATGATTTTTATTATGCAGTAAAATAGTAAATAATTATTGGAGGGATTTTTGAAGTAAAGTGTGGTACAAGTGCACGTGCATGGGGAACATTTGATAAAAATAGTATGCTTTATGAGTTAGTTTAATATTTTTCCTTAAATGGTTTATTTGTCATTGTCTTCTTGGATTTATGCCCCTTTAGCAATTACACATTGTTAAGGTATAGAAATTATTTGTACCATTTTCCTTTATTTATCAAAACAAATTGTATATAGTAAAAAGTACCCTTTTTTGAAAAAATTGCAATAAAGTAAACTAGAATATTGAATATTGTAAAATATTGAGCTCTAGAAAAATAAAATTTCAAAATTTATCGAAATTATTGATGTCCCCATTTTTGTATTATACAAACAATAATGTCATCTTTTTGAATTTTTATTGTGGAATTTGTAGCACCCCACAAAATAAATAAAATGAATATAATTTCTAAGAAGAAAAGGTTTATTATAACCTGCTTAATTGTGTTTCCAAATTGCATTAAAATAGTTGAAACATGCCAACAATATTCACAAATTTTCCGCAAATGCTCTTGTTTTCTAATGAAAAAAGTATGAACTATTATTATGCCCACACACATAAAAATTAATAAAAAAAAATTATGATCTATTATGCCAACAATATTCACAAATTTTCTGCAAATGGTCTTGTTTTAGTGAAAAATATGAACTATTATTATGCCCACACATAAAAAATAATAAACAATATGAACTATATGCCAATTGCCAACAATATTCACAAATTTTCTGCAAATGGTCTTGTTTTTAAGTAACAACTTGTACAGGACCAACTTAAAATAAACTAATACTCCTTTCATCCAAAAAAATGGGGAAAATAACATTCACCTCCTCTGAACTATGGGCTATTAGCATCCACCCCTTTATGTTTGAATTTTTGGCAATTATCTCCCTTCCATACAATTTTTTATCAATTTTTTCTTCTTATGACTAAAATGCTCTTTATTAATTGTTTTGTAGTGGGAAATGATCTAGAAGATCCAATTTTTTGTCAATTTTTTTCTTCTTATGACTAAAATTCTACTATCGATCAACATGATCTAAAATAAATTAAGGTATTTGAAATTCGATTGAAAATTGATAGACAATCATCTAAATTTAATTGGTATAATACAAGAAACAAGTTCTAGTTAATATATTTCTATTACAAAATCTGATCTCGAGTTCAACTCAATTAGTTAAAAAATAATGAATAAATATAAAATATTAAGTTATACAATCTAGAATTACGTTAAATTTAATTTGATTGAACTTATTTGATTTTAACTCAATTAACTATTAAATGAAGGACAAACACAATTAATTATAAATTGGATAAACACTTAAACAAGCTCCAATAGTATATTATTAAGTTTGACTTCATCCACTTAGAACCTATTCATGAATTATAGTTTTCCCTTAGTGCTTCGTTACAACATCACGTATATGTATTTCTTTATCTCCGAATGTACTTGGATGAATTTTGAAATATACCCAATACTAGTTCAAAGTCCAAAACAACAATATTAATTGATGCCTCAACTTTATATAAGATATAAGGCACCCAAAATTAATTGATATTATTTAATTATATAAATTGATGGAGAGTATAGTCTAATATTCTCAAAGTGAGAGCTGCATTAAAGTGCATGCATGAATCATCATGATGCTTTAACAATGATTAATGGCATTTAAGTTAATTTTGGTGACAATTTTTTTTGTAATTTTGATGAAAGAATTTCAACTATCATTTCCCCACAACAAAACAATTAATAAAGGGCATTTTAGTCATAAAAAGAAAAAATTGACAAAAAATTGGATGGAAGGGAGGTTATTGTCAAAAAATCAAACATGAGGGGTGGATGCCAATAGCCCACAGTTCAAGGGAGGTGAATGATATTTTCTCCCAAAAAAAAATGTCCACATTTTCAATTTGGTCTGTCTCCAAAAATAAGAAAAGATTATCTCATACTTTAAATAGTAAGTATAGTTAAATATATAGTATACACTTATATTTATAATTAATATTTTAGATTTAATTTCTTATATATATATACTCTAAATTTTATTTTGTTAATATACCCTCAATTATAATATGTTTTCATGAATAGATGTGCTTTAATTTAGGAATAGTTAATAGGTGCGAAATCTGATTTAGGAAACATTAGTTGTAATATATAAACATTAAATAAATGTACCTATATAAGTTGGGTAATAATAATATGAGAATAAATGACTAAATAATTAACTTTTCATGATTTTTTAGACGAATGAAAGTATCATCTTTTCAGATGTTTTTACTTATTAAACAAATTAAATAGTGTCCACAAACTCATGAAAAAGATGAACTTGAATTACCATAGGGGTCGAAATAATATTTTGGTAAAAGAAAGAGTCCCAAAATTCCAAATTCGAAATATTCACTATTGTTGGTAATTAGTAATGGCCTTTATGTTTAATATCATTAAATATAATTCTGTGGTAATTGAGAAAACGTATTTAATATCATTTAATCTCCTAAGAACCATTAAAAAATAAATCATCCCATTATTGTGCTTTATTGTCTGCATGTAAATTCAGACCAGCAACCATGCAAATTGGCCTGAAATTATTCAAATTATTTGGGAGGCAAGAAGACCACCTTGAATAGCGTGTCAGCTCATGATTGGTTGATTTTTTACTATATGTTCCTGCCTAACCAATAATAATATTGATCCTTGATTCCAAATGTTTTATCTATTTTCGTTAACCTTTGCATGCAACTCAATTATTACAAAAAATAAAGAACAAATTGGATGGATTAATTAATTAAGAAAAAAAATGGTACATGTTTGTCACGGGCAAGTTTTAAAATTTCGGTATTGATGTAGATACGAAAAATATCGATGAAAATATTCAAAATTTCAATTTTAATTTGAAAAAAAAAATCATAAAAATTTATAGATATATTTATGGGTTTTCCGACAACAAATGTATTCACAAAGTAATCACGGGTAATTATTTGTTAATGAGAATGTAATTATTTATAAAAATATTTAAAGGAAGTTAGAAAATGACCATACATAATAATTAATCTAATAAAGTAGCATATTTAATTATCCATGGATTTTTTAATTAATGTTTTAATTATTCAAATACATAGTACTTAAGCTGACATCCATATATGTGCATCAATTAATAAAATAGTATGTATAAGATTTAATTAGTAAACAAATATACTTGGATATGTTCAAACTTACAAGAGTAACTCAAATATATCATCAATAATACTTATAATATCTATGAATTGGTTCGATCTATAAGTATTAATCAATAATAATTAAGTGATCTATGATATAGAGATTTTATTTAAATAATGTTTCTAGACATGTAGTCCCCAAGTTAGGACATGTTTGGGGAGAAAATAATTTACCTCTACATTTAATGTTTTTTGGAACTAAGACCACAAGCCAACATCTCACATGGCATAGACTGACATTTAACTTGAGATTCTTAGACAATTGAGTCATAATTGAACAACAATTTTCAGACCTAGGGTTTCCAATAGATTAAGGTAAATTTAATTTACAAAAGTCAAAGATTTTGAAATTAGGGTTTCTATATATTAGTCAATTAAGGTTTGATTAATTATCTTATTTAGGACAAATATTTGCACAATCCAAGAATTATGACAAAGCAATTAGATTGCTTTGCGTTTAATTTCTCCTATATCTTGAAATTAGTGTGTAACCAAGAAAATAAAGTTATTTGGGAGATTACGAAACTTTAGTGTGTGAAAGTAATTTTTATTTCGTCATAAATATGATTTTTAGTGATATGAGTTCATTCTAAGTTGTCAATATTTAAAATTAAATATTAGTATTAAAACATTGGCTATATCAAATTTGTCACTAGTTGTATATATAAAGAGACCAGAATAGTTGTCTTGTCACAGGTTTAATAATGACAAGAATTGTATGTAAGTCGTTACTTTTGATAACCAATAATATTTTTATTATTGTCATGACAATTAATAACACAATCTTTAATGACAAAATATA
Source organism: Verbascum thapsus (assembly GCA_963669365.1). NCBI lineage: Eukaryota > Viridiplantae > Streptophyta > Magnoliopsida > Lamiales > Scrophulariaceae > Verbascum > Verbascum thapsus. The sequence goes on from OY770108.1 coordinate 23,328,161, forward strand.
TAGTTATCGTGATATTATGTAGTCACTAAGCTCTCGGTAAATATGTATCACTACAAAAATAATTTTTATTATTATGATAAAGTAAAAAATATTGTCATTTCAAATTTTACATTGACAATTCAAATTTCAAATTTTACATTGACAATTCAAATTTTGTCATTAATATTACTATTTGTTATAGTGAATATATTGGCAATTAGTAACAAGTACACAAGTGACAACAAAATATAATAGAACGCAATTATATTTCTTGTCGTTAAAAATATTCCACTAATTATTTATACTGACAACAAATTTCATGTTGCTAGTTATCAATAGTGAAAAGTGAAAACATATATGCAAATTTTTATTACTAATAAACTCATGAAAAGTATTCCCACGATAAAAAACAAATGAAATCTATCCCTGATATTTTTATTTTATATTATTTTTCGCAATGATTTTAACAAAAATTACAAGATAATTTAAAAAATAGAACTCAAATAGAGTACATCATATATGCACAAGTATAATAGTACCAAAACTTTAAATCCCACAACTCCCTAAGGCCATATACAGCAGATAGGGAAATTTGGGGGGAAATGGGTGGGAAATAAAAATGATGTATTTAGTAGATAGGCAAATGGGAATGAAATATTTGAGGAAGGCAAATTTTGCCTTCCGGGAAATGGTAGGCAAAATTATTTGTGGGACCCAATTAATTTATTAAAAAAATAAACAAAAAAAGGCAGCCAATGAGACGCTGCCAAGTGGCAACATCCTTTTTTTCTTTTTCCTCATTTTTTATAAATCGTTTTTTTGTGTATTAATTATGCAAAATTAATTTTTGTTTTCACCATTAATTTTTCTTTTTTCAAGCTCTATGAATAGAGACTAAGTTTGTTTCATTTGGACACCAATTTTGTTTTGACATTTTTACACTATATTTTCAAATTTGAGGTTTTTTTTAGGTTTTTACTTCAAATTTTAAATTTTCTAAATTTATCGATGTTAGTTGTATTTTTCTTGTACGTTTTTAATAATTTCTGAGTATTCGGTTTAATTGTAACTATAAAATTAATTATTAAAATTAGTGATGTGGATGAAAGAGAAAGTAAAAAAATTTTAATTGACTAGCTGCTGTGGAGTTGAAAGGAATGTGATAGGGAATGTGGTAGGAAATCTGATGTGGCAGGGAAAAGAAGGTGAAAATTTGACTAGCTGTTGTACATAGCCTAAGAATAAGTTGTGTATAATTTCAACTTTAGCCGTCTTTTGAGATTAATAATATTCCTCCATATTAACAACAATATTTATAAACTTTAGAGTAAATATTTATTTAATAATCACTTCACACCAATTCCCATAAATATACTCTGCACACAAAAGGAGTTTTAATGGAGCATGTTATTAAAGTGAAGCTTCTTAATTTATGCTTTACTATTTTATTAAAGCATCTTCACATAAATCTAGCTAAATCCTGATTTAGATGCCATATTTGTGTATTATAGTCTATTAGATAATGCACTTTTATGTTTATATTATCATATTAATGGAGCACTTTAAAGGAATGAAAATGAAGATTAAAGAAGGAAAAAAGTTTTTGATGCTTTAAATTTATCAAGATATTGGTCACTTTAAAAGTAGCATACCACCAAATATTGTTTGCTCTACATTTGAAGATAATGCATATATAATAATGTATTTTAAAATATAATTGATATTTGCCAAAACTCGTGTATAAGTATAGTCTTTTCGTTCTCTGAATGTTAACTATCACACTCTGAATGTTACTAATATGTATATATATATATACATATTAGTCTTAACAATGATGTTAATGTAATATGTATATTCTACTTGGAGGACATGTGGTACTTGAAAAGAATATTAATGTAGACTATAAAGAACAATTTTGCACTTAGTAATTTTCTTGACATACTAACTACTTGCCAATTGTTGTCAAACATAGCTTAATGTTCTTGTGAATAAACATATAAAATTTTGTATCACCTGATAAATGTATATATATGGACCATATTATTGGTTAATTTGGTTCTATCAAATTAAGTTGGAGCTAAAACGGTTTTACTATGTATTAAGAGTGTTCACGAGTCGAATTCGAATTTAATTTGGTCAAATTTCTCGACTCGAGTTCGAACCAAGATTTTTGAATTTAGGGTCAACAAGACAAAAAAAAATGATGTGCTGCAGCTCGAGCCCGAGTCATTTTGAGTCAAGCTCACGATCAAAAAATAATTTTATATTAACATTATATTACATGTATTTATGATAAATATTAAATACAATATGATATTATGTGTGTATAAATTAATATAATATTACGTAACTCAAGATTCACATAAGAGAAATGAATTGTGTTATTAAAAATTTGTTAGTCATCTCTTCTTTACACAGACGTATGTATATAGCCGGCTAGTGAGATGGATAAGATTAATTAATTACTCAATATAAAATTTAATTTGCTCAAGAGTTGAGTTTTGGAAGTGCAATATCCAATTGAAAGTAAAGAGAAAATAATAATTACACCTACTAGTTGACTTGATGTTATGGGAACTCAAAATAAAAGAATTATTTTAAGTAATAGATTTAGACAACATAAATATTTGGCCGGTTTTAAACAAATGTGGAAATGTTTCCCATGCTTATATGGTATGGTCCTATTTAAACATGCCAACACAATGTTCAAATGTATATAATTTTGAAAGGATTATTAAAATAAAGAACTAGTTTAAGATTTAAGAATAAGACAAGTGGTTAGAACTAATTAGGTGTTTGGGTTTTCTCTAATAGTATTTTTTTGTTTTTTTTAATTGGATAACGAGAAAAATCGATCAGGAGCTAAATCAGTTTAGGTTGTTTGTATAATTGACAATCTCAGAGCAGAAAAGACAAATAATCATTCGAATCAAACTCGTGACAAAAATCACAAAATTCAACTGATCGACCAACTATTCTGAAGTTACCCCAATAATATTATATTAATATAAATAAATTAACCACATAAAATCAACAATATAGCAGCATAGTTAAAGGTTGTAATGCAATTTGCAAAAGTAAGAGGGTATATATTATAATAGTCAATATTCTATTAATTAAATTGTATTAAGTGAAACCCTCATTTATATTATTTCACCTCGAAGTAATGGAGAATTCATTAATTATTTTGAATGGTTCACCATATATTAAAGCTTATTTATAATATCAATAAGTTTTTATCATCATTCAAGCTAAACTTGCTTTAAATTTTTCATTTTAATAAATTATTTACGTACAAAAAGAAACAACCAGTGGATTAAAGTTTACAAAAACCAAATATATTTATATATTTGCCCAATTAAAAAGGTTAATTAATAACCCGATAGTATCTTTAAATCAAAATAATCTTAATTAATGAGATACCTATATAAAGCTTATGATAAAATCATCATTAGCTCAATCTAAATTCAAATCTTGACCACCCATCAAAGATCACCACCTTTAACGGCTAGCCACATGGCACTTTTTACCCCCAATCTAATAAATAAAGATTGCCGGCCCACCATACACAAAAATATAACCTAAAGTTTCATACATTACCATTGACCAATGTCCATAGTTTACATATATTAATAATAATAATAATAATAAAGACTATATTATATTATATATATCAAAAATTAAAAATAATCAACACAAATATTCAAAAATATAAAATGAAACTTCAACTTAGTTATAAATTACATGGTTTCGATATAAATTTTAGATTTCATATGTCTCGAAATGAAATTTTACTTTCAATTTAATTTTGCAGAATAATTCTCAAAATCACGAAACTATTTTCTCAAATATAAAATAACTTAGTTAAATGTCTACAAAAAATTCTAAAATCAGTATTTAATAAATTTATTTCTAAATATTTGATGTTTACATGCAAGTTTCGAAATGGCCAATATACAATAAAAGGATTAAATATTATTGAAGATTAATGATTTCGGTCCTCTAGAAGCTACACGTGGTTTTAAATAATGCATGGTTTATATAAAAACTGCAGTATTTTAATTTACTACCCAAAATATTTCTTGGTTATAAAATGTGTCATATAGTAAATTCGACCTCTTGTGCATCCTTTTCTCCTTCATTCTCTTCCTAGCTTCTTCCCTTCTCAATCTTCTTCACAAACCATTCATTTTTCTATATAAATATATACACACATATATATATATTTCAGAGAGAGAAAGAGAGATCAATGGGGAATTGCCAGACAATTGATGCAGCAGCACTTGTAATACAACATCCAACTGGTAAACTAGAAAGAATGTACTGGCCTGTCACTGCTAGAGAGGTGATGAAGACAAACCCAGGTCACTACGTTTCTCTTATAATCCCGTTGCCGGTTTCCGGCGACGGCGGCGGCGGTGGAGAGAATTCATGTGACCGTAAAACAGTGCGTTTTACTACAGTTAAGCTTCTCAGGCCAACTGATACTTTATGTTTGGGGCGGGCTTATCGGCTTGTCACCACCCAAGGTTAGCTAGCTGCTTGTTTTTTTCATGGTTTAATTTATTAATATATATTTTGTTATTTATAAGTTTAAGATTTTTATTTTAAAATTATTGAAAGTTTTGTTTTAATTTTTTTGTAGAGGTTGTAAAAGTGCTTAGAGCAAAGAAGCAAGCGAAGATGAAGAAAAATGGAATGGAATCTGTTCAATTTGAGGTGATTTCTAAGCCGGAGAAGAATGATAAGGTAATCTTTTTATATTTTGTAGGCGCTTAAATATTATATTTTGCGTGAGATATTATCCATTTCGATCAGAGTAATACGATTTTACGATTGAAATTGATAATATTTTGTGCAAAAGCGACGAATATAGAAAATAAATGCATAGTACATGACTATACGAAACTTTTTAATTAGTATCAAATAACGAGGATAATATAATGTCACATAAACAACAAAACTCATACTACATATATAGACTTGTCATATGACAAGGGTTTGTTGTGAAACATTAATTGAGTGAATTAATTAGAATGAGATGTACCAAGATTCGCCGTAAAGTTTTCCAATATTCCAAATAACCCTATTTCATTTCTTATTTTATATATTCAGATTTTTGACACAAATTCATAAATACATTAATTAATGAAAGTTTAACATGTGTAAATATTTTGACAGTTGTCAAACATATAATATATGGAAACAGATATAAAATACTATTTGAAATAGAAAATCTTATCCCCTAATATTCTTCGTTATTCCATCGAAACAGGAGGAGAAAGGAGATGAGAGACATCGCCAGACGTCGTCTGGATCGACTAATTTAGTCGGAGGAAGACCGAAATCGTGGAGGCCGTCGTTGCAAAGCATTTCCGAGTCTGGAAATGGTCAATAGAAAGTCACGAAATCTATGCAAGAACACAATCAAGTTCACAAATTCTTGAATTTCAAGAATTTTTTTTTTATTTGAGTAATAATAAAAACTCCCTTTGTATATATATGTAGTAGAATATTAGTCTAGCAAAATAGAGGGTCCTTTATGGAGTAATACAAGGTGCAATTTAAGTTACTCAATCATTGATATTAATCTAAAATCTCAATATACATACTATATTTTTACTGAATGAAATTTTATAACAGATTAGTTGCAATGAAATCGATATATTATAGACCATTGAATGAAGAAAATACCTTATATTATAACTTTTAAAAGGTTGCTATAAAAGATTTATGAACTCGATCTGTAATAAAATTAACCAATAAATAAATTTTGAGAGGATTATATTTCTATGATTTAAATGTGATGGGATATTATTACAACCAAGGACAAATATGCAGATAAAATGGGACACATGTGACTGCGCATGTTTGTTCGTGTGGGAACCTTTTTGTACACCATCACTACTTTTGGCTTAAGGGGACCCCCGATGAAGACAATTAGAATTTCCAACGGTCCGGATCTATAGATGAAATAAGCAAAAATTTGATAACCTTAATTAAGTTATATAATCATGTCACTAGAATCTAGATAATAAAATGGGTGATAATTTAGTTTGGTACGTATAATGAAACTTTTTAGTGACTAATGTTTTTTAAAATTCTTACAAATAATAGCATTTAGTGTTATTAGATTGATAATATAATTGGTGTGTTATTGATTATCAATATCATTTATCATTGATTATCAAAAGTGTCTGCTTATATATAAATTTTATCACTATTAAATATGTAAAATATATTTTTGTGATAAAACAAAAAGTTGCCACTAAAAGTCCTTGTGACAACTTTTATATTCGCATTCGACATTTTATCACCAATATCTATTTTCTTATAAAGAGGGAATTTTTTTTTTGTCCCATGACTTTGCTCAACTTCAATTGTGATAGCATTTAATATGGATTTCTCATATTAAGTTATATAACTTTCAAAGTATTTCATTCAGTCCTAATAAAAATTTAACCCTTAACTCTATTAATCAATATTTTGACTATCTTTTTTTTTTAAAAATTTATGGATGAATCACATTTTTAACTCACACACAAAATTTACCAAAAATTATAATCAACTAAATAAGTTGACTGTGAAATTTTAAAACAAAAAATTCGGCTAGAATTAAATATAAAATACTTTAAACGTAATGAGATTAAATATAAAATTGAGGACAAATGAGACTTAAATTGACATGGAAAATATTATAGAGAAACACATATAATTTTCCCATGATGTAAAATATATGTTTCAATAATGGCCTCTTGAGTAAGTTTGCTTCCTTCATAGGAAGTTGACATCATATCCCCTTATTATAAATATGTACTCAAATTAAGTTGTCTAAGTTCACATTATGAGACTTTCTCCAAATGATTTTGGTAACCTAACAATCTAAATGAATTATATTATATATAAATATACATCATCATAGATTTTGATCAATAATTTGGACATAATTATGTCACACTAATAAATGTTCTATTTTCTAAACATTGACCATGTCTATTGTCTGGAACTTCAGTTCAATAATGGATGTAAATAATTAATAAAAACAAAGTCTAAGTTTATATATTCTACGGATAGAGGAGTATAATCACCTATTAAATATAATTTAAGAAAATTTAAACAAGGTTATATGTCTTTTATTATTTTCTTTTATTTCTTATTATATTGCTCTTTAGACTTTAAATACAAAAAATTTGGTGTACTTGATCATGACAAGGTAATCCTTTCATTAATTTAAATTTTGATTTATTTGTACTCCTAAAATTAAATTTATATAATATTGTACTCGTTCAATACGATATTATGCGATATTCGATACTTTCGTATTCGATACAAAATTTGAAATAGCTAACATACCTTAAATATCATATATAGTATAGTTAGAATAGTATATAATATTTTGTAGATTAAAATAAAAAAAAAATAATAATTTAGACCGAATTTTAAAAAGCTAAACTACCAAACAAGAAATTTCTCATGTTTTTCTCACTTTTTTTTGTAAGGTAATGTAGTTTTCCAGTTACATGATATTTTTCTTTTATGTGGATCTAGATTGTTGGGCCGGGTCTGATGTTTTCTAGTTCATATTTTGGGTTTAATCGTGGACATGGGCCTCAGATAATTGGGCTGGTCCAGATCGTCTCTAGTCCATTTAATATACCATGGATAAAGATCCAGACAACACCAAACCAAATCCAATTATCCAAATGAATTCCAAGTTTACAACAAATTAATTTTCATGCACACGTAACCTTTTGTTTTATTAAAATGTGTGTGATATTACATAAACTATGATGGTTTAATATGTGGATGATAATTGATAAATTTTTTATGTAAATACACATGTAATTAATTATAAGCAACAAATGACAAAAATAAACTTGAATATTATAATTATTTTTGGCTTATATATGTATTAATATATATGTATATAGCGAGTTAATCGATTTTTTCAATAGCAGTCCAATCGGTGGAACAAGTAACTCAGTGATATAATGGATCAAATTAAGTAAATGATTAAACCAAGTTTTGTAAATCTTAGACATTCTTTTAAACTTATACTTTCTAATCTTTTTCATTTTTCCTTTATTGATAAAATAAAATTTTATTGATGTGATTAATTGATCAAAGCTTTCGGCAAAAAATAGCAATCTCTTGAGCCAATTATTTCTCTTCTTTCCATATTAGGACAGGTAAGAAATAAATCTTTGTATAAAAGCTCTTTTACATAATTCACAAATTCTGCACAAATTATTGAGCCACTTTAATATTATCAATAGGCTAAATTCAATATCTAGAACAATCATAAAATTATAAAAGTCACACAAACTGCCAATTTTTAGCAATAAATCAGACCCCCTCAAAAAGAAAAATCCATATTTGCTTTATTTGATTAAGACAGAAAATAAATAAATATAGGTCACATGAAATATATAAATATATATATATATATAGTATAATTTTGATGATTATAGAGATGACTTTTTTGTCTCCACTCTTTGGAAAATGGAGGTCCATGCACTATCAATATACGCTCCTCTCCACTTTTTATGCTTCAAAATTGGCATCCAAAGAGAAATTTGTGAGCTGGAAATTTAGTACAATCAAGTCGACCTATTAAATATTCAATTCGAAATCAATCGTTAAAGATATATTGGAACTTAGTTTGTTAACATAATAAATCGAATGTGAAAATTTTAAAATATATAAATCAGCTGGCATGAGATTGTTCTAGTTTAAGTAATAAGTTTGATTTCAATTTGATTTAACCAATAAAATAATAACATTTAAAAAATAAGTTACTTGAGCTTAATTTGTATTCAGTTCAATTAAAACTCTTAGACTTAATTCGATTTATTATGAAATCAAATTCAACCATACATTTTGAGCTTGATAATAATTCAAACAAACTGAAAGAATATTATATTGGATTTGATTTCATTTGTGCATAATCCTAGTTGGATCTATATTTATCTCATGATTTTATAGTAAGGCGCATTTTTTGGGTGGTATCCCAAATCTCCTCTAATCTATACGATTATTATATTTCTTAATCACACATTTAATAGAGTAATTATCACTCTAAATCAAGAGTTAGTGGGACCTCCCACCAATTATAACTGTTCAAACTCACATGTTATAAATCTTACACGTAATCTAATTATGTAATTGCAATCTTATGATATATATACATATATATATATATATGTATGAATAATTATTACCCGTATTTCGCGGAGTCGCACTTGCCTATGATGACATAAATAATCTATTTTTCATTGCGACCAAAAATGTATTTATATATTTGATTTCTTTGTTTTTTCTTCAAAAACAAGAAATTATTGGCGATAAAGCCAAATTTTGAGCATATTTATCAAAGGACAAAATACTCTTAGGCTCCGTTTGTTTGTCAAGGTAATGGAATCAAAATGGGGAATATGATTCCCAAAAATCAAATAACCTTGTTTGGTATTTTTTATTTGATATTATGGAATGCAATCTAATTCCCAAAATACGAGAATTATCATCTCAAATAAGGGAATTACATTACTTTGTTTTATGGAGGTAATGTGATTACCATATCAAGGTAATCATAAATACACTACTTTAATGTCATTACTACCCTTATATCAAATATAATACAAAATCAACAAAATAGTTATTTATTTTTTCATTTCATTTAAGTTATTATTTATGAAGAAATAGTTTCGTACTTTTAATTTATTTAGAATATTTTCATTGTCAAAATAGATCGTAATTTCATTTTATTTGATATTTATTTATTGAATGAAATTGAAAAATTGCTATGTTGTTTTTGCGATAGTACTTTTGAAATGGTTGTTGGTCACATATGATTAATATATTTTATTTATTAACAATAATATGTTTCCGACTTAAAATAATTACCAATGCATTGGTATATGAAAAATGCATACATGTAATTTTTTTAAAAGTCGAATAATATGTAAATAAAAAATAAGCATGTTCAATTTAATTATCATTTTTCTAAAAGAGGATAATGCAATTCAACCAAATTGATATCTTATTTATTCTTTATTATTTAACCAAATTAAATATATATATATATGTATATACACTTATGTATATACACTTATGTATATATATAATATCAAATATTCTACTTTGTCATAAAATTTATAATTAGATTATACAAATATGATTTAAAATAAGGGTATTTATGTCAAAGTCTTTAATTTTAGATTTCATTCTTTATTATATGTATTTGAACAAAATATAAAAAAGAAAAAAAATATATATATCCTTACCCAATTTTTTTGTAGAAACCAAACACTATTAATGGAATCAGGTTTCTAGTAATCAGATTACCAGAAATCTTATTATCATTTTAGATTCCATTCCATGTCAAACAAACGGAGCCTTAATATCTATTGAAATACCATTTATTATATTTGATTTTGTATATTTTATTTGAGTCGGGTCAATTCAATTAATCCGATCAAATAATCATGATTTTTTTATTATGATCATGTCCACGTGGTCTCTAATACGATCGATACTCTTAAATAAAATACTCTTAACCATGCAGAACACTTGCACGAATTCATGTTTAACTCTCTACTTAGCATCATAAACGTATTTTAATTACCTTTATTTGTTAGGAACTTCAAAAGATCCATATTTGAAATGGAAAAAAATCCCAATTTAAGCTTATTAAAAGTACTTTAATATTAAGTGGTTTTTAATTTGAAATTTGTATCAAACTTGACTCTAATATTAACAAGGTCGACATAGTCTTTGAAAAATCACATGGCCACATCAAAAAAAATTATGATTGGGAAATGAAAGTAATGATGTATATAGCATTTAGCATAAAATATCAGCTATATCTGCAAACTATAAGGGATAAGAGAATCATTCCAACTTTTGAATATTACTCTTTTACATGAACCACGTAATGCTTTTACAACACTAAAATAAGCATCAAATATACCCCAAAAAAACAAAAACAAAAAGGGCTGAATTTAGGTAAAGTAAAGTTGCCTTGTTAAAGGTTATTTAATGAAGGGTGTGTTGGTAAAATACTCGATATGATCATATTTAATAGGTTATAAAAGATTAGTTTCATTGAATTCGATTTATTATAAAATTATCGATAGCTGATCAACATGTATGAAGGGTGTTTTGGTAAACATTTTATACATAAACTGGATTATAACAAATCGATTCTATTAAATTTGATCTGATATGTTATACAATTATCCGAATAATAGGTCCTTTTTTATTTTATCTTTGTCATTGTGACCAAATAAAGTTGATATTTCTTTTGGTGTTAATTTAAAGTGTGAGTGAAAAACGCTCCTCTATACCCCTCCAATGCATAAGTTTCATGAGGAGGGATAAAAGTGTTTTTAGCTTGGGATTAATTCTCTTTTAATAAGGGCCAAATTGTAAGAAAAAATATGTGATATTTTCTAGTTCAAATTATCTATAACATTTTTCATTTGCTTCTATCTTTTTGTGTTTTTCTATTATGTATTTTGAGGAATCAAAAAAAATTCTAACATAGTCAAATATATATATATATATAGTTATATACTATATTGAAGTGCTAGGCCTAGGATTAAGGATAATGATGAAATTTTGTTACTGTGATTAGCACAAATTTATGTCACAACTAGTTCAGATTTGATTATAATATTTGAGTCATTTTTATATATGGTTGAAAAATTGTAAAAATGCATTTATACGACAAATATGGTGATCGCATGGATACGATTATGGTTTATCTACTTTTTTAATTAAAAAAAGTAAAAATAAAATAAGGGCATGAAATTGAAAACAAAATTAAGTTTTAATATAGATAATATATTTAAAACTTTACTAGAAAATTATGTAACTATGGCCATTATGATTGAATCAGAGGTAGGTAGAACATGCAAGTGACCGAACATAGTGATCAAATCTTTCCTATGTCACTTAATAAAAGGTGCATTTTAGTGGACTTTTATTGTTCACAAAAAAAATCCAAAATAATTATTCAATTTTACTTAGTTTCCTTTTATGAGCATTGCATTACGTCATTAAACCCCATCCAAACAACTCCCAATGCCCTATATCTTTCTTACAATTAATTTGATAAAGAATAATAATTTTTGAAATAGTAATTATTAAGTTTTTTAACACCTATAAATTATAATTTAATAAACTAAGATTATTCAAAGTAATTGATGTTTCCTTGTATTCTTTTCCTACTTATTATCTCGTAACATAAACTTTATAGTGTTGGATTATAAGTCGTGGCATGGCTGCTACTAAATAATTAATTAATGTTATTGGTTGTTAACCACCTAACAAACCCACAAAACTATTTAATTTAAAGGAAGATTATATTATTTCTTTTTAAATGAGTTAAAAACTAAATAGGTCTAAATCTTTGTAATTCCAATTGATTTGATCTAAATAGCTATTAAAGCGATAATTAATAGCTATTTCTAGCATTAATTTTAAATAGGTAGAGGATTACAAATTTTAATATTGTGGGAACCATATATATAGGTAGAAACAAACTAAAAAGACTTTTGCCTAAAGTGATGTAATTTTAAAGAGTTATGTCTATATCATTGTGGATTACCTAAATCTACTAAGTTTTATTTCAATTAATGTCACTAAGATGGTCCCCAAAAATTGATACATGTTTTTCTTCAACATTTTCATATTATTTGCGAGTATTTAAATCGATATATAATACACATATATATATATATTGTTTTTAGTATTTTTCTCTATCACACTTATTAATAAAATCCCATTTTAGTGGCTTCAATCGAATAGAAGAATTCAAATATTACATATAATAAAAAAAAAAACTCTAAGTCACTCACTCGTTCAATTCAAGATGAATCTACATCCACTTCAGCAACAACACTGTATTTTATTGATAATCAAATTCAAGTACAAGACGAGCAAAAATAATAATCCAATTATAATTTGCATTATAACATCAACTTTCCAAATCCATCTTTTTTCTTTACCCTTTTCTTTTTGTCAAATTTTATTGAATGATGAGAAAAACCCACGATCGTTACTTTTAAAATGCGCACTGATAAATTTTAAAATTTTTTTGTCAAATTTACAAAGATATATATATATATATATATAAATATATATATATATATATGTATATGTGTGTGTGTTTAGACCTCCAAACCAATTATTTGATGCATAAGATTTAAATAGATGATTCACAAGTTACCCATTGTTGGTACTTAGTATACGTTTAAATAGCACAAATTATGAAAGTACTGTCCAAATGTATCCCATATTACCTTTTACAGATCATAATATAAGGCCACGAGCTGTGTTTCTTGTCCTCAATTAAATCCAAGAAATTGTTTGTCGGGTATATGGAGATAGTGACAACTTCCTTTAATTTGAGACCTTTTTTGTAATTACAATAATTTGGTTATTAATTTCGAAGTGCTCTATAGTATTAATTATAGATTTAAATAGAAGCTAAGAGCATCTCCAACCAGAATAGTGGTTTTTGCACCAAATTGGTGCAAACATTGCACCAATTTGGCGTAGCTACAGTAAATCCTCTCCAACCCAGAACATTATTCACTGCACCAAAAAAGAATCTTACAAAATATTCCAATTTTTTCATCTTTTTTATAATATTACAATCTATCACAAATAAAGTCCAAAACTTTTACGTATTGTACATTTTCACCCAAAAAATATACTTTGTTAATAAAAATCACAAAAATAAAAATATTATTAAATAATTAAAAATTATATTAATTGCATTTCGATATTTCAAATTATATGTTTATGGGATAAATTGAAAGCAAATAAAACTAATTCATAAGTTATAGTATAAATATGTGTTTATAATTAAATTATAAACTTAAATTAAAGCATAATTGAATAAAATATAATAATTAAGATATAATTGTAACTAATTAAACTTATAAGGTTTAAATTGAAAATAATTTAAACTTTATAAATTTGAAAAGGACTAAATTAAAATTCAAAATAAACATAAAGGACTAAATTGCAAAATGAATAAACAAATAAAAAAAATAATAGAGCTGCGCTAAATTGGCGGTGGCTTGGAAACCAACCCAGCGCCACTAAGTGCTTTAAATAAACTTAATTTCTTGCTGAAAGTTTAGGACATTTTTGTGTTCTTTAATCATGTTATTCCTTAGTGTTTAGCTTTATGAATTTCAAGTATTCTAGACAATTTCTTGATTTTATATAAATAATTGTGGCTATATCAAAATTTAAAATTATTGCGATTCACTGAAAAAATTGGTAGTTTAAAAATTAAAAGTTTTTAATTTCATTCTTTTCAATCTTGAATTTGCAATAAAAGTTCTTTACTTTCTTATTTATTAGTCACAACTAAATTATAAGAACTATAACTAATATTTGATAACCTATTAATTCGCATCCTAAGTAACTCATAATTCTGTAAAATTATTTAAATATTTTGTCAACCCACAAATATTAAGATGAGTTGAAACTTTATCATATTTATTTTTTGTGAAAATTTTGTATGAATTAGTTTTTATTTTATAAGAAAATTTAAATAAATTTAAATCAAACTTATAAATTAATTAAGTCGTCAAAAAATAAATTAAGTGCATCTTATATCATACATTTCATCAATTCGAGTCAAGACGTGTAAAAAAAATTTCACGTCTTTTTCAAAATATTGACGAGTAAATGTTTTTTAGTTGTAAATATACTGTCTAATTATGAATAGTAAAAGGTTGATTTATATGAGAAAAATTAAGAAAAATGTCAACTAATTTTTTTTTTAAAATAAAAATTTCAAGATATAATTGTGTACTATTTTCTTTGACATTTTTATAAGAGATTCCAAATAAATATATATTTGGTGAAAAATTTCTTAAAAAATTAAAAATTAAAAAATGACGTGTTATCCAATCGAGATCGAGACATAAGTGTCTGAAATCTAGGGTTTAAGAGACAAGGAAAATTGGTGATATCACGAGGAGTCATATTCATCAATTGAATCACTCTTTTAATGCTCGAGGGACCAATTCCTTGTCATGAGCCATTGCTTTACAAAATTTCAACCTTTAATTTTTTTTAATGCTAGTTGATAAAACAAATGGCAAAGCTACAAAATCTTTATTGTCAATCACATGCATTGCACGGACCTTTTGGGTATATGGGGTAGGGTTTAGACTAAGAAATTTCACTATAAATAATTCTCTTATTTTTTTATTACATACAAATATAAACATTTCAAGAAAAAAAAAAGATTAAGGCCCCAAAGACCTTTTGTATTTATGGTTAGGCCAATTTTTGACCATACAACAAAGAGAGTTTCATCTCCTTAATTGAAAAAAAAAAATTAATATATATACGAATCGAACGGGCGTGATATCCATCACACACACCTGCTGCGATCATTCGCAAAAAAAAAAAAATATCGACAAAAAAAGGATAATTAAAAAAAAGGGACATTTCCCGCCAAAAAAAACACACATGCACACGTGTTTCACACACACTATGCGTGTTATAACACTTCACTCAGAAACTCAAAACTAAAAGAAAAATCTCATATTTTCAAGCCACGAACCTTATTTTCCTTCTTCTCCGTCGTCCCAATGTTCTTTTTTCGAATTTTTTTTATATGAATCGAATTTTGAACATAAAATACAATAATGGTGGCCAATATATATATGAGGAATTTGATTTGTATTTCATCAAAATCTCAAGATTCATAAGTTCAAAAATCTCATATAATTTTGCCCAACCCTCATTGATTTTTCACCCCAAATTTTTGGTCCCACAAAAACCCATCCCCATATTTCAATAAACAAATGTTACCTTTGAAATTCAATCACATCCCACTTCATTCATACTCCATAACTCCACTAGTTATTACTATATAATTTCTCTTCTCACTTTCCCACACCAAAATAAATACTATGTACTAAAATCCCCTTTCCCTTGGGAATCTGCAAAGCCATGCATTCATTGATGGCCATGCCCACCAAAAAAGGGCCATTAATAATAATAAAATCTCTCAAATTGTACATATATATATTACTTATATATTAATATATATATATATATATACTACTTATTTACATCACTCATGTCAAATTTTTATCTCACCCTCTGAGAAAAAATATTGAGGATTCTAGACAAACTTTGGACCACCATTTTTTTTAAATTATTATTATCTTAAATTTTTGAACCCTCTTAATCATAATTCCATTTTTTATCATCTTCCCATGAATTATTATTTAATTTTCTCCTTTTGTAAGATGAAGAGGACGAGGATGAGAAAGATGAATCACTCGTGGTAATAGTACTTGCCCTTGTCATGACCCGAAGCTGTGGTAAAACTTTTGGTTGCTTTTTTGGCTCGTTTTTGAACACGAATCTTCGAATCAATTCGTAGCAACTCATAATATCATCCTGCAAAAAAATGGATTTTAAGAGTTTTTCATTTTATAAAGTTGTTTTTTCAATGAAATAAGATTTTCAACTGTAACTAGGGTTTCACTTGTCACATTGCATAATTTGTTTTGTTTAGTGAGAATCAAATTTAATCTAATATATATGTATATATATGTATGTATGATTATATTTTCTTACTTTATGAAGCCCATCACTCCATGACTCAGCATGTTGAGCAGTAATGAAAGAGAAATTTGGGAGATCATTTGCTGCACAAAGTATTGATGCAGCAGCAATGCATGATGGCCTATACTCAAGGAAGCTGCCTTCTGTAGTGTAGTTGAAATAATGAATTTAAGTATTTTTTTTTTATTATTTTCAATTGTTTATATGATATATACTCAAATAATTGATGGAACCCACGTATTTTTATGCATGCATGCATGCATGCATCACATGTACATCCACATCTATATATATTTTATATATATAATATAATATATATTTACAAACATAACATATATATATATATATTGGTCAAATATATATAATACCTTTAATAGTTGAGAGAATAATATCTTTTGCCCTTGATGTGAGGAAGCCAGTGTAAATTCCAGATGGATCAATTTTGATTGCGAAAAAGCTAAGGTAACAAAATGGAGAAATTATTCGAAGTCTCCAATCTAAAACCCTTAGCACAAGAAGCTCCATTCTTTGGATATTTCTTGGTTCAAAAATAAATTTTGCACCTTCAACCTAATAATAAAATATAAATAAATATTATAAAAAATAATCTCGTAATATATATATATATATATATATTACATAATTAGAATATTAATTACCTGCAGATCCAAAAGAGAAGGAACAAGAGGTTCCTCCATTTTAGCAGCTAGTGACACACATGCAACGGATAAGAGTTGCAATGGCCATCCATTCATTTTCTGCAATTATTGTGAAAAGAATATTGATTGCTATTACTAAATCATAACAAGACAACAAAGAGATTAGTTGTAATTAATATTTAATTACAAATTAGACCCCAATTAAATATATTAATAGTGATGATTATTGTTGGAATGGATTCTGGGGTTTTTTAAGACCAAAAGAGACAAATGGACCTTCCTAATGCATACTTTTGAAGATAATATTTTTTGTTTATATAATATATAATTAACAAGCATGCGTACAATCTGTTTATATTAATTATGCTTATAGTTGGTTTTAGCTAGTCATAATTCACACATAGTTATTCAAGTATTTTGTCAATTCTAGATTATTAATATACATCAAAAGAATGATATTATATGTTTATAATTTTGTATGGACTAAATGAAGCTTTACCATATTAAGGATATATGGTAAGACAACAAATTATTAGTTGAAAAAAATATATAACTAACTTTACATTTATTGATATAGTTTGAAAATTAAATTTGACCAAGAACCGCAATTAATTGTCTTCAATTAATTCATGGATGTCTATCCTTTATTACATGTATTCCATACAAG
This sequence comes from Verbascum thapsus, assembly GCA_963669365.1. Lineage (NCBI taxonomy): Eukaryota > Viridiplantae > Streptophyta > Magnoliopsida > Lamiales > Scrophulariaceae > Verbascum > Verbascum thapsus. The sequence goes on from OY770108.1 coordinate 23,346,077, forward strand.
TGACACTTTTTCCCCACAATACCAAACAGTACAGAATTAAATACGTGAGCATAATTAAGTGGGTAGACAGAATATAATATATGCTTCATATTAGAATTAAACATAAAGACAAAAATGTAAAGTATGTGTATGTACTTTCTAATCTTTACTATTTATTATTTTTAAAAAAAATATTATATATCACTCTTTAATTTTATCAATTTTTCATCGCATTTTAATTTATAAAATATAAATATAATAAATTTATTAAAATAAATGAATAGCAAGTGATTGCTTATAAAAAATATAACAGATAAAAAATTGTAATATACATTACCACTCTTTATTTTATTACCAATAATAGGTTTCATCCATAAATGATTAGTAATTATAGTAGATTGATTTAACATACCCAATTTAATAATTCCTATTCACTGTTCTAGCTGAGTTAATCACTAGTTAAAACATCCACTGTTTGAAGGTCCTTTTCAATTGATATAATGATATCAATAGTCACTATACATATGTCCACGTATATTATATTATATTATATTATATTATATTATATTATATTATATTATATTATATTATATTATATTATATTATATTATATTATATTATATTATATTATATTATATTATATTATATTATATTATATTATATTATATTAATGAATACTTTATATATATATGTATAACTTTAATTTAATGAATTTGATTTGAATGGCTAGTGCAGATTTTCCTACAACACATAAATTTGGGGTATTGTACTAACAAATAATCAATACATGTGTGTATATTATAATGTGCCATTATGTAAATTGTAATTAATTAAAAATAAATAAAAGCTGCTTATTTAAAAAAAAATAGAGTTCTCCAATTATTGATTTAGAATATATACAAAGTAAAAATTATTTGATGGTGACTTTACGATGATGGGAGTCTTACCGGCAACTGATGGGAGTAAAGAAAACGATCGAAGTAGTTGACGGAAAGGTACGCCGTTAATGTCTGAAAACCGTAATAACGATTCACCTGCACCAAAACAGTAAGTTTTAATTAACGTTGCCGTCAAGTCTAAAGTATGCCGCTAGCCGCAGTTTCATCGCATTTTTCTATACTGCACCTGATGCGCATATTAGCACCGCCAGTCGCTATGTAGCTAAAATCACGATGACGAATACTATAACGTCACCTATAGCTCAAATTTGACATATATTCAGATCGATGTATTTGAGCTTAACCCGATTAAATCAAATTAAAACACAAATTATAAAGTTGGATAGAAATTCAAACAAGTTTGATCAATAACATATCCCATTCGAATTGTAGAAAAAAATGAATCAAGAATCGGAATCTGAAAAAGCGAATAATACCTTGAGAATCCATGCAACAGATTCAGCTCTAACAGAACTTTCAATGGATTCTTGTGAGGAACTGTAATTAAATGCGGCGAGATGTCGCTCGTCTTCTAGGAGTCCGGCTATTGATTCCTCAACGTCGGTCGGCGGAGATTCGAGGTCCGATGAATATTCCGGCAAGTCATCGGAGAAGATAACATTAGAATCCTCGCAGCAGAGAAGATCGGATAAGCAGTCGGAGGCGCACGATAGTGACATCGCCGATATCTATATAAAGTGGCTTCTGATCATATTGAATGGAGATTAGTTCTGATCATTGCCGGAGATGATCGGAATATGCGGCGGCTTAAGTTTGTGTGTAGGGGGAGGGGGTACAGTAGGTTTTGTTGTTTATTTTGGTTTAGATTCTCTAACCCTATTTGCATTGGATATATAGATAGATATTGTTATTTTGGTTTTTTCATTTTTTTTATATTGTTATATGTTTTTTTATTTTTCTTCATTTCCTAAGTTTCTCATTTTTATTTGTGCAATGAATTTAAATAAATTTTTAATTTTCATATCTATTATTTTTATCATTTTTTTTTTCTTTTTTGCACTTCTATATATCATACACAGATGAATAAACGAACTCGTTTCGCCAACTCATTGTGGCTTAGATGTGCAATTCATAAATTATTTTATGTCGTTGCGTAACACTCACATAAAAATAATATCTAATGTATATATATGAGATATGACAATAAAGATTTAAATTAATAATATTTAACTCTTTGATGCTATTTTTTCGGAGGCATTGTAATTAATTGATTTTAATAAATTTAATACATCAATACTTTCTAATTAAGGGCAGTGAACAATTGATGAAATAAAAAGGTTGGTTATATTTTTCTTTATAGATTAATGAAATGCTTGTAATTTTATTTAAAAATTAACATAGGAGAGGATTTTCCATTTTCGTTCGAATATTCAATTTTAAAATAGTGTGTCATTTTATATTCAACTTAACATATACTCACCAAGTAAACAATATATTCCTTACTTATAAAGTTGATATGATTTATATATTTTTGTCATCAATGAATAAAATATAATACAACAATATTACAATTTTTGTAACAAAAAGTATGAAAATGTTACATACTTATAACTTCTTTCGTTAATTGAAGATGTGAAGATGTGTGCAAGTGCTATTATCATTAACCATTTTCATTTTATACTTCATTACTCTTGTTATAATGTTAATTAACTACGTGACATATAAGAAAATATTTATCATTATATAAATCCAATCAAAATATTTTGTAAAGCTCAAAAATCCATACTATAATTTTCAATAATTTATCTCATAATAGAATAATCTGTACGGCCCAAATATTAATGGTTCAATATATATCAAAGTGTGTAATATTTATTTTTAAAATATTGGTTTAATTCCCTTAAATCAAAATAAACTATCATGTTGGATATTGTGTATTGGGCAAGATTTAACCTCTTATTTTGTTTCATTACTTTTCTCATGTGCCATGTCCTTTCCAAAAACCAAAAATACTTAGGGTCTGTTTGGATTGTTTTTGTTTTTAAAGTTTTGCAAAATAGTTTTGAAGAATAGTTTTATCAAAACAATTTTGCAGTATAAATAATGTTGAAATCCTGTTTGGTTGACTATTCTGAAAAAACATAAAAATCGGGAAACTTTGTAAAGGGGAGTGTTTTGATGCGAGGATGAGTGAAATGAGGAGAGAAAAAGAATATATTTTTTCAACGAGGGTTTAAGTGATGTGTTTTTTTAGTTTGGAGTGTAAAAGTGTTCTGTAAAACTTAAAAACATGTAAAACCTGTTTTGCAAAATAGCAGATTTTGGAGTTTTGTTTTTCAAAAACAGAAAGTGAGAACAAGCCAACCAAACGCCTTTTTCATATTTTTGTTTTGCAAAAACAAAAACGCACTTTAAAAACAGTCATCCAAATAGGCCCTTAAAACTTTTGGACCCCAAATTTCTCTTAGATATGTGGAATTATTTATTTCTAATTGAAAAATGCATGCAAATATAACTCGTTTTTTGTCTTGCAATTAAGATACAAATTGATTAATTAATCTAACATAAAACCTTTGTCTAATACAACCTGCCCCAAATAAGCTACTAGCCTGAGGCCCGACCCAATATGATACCCGATCTTGGATATGTGTCTATTTAATTCTGTCCCAATTATCATATTTTTACACACATATATATGTGTGTATATTATAAATTTATGAGCAGTTGATTAACTATTACACAATATTCAATAATTTTAGAAAAAAAACACTCAACATTAAATAATAAAGTAAACATGTGGTAATTAAGTTCAAATAAAAATTTACATTATCATTCAAATGATTTTCACAACATTAACAATATAATGAATTGTTTCTAAGTTGTCATTGGTGCATGCTAATTAGGGATAATAAAATTAAATTTTGACACTTTATTTGATCCTAAACATCCATTTTGAATAGAAGTTAGGTGCGTGTAACACATGCACTGTTATTTTTAATAAAATATCATTGGCTGATAACTAAGGATAACTTGCATAAATTTGTATTATTTATTGTCAATACTCGCCAATTTACATTAAAATTATGTATTTATTAAATTTATGATAGTCATTGTTTGTCAAAATAAAAAAATGAAAAAATAAAACCATTTTGTGTGTGGTAATTAAAGATAGCATTATTTGTTCTTGTAGTTTCAAAAATTAAAGAGACTTGTGACAATATAGTAATGACAAAAGGAAAATACTTGAATTACACAAACATCCTTGCATGATTTGGGGCCATCAAACATGAAATAGGCATATGATTTCTGAATTGAAGTATTTAGAGCCATTGTTTCAGCTTTTTGGTGGAGCATTGGCCATGATTTGACTAATTGAACTCATAGGAAAAAGTTGTAAATAGTATATGATATGACAATAATTAAATAATGAACCTTTATGACATAATTAAATATAAAATAATATTATATTCTAGCGATTATGTAAAATAATATTATATAAGTCTTAAAATTTTATACTTACGTGAACCCTTGTATATATACTTTATAGTTTGAGAGGTAAAATGGTTCAAAATTTAATAGTGACAAGAATTTGGCAAAAATTGTCATCTTCATATATAGATATATGACATTTATAATTACAAACTCCAATCACTTTGTATTTATTAAATATTTTTCCACTAATGTTTGATGTGACGCAGTGTCATATAGCACAATTATTGGAATAATTGCTAGCAATTATAAACTCTAACAACGTTAAACTTTTACTAAAAACGAAGGAGATTGTAGTTTGGATATGTTTGGTGAAACTTTTGCAAAATTTGCTTATAACTAATGGCTTCAATTGGTTTGCCACTCTTCTTCCTAAAAAAAATTATGTTAGAGTAAGAAAATCTCATAAAATTCACTTGGTTAACATCTTATAAAAAAAATTGACAAAATATCTTAAAATTAAAAATAATTCCCGAAAGAATTCTTGTAAAAAATGACTTTTAGAATTTATAATTTGAAAATTAACATTATCGATAAAATTGAGGTTTTCGCCCATATTTCAATTTTAAAAATTAAATTAATCATATTATAATGCAAAGTAACACAACATTTAAAATAATATCTATTGGGTATATTTTTTTATGTTTAAATCAACGACTTTCTCTAAAAATAGTTAATAAGATATATATTTAAAAATAAATCCGAACAAATTCTCATAACAAAAATATACCACATCAACCACAATTATTACAAATTTTTCTCTAAAGACCTTAATCTAAACTAACTTCTCAAACCAGATTTCTTAAATCTTTAAAATTAATTTTCTCAATTTTATCATGAAAAAATTTCTTTGAGATGAATAGTCCAATGTAAATGCATTTTGTTCCATTTTTTTTGAAAAAGAGATGTTATTAAACATTTTATTTTATAGTTTCATATCCCTTTTTGACAATTCAAGTTATATAAATTAAATGTCATTCCCACATTACAAACTCATGTTTCTTTCGTTGATCACATAAAAGATTTTAAATTTAACTATAAATGGACGAATAAATAATTTTAATAATTATTTTATCATTGTAATTTGTAACTATCTGAATAAATGTGCAATATATTATTATGGATTAGAATTATAGTGATGTACACGTAACATAAAAAATTATCTGAAATTATTTGAGAATCCATCTATTTATCGTTATTGATTCTATTTTCTATATTTAAATGATTTATAGTTGCAACAATTATATTCCTAAAAAAATGTTTATGGTTCCCCACCAGCAAATCAATTTGAATCAAATAAATAATATCTCAACAATTAAAGCTACAGAAAAATTGGCACAAAATGTAGGGACATTATAAGCTAAGCTAGCCATTCAATAAATACTCAAGTCTTATCCCAACTGTTGTTAACCTACTAGCACATATTATGTCATGTCAATTAATTGCAAATTTATCTCTTCATCCTTAAATTTCTTGGTTCCAAATTGAAATTAAAATCTAATTAAAGTTGGGTCTTTTTTAATTTTTGTATATATCATAATTCAATCAAACTTTCTCGAGTTAATCTGATGCGTAATACAATTACTGAAACCGGCAAATGTTGTTCTATTCATTGTTGCAATACTACTACATTAGACTTAATCGAATCGAGTTAAAAATATTTTTTGTTGAATACAAAGAAAGGGGTAGATTTTTGAATGAAAATAAAAAATAGTATAATATCCAATTTTCTTAATTATTAGAGTAATATATGAAGATTAAATTGATACCATAATTTCTCTTTCATTTCATTTTGGACTAAAATGCAATCAATAATAGGACTTTTCCATAATGTTTTTCAAATAAAATATAATATGTATTAGTCAAATAAAGGTAATAAATGAAAATTGACGAAATACCATACATTAAGAATAGGGGCTAGGGCATTTAATGGGATGTATCAATTTAATTTGAATTTTTTCATGTGAAATGACCAACTTACCCTCATTTTACATTAATTTTTAATTACTTTTCTCTCTCATCTATTATCTCCTCAACTTTTTTTTTTATCTTTCTCCCCTTTATTTGAAGGAAGAAAAATATATTTAGCAATTCAAATTGGGCCGAAGCCTGAAATTGATGTAAAAAGGCTTTTATGCACCTTATCCTATGTCAATTGGGCTCTATATGGGCCATAAGGATGTAATCTAAACTTGGGCCTATACATATTTTCATAAATTAGCTTTTATTGGGCTCATTATTTCTAGCTTCAATTGGGGCTCATGTTCATTCCTTTCTCTTATCTTATCTAATATTTCTTGCTCTCAAATATCTTCACTGAACAGAACAAAATTGCTCTACCAAACAGTTAGTTTCGTTTAATTGTTCTAAAGAATTGAGTTAATTCGAAAGAATTAAGTTGATAAAAATGCTCAGCATTGCCAAATTTCACAATCCCATTTCGCAATTTCTTCAATTTCCCTCGAAACCCCATTTCTCGTTTTCCACCCAACTCAATATCCACCCTATCCATGGAAAATTACGAACTGTGTTGTGCTCTAAAGCCCTTAAAACCAAGAAAAAAGGCAACTTTGGTGTGTCAGAAATGGACGGCCCAGATGAATTTGAGGATGTTTTCGCTGATGAGTTTTTAGATTTAGAAGACGATGATGGTGAATTTGATGATGATGATGAGCTTATTGTTCCTTTAAAGAATATGAAGGAGTGGGTTGAGAATAGGCCACGTGGATTTGGTGAAGGGAAAGAGTATGATACTTCAGTTGAGGATAAGTTAATGGAAGAGATTGAGCAGAGTAGAAAAGCTCAGCTTGTTAATGTCAGTAAGCTTAAGAATGGTAATGTAGAGTCCAGTTCAAAGAAAGACATAAAGAAGCAAGATAAAGGTTTGAACTATTTTATCTTGATTTGATTATTTAATTATATTAGCTGTAATGCCATTTTATAATGTTTGTGTTTGAGGCTTGTTTATGGTTTTGACATTGTATGATACAACTTCTTAAGCATTGAAGTAATATGACTCTAATGTGAATTTACGTGAGTTGATTCATGCACTTGATTTGTATTCCAAACTGTGGAGAAAACACTGAAAGTATGTTTGGAAAATGATTATTTTTCATAGTCATGACAATTTGTTTTGAGAATTGTTGAGATGGTGTGATGTTTCTTTATATGGTTAGCTACATGCTGTTTTATCTAGAATATAGGTGGTTTTTTAACGTCTTATAGAGTAAATTCTGTAAACGGGGCTCGCGAAAGTAGTTGAGAACGTAGCAACTCTTGAATAAAAATCACACCCCGTGTTAGAATTCAGAAAAATCAGAGAAGGTGGGTAGAGTTTACAAGCATGAGCGAAAGTTAGAAACTGTTGGGAACGGTTGCAGTAATAATATGTCTAAAATTGTTGATTTCATTACAGAAATATCATAATCAGTTTTAAGCATTCCTTATCAACTCAGAGATTATAGATTATGATCTCTTAAGTTTAAAGAGTTTGAAGTATATGTTGGATAAATTAAATTTCAAACAACTAAATTTCAATAAAGAAAGCAAAATATCTTGTTTCCTTCTTTTGCAAATGATGAAACCCGAAATAACCCTTTTGCTTAAGTTAATTGTTTGAGCTGTTGAACATAGGTTTCTGTAGTAAAAGTTCGATTGTGTTGAAATCTTTCTGGAATATCCTTAGATTAGGATTTGAGTTAGATATAACAATTTGTGCTTGAATTTTACAGGCCCTGCACAAATTCAGGATGGATTTCGGGTTCGTTTGGTCAATCTTCCTAAGAAAAAGAAGATCCATAAAGATCTCAAACTGGCTTTTAAAGATGTTCCTGGAATACTTAACATTGTTCCAGTTGTTTCTGGAAACGAAAAGACTAGGGATCCAGTGTGCAAAGGGCTTGCATTTGTTGATTTCAAGCACCAGGATGATGCAAAGAGGTATAATATATTTGTGTTCGTCTTGAAATAACAACTAGTATTATTGAATATTAGATTATATTACATTATTTCAATATGAAATAATGTCATTTTTACGTTTAAGTTTATATACACTCTATAAAGGAAAAACTACATATTTGCCACAGATTCTGAGACTAACGACGTAACTTTTTCAGTCTATTTTTTCACAATTGGGACTAAAGTTGCAAAAAGTTAAGCTCTATGGGGGCTAATCTTGAATTCTGTAAACAACAAGACTAATTTTGCAAATGACCCTATTTATGGGACTACGAATGCAATTTCCTCATATATATCCTTAGCAATATTTCTTGTGTCTTGTTAGGTTCGTGCAGAATTTTTCAGGCAAAAGTATAAGCTTCGGTAAGGTTCAAAAGCAGATAAAATGTGAAATGACGAGTTCCAATTCGCCAAAACCGACAAATGATCAGTCAGTTAACAAGAGCATTTCCACTCCTCTACCAGTGGTGCTTGATTTGGACAAAGATTTGGAATCTGGTTTTGAAACGGGCGTTTCACTGTTAGATTCATCTGACGAAAGTGAATCTAGTGAGGTTGATGATGAGGATGAAAGGCTTATATCAGCAGAATTTGAAGATGATGTAGAGATCAAAAAGACTAAAGGAATCTCAGATTCTAGTTTAGCCGAAGAATCTGAAGTAGAAGAAGAATCTACTATGGAATCACCATCCCCAAAGCAAGACAAAAAACTCAAAGTGAATGAGAAAAAAGCAGCATCGAAAAGAAGGAAAGACAAGATTCCGAAATTGAACATCCCGGGATCTGCCAATAGGTATATATCTATGCATTCATGTTAGTCTTTGATAATTGTTTCCAATCATGTCTTAAAAGGGTATATTTTTTAATTGACTGAGTATCATTGCAACTAAACCACATCTTGATAAAATGTGAAATGTTAGTTGAAAAAATTGAAAAAATGTCACCACATATACATAAACCATATATATATATAATGACATATACATAAGGAGTGACTATATTGTAGTGGTGATGATTTTCACCGATAAGAATTCTTTTTAAGTTGTAACTTCGGTAATTAGTACATATTTGTTGTCACTAATTGACATTAGTGTTGTTAACTTTGTCGCTAATTGTGAGGAATGACAACATGAAAAGAGATGTATTCGCTATTAAACTTGCGAAAATTATTTTTATTACAAAACAAAGATTCTTACACCTATATGTAATATTTGATGACTTTGACATTTGTTTCTTTGTTTTGCAGATTAAAGATACGAGAGAAAGAGATGCTTGCAGGCGTATTCTCCAAATACGGAGCAAATGCTTCTTCGATAGTAAAAGAACAACAGAGTCGGTGAAAGGCTGCCTTCTAACAAGAGAGATTTTTTGCAAAAGAAAGTATAATTTGTTCAAACATGTCGATTTTTGTTGTCCATTTATAGTGAGTTTGTTGTTAGTTCTAGAGAAAGAACTATATTTTTCATGTCAAAGTCATGTAACTATGTTTTTCATGTGAATCCCAATTTGCTATAATTGGAGTTATACTCGGAAAATGGAAGCCGGTTTATTAGCACAATATCGTGTTCGATAAGCTAAAGGAGAATATCCATTTTTTTCATTGAACAAATGGAATGAATAATGAATTCTAAGACCATTTCATCACTCAAATTGAGATACAATAATAGTTTTAAAAAATAATTTATTTATCCCTTATTGAGTTTAAAACAGTTTTAGGGTGCAAAATGTCAAATTAAGGTAATTCAAGGGTGTAATATGCCACAAATCAAATTTAAAGATACGTTTATGTCAAAAGTGATAAGTTCAAGGGTGAAGTATGTCAATTACCCTGTCATTTATCTCATACCTAAAACCCACCCACCCTACGCTCACCACCCACTCCCCCACCCACCCTACGCTCACCACCCACCCACCAGTCCTGAGCATCAAACACTGTAAGGCACCTCTTTCGTCTCCCCCATCCCCCACCTTCTACTGACAGTTGAAATTCACTGGACTGTGCAACATTAGTTTTTTAGGTATGATTTGCATTCATGGTGCTTTATTTTCATTGTTAAGTGCAGTTGATTACTCATTTGTTGTGATATAATTTGGGTTTCGTGCTTGGTAATATTTTAGTTTCTGGGCTTTGTTAGGTTTTGATTTTTCTTGTATGTTCTAGTTGATATGATAATTGTAATTTTTTAAAGTTATGGAAAGGTGTGTTATCTGGATTCTGGAATAGGAGATATGAAATTGAGGTGTAGATTGATGTAATCTATTAAGTTTGACTGTTTAAAAGACCCTTTATACTTCTTTTTGGTTACTTTTAGTTTGTTTTTTTACCTGAAACTGATAGAGCAATAAATGGAGAAAATTCAAGAGAGCCTATAAAGCTAGAAATTGTGGTTAAAACAGATTAATAGAAGAAAGAAAGGCTTAATTAGGTCAATTTTTGAACATCGAAGACTGGTTTAATCACTTATACAAACAGTTTTCATTTTTTACTCGTTCAATTTCAGGAAATATGAGAAATTAAGAAAGGAAACTCTGGAATGATCGGTTTGTTTCGTGCATCTTATTCAACTATATTATCAAGCACTAGCTTTTTTGCAACTAAGAGCACATCTTACATATGTTTTTCGCCTTCATGGAAACCAAGCTGCCAATATATCGGTGTTAAAGTGGTAAATTTGGAGTTATCGTTCACAAGATTTCAATCCCAGTCCTATTCTTCAAAAAAGTCTAGTGGTATTTGTTCTCGTAAGGGAAAACTTGATCCTAAACCACTAATGAAGGACGATAGAGAAGCATTTTTCGTTGTTCGCAAGGGTGATATTGTTGGTCTTTACAAAAGCTTAAGCGATTGTCAAGCTCAAGTTGGTACCTCGGTAATCACTTGTTCCCTATGTTTTGATATGTTCATGTTATGATTCATAAAGTTTAAGGGTGTGTTTGGATCGAGGGATTTGGATTTGAGGGGAGGGATTTGGAGGAAGGATTTCAAATGACTCTAAAATGGAAGTCATTTGAAATCCACCATAGTTGTGGAGAAAAGAGCTCAAAATGAATGGCAAGGGATTTGAAATCCATCATAACATGAATTCATCCAAACGAACTTAAATGGATTTGTCGATGAATTTGAAATCCATAGATTTCAAATCCTTTAATCCAAACACACCCTAAGAGAGAATGAATGATTATTACACTGAATGTATTTTCCTGGCAGATATGTGATCCTCCAGCCAGTGTGTACAAAGGTTACTCCTTGCCAAAGGACACAGATGAGCATCTTCAGACTTATGGGCTTAAGAATGCTCTTTACTCCATCAGAGCTTCTGATTTTAATAAAGCTATTTTTGGCACGCTTGTGCCCTGGGATGTAAGATTATTTCTACTCAATTGCTATAAATATATTTGGTTTTAATTTTCTTATTTGATAATAAGATATGTGTAAAGTACTGATATCGTTGTTTTCAGTTTTAGTTACAAAAACATCTAACGGCTTACAATCATCTGATTTTCATATTGCAGCCTTCAACATATAGAGGTGAAACATCTAGCGAGCCTGTGACAAAAAAGAGACCACATGAAGCTCTATGGTCTGAATATGGAGTAAGTGGGATCACAAATGAAGATAAAAATTTGCTCCGTGACTTATTAGGAAAATATAATGATAAATAAGATATCGACAACATTTTTTTTTCCAGAAAACTCTCATGATGTGAAGATTTGCAAGTATAAATGATAAGTTCTTGACAATTAGCACCTCAAGTCCTGATTACCGTTGACAGAAAAAAAATATATAAAAAGAAATCTGCTTCATAAATTGCTTTTACCATTTTATGTTGTGAGGAACATCTTTGCATGTCTAAAAAGACCTGCTTCATTAGATATGTTCTTATATAACTCAAGTTTTTATTTGGACTTTAACGTTCCATATAGGTTCATAAATGTCAGCAAATACTCATTACAAATCTACTGAACATTGTTTGGTTTATTTACATTTTGTATTTTGCAGGAGGCTGTAGGATCACTGTTACCTTCGGCTGATGCCTTGCCGAAGCATTTCAAGTTAGACCCTCATAGAGTTATTGACCAAAGTCAATCAATTTGTGTAAGTGGTCTATGATTGAACATATTATAGCAAATTTCATGACTATTTTATTAGTAAAGGAGTAAAAGTATCTTTATAAAGACCCTCTTATTGTAAAATAATAAACTTTAGTAACATCTCGTGACATTCCAGTATTATGCCAATTTTGGACTCTGATTTTAGTGGGAAATTTCTTTTTCTCGTTTTAAATGATGTAAATTCGTGATTTCAATGCTAAAAAACAAATATTCCAATCCTTAACAGCGATCGTGTACTCTTGAATTTGACGGTGCTTCAAAAGGAAATCCTGGACCAGCCGGGGCAGGGGTGGTGCTTCGATCTGATGATGGAAGTATGGTTAGTAAAAAAAATGCTTCTTTTGAGAGGTTTTGTTTCGTCTTATGTTTGAAACAAATGTTTTTTCTGACATTTTTAACATGTTAGATTTGTAGGTTGCGTGAAGGCTTAGGTGTAGCCACCAATAATTTTGCTGAATATCGAGGCTTTATTTTAGGGTTGAAATATGCACTTAATAAAGGGTTTACAAGTGTTCGGGTTCGAGGTGACTCCAAACTTGTTTGCATGCAGGTAAATCTCCGATTTTACACTTTCCTTGTGAATGGCTCAGGCTCTATCAAATCAGGTTTAGGTTGTAATTTCTCGTGTTTTTGTATGAGAATAAGAGGGCCCATGAATGGTTAATTTGTTATGTAGATATGTGTTCCAATTCCATGCATCCATGATATGTTAAAGTTGCTCTCAAATTAGGTTTAAAAAAGATTATATTTTTATATTTAAAATTTTGGCCCCCAAAATATCAAGCTTTGCCCATTTTTGTATTGTCCCCCGGGAACAAAACCGGACTCCCTGCTTCAGGGTTTATTTTATAATCCCAAATATGTTTTCAGCTTTTTTGGTGTGTGTTTTATTGAAATTTGAAATATTTTCACTTGTATTTATCCACTGATACTAGAAATGGCTTGTTTTTCCAATGTTGGTTATGATTTTGATGAACAGATTCAGGGTCTATGGAAGGTTAAAAACCAGAATATCTCGGGCTTGTTTGACGAGGCAAAGAAATTGAAGGATAGGTTTCACTCGTTCCAAATCATTCACATTCTGAGGGTAAGCATTTGCATATATTGTTTTGCATTTCTAGTCTTTTGAATGTTTACATCTATCTATCTTTTTGAAGGACTTAAACTCGGAGGCCGATGCTCAGGCTAACTTGGCCGTCGATCTTGCTGGTAAAAGTTTCTTCCTGCATTTTTAATGTTTTAAAGGGATAAATGGTATTGCAAATTACCTGTCGATATGTTCTTACGAATACAAGAACATCGGCTCAGTGTGTTTTTCGTAATTATGGTTTCCCACAGGGGTATATCTGTAATTTAATTCTAATATTTATATATGATGCAGAGGGACAGGTTCAGGAAGAGATGGATAAATAGCTTTCGAGACGAGAATCTATCTCTGTTTGGCGATGGTTTTTAGTCTTTAGGTGTTTATTGGATCATACAGCTACTAACAACACTGCATAAAGAGAGACCTTTTTGTGAAGTTTAGTGTATGTTTCTTGTGATTTATTCAAACCAAAATATGTGGGATTTGTTCATGTGGGCTGAAAAGTAGCATAAATGCTTGTACTATTTATATATAGAGTAGATTTGAATCATTTGGTAAGTGAAAATAGTCACTGGTAAGAGTAGATTTCATGTACTTTAAGTTACTCTCTTGATTGGATCACAAATTTCGAAATAAAACGACTCAGAAAACTCGGAAATTCTGTACTCGTGACTCTTCCAAAACTAATACAAAAACTTTTTAACTATTTATTGTTGTACCATCGCACAAACAAATCAAATAAGGCCAGCTTGAGAGGCCGCTACCGTAAGGGCCGAATTTTAGACCTGATTCTGGGCCCTTAATATAATTAGACTTAATGGATTAGCCCTTAAAACCCATTAAGATATAACCATATAGAAAGAGCCTAAAATACAACTTGGGCCAGGCCACCTCTAGGCCGTAAGGTTGAAGAGTTATTCTACGGGCTTGCTACTAAAGGTGTCAAGCAGGCCTTACAAGGCCTGCATGACAATGGGCCTATCAGGCAGGCCTTATCCGGCAACTTGCTACTCTTGAAGCCCAATTCCAAAATAAAACTAGAATCTTCATTAATTATATATAATATATAATATGGCATAGATATTACTATTACTAAACCTACAAAAACCCTGGTGAGGCAGGGCAAAACAGGGCAGCTTTGAGCCTCCACTATCTATCTCCCTTCCTCCGCCGCGCCGACCCTCATTCGAATCTCTCTGTCAAGGGATTACTTCAGCTGGTTAGGCTTCTTTGTTTTTTTTCTTCTCGTGTTTTTTGGTCTACTTGATTTATTTTGGTTTGTAATTGCTTGAACACTGTTTGTTTGTTGGTAATTATTCGTTTTTACAGCTTCAAATTCATTTTTTACGAGCCAGAGATTTGAACTTGTATCCATCTATTTCATGTAATTTGTTCTCTCTGAATTTTTTTTTTTTTTTTTGAAATTTAGACCGAGCAGAAAAACCATTTTTTGAGATTTGAAGTTTCCTTTGCAAGCTTATTAATCCAGCTTGATTGCATCATCTATTTTTCTCTATTCTTTTTCAAGTATCCCACTTCGAATTATACGTTTTCATGAGGAATAATAATGACTAATATCTTGTTAGTTTGTTATCTCTTGTATGCTATTTCTTTCTATACACTCTTCTGTATGTACTTCTTACATATTCTGATTTTTGTTATTGACGTAGTGATAGACCAAGTGTTATCTCATGATATGCAATTTCCTTTTATCTCTGTTTGATTCTGTATGTATTCCCTTTTTAGTTCATCATTTTTATTGAAATATTAAAGATCTTATTTATGCAGAATAGACAAAGTGTAAGCCATGGTGCAGTACAATTTTAAGAAGATCACCGTTGTACCAACGGGGAAAGATTTCATCGATATCATACTTTCCCGAACTCAACGCCGAACACCGACCCAAGTTCACAAGGGATATGCCATTACCCGTCTCCGTCAGTTCTACATGCGTAAAGTGAAATTCACTCAGCAGAATTATCACGAAAAGCTATCCACCATTATCGATGAGTTCCCAAGGCTTGATGATATCCATCCTTTCTATGGCGACTTATTACATGTTCTTTACAACAAAGACCATTACAAGCTTGCTCTGGGCCAAATCAACACTGCAAGAAACCTTATCGGTAAAATCTCAAAGGATTACGTTAAATTGTTGAAATATGGAGATTCACTTTATCGATGCAAGTCATTGAAAGTTGCTGCTTTGGGTCGTATGTGTACTGTGATAAAGCGAATTAGTCCTAGTTTGGCTTATTTGGAACAAATAAGACAACACATGGCGAGATTACCTTCTATTGATCCTAATACTAGGACAATACTGATTTGTGGGTACCCGAATGTTGGCAAAAGTTCATTCATTAACAAAATCACGAGAGCTGATGTCGATGTTCAGCCATATGCTTTCACCACAAAGTCATTGTTTGTTGGTCATACGGACTATAAGTATCTGAGGTATCAAGTTATTGATACTCCCGGGATTTTGGATAGGCCATTTGAGGATCGTAATATCATTGAGATGTGCAGCATTACAGCTCTAGCCCATTTGAGAGCTGCCGTTTTATTTTTCCTCGATATCTCTGGTTCATGTGGATATACTATATCACAACAGGCGGCCCTTTTTCATAGCATTAAGTCACTGTTTATGAACAAACCCTTGATTATTGTATGTAACAAGACTGATTTGCAGCCATTAGAAGGGATTTCTGAGGACGATATGAAGCTGGTGAAGGAAATGGAATTAGAAGCTATGAAAACCGTAATAGGCCAAGGAGGTGAACCAACGGAGGACAATGGTGTGCTTTTGAAGATGAGCACTTTAACAGAGGACGGTGTAATTGCCGTAAAAAACGCAGCTTGTGAGAGATTATTGGATCAAAGGGTGGAACTTAAAATGAAGTCGAAAAAATTAAACGACTGTTTAAACCGGTTTCATGTCGCCATGCCTAAGCCCCGCGATGGAAAGGAAAGGCCACCTTGTATACCACAAGCTGTTTTGGAAGCTAAAGCTAAGAAAACAGAGGAAAATGTACAGAAAGAGAAGAAAAAGCTTGAACGAGACCTTGAGAACGAAAATGGAGGTGCGGGTGTGTACTCAGCCAGCTTGAAAAAACACTATCTTTTGGAAAACGATGAATGGAAAGAAGATATTATGCCCGAAATTCTCGATGGGCACAATGTATATGACTTTATCGACCCTGATATACTACAGAGGCTCGAGGAATTGGAACGTGAAGAAGGTGCACTTCAAGGGCTCGAAGAGGACGATGATTTTGAAATGGACGGTGCTGAGCTGGCGCCCGAAGAACAAGCAGCCCTTGCTGAGATAAGAAAGAAGAAAAGCTTACTTATCCAACAACACAGGATCAAGAAAAGCACGGCTGAGAGCCGTCCGATTGTGCCGAGGAAATTCGATAAAGATCGAAAATTTACTTCAGATAGAATGGGGAGGCAACTTTCTTCTTTGGGACTCGACCCATCGAAGGCTATTGACCGTGCACGTAGCAAATCTCGGGGTCGTAAAAGGGAAAGATCGGTTGATGGAGGTGATAATGATGCTATGGAAATCGACGGTGGTGATCGATCGAATAAGAAGATGAGATTGAGGTCAGGTTCGAAATCTAGGTCACAATCACGACCGCCCGGTGAAGTGGTCCCGGGCGAGGGCCTCAGAGACAGTGCTCAAAAGATTAAGGCTGTAAGAATGGCTAAAAGTTCTAGTAAGAAGAGGAATAAGGATGCTCGAAAAGGAGAGGCGGATAGGGTTATTCCTAATCTCAAACCAAAGCACTTGTTTTCTGGAAAACGTTCGAAAGGGAAAACAGACAGACGATAGCGAAATCAAGGTATAACATTGTTGAAAAACATGCCTTTTGTGTGTCATAAAATGCTTTTATGATTGAAACAATTTATGGGTCTTTTTTGATGGGGACATATTACTTGTGAACTTCATATTGTTAGGCTCAATTCTTTATGTCAATTTGGTTTTCTTGAATTTTTCGGTACTTATGATTGTCGAAAAAATCACAAATCACGATCTAATATCATTTTTTTATCGACTTTGGTTGTTGCAGGGAAAACCCGTCATTGATTTATATACAAAGTCGTACTATATGAGCTGCATCGGATGTGCCATACAACTGAAGCGTCGTGATGAATCTGATTATCGTTTTTTTGTTGTTTTTCAATTAGAATGGATTTTGATGGTGCCTTTTGTTCAAATTCTGAGGATGTTATTTTTTGTTTAATGTTTATTATGATGAGATATATCGATATTTCGAATGAAGATTATACAAAAATACATGAAATTATGATGCATTTTTGCAGCTGGCCGAGCTGATAGGCTAAAGTAATGCCTCTCAGTAAGTTAAAACAGCTGCATAAATTGTAATGGTGCAACAACCAGCTCTTGTTTGTTTGAATTTTACAAGGCTAGATAGAGAGTACCATATATCTAATCAAGTTTTATTTTTGTTTTTGAATTTCATTTTCTATATTTTAAAATTGATTTTAATGACATTTAATTTTGTCTAAGAATCGAAAACTTGGTGTTATTTTTCGATAAATTTCTTAGACCTATGAAAGGATAAAACCCGATTTGGGATTTTTTTGGTGTTGGTTTTTCGATGTTCAAATTTAGTAAATATAGAAAAATTCATATAAGATATTCATCTTTCAAAGAAGAATATTTATATTTGTTCAATATTAGGGTATATGTAGCCATATAAGTTTATTGAGTTTTGACCATAATCTAGTTGATCCAAATACTTAATTATGTATATCATTAGCCCATAAAATACTTTTACCAATATCACTATTGTTAATTAAAAAAAAAAAGATAAAATGTAAATAGGTTTTTATTTCAAATAAAATTTAATTTAGTAGATGTTTCTTATTTTCGACCAGATTCATCTAAAAAAATATTCTCATTTTTTCGAGACAATTCGAATATCTGAATATATCATAAATATAATAAATAGTCATGATTTATACTTTATAGTTAACTAATAACTATTATAATTGATTAATCAATATAAAAAGAAATTAAACCAATTGAGTCGTTTATTATGACATAAATATAATAATATTTGATCAACACTTTTAATTAGCAAGCAAATGGGCGAATATAAATAGACTTGGAGCTGAAGAAACAGAAAAGTGCACAATTATTCATCTAAATCTCTATTGATCAAGCGAGTAACAAATCAAGCATTTACGCGCAGTAATGGCGGTGCCAAGGGGCGGTGTATTGCGGATCGCAATGGCGGCGTTTAGGATCTCGCCGCCGTCGAAATATCTTCGTTATTCAACATCAACAACTTCATCATCTCCATCTGCAAAGTACGTGGCGACTGAAGAGGCGGTGCTTGTCGAATCAGACGCGCCTACTGTTGAGACGTTACCGAATCTGCTCCGTCCGCGCGTCGTTGTGTACGATGGCGTCTGCCATCTCTGTCACGCTGGTACATTATCTCTCTCTTTCTCACACACATTTCGTTTGTGTCTAGAGTCGTAGACAGGTGCTTGTATGAATGTCTTGATCAAATGTTACGAAATTGATTGAGATGGTTTATTTTATGTAGATTTCTTTTTGTGCTTATTTTCATGTTTTAGAAATCAAAATACGGAATATATTTCTTGATTCCTCTCGTTTTGTTTGTGTCCGATCATATATTCTATCTATGTAGTGTGTATTTGTGTTTATTTCTATATAATGTTTGAATCGTCAAGATAAACACGCTCAGAAACAGAAATAGACAGAGACATGTGCATGCATGAATGTGACGATAAAAATCATAAAAGATTGGGTGAGCTGGTTTATCTTTTTGGGGTTTTATACTCATTTTCATGTTCAAGAAATCAAGTAGAATTACTTGATTTAGTGTAATACTTTCCTATTCGATTGTGTCTATTCATGTATTCTGTCTAAGCAGTGTGTATGTATTTCTATTGTTCTGTTTGAACGTATTGTCAAAATACACAAACTCAGATTGAAAGAGTGTAGTTATGTGCTTGTATGATTGTGTCAATTTAACGAATTTTTTAGATGATTGGGTCAGCATGTCTATTTTGTTGAGCTATTTATGCTATTTTCATTTTGAAGAAATCAAATAGGAATATATTTCTTGATTTACCTTCCTCTCCCTTCCTAGAGAATGATCGCAAGGTGCATCCTCTGTAGCCCGTACTCATTTGTAGTTATGTTGGAGAAAACAGTAGGAACTAGAAGCAGAAAATTGAATTGCTAAACACTGCCCCTTGAACAGATGTCAGTAATTACCCACCAAGAATGACGATATAAAGCTCACTAAAGTGGTTTTGATCCAGTCCATATATTGATGAGCTAGTCTTGATCAGTACTATAAGAAAATGGATGTTGTATTGAATTTTTTCATTAACTAATCGATCTTTGAATGCATACTACGATTTTAGAAATGAAACAGTAAATGAATATTTTCATTCATTTTCATATCGATGACTTTGGTGATTATGGTGGATATGATACTTGTTTTGTTTGTTGGGGCAAATAACGAATGAAAAATGACTAATAACTTAATAGCAAAACATGACCTCATGACATTGTTTGGTTTTATGAATTTGTTTTTGTATTACGGCAATACTATAAAATGTTTACTTTGGAGGCGATTAGAAAGTGTGATCATTAATGTTAAGCATCTGATATATGATAAAGCTTAGTGCCTGAGTTTGCTTATGCTATATGATTACCTGTGTTTATCAGTCAACTCTTCTACAAAGATACTTGGATGAGCCTGGATTCTAAAGATATATTGCATTGACTATGAATCTCCAAGATTCGAAAACTTCTAGTGCTGCTCTATTTACTCTACCAGTAGAATGCAACGCCTTCAAAACATTACCACCTAATGTTTTTATTATTTTGGCTCGTATTTCTGGGCCATACCATATTAGAATGATTGATGTATTTGGACTCTTTCAATGTACAGGAGTGAAGTGGGTCATTAAGGCCGACAAAGATAAGCAAATTAAGTTCTGTTGTCTACAATCAAACACTGCGCAGCCTTACTTGAGCGCTTCCGGGCTGGTTACAGAAGACGTTCTTCAGCGCTTCCTGTTTGTTGAGGGCCCTGGTTTATACCACCAAGGCTCTGCTGGTAATCCCTTGTTATCTATTGTCCATCAAATGATCCTGAAATTAAAAAAGAATTTTTTTGGTAAATAACCAGTCACTTTCCTTCTTTTTTCCCCCCTGAAGCTGCTTTGAAGGTTTTATCATATTTGCCCCTACCCTACTCTGCACTAAGTGGTCTCATGATCGTTCCAACTCCTTTGAGGGATGCTGTTTATGACCACGTGGCAAAACGGCGCTATGACTGGTTTGGAAAAGATGATGACTGCTTAGTTCTGAATGAAATAGAACTGCTTGAACGCTTTGTTGACTCGGAAGAACTATTAAAGCGTAAAGCTGCTAGGAGTTTCGAGAAAATCGTATAATCAGTATATGGGAGTTATCAGTATAAATTTGGTGTCCATCTTGAAGACTTTAAACTTTGGAATTCTTCAGAAATAAAGACTGTTAGAGTGTAAATACAAAGCTTCTTTTGCTAGAGCGTTTCATGGTCATACACAAGTCTATAAACTACGATCAGATTTGCTGTTATGTTAGCTATGTTTCTTGCGATGCTTACTTGATATGCAGGTATGCTATTTCTTCTTTCTTTCTTGGATTCAACTTTCCTGGATTACGAAAAATGCTTTATGATTCTATTGCTTGTAAAAGTTCGATAAATTTACGTTTTTTCGCTATTATAAAACTGACTTGGTTGCGCCTATGTGCCAAAAAGATCATTGTAGAATACAGCTTCAAGGTGACATAATTAGTATCTAACCACAGTATTTGGCAAACCCTCATTAGGCTTCGACAAAATTCCCAATTCCCAGGTCGAATTTACTGGAATTTAATAGAGTTTTAGGTGGTATTTCACTCTTTCCAATCCTTGTCAACGTGAGTTTGAGGCTTTGAGCCCATTTAGAATGAACACCTTCTATGAGCATAAATTCTACAAACCTCCATCATGGTAACAAGCAAAACTAAAAATCGAGAGATATATGAATGTATTCTCAGATTCCAAGTGCCGAATTAGTTTGAGGACACTCCTTAACAACTTTTTTAAGCTAAAAGAATAACAATCACTTAAAATTAGAATTTGTAAGCAGTCTTCTATTCTATTTTAAGCTAGCATTTTCTCAAGAGATGAGTCATCTAATCCGTTTTGAATAGAAAAAAAAAAAAACTAAAGAAAGAAAAAGGACAAGTCAAGGAACTTTGATCTCATTAGCCTGTTTGTGCAATTGTGAATAAAATTTCGTCATCAAAAGCAATGAGAGTGGTAACTATTAGAGTTTTACTATTGGACAACACTGAAAATTCAAAGGGTCGAGGCAATAAAAATTATCCGTGTAGTAGAATTCACTCTGAGTATCGTGACAGTCGAAAAAAATTATTAATTACATGTCCAAAACAAGTCTATAAATCAAATAAGGGTAAAATAATCTAAACGCCAAAATTTCTAGTAATTCCCAGTTGAAATAAATAACATCACTTCTATATATGGAAAGGGATCTGGGAGTGAAGGAAAAATTTGCTAACTCTACATTTAACCTCAAAAGAAAGAACAAAAAGAAAGAAAAAAGGAGTTCGATATTTATATCATCTAAAAGGCAAGAGTAATCTCCTTTTCATTCATCTCGTATACATGGTCCCTTGCGTCCGTAATAGCACTCTGCATGTTTGTTAGGTTTGGGAACAATGTTTTAGTTTACATTTTGATAGAACAAAATGGAACTCACACGAGTATAATAGTTGACAAAAAAATTTGTTATAATGAATTTGAAGCCCGTTAAAACGAAACCTTGAAGGAAAAAGCATGAGAAGTGAATAACCAACCTGCCCCAATTTGGTAAGAAAGTTGCTCATAAGATACAATTTTTCAAGCCGGACATCTTCATTAGCCTTGAGTGCTTGAGCAATGGCGAAAGCCCCTTCATCCTATATAATAACCGAAATTAATACTATATAATAACATCAGAAGCTAAAATTATGGAGTTTTAAGTGAATATATGCATACTCTTATTTCATTGAACCCAAGATTGAGTGATGTTAAAGCTTCATTGACCACTTTCAAGCTTCGAGCAAGGCACTTTGCTCCCTGCAAACAAATGTCAGATTGTACAATTATGTGTTAAAATACACCTAAAAGACACTACAATTCTATATCCATATTATATATTCTTCTCTCTTCAAGCCTAACCACTCGTGTATATTTTTTTTTAAGCGATAACCCGTGTATACATGTGTCGCAAATAGGATGTGGATTAAGAGAGATTTTAGTTTTTCCTCCATATTATATACTTTTTCACCAGAGCCTAACCACAAGTTTATACTTGTTCTTTTGTAAGTGATTACGTGTATCCATGTGTAGCATATTTCTGCGTATAACATAAATGTTAAAACAATTGTATTACAGAAAATTAACATTAAGTAGACTACATGAAAGAACAAACCTCATCTCTTAGTCCATTGGCCTGCAGATCAAGGTCTGAGATGGTACTATTGTACTTCAACATATCTGCTATATATTCAGCTCCACTAGCCCCTATCTACAGAAATTTTGCATACGGAGGGTCACAAAAGGTTGCCAAATAAGTAGTTAAATTATGGTTATTCTATTTGTGCACCTAATTGTAATAGAATTACACATCAATCTCTTACCTGGCACCAACCCAACCTGAGAACTTGTATGTTTCCATGAAATTTAAGAATCTCTGCCAAAACCTTAGCGCCTTCTGGACCGATGGGATTATAATCGATTTCCAACTGTGAGAGAGATATCGGTTTCATAATGTCAATAAAAACTAGAATAATTACATGCACACGAGCCCCCTGAGGTCTTGTAAATTATCACCCAATCAGATCATGAATTCATGAGAACTCGAAAAACTGGAAGTAAATTGTCATTTACTGATGTAATGATAATTTCTCAAACTTCTAAACTCAATGGGTGTCTATGTAATTTGGACTGAAAAACTATGAATGTGAGAGAAAAGGTGGGTACTCACAGCAGTAATAACAGAATTATCTTTCAAAACTTCTGCTATTTTAGTAATCCCTTTAGCGTGAATGTCATTTCCACTCTGCAAATTTAGTAACCATTTTCATCCAACTGCCAAGGTAAAACAGATATCTAATTAAAACAAACCAAATAAGCCAACTTCTTTGACTTACTAGCTCAAGGTTGACAACAGAGCGATTCTGTTTCAAAGCATCTGCTATTCTTTCAGCTCCCTGAAATGAAAATAAGCGATATGAAAGTAATACTAATGTCGTTCATGATATAATTAATTCAATATAAAAATTGTAACTTCTACCTTGATGCCAACGCCATTCATGTAAAGACACGTCATTCATGATATAATTAATTTAATATATTAATTAACATTTACCCAGTCTCCAATGGCATTCATTATTTCAATCTAACAATTTAATTTGTACCTCATCTCCAATGTCATTCATGGAAAGAATAATCCACAATAAGCTTTTGCTTTTCTTGATATATTCAGCAACATGAAAGGCCCCTCTAGCACTAATGGAATTGTTTGCAAGATTCAAGGTGGCAAGCTTCCCTACAGAGAAGTACAAATGTCAGTGTCAAAGCTACACAGTCAGCAGATCTATGTAGTAGAGAAAGATAACGCAAATGAGAAGTCTGGAAAAAGAAGAAACCTTTATGAGAAGAGAGGCCAGCCATTAGGGCACGAACTCCTTCATCCCCGATAGAGTTTCCTTGCAAATACAGTCCCTATATAATATGGTCTTACATTATATTCACCCACGAATTTTAAAAGCAAAATTAGAAATCTTGTTACATATTAACGTTAAATACAGTGTCAGTAACAAGGGTTTATCAATGGAGTTGCAAAGTCTTGTTTTTCGTTAGAACAAGGGTATATTCATGTCAATGCTACCCTAAATCCTAGACTTTAGCCATAAACACATATAACACCTTTATCCTCACTGCACTTTCCAAAACATATTTGCAAAGATATAAATAATATTCACTGTGCGGTCATGCTCTTTTTTCCCTTTTGCAAGGGTTCTCCACATATCTTTTCTTCTGTAATTTTTCTTTTTAGTACAGTTTTTGTTCCTAACATACCTTCTGTTATTGAGCAGAAATACTTAAAATGCTCTTATTAACTCATATTTGCATCAAAAAGCAAACATAATGCAACAGAACATTTTCCATCATGGAGCCACCTTATTTTAGCATGTGAATTATATAACCTTATCTCCCAGAACGAAAGCATACATTTCAAATCTCAACTTTGTAGCATTGACACGAATATAAAGGCTGCAAGTGATGATAGTAACAAAAACCAAATCCATAAATTTAATAAACGAAAAAACAAAAGGTTATGATCAGAAATTACTGTCAAGGATTTGTTTCCCTCAAGTCCTTTCGCCAGTGCAGCTGCACCAAGGGGACCACCATAATTGCCACTGGAACAACATATACAAATTTACTGAGATAAGAAGAGGCTAATACATAAAAACAGTAAATAACTCAAACGTATAAATATAAAAGAGAATGCCCAAGAGATAGTGGTCATTAATGGGGGAGCATATTTTACTTTTATGTGGTTGATTCAAGTATAAAAAGCAGTTTTTATACAAGAAGTTTACTTGAGATGTAACGACTGTATACTTTTATTCTCAAGAAGTGCTCCAGCAAGGCCAGAAAAACCCTATCTCCATTTCCAAATAAACCACAGAAAGAATTAGACGACAAACTGGATGCACATATGAAATAAAATATTAAAAAAGAAAAAGGTATAGCAAATTGTGCATACAGAATAGTCAATCAAATTGTTATTAAGTTCAATGACTTGCAATGTCGAATTTTTCTTCAACATTTCACCAATAGCTTTTGCTCCCTACATAATGAGAAAAGAGAGAAAATGAGGAACCTTGTCAAGGACCTTTATACCAAGATATCTCTATATAATGGAATATCCCAATCCTGGTAAGCGAAAAGTAAGCTTACCTCATCTCCAAACGCAGTACTACTTAGCTGTAGCTTCTTAATACTAGAATTATTCACCAGAATGTCACATAAGAACTGCAAGATGAATATAACATTAAATGAGAACTAAAAGCTGAATCATAGAAGAATTATGTGCAACTTATATGAACAAATGATTTAGGGTAAACTAAGCAATTTGACAATTATTAAGTAAATAACGTCACAGTCAATAAATAAATAGTTTCATCAAGTAAGGATTAAGCTAGTGTAAAGAAAAATCTTCACATATCTCCTAAATCTACAATACATGAGATAGATCATAGAATAGATGCCAAACAATATCTTAATTAAGTCTTACCTTGACTCCTTCATCCCCTATAGAATTTCCTGTTAAATCAAGAGTTTTTAATGCAATATTTGATTGTAAAATCCCATCAAATGCCTTTATTCCATCGGCGGTGATCCCATTAGCAGCAAAAGTCACTTCTTCAGCAGTCTGAAAATGAGAAAACAAAGTAGGGGAACATGGGTAGGAAAATTGAGATTTTGTTACTAACAATTTTAAGATTATAAAAAAGAAACTTCAAATAAGCTCACCTGATTATATGCTAAGCTCTCGGCTAGGAAGAAAAGCCCTTCATCTCCAAAGTTGCAACCTGACAACACCATGTATAGTTAGAGCAATCATCAGTCAGAGGTTCAAAGGGATTTTATACAACGATAATAATACAACCCTAAGAGAAAAAAAGGTTAGTATTGAATGTTGTCTACATAGGTGGAAAGATCCACTTGAGGTAATTTGGTGAAACTGAAAGCAGCTCCATACAGAGACGATGCTACCCAGCAGAAAGAAATGAACAAGTAAATAAGAATAATATCATAAGGACATTCAAATTTTGTGCACAAGAACTCGAAATTACATCTTAAGTTAAATAAACAAGCAAAATACCAAAAGCAGCTGAAAATTAGAATATGAACTTTTCAAGTACCTGACAAGTCAACTTTTTTGAATGACCTAAGCTCTTTCGCAAAATCATTTAGCCTGAATTTGGCTTCTCTTTCGATCTTCGCTCCAAAGGGTGATAATAAGTTTGTACCGGGTGCAAAGGACCACTTTAGTCCTTGGGAAGCTTTATTCTCTTCAACAACAGAATTAGATGGTTTTGGTAGAAGGATTTTCTCCACTAATTTCCATAAAACTGTCAGCTGGAAGATGCTGATTAGTTACCAATTGGGAATTTTAATTCTTCCAAGAAATGGTTAACAGTTTACAGGTGCAGCAAAAATAATTATTTCAACACTTGTATAAACAACCCTAATGATACTACAATAATGTTTTTAATCATTGAAATATCACGTATGCATACTAAACTCCATTCTCTCTACATCAGCTCAATCAATGATACTCAAAAAGGTCCAAGAAAATCAGGTGATAAAGCTGAAGACCTTTCTAATTCTACAATGCCAGAACAGATCAAATATTAAGAGACCTCAAATATTATCAAAACCACCATTGCACCAAATCGAAATGCATAACAAGAAGCTTTTGATAATAAACACCAAAAAAGGCACAACATTATCGAAGAATTTAGTAAGAAAGGATAAAGGTGAGGATTTTTCTTGCTCATGTTTGAATCTCAAGGAAATGACAACATAATTTGGTGTTTAATGATAACTCAGGGAGCAAATTGCAAATCTATCTCCTTATTCTAATCATCCGTTCAACTAGATATGAAAAGTTTCCTAAATTGTTTTTTCTTCAAGTGGAAGACAAAAGAAGAGGGAATATTTTCCAGTCGCCGTCCTTTTACATTTCATATACAAATTCCAGATTCGAAGTAACTCACAAGTCACATAATGAACCGTTCTTGAATTTGACCCCGCTATTTCGAAAAGGTAAGCCATAATAGAGTTCCGTGAATCGAACAGGACAAAAAAAGAAAATTCCAGCAAACCAACTACAGCAAGAAAACGGGTGAACCGCAATTAGCAAGGAAACTGTAAATGTATGCACTTAAACTCCATGCTCTAGTCTTAAACAGTAAGCATAAGCTGCGCAATATCCTCCTGCATTAGCTTTCCAGATAAAACTAACCGATAATATACTCAAAATGCGTCCATACAGTCTATAAATTAAGGTTACCAAAGTACAAAAGTTAAGTAGACTAGTAGAGGCGACCATGTATCAATTAATAGCACAAATTCTAGGACCAAGTTTGAACTTTGATTAACCTAAATCAATTATCAACTTATAAATCAACTCACAACTTATACTACACTTAAATTCCTCGATTCAACCATGATTTTAACATTGTTTCTTCACTCACTAGCTGATCGAACACAATAAAACCAGTCCCTATCCAGGATAAACAACAACATCTAAAGGACTAAATAAATAAATAAATAAAACTTGGGAAAAATTCATACCGAAAGTAACAACAACGAATGCGCCAGCAGGGAGAACAAAGGAAGCGATATCTTTAACCGGAGCTAGGGGAGCTTGTACTTGAGACTGGCTGTAGACTCTGCGAGAGCTAGTGCCACGCCTCGAACCACTACCTCCAGATTCTGATGATGAAGCCCTAATGCTGAATTTCTTCAAATATAATCGTCTACAAGTAATGCTAACTAGTGTAAACGGGAGTATGACTCCCGGCGCATCGTAGCTTCTTCTTTTCGTTGTGCTTATGCTAAACAATTCAGTTCCATGTTTGTCTCGAAACCTTAAATTCATCTGAAACAGTCAACAAAACAAAAAAAAAATAATAAACTTCCAATATGAACGAAAACAAAATTGCATAGAAAATGAATAAACAGATGTAATTAAAAGTTTAGCATTTACCTTCGGAGAAGAACACAAAGAAAGCATTGAAGCAGACATTATAGGACTTTCTATATATATATACGTGTATCTATATATAGGGGGTGGGGTGGGTGGGGTGGGGTTACAGAGAGAAGTGGGGATAGATAGAATACAAGGGCGATTGAGGAAGATGATTGATTAGAAGTAAAAATTATGTCTTTATTTATTTTGATCGAAATTTGGGCTTTTTTGATTAAATAATATTTGGGCCCTAGCCCAATGTTGAGAAGCCTGCTGTACTTGTAAACAGGGCTTTGGGCTACTACTGTTTAAACTTTAAAGTGTGCGTATAATTAATTATATAATTTTTTAAAATTATAATTATTATAATTATTAATTATCACCATTGACTTTTCCATTGTTGAGAAAAGTATTTGGCTTTTCAAGTTGAGAACCTGCATAATTGGTTTACTTGACAATATTTAGTGACTTAAAACACCCCATTTATTAAAGTCATTTGGATTTAAAATTGACTAATTGCAAATTTTGTTTATTTAACAGTCACTAGGGTTTTAAAAAATTCTTCTTACTTTTGATTGGATATACAATATTACTTTGGCTTGCTTTATTTGCGTGAGATAATATTTATATTAATATCTATTTAAGTTGGTTATCAATAATACAATCTTTACCTGGTTTAAATTAATCTAACATAGTATTAGAGTCATGATTTTAAAGCAGTATCTCGATCTCTCGATGGTCCCATTCAATGCACCTTATCTAGTTTAGTTTAGTTTTTTTTTTCTTTTCTCAACTCTATACGGCAAATTGAGCAACAATATTGTTTACCTTTAACCTTCATATTAATACATATTCGTTGAGATTGTATCATATCTTTTATCATTATATTGTATTTATTTAGTTTTATCTAATTATCTAATTTATTTGCCATAATCTCATTTAAGTTCACCATCAATAATACAATCTTCTCTAATCTAACAATTTGGAAATAATATCTTCAAAAAACTAAGTTGTTGCTTGAAAGCTTTGCTCGACTGATATACTATTATACATACATCCCACTCTCCATATTCTTAGGTTATAATACATTAATTAATCTCTTTTCATAGATAGATTACCCCACTAAATAACTATAACAACTTGCATAATTATCCTTTGACAAGGGACTCAGTCCTAATTTTTATGATTACAACACAACTAATTAATCACATTCCATTCTATATATAAACAAACAAATATTGATTAAGTAAAACTTATAACCAATCAACTTGATCACACACTATATATATAGACATACCGAAACGAATCAAACATATAACATAAAATCATACGTACTCACAATTAGGGTGAAAAAAGTTTGATATATAAATAACAATGGCTGCTTGTTTGTGCAGAGTTATTCAACAGATATTTTGTTGCGTTGTATGTGGTGAGTGCGAGGATACGGCCGAGTAATCGCATGAGAGTCTTTTGCGAGTATTGTAATACTCTATATGTATGTATGTGTGTTAATTTGTGATATCTCATTTGGTGTAAGTTTGTAACTCTTTGATTTTTCCTGTGTGTTGTTAATTTATTTATCATGTAAGTGTGGTTAATTTGTAATTGGAAAATTTTATTTGTTTTGAGTTCATTTTATTTCAAAAGTCAGATGTGCATTGTAATGCTTGCTTTTTTCCTACTTTTCTCATGCATATCGAAATGTGTTTAGAAAAGTTACTAGCTAGGTGATAATAATAATTTGTACTAATAAGGTAGAAAAACATAATTGAAAAGATATATATATATATATATATATATATATTTGGTTAACATGAAAAAGTTTAGGTGAAATCGATTCCGGTCATCTATCACACCATGACTCCAAGTCTAAATATTGCTTACAGAATACCAATCAACACAATTTCCACGTGAAAAAATGGAATAGAAGTAACAGGAATTCTACTTTTTCATAAGAAAATAAAAAGATATAAATCATCTTTGTTATCTTTTTTTTTTTTTTTTTGGATGACGAGGGAAACCCGCAGCCGCTACCGTGAGGTGCGCACTGGGTAAACCCCACTCTTGTGTAATAGCCTGCAAACCACACAAGAGAGGTAAACCAGCCTAGGTTGCCCATAGCTGACAGGCTCACAGTAGAGAAAGCAAATAGGCATTCCTTCATCAGGATTCGAACCCGTGACCTAGGCCACAAGTTCAAATACCCTTACCAACTCTACTGGGGGTTACCCCCATCATCTTTGTTATCTTGTGTGATATGCATGTATTTTAGTGTCTTAATACACATGTAAATGATAGCCACATGAAGGACCCATTGTAAGATATTTTAATTCAAGTATATTTTTTTAAAGTTTTTAATATTCAAACTCAATTACGTAGATAACAAAATTTGACAAAAAGATTTATGATCACTTGGGGAGAGTATTAATGAAATACTCATTGTTTTTATGAATATAATATAGTTATGATTGGAAGTATTGTAATAAAAAGAAGATTGAAGATATCAATAGAAAATATGTTATCTAGTAAATTGATAAATATGTATTTGACGGGAAAAAAGAGCAAGTTAGTATTATGCATGTGTTATTTATCTCTGTGGTTTTAATCTTATCAATTGTTTTAATATAGTTACTATTCTTTATTCCGATCTGTTTCATTTTATTTATTTATTATTGTAATAAGAAGTATACAAAATCCATTTATCATTTTAAGTAATCAATCCAAAATAAACTTTAAACTATCAATCCAATTGAGAAAATCAGTGCATTTTTACTTTGTCATTAACTTTGGAACATTATATGTAGATATAGCTTGGGCCCTTATCTTATGTATATAAATTTGTACTCATAATTGTGATATATATAATACACACAATAATGCAAGTCTTCTCTTCTACATTACCAACCTAAGAACACTAAATACAATAATGAATACAAATTATATACATAAGACTTGCAATACATGTATTAGGTCAAAGTATATTACAAAGTATATAGTAAATACATTGACTACTATTACTTCTTTTATGTATGTAGTCTTTTCAATTGTTTTAAAATATGTCGAATCTAAGGTCTATAAAAATGTAAATAACCATACCAAAATTGCAAAATATAGAATGCAATGGTATCGATTTCAAAATGTTTGGTTTGATTTTAACTATATAATACCTCATATATATATTGGTATATATAGAACATAAATAAAAAATTGCAAAAACCGAACCATGTAAAACCCTAAACCAGCTGACATGTTTTGCACATATCTACAATTTCCCAATTACAAATTATGCCAATATTGATCCATTATAAACCCAAAACCCTAAATCCTGTGACTAAGTCCAAATGGAACTAGTTAAAAACTATATATATATATATATGTGGTGTGTGTGTTTTACATACTATGTCACTAGAGTTCAATTAAATTTTGTTTGGCTTAAAAAATTGAATTCAATTTGGACTAAGACTTTCCAAATTTTTGTTAGTAATTGGAAAACTTAATTACAACTATTTACAAGATGGAAGCATGATTGTGCATGAGGCATGATCAGGTAACAGAAATTGATTAATTAACATTGCTCAACCCATATAATATTTGTAAATATTATTATTATTATTCAATCAAATAGTAGAAGAAAATACATGAAATCACAAGTTACATAAATTCAGAGAATAAATCATATATCCAATCCAACAAGCCATACTTGAAAATGTAATGAAAAACCAAAGAACATTAGCACATGAAATCTCAAATCATTTTCCCAATAACTCCGGCGAAAGATACCGCCAAGGCCAAGATTCCGACCACCAATGACGGAGAAAAACCAAAGGCACTTGAAGGCGGTGGTGGCATCATCATAGGCGGCATACCGGGACCCATGTGGTGGTCATGGCCCTCATGGGCGGCAACCACCACAACCATAAGTACAAAGCAAGCCAAAAATGTTGTGAACCTAAGAGCCATCTTTTAAATGCAATAAGTTTTTGTGAACTATAATTATTTAAGGTTTATTGAAATTATTTCAAGTTTATATGCCTTTTTATATGCAAATTCTCTTAGATTTTTACTTGGTCCATTTGGTCTGACTTTGGCTGTACTAGACAATTTCAAGTTGTACTATTTATTCTAATCACGTTGACATTAATTTTAAATACCGTATTCATTGAGTACTTGGTAAATATAATAGTATATTAATATCTATTAAGAGAATAATGTGTGGCCAGATAATTAGTATAATTAATATTAACTTAAGAGGGTCAACTAGAAAATAAGTTGTTCTTTCAAAACGTAGGTCTTTTTTGCACCAATTGCAATATTATATTGTCAAAAATGGTTTTTAATTGAAGTTGTATTTGTTGAAAGTTTTGATGGTGTTGATCAGTTATTTTGTTACTTTTTATCTAATAAGATATTACTAGATTTCTTCTACATACCGGAATATTATTTATATATCAAATGAAATTTATACTTGTTTGTTTTGAATAAGCTATAGCTAGAAGTGATTAATAGTAAGAAAATGTTTTCTTATCACTTATGATTAATTAGGTGTAATGCTTTGATGGAATTAAAATAATTGAGATAATCAATATAAATATTTTTTCTTGCACTTCAAAAAATATATTATGTGCTGGAATCATGAAATGTTTACTCATTGTGATTAGATATAAAATGATAAATGGACGTGACTGCAAACTAGAAGATGATATATACATTTTAATTAATTAAAGAACATAATATATCAACAATTACTTATATATTTCTTTTATATCAGATTAGACAAGTCAAATGTCAACTTTTTTCTGCATGCTTCATGCCTTTTTAAAGTTCCATGCATGTCTTACTGATTAATCTATATTAAAATGATGGTTTAGATAAGTATTATTGATAAAATCACCGTTAACCATACATTAATTATTCTCTTAAGTAAATATTAATTATACTAATAATTAATGGCAGACATTATTCTCTTAGTAAATATTATATACCATAATATTATTTAGTACTCAATGAATAGGGTATTTAAAATTAATGTCAACGTGATTAGAATAAATAGTACAACTTGAAATTGTCTAGTACAGCCAAAGTCGGATCAAATAGAGTAAGTAAAAATCTAAGAAAATTTTGTATATAAAAAGGCAGTATAAACTTGAAATAATTTCAATAAACCAGAAATAATTATAGTTCACAAAAACTTATTGCATTCAAAAGATGGCTCTTAGGTTCATAACATTTTTGGCTTGCTTTGTACTTATGGTTGCGGTGGTTTTAGGCCATGAGGGCCATGACCACCACATGGGTCCCGGTATGCCGCCTATGATGATGACACCGCCGCCTTCAAGTTCCTTTGGTTTTTCTCCGTCGTTGGTGGTCGGAATCTTGGCCTTGGCGGTCTCTTTCGCCGGAGTTATGGGGAAAATGATTTGAGATCAATTTCATGTGCTAATGTTGTTTGATTTTTCACTTCATTTTCAAGTATGGTTGTGTTGTTTGATTGGATATATGATTTATTTCTCTGATTTTATGTAACTTGTGATTTTTATGTATTTTCTTCTACTATTTGATTGATCGAATAATAAAGTCTACGAACATTAATTATATGGCTGACAATGTTAATTAATATCTGTGATGGGAAAAACAGCCACAAACGGTAACAAATAAAATGCGGAATTAATCTCCGTTTGTCTAAACTTTCCCGACTTGAATGAACCTTTGAGGATGCAAACAAATAGGGTGTTCTTTATGCAATTAGAACACACACACAATACCACTCTGTCAAGCACCAATATAATCAACTGAAATCGTAAGCACACAACAACACAAAAACACCGAGATTTTTAGCGTGGAAAACCCATAAACAAGGGAAAAACCACGGGACCATTTTGGCCACTTAAATCAACTATCATCATCATCATCTTAGCAATACAAAGTCTTCTCTAGATAATACTAGAGGCATACAAAATCATCATATCCTTGGAAATAAACACATCAAGCTATATGGAATCAAAATAGCCAAGATAAGAAATATATCACCACAAAAAAATAGCTACTGTCCAGAAACACAAAACCCGACCTCCGGACCTCAAAACCCGATCTCCACCGTCCAGAATATTGGCCTAGATGCTGTGAAGCTGCTGTCCAAAAATCACGACGATCCGACGGTTCAGTCTCCGGGAAACGGAGCTTTTCTGCTGCTGCGTTTTTGGAAAGAGATGAAAGTGTGTAGAGTTTATTTTGGGGATATTTGGATTGATTGAATTGACCCTAAAACATAAGCTCCCAAGATATAAAATCTAATGAAGGCTTTTAATGGGCTCAAAAATTTGGGCTTTCCTCATGGGTCAAAAATAAAGAAAAGCCCAACAAATCTCCCCCTTTTTGACTTATGAGGAAGAGTTCGCCATACCGGCGATGGAGCAACAAATCTTCAACTTTTCCCTTGCTAGAACCTTTGTCAACATATCGGCACCATTATCATCGGTATGAACTTTATCAAGTTCAAACAGTTTGTCTTCAAGTGCATCTCTAATCCAATGATACCTCACATCAATATGCTTGGTTCGTTTGTGAAACATAGAATTTTTAGCAAGGTGAATAGTACTTTGATTATCACAGAGAACCACGTAGCGCTGTTGAATAAAGCCAATCTCTTGCATAAATCTTTTTAGCCATAATAGCTCCTTGCACGCTTCTGTTGCAGCCACATACTCAGCCTCGGTGGTGGATAAAACCACACACTTTTGCAGTCTCGATTGCCATGACACAGCTCCCCCTGCAAAAGTCATCAAATATCC
The DNA here is from genome assembly GCA_963669365.1 of Verbascum thapsus. NCBI lineage: Eukaryota > Viridiplantae > Streptophyta > Magnoliopsida > Lamiales > Scrophulariaceae > Verbascum > Verbascum thapsus. The sequence continues at coordinate 23,381,275 of OY770108.1, forward strand.
AGAAGTGGATTTCATGTTGTCCTTATTTCCTGCCATATCAGAATCAGTATAACCAACAAGTACTGGCTTCCCATTTCCAAATGTTATACCCAATTTGGAAGTACCACGTAAATATCTGAGAATCCACTTCACTGCTTCCCAATGCTTCTTACCTGGATTTGACAGAAAACGACTAACAACACCTACTGCATGAGCAATATCAGGTCGTGTGCACACCATAGCATACATCAAACTTCCTACAGCTGAGGCATAAGGGACTCTATCCATTTCTTCAATATTCTTCTCAGAAGATGGACAATCTTTATCTGTGAGCCTGAAGTTAGTAGTAAGAGGAGAGCTAACCTCTTTAGCTTTATCCATGTTGAATCTGCGAAGCACTTTCTCGATGTATTTTTCCTGTGACATGTGTAGCTTCTTTAAAGCTCTATCTCGAGTGATCCGAATGCCAAGAATCTGTTTTGCTGGCCCCAAGTCTTTCATAGCAAAAGACTTGCTCAATTGTATCTTCAGCTGAGTAATTCTTTTTGCATTCTTGCCAACAATTAACATGTCATCAACATATAACAATTAAATGATAAAATCATCATCACCAAACCTCTGGAAGAAAACACAATGGTCTGAAGTAGTCTTTCGGTAATTTTGCTCTGACTCAAATTTCTTATACCACTGTCTTGGTGCTTGCTTCAACCCATAAAGACTCTTTTGCAGTCTACACACATAGCCTTCTTTTCCCTTAACCTGAAACCCTTCAGGTTGCTCCATGTAGATTTCTTTATCCAATTCACCATGAAGAAAAGCTGTTTTGACATCCATCTGTTCAACCTCAAGATCAAGACTGGCTGCCAAACCAAGAATAACACGAATAGATCCCATCTTCACGACCGGTGAGAAAATCTCATCAAAATCAATACCCTTTCTCTGACTGAACCCTTTGACCACCAATCTAGCCTTGTACCTAGGTTGTGAGGTGTACTCTTCAGTCTTCACTTTGTAGACCCACTTGTTCTTCAAAGCTCTCTTGCCTTTAGGCAACTTCACCAACTCAAAAGTATTATTCTCATGTAAGGAATTCATCTCATCTTGCATGGCTTCAATCCATTCCCTTTTGTGCTCATCTTCCATGGCCTCTGCAAAACACTCAGGCTCTCCCCCATCAGTGAGTAAGACATACTCATTAGCTGAAAAACGAGTGGAAGGATGACGATCTCTTGTGGACCGCCTAAGTGGGACAAATGGTGGCACGTATGGTACTGGTATCTCTGAATGAAATTCTTCATCCACCTCTGGCTGTTCTGGGGCATCAATATCATCAGTATCATGTTGTTCATCATTCTGAACATCATCGTCAAGAGGTGGTTCTACATGCTGAGGAGGGACTGGATCCAAATCAGTAACATCATCATTATGTTGAGGAACTGTCTCTTTCTTCTCAACATCTTTCAGGGTCTGATCCTCCACAAACACAACATCTCGGCTTCGAATAAGTTTCTTGTGAACTGGATCATATAATCTGTAACCAAACTCATCTTGGCCATAACCCAAGAAAACACATGGTTTGGACTTCACATCAAGCTTTGACCTTTCATCTTTAGGAATGTGCACAAAAGCTTTGCATCCAAATACCCTTAAGTGACTATAAGAAACATCTTTGCCACTCCAAACCCTGTCAGGTACATCAAAAGACAAAGGAACACAAGGTGTTCGATTAATAACATGTACCGCTGTATTCAAAGCTTCTCCCCAGAATGAACTTGGCAGTCCTGCATGTGACAATAAACATCTGACACGCTCCATCAAAGTTCTGTTCATCCGCTCTGCTAATCCGTTCAACTGTGGTGTCTTGGGGGGACTCTTTTGATGTCGAATACCATGGTCTCTACAATAAGTATCAAACGGGCCAATGTATTCACCTCCATTATCTGTCCGAATACACTTGAGCTTCTTTCCAGTTTGTCTCTCAACTGAGGCATGAAACTGCTTAAACGTTTCGAATACTTGATCTTTAGATTTCAAGGTATAAACCCATACCTTTCTAGAGTGATCATCAATGAATGTAACAAAGTAGGAGCAACCACCAAGTGTCCTAGTCTTCATAGGACCACAAACATCAGAGTGTACCAGATCAAGTATACTTTCCTTCCTGGAAGGAGGATGGCTCTTAAAGGAAACTCTATTCTGTTTACCTGCCAAACAGTGAGAACATTTATTTAGATGAATATCATGCACACCCGGTAACACATTTCTCTTCAACAAAAGAGACATCCCCTTTTCACTCATGTGACCAAGTCTCTTATGCCATAAATCAGTCATGTCAGTGTTCACCACAGCATTGACCATATTCTTGAAGATCTTCGGATTTGTCATGTACAACTTTGAGCATCTTTTACCTCTAGCCACAATCAAAGAACCACGAGTGAGTTTCCATATTCCGTTACCAAAGTTGTTGTTGTAACCATCATCATCAAGTAAGCCCGCGGAGATCAAATTAAGTCTTATATCTGGAACATGTTTTACATTGTGTAAAACCAACTCTATCCCTGTGTCAAATTTCAACCAAATATCTCCGATGCCTGCAATCTTTGATAATCCATTATTACCCATCCTAACATTACCAAAGTTACCTGGAGTGTAAGATGAATAAAAATCCCTCTGTGATGTTACATGACACGTAGCACCACTATCAACAACCCAACTGGAATCATCATGTGCAATGTTGACCATATCAAGATCAGAACAAATAAGGAACTCATCGGTAGTAGTGTTAACCTCAGCATTGCTAGTACTACCCTCATCTTTCTTATGGTTCTTTTGATTGTTGTAATCGTTCTGTTTCTTCTCCTTTTTCAATTTTCTGCAGAACCGTATTGTGTGCCCTTTTCTACCACAATGATAGCACTCAAAATCAGCAAACTTTCCTTTGGATTTACTTCGATGCTTCCCTTTGTTACCTGGACCTCTACTCTGACTTCTCCCCCTGCTTTCTGTAACTAAGACATCAGGATGTGAAGAGGAACCTTGTGACTTTCTTCTCATCTCTTCATTTAAAATACTGCCTTTAGCTAATTCCATTGTGATAATACCATCTGGTGCAGAGTTGGACAATGATGTCCTAAAAGTCTCCCATGAGTCCGGTAAAGTGCCAAGGAGCCACAAACCTTGTATCTCATCTTCAAACTTAATACCCATTCCTGCAAGTTGATTTATGATTCCCTGAAAAGAATTCAAATGATCAGTGACAGGAGTTCCATCATGGTATTTCAAGCTCATCATTTGTTTTATTAAGAACAATTTATTGTTCCCGGTCTTTCGAGCATACAACTGTTCAAGCTTGTTCCACAAAGTGCGAGCATGAGTCTCTCCGCTGATATGATTCAAAACATTATCATCAACCCATTGTCGAATATACCCACAAACCTGTCTATGCAAAATAGTCCACTCTGCATCTGTTTTATTCTCAGGTTTATCAGTAGCAAACACAGGCAAATAATAATCCTTCACATAAAGAAGGTCTTCCATCTTGCCTTTCCAAACATGATAATTAGAACCATTCAAATTGATCATCCTACTTGTGTTGGCTTCCATCATTCAAACAAGTCTAACCCAATACAGAGAACGTGGCTCTGATACCACTTTGATGGGAAAAACAGCCACAAACGGTAACAAATAAAATGCGGAATTAATCTCCGTTTGTCTAAACTTTCCCGACTTGAATGAACCTTTGAGGATGCAAACAAATAGGGTGTTCTTTATGCAATTAGAACACACACACAATACCACTCTGTCAAGCACCAATATAATCAACTGAAATCGTAAGCACACAACAACACAAAAACACCGAGATTTTTAGCGTGGAAAACCCATAAACAAGGGAAAAACCACGGGACCATTTTGGCCACTTAAATCCACTATCATCATCATCATCTTAGCAGTCTTCTCTAGATAATACTAGAGGCATACAAAATCATCATATCCTTGGAAATAAACACATCAAGCTATATGGAATCAAAATAGCCAAGATAAGAAATATATCACCACAAAAAAATAGCTACTGTCCAGAAACACAAAACCCGACCTCCGGACCTCAAAACCCGATCTCCACCGTCCAGAATATTGGCCTAGATGCTGTGAAGCTGCTGTCCAAAAATCACGACGATCCGACGGTTCAGTCTCCGGGAAACGGAGCTTTTCTGCTGCTGCGTTTTTGGAAAGAGATGAAAGTGTGTAGAGTTTATTTTGGGGATATTTGGATTGATTGAATTGACCCTAAAACATAAGCTCCCAAGATATAAAATCTAATGAAGGCTTTTAATGGGCTCAAAAATTTGGGCTTTCCTCATGGGTCAAAAATAAAGAAAAGCCCAACAATCTGTAGGTGATCAATTGGCGGCCTTATGAAATTCTGGAAATTTTTCTATTTCCCTTGTATAGAGTTTCAATCTCGGGGAATTGTCAATATTTTACCAATATTATATAAATAAAATAGCTACGGACTTATCCATTCCTCTCAAAATAGAATGAAAAACGATTTGTATTGTTGTTGCTAAATCTATTTTAAATTTGAAAGTTAGGTAAAAATATGAAAGAGAGAAAAATGCTAATTATAATAAATGAATTTGTTTGATAAATGCGTAAAATATTGTATATATGATTAATAATATACGAGAGATTGAGAAAGTAAAACTGAAAAAAATTGAATTTGGTGTATATTATTTATTTAGCATTTTGTGATTTAAATACCCAAAAATCAATTTTGAAAACATAAACTAAACTCCATTGAGAATATGTGGAGAAAACAAATTTGAACAAAATGTCTCCTCAACAACTACTTATATATCAAGAGTTATATGTATGACATGATTAATTAATTAACATATTTTAGATAAACCAAAACATATTATTTAAAAATACTAAAACACAATATCATTTTAAAATAACAAATATTTTAACTGATTATCACCGTTAATAATTAGTGTCACATATATTATTATTTTTCACAAGAAAGTGGGCTAAAACTATAGTTCTATATTTATCCACAAAAACAAGTATGTTTCCATATCACAAAACCAAATTAAAACTTCAAAAATTCAAGTGAAAAAGAGATAAAATCGGAGTGCCTATAATCCCTCACGTCCATCAAAACAAATCTCCAAATTTCCACAAACTCTCCTTTGTCCTCTAAAAAATTTCCCACAAAAAAAAAAAAAATAACCTCAAATAATTTCACAAAAAGAGAGAGACGATATCACCGCCGCCGTCGCCGCCACTGTCACCACCGGACAATGGCGCCGTCTAAGCTCCTCTTCCCGCTCCTTCTCCTCCTCCTCTCCCACGCAGAATCCAAGCTCAGCATCGATTATTACCGCAAATCGTGCCCTAATTTCAACAAAATCGTGCAAGAAGTGGTGGTCGACAAACAACTCGCCATCCCCACCACCGCCGCCGGCGCCGTCCGCCTCTTCTTCCACGATTGCATCGTCGGCGGCTGCGACGCCTCCCTCCTCATTTCCTCCAACTCCTTCAACAAGGCGGAGCGTGACCACCACGTCAACCAGGCCCTCCCCGGCGACGCCTTTGACGTCGTCATCAGAGCCAAAACCAAGCTCGAGCTCGAGTGCCCAGGCATCGTCTCCTGCTCGGACATCCTCGCTGAAGCCACGCGGGATCTCGTCAACATGGTCGGAGGACCCTTCTACACCGTCCGCCTCGGCCGGAAAGATAGCGTGGAGTCACGCGCCGCCGACGTTCAGGGCCACATCGCGTCACCCAACATGTCCCTTACACATATAATCGACATTTTCGCCAAAAAAGGATTCTCTGTGCAGGAAATGGTAGCCCTCACCGGAGCACACACCATCGGATTTTCCCACTGCTCGCAATTCGCTAACAGAATCTACAAATTCAGCAAAGATTCCGATCATGATCCGACGATGAACCCAGATTACGCTCGAGGATTACAAAAACTGTGCGCAAATTACACGATCGATCCAACTATATCGGCGTTCAACGATCCAATGTCTCCAGGTAAATTCGATAACACTTACTATCTGAATCTGAAGAACGGGATTGGATTGTTGGCTAGTGATCAGATTATGGCTTCGGATCCAAGAACAAAGCCGTTTGTGGATCTGTATGCTGAGAATCAAAAGAAGTTTTTTGAAGATTTTGGTCGTGCAATGGAGAAAGTGAGTATTCATAATGTGAAGACTGGGAGGAAAGGAGAGGTGAGGAGAAGATGTGATGCTCCTAATGTAGTACAATCAAATTAATTTAATGTATTGGGAAATTATTTAAATATAAAGAAATGTATGGTTATATAATATATGATATGATATGATGATAAATTTGTTTATGAATATGGATTTATCAATTGTTTTTTGTTTGTTTTTGTTGAGTATTTTATCATGCATGCATGCATGATGGTTACGTTGAGTTAGTTTAGGTCTTTCTATCTTGTTCTCTATTGAGTAATAAATTATAATAAGGATGATGATTATTGTTACCGTCTACTATTATTTTGTTTGTTATTCTCGTTTGTTTGTTTTTTTGGAGATGGGACGTATAGAGAATATACAAGATGTATTGTGTTAGCTAAAACATTTCTTTGTTTAAGATTTGTTGTTATAAAATAGAGATCGAAAAAAGAGAAAAGAAGTGTTAATTTTACGAAACAACAAATTACCGAAGTTAGTAAATAACAATTTTAATGATTTTCCTCAGGAATTATAGAGAAAATTTTATTTAGTTATGTAATTGCAGAAGATCATCAAATTGTAGTGAATATATAATGATCGATGTCTTGGTATTTATATATATATAAACAAATGACTTTTTTTTTCCCATTCAAATGTTAGTTTAAGAGGGTTTCCTCCAAATATTGCAATGTTGTAATTTAAAATAGGCAATTGCAATTTTTAAAAGCATCTTTTCACAAAATTAGAGCTGCAACAATTGATTGTCTAGAAATATAAAAAATTGCGAGACTAAATTTACAATTGCAAGGAAATTAGGAAATTGAGGAAATACTTTTTTCTCTCTCTAATAAATACCAAAATTCATATCACAGTTTCAATTTGGTAACAACTGTCAAAATAGATTCGATTAGATTCAAGGTAATTTAATTATGGAAATATCTGAAAACACGTTGGATTACATTAATAACACACGCGTCTTTAAGTTATTTTAAAAAAAAAATTATTTCCTATAATAAAAGGAATCCAAGTGATTACAACAAATAACCTATATATATTACTTATAACCCAAGTAAAATTCTACTCTATCAAGAATTAACCTAAGAAAAGATCCTAATTCAAAAAGGATTTTATATGGTAAACAAATCTCCTTATATTATTATTTCCTAATTTACTACAACTTCGATTTCTACTAGGATTAATATTTTTCCCTCAAAACCTTCTATAAATACTCAGATTATCGTCTGTAAAAAACCATTGCAATTTTCAACAATGTCTTCCCCACTCCTCACACTTCCATGTCTTCATGAAGAAGAAAGCCAAAACACCATTATCAATTTTTTCAACCTCAAAACCAAATCATCAAACAAAGTGATGAAATTTCCACAAAACCCTAATAATTTTCAGTTCTTGGGCTCTTCCCATGGATGGCTTATCGTTTTGGATAAAGAAAATAAGAACCCCTTTCTTGTTAATCCCATCTCAGAAACCCTAATCCAACTCCCCACTAAAAACACACCCTCAACCATTATCAAAGCTATTTTATCATCAAACCCATCTTCAGACAAGGATTACAAACTCATGGTGATATACGAGTTCGATTACAAACATACGAAGCTCGCGTTTTGCAGGCCTGCAGATGAAGAATGGACTTATCTTGAAGGCGAATCAGAGACTTATTACGACATTGTTTTCACTAATCTGAACAATAATCTTGTTCTTGCATTAGGGCCTGGTCCTTTAGTTGAAGCATGGGATTTGGACATGCCAAGTCCTATGAAGAAAACCCTAGTTCAAGATTCTTGTCCAAAATCATTGTTGGATAAAGATAACTATTTTCCCAATGATCGTTACACTTCACAATGGTACTTGGCGATATCGTGTGGCGAAATATATCTCGTTGTGAGGTACATTGGTGAGTTTGTGAGATACGATGGTGAAGTGGTGTACGAAGGGGATACACTAACGGACTATGCATCTGAGCCGTTGGTTTGTCCATATCGAACGGTTGATTTCAACGTCTACAAGCTTGATCTTGATAAAAAGGAATGGATTGGTGTGATAAATTTGGATGATTTAGCTTTGTTTTTGGGAGGAAATCAGAGTGTGATGGTGTCGACTAAAGATCATCGAGAATTAAAGGGAAATTCGATTTATTTTACGGATGATTATTGGGATAGGATGAATGAAGATTATAGTTATGGAGGACATGATATGGGGATTTACCAGATGAAAGATGGGAATATTGAAGATGTAATGGAGGGTCAAGAACAGAGAATTGTGCCACCACCTTTTTGGATTATTCCATCTGATAATTAGTTTTAATTTTTTTTTTTTTGGAGTTTAAATTTGTTTTCATTAGTTACTAGGTTTTTGGGTTGTAGTTTAAAAATTGTTCATGTTAGTTATATCGTGTTACTTTGTTAGGGAAGAAAATATTGCTTGTTTTTTGTTAATGGAAATTGATTTTTGTATCATCTACTAACTTCTCATATATGTTTTGTTTTTTTGGTTTTTTGGGAAAGACTAGCAAATATTGGTTAATTATAAAGTTTTATATCAGAACAATTAATGACAATATTTTGTCTCAATCCAAAGTTAATAATTGATGGAAATTTAGAATAATAATGTTTCTTTTATCTCCAACTAGTGTAGTTGAGAAGATTTAGGTTTACGTTCAAATTGTGGTCATGGAGTTGCACATTTTGATGCACCAATTATAAATTGTAATAAGTAAAGTTGCATTTGTATATGCTTTCATGAAATATTTAATAAGTATATTTTATACACTAAACATAATACAAAAACAAAATACAAAAGAAAACATCATTCTGTAAAAAAAATGCAACAAAATTTTGTATAGATTTCACCATAAAAATTGATTATAAAATGCACTATGAAACATTTTCCTTTAGTAATTCACCAAAAATAGAAACTTTCCAACTTCACATCAATTGTTTAAAACTCTTGATACATAATTTATAGACTGCCCTCTGGATTGGCGAAATACCAACCTTCACTATTAAAAAGTTCAAAGACTTGAAAGCCATAAACGATATCGAAGGCCTAAAAGATACAAAGTTCCGGTTTTCGCCCAAGTTAATGAAAAATCTAATGAATCAAATTTACAATACAAGGGAACATTTTTAAATAGCATATCATAAATTACAAAACAGGTGGATATACACATAATATATATGTATATATATGTATATATATCCATATATTCAATCCATTCCACAAGGCTTTCTTTTGTCAACTTTCAAGTGAAGATTGTACCATCGTTTTTTCTTCGATCTTTCCCTAGTTGGCTTCTTGTCCTTTCCTTGGACCTCTTCGTTTTCCTTAAACATGGCCTTGTTCTTGTTTCGACTGCTACTACTGCTGCTGCTGCTACGTTTTATTTGTGGTGCAGTTGTGTAAGAAGCATGTATATCATTCCTTTGTTTGAGAAGTTCATCGATCTGCATAACATAAAGCATATCCGCTAACTTAAAACATAGATAGCTACAACGTTCAGATGGGGCAAAGATAAAAAGCTCATTCTATAGCAGACTAGAAAGGCGAGCGACTTTGGGCCTCAAGACTGGGGGGGCAATTGGGTTAAATGGGCTGAGTTTGGTCGGGTCCATTTGCGTTGGGCTTAAAGTGGGTTGGGTCCCAATTTGGTCCAATGTCAAAAAAATATGCATTATAGTTGGACCCAATAAGGACCCAAAGAAGACCCAATAAGAATCCAAAATCAAAGTGGTGTAAAAAGTTGTAGAGTGTAATATGTAGATTATTGACTCAGAGTGGAAAATAGGTTTGACCCAATTTAGGCCCAAATTGAGCCCAATTTAAAACTCAGTTGGACGCAAATATTATTAAAAGCCAACCCAGATGGAATGAAAATGCTAAAATGTTAGGACCCAACCCAACCCATTGAAAACTTAGTCGGTTTGGATGGAAATATATATATGGGCCCAAATTGCCAACCCTACTCAAGAAGATCATGTGATAATGTTGTGTAATCCACATGGGTCCTTACATGATGCCATTATTTTAACATCATCATGTGCAAATCTAACAGGTTAGGCAGAATGATTCTTTTAAGGGATTGACTTACAGCTTGCATTTCTTGTGCATATTTACTCGTCATCTCGGTAAACTGGGCTAGAACCTGTTAACATTCCACATGGAAATAAGCAAAATGAAATTTCACATAAAAGACATATTTATTTATGCTAAAGCACAAACCTCTCTATATTCAGTTTCGAACTTGGAAAGTTCGACCCTTTTTGACAAAATTTGAGCTTCCACAGTTCTAAGATTGTCTTTCTCTTCTGGAAAAGGTGCGGCAGAAAGAACTTCTATAGTATAGCTTACACTTTTGAAAAAATTATCACCTAAGCAAAATGTGATTATTCCATGAAAACAGATTAGCGTCTTTAGTGGTTAGAAGAAGTTAAAACTTAATACGGAAAAAGTAATAAAGAAAAGTGGGTACCATAAACAGCAAAATAATGAACACCAGCTTTCAGCTCATTTATTTCACAGGGCTGAAACCCATCGAGTTTCTTGAAGAACGCAGCATCAGGATCTTTTACAGCTGTCGTCTGAATCAGGTTACGTAAAAATTGGAACCCAAATTACATTGATATAATTTATTGAAATGAGTCGATATTAGCAGTCTAAAAACTGATAAAGGCACTCCAATTTAAAATTTTCTTATAAAATAGACAAAATTGCCATGGTTTCGTAAGAACATATGATTGTATTATCTTATGATACATAATATAGAATGAAAATATTTACCTTTTTATCTACACAAGGCTACTTTCATCTCCAGTTACAATTCTCACTACATTAAGCAATTGTCTATTAATTTTGTTGTTTTGTTTATAGATCTGATATTAAATTGATCATCGACAAATCGTAATTGATGATTTTGCAATGAGATTGTTCTAATGTTGAACAAGATAACAAAAGTATTTAGCAATAAACAGGACAAAGGGCCGTATTATAGATTGAAAAAATCAAATGTGCAATTATCAATTTGTGGAGTGCTGATATCAATTCCCTTTATTAAAAAATAAATAATTTACTTACTGAGTTATGGGCTGGGTCCATCCGGTAAACAGGGAACCCTAAAAAGTACATCCCAGCTGAAGTAACCTTCCCCAACTTTGAACTATCCTCCTACAAACAAAAATGTTAATAATTTAGTAGCAATTGATATGTTGATGTTAACTGTTAAGACATGAAATGCTCAGTGGACAAAAATCTCAACCTGCAAAGCAAGGCTTAATCCACCGTTGTCAACCTCATCAAAGTACAATAGCTGCACAAACCCAAAAACTTCAGTTAAAACAAGTGGGAATCATATCAGAATTTACTATAAAAAAAAAGGAGAACTTAGAGAGATGGCCAAAAAGTTAATTAATTTTCTACGAATAAAAAAATTGAAAATTTGATAATTCAATGTTTAACTGATGCTAGATAATTCAACAAACTGATTTAGAAAAGGTTTTGATGGATTAACGTCTTTGCTAATGACGTATACTTATAAGAATAAACAAAGAACAGTCATCTCAAATCACCTAAGAAGATAAACTCATAAAAGATCTTTTTACATCATTAAAAATATCGAATTTCCAACTAAAATTTTGAAAGCTATCTTACACATAGTTTCTAGAATTACAGAAACTAAATTTCCACAGCGAAATTCCAGTAGCTAAAGTACCACAGCAAAATCATTTAAATTTTGATAGCTATTATGGGATGGAAAAACATTGTTCAGTTGAAAATGGAATTATGTTTAAGGGGAAAGCACCATTGTTTGCAAGAATTAGAGAAAGAAGCCAACTCAAAGAGCTGATGTATAAATACTGTTTTATTTGAGAAAAATTTAACAAACAAAATCTCAGTTATTCATTTCTCAAATTGAAAATTCCCTTTACACAACCAGCACTTAAAGCTAGTTTTTCCCCCACTCAAATTATCCCGCCAGTTGATGTTGGATCTTATCATATTCCCAGTTTCCAGTATAGAACATCACTTATAGGAAATGTGAAGGTCCCAAGCGTGCAACTAATGAGAATTCGATATTGAACAATTAAATTTATTCGCTTACATAGCTCCCGTGGTTTAGAATCCCCATATTTCATAGCATATTATATGACATAATTCCTCATTGCAACAGTCCCTCCAAGAATATAAAGTGATATCAAGAGCTCAGATAGGATATATGAAGAATCACTCTCGTTGCAATATTTAACCCATAGACAGAATGCCCACTAGAAGGAAATCCAGTATTAAATTCTATATTATTTTTCTAACAAATAAGAGCGTAAAAGTTCAGCAGTACTATTCAAAGAAGAACAGAAATCTTTGTGAATACTTTGGAAAACCTTGAAAACCCAGAAAAATTAACGCACCTTGAACTTGCTCTTGTCTGATGAATAGACTTTGCAAACTAATCCTGCCTGTGCTTCCTCTTCTGTTATGTTAACAGAATAAAAGTGAGCAGATTGCTTTTCCACCTGTTAAAAAGAGGAAAATATTAATCTGAACAAACCATATATAGTATCATTGTTAACTGAAAAAGGCAGTGCGTATATACCTTTCTACACAAAGGTTGGCCCAATGCAAGAGGACGAACAGTTACCACACCATTCAATGCTTCTTCCAAAATAGTGGCTGATACTGTAGTTTTTATTGGAACCCCAAGTTTACTGCTTGGATAAATATACTAAAATTAATTCATGGAAGCTCATAATACAATTACATGACCATGAGTAGGGATGTAACGAGCCGAACTGAGCCGAGCTTGGCCAAATTGCTTTGCTCGAACTCGAGCTCTATGAGTCATGGTGAATGAGCTCGAGCCCAATAACAAATATATATTATATATTTATATTAATTAATGAATAAAGATAATATTCTTGGCTCGTTAAGCTCGGCTCAAGCTCGAGAGTTCAAGCCGAGCTGTCTTACAAGGATCAAGTCAGCTCAACGCAATGCCCACCTCTAACCATGAGCATGATGGCAAATTAAAAAAGAAGCTACTGAAAGCCGATACAAACTAACCTAAACATTGCAGCAAAAACAGTTTCGACAGTTCCTAAACTTGAAAGATCAAGTTCCAGTTCCTGCTTTTCCAATTCAACAGCCTGTGCAATGTATAGAATAAAGTTGAAACAATATACATAATCACCTAAAGCCGTCTTTAAACTAAATTCCTAAATAAAGCTGAGTTCAGACTTAAGAAGCATTTACCTCAAAACCAGCCGTATCATATTGTCGCCTTTTATCTGGATCGGACAAAATGTTATATGAGAATGTGACCTCTTTGAACATATCTGCCGCTTTAGTGTCATTAGCGTTTTTGTCCGGATGGTACCTACCATTTTGCAAATAAGCATAAACGCCACTTGTATACACATATAACACAAGGCCTTGTCACCCACAAGATAATATCAAACTAAGCAAGGTATCAATCACTAGTTGGAGACAAACAAAAGCTTATTATTTTCAAATTTGGAAAATCCTCTGCAAAACTTGTGTTTTATGATATCCCCTCTTTTGACATAAAAAACTTTAAGAATCACTTATCAATTAATAAATGTCGAAAGAAAATATGGTCACCAATCTACGACTGGAACAACAGCATCCTGATTAAATGAATCTAATTGGTCAACACCACTCAAACACTAAAACTTAAAAAAATTTAAGAAACATGTCATCCTCTACTCTGCTCCCAAATCACACTATACATGTTACAGTCAAAAGATAACTAAGACAAAAAGAATAATGATACAATGTAGCAACTAAAACATGACTAAATTAATTCCTAATGCAGCCTATAATCCACAAAAAATAAAAGCAGAAACAAACACAAAAACTTAGAGTTTAACATTGTAACCAGTAAAAAAATGAATTTTAACCTACTTTAGAGCCAATTTCCGGTAAGCACTCTTAATTTCTTGTTCCGTAGAATTTCTGCTGACTCCTAAGACCTCGTAAGGGTCTTTTCGCAGCTGCTTTTCCCCATCGCCTTTAGATTTGTGCGCCGGCATTTCTTATTCACAACTTTTTTTCACCAACAAAAAATAGATTTCTGAGCTGGAATTTAACTCAACCGAAGGTCGAATCTTGATGCCAATTCACAGATTTCCTCATTCGCGAGACGAAATCCCATTACATAATTGAGATTTCCAAATGATGAAAACAATGTTTCGAAAATCTCTCGCGAATTATTGAAAATCCAAATCAATGAGGAAACCCTAAGAGAGATACATCTTTACAAACCGGAGAAATAGAGGGGAAATTAGGTGGCTATTTCTGTTTTCTTCCTTTTTGTTTTTTGTGCGTGGCTGTTTAAAAATTCAAAATTTTACTTCTAATAATGTTATCTATTAATTAAATCGAATTTTGATAAATTTTAAAATTATTAACTGTATAAAATGTTGTCAAAATTTGAATTGATATATTAAAAAAACTAAAGTAAATAATTTTTTAACGAATTATTTCAAATAAATTAATTACTCTTTTGAATTCATAAGTGACTGAATAATTACAACGACGGTGCATTTTGAGGTAATTTTAACCAGTTCATAAGTGACTGAATAATTACAATGACGGTGTATTTTGAGGTAATTTTAGCCACGTATTTATAAAGGGTTGTTTTCTCATTTTTATCGTGTAAAATAAGTACATGTGACATGTGGTGTATACTGAATTGAGATTATTTGTGTAAATTCATATTTTTTGTTATCTAAGCTATGTAGGTGTGGATTAATTAAACAATTATTGATTAATTAATTATTAGGTGAAAGAGGGTGAAGTGAAGTAAATGAAGATCTAGTGGCATAATTAAAAAGGTAGGACATTGAAATCACAATCAAGTGGGTGGTGACAAATGACTATGAAACTTTACCTCTTAATTAGCTCTAATGTGATTATAATGACTAATTAATTAGTATCTTAATAATAATAAAATCATGATCTTATTTTTAATTATTTTTAATAAAATCATGATCTTATTTTTATGTAACATGATATAATCATTTCATTTGAAACATGATCTTGAATTTGATAAAAGTTTTTTGGGATTCAAATCAAGCTATTTGGAAAGTGTCGGTCTATTTTAATAAATGTGGCACTCTTACCTTATTTAGGAGATTTTAATTTTTAAATCATAATTTGAAGATTTTTTTAATTCATTACTTCAAAATAGATTTTATGAGAACCAAATCTGGTATAACTTTAATCAAGTGTTATTAATCTACCTTACAAGGAGATTAAATATTTAATCAATTCTTTTTTGCTTTCATTCCTAGGTTATTTTCATTACCTCGTTTATCACGTTTGTAAATTCTTTTTCGACCCGTAATTATTATTTTTACACACTTAAATGATTCTCTAAATTTGTTTATTTAATTTAAAGTAATTTCATATAGGCTCGATACCCTATTGATTCTCGTAATAGAGATCTCGAGTCTGTTCGAAATCTGTTAAAAATTATATTTGAAAGAGCTATATTTTTCCTCTTAAACTTTATTTTATATATAATAAAAAAAAATAGTGTTTAGGGGATGGGAAATTACTAATTTAATAAGAACATAACAATTTTGTAATGTTTAAGAAGAATGGACACCTAAAAATTTATATTTTATTAAGAAAATAATTTTAATAGGATAATATCTCTTTCACTATCCTTTTCTAGGTGTAATTAAAAAAATATTATACTAGAAGATTGCAATATGTTGAAAATACAGTTTTCAGTTGAAAAGTGCCAATTATTAATAGCCCATTGATAGCCATACAGATATGCAAAAGTTTATAATTGGGCCAGCTATTTAAAATAGGCTTGTGGTGCAAATGATAAGGTCCCAATTTTTATTAAATTATTATGGACTTGTGGTGGTCTAAGATAATTTCCTGTTAAATTTTATTATGAAATAGTAAAGAATTTTGATCTTTGAAAAATAGTGATTATTTAGTTTACTAATTGTTTGGCTAAGGAAAAAAAATTACGGGTCATATGGATCGATAAATTTAGTTTTACCAATTTTTACGAGAAATAGCCAATTATTTTAGGCACATTATATATTGAGAATTAAAATATTGGGCCGGCCCATGAACTTCCCCACTTTTCTAGAGTTTATTCTTTGTTTTTTTGTTGAATGGAAAGTATTCCAATTTCCAAGGTTCAAGGTATTTTATATTTATATTCACATAAATTTTTTTATTTTAAATGTTGTTCCATCTTTTACGTTTATATATTAAATATTTAATATATGTCAAAATATTTATATATGTCAAATATTTTCTAATAAGTGTATTTTAGTTTGATTGTTAGTCAGTTAAACCATCATACCAAATTTGAAACAAAAAACTTGATTTAATATCAAAATTATTATGTTGAACAAAGCATATGTGCCATGTGGCCTATCCTTTGTTACTAAAATTATGCCTTTCTCTAATTGCATGCATGCACAAACATATATATATATATATATATATATATATATATATATATATATATATAAACAAATTAAAAAAAAACTTGGTTCACATTTTTTAGCTGTCTTCGCATATTTCTTTAATCATTGCAGTGGAGAATGTTGTTCTACGATATCTATAAAGCAAGATTTTCTTGTCACATCTTGAATTATTAACCTATTAAAATACCAAAAAAAAATGTTTTCTTGTCCTACAGAGAAATTAAGATACTATTAGTCAAGAATAACGACTAAATAAATGATAATAAAATAAAAAATATAACAACATGCTAACAGTATCATGAATATAATATCAAAGTCTTTTCAAGATGTATAAAAGATGTGAATGTGACATAATGTTTAATGCAAAACAATTAAATTATAGATTTTTAGTTACACGTACAATTTGTGTAGTTTTGCCTGCTTCTAGTCATTAGATTGTATTAATCATTTAATAACATATATATATATATATATAATATATATATTCTCAGTCTTATTTGCAACTTATTATAGTGTATCTTGGTGTATTTGGATAAAGATTAATTTGAGAATTAAGAATTCTGAATTCTTCTATTTAAAAGTTGCTGTATTGCATTTATATATATATATATATATATTTTTTAAAAAATTAATAGGAATTTTACATTTTGAGCTATATTTTAGCAATAATTATTAATTATAATCATAGTAGGCATGAAATTAACGCATTATTGAAATAATATACTGATCTAGTCAAATATTCGTGTAGATGTTTGTAAAGACTGTACTCGTACTACAAGCTGCCTACGTACCACTCAAAGGGGATCAAGTCTGACGTAGTTCTAATTTAAGTATTGATTCGTATATAGAATAGCTCGTAGGTGGTTCAAACATCCGTCCCTACAATGAGCATTATTTGTCTTATTTATAGGTTTCTCAACAACTATTCATGATCTGACTTGTAACCTAAATATTGGCCACCACTTGTCATTAAACTGATGGTTAAAGGATTATTATATCTTATAATTAAGTGGGCTGGGCCTCCTTATATGACGTGTCCACTGTTCATGGGCCCAAACCACAATCTTGGGTTTGTCCTTACTGTCGTATAATACACCTCGTAAAAGTAGGCTCGTACAATATACTTACATGATATATAATGGATCTCGTATAAAACACCTCGTACAGCTCGTACAGCGTATACGTAAATACCTCGTATCATATACAAAACTTCAACAACTCTCTAGTACTTAAAAAGCTTATATACAGTTCAATTGTCTGAATTCACTTCTTCCTAATATGCTAGCAGTTCACATTATTTATTTTAAAATGATATTCTATTTTATTGTCTATAATTTGCAGCAATTATATGTTTAAAAGAAAAGACTTTATAAATTCGATAATATTTTTAATACATGGTGATCAAAGACTAAAATCAAATACTATTTGAATTGAAATTTATTTTGAGTTAAAGAGCATCTCCTGAACTTATTTCAGAACGCTTCAATAAAGACAAGATAAAATCCTTCATTTGTTTTGTCCGAAATACTACCGTCATCATTCATACACAAATTCTCTGATAAATACCTAAAACTGTATTTATATATAAAAAGAATATACATATATTTGTGCTAAACCCTAAAACAAAAGAGCCATTTATGGATCAATACAGAGTACAAAAAAGAAAACCCTAAATGAGCACAAATGTGTTGTTCTAATATGTATTTAAATATATAGACTCAAATGGTTGAATGTAAACTCAACCCTAATTTAAGATCTAAATTTTTCCTACTACAATTTTTCTTTGAATCATGCAAAGAGAAAGAAGAAGAATAAGGCTTATTATTGAGAGCCCTCGAATTTTCTCTCGATCTATCCGCATGTGTCAAACTAAACCCTCTCGAGATTTTAGGGCCAACTTTATCGGGATCTGAGCCATTAGGACAAAAACTGATCTGTGATTCCTCGTACATCGATTCAGGAAAATGGCAAGAAGGATCGTAAAACCACGCCTCGTGATTAGATCCATAATTATGGTAATTAAAAGAATGCTTATGAATATTATCACCATGATTGTGATTATAATAGGGTTGGATAAAATAACTAAGTGTAGCCTTTCTTGCTTGAAGTTGCATCCTTTTTTTCCTCATTCTCTCCTTCTTGTGTGCATTTTGATGGCCCCCTAATGCTTGTGAGTTAGCAAACACCTTGAAACAATATTGGCACTCGAATTTCGAGCTTTTCTCGGGGCTCGGTTTTTGAGTCACAGCGGATGAAATCGATGAATTTGTGCTCTCGTCTCTGCCTTCTGAAAACCCTTTACTCGATTCGAGCTCGATTCCAAATAGTCTAATAAGCTTTTTCTTCTTTGGGATGGATTTTGTGATGTATTCTTGAGAACAAGAAATACTATTTGTATCCATATTGGAATTGTGAGAAATGAAGAATATTATGAAGTGTTTATAAGTGATGCACCAATTATGTTATGTCCCCCTCTTCTTTATATAGAAAATTAATGTTATTGGTTTTT
Source organism: Verbascum thapsus (assembly GCA_963669365.1). NCBI lineage: Eukaryota > Viridiplantae > Streptophyta > Magnoliopsida > Lamiales > Scrophulariaceae > Verbascum > Verbascum thapsus. The sequence goes on from OY770108.1 coordinate 23,400,462, forward strand.
GACTATGCTTGCATCTATAAACAATACTAGTTTAATCATGATCATGGATACAAAAATGTACTATAGGTCAACAAAAAAGGATAAACAATATTAAAAAAGAATAGTCAGATTAGGGAAGTTGTCTCATGCAATGTATATTTTTTAATTTGGTTTTGAGTATATTAATGTAGTGGGTTTAGGATTAATTGCAAAACTATATTTTAAATATTGTTATTTTAGTTTTAGTTTCACGCTTTACAAAATTATAAAAATAACCCTAATAATTGATACACGTTGCAAGTTAGTCCTTTTTCTTGAAGAGTTTTAGTCTCGTACAATTCCAAGATTTTTAAAAGCAATCGAAGAATATGTATCTCGTTAAGATTACTCAAAACCATTGTTTCATTCAAAATGTTATGTATTCAAACTTGTCAAAGAAATGGATCGAATCTGTTAGTTGTATGAAATATTGGAATGTTTTTTAAAATTTTATAAAGTATAAATAAAACTAAAAATGTCATTTTATATAAGATTAAAGTTGCAATTTTTCTGGTAGATACACTATAAACTTTTTCCCAACAAAGAGGATTCAGTGTGTATTAATATTAAGTGATTAATAAGCAATCCATGGTAGATAAAATATAAATTATAGTACCACTTGTGCAATTGAATAAAAATATTCCATGCTTAGAAGGGAGGAAAAAGTATTACTAATAATAATTGTAAGTTTATTACTAAGACGAATTAAACCACGGTGCATAAAATATGAGTTTATAGTACGAGTTAGCAATTAAATACAAATATTCAATGCTTAAGAATGGAGAAATTGTTATCATATATATATTTGATAAATTACATTTTATGACTATTTCTAACTAATTTAATTTGGGACTCCAAATATTATATACAAAATAATATTTTGTCCTATATTCCACTTAAAGTATATTGTGGATAAAATATTTTTTAAACATAAAATTAATCTAAATTATACATTTATTAATTGGAGGTGGTATGGAGATTAAACATCATATTATATTAAAAAATATAAAATTTCAAAAGTCAGAATATTTCCTATATAATATTAATGGCAAATATAACAAAAGTCAAAAGATAGATGGGGAAGCAATCAACTAAAAGGATGGCGATCTTGCTTTGCAACAAAATCTACCACACTATTGAAAATGCTAAAAAAATATTAATTTGATTGACCAACTAATTAGTGGGTTCATATGTACAATTATTCTCTACTAAAATCTATAATAAACTACAAAAAGAACCAATAATATAGTCACAAATATATACTATCAGGTGCCTAGTCCCATCACAGTTATTTAAAATTGATTACAATCTTAAATTTTGATTATTCAGCACTTAGTCGAAGGTTCGTCTTGATTATCGTCACTCAAAGTATAATTAGAAAGTGATAATATATATATATATATATATTTTTAATCTTGACCATGTTTAGGGTAATATATTATAAAAATGATTAGGGAGAGTAGTTGCTAAACAAAGGAATATTAAGAAGTGGGCAAATGATGCAACCAAAAATATACTAGTTAGGGTTTTCAACCAAATCTTACCATATCTTCTTAGACCTAAAAAAAAAACCCATTTTTTATACTCTCAAAAGTCGGAGCAGATTTTTTTATCTCAATATTGTGTACTATAATGGTGTTACATTTGACAAATCTGTTTATTTGAATTATTATTTATAATTTATTTTTAGATAAATAATTATCTATCTTACAATTATGTAATTTTATTATGATACATTAACATCTAAAAATGGTGTTACATCGTGATAATTCTGTTTATCTAAATTATTATTTATAATTTATTTCGATATAAATAATTTTCTATCTTAACAATTATGTGATTTTATTATGATACATTATTATCTGATAAAAAATAGGTAAATCCAATCATCTTTTAGTATTAATTAAACAACATTTGTGTTGGACAGTTGTTGAAATTTGGCCCCATTAATATCAACTTTGGGGACATATATGAAACTATATTAGATTGTGTTGGTTATTCCATTATTTCTCATATCTTTTTTATATATTTATTATAGTGGGATTAATTTAATTTCCCACCAATAAATCTTGTCATCCTCATCATTCCAACTCCTTTAATTTAATTTAATTTAATTTTCCATATTGTTTCTAGTCAATTCCTAAATGCTTTGTTGCTTTAGGAGAAGAATTTATTCCAAATAGGCATGCTGTCATCAAGCATTTCATTTCATTATCCTTTAACATGTGGAATTTTTTTTAGGGCAATCTAGGGGTGGGTGGGTTATTGATTAGTTTAATTAATTTTTCTTTGATAAGATTATAGGATGAGAAGGTGGGGCCATGAGTATTTTAGCCCTAAAGAATCCCATTCTCATTCAATGTATTTTACCCCTATTTGGCAAATCATTTAATAAACATGTTTTAGTTTTTGTTAAGATGCCGATAAATTAACAGATGCTATTTTTAGGATGTATATTGGATAAATCTCGTTTTTTTAATAGTTTGCAAACTTTATAAAAGTTAAATAATGTCCATAGCTAACATGCTCAGAGGAGATCAAATATGCATTTTTTAAGAAATCGATCTTCTGGCCGAGGCTTTAATCTTTTGTGAATTTGGAAAAATTGTTTTAGTAATTCATTTGAAATAGATATACATGAAATTAGGTGAGTGAAGTCTATCACGGTCAATTCATTTTATTTATTTTTAATTGATATTTTTTTTGGTTACATTTTTAATTGATATTTGATTGTTGTTTAACTAAAGAAAACCGTTATTAATAACAAATTTTAAAGTAATAATGTTAAAATTATCATTAAATATATATTTAATAAGTGATTTTTTTGTTATTGACATAATAATATTTTTCGGTGATAACTGATAAGTCTTCCTTTTATATTGTCAATGTGGCTATATACTACTGTTTATTTTCCACCAATATTAAATATGGCAAAAAATCTTTTTATTATAATAAACATAAATTACGAAAATCGTGCTAAATATATTTAGGAAAAAGAGTAAAGGACAGCCCTGTAAGCTTACAGCCCACTTAAGCCACAAACTGTGGGGTAAAAAATACCGGCAACCTGCATAGCAGGTTGCTCTTTTTTATTTAAAATCAATAACCTAAATATTTAATTTTTCTTTTGGCCCATGTTTAATTTAAAATATTATACTCAATTAATAGTTATAAAAATTAATTTATTTACAAAAAAACTTAAATTTCCCGTATGAAATTCTGATCTATCGAAAAATATTCATATTTTTGAATTAAATCATATTATCAATGTACTTCATTTATCCCTCATTGTACTTGATTAATAATACTATAACTTTGGCAAAAATATAATCATATTTGTTTAAAAAAATATTTGAAAAATATATTAGTTTTTATTAGTACTAATTGAGGATATATTATACATTTAAAAGCTAATAATTTTAAAAATTTATTAAATTATTAATAGTCCCAAATAGTGATTCATATGAATTATAGAGAACATTGACATATCAATTTGTTGAAGTAAAAAAATGTGAAATTTAACTTTTCTCCCTATCATCTATATCATATATATATATATATATATTTACGTCTTCATTCTTCATTATATTCATTTTCATTTGCTTAATATTACATTGATAAATTGAATTAAATTATCATAATAATAAAGTTTTCGAGATTAGCAAGAATCTTAAACAAAATAATTGAGTTATAAAAATCTTGATTTCAATCTAATTAATATAATAAAATTTCTCTACAATGGAATTCTTTTTCTTTGTTGTGTTTTGCTGAATATAGGAATTAGGTAAAATAATTTTTTTTATAAAATTTACAAAGTATTGGAGGCTGTCACCGCTAATCTCACAGATTCTGTGAGATTAGCAGTGCCGATTTATTTAATACATAATCTTTTACCATATTCGAAATAAGTGAAAACAATAATACTACTCATTTCAAAAATAGCATAAAGTAAATCCAAATTAGAATTTTTTGTCATGTTAAAAAAGAACCTACAACCAGTTAAACAAGTAATCACCACTAAAGTGTGATTTATCCTTCACTAATTAAAAGTAAGATTAAGTGCTCTAAATGCGATTAAGATAACATGAATGATTAAAACAAAATAGGAATCTAACAAAGAGATATTATATAAAATATAAAGTGTTCTTAAACATGATCATAAGTTATATATATTAAAACAAAGGTACATAACAACAAGATAACACTGCTGAACTTTTGCACACGAAGTGAGACAGCAAAAGAAGAAAAAAAACAATACCGATGATTCTCAATCTTTCGGTCGATTGAGATAAGATAAGAAGATTCAATTGTAACTCCATTATTTCAGTTTAGTGCACATTGTAAGAAGATTCAACCTCGTTTTTAAGATTATAACCATCATGGTTCTGGTTGTTTCAGACGAGGTTGCAATGCGAGCAAGATTTTCTTCCTTGGTCCCTGCAATAACGAGCCTCAAAAATTCAAAAAATATCGATACGAAAGATTAAAATGATAATGTTTCATTTGAAATAATAGGCGTGAAATTCTAATAATGAAAAAGCACGTCGATATTACCATAGGCAATCCCAACTCTTTAAGGTCTCTTTCAGCCATCCGCTTCAAAGCATACATGTCGACCTGCATAATATATTAAAATTAATCGACAGGTTACATAATATCTCCTTATGTATCAATTTACATAATATCTCCTTATGTATACTTTTACTCGTGAATTCTTCTATATAAAACAAAAGGTGAATTACATAAACACTCGGGTATCTGGAAAATTCACTATAATATTTTATAATTTTTTCTATGTCAGTAAAAACACATTACAATTTCAATCCCGTTTTTCAAGTTTTAAGTACCTAACAAGGACTGTCTTGGGAATTTGCAAAACTTCAAAGGGCTCGTAGTAATTAACCAATAGGTGTGGGGTTCTGCATGTTACTAGCCCTTAAGCAAATTTCCTTTATTGGGATGTTTATTTTAGTTTCTTAAAGAAAAGAATCTGGATCATGAAATCTGACCATGCAACAAAGAAAAAGTATTGCGAAGCATTCAAAAAGTCACCAAGATTACGTACTTCCTCAGCCTTAAAGAGGACAGCAAATTTTTCAAGACCCAACGAACGCAAAAAGCTGTCAACAGTGACTTGATCTTCCCCCTGCAAATATCCAACAAATATCCGACGTGTGAATAAATATTATGACCCTAAAAAATAACCATATCATTCAATAATACTTTAATCTTGTTTTGAAACTGAGAGAAGTTCCAAACATTCATCCTGACATGTAAACATATTGAAGTTACAAAAAAACAGGAAAATTTTCCGCCTTTCATTGCTGAAAGAAACAGTAATTGCCTCAACTTAGACAAATAAATGAAACCAACATAACGTTATTTAGAAGGTTGTAAAATGTAATGCTGCTGATATAGGAAGTTACCTTAGCAAAATATGGCTCCTTGGACAATTTCATTATCGGAAACAAACTACTTTGACTATTCACACCATGTCTAAAGAGGTAAACATATCATCAATTCCACAACTTGTGTTTCAAGAAGGGTTTGATAACATAACAGGGAAAGGATTAGAACATCATCAATACTTCTATTTTCAACTAGACTGCAAATTCAGCTACCTACTAAAGCAATACATTTAGGTCAAATAAGACCCCAAATTTTTCAAAACCAAATATTTCTTGTACATTCCGAGTGTCTAACAGATTCAAGTCATGGTAGGCAAACACACAAAATAACTGTTGACGTAAATGTGTAGCAACAACAACAAAAAAAAAGCAATTCAGATTAGCAAAAAGTAAAAAAGTTAAATAAATAGTACCGCATATGAAGTTTTTCGTGTGAGACTCCCAGAGACAGGAAGTGGGGAGACCGCTGTGGCCTTCATCTTCGCCAGATGAGATGAACTCACGGGCCTTGAAAGCTCAAAATCATCTCTACTCATATATGTGCTCGCCCTAGCATCATCATATGTCCTAACTGCATATCTTCTCTCTAATTCTTCATCTCTCTTTGGTTGGGAGAGACTTCTAGAAGTTTCCAAAACTTCATCAGAAGGTCTTCGCCTCAAACTATCCAAATTCCATGGAGAATAAGAACTAATCCCAGATCCCGTTCTGGTTACATCACTTGGAGCTCTCATAGAAATCGTTCTAGAAACATCTTTATGATCTATAATGCTTCGTCCACCTTCCCTGGCTTCAAGAGTGTTCAGTTTTCTAGTATCGGGTGTATACTGAGACCTGAATTCAGGTATGTGCTGGCCCGAATTCCTATTCATGGGCAGTAAATGTCTATCATCTCTAGCTTCTGCAAGTTGTTGTCTGCTAACCGTTGGATCTATGTAGTGAGGTCTTCGATCGTTTGGCTCAGGCATCCTCTGATGTGTAGTTACGCTATTTGTAGAAGATTGAGCTGGCCTTGACAAGATACTGCGAAGATCCCCTCCATGGCTACTTTGACTTTGCTTCAGTAACTTTTTTTTCATGATTTTGTAACGGAGATCATTTTTGCTAAGATGCATGTCTATTTATTCAGTAGCAATCACCAAAAGATCAAAACATTATTTACTAACCATAAGAATACTATAAAAACATTTAACGGGTTAAGAACATAATTGTTACCGTCAACAGCATTGGCAGTTCTACCGTCTCCCCTTAGCCTACAAAGGATAATTACAGAAATCATAGGTATTTGGCCCTACAAACAATAACCTAACATTATACCTGCTCTGTTTTCAATGCCGTGTATATTCATTAGAGCATCGGAAGCACCATTTCATTTAAAAGTACACAACAACTAAAATTTAAGCTATACTTACCAGCATCAAAAACCTATATAAAGAGTGACCTTATTAACTAAGAAAGAGTATAACCCCGATTTGAAAAGAGTAGTTAGAACACCATATCATATATGTCAGCAATAAAAGTAACAAACCTCTTTGCACCGACTTGGGAAGACGAATCTACATTATTTCCAAGCCTGTCTAGAACTGATCTTTTTCTTCCAACAACTGGATGTGAATCAGTAAAAGAACTATTCATCGAACTACCAGCCCTTTTCACTACCTACACATAGTAAGCAAATTACAAACATCAAACGTATCCAAAGTGCATACAGATACTAAACATATTCAAAACACAACTATACCTAAAGATTTAAATTTTATGCTGTCTTCGCTATCATAACTCAATAAGTAACAAAAACACAAGCTTCTCATATCCAATTAGCATCAGAGAAAACATAAAAGCAAGTCCAGTAAACAAACCAATTAACACTATTGATAAAATTTCAAACTAAAATTACCAATTAGAAACATCAAAACCCCATCAATTACCTGCCTGGTGCCTCCGAGGGTAATGGTTACTCGAGAACCAGAAGCCTCCGCCATTTTATCTTTCAAAATCTACCAAATTAATCAAACAGAAGCTTCAAATCAATGTAGAACTAAAAGATCTGTTAGCTTAAACATAAAATTAAGAATTTTGAGATGAAATTTAGGTGTTGATTAAGAGCTGAAGACTAGGGTTTCGAGCTCTGTTCGCGTGAGAAATAAGAGGAAGATAGATATGCTTTCGCTGGAAATCTCAGTGCAATAGTGAAGTCTTACTAGCCAGCCCAATTTATAATTGGGCCTACTAAATTTTAAAATGGGCCAACCAACTTCGTATACTGATTGGGCCTTCAAATAACACACTCCCTATTTTTTTTTATTTAAAATATATTCAATAAAAAATCAATTTTTTTAATACACCTAGCAGGTCAGGGCATAATTTCACAATTTGTTAGTCGTTTTAATTTTGGTAAAAAATTAATGCAATAAATACATTAGATTGGGATTCCATAATTTATGAATAATTGTCACAATGATAGATATCATATCAAATCAAAAATTGGTGACAATCATGTAAACATTTATCAGTGGTATATACTATTTTTCTTTATCGATTTTATCGATTTACCATCATCATGTACTAACACGATCCAAAGAGAAGTTCACAATGTGTTGATTGGGGAGTGATTTTTAAAAACTTTAAATATCAATATAATTATAATTATTATCTAAGTTTCACTGTACAATTTTTTTTTTTTAAGTCTCAAAACCTCTTAAAAATAACTATGGTTTAACTATTGTTTTTGTGCTAATTTAGAGTGTTATAAATTTCATTTAAAACGTCTTGTTAAAAAATAGTCAAAATTCAATTAACTAAATATTAATATTTAACATTTACATAACATTTTCTTCATTAGTTTTCACTCTCCCAAGGACCAACCATAAGATAAAGTTCTAACAACGTTTTCAAGTAAAAAGTCACACCATCAAATCAGCTTTGATAATAATAATTATTAGTACGACTAAATCTTTGTTCCTACACAAAGTTCAATAATAAAATATTTAAAGTTATTTTGCTACTTATTACTTAATTTTAATCACTTACAATTCCATTGGATTTAGTGGGCTAATTGGGCTTATATACTAAATCTAATTTAGATTTCACAAAGTCAGATTGGTAATGATGTTAATTAGTGTTAGTTTTACAATGAGTAATGTGCAAGATTTTATGTTTGTCAGCCTTAATATTCCATAATAATCATTGTGAAAATGCTCATATCGAGAATAGATATTATAGTATTAATGTATTTGTTTATAATTATTATAATGTGTGCTTATTATTAGGCTTATTGCTTGACCTCCCATCCTCCAAATTTCTTGTTTCAAATAATAATTATGTTTAATATAACTAGCTATGATAATATATATATATATATATATGTTATTTGCATCATGACCTAAATTGGAGTCTTTCATAGAAGAAGCTTCATTCAAAACTAAGCTTATCGATACCACGTTTTCTATGTGAAGTTCGATTAAATCCATGAAATTCACACGCAATGGAACGTGAAATGGCGATGATTACCTCACTACTAAATCAATTAGGTAAACTGATATTTCACTTTCAAACGACTTTTCTCGTGAATGTAAGAGTAAAAATACGCAATACTTGTTCATTCAAACGCTATAAATGTTTGCCTCAACTACTCTGCGTTAAAACTGATTAATTTTACTTCTAACAAACCCTGAGTTACAACAAGCTAAAATGTTTTTTTTTTTTTTTTTTTGCATGAATGTAAACATAAAATGATAGACTTGATTTTGGTTTGTGTGAGAAAGAATAATGATAATAATGGGAATTTTTTGTACCTTTTTTTTTTTTTTTTACCAAAGTTGAATTGCAAATTGTGAACTTACCAATTTAATTGAGGGAGATTGACGCATACTTATTAATTTTGCATTAAGTTACTAACTAATGAAACCTATAAATCAGGAAGAATCAATTAATGCATGCAAAAAAAGGTTTTTGAACTTAATTAGTTGTAATTATTGCTTCTTAATTACTATTGAGTACAAGTAATTAAAAAGCTTCTCAACTAGTATATACTTCTTTCATAATTTTATAGCTAGAGTAAGATCACATCCTTAAAACTATAAATGTACAAATGTTTGTATAAATATGAAACTTTTATAATCGTCATGAGATGAGTAGTACTAGAGATAACTAATTCACCAGCAGGCAAAATCATTTCTTCACAGAATAAGTGACCCTTGAAACAGTATACATCAAAGGGACAATCATTTCTTGAACTTGTTAATGATAAAAAAAGAATTTTGCAGCAAGCCTCTTTGTCCTTTGGAGATATATCGGAAATAATGATGAAGCAAAATCGGAATACATAAATCGTGGTATATGAAAGTTTTTATCTTCGATTCCTATATATGTTTGAAAAGAAAATGTAGTTGTATAAGAAGTATAAAAATAAGGATTGTGTGTGAAAATTACGTACCTTTTCGCAGAAATTTATATCCAAATTCTCTATAGGAGCAAGAGCTGAAATTCAAGATTGATTAATTTTGTGTTGTTATAATCTTAAACAAGAAAATATGAACTTAATTAATTATCATGCCCTTAAAAGAGCAGATCTCAAATGTTATTCAAGCAAACATCAAACCCTAGCTAGATTCAAACAATTCAATACACGAAATTATATATATATATATATATATATATATAGAATTAGAAATCATTGCTATAGAGAGAGATGAAACCACCAACAAGAAATTTCTTTTTTTTTTTTTTACATAATAATTCACTACAATATTCTTCATTCATTTAAACAAAATCTAGACATATACTACTTGAAACTCCATAAAATAAATGCAGAAACAAACATAAAACAAACACTCACACACACATACATGAACTTTAAAGTATAGATTTGCTTGTTCTAACGAACAATCGGACCGTTACGCTTTCATTCCTTGAGAAAAGAAGAAGTAAAACTTCATCCAGCTATAGCCTGTTCATAAAAGATCAAGAACAGAAACTAGGGTTTTCTTCTTCTTCTTCTTCTTTTTTGATTTTGAATCTATTTATTATTCTTCATTTCTGATTTTTTTTTTCTTCCTTTTTCGGGTTTTGATCTTTGTGCTTGGAGACGGAGATGGTTGAATCAAAAGAGAGAAAAAGAGGGTTTTTTGTTGATGATGAAAGTGAGGGACTAATGATGAAGAAATGGTGAGTTTTGAGGACACCATTATTGCTGCTGGTTGTATGTGAGGGCTAATGTATTATAAGTACAATATATATAGGGCAAAGTATATATATACATATATATAGGGCTAGGTAATAATCAACACTGAATTATTGTGTTGGCTTCTCTAAATGGGACATCTTTTCACTCTTAATTAACCTCTAATTAAAATAATTAGTGAGGTGATAATAATAATTGTCATTTTAGAAACAAAAAAAAAATAAGCAAAAATTAATTTAGTACTTTTTTAATTATGGGAAAATAATTTAGCTCTATATTTCATTTATTCGCATTTGAATATGTAGCTGGCTATAGTACATAATTGTATAATTGTATTGTCTATTTTGATCAGTTTAGTGTATTATCTTTTTTCACAATATTTTTGATGTATTAAATGTTTCAATTTGAATCGTAGTACAGTTCTGTTGTTTAAAATATTTTTTAATAATCAATTCGACTTATAATAATTTTAATACCTATGAAAACATATTTCTTGATGGAAGAAATGTATTAATTAGAGTCAGGATCAAGAAATTCTTGATTCACTAATTAATTAAAACTAAATCAATCATAACCGAATTAAACCATAACCTTTAAGGTTATGTTTCGATTTGGATTTTACCAAATCTAAATTTTGATTCCATTTTAATCATTTGAACACCAATTTAGACCATATGAAATGAATTAATTTTTCTTTGCAAGTATTATATTGTCAACTTTCATACGAGGAAAACTTTCTTTGAATTAATGATTATTAATCCAAGAAAAACACAATTTATCCTCTTTTTCAAACTTTATGTTTGACTCTCTAAAGTTACCACTTCTAATTGTTTCCTACCTCCTTACATAAAATGTCTTTTCTTTCTGCTTCCTATTTCAACTTTATGAGGTTAATAGTCAGCACTTCATTATCGTGTTCATAATTAAGTCATAATTCATTTATTTAATCTAATCAAAACCATATTATAATAGGTTAATGGATAATGTGGAGTGGATTGCACACAATTTTGGTAAATATATAGCTAATTAACACAATAAGTTACTCCAAAAGTAATTCGGGAGAGAATTTATAAAAATAAACTTAGTAAATGCCATGTCCTATTTACAAAAATACTCTAATTATGTTACTGAACTAATTTTCACATGAAAAAAATTAATTTTTCTTGATTTGATCAGTTTAAATATGAATATTCAAAATGGTTGGAGATTAAGATTATATGAATTTGTAAGTCATCTGAGACATATATATTATTTTTTTTATTAAAAGAATGTATAACATGTTATAATGTTATCTATAAAAAATTAATTGTGCATATTGATTCATGAATATATTGAGTCAAATTGATATTTTGAGAGTGCTTGATTTGGAAAAGATAGTTTGAAATGTACTTGCTGATATTAACTGAAATGAGTATGTTTGGTGTCAACTCATTCTCATTGCCATCATTGTGTTATACTATGTACCTAATTCATAAGTTAGCTTCATATTTAGGAATGACAATGATAATGTGCCAAATAATAATTCAAATAAATTAATATTTATTAACCCCACGATGATATGATAAAATTATGATATATCATTGTGTGATAGAAAATTTATTCTGCATATTAGAACCTATATTTACACGGTTGCATCCTATAGCCTGGTCTAGATTGGGAAAATGCTACTTATACATATATCCCACTAATTTTAACCAATACAAAAAATTGTTATGAGGATATTTCAATACATGAAAATATATAACTTAAGGGGCAAATGGCAAATTTCTAATTTACCATTTTGTTAAGTTTGTTTGCCAAATAGGTTAACTTTGTTAATATTTTCCAAATAGTGGGAGTAAAAGTAAAATCTTTTAAAGAATGAGATAGAAGTATGATGGGCTTAAGAAAAAAAATACAATCTTGCTTATTTATATCAATATTACATTAATTTAATAATTACTTACTAATACTAACGTGACAAGCCCAGAGGAGAAACCCATTTTTTGAGCTTCTTTTTGTAATCTCAAAATATATTAATTATTGGGATTTCTTGGAGCTGAAAAGTTTAATAACATATATAATTGTAATCATACGTACTGTGAATCAATATTATCTTATTAAGTAGATAATTCTAAATTTAGTTGATGATTTGGTCACAATTGTCATGAACATGGGGGCATTTAGTATTAATTGTGACCGCACGATTAAAAAATTGTGGAAAAGGTCCAAAAATTATTTAGAACATATCATAATAATGCCCAATCTTATTTGACCCGGTCCACATATGAAATGTTCATATATGGAGTGGTGGAATTATTTTGAACGAGTCATTTTCCTATTCTTTTTCTATTTTATAGTTAAGATTTATTCTTTGATAAATAATACAACAAAACGTTCAAAGCCATAGGTTTCTTGATCATCTATACAAATGACATATATAAAAGAAGTTAAATTATTACCATTTTATATGAATCAAATCATATAAAAAACGTTAAGGTGATATTTATATTCACTTTATTGGGTCACGAACTCGATTTATTGGGTCGTAAGTTCGGGTTTCATTGCATATTATAATATATTAATGTTGCATTTATATAAATTATTTTACTAAATTATGAGAATACCCTTGTTATTTAGTAGATGGGATAGCACTATTGTACAAACATAAGTTGATTTAAAGAATTAGTCCAGTAATAGTTATAGAATATTTTCCTTTTGAATTCACCTAATATTTAACAAAATAAACAATAAAATACAAAAAATACAATAATATACAAATGTTTATTCACAAAAAAATATAAAAATCCCAAGAAAAAACACTAACTAATTAATATAGAAAAGAAAACAATAATCCCAAACCCAACACCACTCCACGCCCAAACAAAGAATAACAACATCCCACACCATTTCTATCCCACTCCCCTCTCGGAGTCAAATTCGGGTCACCCGGACCCGACCCATTATAATTGGTGTTCGACCCGTAAAGCACTTGAATACCCATAATATCATCACTTGCTAATTCGACTCTCCTTATACCCGAAGAAATAGTCGGGTACATAATCGCCTCTTCAACTGAACTATGACCCAACCCGAGTAAATGCCCGATTTCATGAACCGCAACCGACTCAAGATCCACGGCGGAAAACGGCGACCCGTTGAAAAAATCTCCGTCAATCACCCAGTTCTCGTCGCCGTCCAAATGAAATATACCCGCCGGCGGCGAGAACGCATGCGCTAACGTCCCCAAAACCCCGTCAAACGGCTCCCCATCGCCGTGGTCGCCGCTGTAAAACCCGATCCTGATATCCGCGGAGTAGAACGCCGCCGTCTCTGAAAAGGTCAACGGCGTGACCTCCGACCACCGCTCGAACGCGCGTGCAAATACGCCCCTCACGGTTGCCGAGAGCTCGTTCTCCGGGACGAACGCGTAGGTCAATCGACTCCTGCCACGTGGCCACCGCGGCCTGCCGGGGAAGAACGAGTAATGCGCCACCGTGTGGATCGTCGAGTTGGCGCCGTGGGGACGACCGGAGCGCATTGTCGAGGTGCCGTTGACGACGTCGGCGTTGCCGCACCGGGGCAGCACGATGTGCTTGAGAGTGGGCACGTCGAGTGAGCCGGTGGCGTCGAGGTTGAAGTTGAGCTGGTAGTTGGTGACGGCGCGTTCGAGATACTCGTCGAAGTCGTCGGAAAAGTCATCGTAGGAGTTATTGAGGTATCCGAAGTACTGGAAGTATTTTTTCAGTTTGGATAAGCCGTCGGCTTTGATGCCCTTCCGGCAGCCGGCGAGTTTGTTGAATGAGTCCCAGATTGTGGCGTTGGGGATTAAGGAAGATGGGATTGAAGTGATGTTTGGGAAGAAATGGGCTGTGATTAATGGGGTGTGATTAATGGAGATTATGAAGAATATGAGGAGATTTGTAGGGATTATACAATGTGACAGATTCATATTCTAAAGAGAGAAAGAGATGAATGAAATATGGAAGATTAGAAATGATCTGGTTTATGGAGGTTTAATTAGTATATATATTAATAATTTACATTAAAAAATGACTTGGAAGATTTAGACTGAGTTTCTCTACGTTTTTGGGGTTAAAAATTTAAAAATTAATCTAAAAATATTATTTATTGAATTTCTTATGAAATTTAGAGTTATTTGTTTATGTTTTTAAAATCAGATTGAATGTTATAAAATATGTTAAATAAATATTGATAAGTATGTGAAAATTTGATTGTATTATAACACACTAATATATACATATAAGGATACCATAACACATGGGCAAGATATCATAACCTGGATTTTATTGTATTTGCTAATAAATATTAGCTAATAAAACTCAAATAGTCAAACTAATGGGAAAAAAATATGGAACTATCATTTTAAGTATATTGGTTAAAGTACTAAAAACAGGTAAATATAAACATTAAAAAAAACTCACCTAGCTATAAGAACAGATTACATTTGAATTTGGGCTCAATTGTTTGAAATAAAATAATAGAATAATAATAAAAATGTAATAATTAAACTTCAAATCAGTCCGTGTGTCGGAATGAGCCGAATCAATTTGGCCCAACAGTGTTAAGGGTCCCGTCCCATGAGATCCCTTAAGTCCATTGAGGTGGCCTTCAGGGCCCAGCCCATTAGGCCCAGGTCCTTTTAAGATTTGATTGACACCCTTGTGTGAGAGCTTTGGCCCAATATCCAAATTGAACTAGGCCCAATTATAGTATCTATGTTGAGTTCATTATGATTCCATTTCGTTTCTAATAACCTAACCCAACCCAACAAGGACACAAGCCATATTTAAGAGTTTAATTTATCTTATTTTCAATCTAATTCGAATCACTCTCAAATCCAAACCGATTCACCAATTTGTCAAAAACAATTATGACACATATGTTCAACAGATTTATAAATCACACATTTGAAAAATTAAATGGTGAAAATCATACACCCCATCTCAAATATATAATATATACTACTGAAATTTTTAAATTTAAACCGATATAAAGATAGAATGACCCTAATTTATCACTTATGGAGTATACATAATATATGATCATATTATCACATTCACATGTATCATTGAGTCACCCTTCACAACACGTAATATATTTATTCCTCATTTTCTTTACAACTCCTCAATACACCTAAACCACATGTATATATATATTATATATATATATTCCCAATAATGTACGTAGTTCACACGCGCACGGACCAAACACTATATAAAATCCCTAGATAAATCTCACATCACAAACAATTTCTTCTCTCTCTCGAGACCCTAATAAAACAATCCATATGGCTAAGCCGTCGACGCTGGATCGGACAAAGGAGGTGGCTTCCGCCGGCGTCGAGAAATCCAAGGCGGTCGCCGCCGTCGGATACGAGAAAACCAAGGTGGCGGCTAAGAAGGTTAAGGAAGGCGCATCTGTGGGCGTCAATTGGCTCAAAGTCAAGTACAACAAAAGTAAGCTGTTTCAGAAGAAATAAAATTGAAAAGATCTAGATTCTTGTAGAAGGGGGACTGGTGTTTTATGGTTTATATTTTTGTCATTGACTATTTTTTAATTTGGTTTTGATATGCAATTTGTGTTTTTCCCTTCTCAATTTTGGTTTTTTATAGCTGATACAGGGTTTTTAATTTCTTTTGGGATTTTGACAATCAATTGTTTTTTTTAATTTACTTGGATCATAGATTGGATGGTTGTTTGATTGGTGAAGTGAATTTCATAGGAAAATTGATATGGGTTTTTGTCTAAGAATGATTACCATTATTTATGTGATCAAACTTATGTAAGATCTACATGCAAGAGTCACTTATATTAGGGATTATTAACCATACCATGTCGAAATTGTTGGGCTCAAGCTCGAGCTTCATGTCAAGTTTGTTTGAATTACAATCGAGCTTTGAAAATTGTGATTGAGCTTGGTTTGATTGGTAATCGAGCCGATCACGAGTCGAATTCGAATAGTTTGACTATTTTGTACATGTTTTTGTTAACTCGAGCTGAGCTCGATCTCGAGTTTCAAAACTTATCAAACACAAAGTTATTCCAGTTTGGTGTGATAAGAACTGAGCTTTTAGCAATCAGGCTCGAGGCATATATCGAGTAGATTGGTTCAATTTTCAGCTCTAAGACAACACATTATCGTGGATGTGGCAATAAGGGATAGTTTGTCAAACCCCCATCATACATACAAGCCGAATCGATTTTATTGGACCCGACCTGTTATAGAATTTTTACGTGAAATGGTCCAAACATAATCAAAATTGACAAAGATCTCTGTAGCAACACTATCAACTAGATATGTTTCATTGGCTCACTACAACACATTCTTGAGCATTAACAGAAACCCATCTCTATTGTAAGTGTTTTATTTCATGTCTTACTTCATATTCAATAACATGTGTATATTTAAGATGAATTTATACACAAGAAGCACACATATGAATAATAAGTAACGATAAGAGAAATATTCGATGCCTTGCTATTATCAATAGTTGCCTCAGACTTATGGAAATTTTCAATAACCAAAAAAGAAGAAGATAAACATTAACTTATGACTCAGAATACATCCATTTTTCCCATCAAAATATCCAGCCACAAGCTGCCAATTTGTGATAAAAGTAAACCATACAGTCCATTTCCAACATATGACAAAAAACAGAGCATCATAAAAAATGCTGTGGATTACATAATCAATCACAAACCAGGCTGAAAAAGAAAGAACAAAAATAGAAAAATCAGCCATGGATTCGACTTCCAGGTTCAAAATCCCTGAAATAAATCTGAAATCAGGCCCTGGAAAGATTCCTGTTTTGGGATTTGGAACAGCCTCTGATCCACCTGTGGATTCAGAAACCACTAAAAGGGCTGTTTTAGAAGCCATTGAAATTGGTTATCGCCATTTCGACACAGCTGCTCTTTATAACACAGAGAAGCCTCTTGGCCAAGCCATAAACGAAGCTATAAATCGTGGCCTGATTAAGTCCCGGGCCGAGTTATTTATCACTTCGAAGCTCTGGTGCAGTGATGCTCATGCTCAACATGTTGTTCCAGCTCTCAAAACTACCCTCAAGTAAATAATACTATCCCCTGTTTTTACATAATTGCTGCCATTTGCTATATCAACAAGTGAAATTCTTTGAGTTTTTCGTGTAGTTCGATATTTGATATGGGTAAAACACCTTTTAGAGCATAATTATAATTAGTCTCTTAAGAAAATGAATAGTTTTCATTGGATTTGAGCTTTGTTTGCATGTAAATGGAGGGTTTTACAATTTATGTAGGAACTTAGACATGGAATATGTTGATCTGTATCTGATACATTGGCCTGTGAGTGCTAAACCTGGAAAAGTTGAGTACCCCATTAAAGCAGAGGACTTTCTTCCTATGGATTTTAACTCAGTTTGGGCAGCCATGGAAGGTTGCCAAAAACTTGGCCTCACAAAAGCAATTGGAGTTAGCAACTTTTCTTGCCATAAGCTCCAAAAAATTCTCTCCATTGCAGAAATTCAACCAGCTGTCAATCAAGTGAGTTTCACATTTCATTCTTAAACTCGAAATCAAATGAAATTATACTCGTTATTGAGACAAAACGACGAAAAAAATGAGAAAATAATAACTTTTTTTCAAATATTGAAAGGTAGAGGTGAACCCATGTTGGCAACAAAAGAAACTGAGACAATTCTGCAAGGACAAAGGCATAGTTGTGTTTGGTTACTCTGTTTTAGGTTCAGGAGGAACATTTTATGGCACAAACAGAGTTATGGATTCACAAGTACTAAACCAAATAGCCATTGCCAAAGGAAAAACTGTTGCTCAGGTAATATCATGTCTAGTTTTTCGATTTTTCGTATTATACACAGTACACAAATGCAATTCAAATCCTCTGTTTTGATGTTTCATTTTATACTCTGTACCTCAAAATTGTATATAATTCATATGAACTAAATTGTGAGCTAGTTTTGCAGGTATCCCTGAGATGGGCTTATGAACAGGGGATTGGAATGGTGGTGAAGAGTTTTAACAAAGAGAGGATGAAACAAAATATGGGCATATTTGATTGGTCATTGAGCAGTGAAGAAATTGATATGATAAATGAAATTCCACAAGAAAGAGTGTGTCTTGGTAGAGATTATACCTCAGTTTATGGCCCTTACAAGACCATTCAGGATATTTGGGATGAAGATATTTGAGTTTTTTATCTTTTTTTTTTTTTTTTTTTAATGTTTTTGGTTTGTGATATATTGCAATATAATGTTAAGTTATGTATTAATAATGATCGAATATTCTAGGTTGAAAGATGAACCGATCCATCACACTTAAACATGACAATCGATAAATGAAACATGAATTCACTTAATAGCGTATTTATTTACATTTTTTATACAAGTTTTATTTTATTCAGATAACTTAATTTATTCAAATATTCATTTAATTCAATCAATATATAAGTTTTCTAGAAGGGATTTGTATTATTGCCTTTTTGGTAATTCTAGAAGGGAGATCATGGGGGGGTTCACCAATTTTCCAAAATCCAGGAATGCTTGCTAATAGTCAAACTATCAGAAGTCTATTTGAGATGGATGCAAAAATAAATTGATATTTTAAATATTTTAGAATAAAATTTGAATTTTTATAGTACAAGGCCCTTCTAGATATTTGAATTAAAAATGATTGGATTGAGAACTATGGAATCTCAATCATTTTATTATTATTACAAAATTAATTTATAAGCTTCCTAGAATGACATGAAATTTGAACATTTTATTACAAAAATTGGTCAAACAAACAAATAATTAATCCTTTTTCCAGCCGCCTTCATTATTTAAAACCCCATATCAAAACCAAATTTGCCACTCAATTTCTCACTATAATATTCCCCAAAAAATTGCTTATATATTGCTTAGAAATCAGAATCATAGTACAAACAAACCAATTCAAAATCAAATTACACACACAATATAACAAAACCCTCAAATTCTAAATTCACAAAAATGGCTTCAATTATCATCCCAGAAATTGAACTAAACTCAGGCCACAAAATCCCTGTATTGGGGCTTGGAACAGCAGGTTTTTCACCTTCAAAAACTGATGATGTAAAAGCTGTTTTACAAGCAATTGAACGTGGTTACAGGCATTTTGACACAGCTTCTGTTTATGGAAGTGAAGAAGCCATTGGTGAAGCTATACACGAAGCTCTTAATCGAGGCTTAATTCGATCCCGAGATGAACTGTTCATCACTTCCAAGTTATGGTGTAGTGATGCTCATGCTGATCGTGTTCTTCCAGCCCTCCAGAACACTTTGAAGTAATCATATATATAGATACATACATACATATACATATATATGTATATATGTATATATATTATCCTTTTTGCATACCATTTTCCAGTTTGTTGATATATTAAACATGGGTAGATATTGATCCATGCAGGAATCTGAAGCTCGAGTATGTTGATCTTTATCTATATATATATAGATACATATATATATATATATATTATCCTTTTCGCATGCCATTTTCCAGTTTGTTCTTATATTAAACATGTGTGGATATTGATCCATGCAGGAATCTGAAGCTCGAGTATCTTTATCTTGATCTATATATATATATATATATATATATATATATATATATATAGATACATATATATATATATATTATCCTTTTTGCATGATATTTTCCAGTTTGTTCATATATTAAACATGAGTGGATATTGAACCATGCAGGAATCTGAATCTCGAGTATCTTGATCTTTATCTCATTCACATGCCCATAAGTGCAAAACCCGGTTTTTGTGAGTTCCCAATGAAGAAAGAAAATTTTGTTCCATTTGACTGCAAATCTGTATGGACAGCCATGGAAGAGTGCTATAAACTAGGGCTTGTGAAATCCATTGGAGTCAGTAACTTCACTTGCAAGAAAATTGAAGACTTGTTGGCTTTCTCAAATATCCCTCCTGCAGTCAATCAAGTAATTCTTCTCACATCACATATAAACAAATATATGTATACATATATATATATTATTAATATTATGATCTTGGTATAATTCAAAATACACTTGTTATATAAATGATCATATATATGTTTACTAGAATTTTCCAGATAGCCCACCTTCTTAAAACGCTAAAATCTCCCTAAAAAATCGATTTACGCCTTTTTTGAGCCCATTTTTGACTAATTTATTACATGGTGTTTGATTTAAAAGGTGGAACTAAATCCATGCTGGCAACAGAAGAAGCTGATTGATCTTTGCAAGGCCAAAGGAATAGTTATAACCAGTTACTCTCCATTAGGGTCTGTAGGAACAGCTTGGGGATCCAATAGAGTCGTCGAAAATGATATTCTTAAACAAATTGCGAAAACGAAAGCTAAAAGTGTCCCACAGGTACTTTTGCATTATTTTGAGACAATATATATAATTACAATCATTACGTATATCTAAATTTATCATAAACTATATATTTAAGATTGAAATATTTTGTTGTAATATTTTTATCAGGTTTGTCTTAGATGGGCTTATCAGCAAGGTATAAGTATAGTGGCGAAAACTTACAATCCCGAAAGAATGAAAGAAAATCGGGATATTTTCGACTGGGAATTAAGCGACGAAGAATGTATGAAGATTGGTGAGATCCCACAGAGTAGAGGGAGTAGAGGAGATGAGTTTGTATCAGAAGATGGTCCTATTAAGTCGATTGAGGAGTTATGGGATGGAGAACTTTGATTTTTTTTGAATAATTGTTATATTTTGATGGTTTTATAAATGTTTTGTTGAAATAAAAAAAGTTAAGTTTAATTGTTTGAGATTTTGTTGAATAATTGTTGTTGTTTGAAATTTGAATAAATGTTTTGTTGGAATAAAAAGGACAGTGTAATAGTTTGAGATTATTATGAGGTATTGCATTTGTATGTTATGATTGTTTTATCATATATATAAGTGTGAATATATAATTTAAGCTGAAAATTGTTATACGGTAATTAATAATTATGCATGTGGCATATTGAAACTCATTGGAATGTTAAACCAAGTTCAGTTCACATGCAAACGTAAATATTAGATATTAAATGTTGAAAAAGATTTTGTTAATAAATTATTTCCCCCCATAGAATAGTGTGGTCTAATTTAAATATATAAATGGTAACTAAATAAGCATAAAAAACAAGTATTTATTGTCTTTTTATACATTTGTCATTGAATCAATGAGCAATGGGGGATTAATATAAATTTGCGCCGTATTAATTTCTTTGACCCTTCTGTTCCATTATAATTTCCACATTCGTTTAACATATTAATTTGATGATATATAACTGATATAAATGAGACAAAGAATAAAAAATTTAAAATATAATAGTTTAGATAATCGATTAAGTTTAGCAAAACAAAAAATCCATTTAATAATTTAAGCTGATAGTTTACGAGGCATTGCTCTTATATATTAATTTGTGATACAATGATTTTACAAGACACATTATATTTCCTTGATGATTTGTATTAGAGAATATAAGAGTGTTATTAATTTGTATGATATCTCCCAGCTATTTGTATATATTTGATGTTCTAATAAAAACTTAGTGAACAACTAAACAATAGTTTTATATATATTAAAATAAATTCTTCCACTCAAAAATTAAATATTTGTCTCTAATATTTTTAATCAGAGCCATCTAAAACAACATAATTAATAAGATTTTGTGTGAAAATTACTTTTCATAGCAAGATCTCCACAATATATAGATGTATCTATAATAACAGAAGGCTTATCTTCTTAATTTTAATCTGGGAAAACAATATATTAATTACTTTCAAAGTAATTAGAAAAAAACTTTTAATTTAACTTGAGTGATTCTTAAATCTAGTCACTAAAATCACACTCAATATGTTTGCAAAAACATAAAAAAGATTTGGTCTTTTCGGATAAATAAATTTGATTAAGTTTGAAAAAAAACGTGAGAGATAAAGAAAATAACAGAAGACGAGTTTGAACTCAAAAAATAATATTTTTTATTAATATATATTATTAATTTTATATTTATACATATATAATTAATTATAATCATAATTAATATTAATATTAAAAATATCATTATATTTCTTCTTTGTTCTGTGAAAGATTATGATAATGATCATAGAGAATGGGTATTTTGATCTTTGAAATTGTTTATCAAAAACTTAAACCACAAGGCAAATAAATATACAACATTAATTTCAAGAAATGGTCTTAAAGTTCATTAGACGGTGAAGTGCTAAGTCAAAAAGTATTCATAATGATTATTATTTTATGAAAACAGTATTTCTAATATTATTTTATTTTTGGTTCAAAAAGTGGTCAAAAACAATATGCTACTATAAATTTCACATTATTGTATTATTAAATATTTTTGCACATAAACGAGAGATTTATACATAGATTAATATGAATTACGTCAAGCCCTAAATCCTAATACGCGTGAAGACCATGCTTTTGCTTAATCTAATTTAACATTGAAAATTTAATAATTAATTTAGTTGTCTAATTAAGGCTTAATATTATTTAATGTGCAATAAAACGGCTATTGAATTTGGGATAAATTAATATTATGGTCGGTTTATTTGAGAGCAAATTTTATTCTTCCGCCGATTATTGAAGTCTCAATATATAATTAATTAGACGATTTTGTCTTAATTTGTTTCTTTAAATTAATAATTAGTGGTGGTATTAATGTAGCATATCATCTCACTCGTCATCACTTCTTAATCTTAAATTAGTTAAAAGTAATAATAATGTAGCTTGTCATTTTGCTAGCCATGCTAAGCACGATTAATATGATATATATATATATACATATATATAATTTCTTTATTCTTTCATATATTATATATACCTTCTCAATTAATTAAATACTATCGAAATTCATCATTTACCTAAAAGATTATATATCTAATTTATTGGACGGAAAGTAGTATATACAATTTAAAAGCTACTAGTTCTCATGTTTAATTATATATACATGGCCAATCCAGTGGTTAGATAGTGGTATCATAAATTAAATATTATGGATTCGATTGATTTTGGTATTAGATATATGAGTTGTTTATTTACTTTTTATATATATAATGTTTTAATATTTTAGGTAATGATATAACTTTTTCATTAATAAAAAGAAATTATATATATGTATTTAACACAATTTGTTATTAACCTAATTGTAAATGATTATCTTCCTATTAATTAAACCAAGAAATAAATAATGATTAGTGACATCAATTAAGAATAAACTAGTAAATCACCATTTTCAGCTAACTTGCAGTGCTACACTCCATAAAAAAAAGATAAAAAAATGCTTAAATTTTTACACAATTAGTATTTTCCCTTTTTCCAATTTTTATGTCACCACCATTTTAAGCAACTCAAAGGTTGTTCACACTTTTACATACCATATATAAATTGAACAATAACAGATAATAGCCCGCATTGGCAGCCCAGTTGGTCACAGAAGGGTGAAGTTTGGACAATGACCAAGGATCGAGTCCCACCAGCGGCAGTGTGGGAGCAACCTCTCAAGTGAGGGGGGCTCCTTGTGCGCAGTGGGCACTGGTCTAGCCCCTGTGATTGGCTGGGTTACCATGATTTATTCCTCCCATATCTCTGTCGGGCCGGGGCATATGGGGCTCCTTGGGGTTGGGGATTCAACCTTTTGAACAATAACAATAATAGATAATAAAAAGTATAAAAATAGATAATAAATTTCAGTGATCAATTTGGGAAATAGTACAGGCAGGTTGACTTTCAACCATTTGAAAATATTCTCAAACGTGCTAATACCATTACTCAAATCAAATATAGTGACATATTTAACATTCTCCGACAATAATTTTGTATTTTAGATTTCTTTATTTCATCATCTTTTTCTCTCCAACTGAGAAGGTCCACCTCATGATAGTTCTAAAATGAGAAATTTATTCTCCCTTTATCATTGAATTTTCAAAAAAATACATTTCAATACGATTAATTATACAAATGTATTAATAAAATTTTAATTTTAAGATATTAGAGATTTTGAATTTTTCTCTCAATGATAACATACATGAATTTTTCTTATATCGATATATGTAACTGAATCTCTAGATTAATCAATTTAGTGTTTAAATAACAAATTAATTCGTTAGACTCTCTAATAATATTAAAGTTCCTATATATATATATATATACTATGTGACGTATAACTTTAACTTTACAACATCAATTTATAAAGCTTTTAACCAAATAACGTGGTTCTTTTTTTAGTGTACAAAATTCCCAAATTGGCCGAACAAATCATCATGCTTGGTCGGTCCCTTATCCCCCATACTCATACTCGCTGGAATTCTTTTTCTCAATATACATATATACATATATACATATATATATATGTGTCTATATATAATGCATAGAATCACAATACAAATCACAAAATCTCGATCCAACTCAAAGAACAAAAACCCTTTTTTAAGAACCGATAAAACTTCAAGAAAAAATGGCTTTTTTCAACAATATCCCAGAAATTCAGCTAAATTCAGGGTACAAAATGCCTGTATTAGGACTTGGAACAGCAACTTTTTCATCAGCAAAAGCTGATGATAAAAGAGCTGTTCTTCAAGCTATTGAACGTGGTTACAGGCATTTCGATACAGCAACTCATTATGGGAGTGAAGAAGCTGTTGGTGAAGCTGTACAAGAAGCTCTTAATCGGGGTTTAATTCGATCCCGAAATGAACTTTTCATCACTTCCAAATTATGGTGTAGTGATGCTCATGCTGATCGTGTTCTTCCAGCTCTACAGAAAACTTTGAAGTAATTTATTAATTTTTATATGCATATGGTTATATTTTTTTCTTAATTAGCTGGATTTTGTCAGTGTGTATATATATATATATTGCTTCATGAATTTAATCTCGCATACCGTTGTTCTAATCTGAGAGTATTATCTTACAACTCCTTCAAGTATATATTAATGGAATATATATATGCATGCATGTGACTTGTGAGGATAATAAATTTTTTTAGCTGCGTCCCTTGTAATAAGTTTAAATTTTTTCATATTTTGTATCAAAATTTGAATAATTTACAATTTTAATCTCTTGTATTTATACTATTAGGATAGAAGTTAACAAAGAGTTAACAACACAAAAGATTGATCTGATATAAAACATAAATATCTGATGACACTTTGTCTTTTTTGTTCTTATTTATGTTAGTGTTCTTAGGATGTAAGAATTATACGACGAAACTAATTAAATGATCATGTGATTTTGCTGCAGGAAACTGAAGCTCGAGTATCTCGATCTTTATCTCATTCACTTGCCTATAAGTGCGAAACCGGGCACTTATGGATACCCATTGAAAAAAGAAAATGTTGTTCCATTTGACTGCAAATCTGTTTGGACAGCCATGGAAGAATGTCATAAACTAGGGCTTGTAAAATCCATTGGAGTTAGTAATTTCACTTGCAAGAAAATTGAAGACATGTTGACATTCTCAAATATCCCTCCTGCAGTCAATCAAGTAAGATTACTTCTTACTTCAATCTTATAAATATAATTAATTCGATTTATGTAATGTAAAGTCGAATTAAAATGTATCAAACATATTATATATATCACCAAAAACAACATGCAATTATGGGTTTTTTGCCATTTAAACAGTTCATTTAACAACATGATTTTCTTAACCAAAACCCTATCTTTCATTCTTTTTCTTGACAAAACTTGATGGTGTTTATTAGGTTGAAATGAATCCTTGTTGGCAACAAAAGAGGCTGATTAATCTTTGTAAGGACAAAGGAATAGTTGTAACAAGTTTTTCACCCTTGGGAGCAGTTGGAACAGCTTGGGGTTCTAATAGAGTAGTGGAAAATGAAGCTCTAAAGCAAATTGCAAAAGCCAAAGGAAAAAGTGTTCCACAGGTATGTAATCTAATAGTCTGATTTTAAGTATCGAGACAATCACAATTCTTTATACAGATGAATCTTATTACACAAAAGATTTTCTTAAACTAACTCAAATGCTACAATCTTTTATTGTTTAGGTTTGTCTAAGATGGGCTTATGAACAAGGGGTTGCTATAGTGGTGAAGAGTTACAATCCCGAAAGAATGCAGGAAAATCGCGATATATTCGACTGGGAATTAAGTGACGAAGATTGTAAAAAGATTAGTGAAATCCCACAAAGTCGAGGACAAAGAGGAGAAAAACTTGTATCGGAGGATGGCCCTATAAAGTCGATCGATGAGTTATGGGATGGAGAAATTTGATTTTTGTCGATAAGTGTTATTTGTTTGAGACTTGAATAAATTTGTCGATGAGGCGTAGCAGCTGAGGCGC
Source organism: Verbascum thapsus (assembly GCA_963669365.1). Classification (NCBI taxonomy): domain Eukaryota; kingdom Viridiplantae; phylum Streptophyta; class Magnoliopsida; order Lamiales; family Scrophulariaceae; genus Verbascum; species Verbascum thapsus. The sequence continues at coordinate 23,427,416 of OY770108.1, forward strand.
CAAGACTATTAGGTTTTGGGTTCAAATAATATAAGAAAGAGTGTTTAGTTTTTTTTTTTTCCCTATTTTTATACGAGTGGAATGTGCGTTGCACATGAATATTATGTTTGTTTTAATTTAAGTATCAAATTTTTTATATTATATAGATGGTTATGAAGAGATATTTGACATTTCTTAGTAACAAAATCTATAAGAATATCGATGAATTAAATATTGTTCGTTATATTAAGTTTTATGATCTCTAAGATATCATTGTGGTATACTTATGAAAAATATTTTATTCATTGACTCCATTATCAATGTCAAAATAATCTTAGCAAGGTTTCAAAATATTATTAAATTCATCCTACTAAAGAATATATTGAAAGCCCAAAAAAAATTTAAACTTGACATAATAGCAAACCATTTTAGATTTGAAAAGTAATATATACTAAACCATTTTAGATAAAAAAGAGCAAAATCAAAATCACTTCATTTACCTCATCCACTTGCCTATAAGTGCAAAGCCAGGAACTTATGGTTGTCCAATGAAGAAAGAAAATGTATTTTTATAGATTGTTAGTTGATTATAAATTATCATTAGTTATTATCTAAACTTAACAATTCATTACAAAACTTAAGTAATAGTAATATCTTTTACAAAGCACTCAATGAGTTCCATGAAATCATAATCTAAACATATGTACACATTTGATCAAACTATAGAAGAGCATGCATAGGATGTCTCTTATTACAATAGTGGAAAACATATTACAAGCACAAACAAAAGATCATCAATTGATATCCAATACATATATATGCTTATTAGTCGACTATCAAACATACTCAACAACGAACTGGTCTCTCGTAAGTTGGAGGTAAAGAAGGACAATTCTCGTTCATATTAGTGTACGGCTCTAACGTGTTGTAAAAGGGCAATTCCATTTTGTACTCGCCCAAAATCTGGCAAAACGGGAGCTTATCGTTGCCATTATTGCACCAATTTGGCAAACGGGTCATATTATTCTCAAATATTTTAAGCATGTAGGCGTCCCGGATCTGCAAATAGTCGAAACAAGGCATTTTTTTAGTAGATAAGAGAACATGATGAGTCAATGACAGTTGCATGCATGGCCCCTCTTTTATTGACGTGACCACGAAGCCTTAGGCTTCGTTTGTTTGTGTTTTTGAGTAAAAAAATTTGAAATTTTTTCGGGAATAGTGTATTATGAAAACTCGTGTGAAAATGGTAGATGTTTGTTTATGTTTTTAAAAATAGGTTGAAAATTGTAAAATGTGTCAAATAGGTTGATGGATGATGTAGAATGATTGTGTTAGTTTTGTATGTAATGATTAAATGAATAAAAAACTGTAAAATATGAAAGAGAAAGTGAAATAATAATTATAATAAATGATTTGATTAGTAAATGTGTGAAATGATGTATATATGATTGATAGGTAGTTATACAGGAAATTGAAAAAATGAAAATTTAGATGAGAATAAGGCGTGTTAAGTTTATTTTGAATTTTGTGATTTAAATACTTAGAAAATGGAATTTAAAAACATAAACAAACAAGGCCAAGATTTTGCAGATTACCAATACACGTCATATCTTGATAACTCAAAGAACATGGAGTTACATTATAATCTACTTTACCGACAGGGGATCAAATCGTAAATTGCTTTCAAAGTCCATTTTCCGAAAAGATTTTTCCCAATTACGATCTCACAAACGGGTGTCTATATAATGTACCCAATGTAATATATTTATCTATGAAGATTAGAGTGTAGATACTCACTGTAAACTCAGTTACTTGAATGGAATTGGAGATAGGACCAAAGACTCCAGCTGCTTTATACATAGCCAAAATAAAGGCAACGCATGTTGTAGACTTGCCATCACTGTAAACCCATTCGTCTTGTTCGGGTATAGTGAGCAATTGATCGAAAGTTATGCCTCGTCTTTCGGTCTCAGCTAGAATGTCATGCAAGTCCAGATCCTACCAGCAGATAAATGAGATATATATATATATATATATAGAGAGAGAGAGAGAGAGGGTAACAGGAAAACATGTTACCTCAGTGCCAAGACGCATATTAAGAGCTTCGTTCCACATGTTTGCAGCATATGCTGGCTGCATTCTAGTCCACATAGACATGACAGAAATGACCTGCAATTAGAAAAGGTTTGAAATGGTTCGGATTATTATAATGAATTTCTGCAAGTTCTTATATGTTTTAAGTCACTGTATAAACATACTAGAATCAATACACATGAATATACATAAATATATATATATATGTATCCACACAGTACGCAAACACACAGTCACAAACACAAAGACGCATATTCTTCCATATATCATCTACACAACAAAAATCTTCTATCATGTACTCAACAACATCAAGATGTCGTAATATCAATAATAGAGGACACAATACAAAAAGGAAATTTATCACACAATGCATACCAAGTGAGCATCTAGAGGCGGGGGATAATTGTCAGCTACAGTGTCAATCCAACTAAAGATCATGTTGTGGTAGCCATATGGCTTGCCTGCCATCTGGCGAGCATACTCCCAGGCTGCAGTAGTATTAAACCTCGCACGGACTTCTGGATGTAAGGGCAACAAAGCTATTTGTGGATTAGAACTATCCTTGAGTGACAATTCCCACCATTCATCCCAAGGAATTATTGCAATGATTTCTTCACCCTGTGGAATCAGTAAGGAGAAAATCCCGCATGGAAATGTCAATATGCTAATGCAAAGACCAGAAAGCATCATAAGATTTATACAAGAAAAATGCATGCAACTCTGACATAAACCAAGGGCTCAAGCTCAAAAGTCTTGAGACATTTAAAATACGATAAATTAAAAGTGATCTATTTGTAACGAGAGAATCAAACTCGCTCAGGACTGCTCAATCAGAAAAATTACACATAAAGTGCCATAATCATATATTGGCATGAAACTCGTAAAAAACAATTTGGAATTAATATACCTTGTCTTTGTTTTGGCTAAGATATTATAGAAGTATGAAGAAATAAAAGTTGGAAATAACAACAGTATAACCTCCATAAAAAAGAAAGTACATATATATAACGATAATTGCATGCACACACCCTCATTAATTGTCTAATTACCCAACAGCCCCCTTGAGATTTTGCAAATGACCAACACAGCACGTGTCAGGCTATGGAAATGTACTTTTCTATTACTGATAGGGGGTAAATTGTAATCTTACAAGGTGAAATTATAATCTGGCAGGGTGAAATTGTAATTTGCTTCTCCAATAGGGGAGATTATGTTTATTTCTCAAACCTCTGGGGATTTTCCGTAACTAGGGTCTCTCAAAGGGAGTGTCTCTATAACTTACTAACAGTTTCTATAGACCCTACACATAATGTATACCACATACCTTTTCATTCTCATGGCCAGATTCACCAACAAAAAGATTACCGAATTCATCCTTCAAGCATACGGCCGTATGACCGGCAAATGCACCAGTGACCCACTTTTCCAGTGTCTCAAATCCACCCCATCGTCCACGGATTTTCGAAACAGCTAAAAAGTCACCGGAATGCACATCCTCTGGATTGATTGTAGCACGCCATGGTTGTTGACGTTTTTCAAATGATGCACCCATGTGTTTAGTCAGAAAAGCTAAATTAGCACTCTGACCCCAACCAGTGTTAGAAAACAGGGGCAATACATCAACCAAGGAAAGAAATGTTCCAAGCATTCCCGATGGCATAAGAAATACAGAGATACCGTGCTGCTTGACCTGATCAAAGTGTTCGAATTGTGAAATTTTACTTTTTTAAGTCATTATGTATTTTAAAAAGAAAATGATTGGGAAAAAGGATGGGCTTACATATTCCACTTCTGCGGGTTCCTCCCAGGAATCAATTTTTAATGTATGGTCTTGAGCAGAAAAATAGTAATCCCAAGTGACCCTATAAGGAGTGGCAAACACGTATAAATCCATACACGTCCAGCTGTGGGCAGCACCAGTCTGAAACGGAGAAGTTATAAAGGGTTTAAGAAAGCCAGAAAAACATTAATACATAGAGAGGCGTATGCAAAGGCAGATAATTTTCTGATAAATAAATTACGAAGCTCAAACAATATATATGCACGTCCAACAACGTTTTAAGATAAAGGTAATATTTCAAACTGGCACACCAAAACTCAGTACTCCTCTACATAACAAGCATAAATGAATAAAAACTGCATTTTAAAAATATATAGTCCCGAAAATCTGCAAATTTGTGAGCTACAGTTCAAAAACATAAGTCAGATATGTAAATTTGAGGCATTGTGCTCAAAAGGTTTTCATTGCTTCAATAACGCTTACTGATTGTTCCTAAAGTAAAGAGTTAAGATTTAAAGCAGCTATTAATAAAGCTCTTTACAGCTATCTTCCCAGAAATAGCATTGAGTATGTCAGCATGAAAAATAAGTTTTGCTATTTTCCACAAAGTACAAAATAGTCTTATAATCACCAAAAGACCATGAACAATAGCTAAGTTTTTCTCAATGTGTATTTGGATCATATCTACCACAAACAAAAACACACAAAATCAACATGAACATACATAAAATCAAGATCACATACCGACAGATGAATAACACCGCCCCCGATCCCCCGGTCACCGACACCCGAGAATTCGATTTTCGCCTCGTTATTGAAAAAGCAAGCACCTTTCCACTGAATTGTCCCGTTATTCGGAGCCAATGATCCAATATACTGCGGCAACAAATCAACGGCACTGTGGAGATTGTTCATCACGGGCCAAGACACCTGACGTGGCAGCACCGGAAGCACATCCTTCACTCTGAACGGCATTTTCAATGCGTCCCCAAATTCAAACCCTAACCCTAATCCCACATAAATCACGATCCTCAGCAACCAAATCATTGTGTTGATGAATTTTAATCAGAATCACAAAATTGTAGCTTTGATTTCATCAATTAGATAAGGGGAGAGTTTGGTTTGATGGAATTTGGGGGCTAAAGACTTTTCTTTTCTGTGAAATTTGGATTATTTGATTGATGGGGAAATTGATTTGATGGCTATACTTTGAATACAGGTGTCAAATTTAATGGGTTATTACTTATTAATAAATGTAAACTACCAAGATGAAAATGGAATAACAAATTTCATGCTACTTTGGTATTTATTCAATTATAAAATTGTGATTAATTTAGTAAAAATATATAATACATTTAACAAAATATAGAACTTAATGAAACAAGAAGTTTATATTATCTATTACATAGAATGGATTATTTAGCATTTAGCAATGTTAAAATAACAAGGGGTGTTTTGTAATAAAATTAAAAAACAATAGTTGTTCAAGGTTTAGAATTTAGATTTAACTCAATCAATAATATGGTTTCTCATCTTTCTTTCTTTTTCTGTAGTATATTTAATTGTTATAAAATAACAACTGCATTATGATTGAATTTTTCCTTCATATAATAAACGAATTGTTGGACATCTAGTTTTTGTGCTCACAACAAATACATACATCTTAGTTACATAAGAGTTATACACAGAGTCCTTGATATCATCTACTTGTTTCCAATAACGTAGTCATAAATCCAACATATAAGCCATGTTTTTTGTTGTTACAACAAAATGGTAAAATCAATCTTCAAATCTGCCAAACAGAAGGATATATATATATATATATATGCAAACACTCGAGACGAATTTGCATCTCCTCTTATGAACAACGCAATTAAAACCTCGAGAAAAGTTATCTCGATAGACCTTCAACCTATAAACCCGTTCCATCGTACAAATGATAAAAAACGTATGGTCGTAAGTCGTCACATTTTCATATATCTCACACACAAGCAGCCTATTTTAGCGCAAAATTTCAAAACCCGAAAAGGAAACAATTAGAATAGCAAGGGATATATAGAGCACTTTCCTCTACGCGAATAGGCTGCCTGAATGGATTTATCTGAACCTGCACAAATGGTAGAAAAAATCTCAAATTTTCAATGAATTTAAAAAATTAGAGGTTTTCACCATAAAATAGGAAAAAGAAAAAAAAAAAGTGAACACACCGGAATTTTGAGAGCAGTGTTCGTTACTGAGCTCATACAAGAAGCAGCCAGATGAGAAGCTTCTTCACAGTAATCAGAAAAAACTGCTGGAACTTTGATCTCCTTTATAAGTTCCTATGTGAAATTCAGATGATACACGAAGATATAAATACGCATCTTTATGAACTGATATAAATACGCATCTATATTAGTTCCTATAATAAGAACTCACGAGTGTTGGTAACCAGCTCGTGTAGGCAGCCAAACCAGCATTTGGGGCTATGATTATATGAGGAGAATCCTAAAGATTCAAAGAATCGCATGAGAAATGTGTTAAGATTGTTAAGATTGACTAAGTTACCACAAAACTCGGGATAAACCTTCACTAATTCTCTGCAACGGTCATGGTAACAGCCTGCATGAAGGCGTAATGTGATTGCATGTGGGTTGTATTTGGTTATCCCTTCGTTATGATTATCGACGGAAAATTTGCACCGACAATCCGTTTGATTACATGAAGCATAGGCATTCAGATCAATTTCCTCCCGATCCCTGGAATACCCATGGGAAATAATTCAAAAATATAGAATAAATATATATATATATATATGTAAGTCAAAAATATGCCAAAAAGAAAATACTTCAAAAGTTGATACAAGTTAAATTTGGATCAGCAAGTTTTGTGATGGCAACAACATGCAGATAGGAAACAGAAACACAATTTGTTCCACAATGAAGATTTTTTGCCCAAGTAAAATGGCAGTCGCCATTAATTTTGAAGAACTGTACATGATGCAATGAGATTATCTATACCAGGAAGATATCAAGAATTCAGAAAATTGATCCTGTATAAAATAGTATTATCTATCTTCAGGTAAAAAGGTTTTATTCAGGAAATTGATTTCAACTACATCCGACTCTTGACTTCAATTTCCAGAGTTATCAGGTTAGCCAGGAAAGAAATAATGGTGCATGATAGAGTCAATTGTCATTATTAACATGTCCATGATTGAATATAGCTTTACTCTAGCACAATGCCATTCCACGTACGTGTTTCGGGTTTATATGTATATGTCCCGTATTCAACATGCATATTTATTCTCAAGGAATAAATCAGAGCTCTCTCCATAATAGTTGTTTTATTTATAACGAAAATGTACGGTTGAAATACTTATTAAAAAGAAATACAGGAGAAATTACAATAAAGCTAACCTGTGCAATGGAATTGCAGGTCCAACAAGATCTATGTGCATCTTTACTCCAGGAAAAAGTGCTTGCAGTTCCCCAAAGACTGCCAGCTGCAGCAGCTCCTTTTCTGGTCCTTCAAGGATTTAATGAAAGAGGTAAAACTTAAAATACCAGAAACACATGTTCGCATGGATAAGGTATTAAACATCCGGTAGAGAACAATCTGACTATGAAAGCGAGAGATACAAAGACTTTGAGACTGAGAAATGGGATAATCATACATGTACAAAAACCTACAGCAAATCACAATGACTTCTACTTTGAGTAAGAAAATTGTCTAATGTATCATCCAGAAAATAAGATAAATAATATGTGAAATCATCTTTGGTGCCCAAGTACATCCTTATTGCAAAAATATTGACATGTATAAATTTGTTGGTTCAAGTATATTGTATCAAGCTAAAACAAGGGTCATATAAAGCACAAATCCAGCCAGGTAAAGAAAATTGGAGCACAAGTTTCACTTCAAATTCAACTATATCAGTCATGGTTAAGAGAGTATACCTAGGTAATGTATCCGCAGTTCGTTACTGATCTCAGGAAGCAAGCTTTCAAGAGTTGCTAGCTGAATAGCCCAATATATAGTGAGTGGCTGAACAAGAAATGTTAACTGCAATCAGAGCCCGTAATCACTTCTACACAGTATAGTAACATCACAGTTCATAGACATATATAAAACTCTTAAGATTCTACAGCTTGAAATTTCTTAAGGGCCCAACATTTCTTTCAAGTAATTAAGGTTTCCTAAAAACTCTTTCATATAAGGAAAGAGTGATTTTCTGTAGTGCAAGTTAAGGAATAATGGAAAAACTAAAATTCATAGATTCAAAGATAAGCAAATAGCATACCCAATGAAGAATTAAAGCAGCAGGAGAATGAAGGGGTATGGACCTCCATTCGTAGTAATCCTTCCAACTTGTTAGCCGTTTGGGTATAGGAGAGGAAGGTCCTGTAAGATTATATACATCCAGTGTTTGTAAGTTATATGCATTTGGCTGAAATGCATCACTTATAACCACAAAATAATACCTTTGCAAGGGCATAACTGGCTAGGAAGATTCCAACCATCGATCAACCTACAAAACATTCATGACCATAGGATGTCAATGCTTAAGTCAGCCTTATTTTCTGATTAATTCATTACTATAAGAAAGTAACCTGTTTGTGGTTCAAGAAACCACAATACTGGGTATTTAGCATTTATTCGATTCTATTGGAATGAAATACTATTCAAATAAATAAACATTCAATTGGAAAAAGAGAGAGAAAATAAATACCTCAAACTATCACAACTAATAGCTGGTTCTTCACACTTGCATTCACATACCCACATTCCTATACAATGAATCCCATGCCTCATAAGAAATGAACACCGCATCTCCTACAATCAGTATCAATTTCTTTTATATCATAATCACGTAAAATAGCTCGATTAGACACAAATTTTGCAGCTGAATTTCAAACAAAAGTAACCTGTACTTAGACTAATCGGAATTCATGCAGCTGAGATTCAAACAAAATTAACCTGTATTCGAGTCTAATTTTGTCTATCATAAGAAACACGTGAAATAACACGATTAAACATAAATTACGCAGCTGAAATTCAAACAACATTAACCTTTATTTGAGTCTAATTTCTTGTCTATCATAATACGCACGTAAAATAGCTTAATTTAACACAAAATACGCAGCCAAAAATTCAAACAAAATTACCTGCATTTGAGTCTAATTTCTTGTATACCATAACAATCGCGTAATATAACTCGATTAAACAGGAATCCAAACAGCTGAAATTCAAAAAAATATGAACCTGTATTTGAGCAGTCTGTTGAGTAAAGGTGAAAGGAAAATCATTCAAAACATCAGCGCGCTTCATTTGCTGCTTCAACCTCTCGCACTCTCTTTTATGCACACTCCGGTGAGAAATTTGATGAGAGAGGGAGCAGTACGCGACAGCGCGGCAGCTATGGCACACCATGGTGGCTGCGCCGCCGCATGGGGTTCGGCTGCCCTTAGCGGCACAGTCCATTTCTTTCCCGATGAAAAGAGACGAATAATTCTCCAACGCTTTTAGTGTTCAAATAAAGTCGCTTTACAACTTTAAGCGACTTTCGTTATGTCTCATTATGCAATTTTTACTTTTGCTATAAAGGTGTATTTGATTGTGTATTTCAATCAAGATATAAATATAAATTTTTAATGTTCGATATTTGATATTATTAAATAAAGATTAATCTTTTAGTTGTATTTGTTGAGTGAATTATCTGGATACAAATGATTATAACAACTAATTTTTTAAATGATTTTCTCTAAAAAATAATATTCTGACGTGTATTCTATGCAAAAAAAAGTTAAAAAGTTCGGGCTTTAAGAAAAAAAATCATTTTTTTTAATCAAAATATATAAATATTTTAATATATACTGTTAAATAAGTTGGATATGAATAATAGAACTTCTAATTTTTCAAAATGATTTTCTCTGGAGAATATATTTTCAAATATATATATATATATATATATATATACACAACCTTCTAAGTCTTCAACATTTTGTACTAATCAAAATAAATTTAACCTCTTTTATGGAAAATGAAATAAAAATAATGACTTGTAAATTGCACAAAAATTGTACTAGTTAATATAAATAGGTCGGCTATCTCAATAAATTAGAGATAAACAAGGATCTGGATTTGGGATATTGTATTGTTGGATTACAAATTTCAATGTACAGTAGCACACGGTACAAGTTAATTATTTTTCACAATTCATAATTTTCTTACCATTAAACTAAAATTTGTTCTTATCTGTGCCAATATGGGAAAAATAATTTTATAATTCAATATAAAATATTTAAAAGATAATAGAGATTAAACCATCTAAATACACTATTATAAACTTAGAAATAACATAGAACTTATTTTGGTTATTTATAAAAATAATTATAGGCCATTATGCATCTAAATTCACATGAAAATAAAACTTATATTCAAGATCATCTAATTAGTATGCTTTAGATATATTGTTCCTTTTTCAAGCAATTATACACGAAAAGAGAGTAATAATATTGATGTGTCGTTAAAATGGTCATGCGAGCTACATTGTGGTCTCTCTGACTTGGGCCAATTATGCATATTCCTTATATAAAACTTAATAATTTTTTTCTAATATATAAAATATTTTGTAGTATTATATTATATATAATTATTTATTTAGTATTTATCATGGTTATTTTGAATAATACATATTAATAAATATATATATATATACATAATTTCTACTTGACCCGAGCAATTTGGTCAAGCTCAGCTTGTAAACGCCCCTACCCTCCCTTTCCTAAGTTTGTGCCGAAGTTAATTGTCTATTCATTAACAAAAATAGAGAATATTTTGTTAATGTTATTCAAAATATTTTAAAATTTCGTACATTTTATAAGATATTTTATGAGTTTATAAGATGTAGAATCTTATAAATTGTTTTAAAAAAATGGGTTTTGATTTAGGGTTAAAATAAAATTTAATTGATTTTCAAGATTAGAGTAATGAGTTGTGTTAGGCTTAATTGGTGCTTACAAACGGATTGGTGGGGTGAACCGCCCACTATTAAAGCTTTGGCACCTAAACCCCTTCTAATTTATTTTTACTGATTTATTTTGGACCACTTTTTTTCATTTATTATAATGCACTCCCTCTCATTAATTATTATAATTATTTAGTTTTCTTACCCATCAATTTAAAAATTTATTTCTGTGAAATAACAAATAACTTAATTAAATTCCTTAAAAATGATTTTAGTTATAAATTATAATATTTACTAAAAATGTAAGTGAGAAACTACTAAAAAATCCTTGAAATATTTTTCATATTGTAATGATATTATTTTTGTATCTAAAAAGAGTCATTATACTTAAGTCCGTCCAAAAATGTGCAAAAAATAGTATTGATAAAATTTGTAACTCTAGAATTCTTAAAAAGTAACCAATTAGGGTCAATTGGATGGCCACTCTTTTCTCCGAAAAAACATTTCATAGGAAAAAGCTATGAAAAATGCATTTGTTTAAATGTCCAAAAAAAATTCTTACAAAAAAATCTCTCAAAATTACAAATAATTTGATTTTTCTTTTTGCAACAAATAAATTTTACTATTTATGATTTGACAGTTAATACAATCAATTAAAATAATTTTTCGAATATATTTCAAAGCAAAAAATTAATTTAATTACATATTCTAATGCAAAATAATGCAACGTTTAAAATAAGATTCATTGTGACTATTTTCTGACATCAAAATCAACAAATTTGACTAACCACATTTAATAAAAATTATATTTAAATACCAATCTAAACAAATTTCTTATAACAAAAAACATATCACATCAACCACATTTATTATTTATTTTTCTTTTAAAAATCTCATCTTCCAAACTATATTTCTCATTTTTATCATAAAAAAAATTTCTCGAAAATGGACCTGTCATCCAATTGGGCCCTTACATTTTTTTTTGGTTACAAGTAACCAATTACATTGTTTCTATATTGTTGTTTAATAGTTTTATGAATAAATGGACTAATTACAATTCTCATCTTAAATATCATATTTTGTAATCTTCCAAAAAATCGGTAAAATTAGTTTTCTAAAATAAATAACATGTTAAATTACAAATTATTACAAAATTTAATATTTTGAAAATTAATATTCATATCATATAAATAAAATAAATAAAAATCAAGAGATGAGATATTGAGTGAAATAAAATTTATCATGAGAAATTGAGATCACAGCAAAAGTCCAACCTAAAATAAAGGGGTATATGTAGTGGGACCCATCAAAAGATTTCCTCGGTTGCCCAAGATCTCCTTCTCTTTCTCTATCTGGGCCTGTTCTGTTTCTTGGTCTTTTCTTAAATTAAATCTTCAAAACTTATTTAATTAAATAAAATAAAATTCAAATTGGAATTTAAATTGTACATTTAATTCAATTATAGTAAATGAAGTGCACCATTTACCCGTGACACCTAGCTACTCTGTCCTTTTATTTTAATTACTATCATTATTATTACTCGACTATTATTTTTATTATTATTATTGTCGTATTTATAGGTGCAAATTGATCGAAATTATTAAGAATAATATGTGAGCTATGATTTTAAGATATTTAAATATCGATAGAAATAACAGTGCGTTTGGATCGATGGATTTGGATTTGAGGAGTGGATTTGGAGGAAGGATTTTAAATGACACATAAAATGGTGTCATTTGAAATCCACCGTAGTTGTGGAGAAAAGAGCTCAAAATGAATGGTGAGAGATTTGAAATCCATCATCATCCAAACGAACTTAAATGGATTTGTCGATGAATTTAAAATCCATGGATTTCAAATCACTCGATCCAAACACACCCTAATAGTTTTTTTGGAACTGTATTTATTTCACCTAGTCGTATTTTGTCTATAATACTCAAGAAAGTTGGATTTATTAAGAATTGCGTGTATAAATAGTTGATCATGTAAAAATAAATAAGACAAGTTTTAATGCTTGTGTCGCCCTATGCAATGAACCTAATGAAGTGATTATAGGGGCTTTTTTGATATAACCCCCCGAGGTATCTAACTTTGGCAAACAACCCCCCGATATTTGAAATTTTGGTAAACAACCATTTCTGTTTAGTTGACCGTTAGTCAACAATTAAGGTCATGGGCAAAATTGTAATCTAATAATTTCAAACAAATATATTAATTTTCAATGTATTTATTTGGAATTACATTGAAAATAAATACATATTAATTTTATTAATTTTATTTATTTGCAAAATTGTAATTTAATAATTCTAAACAAATATATTAAATAAATTTATTAATTTTATTTATTTGCAAAATTGTAATTTAATAATTCCAAACAAATATATTAATATATTGAAAATAAATACATATTAATTTTATTAATTTTATTTATTTGCAAAATTGTAATTTAATAATTCCAAACAAATATATTAATATATTGAAAATAAATACATATTAATTTTATTAATTTTATTTATTTGCAAAATTGTAATTTAATAATTCCAAACAAATATATTAATTTTATTAATTTGCAAAATTGTAATTTAATAATTCCAAACAATATATTAATTTTATTAATTCCAAATAAATACATTGAAAATTAATATAATTGTTTGGAATTATTAGATTACAATTTTGCCCATGACCTTAACTGTTGACTAAAGGTCAACTAAATAGAAATGGTTGTTTACCAAAATTTCAAACCTCGGGGGGTTGTATGCCAAAGCTACATACCTCGGGGGTTATATCAAAAAAGCCCGTGATTATAGTGACCCATAAATCCATAATTTATGATCTAATATTCTAATCTAATCTAATGCATAACTTATCATTGTAGTCAAAGAAAGTTTATCCATCTTGTAAAAAAAATCTTTATTTTAAGTGAAATTCACCTTTATTATATTATGGTAAATTAGGAATATTATTATAAAGTTGGTTGGATAACTGAATTTTACAGTACTAGTCATGCTTTTAATTTTTAATGAAGGAATGTCTTTTTAGTTTACTCTATTGTACGTCTCTCAGTTATAAATAAAGTAAACTGATTTAACTTTCTTGTACAGTTTATATGTTATTCAAAAGCGAGATTCATATTTTCATTTTTTTAATAATAATCTATAACACAAAAGATCTATTTTTTTCTAAAATCCTCGTTATTTTTGTTTTTCCATGGTCTAGATGTTTGTCAAAAATGTAATTTGATTTTTCAAACACAAAAGAGATTAATAGGGAAATCTTTGGAGATCGGAGCAAATCTAGATTTGTTGGTTGATTAATAAATATAACTAATGCAAATTAATGTTTGTCTTAATTATCCCCCCAACTAGAACACAACTTCTAGTACTTTTCAATTGAAATTCATATAGGTGAATTTACATTCAAAAAATAGGCAATTAATTATGGATCTTATTGAGAATCTCAATGTGTAGTATCCAACTACAATTTATAATTGTTTTATATAATTCAAACTATTAATATTTCAATAAAAACAAGTTGTTCAACTATTAATGATAATTTAATTCAAAAACTTGTCAATCTTATTGTTATTTTTTTTCTTTGCAAAAAAGAAAGAGCGGATATTATGTGAGATCGAAAAATATTTTCACAAATCTTTGATATATAAACTATTTTCACAAATCTTTGACACGTTATGAAAGGGATATAAAATCTTTTTTGAAAAAAAAATAAAATAAATACAAATCTAAATAAATGAATTTGATGTTTATTTCTTTTTCTGAATAATGAATAGGAGAAATGTGAACATAATACTTTTACTTTTCATTTTCCCACATAAATTATCAAGAAATTTTGTTTTTATTATTCCATAACTAAGCTGTCCAATATTGTTAGTACAATTAATTAGCATGTAGCAACAATTACCGGCAAATCTCCCGTTATAACGACGTCAGTTAATATACCCCTTTAATTTTGACGGCGCTATTACATAAATTTAACTTTAACACCACTTCACCCTTTTTTTTATAGAGAAAATAACTTAAAACTCCTTACTTTTAGTGTTAAATTATCAAAATTTTCAAACTTTTTTAAAATTACATAAAACCCTCTTTATATTGTGATATTTTTACAATCGTACCCACCCCTGTAGGCCTGTATTTTTTAAAATTCTAAAAGTTTTACACATGTAAGGCTCCGTTTGTTTGACAGGGAATGAAATCTAAAATGGGAATAAGATTTCTGGTAATTTGATTACTAGAAATTTGATTCCATTAATAGTGTTTGGTTTCTACAAAAAAATTGGGTAAGGATATATATTTTTTTCTTTTTTATATTTTGTTCAAATACATATAATAAAGAATAAAATCTAAAATTAAATACTTTGACATAAATACCCTTATTTTAAATCATATTTGTATAATCTAATTATAAATTTTATGACAAAATAGAATATTTGATATTATATATATACATAAGTGTATATACATATATATATATATTTAATTTGGTTAAATAATAAAGAATAAATAAGATATCAATTTGGTTCAATTGCATTATCCTCTTTTAGAAAAATGATAATTAAATTGAACATGCTTATCTTTTATTTACATATTGTTCGACTTTTAAAAAAATTACATGTATGCATTTTTCATATACCAATGCATTGATAATTATTTTAAGTCGGAAACATATTATTGTTAATAAATAAAATATATTAATCATATGTGACCACTGACCAACAACCATTTCAAAAGTACTATCGCAAAAACAACATAGCAATTTTTCAATTTCATTCAATAAATAAATATCAAATAAAATGAAATTACGATCTATTTTGACAATGAAAATATTCTAAATAAATTAAAAATACGAAACTATTTCTTCATAAATAATAACTTAAATGAAATGATAAAATAAATAACTATTTTGTTGATTTTGTATTATATTTGATATAAGAGTAATAATGACATTAAAGTAGTGCATTTATGATTACCTTGATATGGTAATCACATTACCTCCATAAAACAAGGTAATGTAATTCCCTTATTTGAGATGATAATTCCTATATTTTGGGAATTAGATTGCATTCCATAATATCAAATAAAAAATACCAAACAAGGTTATTTGATTTTTGGGAATCATATTCCCCATTTTGATTTCATTCCCTTGACAAACAAACGGAGCCTAAATCTTACAAATAGACCATTTGAGGGGATTTTTTGTAATTTATCAAAAGTAAAGAGGCGTTTATATAATTAGTATTAAAGTGGGGGTGCATATTTAATTTCCCTTTTTTACTCAAAATCCTGCGAAAAATCGCAGAAAAACTCTCGTGGGATATGGAAAATCAGATCAACAAACAAAGTGGATTTCAGAATCTCAGCCGTATGCCTTTTATTTATTAAAAAAGTAGATTTTCCCAGATTTGATTTACAAGTCTATTTTTTTTCTAATCTCACACACACATATATATATAAGTAAAGATAAAGACGTGTGGTATCATATCATATATATTGTTTGATACAGACAGATTGACCATTATATGTGCCTTTCTCACAAACACATTTCTCTGTCTATTTCCATTTCTTTTTATCATATATTGTGTGTGTATGAGCTGAAGATTCGAATTCTCTGTGAAACATTATAAAAGTTTGAGCTTTTTCTTCATCTGGGCTGTTGAGATTTCCTCCAAAAATGGCTAAAAATGGTGTCTTTTCGAGATTAAGAAGATTGGAAAATGAAGGGCTTGTTGGTGATTCTCAGGAAGTTCATGTTCTTGCTGTTGATGATAGTCTTGTTGATAGGAAAGTCATTGAGAGATTGCTCAAAATCACTTCTTGTAAAGGTAAATTTTTCATGAATTTTATGCAAAAATGAAGATTTGGGTTTTATTATAATTTTATAAAGTTAATGAAAATTTGACATTTTTTTTTGGTAATTTCAGTGACAGCAGTGGATAGTGGAAGAAGGGCTTTGCAATTTTTGGGGCTGGATGAGGAGGAAAGCTCTGTTGGTTTTGATGTAAGTGTGGAAAATGTTTTATTTATCAATTTAATTTAGAAAAAAAAATCATTTTGTTTTATGGTTTTTAAGGAATATTTTTGTGGTGTTGATGAAGAGTTGATTTGATTTTGATTTTCAGGGATTAAAGGTAGATCTGATAATTACAGATTATTGCATGCCTGGAATGACTGGCTATGAGCTGCTGAAAAAGATTAAGGTGGAATTTTTTTATCTTAATCTTCTATTAATTGTCTGAATTTAAGTTGAATGATTAGATTAACTAATTAGTTTTTGTCTTAATTTGTGTTGTTTAAACAGGGTTCATCTATTTTGAGAGAAATACCAGTTGTGATCATGTCATCTGAAAATGTTTTGGCTAGGATTGATAGGTAATTTCATATAATCTTGGTTGCCTATTCATTTTAATTCTATTAAAGCCAATTTTCATTGTATTGCAAATTCACCTAGGTTATGATAATATACATGTAACAAATGCTAGTTAATCTTTGCAATAACACAATAAATTAGCTTAAAAACCCTTGTGCAATATTCTCGATCCAATCATAATCATTAGTTTGAGATGGTCGAAAAATCACAACTGTTGGTTTGAGACGGTTGGGTTTAAATAATCGGCACTTTCGATGGTGAAAAAGTGGTCCGAGGTGATTCTAAGTGGACCTGGTCCAATGCACCCGATAAATTGTTCGGTTGTGGTTCGCACAAACGAACCATCCAATAGCTATAATTTAGTGAAATAAGAGGGCCCACATGAATGCTTGATCATAGTTTAAGTGCAACTAGCCACCCCAAATGACTAGAATCAATGAATGGACAACTAATATGCTTATATCCATGTATACTATTTGAAGAAGTTAACCTAATTTTGTATTCAATATCAAATCTTATCTTGGCAAAAGATATTAACATTTATTGGATACAATATTGAAGGGTTTTTTAAGAAAAGAATGTAAAAGAATTTATAGGAATAACTTAGCTTTATCTTATGGTTGATTTTGTTTATTGAACCCTTTTTGAGTCTAAAAAGACAAAGGAAAATTCAATTATATGTTAATGAACTATTTGATTTATGTGTTTCAATTATCAGATGTTTAGAAGAAGGCGCAGAAGATTTCATCGTAAAGCCTGTGAAATTAGCGGATGTGAAGCGTTTGAAGAGTTACATGTTTGGCGAGGGCAAGATTAAGACACAAGAAATCGGGTTTAACAAGAGAAAACTACAAGACACATCCGACGGTTCACATTCATTCTCGCCAGACGACACATCATCATCATCAAGTCCATCACCACCGTCCGTTTCATCACCATCATCTCCGAGATCATTCTCATCTCTCCCTAGTTCACCCACATCTCAAGACTCGCCCACGAGGCCATTCAAGATGAGCAATCACGACTAAAACTTGTGCTATAAATTACGAAAAATCCCGTTTGGACAAAGCCAAATTGTGCCCCCTAATCGATGTAAGGTTTTTCAAGCGGCTTGTTCCGTTTTATTTATTTTTCTTTTTTGAGCCCATATATTAATTTTGTTGTTAACAAGTGTTGAAGAGAATGTGAATACAATACAACTTCCAAAAAAGTTCATTACTTTGATGATTTTGTGTTTAAAGCAAAATATAGGTATAATTGACTTTGTCATCTCAATCAATCATGATGATGATGAAAAGAGAAGGTGGAATTATGAATAAAAATATGTAATGACAGATTGGATATAGTGATTTGATTCTGATACGGGGTTATTATTTAATGTCAATTCTTGTCTGCTAAAAGGAATATTGGATTCTGATAGACAATATATTGATGATTTGATGTGTTTTCTCTTTATGGGTTTTTGGTATTATTGCCTTAAATTCAGGCCAAAAAATTGCAATGCTGTCATACCAGGGTCATTCTTTCATGGACCGAGACCAAAAGTCCCGGCCCATATACACCACATGTATATGGGGTGGTGGGTGGTGGGTGGCCAAAAAACCACCCACCACCCCATAAACATGTGGTGGATAATGGACCGGGACCAAAGGTCCCGGTCCATTATAGAATGTCATACCAACATATTGGACATATTTAAACAAAGCATATTTAGGGTACAGCTGCCCCGGCAAGATCACTCAACTACAGCTACCATTAATAGTGGGATAGCTCATAAGGCATTTCTATAGTGCCATTTGTATGGATAATATTTTGAAATCTAATTGGTTTCGATAATTAAAACTTCGATTCAGTCAGTTAATCACATAGTTGTGTGATGAGGTAGTAAAAACCACTGACTCACTATTCAATGTGTGATGTATGTTACACAGGGCTGTTGGTCCCAATATGGCATAGAATCACTTGATTTGGTCTGATTTTTAGGTTTTATATTTGGGCTGACGAATGCGAAGAAAACGGAGAAAACATGATATTGCGTGGAAATTAAAAAAAAATGAAAAATATGTAAGCTAAAAAGCGGTCCTAGACCCATATGGCCCCGCCTCTGCGGATAGGTTGATCGTATATCGTTGAATACAAGTGATTAAAGTATCTTTTATTATCAATATTTATTTAATGTTGTATAATGGACGGACTAACTTCATGAGATATAATCCATCGTACAATCTCATGTTCCTAAGGGGGTCGATATAGGGATCAATGACAGACATTATCGAGACTTGAAATTTCAAGAGCCTTTTGACCCATTTGCCCCTATGTACATGCGAGGCTTGGAACTTTCGGGTCGTGGGGCCGATTAGAGCCCATTAAACTATGAGTTGGAGATTATTGGGGATCTAAGATCTCGAGCCCCTAATTTTATTTTGTGATCACTTTCTTAAGTGAACATCAATTGTATAATTAATACAATTCCCATACTGGCTTGAATTCAACCAGATTTGTCTAATTAGAAATCTTCAATTCAGCTCGTTATGCTTTCAAGCCGAGTTGAATTGAAATAACATTATCCTTGAAAAGAAACCTTAGAAAAACTAATTGAATTGCGTATTTCCAATTTTTTACTTTCGAACAATGATTTCCGATTAATGCTCTGAAACCCAACCGAACCGGCTGGACCGTGACTCAATCAATAACAACACGATTAAGACCACAAACCTCTCTTTTCAATAAACCGATGAACCGCACATTGAACCGGTGAACCGGTAAATGCTAGCTAGGTATTGGACCCATCAATTCATTACTAATTTTCCAAAATGGCCATCAATTTGTGAAATTGACAAGACGTGGCTTCTTGCTAAATGCAACCATCGGTCCAAGGGCACACAACCGGCCCACGTTTAATGGGACCTAAACTTAGTACCTTTAATTCTTGTGAAATCTCAAATATTAGAGCTCTAAATTAGGCCTTTTTTTTTATTTCTTTGAAATAGTTAGCAAGAAAAAATATTAAACATCATGGTTTGAAGATAGTAATTACTAATTGTATATGGTGTAAATAAAAAATTTATAAAAAATGTAATTTTTTATATAATTGAGTTTTTAGACATAAAATTAGGCCATTTAAGCGTAAATTTATAGTTAAGTCTATGCGGGTCTTGCTCAATCACTCGTTATCATCTCCGAAAAATCCAACTTTATATTTTTTTCACTAATTTTCCTTTTTATTTTCAATTTTTTGTCGTCAAATGTGTTGAATAATATGAAACCCCGTGAATTATATTATTGATAAAAGAAGGGTATAAATAGTGTTACAATAGAATCGAATGAAATCGTAATCTACCTATAAACATGGAAATAAGATAAAACTAAATAACTACAAGATTATAAAAGATACGATACGATATAATCTAAACTAATCTAAATATTATCTAACACTTCCCCGCAGTTGAAACGTGGGATCTTGAACGTGGGATCTCTGATACCATGTTGAATAATATAAACCCGTGAATATTGTATTATTAACAATCAACTATTTATAGGGATTACAATGAAATCAAATCAAATCATAATCTACCTAAAATCAAGGAAATAAATCAAATACAAATAACTGAAAGATACGGAAAGATATGACAATCTAAAATAATATATTTTATTCTAATACTCCCCCGCAGTCGAAACAGGAGATTCTCGAACACGTTGAGACTGGATTGAAAGATACGGAAATATATGGCAATCTAAAATAATATAGCGCCATATGGAGGTGGTGCAACGGCGGCTCAGGTGGTCGGCACTGTGGTGGCTGCGACGATAATGTTGCCAGAGAGAGATGACGTGAGAGGCGGCGCCGACGCAGTGCGACATATACAATTTTTTTTTTTTTTTTTTTGAATGCGAGGGATTTAAGAAAAGATGTTGCCGACATCAGCCAATAGAGGGGGGACGGCATCGACATAGAGGAGAAGAAGATAAATTTCAACGGCGATGACAACGCCGGAAATATTAGGTAGTGGCGAAGGGTGGCCATCTGCTGTGGTGAAGGACAGGAAAGAAGGAGAAATTTCAACGGCAATGACAACGCCGGAAATATTGGGCAGTGGCAGAGGGTGGCCATCTGCGGTGGTGAAGGCCAAGAGAGGGGTGGCCAAATTAATATAATTAGAAGGACAAAAAAAGATCCGGCGACTTTAAGACAGCGGAAGCAAAGATCGAGAGACCAAGGCTTGAAGCCATGACTCTGATACCATGTTGAATAATATGAAACCCCGTGAATTATATTATTGATAAAAGAAGGGTATAAATAGTGTTACAATAGAATCGAATGAAATCGTAATCTACCTATAAACATGGAAATAAGATAAAACTAAATAACTACAAGATTATAAAAGATACGATACGATATAATCTAAACTAATCTAAATATTATCTAACAAAATGTTTTGTCTAGAAAGCTTATATATATTCTTTTTTATTACTATTAGTAGATTCGAAGACATTAAGATTAAATTGATGTTTTTGTCCATAGCTTAAAAGAGAATTTGATTTCTTTCTATTTGTTTTTCACATGTAGAAATTGGGAAATTCTAGCACCAAGTCGAAATAATATTTTGCACTATATTTATGGCTTTATTCAATTATGTCTATTTTTCATATATTTTGATCCTTCTAGATTAATGTTTTTCTTCTCATACATTTATTTATGCTGATTTAGATCGAAATTGAAAGGACGAATGAGGTTTGGTACATTAAACTAAAAACAATGAAAATATATGTAAAAAATATCAAATTATAATAAACCCATGTCTAATTAAAATAAATTTATTTGAGCTCCACTCATTTAACAAATTTACCAGCAAAATACCAAATTCTGAGTTTCTAATAACATTTTGCACCCATTTTTTTAATCAAATTTCTAGATTCAAGATTTGATTTCTTCATCATATATTATTGCAATAAAGTCATGAAAATTATTAATTTTTTCAGCTTTTTTTGTTATTTTTTTTTTCTTTATTCTAAAAAAGCTCTAACTACCCAAACTGCACTATTCAATGCCACCAACCGAAATTATGAAAAATTAATTTTCCAACAGTCAATACAAAGCTTGAATATGAAGTCATAAATACAACTGAATTTACCAACAAAAAAAGTCAATTAAATTAGGAAAGCATTGAATAATAATAATAATTATTATTATTATTATTATATTATCCATTTATCCTATCCAAATTGAGCTCATTAGTCTGGTTGACTTTGGTGCTCTATTTAGACTTTGTAATACTTCTAAAATCATAGAAAAATTCAATCCATGATTTAGAAAGCTTCTTTTTTAATTCAACCACTTCACAATGCAATTTGTAATTATTTTATTGTTAAACAATGCAATTTGTAAATGATACACATAGTTGCTAAATTGAACCTTTCCTTTCACTCCAACCACTTCATTTTTTGATTAATATATTTATATATTCATTTTTGATCGAGATACAATCATTTAAATTTTAGTTATACGTTAGTCTTTTTTAAACAACATTATACTTTATTTTCATTAAAAGTTAATGAAAATTAATAAAATATAATCTAAAAATTATATTTTACCCTATAAACTATACAAATTATCGCAAACACCCGTAAATAAGTATATAATGTCACTCACCCCATGAGTAATAAAAAAATTCTTGAAAATTATTGGTAAGATGATGATTTTTTTTGTTGGATAAATATCTAAAAAAATATGTTTAAAGGGTATTTTGATACAAGATATATAGTTTTAAGGAGCAAAATGCAATTTTCTTTTTACAATAATAAAACTTGAAAGCTAACATTACTTAAAATAACAACTAACATCATTAGAACTATTAGAAAATCTCATAAAAAAAAAACATAAATTAAAATCATCATTTCCTATGAGAGAAACATTATAATTTTCCCCCCAAATTATTCACTATTTTTAATTTATATGGGGTTGTCAAAGATATTTAGTTGAACCACTTCAATCGGTTGACATGGGTACAATCGATACTTTTTCCACTAAATTTAATTATTATTATCACGAGACAATTAATGCACACATTCTTTATAGCCCCTTAATTTATTTTAATTAAGAAATTTCTTGCTTATGCACTTGAAATTAAAAAATTATTTCCTTGTACCTTCCATTTCATAACCTTACAAAAAATTGACTAATTCATTGTAGATTACAAATAACACTTTCCATGACATATGACTTCAAATTAATTAAAAAATATGTCAATTTGATGAAGCCTTTCCCTCTGACTTTTTCGTGTCAATTACGTGTTAAGACATCATTATTAATTATTTTAATCCCCCAATTATGATACTTTAATAATCCTATGTCTAATTAATTACCACAAAAATACCAATTCAAGATGAAATCAATGTTGAGTATGAAGAACATTTCCACAGCCCACAAATTTACTTGGTCTTAAACAACTAATTAACCCCCAAAAAACCCCTAAATCACAATCATTTTCGTTGTAAAACCGAACTCAACGAGGGGCATTTTGGTCATTTCACCACAAGGCATAAATACACCAAAACTACCAACTGCTCTCCATTGAAAGTTTCAGCAAACCACACCAAACACAAAAAACAGAACAAATCAAGAAACAAAAATCATTAATCTCATTAAGCAATGATCAAAAATCACAACAAAATTAATCCATCTTCAAAAACTCCAAAATTCATTCCAAGTTATGATCATGGCTGCAAATTTTCATCCTCTCACAATTCTTTCTTTTTCCATTCTTCTCCTAATCTCTTCATCCTATTCTCAATCAAATTCTCCACAAAACATTCAAACTTTCTATCCATTTTCTCCTCCACCACCACCACCACCATCACCGCCTCCGGTCAGTGACCCGCCGCCTCTCCCGCCACCAACCGCCACCACTCCACCGCCACCGCCACCACCAGGTGGATCGTCAACAAGGGCTGCAGTTGGAAGAGCTGTTGGTGTAACAGCTGCAAGCACCCTCGTCCTATCGGCTCTCCTTTTCTTCATTCTCTTAAGGCGTTCGCGTCGAAAGAGGGATAGGGAGAGCTTTGCTAATGCGACACATGGAGGCACCGATACTCCGGGCCCACCTCCTCGAAACGACGATTTCATGAAGTTTAATGGTAATCTCAAGGGAGTTATTGTTGATGAGAATGGTTTGGATGTTCTGTATTGGAGGGATTTGGAAGATGGTGAGAATAAAGGTGATTTCAAGAAACAGTATTATAAGAACTTGAAAGATGATGATCAAAAGGAAGAAGAGAAAAGAGTGGTGAATAGTAGAAGTGAAGATCATTTGCTTAGAGGAAGATCTTCAACTTCTCAAAGCCCTGTTTGGAATGACAAAGAATCACATCCAATTCAGCAAAAGCAAGACTCATCAATTCAAATGATGAAATATTCTAACCAAACACTTCCTCCACCACCAGGAGCATCACCACTAGTTTCCGGGGCGGTTCCAAAGGGAAAATCGCCTGCATTTTCACCGCCGCCAGTGGGCCTAGCGGCAATTCCCAAAGAGAAAGCCATCACGCCACCACCACCACCACCGCCAGTAGCTCTAGCTGCGGTTCCAAAAGAGAAAACCGCCGCCCAACCACCACCTCCTCCACCAATCCCATCAAATAAAGGTCCACCACCACCGCCACCTGGCGCTCCGGTGAGACCCCCGGCCCCGCCTAGTAGACGTGCTACTTCACTAGGGGAAGGCACATCAGAGAAGGGGAATGGACAAGTGAAACTCAAGCCCTTACATTGGGATAAGGTGAATCCAAATGTACAGCATTCCATGGTGTGGGACAAACTTGACAAGGGCTCTTTCAAGTAATCACTCTCCTCTAATATACTCTATTCATCTCTATCTATACTAATTCAATAATTCATCCATATATGATTTCTAATGTACTCTTTCTTTTTTTTCTATGTATATACACAGGTTTGATGGTGATCTTATGGAAGCACTCTTCGGAACCGTCGCTACAAATAGAAAATCCCCTCTAAGAGACAACCGATCAACGAATCCAACAAACGATAAACCGGGCCCACCCTCTCAAATCTTCATTCTCGACACTCGTAAATCACAAAACATCGCGATTGTGCTAAAGTCACTCGGGATCGCACGAAAAGAAATCATCGATGCACTAGTCGAAGGAAATGGCCTAAATGCCGATACAATAGAAAAGCTCGCACGAATAGCTCCAACAGACGAAGAAAAATCCGAAATTTTGGCATTCAAAGGAGATCCCACGAGACTAGCTGATGCTGAATCTTTCCTCTACCACCTACTCAAAGCTGTTCCATCTGCCTTTCCTCGTTTCAACGCAATGCTCTTCAGATCGAACTATGATTCAGAGGCTTTACACATTAAAGATTCCTTAAAATCGCTGGAATTGGCCTGTAATGAACTCAGAACTCGAGGGCTGTTCTTGAAGCTCTTGGAAGCTGTGCTCAAGGCCGGGAATCGGTTAAACGCAGGGACAGCTAGAGGAAATGCACAAGCTTTCAATCTAACGGCTTTGAAGAAATTATCCGATGTCAAAAGCTCTGATGGGAAAACGACACTTCTACAGTTTGTCGTGCAAGAAGTTGTTCGTGCAGAGGGCAAACGATGTGTTCTCAATAAAAACCGTAGCTTAAGCAGGACAAACAGTCAGAGCAGTAATCCAGGAAACCAAACACCTGATAACTCGACTAAAGATGATAGAGAAAAGGAATACATGATGCTTGGTTTACCAGTTATCGGTGGACTAAGCTCTGAGTTCATAAATGTCAAAAAAGCAGCTACATTAGACTATGATACACTCTCGAAAACAATCTCCGAATTAGCTGCAAAAATGACGGGAATACGTGAAACGGTGTCGTTATGTGGAAATGAGGGAACATTCGCGAAGAAAATGAAGGGTTTTCTGGATACAGCTGAATTAGAGATACAAGTAATGAAGGAAGAGCAAAACAGAGTAATGGAACTAGTGAAGAAAACGACGGATTACTATCAAGCGGGATACGCGAAGAGTAAAAATGGAAATGAACTTCAATTGTTTGTTATTGTTAGGGATTTCTTGGGGATGGTGGATCAAGTGTGTATAGAGATTGCGAAAAATGTACAGAAGAAGACGAAACCCGGATCGCAGATTGCTGAGTCATCATCGCCATCATCGGTACAGGGGTCGCCTAGGGTTTTCAGGTTTCCGAAATTGCCTGCAAATTTTATGTCGGATAAGAGTAATTCTAGTGATGATGAAGATGATGAGAAGGGGTTTTGAGGTTTTTGTATAGCTAAAAATGGAGGGGAAATAGTGGCATTGGAATGGTTTTGTTATTTTGTTTTTTTATTTTATTTTATTTTTCAAGTGTAAAATTGAAAATTCTTTTCCATTGTAAATTTATAATTGCATGAAGTACAAAAAAGACAAGTTTTAATTGCATAAGATGGGAAGTTTTGTGAAAATAATTATTTGGTGTTTTACATTTCATATTTCAATTTGATATTGCTCAAATGATGTATATATTTTTATTTATTTAATACTCATGTCCGATTAGAGAAAAATCAGACGATATAATTAGTATACATCTAACATGATTTTCCCTCATTTTCATTAGAAACCTATCCATAAATACAAAAAACAAATGTAAACATTCTATATACATACAAACCATTTTTTCCAAGTATAAAGATAAATGAAAATACTCGAAATTTCTCTACGCAATATAAACGAGAAAAAAAAATCTACATTCTACACTCTTTTAATCTCCTACACAATATATATCGACCTCAGCAGCACGAGATTACGAAACCCTGCTTTTAACTTCTGCAAAAAAACCACTTCTTTCTTACATCCTCGATTTTCCAGCATATACCGACAAAACCCCATGTTAAAGATATCATTTTTTCTCCTCCAACTGGAAATGTGAAAAAAGAAAATGTTTTCGATTCAACTAGGCCGTTGATATAGAGGCAAATGGAGAAAAATGAGTACCTTATCTAAACAATCTTTTTTCGACCCTGATAAAAGGATTTCGATTTGGCAATGGAGTTATAACTTTGGCTAAGTTTCTTAATCTCAGTCTTTTTTTCATCCTGCATCAAAATATACCGTTGTTTAAAGACCAAAAATACATCATTACAGAGTATATGTCTCGATTTTTCACAGAAATAGAAGCATAGTATACCTTTGATTTTGCATTAAGTTGAGCATTTTCTGCAACTCTAGCTATCGATTTTGCCTCTAGTTTTTTCAAAAACTGCTTCAAGTTTGTATATTTTCACAAAGAAATAAGCAAAAGGTACAATCTGAATTTATTTACAGAAGATGGGCAGAGTTGTTGGAAATTACCTCTTTCCGTTTTTCGGTTTTTTCATCACTTTTCAAGCCGATAGCGGGTGAGACAGCTGATATATCTTTCCTATCCCGAGTGGAACTTTTATGTGATCTTTTATTAAATTTATAAAAAAAAAAAAAAAACAGAACCAGAATCAGGCTCGAGCAAGGAAATTATTCCAATTTAAATAATTCCATCGCCAAATTTAAACATTTGAACAAAATTATATAAAGGGGTTAAACTATTTTACATGTGAAACTAGTTTTGATGCCTGTAAAGGATAGTTTAGTACATATAAAACTGTAATTTCATCAAAGACCAAACGTTTTTTCTCGTTGAGTATTAATAGTAACATTTCAAACCATAGAAGCTATTTATAATGTGAAAAAAGAGCAAAAAATCTCACCCTGATGATGGAAAAATAGTTGATCTTGTTCCAGATTGACTCTTCGGAGTTGCAATGTTCTGAGCATCCTTCTTCAGTCTACAAATTCAAATTATTAATCACTTAGAATTCAATTTCAAAATTGTGAAACAAAAAAAAAAAACGAAAAAAAAAACAAACAAACGAATGATTCATTCATATAGTCACCATTGAACATTAGGTTTATAACACAGTTATAAAAATGGAATCTTTAACAAAGGACCAATTATACCAAAACTTTTCTTAGTTAGTATTCTGATTGTAAACAATTATACACCAATACGAGCAAATAAAAATAAGAATTACCCTTGAGTCCCCCTTACAGGAGTACGAAAAGTGGAGTTCTTCGGCTCGATTGCAGTAGATGCCACCTGCCAAATTACACTAGTAAAACTTTCTGTATATACCTTACACTAGCATAAATATACGATAAAGCAACAAAAATTTCACTATTAAATCACGTACGATTTTTCCTATATTCGGTTTTTCATCACTATAAGATCCCATTGTGCGATTCTGGAAAGACTTGAAAGCCCGTTTAACGATATCCTTATCCCCCATTTGCTCCATTATCGAAGACTTCCTAGTCGTGGAGATATTAGCCACGGGGGTCGTGGGACCCAAAGTAAGAGACACGTGCAATGATGTGGGACCCGTTTTCTTGCTTTGTCCCGA
This sequence comes from Verbascum thapsus, assembly GCA_963669365.1. NCBI lineage: Eukaryota > Viridiplantae > Streptophyta > Magnoliopsida > Lamiales > Scrophulariaceae > Verbascum > Verbascum thapsus. The sequence goes on from OY770108.1 coordinate 23,456,034, forward strand.
CAAAAGATTCGTGCTTTTGGGCAGTGGCGAAATGTTCACCTTCTTGTTCAAAGATCGAGAGGCCGAGATAGGAGTGGAAACTTGCAATGATTTGGCAGAAGGTGATATAACTTTCTTCGTTGTAGCCAAATTCCTAATATCCTTTTTAATCGGAGTTACCTAAACGCCACAAACAAATAATTTTATGTGACCAAATCAAGAATTCGATATAAATTTGACAATCGAAAGTTTTTGGGTAAAAATGGGTTTTTGCCGGAAAAAAAATGATAAATGTAGGCTTACATGATTTGACTCCTAAAGTGATTTATGTTCCCTTTGGAGTAAAATATATACTATCTCACAACCCAAAAAGTATTTGGAAATGGCTAAATCAAACATAATCCCGAGGAAAAAGAATAAAACACTATTTTCTCAAAATAAAACCAAACACACTCTCATCAATCTCACCAAACACTACTTCAAAACATGATCAAACATAGCCTTACCTTTTGAGCTATATTCCGCGCATTCAACTTCGAATTTTCTTTTTTCAATTGTTCGACGCCACTTTTTCGTTCTCGAGGTTTTCCCGAGACGTCTCGAGTGTCCTTATTAGGAATCTCTACTCGAACCAAAACAGATTCTTCTTTGACATTTATCTCAGAGTCAACTGAAGTATCATTCAACCCATCGTTAACTTCCTCTTTTACCTCCTCACAAGGGATTACATCAATTAAACCGTTTGTAGACGCTTCCTCTTCAAGCCCTTCAGACGATATTGCATTATCATCTTTTGTCTCATTACAAATAGTTTCATTTTCCAAATTACTTATACAGGCTTCTTCATCAACGTCTTCTGACAATCTTTCACCGTTGGATGAATGAAATTTAGAATCTACCTCAGATGAATCTTCAAAATGATCTTCCTTGCTTGAGACGTTTGAGCTTGGATTTGCAGATAAAACAGAGTTTATCGACTTTTCTTGCTCTAATTCCTCAGCTTTTTTAGCAGCAATTTTCTTATAGTGGGCTTCAAAATACGCCTTCTTCTGAGCTACTGATCCAGGGTTCGATAAAGTTCCAACTTCCTCCAAATACTTATTTGGTGAGAAAGATGAAAATTTCTCCCAAGAAAGTGCAGCATTCTCAAACCTACCAAATGAAACCGAGACTTCCAGTCTAGCCTCAGATTTAAAAGACTCATCCATCTGTTTATATAAAAAAATCTCAACTTTAGTTGACTGAAAAATTTATAGCTCAAAGTACATAGACTAAAAGCACAAGATCTTGTAATTATGAGTAAAATATGAAGAATCTAGGATAATAGAGCAAAATTCAATCAAAATGGACCATTCAAAACAGTTCAAAGCAGATAAATGACGTACATTTTTTTTCTAAATCAAGGGATTAACCTAGAGATTGAGGACTAATCAGATATCTAACACAAAGTTGAAAATTGAAACCTTCATCTGAGGCAAGTATGGGCAAATGAATCACCAAGACAGAACCAACCAAGAACAAGAAATAGGATATGATAAAGACAACAAACAAGACAAGGAAAATGGGGGCTCTTAAAACAAACCCATGTGCTGTGTTTTTCTACCGCATCAATCATCCACAAGATTACAACTTTTACAGTTATAAAATTAATTGTCTGTTTCTAGTTCTTCTGGAAAGTCCTAAACCCATAACCTTAATCAACAGAACCCAAAAACAAGTGGATATGAATACAAAAGAGCAAACATATTAAAAGTTACACATAATAATACACAGATCAGCAAGTACAAGACATGTGCTTTTAGGCTTTTGATCTTTTCTCACTGCAAAATCCCAGATCCTAAAGTGAGCAAAAGTTCAAAAAGGTGCAATCTTTGTGCCTATCTCAAAGAAAATTGACAAAATAACATATGGGATTGGGTGGAAAAGCCATAAAAAATGCATGAAATAAAGCATAAACTGGATCAAAATTGAAATGTATTAAAAAGTGGGTCAGTTTAGATGAATATTTACCTAATTGTTTTTGGAAAAGGGAGGACTTTGAATGAGAGTCAAGATTGAAGATAATGATGATGGTATGTAGAGATAGAGATGGTTTTGGATGGCCCACTGGAAATGAGAGTGAAGTACAACAGTAAGAAGATGAAGTGAGAGGTGGGTTTGGCACGTGTGAGATCTTTTGGATCAATAATGGAGGTGGAGGTGGGGCACGTGTAGACCCTTTGAAATTTAATTCGATTAACTAATTCAAAATAAAACTGTATTGAAATATTTTTCGTAAAAAAAGGTAGTTTTATTATTTTTCAAACTATAGTAAAAAAAAATGTTATATAGCAAGACTGAAAATGAAAATTTATTATCACAGCTAGTAACCAATAACTTGTATTTTCTAATAACAAATTTTTATATGTATGGTTAGAGAAACAACTCCATTGATATGAAAGGAAATGTATTAATTCAAAAAGGTTTTAGACCTTATGTTTGGATAATATCATATGCCTTCTTCATTAAATAAAAAAATCATAGCAAATTGAATAAATATATCAGACAAATTCATGCTTTGTAGTTGTTAATTGTTTGTTTACTTTATTAGTATCTTAATATATTTCCTATTCCAAAATATTGTGTCATTTTCTATACTATAATTCAGTTTGTGTCATTTTCTATACTATAATTCAGTTCACAACTTAATGTAATATTTCATGTTATCTCCATATCCCTATTCTAGTCTTTTCTTGGATATCTATAGGTTAAGTCTTAACGTGGCACTAGAAGTTTACCCACCAATTTTATCAATATGCTACAACAAAACTGAAGTACACGATAAGTTTATTTTAATTGATCACATTTTGATGTTATTAAGGTTGGACTCAATGATTGAGGGTTTCTTGGTTCATTGCACTTCAAATCAATCATAATTATAGTAGTTGGTAGTTTAGTTGAAGGGTCCAATTCCTATGATTTCATTCACTATTTTATTTAACATTTTTACCGACTTTTCAACTCTTCAAAATGATTGTATTCTTAAAATTAATAATAAAAATAATATATTACATTAAGTGCTCGTTTGGTTGGTATCATGTGATTACACATGATAATATTATACTTGATAGTTATGAGAGAAGTTGAAAGATTCATTAGTAAAAACTTATTTAGTTTTAGAATTATAAATGAGAGTAATATTGTAGATGATATATATTCAAGTTACTTGGTTGACATTATATATAAAGATTAATACATTTGAAAAGTCTACAATACTCCATTGTTGATGTTGAATTATCAAAATCATATATCTTATAAAATTATACTTAAAAATATGAAATATGTTTTATAAATCAAATAAAAATATTTTGAGTATATTAAAAAATAACATGATTATATAAAATATATTTATTTTACTTATGTTGAATTATAAAAAATTATTTATATAAAATTATACGTAAACATATGGAATATATTTTATAATCAAATAAAAATATTTTGAGTATCTTAAAAAATAACATGATTATATAAAATATGTTTATTTTACTTATGTTGAATCATAAAAATAATTTATATAAAATTATACTTAAACATATGGAATATATTTTATAATCAAATAAAAATACTTTTAAGTATCTTGATAAAATAATATGATTATATATAAAATATATTTGTTTTTCTTATCCTATTGTTGAAGTTTAATTATCAAAATTACATATATAAATTTATACTTAAAAATATGAAATATATTTTACACATCAAATAAAAATATTTTGAGTATTTTAATAAAATAACATGATTATATAAAAATATATTTACTTTGCTTATTTAATGATTTTAATACCAAACTTTGAAGTTTAATTCCATATTTTTGGCATACGTGTAGGTTTTTTTGGTAAGGTTGGGTTAAATATAACAAGATAGAGATTAGGTTAAATGTGAGGGGTAAATTAGTAATTCAACTTTTTAAAATAGGTTGGATATAATCTTGTGATACTGAATACCACCTACCTGGTATCTACTATCCTAGAAATGAAGTGATTCAATATCGGGCTTATTACATATCATGGGCCAACCTTGTCGAACCAAACTTAAAATTAAGATTGATAATTAATATATCACCCCTATAAACCCCAACCAAATGAGCACTAAGTATTCATTATCTCAATATAAAATATTAACTAATAATAATTAATACCTTCAACAGATTCAGTGTAATATATATTGTCACATATATGAAGAGCGTGGCAAGTGAGATATATATTATAGCCACTGTGTAAATCCGATATAACATAATATTTCTCCACAAATATTAATTTTTAAACGTGGTTATTACTTATTATTATCTACCTACTATTCTAAATACAGCCCAAGATTAACTTAGAAGACTAGTTAAGCTTAAAATAACAAATGGGCCATAGCCCAATAACTTTCCAAAGAGTGGTAATTGTAATGAACATAAGATAGTACAGCAAGAGACCTTTTGGGCAAACTTCACTAATTAAATTGAAACATCACCTTATCTTGAATTATTAGACCATGACTTGCCTTCTTTTTTCCTCCTCCAATGCTCTAAAAGTTACTCAATCACTCCCAAGTGGATTCATATTATTAGCTATAATATATTTATTATCATTAATCCACAACTACCTATGAAATGTGACATTTATTGGTGCTACTATATAAGAGTTGCACATTTTTTGCTAAGATTTAAGTCTCAAAACAAGAATTTTTATAGGTGTCCTTATATTAAGGTCTACAAAATCATCATGGAAATCAATTATATTTTCTTGCTCCAAATATGTTTAGGACTATTTTCTCTTGTGGGTTTGGTCAGATCCGACCCAGAACCGCTGCATGATTATTGTGTTGCAGACACTAAAAATTCCCACAATTTATTCTCAAACGGTGTACAATGCATCAATCCGGATCACACATTGGCTTCCCATTTTGCTACGTCTGCACTATCCGAACCCGGTGATATGAACCAATTTCGGTTCAATGTTACTCTAACAAACACTAATAACCTACCCGGGCTCAACACTCTGGGCCTAGCCATGGCACGAATAGACATTGCGGTAAATGGCCTCGTCCCACCCCATTCTCACCCTAGGGCCTCGGAAGTGACCATTTTGCTCGAGGGCTCACTCTTAGTCGGTTTTGTCGACACCTCGAATCGTTTATATACTCAGAGATTGCGATCAGGAGATAGTTTCGTGTTTCCAAAAGGTCTTGTTCATTTCTTGTACAATACTGACATGGTGAACCCTGCATTGGCCATTTCAGGCTTGAGTAGCCAAAGCCCCGGTGCACAAATTTCATCGATGGCCACGTTTGCTTCAAATCCTTCTATGCCGGATGACGTTTTGAAGAAGGGATTCAAGGTAAATGGCCAAGATGTCAATAGAATTAGGAAGAATCTAGGAGGGTGAGTACTTAAATCACAAAGTTTCGAGACTATCATAATTCATAATTATAATATATATATAATAATAATAATAAGATTAATGGCTAGTACTCCTACAAATCACTAAAAGTTGACATATGAGTGTGTATATTTTCTACTAATAATATGTGGCTTGTAATAGATCGATTTATTTATGTTGAAAGTCAAGTTTGCTTAGACTGGTTTGGTAAATTGTATTTATAGAAAAGATTTAGGTGTGCTCATAAGTGGACATGCTAACACTCACATTTGTATGGAATTTCTAACATATTATTTATTGAAAAATGTGATATGTATGATGAATGTATCCACTATTTTCCTTCACTTTATTCCAATTTTTCTGATTAAAAAATATAAAAGTGATTAGTTTAACTTATTGTGTCAACAAAAGAAATAATTGAACTTGTTGAGGACTATATATTCCATTGCAAGGGAAAAAGTTAATAGATATAATATATAACATCAATCTTATATATTATAGATTTAGTAGATATATTAGTATTGAAATTTCCTTTTTCTTTTATGACGAAATATACCAATTGTGTCGGTATTTCAACTTAAACATATTATATTAACGTTGAATAATTCGGTGCTATATATAGTGATCTAAGTTAACTAGTAATTGATTCTAAATTTTTAAAAAATAGGTACAACGAAAAACCAAGAAACTACAAAGTGCACTGAATTATTTACTATATGTTCATTCAAGATTTCACAAATTAATTAAAATGGGTAGCTAAAATATTAATTGCCATATTGCATAGAAACCCAAAATTGTTTCCTCAAATCAAAGGAAGCCCAATTTCAATCAAATTAAATGTGGTAACATTTTCTTTTTTCAAAGTGAAAAAAATAAACCTATATAACCATTCCTCATTATGTACAAGTTACAACTAACCAAAGAATTAAAAGAAGAAAAAAAATCAATAGAAATAACTCGAATACCCATCCAAATTTCTATCCAAATGAGACCCTATATATAAATAATTTATATATTTAATCACTGCATGTGACAATTTTCTGCACTTTTTATGAACCAATAGCAATTTTACAGCGATTTAACAACACTATAGTAATGAATTAATAACCAAAAATAAGGATTAATTAATCATACTGATTGGTTCTTATATTTACATGATTGCATAAATTTTTCTGGGTTTTATTTTAGTACAAAAAAATGTTGAATATTTTTCAATTCCACATTACTCCTTTAAATCTCTCTCTCTCTCTCTCTCTCTCTTTTTTTTTTTTTTTAAATGTTTCCCTTTTTTTCTTCACATTAAATATAATTATAATTACAATGCTTTTCGCCTTTTCAGTTGCCGGCCCAGTCCATAACAAAAGATAAATCTAAGCCTAAAGTGATTTTCTTAATTGGGATAGGATTTTAGATAACAATCTCCATTATATACACACATCCAAAGAAAATTATGGAATTAAATCTCTAATTCCTAATTGGATAGGACTTTAGATAACAATCTTCTATATATACGTATCCAAAGAAAATTATGGAATTAAATCTCGAATCCAAAAAAAAAATGGGGATACCGATTTGCCGTCGTCGATTTCCCCTTCTCTTAGTTCCTGATCACATTGAGAGCCAAATAATTGAAGAAGAAGTTGATGATACTATCATCAGTATTTACAACAATGTAAGAAGAAGTTTATACTGCATCTTAGTTGAAAAACCCTTACAATTCCAAATTGAATTGCCCCCACAATTTCACAAGACCCACAGTTTTTGCGGTTCATCCCATGGATGGCTTATTGCTTCCATTCTTGATGACCAAGACATTCTCCACATCACTCTTTTCAATCCCTTTTCAACTGCAATCCTCAATCTTCCCCCTATCACACAAAATCTTACTGAACTCCCTTACCTCCGTGAAAAATTTGTCAACTCTAAAAATACTTTGGATATCTACCACAATTACTTCGTCCATAAGGCTGTTTTGAGTTGTGATCCATCTTCAAACCCTAATGATTATGTTGTCATGGTCATCTATGACTCTTTCAACAGATTAGCCTTCATTAGACTTGGAACTGATTCCACGTGGACGTTTCTTGATAGAGATATTTATAAACTGCCTATTGTTGATGTGATTTACTACAAAGGTAAGGTTTTTGCTGTTGATTGCGATGGAATGGTCGTGTGTTGTGAGGCTGTTGATCATAATAATTGGACGACCAGGATGGTTTCTCAAGTTCCAACCATAATCCAACCTGGTGACAAAAAGTATCTGGTGGAGTGTCTAGATGGCGAGTTACTGCAAGTTGATAGGGATTATGATGTTGATCATGAACGTCACAATTCTGCTGAACTAAAAGCCACTAAATTTCAAGTTTTCAAACTGATGAAGGATCCAATTAATGACTTTGGTAACTCTGAGACTGAGTGGATTGTGCATTGTTTGTTGGGGGTAATGAGTCGATAAGCATAAGGGCTTCGGATTTTGATGGTTGCAGATCCAACTCGATCTACTTCACAGCTCATGCTATTGAGTATACTCATCCGGGTGCTGATCAATTTGGGTACACTGATATGGGTGTTTATGACATTGAAAATGGAACTATTGAACCTATACATTACAACACACCTGCGATGAGCTGCCAAACCCCTATTTGGATCACTACTGTCAATGACGATCTCAATTAGTAGTCCTAGTTTTCATTTAAATTGTGTTTATTTCTAGTTTATTATGCAATTAAATTGGTAGTATTTGCTTTTCATCTTTCAATTCAGCTCGCATGATTGTTTTTTTCTATTGATTTATAAATAAATTAATTTGTTAGTATTTTTTCTGTTGTTAGTACTAATAACAATTCGTTGTTGGTAGAGAATAGTTTAGTAAATCATTTACGTTTTGCATCTCATAATTTCTTATTGTCTCTTGAAAGTTAAGTCTTGTGGATTGACTTCGTTGAGTATTATTAGGGGTGGCAAATTGGTTCCGGAACCGTGGGTCCAACTAGTTTTGGGTTTGGATGGATCTTAAAAAAAAGAATTATGGTTCCAATTGGTTTTGTATTTATTTGATTTTCAATACCTTGGTTTCATATGGTTTTTGATTGGGTCCAAATTGGTTCCAATAATGGGCCTATTTTGATTCCTAAATGGTTCCAATTAAAAAAAGAGAGAAATAGTTGTCCCTTTCATACTTTTCTCGTACAGTGTTACGCGATTTCTTTGTTTTCTACCCGTCTGATTCCAATGAAGAATTATTTGCTCTTGTCTGTGATTTAAATTTAAATAAAAGTTGTTTGTGTGAGTGTGCTGCTCATGGTTTGCGTTTTGTCATATTATGATTTCATAATGTATACTTTGAATTTAATTTATACTTTGGAATTTGATTTAGGACCATATAAATTAATCTATACCAATAAGGCTATAACAGAAGTAATTTAATATATATATTTATATAATTTGGAACATTTTGTGTGTCATTAAACAAAAGGTTTATTTGATAAAATGTAAAGGAAGACGCCTAACCTTAATTTCGATGATAATTTTCTAATCCCAAATTTTTGCAGGTTAGAGTTAAGAATTGATAAAATATTTTGCTTTTATCGGTTTTAAGTTTTGAAATGGAAAATGATGTGGAATTTATTTCTTCTGTTGGATTTAGATAAATATAATTTTTTTTCTGATTTTTATATATATATATATATATATATATATAAAGTCATCTTTTGAAATGGAAAATGACGTCGAAGTATACTTATGTTTATAAGCTGATTTATATATATTAGTTTATATATAGATCCCAAATTTTCCTAAGTACAGGAAACTTCCCTAAATATGACTAGTGGTAAATAATAAATTTTATATTAATTTTTTCGTTACAAATTAAAATACATTAGTTAATAATATATTTTACATATAAATTATTACATTAGTATAATATGATTGGAATTTTTATAAAAAATTATAAAAATATAATGTAATAAGTTAGTTAGTGAACAAGAAAAAAAAATTGTTTGAATTATGTTGGATTAGTTGGTGAACAAGAAAAAAAGATTAGTGATTAGTATACAAATGTTTGCATTGTGTTGGATCCATAAGTCACCAACCTCCTATTTTGGATCCTTTATGGTTCCTAAATGGATCTTTGTATAAGAACCATTTGGAACCAATCAAAACCAATAAGGACTCAATTCATATTGAAAAGACATTTTGGTTTCTTGTTGGTTCCAACTTATTTTTTTTACAAACCCAATTGGACCCAACCCAAATCCGATCCGATCCACCCATTTGCCACCCCTAAGTATTATGGTTTAATCGGTTTTTAAGTTTTTTCCTTGAATTATTCGTAGCATCTGTTAGATTTTGATTCTTGATTCGTATATCATGATTTGATTTGAGTGCAAATTCATATTTGTCTGGTATACTCAAAATTATTCACTCATACTGATGAGTTTACTATGATTACATCAACTTATTTGCTTCAAACATAATTTCATTTGCTTCGGTGGTCACAAATGAGAATACTTTGTTATAAATTTATTCAAGATCTTTATGATCCCAATTTGAAAATGGCATTAGAAAACATTAAAAAAAATAAAAAATAAGGCCATGATTTTTTAAGTTTTGTTCAATTTACTTGTAAATTAGAACAATAGCAATTTAAAAATGTTATTTTCGAAATAGACTTTGTTTAATATCATTTCTTTTTTCCTAAAATCTTTGCTTGATAATCAAATGCTAATCAGCATATGTTAAATAACTTCATCATTGATTGCATATAGGGTTCCAGATATAAGAAATAAACTTAAAATTAATCATTTGTTCATGATAAAACAAAAGAAACTTCTTCTAAAATCAAACTTAAAAAAACCAGATCTGTTCGGATATATCACAAAATTTGAAGCTAATCGATGAGATTAAATTAGTTTTATGGCAACTAAAGAAATAACTTAACTTGTTGACGACTACATATTCCATTGCAGACGCATAAGATATATAATCTTAATCTTATATATTATGATTCAATAAATATATTAGTATTGATTTTGTTTTATGACGAGACATATCAGCATTTGTTATTCTTAGTCATGTAGTTATTTCAATTTAAACATATTATATTAACGTCGGTGCTATATATAATGATCTAAATTAACTAATAATTCATTCTAAATTTTTAAAAAATAGGTATAACAAAAAAAAATAAGCTTATAGTATTTAGTTTTAATGCATCTAATATCATTATACTATTTCCATATTATTGATATAAATATACTAAGATAAGATTAGACTTCCAAGAACACATCTTTGATTTCCATAAAAATAATATTAATAATAGAATACAATTAAGAGAAGATGTGTATAAAGGTGGCAAAGGGACTTTCTTCCTTTCTTCAAGATAAATACATGTCCATTTATATGTAGCCATTCACAAATCCAACACTCCAAGAATTCATAATGCCTCAATAATAATCAAAATATTAACAATTTGAACTTAATATAATTGCGACTTATAATTTTGCATCTCTACAAAATTGTATGTTATTGTAACGGTACCCTTCTTTGTTTATGAGCTTCATCTTTTCATTAATAATAATATTTTTTTACTGAGTGCACATGAATTATCAGCTATAAATGAGATCTTTGTTATTTCTTAAAGTTTATACATATATTAGAGTGTTTGATATAAGAGTTTTAGGATTTATTATATCACCACAAATCTTTTTTTTTTTTTTTAAATTATGGGATCGAACTCAAAATGTTGAGTCGCTAGTTTTTATTTAAATTAATAGTGATCACCAAATTGGAACACAATTCTTATCAAATTAAAATAGAGAATTTGTTGTAAATGTGATATTATAATTTCTTGATTTCAATAAATAATATTTATGAGCAATTTAATTTTATGTTTCAATATTGCCATATTTCAAGTGACTTTATGTTGCTCACAATTATTTAGATGAATAGCCTAAACTATCAGTTGACATAATCAAAGGAACCCCAATTTCAATCAATCAAATAAAATGTGGTAACATTTTTTTCAAAATGAAAAAAAAAAAAATAAACCTATATAACCATTCCTCATTATATACACCTAAACCAAAGAATTAAAAGTAACACAAAAAAATCAATAGAAATAACTGGAATACCCATCCAAATTTCTACCCAAACCCAAGAGATGTCCCTCGCGCTGTCCAAGTTGTACCTTCCCTTTCCCCTTAAACAAATCGTACGGCTCCCAAAGATGATCCAACGGACACGGTCTATTCTCATCAAGCCTAACCCAAGGCTTCCCCTTTCCACTCCAGTGCAGCAGGCTCACTGGACCAGGATGCAACGCCCTACAGGATCCTGCCACGTTATCCCCTCCTAAACCATGCTGATTCCATCTATGATCAATGGGCTCCACATTCCCACCAAACACAAGCAAAAACGGTGGCAATGAACCCAACTCGTATATCCGGTTCCTTCTCTGCAGTTCCATCCAATTCTCTATCTTATTCCTAAATTGCCCCTCCCTCCATCTCTCTAGATCCATCACCATTACACCCGTGTTGAAATAACACGGGTTTTTATTCTCGAAAACCCGTTTCGTACCCGGGTCGGCCCAAAAATGATCCGTGAAATATTTCGTGAAATTCGCGTGGCAATATTCGGGTGCCCCGATTATTTTTCCTTT